>WOFM01000403.1:692871-1954420 GCA_011428145.1 Ericerus pela
TGATTGTATTTTGTTAGAATTTTCAGTTTTTATGGTCATTTGACCAGTGTGGGTGGCATACAAAAAGGCATTTTTACCCGCACACTGAAGTTTTACAGGGGTGACAAATTTTTTAATATTACTTAATTTATTTATATCGGCTGTTAGATGCACCTCCGCAGCTCCATCCAAAATTGCTTTGTTTTCTAGGTGTATATAACTTTCATTTATTTCATTATTTTTAATTAATTTATTTAATAACCTTTCGTTTGAATTATTCGTATATTTCCTGATCATGCAGGACATCTTTACCTGTTGTTCCGGGTTCTCTTTTTTATTTGATGTATTATTATTTTGGTCTGGTTTTGGTGGGTAATTATTTTGGCTTTTATTAGTATTATCATTATTACTATTTTGTTGGGTATTATTATTATTACAGTTTTGGGCTATGAGCCCATTTTGACCACATTTATAACATTTTGGGTTATTTTGGTTATAATTTCTATTATTACCTCTATAATTATTACCATGGTAATTCCCATTATTTTGATAATTATTTCCCCTATAATTTCCATTTCCGTTTCTATTCGAATTATTATTATTATTTTGTTGTGTATTTGATTCATTCCCATTTGCATTACTATTAGCACCATAATTCCGATTGTTGCCTCTATAGTTATTATAATTATTACCTCTATAATTGTTCCTTCCTTGATAATTATTATTACAACCTCTATAGTTATTATTATTATTGCCATTTCCATTATTTCTATAGTTATTAGAATTATTATTAGGATAATTATTATTTTGTTTCTTTAATGTCTGATCTCTAAATTTTTGATCAGCATCTTCCCTTAGAATCCGTTTAAAATTATCGATGTTTCGTTCATTGGGGGGTAGATTCTCAAATTGCATTTTTGCAAGGGCTTGTTCATAGCATAGTACAAGTTGTAAGTTTTCTAATTCTTCTCCTTCGCTCACTTCTTTTCCACTATCTCTTACATCTGTAACAAGCTCATCCCATTTTTTAAGGAATCCTCTCATATTTCCCCCAGGTTGGAATCTGAATTCCATCCACTTAGATTTAGCCATGTTAGCTGTAACTGATGTTTTGGTACCGTATATATTATCTAATTTTTTTAACATCATTATTGCTGTGTTACAATCTCGTACTTGTTTAGTGATATCATTTGAAACTCTTTCCAGTACAAATGCTTTAGCATTATCTTGCATTTTACAATAGTTTATCATTTCTTTATTGGGCCTAAAATTTAAATCATCAATGTGGGATATATAAGATTCTGAAAATTCATGTTCTCCAAAAATATCAT
Source organism: Ericerus pela (assembly GCA_011428145.1). Lineage (NCBI taxonomy): Eukaryota > Metazoa > Arthropoda > Insecta > Hemiptera > Coccidae > Ericerus > Ericerus pela. The sequence goes on from WOFM01000403.1 coordinate 694,182, forward strand.
AGTAACCAGCACCCCTAATGGACGAAATAATCATTCGTCTCCAATCCAAGTAATACTTTCCATTGAACACTTTTCCTAATGGAGCTTGAATGGGTTTGATTTCATTTATGTTCGACATGGTTTGTTCAATTTTTTTGAAACCTAATAAATTATCTTCTATATTTGTGATAGATACAAATTTTTTGTTTTTAGCTTTTTCATTTGCAATATTGCTAACTATATTTTGCTCTTTTAATTCAATTTTTTCGTTTTTTCCTTCTATATTTTTAATTTTTTCTCTAACTTTTTTCTCCAGTTTTTTTGGTCTTTTCAATTTTATTATTTATTATTTTAAAAAATCTATTTATGAATTTTTTCTCTAATTCCAATGAACTGTATATTCTGGATGAAAAATAATTTGGTGTTGAATCAGATATTTTAATATATTTCAATGAACTAATTTCTTCTATTTTTCCTGAGATATCAATTGTGAAAGACTCTAATATTATTTCTCCCGTAAAATACGTGTAATAAGAAAGATTATATATTTCTAGTTTCAAATCTACTACTTTATCCCCTTCAAACTTCTTCAATAATTCCTCTAATTCCTCTTTCTCAATACTATACTCTCCTATTTTATTTTCTAATATGTTTATTAAAGTTGACATATATTTTATAAGTGGGAAGGGAAAACAATTATATATCGCCACCTCAAATGCACAATGAAAAATTTAAAACAAAAAACGTAAAAAATAATTCAACTTAACATATATTACCTTAACATGAGTGTATTTTTTTTTTGTCAACCCATTGTTGTGTCTATTCGTATTTTTTGAATCCAAATTTCACCGTTGTAAACTCCGCCGATTTTTGTTGTAGGTTGGCCCAAACATTTGTGGTCTTCGTTGTTGGTGATCTCTGGTAGAGTCTTTGAAGACGGGAGCAGAAGATTTCCTCAGGTGGTTCTCTGTATCATTGGCGGTCCTTTCTGAATTGTAGTTCGTTGACTTTCAGGGTTGGCCGTTATTGGATCAGGAACAATTTTTTGGTTACTTTTTTATTTTTTTTCGACTTCGAAAAAAAAATTTTAATTAAAAAATTTGAGTTTAACTTTCTCGATTACACGACACTTTTTGTGTATTATTCGTTTTAAAAATATAAATTTTTGCACAACAATGAATCGATTTCAAAAAATAATAAGTCTGCTATTTCATAGTTTAATTTTATTCTTCTCTTACTGTTCAACCGCAGCGATGGCTACCATGATGTGAGGTGGTAAATACGAGGAATGAAAAAGAGTAAGAGAGAAGTATTCACGATAGAATTTATTAGCAGACTAAAAATATAATTTCAAGTAAAATATGATTCAGTACAAAATGGCGAAGCAAAAGCGTTATCGGTTCGAGAATAGTAGGGGAAGCACTTGGTGATGAGAGTGTACGTATGACATATATATATATATATAGTATGATCGTGATGATGATGAAGAAAGAGAGAAGGTGGGATTTTGTATCAACAAGATGTGTTGTTCTACACTCCACCTGCACTCGCTTACTAACACTTAGCGCAACTATTTTCGATAACTCCAACTAACACTATTCAGATTGTGCGAACAAACACGACTTTTTTCATTCGTTCACCCGAGAATGCTGAAACTCATTTCCCACACAAACTTTAATCTCGTAATGGAGGGAGATTGTTCATCTTCCTCAAACTTGTAATTTGTATTTTCAATCATTGCATTAAAGTATCTCTAACTAACTTGTTCCTTTCCTTGGATTTCAACCTCACTTCATGTTAGGCAGAGCTGCGATTCCTGAATAGTTAGTACAGAGCGATACTTAATCTTTCAATTTAATTTTTTGCTATAGTATCCAAAAGTTTAAGGAACTATAAGCTTTTATTTTTGTTAAAAGTTAATTTTTTACAAAGTATATTTTAATTCAAGAGTTGTTAACTCAAGTGAATTTTTTTTTCGTTTAATTTTTCGAAAAGTTCATTGAAAATTATTCGACGTTTATTTGAATCACATTGGCGCCAAAATAATTTAACGCCATTTTAATCATCTTCTGAAAAATACTGGATCGTCTTTTTGCGGTAAGGTAAAACCAAAGAATTTTCACCGTGGGATTGCAGATTACTTCGGACCTGATCGTCTGTTCCAGCAAGGTGAAACATAAAAAAGTTCAAAAATCAGAGATCGCTGTTACATCAAACGCAATAATCGTGATCTTCGAACACCATCATCTGTTAAAAATCATCATCGAAATTTCGTCGATCAAGTACTACTGATTCAACTGATTCGTATGCTGCCAAGATTGAAATTTTCTGAAGACAACCTGAGATTGATCCAAGTACTGACTCACGGGAAAACACCGATTACTCACAAACTCAACTGGGAGATATTCAACGGAATTCCGCAGATTACGGATAATGTAATTTTCGATACTTTCAAATTATATATTTCATTTACTATTGCGGAAAAGGATGGGATATATTCAGTGATTTTGTGGGATATTGAGCAAAATTAATTCTATAAAAGAATTTTTTTTCTCTTCGAAAAAAATTTTTTTTTCTTATTCCTTCAATTTCCAAAAAGCTTAATTTCAAGAACCCCCTTTAGTTCGGTAAAAATCAAGTGAAATATCACAGGACGATTAAGCTTAAAAATAAGTTTGAATAAAGCAGGTTACGAATGGTAAGGTTTTGGAAACAAATTGCTAATTGCACATCAAACTGTGAGGGAACAATTAAAATTAAAGAAAAAGATTATAAAAAATTATTAAATATTTTTGAATATGAAAAAATAACAGACGTGAGAATTAACTTAATTGAATTCCCATTCTGGAAAACATTTTCGGGAGAAATAGTTTTAGATGCCTTCTAAGTAAATGTTAGTGGAATAATTCATTATAAAAGAGGTATCGAAGTCGCAAAATTTATAGAAATTTCAAAAAATATTTTCAGTATTCAAGCTTTGGATTCGATAGAATCTTTCAGAATTTTTCTTGAAAATTTTGAGAGAGAAAATCCTCTTTAAAAATACGTAAAATTACGAAAATTAAAAAATATAATTTAATATTAACAAGTAAAATACTTTCATATTTGAACAAATTTCATGTTCCAACAATTTATTATCACAAAAGAAAAAAATCCATTGTCATATTGGACAAGTTTAATTGTGAAATTTCATGTCACAAAATTCTTTTGTTAAAAATACTAATGCATAAACTTGAAAACTTATTACAATAAAATATTACAGGTAGCATTCAAGAATAATTTTCAATAGATTCTTTGTTATAGACAATCACAAGGATTCAAATTTAAACAAGATTTTTTCAAGTTTATTTCTGAAATATATTCTCAATTGGAATATTTTTTTTCCTTCTTTTTCTTTTTCATATTTCAAAACACAAATATATACACGAATAATATTACAAAAATTAATAATTCAAATAAAAATAATTATTAATTAAAAAATAAAACATTTTTTTTTCCAAAAATAAAAATAAAATTTTTTTTGCAATTAATTTTTTTTGAAAATAAAGTTTATTTTTTTTCAAAATTGAGTTGTCGGAACTAAGTACATTACCAAGTACTCCAGAAAGCATGAATACGGCAAGTGAGAAGACTACTACCCCATCCCCTCAAGGAGGATCAGGATCTGGGAGTGCACACCCTCAAGTACATTATGTCATGCCAGCTGATGAAACCATATGTCCGATACAAGGTGCAAGTGAAAAAATATTTGATGGTCAATATTACTTGGACTGGAACATATGATAATAGCCTTAATAAGGGGTTCGGGATATTGGGATGTTTTTGGACCACACCCTGAACTAAAAATTTATATTGAAAATATGGATAATCTACAATACAGACCATCTTCAAATTCTGCTAAAGCATACTTTAAAAAACAAGAATGTGCAAAAGCATTTATTATGGAACGAATGACATATAATGAATCAAAACAAATTAGGGAATGTAAAACAGTGGATCAAATTTTTGAAAAATTAGATATAACTTATGGTTCTAAAACCAAAAAAGTCGCAAATATGGCAAAATCAAAATGGACTGCTTTTTGATTTACACCAGGTGATAATATAAGAGGTTTTTTAAATAAATGGGACATATTAGTACAAGAAGTTTGTGATGCAGGGAAGGAGGTATCTGAAGAAGAGGAATTGGAAAACCTTCAATTAGCATTAGGATACGAACAAACCATTGCAAAAATGCAATTTGATAACCCCCTGAAAATAGAAAAAATTAAGAAGTATTCAAACAAATATTAAAAGAAGACGGTGATCAAAAAATGAGAGATAAACAAATTAAATTACAATACCAATCGTCTAACAAAAAATTTGATAATAATAGGAATAAATTTAAAAATAATAATACGAATTATAATAATTATAAAGACAATAGATGGAATAGAAATAATAATTATAGACGAAATAATAATACAAATGGAAACAATAATGGAAATAATAATAATAATAATTATAGAAATAATAATCCAAGAAATGAAAATAATAATCAAAATAATCAAAATAATTATAATAAAAACCAAAATAATAACAGAAATAATGATCAGTCACCTAGAAAAAATAATAAAGAAGAAAGATGTTTCATATGTAACCAAATGGGACATTATAAAAATAAATGCCCTGATTATAAACCAGAAAATAAAGAACAAAATAAAGAAAAACCAAAAAACAAAGATAAAAAAGAAGAAGAAAGACCACTAAAATTATCATATATGGTTAAAAAATACAACAATAATGAAGATTGGCTCTTAAAAAAATTAATTAAAGATAATACAAAAAATGAAAATTATATACACCTAAAAAAAAATGTTACTTGATGGGGGGGGGGAAGTCCATCTCACATCAAATATGGAGAAATTAATTAATGTAACAAAATTTAAAATTCCAGTAAAATTACAGTGTGCACTTAAAGACACGTATTTATATGCTACACATATGGGAAACATGAGAATATTAGTAGAAAATGAAAACAAAATTCAAACAGCAATTGAGTTATTAGAAGTCCATTATGTACCAGATCTGTCATTAGATATTATGTCTGGAATTAAAGTGACAGAATCTGGAATTTTACATATGGACCAGGGAAAAGGAAAAATACAAACATATTTCATAGAAACAGGAGACATTTTATTTACATCTTATAAAATTGATGGTCTCTTTCAGGTAAATTACGATTACATAAATACACCAAAAAAATGTATGCCCGTCACTCAAAATCAAGATGACGATGAATGGGATTCCTTTTCTGTCGAATTAGAAATAGAAGAAGAGGAAGAAGAACCCATTAATAATAATAATTCAGAAGAGAATAATGAAAATAATAATATTACAACAGAAAATAATAATAATGAGGATAATAATAATAATAATAAAAAAAAAATAATAATAATATTCCAGATAATTTGTTAGAAATAATACAAAATAATACAAAAAATCATAAAAAAATGATTTGGCATAGACGATTAGGCCATTTAAATGGAAAATATATGAGATATTTTCATACAGTTACAGTTGGAATTCCAAAAACAATTAATTTTAAAGATGATGATTTCATCAATTGCGAAATCTGTAAAATAGCCAATAGCCAACGTCTAGGTCATAATAATGTTAGAAATAAACCCCAAAGGAGACTGGAAATTATATCATCTGATATCATGGGACCATTCACACCCACAATAGCCAATCAAAAATATATATTAACATTCATTGACAACTATAGCAAATACACCTTTGTGATACCAATATCGAATAAAAGTCAGGTATTTACTGAATTCAAAAATATTTTTCACTCAATGAAAAACAAATTCCCCGAAACACCCATAAGTCAAATAAGATGTGATAATGCAAAGGAATACACGGATCAAAAATTAGTTAAATTTTGTGAAGAAAATGGAGTACAAATTGAAAATGTAGTTCCTTACTCGCCAGAATTAAATGGAATTGCTGAACGTCAAAATCAAACTTTGATGAAAAGAGTAAGAAGTTTACTAATTGATGGTTATCTAGATATTAAATATTGGGCACATGCAATAGCTACAGCTGCATATTTAATAAACAGATCACCAACAAGAGTAAATTCAGAGTATAAAACTCCATACGAAATTTTTTTTTGTAAAAAACCCAATTTGGATAATTTAAAAATTTTCGGATCATTAGTTTATAGGCATATTCCATTAGAAGTTCGACAGCAGAGTGCAACTAAATCTAAAAATAAAAATGAACAAAGAATAGACCCAAAATTTGCACCAAGGGGAGAAAAGGGAATACGCATGGGATATACCACTACGGGATATTGCATTAGAGACCCCTTTTCAAATAAATTCAATATATCTTGTGATGCTAAGTTTGAAGAAAATAAAAATATATCAAATTTTAAAAATTGTGAACAGGAACTGGTACTTAAACCAGCAAATTTTGTAAAAAATTTAGTTAATATAAACACTTTTAATATCACAAAAACTATAGATAATAGGTGGATCGAAGACTGTATACCAACATGCTATAAAGATGTTAAAAATAATCCATTTAGAAAAGAATGGATGAAAGCTATTGAGGATGAATTTATTTCACTGGGGGAAATGGACGTGTGGGAAGAAGTAGATTACGATAAATCTTTAAAAACAATGGATACAAGATGGGTTTTTGTAACAAAACCAAACAATGCAAAAGCAAGATTAGTTGCTAGGGGTTTCAAGGATAGAACTGAATATGAGTTAGGACAAGTTTTCGCCCCTGTTATTCCAATTTGGTTAGTAAGATGGTTCCTATCGATAGTCAATAAATATGTTCAATACGATGTAAAAACTGCGTATCTGAATTCCCCTGCAATAGTCCCTATATACTTAAAGCCCCCAGAAGGTTTATTAATGGAAAGCAATAAATTATTAAGACTTAAAAAATCTATTTATGGCCTAAAAACATCGTCTAAATCATGGTACAATTTAATAAATGAATATATTTTAAAAATGAACTTTGAAAGATCCAAAACAGACAAATGTTTATACTTTAAAAAATCAAATGAAAAAATAATTTTTATGATTACATACGTTGACGACATATTAATAGCGTCAAATACCCCCGAATGGATAAAAAATGTAAAAGATTCTTTTCAAAAAAGATTTACTATGAAAATAATTGATAACCCGAGATTTTATTTAGGATTCGAGATCATCAGAGATAGAAAAGAAAATACCATAACTTTAATACAATCAAGATATATAGAAAAAATATTGAAAAAATATAATCAAAATGAATCAAATTTCATAAATACCCCAATAGAGACATCTTTGAAAATTGAAGAAGATGAAAATTGCACAGATGATACGGAATATCGTTCAATGATTGGAGCCCTATTATATCTGGCTAGAATAACAAGACCAGATATTTCGTTTGCAGTAAATTTTTTCTGGAGGTTCCAAACGAAATCAAATTCAAAATTAAAAAATCATGTGAGACGAATATTCAAATATGTAAACATGACAAAAGAATTCTCAATTAAATTCACATCGGATAGTAAAGGCATACACTCTTTCGTTGATGCATCTTATGCCCCAGATGTAAAAAATCATGAAATTAAAATATCGAATTAAAATTTAGGAAAATCTATATCAGGATTCTTAATATATTTAAATGAGGACTTAATTAATTGGAATGTAAGAAGACAAACAATTGTAGCTACAAGCTCAACTGCTGCTGAAATAATTGAGGTATTTGATGCTTTGGACAATATACAAGTTACATTCCTTTTACAAAAAGAAATATTTGAGGAAAATGACCCCGTAAGAATATTTGAAGATAATATATCAGCCCTCAGAATAATGTCGAGAGGAGCTCAAAAAGGAGCAAGGGACTTAATGATAAAATATTATGCCATTACACAATCGGTAGAAGATAAAGAAATTGAATTCAAAACTGTTGGTACAAATTCACAACTAGCAGATATGCTAACAAAAAGTCTCGACAAACAAAAATTTAGAAACCTAGTTGACAAAATATTAACAACATCAAATCTCTCACAATAAAATTTCTTGAATTCATAATAATTATTTGGAAAAATCATTTATTTCAAAAGGGGAAGGAACACAAATATTCAAAGTTAATAATATGTCAAGTCACGAATCACTGAATATAATAATCTCGCTTTTTGTAATATAGTACATGAAAATATAATGTTGGAGAAAAAGAAAAATCACATGTTCAAACAAAATTAATAATATATTATATTCTTTAGGCCAAAAAATACTTGTTGAAACAAAATTTATTTTCGTGTAGGTATTCATTGTCATCTCTGCAAATTCAGCTTTTGAATGAACAGAGATTTGAATACAAATCATCGACATGATTTCACATGTTTAGTTGATATTAGTTTATCACATTTCGGAACACCCTTATTCAACAAGTACTAAACAAAATTGAACAAAATTTTTCTCAAACAACATGAAAGATCAAAAAAATATCCGAATCGAAATCCGTTAACGCAATACAATGTCAATAAATAATTTCGAAAATACATCGAAATATATGTTGTAATCTAGTCATTATTAATCATTTATTTAATTTTATGTAATTTATTTTATTTTATTTATTTTGTTTGGGAAATGAACATAAATGTGTAATAATATAGTAATTCAAAATTAATCTTCGTTCTCGCGATAAATCATGTTCGCTCGTTTCATTGGTCTGTGGGGGGGTGTTCTTCTACACTCCACCTGCACTCGCTTACTAACACTTAGCGCAACTACTTTCGATAACATAAACTAACACTATTCAGGTTGTGCAACAAAAACGACTTTTTTCATTCATTCACCCGAGAACGCTGAAACTCATTTCCCACTCAAACTTTAATCTCGTAATGGAGGGAGATCGTTCATCTTCCTCAAACTTGTAATTTTTATTTTCGATCATTGCATTAAAGTATCTCTAACTAACTTGTTCCTTTCCTTTGATTTCAACCTCACTTCAAGATGGAAGTACACATGTTTGCAGACGCGCTATAGGTTGAACACCGAAACTGTCCATGTGTTGTCACTATCATATATATATCCTCGAAGAATTTATTTAATTCATAAAAAGTTATTTTGCTGAATTTATTTAACTGCAGGTAATAACGATCAACGTTATCAATTATCAAGAGTTCATCACGGAGTCTCATCGGCACAAAATTACAAGTTTCCAGCTGGTTTACAAGTTGTCGATGATGTATGTCGCATTTTCGTAGAGTATTATTTGAACTTATTTTCGACAATATCCGTGTTTTAATATCAGTTCTTTGGTATCGTTATCTTCTTTAATCTCTCGTTATCGTTTTAATTTTTGATGCAGTAGTGTAGTATACCGTGAACTTGAGTTCTATCCACTTGTTTTACGAATAACTGATAACGTACATAGCGGCTTCGTTAAAGTCAAATACTTTGTTGTCTAATATTGTTCCGATATGCTTTACATATTTAAAGTATAAGCTGTTTTACTAACAGTTCAATTATGATTATATGTTACCGTTAACCAAATTTCTCCTATCTTTCCTTCTGAAAACTCGACGCTCGACTCGAATGTTTCGTTGTAATCAAATCGAGATGAATTTTAGCAAGTTGGTAGAAGTGGTCACACTGGTTGCGATACTCAGCATGTTTATACAATCAGTTACCTGACAAAATATGTAAACACCATGAATTACTCGGCACTGGTGGGAGATGTGAAGTGGAAGTTGTAAGGATTAACGTGTCTAGTGTTCTCATCTCTGCACCTGTGTTGGCATTGCAACGTAAGTTAATGTGCGTTTCGTGTAGAAGCATTTTTCGTAGGTCGAACTATGACTTCTTCCAGCATAACCCTGAATCTTGATACTTATTTGTCGGCTTGGTGAAAGTGGTCGTTGGACGTGGTATTATTCGGTCGTGTTTTCTGGAACGCCATAGTTTTCTCGGAGCGAAAGTTCGTGCATTAGTTTTATTCGTGAGTTCGTTTAAATTAAACAACCAACCAATTCTGCTCCATAGATACCACAAAAATGGTGGAGAAACTATTGAAATTTTTCATTTTTATGTTTTGCCAAATTAAGTACGTACTTTTGTACCATGTGCTCGGTGCCAGATCAATAATACACGATTTAATTTATCGGCGATGTAATCGAGTTGGTGAGTATTACCTATTCTGTTTAATCTTGTAGTAATCTTGTATGTATTGTATTGGCTTAATGTGAATTGCATAGCCAGGGAAGGGGTTACTGGGATTTAAAACTTCCCCCTTTGGATTTTTTAAAATTGCTCTCAAGAAATGAAACTGGGATGAAACTTTAAAGGGCTTAGTCTTCAACTTTGGCCTTTGACCCTTTCACCAAAATTCTTTTTTTTTTTTTTAATTGGATAAGATGAAAGTACCAAACTTTTATATCGTAAAAGCATTTTGATCTCAGGATATTGAAATTCTTCAGTTTTGCAGAAGAATTTTCGATTTTTCTTTCTTGTTTCTATAGATTATTCTTATCAAATATGAGCCACTACCATTACCCGCAGCTTCACTTGCGTTGTGTTCAATAATTGTTTTAACCCACTGTTACTCCCTTTTTGTAGACCCAAATAAAACCGATAAAAAGAAAAAAATAACAAAAAGTAAAAACGAAACAGATTGAGACAGAGAGAATCATATCCACCTCACCAACCCATAGAAGACTCAAATTTTAAACAAAACTCAGAAAGTCAGAAAAAATAATTTTATGAGTTGTGGGATTTTCTGGATATGCCAAGTGTTCAGTACTCCTGGGAGTCCCCACTTAATTAGAATCACGAATTACCAGCCACATGACCACATAAGATTTTTATACCTCATCCACCTTTTCCAACATCACCTTCATGTTAATGTTAGCTATCTTATTTCCATTGTTCAACCTATTTTATGATAATTCGACAAATGAAATAACTACAAAAATGTACGCAATTCACTAATTTAATAACTAACATTAATGTAATACAACGTTTTACAAGACGTATTGAAACATTTTACTAATGTTTACTGTAACTGGAAAATCTGAAGATACAGAAATTCGCCTCGAATTAGCCAAAATTTCTCCTTGATTTTCTTTACTGGAACGGAACTAAACTGATGATGGGATGTTATTCTTTAATTTGAAAAATTCTGGCAAATGGAGGTTGAACCCGCAGAAGTTGAATTTTTTGAATAACTTTTGGTTGAAGTAAGCACAATATTTTGGAAAGCTTTTTGATTTTCTCTTGTTTTAATTGTTCAAAAATATTTGGGAATTATTTATGGAATTCTCCATAATATTTAATTTTTTGGTTCAAATTCGACATTTCGGAAAATCTCTACATGCTACGAATTTTAACTCTATTACCAAATGTAAAAATTTTAGTAAAGTCCGAAATTATTTAAAAAATTCAGTTTTAGAGGACACAGCTGAGATCTAATTTTATCCGAAAATATTTTGAAAAACATTCGACTTAAAAATAAAAACGATGGTAGACGACTTCTCAATACCTTTATAAGTGTAATATCAAAGGTACCAATAAACCGTGGTACTGATGACTTTTCTCCAAACGTTAACTAGAGTACTTTAAAACGAGAGGTAGGTACTATACATCAATTCACCAAGTAAAATTCGCAACTGTAACTACAACTTGTTAGACTCCTGATGAAACAAAGGTGATTGAAAAGTGAAGACGCAACTATGATTTTATATAGGCATCGAAAACCCCTGTTTAGTCCTCATAAGTTGAAACAATGGACATACAAACGACCATCTACAATGTCGAAGTAATAAAAGCGTTATTTTTGTGATTTTATCATACACAGAGATGTTCGTTTTTCGCCCACAGTAGCTGATAAGTTGCTATAGAAAATTTTCCAAAGAGGTAATATTGTTCTATGTTCAGTGCCATTAAATCATAAAATCGGTCAGGATGCTATTGTTTTCCCCAAAGAGGCCTCATATTTGTGAAGATCATGTAATTCTGAACCCGATGGAAAATGCCTAATGTAACATCGCCTAATTTTAATGAGAATTATTCCTCGAATTTTATATTGTAAGGTTACGAGAACAAAAAATATAGAAAAATTTGGTTAAGTTTTGGTGATATTTTGGTGACAAATTTTATGGTGTGAGTTTATTTCTCGAACAAAATTCGAAAAAGTTGGAGAAAAAAAATTTGTAGATATTTTTTCATTTTTTTGGTTTTGAAGGCTTTGATTACTATACCTATTATACAAACTATGTCACTCTGAGGGGGTTCCCATGTTAAATATTGAAAATTTTACCCTACATACCACAAAACAGCCTAAATTGACTCTGGAAAGTTACCCTTGACACGATATCAGACGAAAAATCACGAAAATTATGTCAAAAAGTGGAAAAGTGATGTATTTGACCCTGTGACGGGGTACCCTTTACACATTTATGATCATTTTATATCTACTTATGTTTGATGTTTGTTTACTTTTTATATGGGAAAATAGCGCATTTTTGTAAACTTCTGTTGTGGGTAAATCACAATAATTGCTGAATAATGTTTGAAATAGTGTGTATTCTCACGATATTTCTGCGGTTAAATATCACAAAAATTTCAGGTCAGGCTGCATAGATTTTTCTCGAGGCAAACGAATCTGCGATTTTAAAAATTGACCAAAAAAAATTTGGTTTTTAAATTTTTATTTGGTTTTTTTAATCATTAATTACAATATAAAGAGAAAAAGCAAGAAAAAAGTGAAAAAAATTATTTTTGGAAAAAATATGAATGCTAATAGTATGAAAAAAACAAAAAGAGGAAGTGGCCATTTCGAACCAAAAGAAATGTTTCTTTTTTTAATACTCTTAAAAATAATATACTTGTGCTCCCTGGCTCGGGTGTCCGCAGCATAATACGGTTTGACCAATAATTATACTTTATCATAAACTAAAAGCACTGGAAAAATTAAAAAAACAACTCATTGAGAACAATGGTTAACAAGGTAATAAATCTCTTCCAACATTTATTTATGTATTTTTATTAAGAATCTTGGATATTTTATCATCTTTCTGTTATGCTTACACTTAATTTCTACCACAAATAAGATTATCTTATTTCCAATGGAAGTTCTATCTCTATCTCGGTGAGAATTGTATTTATGAATGTAAAACTTCTTCTATTCGATTTCTCATTGAATGCTTGTTTTGCATAGTTAATCACAATATGATTTGAAAAATTATGGGAACTTTTAAAGTTACAAAAATAAAATTTAAGTGTATATTTTTCTCTTGAGCAGTTATAAAGTGAACACCTTGTAAGTATGTATGCAAGTTCTTGTCAACGTTGTAACAGCTGTAATTTTCATCAAACAGCTAAAATTTGGTGCCTAGATGGAATCCTAAATGAAGGTAGGCTGTGTAAAAGTTTATTCATACCAATTAGACCTGCGATGCGACGATTCGAGCATGACACCCAATTTGGTGTCATTGTTTGGTAGTTTCTTGTGACCATGTTATTAGTTGCGATTTATTTTCAATAGATGTCGATCTTGGTCGTGAATTCCGGGAATTTTGGCTTTCACTGGTTCATTTGTTCTAGAGTTTCGGCGATTAAATGTGATTTAGTGTGACTGTATGTAAATGGCCCTTAGCTTCCGTCTTCATTCCCATCTCAAACTGTAGTCATTTCTTATTATATTACCGGTCATTATGAATAATGTCCAATTAATCATTTTATCCAACATGTTCATACAATTTCAGTTGGCAAAAAATAACGTCGTGCATATATTTTTTTATGTTGGTGGAAAATCCTATTTTGTATGGCATTATCCTTTTTTGGAGGAAAAAATTCATGAAAAAGTTATGAGACTTATTTGGGAAAAACCGTAATTTAGCTCTCAACTTAGGTAATGAAAAATTTAACTATGCAGTTTTTAAGGTAGTCTTTCTTGATTCATTTTTCTGACATACAAAAGAACATAATTCTCCTCTGTTATGTTTCCAGTGGTTTGTGGAAAAACAAGTCCGTAAATTTTGCAATCATGAATATCATGATATTAAAATTTGTTTGAAAAAGGAACAAACAATGGAGAATTTCGGTGTTTATTAGATCATTCTCGTGTTTAAATGCGCACAATTATGTCATGTCCATCAAATTTTGAGTTATTTTTCTATCCATTCATTATTTATTTCAATAAAATTCATTAGGCATAGTCCTTCGTAACGTCTACTCAAATTCGTATAATTCTGTATAATCTTCTCATCTTATTCGTTATTTCAAGGTCTTAGAAACGAATCCAAAAATGTTTAATTTAAACAATTTTTTGTCACGACTTATCTTTCTAACAGTTTTGATTTTGTTTTTTTTTCATCGTAGAAATGAAACTTCAAAATAAACTTATTTTTTATTGAATAACTTATTTACGAGGATTTGTGTTAAAATTAAATTGGCTATCCGAATAATTTTTAAGTAGGTTTTCAAAAAAAATCTATTTATTAAAATTTTTCTATCCTTTTCTGTTGAATTCATTCTAGTCGTAATTTTTGTTGGATAGTCATGAAATTTAAACACACATTCAAATCCGAGCCATATTGTTTTTTGGTGCTGATCGACCATGCCACATGTCCGCATTGGTGTTGCCTAGATTTCTTCAAGGGGGAAAATATATTTGATGACTTTTATCTTGTTTTTTTTGCTTATCACTTTTGAAAATTTTGAAAATTTTAGAAATACAGCATCTGTGGAACCGGTTGTCGCATATTTACTGTTAGACTTTTTCAAATTTTAAAGTTAACAAGCAATAAAAAAAGTAGAATCATGGGGGCAATTGCCCCCTTTGCCTCTTGGCTAGGTTCTTGTATGTCCGATTATGTTGCTTTTGTGGCAGTTTAATGGATCTAAAATGAGTAAATTTCAAGAAATAAGCATAAAATTTGAAACAAACATTGATTCGGAACAATTCTAACGCCTCCGTATTTTATAGCGATTTGTTTTACGGTTCGTGCCCTGTGGCTGTTGGAGTGGCTAACTTTTGATATTAAAGGTAATTCCCTTCCAATAGTCTCCAAATTTGGTACAAACATTACTTCTGATACAAGAACTAGGCCTACTGATTTTTATTTTAAATGGTCAATAAATTTTGTTACCGAGTCACTAATTATTTAGTGCAATTTTTTCGTTTCTCTCTTCGAGATAATAGTGTGGAAAAGTCTGTTTTTTTGGTTTGTTCGAGAAAAAATATTGTTTTAACCTAAAAGTAACCTAATTACCTCAAAGTCAATTTTCATTTGGGTATATTGGAACGTTCAATAGGTCATGAATTAATCTTATCAATTTTGGTTGAGATGTATCAAATAATTGGGCCTACCTACTTGTGGGGTTTATACAATTTTCAACGCGGTTGTTTGAAAATCCACTTTTTCATGTGATACTTGCTGCCCAAGAGTTTTTCTTAATTTATTTTAATTTTGTCATGAATAAAAAATGATGCTCAAGTGGATCAGAGAGTCGATTTTTTATGCTACATCAATGTCCTTGAATTCCTAGTATTCGTATGTCTAGATGAAAGGGAAATTCTTTAATTATGCTAATATACGTACTATGTTGCAGTTTCATCACTCAATTAAATAAGCCACTCGTATGATAATCACTATCCCGATTGCTATTCGCAATTTTATTTGCCCCTAATCTCTGTAAGTGAATACCTACCTACTGCATTTGAATGTCACCAAACAAGAATAGAAAAAATTCGTTTTTGGCCTGTATTAAAATTTTTTACCCAGTTTGGTTGGATACGAGGTTTAAAAATTGATTTTATGAAGAGATTATGGGGTAGGGGGATGAAAACTTTCAGTTTCATTACAAAATAAAACTAATGACACCATTTTTCTAGTTTGACCTAATATTTTTTATGTATGCATGAATCGCTTACATTCTTGGTTCACAGTTTTGAAAAAATTACAAAAAGGATACAGCTGAAATTTCACCCGAAGGTAATCTTCATATAGGGCCAGGTCTGGAAGAAGTTTGGTGCTTATTGGTTAATTAGTTTTCGAGAAAACTGAAAAATAAAAAATTATAGAAAACAGGTGTGGAATACCTTGTCGTGAGAGATATTCACACTAGAAGGTCTTCAACAGTATTTTGCGTGTTCTGCCACTTCATACAGTTAAGTATGGGAGAGCCAAATCCTCAGCGAACACTGGCGATTTTTGAGCTGGTTCTGAGAGTTTATATACAGGATTTGGTACACGCACACAGACACACATGCATACGTACATGTACGTAATTATGTTATGAGTTACGTCGTTTCTTGCCTCTATTGAGGTGATAAGAAACGACGCAGCGCGTTTGGTACTGGGCCCTGACATCACCAAGATCGTTATCAGGTAATTGATCTCAGCCCGTGCAATGTATCTTACCTGTACATACGTACAGGTACGAACATACAAACGCACCAGTGTATATTTTTTTAACGTCATAGAGACGATTATTGCCAGCCTTTGGGCGGCGACTGTCATCGAGGGGTGCAAGCCCCTATTACCTCATACGAGTATTGTCCCCACAGCTACTCCCCCCCAGTTTTCACACCGCAAAAATGATAAGTTGCATGCCTGGGGGACTTATTGAGTCTACTGCTGTCTCTGGTCTTTCTCCCACTTGGCCAGAGCCGAGCCTACGGCAGCGCCCACACACTCCTAAGATAACTTACGAGCATTAAATCAGGCCTGGTACGTTTCTCGAGTCTGTTGCCCCCTATGTCTGGGTGGTCAATTTTGTTGAGCCGGACGTGTAAGGATGGGGACAGTGGGGAAGTGGAGGACCAGACGGGGTTTTTGGTTTTGGCCTGTTGAACATCGGGAAGTTCAAAGTCCCCGATGGTCTGTAGGCTAGACCAAAGGTGGGAGGAGGGCATGTTTGAGGCACCTCTTCCACCAGGAGTTGCCTCTTCACCTCCAATTCTGTCAGGGTTGAGGACTCCGAGGGTGGGTTCTCCACTCTTGGTGTCTTCTCCAGCGACTTTGGCAGTGATATGAGGGCTGGAAGGGGTGTGGACATCATCTAGACAATGTCCGCAGCCAATGTCGTATCCATCAGCAACTCATTCTCAATCCTCTCGATTTCCTTTTCTCGTTCCAACTGTTCCTTAGTCTTTACAGGCTGAGGTACAGGCGGAACTACAAATTGGAACTCTTGGGTTGGGAATGGCGTGTTTGTTGGGGACGACATGACAAGGAAAGAAAGACAAAAATATTTGGAAAAAGAAAGAAAGAAAAATAGTAGATAATTCGGCGTGTTACAGTCAACAGCAGAAAGGCGAGTGAAAAACATTGCAAGAAAATTTTTCTATCGCAGCTTTATTCCAAGTTGTTATCTCATTTCAGACATGTTTGGAGGGGATAGTGCATCAAATATTCTTTTGCTGAAAAGTTTTCCGGTCAAAATCTGTTAAGTACAAGCAGAGTTAAGTGTGTTTGAATTTTTGTGTTTTTGAAATTTTGTATCTCACAAAGGAATGCACTCTTCGTTTGTGACGTCACGATCTATTGACCATTTTGTTATCTGACTGTTTGTCAATAGAAACACGTTGCGATGTTTTCTTCCATATCGCACGTGGGTTTGTTTATTCGTGTCACTTTTTATTTGCACGCATTTTTACTCTGCTTATCTGCGGAATTTCTTTTGTTATAAATATTCCCAGATTCTCGCGTATTTTTTGTGTGGGTGTGCAGATTTTGCAGCGGATATTAATTTTCGTGAATATTTTTAGTTTCTCCTTGCCAATCTCTCAGATTTTCGAGTTGGAATCTGGTTTTTTTGCTTTTTGCTACCAAGGGGCCTGCCTCTTTTTTGTGGGCATAAGGGGGCCAATGGGTCGTAGTGTATTTTGACAATCTGATCACTGAACTTCACCATTTTCTTTATTTTTGTTTTTTCTACTGTTGATTTTTGTGATTTATCACCTTTTTCAACCGGTTTGTCCTCAACTTTTTGTGGTTGTGTGATATTGGACTGTGTGGTCTGTTTTTCTTCTTCAATTTTCCTTTCTGTCCTCTTCCTTGTTGCTCTTTGGAGCATTTTCTTGTCGTCGTTCATAAGGTACACAGGTTTCAATCTATCAATTGAAATCGTTTTTTCTTCACCTGCGATTAGTATCACGAAATTCTTGTCATCTCGTGATACAACCTTATAAGGACCAGCGTATGGTTTCTCCAACAAAGATCTTATTTTTTTGTCTCTGACAAACACATGAGATATTGTGGCCAAGTGTTTGGAGACATAAATCTTTGGTTGGCCATAACGAGCTGCCTGTTTCAAAAAGCTATTAGCTCTGTGCCATCGCTCAACTTTACCGTTTCCTTGAGGATGGTAAGCTGTGGTGTGGTTGTGTTGTGCACCAAGCTTCTTAGACAGCTCTTGAAAGAGCGAGCTTTTGAATTGACGACCCTGTTCCGTGATGATGACTTCAGGTGCTCCATAGCGGGCAATCCAGGTGTTGTATAACCTGGCAGCTACTGTTGGAGCTGTCATCTCATAGAGAGGAACTGCCTCTGGCCATCGAGTTGCTCTATCGATCATCGTCAACAGGTGTCTGTGTCCTTGGGATGGGGTAATGGCCCACCAAGTCTATGTGTATTGTTTTGAATCGCTCCGTTTGTTTGAAATATTTGAGAGGCCAACGAGTATGTCATCCTACTTTGGACTCTTGGCAATTCAGGCAACTGCGAGCCCATTTGTTGCAGTCGGACTTCATTCGAGGCCAAACAAATCTCTGAGTTCAGCAATGTTTGAGGGTTTTGGGAATTTCAATATGGCCTCTACCTTGATCTTCAGAGGGGAAATGCTTTCGGTCGAGACTTGATAGCCGAGAAAGTCAATTTTGGTTTGTTTGTATAAACTTTTTCCAACATTGATGGTAAATCCAGCAGTGTGTATACGCTGTACGATGGCTCTTACATTCTTCTCGTGCTGTTGCTCACCGCCTTCTGAGCAAATGCATATGTCATCCAAATATGTATAAGCAAATGGCAAATCCATAAACAGTTCATTGATGAATCTCTGGAAAGCTTGTGCAGAATTACGGAGTCCAAGCGGCATTCGAAGGTATTCGAATAAACCAAAGGGGGTTATGACCTCTGTTTTTGGAATGTCCTGTTCAGCCATTGGAATTTGATGGAATGCCCAGTTGATGTCGATTTTTGTGAACATCGTTTTACCCTTCATATTTGCATTGAAGTCCATTATGTTTGGGACTGGATAGCGGTCAGGAACTGTTTTGGCATTTAAGGCCCTGTAGTCTCCAACGATTCGCCACTCTCCACTGGCTTTTTTGGTCATGTGGATCGGGGAACTCCATTTTTTGAGGGGCGGCATATGCCTTCTCCTATTATGCGATCATAGTATTCCCGTGCTGCTTTGAGTTTATCAGGCAGTAGCCTGCGGGCTCTAGCATGGCAAGGCGGTCCTTTAGTTTCTATGTAATGAACGGTGTCATGTTTATAGGTCGGATGCCTGCGAATCGATGGTTGAGTAACTCCAGGATAGTCTGACAGAATCCGTAGGAATTGTTCGTCGACTTTCGTGCATCTGGATATGTTGGTGTCCAGTTGGTACACTAGTGTTTTGCCTTCCACCCATAGACCAGTATTATTGTCTATGATTTTTCCATTTTTGAGGTCGATGACCAGGCCGTAGTGCGCGAGAATATCTGCGCCCAGGATCGGAGTTGGAACGTCCGCAATTGTGAAGGACCACGTCATGTCTCTTCGCAAACTGATGCTTACTTTGCTGGATTCTATTCTGTAAGCTCCATTGACAGTTCGGAGGTAGTATTTTGGAGGAAATGCCTTTTGGTTTTTACTTACTGGCAAAATGCTCAAGTCAGCACCTGAATGTATAAGGTAAAGTCTCCTGTTAGTCCTGTCCTTGATGAACAGGCGGCGTGAGTACTTTTTTGAGGGATCTTCAGCCACATAGATGACCCCTCTTTCTAGTTTGACGACTTATTGTATGTTTTTCCCCACCATTGGAATCTGTTGTTGCACTTGGTGGCCTCCGCGTCAAATCTATTATGAAAAAAGCAGGAATTATCATCCCAGTTCTGAGATGGGGGTTTGGAGGATGATTTTCTTCTAGGGGGAGTTGGACTCTGACCCCTGGTAGAATTACTCTTTCAGTCTCTGGACCTGGATTTTCTATCATTATTCCTATTATTTTTGCTCCGGCTTTTTGAGCGGTTATTGCTTCTACCGTTCCTTGAATTATTGTTATTATTTTTCTTCTTTATTTCACTAGTCAGCTGAGCTATCTGGGCTCTAGGCTGGGCTAGTTCTCCCATCTCTGCCGATACTGCACAAATCAAGGATGCTGATTTCAAATGTTCCAGTGCGCTATCGGCACTCTTTGCCAAGAAGTCTAGGTCCTCGGAATTGTTGATTACCGTGGTACCCACTGCTGCCAGACACTGCACAACATTTTGGGGCAGTTGTTTGCAGAACTGGTTCTCAATGACCGATGGTGATACGATATTGTCGGCCTTTTGTCTTAATTTGGCCATGAAGATGGAGGGTTTATCATCTCCCATCTTCATTCCACCCATGACATCATCTATTATCTGGTTTTGGGTCTTACCAAACACATTGCAAATTTTCCTGCAGAACCAACTGTACTTGTCTGCTTCCGCCGGAGGGCATTCCATGATATCAGGAATGCGGCGTATTATTTCTGCGGCCATGCCGCTGCAAATGTGTGTATACTTCTGGTTGTTCTATAGGTTCTCTGTTTTGAAATGACCTTTGAGGAGAGTCAACCAGAGTTCTACCTCATTTGGCAAAAATTCCGGAATCTCGATCCTCCACCTTTGGATTGCAGGGTTCTGCAGAGTCTGCATCTGCAACAGCTGTAATAGCTGTGCTAGCATTTCAGGGGTCAGCTGTGGCTGACCACTTCCACCTGTCCCAGGCTGATTCGATGTCGGGTTTGTCGTATTTCCATTTCCGTTAGCATTGGGCATTGTAATTTGCTGGATCTCTTTGAAGTTGCTTCTGGCAAAGGTTCCACCAGACTCTGTCGGTTGTCGGTCTGGGGTCGAAGGGTCGGAGTCTTAGCTCAAAAGACGACCACTTCTGAGGTAGTGAGCTGTTGTCTGGTTTGGGTTGATGACAGCTCCCAAATGCAAGGCTTCTGGCCTCCGGATTTGTTTTTGTTTCTCCGGAGTATCAAAGACTTCAGAGTCTCTTGTCAAAGCTGGAGGAGTTGGGGGATGAGGGCAACTTTGTTCCTCCAGGTCTACTTCTCTTGGTTCCCTTCCGGCAAATATATTTGGAAGGGGGGTTTAATTTCCCACTTTCAAAGTCAGACCTCTGCTTCCACAGCCAAAGGTGTCTAGGTCTGTGAAAAAATAATTTGTATCACAAGCGAGTTACTCGCCAGTGCACTGCGCCTAGTTTTAGAATTAGCGCAATGCGCCTAGACACCCACGACGTAGCCAAAAAATCATGTCGGAGTCACCATGTGGAATACCTTGTTGTGAGAGATATTCACACTAAAAGGTCTTCAACAGTATTTTGCGTGTTCTGCCACTTCATACAGTTAAGTATGGAAGAGCCAAATTCTCGGCGAACACTGGCGATTTTTGGGCCGGTTCTGAGAGTTTATATACAGGATTTGGTACACGCACACAGACACACATGCATACGTACTTGTAAGTAATTATGTCATGCGTTACGTCGTTTCTTGCCTCTGTTGAGGTGTAAGAAACGACGCAGTGCGTTTGGTACTGGGCCCTGACATCACCGAGATCGTTATCAGGTAATTGATCTTGGCCCGTGCAATGTATCTTACATGTACGTATGTACAGGTACGAACATACAAACGCACCAGTGTATATTTTTTTAATGTCATAGAGACGATTATTGCCAGCCTTTGGGTGGGGACTGTCATCAAGGGGTGCAAGCCTCTATTACCTCATACGAGTATTGTCCCCACAACAGGTTTTTCTAAGATTTTGAAGAAACAACAAAAGATTTGGCTGAAATTTTCTCGATAGATTTGCAAGCCTGGTAGGAGTTTAATGCTTATTTTTTCAGTAGTTTCTGAAAAAACTGAAAAAGAAAAGAAAATTTTTGGTTTGTGGTTTTGAGAAAACTACCAAAAGGATAGGGTTTGAATTTTCACAACACGTGCACCCATATTCACAAACGTCATTTTAATAGCCCTCTACTAAAACTTTACTTTAAAACGACTCGCTGCACTATTTTTTCAGGACATGTACTTTTTAATTAGGACCAAGTTTGAAAGAAATTTGTTGTCTATTGGTTATATAGTTTACAAGAAAACTGGGGAACAAAAATTCCTGGAAAAGAAAAAATTACAAATGGGACTGAGCTGAAATTTTTACGATAGATTGTCATTGTGTAAGTCAAGTTTGATGGAAATTTGGTGCTTATTCAATCAGTAGTTTCTGAGAAAACTGGAATAGAAAAAATTTCAGGAAAAAATTTTTGGTTCACAATTTTGAGTAAACTATGAGAGAGATAGGACCAAAATGTTTACAAAAACTGGTTCTTATATTAGACATGGGTGCTATTTATGAACTATCTATAGGGACTGTAAGGAAATCATGACTATAGATATGTGTTTACAAGTTGTCTACATAAATGACAGCAAGATGCGTGAGCAGAAATAAACCATTTATTGATAAGAAACGATGTTTTTATTGTCAATATAAAAATCCACCGTAAAAATCACTGTGGAATACCTTGTCGTGAGAGATATTCTCACCAGAAGGAAATTCAACAGGATTTAAGCGTGTTCAGCCACTTCGTACACAAGTACGGGTAAGCCAGAACCAGACCGAACACTGGCGATTTTAGAGCCGATTTGGGTGGTTTATATACGGCTTATTTACACGCACACTAAGACACGTACGTAAGAATATACGTACGTCTGTGAGGGTGGCCAGGTCGCATCATCCCCTATCATGATAAGAGATGGCTGGCCGGTTTGTGTACGGATCGTGACATTGTTTTGTGATGTCACGATTCGGTACTCGTACATTACCTGCATGTACTTGCAGGTAATTACAATCAAACGTATTTAGTGTGGTTTAACGTCACAAGGACGATTATTTGCCTGCCCTTTAGGGCGGCGACTGTCATCGAGGGGTCCGAGCCCCTTTACCTCATACCAGTGAGTCCCCACAATCACTAAAACAAATATTGACAACTCTTTATCTTTATAGACCTTATCGACTTATATGACCACCTCCATACATGGCCATATAGGTAGATTGATAAAGTACTGATGAAAAAGAAGTTTATAGCCTTTATAATTGATTTATAGTCATAGATATAAAGCTTATAGACAATTTGTAAATAGCCTCCTGGTCTGATGAGAGTTTGTTGCCTAATTGGTTTAGTAGTTTCTGAGAAAAATGGAAGAAAACAAAATCCCAGAAATTGGTTTTTCCAAAATTTTGAAGAAACTATGAAAGGGATCAGGCTGAAATTTTCAGTATACATTATTCTTACACATGTGCAAATCTGATAGAAGTTAGGTGTCTATTAGTTCAGTATGTAGATTGCCAAAAAAACAGGAAAAAAAAATTTCTGGAGAAAATTTTATCTTCATGGTTTTGAAAAACTTATGAGAGAAATAGTAGGACTAACATTTTCACAAAAGGTAGTCGTTATATAGGACCAGGTCTGATAGGAGTTTGTTGTCAATTGGTTGAGTAGTTTTCGAGAAAAATGTAGAACAAAAATAAAAATAAAGAACTCTAGTGCAGCAAGCCTCTCTAGAAAAAGTAGTTTTTGAGAAAATGATTTATGAATTTTACTGGTCACATTAATTGTCTGTAAGTTTATATGTGTTAACGGTATGTTATGATTATATGAAATTTGTTAGCTGCTGACAAAAATTAGACAATGTGAAATTTATCATATAATTTCAAATAAAACCAAAGAAGTATAATAAAATTATGAGATAAAAAAAAGAAATCATTAACATGTGGTTAATTTTTGTAAAAAGAAAAGTTCATGCAAATT
Source organism: Ericerus pela (assembly GCA_011428145.1). Classification (NCBI taxonomy): domain Eukaryota; kingdom Metazoa; phylum Arthropoda; class Insecta; order Hemiptera; family Coccidae; genus Ericerus; species Ericerus pela. The sequence goes on from WOFM01000403.1 coordinate 718,209, forward strand.
AGAAAAAAAAAAAAGCTTTAACGGAAGTACTGTCAGGTTGATTCACACCAAAACTGGTAGCGTAGTACTGTAAATTATAATAGATATTTGTTTTAAATTTCTTACATATGGTTTCAAAATTCGGCGTTTTATGACCAATATAAAAACAAAAATAGCAGTACCGGAAGTAACATCCGGCCGATCCGTGCCGAGATGAGTGCCGTACTACAATGAATTAAAATAAATATTTATTCCTCAATTTTTTGGCTATCGGTGCAAAATTGAACATTTTATATCCAAAATGAATACAAAAATGGTGGTACAGGAAGTACTGACCTGCCATTCCCCACCAAAATCAGTAGATTTGGTCCTTGGCTTAGTACAAATGTTCGTACCAAATTTTGTGATAATTGGACAAAAATTGCGACCTGTACCTTGGGAACAAGAAATTGACTTCATCTATCCATTTATCTATCTATCTAGATATTTATGAATTTGAGTTATTAGTGCCAAAATTTTCTTGAGGTCATGAAACGAAAAACGTACCCACCACCAACCTCGGAGGTTAATACCGCACCAAGCGTAATAAATATATTTTCTAAAGAAATTCTACTTGAAAATTTCAGTTGAAAAGCAAGTTGACTATATTGCTTAAAGTATATTTTTCTTATTTTTGGTTCAATAGGTTTTGAGCGTCTTTTCTGCATTGCATTAATTTAGGTTTTATTAATTTATTAATTTAAAAAAAAAATTAATATTGTAATTAAAAATTGGCAAACTGGGTTTTCTAGCGGAGTATTTCTGCGATGGAGTTTTTTCTTGAGTAATTTCGAATTTAAAACAAATAAATGAAGCCATGAAGGGAAAAACACTGCGTACCTATCTATTTAATTAGTTGTGCATAAGAAACTGAGAAACCATTCAACTTCTGTAGAAAAATAATACAGGTACATAATGTATTACTTACATAAATATGCAAATTTTGTTTGACAGTAGTACATACATTCCATCTTCTATAAAAAATTTTTCTTTTTTTTTTTGCAGTTAGTATTTTCAGTAAATTTTCATACATTCTGTTTGACTAATGTACTATTACTCATACCTATATACCTAACTAACGATTTAAAAAATGATCTCCTGCTAACGTTTCCTGAGAGTTATTGTCGAATGAATTTTCAATAATTGTTATTAATAATACAGTGGAAACTTTTTAATAAGGACACTGGATTTTATTAGGACAACAGAAGTTCATAGACAAAGAAAAATTGTCCTTGAACTGTTATTGAATGTGATAATAATCATATTTCAATTCATTAGCAATAGTATATGTTAGCCTTTGTAATTATTCTTCCTATCTTTCATAATTTTATGTTGTCTTGAGCCAATTAGTTCTTGTTTAGGTAGTGAAAAAGTACCTCTTATCAATCTTCTTTTTTTTTCTTTTTTTTTGCGCTATAAATATATGTAGGCATATGTATAATATAATTATTCAATAATTTAAATGTTTTTAATGTGACTAAAACCAAAATTCTATACTGAAATTCACCACTAAATTTTTTTTTTCATTTGAACTCTCAAAATCATGTAATTAGGACACAGCTTATTAGGGATGACACAGGTACTGTCCAATAAATCCGTAATAAGAGGTTTCCACCCACTGTATTATGCTTATAGACCAAAAAATAGAAGAGAAAATATTCGTAGAAGGAAGGAAGAAAACAAAAACAAGGAAAATCCTTCTGCCAAGTCTGTTTCCAACTGATTGCATCTTCCCATCTTGTTTTCAATGTGTGAAAAAAGAAAAATTTTGAAAATAAAAAACAATAAAAAAAATGAAAAGCTTATAAAAAAAAAATTAACGAATAGATATTACACATGTTTATCAAGTGACCAGTTAGCTGTCCAGCAAACGCTATGGTTGTTATTGGTACTAGTAACTTATCAAATATTATGAAAAATTTCCATCTGAAAAAATATAATGTATACTTTACTTTGGCCTGAAATAATGAAATTATAAAAAATAATTAATTCTAAAAAATTATCAAGAACCTCTTTGAAAAAACTTGAAAATTTTCACAGCAACTTAGAATCTCTGAATCAGGGGATAAACTTCTTAAGCTGGCAATGCTGAGTCAGGTCAAATGATCACAAATATTTTTATAAAATATAACTGCGTTGTCTTTTTTCTTGCCATTTGGTAAAAATGAAATTAGCTTAAGTATTTATGATAGAATGGTGATTTTTCTTACCAACTACGTGAGAAAGAGGTATTGTGTTTGAGCCATTTTCTGGCAATCTAATGAAATTTTGTGCCACTCTGCAACATTTAATATTCATCTTAAAAATACAAATGATGGTTCAAAAAATTGGTATTTTTGCGGTGAGTAACTATGGCCAAAGAAATCCGAAAAATTCCCCATAGAAGACCCAAAAATTAGATTCAAAATTCGGGAATTTTTTTCATCAAAAAAGTAAGATGACCAATTACAATTCCTGATTCTAAATAAAACAGAATAACACATCCTGACTGGATTACCCAAAAGTGTCTAGGATATGGTATTTCTTGTGGTTATATAAATATTTCCAATAACGTCATTCTCTCAGTAGGTATTATATTAGCCTTCTTTATTTATCCATATATAAACACTCCCAACAGCAAAATTTTGAGTTTTGACATTTAACTGATTGATACATCACCAAGTTTATTTTTTGAGGCACTGAGTCCAAATTTGGTAATCATTTTTCCATTTGACTCATTATTCAACCCCCAGTGGACCCCAAAAGGGAGTCAATTTTAAGTTTTCACATTTTATTGTGTGATACATTACCAAATATGTTTTTTAAGGTGCTGAGTCCAAATTTGGTGTTCATTTCTCCATTTGATTCATTCTTTATCCACCAATGGCCCCAAAAGGGGGTTAATGTTGAGTTTTCATATTTTAATGTATGATGTATCACCAAATACGTTTTTTGAGGTGCTGATCCAAATTTGATATTCATTTTTGCATTCAATCCATACTTCAACTGCTAGTGGCTCCTAAAAAACCTCAATTTTGAGTTTCCACATTTTATTGTATGATACATCTTAGCATACATTTTTTGATATTCCTTTTTGTTAAATCATTATTACTATTGCTATTAATTTAGTCCAATATAGTAGATCTTACAGTGTTTAAAATTGATTTTAAACTTTGAATTTGTTTTCCTTGCATCTAATTGGAATTTGGTTGTTGACCAAAAAATAAATTTGAATTTCCGTAATAAACAAAAAAATAATAAGCTGAAAATCAAACTTAGTTTTTTCCAAATATTACAATATCAACAATTATCTGTCACTTCTGAAGTAAATTCTTCTTTTTGTGAAGAACTGCTACAGACTTTCATTTTTCACTTTATAAAAAATTATTCAAATAAACATTTTATTTGGGTATTTACTACTTTTTTTTTTGTTTCAATTTTGAGGAAACAATTATAATAGGTTCATACCTACATAAGATGATAATTAAATTTTTGAAAAAAAAATGAAACTGATTGCGTAAAGGGACATAAAACATAATAGAACTAAAATGTTGAAAACAAGTTTTCCAGGTTTTATAATAGTAATTTTTTTACAAAGTGGAATTACAATTAACATAGTAGCTGGCAGAAATGCCTTACAAGTTACATGTTATAAATATATAATGCAAGATTTTTGAATGAAGTAATATAGATCCCTTCATACTAAATATTTCCCTGATGCAATGTTTGGTAAATTTAACATGGATTTGACAACCTTGAAATACATAGCATTATTACATCTATTCAAAACATTAAGGGATTTTGTTTGTTAAGAATATTTAAATTCCTTAGATGTGCTGTCGAAAACTTTCCACTTTCCATTTGATTTCAATCAATTTCATATTAGGCTTAATGAAAGGTACTTATGAAATCAAAATTCATTAAAATATCATTTATTGCACAATTTAATTAGTGAGAACCAAAATGTATTGATTTTCATATTATTATCAAAAGGTATTTCTGTGAGCGACTGTGTTAGTTGTAATTCCACTTTGCAAAAAAATTTCTATTATAAAACCTGGAAAACTTGTTTTCAATATTTTAGTTCTACTATGTTTTATGTCCCTATACACAGTAGGTTTCATTTTTTTCAAAAGTTTAATTATTTATCATCTTATGTAGGTACGAACCTATTATATTTGTTCTTTGAAATTGAAACGAAAAAAAAAAAAAAAAAGTAGTAACCAAATAAAATGTTTGTTTCTGCCCTTAATGAGACGAACCATAATGCTTAGTTACCTCAATATCCACAATAAAATAAAATAAAAATTTACGATATTTTAGTTCCCCTCAATTAAGTTTTTTTTTTTCTTCTTTTCTTTTTTATTTTTACTACTAAAAACATCAGTTTTGCAAAAACGTGAATTCTTTCATTTCTTTTTGAATTTGGAAATGTTAATGCGCATTAGGTATCTTTTTTTTTCAGCGCGCAAATATTTAATTCCGCTCGTTATGGAGCTGTATTATTATCGTATTAATATAATTAAATGGACACTGCGAATGGGTCGTTTACATGTATATTTATGTACCTACGTAAGGTTTGACTGTTGTTAAAGAGGAGAAATTTTCTTGAATAATTAAAGTAAAAATTCTTAAAGTGTTATTCAGCTGTGTAACTACCATTAATATGTACTTTTTTTCAGCTGGTTCAATACAACTACAGGCATGTTTTGTGCTATAATTATTTCTTGACATATGACATTATTTCGGTGGCGCATGAGAATAGGTTAATAAGTGGTTATATTTGAAAATAGGCTAGTTATCACAACTGAGAATATTGTACGGAGATATGGTGTGAGGTTAGGTCTCTTTAATAAAAAGTCGAAGAATTTATTACTCTGAAAGGTGAGTTCCGAGGTCAGTCAAACATGTTTTGGAACAAAGCGACTTGGAAAGATTTTTAGTTACTCTAAAAAAGTTCGTACTTAGTGTTAGTAATAACGACAAATCTTTTCGAACACTAAAGAGTTGTAGAAAAATACCTCGGTTCATTGTTCAAGATTCCGATTGCCTAAATTTCGCATTTTAGGCTAAATGAAATTTAAAATATATATGTATACTGGCTTGAACATTAGTTGAGTGAATTTTACAAAGTCTCTCTTTAATGCTACTTTAAAGATGAAAACATTAAACACGCACGAAGACAACAATACATATTATGCCTGCCGAACATGTGCTAAATGCTGAGTTGAACACTCAAATAAAAGTGAAAAGTTTTGAATTACTTAAGAAACTTCTAACTTCGTATATTTTCCCGAAATTTTAGTTCAAGGCTGAAAAAACAAATCAATCTTAGTTTCTTAAAACAGAAAATTTTTACTTATAATAGAATACTGCGGGCTAAAAACTGTTCGAAACACTATCACTCCAAAACCACTGGACAGATCTGTACGAGATTTTCCAAAAAAAATTGTGTTATTCCAAGAAAGGTTTATTGTTATCAGGGAAGTCGTAACTTCCTTGGGGGACAAATTACCAATTTTTTCAATTTGTGAAAATAGAAAACAGACGGAACATTTTTTGAACCGAATGAAAAGTAGTAGAAAGAGAATTGAAAAAAACTTCTCCTCCCTCTTTTTTTTCATCCTCTGATGACTAAGCTTACGGTTTGGTCTTTGATGAGGTGAATATGATTCACTCTGTCTCACTTTGTTCCATTTTTTTTCTCATAGGGTTTCATTTGAGTCTACAAAAAAGGGGTTAAAACAGTTATTAGACACTTTGCTAGTGAAGCTACAGATAACAGCTCCTAGCTGATAAAAATCATTTTGTCTGTAGTAGGTACAATTCTGTTTTTTTTTTATCTTTTAACAATCATTTTTGTTTATTAGTTTTTATAAACTTTTATTAAATCTGAATAAAAAAAAACCACCTCTCCTCGATGTTTTTAACGTTAATGTTTTTGTATTTTCTGCTTCCTATAGTATATACATATAATACATAATTAATTTTTTCATCCTCTGATGACTAAGCTCACGGTTTGGTCTTTGATGAGGTGAATATGATTCACTCTGTCTCACTTAGTTCCATTTTTTTCTCATAGGGTTTCATTTGAGTCTACAAAAAAGGGGTTAAAACAGTTATTAGACACTACGCTAGTGAAGCTACAGATAACAGCTCCTCAGTTCTCATCAGTAATCTCACTGGGTGGCTAAATATTCATGAAAAGCATTGAAAAGCATGGAAATATAGGAATTTTTGATCATAATTGTCCTAAAACTAGAGATAGGTACTTATTCGACTTGAATGAAATTAAAGAGGAAGTTTCAAGGAATAAAATAAGCGGAAAAACAAGAAATTAGAGTCCTTAGAAGCTAAGAAAATGATTTAATTTGATGGTATTGGTGTACTTAATCCTACGGACTACTAATAATACCGCTCAAAAACACCAGTTTGGTGTACAATTTCATGTTCTTTTTCGATTTTCTCGGCTTCTAAGGGCTCAAATTTCTTAATATTTAGCTTATTTTATTTGTTGGAGCCTCTTCTAAAATTTCATTTATTTCGAATATGTAGCTACTACTTGTTTTAAGATAATTATGACCAAAAATTTAAATATTCACTATGCTTTTCTTGTATTTTAATCACCCAGTAAGATACAGCTTTCAGTTGTAACGTCACGCGACGTTGCCTTATACCTAGTTAACGAAATTCCATTTTAGGGTTATTTACTTACTGCCTAATCCACAAGTAGTTCATGGCCAGCTGGGGTCTCTCAGTTTTTCTGTCAACTCTGCACTCTTATTTCGCTGACAATGAGTGTTGTTTGTTGATGAAGTGGTGCTTTTTATCTAGTTATTGTCACTGTAAGTTCTGCCCCTTCTCTCTGCTTTTTTATTCTCTCGTCATTTCTCCTCCGTTCACTTAGTTATAATTTTTTATATTTTCCTTTAAGTTGTTTAAGTCTGTCAATGTGGAATAAATGAAGAAGTATGATCTTTATTCACAATGTAGGTATCTTTATTGTTTTCTTTGGTATTTTGAATTTACATTTATCATATTCCTCCTTGAACCTCACCGCCTTATTTGTGATGTCTGTTATGATAATTGTTTTATATACGTACACATTTGAGGTAACTTTATTTCTTACTTATATTCACTAACTAATTATGACTGCAGTTCCTATTTACAAGGTTTTCAGGAACCCAGCCACAGCAATGTAATATCATTACTTAATGTAAAGTTTGAGCTGTTATTCTAATTATAGTTATGCATGTAAATTAATAATAACACCATTTCTATCTATTTTTACTGCATAATTAAAAGCAATAATCTGTGTGTTTATTTGATTGAAACTGACTAGTTCAACCAATTCAGAAGAGTGAGACAGTAATCTCATGAAACAAATTCTGTGTAATTGGGTTGCCATATTAGCATATTTGGTCTATTCGATTCAGACAAAATGTATTCACCTTTACACTTAATAGTGTATTACCCTGTGCTTTTTATTTCTATGTAAGAAGTGTAAAAACCAAATTATATTCTATTTATTAGCATTGAGGTGTACACTAAATAGTGTGAATTGTTTCAATACTTTTTCACCTTGTCTGGAGAAGGTGTAATTAATGTGTGATGAGAGGAGTGTAAAACAATGAAATAAGAAATTTATTTCCTTATAAATTGGCGTGAATAAATAGTATATTACACAATGAGGAAAGAAAGTGAGCAATTTCTCAATGAGTGCAATGTTAGCAAGCACGAGCCATAGACAAGTGTGATAATTGCACGAGTCGATGAATTGCTCACTCCGACGGAGTTGCGTACAATACTTTTAGCAAAGAGTGTACAGAATATTGTATTTGTGCTGGGAGCAATAAAACCTGCGGTTTGCTGGGTCGAATCCCGGTTTTGGCGGAAAGAATTTTTGAGGGGGAAAAATTGAATTAATTCAAATGAAAGAAAATTAGACATTTAAAAAGGTGTGGGGGAAATTGAGGAATCAGTTGGGCGTGAGAAAACAATTGGTGTGATAAAAATAATTGAGAAGTGAGAAAATTAAATTAAGGAATGAGGAGAGTAAATGATCTGAAATTGGCCACGTTCATCCCGCCATACACGCCTCAAAAATTCAGCATTTCGTACACATGTTACAAAAAAGAAATAATTTAATGTTACTCCGGACAAATTACTATTAGGTAGTTTGGTGTGACTTAAGTTTTTTCTTCTGTGTTTTGAAAATACCAGTGATTAAATAATTAATATAAGTTCAGTTATATGAATGGCGAATTTATTTTCAATATTTCTTGTTCCTCATTCCAAATTCATCAGTTTAATTGCATAATATTCTGATTTATTTCTGATCTTATTTTATATCACTTATGATAATTGTTTAAAATTTTTTGTTTTTCCACTTTTCATGTTTGATTTATCACCCTGACCATTTTTACACTTTTAATCTTTGGAAATGAGGACGGTGAATTTGAAAATCGGTGGCAGTTTAGGTACTTACATCTCCCACTGAAGTGTATACACTTCTTATACTAAAGCGTGATAAATCAAACAGACTTATTATTGTGGATATAAAAAATCGGTACTCACAGTATAATGAAATCTGTGTTGCTTGGCAAGTTGTATTGAATTTTGTATTTCTGTATGTATATTTATTTGTTTGTGTGTTTACCATGAGAAATTCTGTCTAGCTAAATTTGTAAAAATGAGGGTGTGTCATTTATTGAATTTTCGAAAAATTGTTCTTTTCCATATATAAACTCGTTTACACGAGGCTAGTTTTCAGGCTGGTAGTCAGCTATCTTGATCGTTCTTACCCATCTTCCCTCGCTTGAATGCTTTTAAACTAGCAAAATTTCTATTGCACTTGAAGTATCTGTTATCGAAACACGTTGGTAACTGCTAGGAAATTTTGCCCATTGTGTAAACGAGGCTTACGGAATGAGTGAGCAAGAGAGCAAAAAGGTCGTGTATGCACACTGAAGTGAGGTGAAGAAGGGATGTATACTCTCTCGAATCTTACTAGATTCTTACAGAATCTTTTAACCTTTTGTTAGATCATTAATTTTCAAATTTTTCTGTTTTAGTACTTTATAGCCGCCCTAATGAAGTTGCAGTGGTTACTGGTGGAGCCAGAGGTATTGGCAGTGGTGTAGTGAAAATGTTGATGGAATGCGATGTTCATGTCGTAATAGGTACGTTTATATTTACTTATGTACTATACGAAATAGTCATTTATTAATGGTTAAAACTAATTTTACTTTGCTAATACATGACCACTATTTTCGTGAATGCTGTTCAGATCAATTCATCTACTTAGTTTGAGTTTGACCCTTCAAGTCACCTTCATTCAACTATCGTTGGAGAATATATATATCTTTTCACTTATTCAATGACAAATTTCAAATTTCCATCTGCATTTTTCAGGTGGATCTTTTCAGAATTTTCTCAAACTGTGTGATACAAATTTAAAATTTAAGAAGTGACAAATTTTTTTGTGATAGAGTTTTATAATCCTATTTACTTCAAACTCGGTTTTGGCTTGGCTCGAGTTAGGCTCAAAATTTTTTACCCTGGCTAGGCAAGTGAAGGCTAGGTCTCGATCTCAGGCCTACCCAGATCACATAATACTTATACCATAGTACACGTTAATCCAGTAAAATTAGGTTAAAAATAATATTGAAATGAATTTAATAAATTCAAAATGTCCCTGAATGAATGATGAAATAATGAAAATGTTTCACTTACATACCTGTGCTTCGATATGAAGGGGGAAAACGTGTGACTCTTTTAGCTTTTTCAATTTTCCGCGATAACTAAGCGATGTGGGTGCCATAAAAATGCATCAGTATAGAAATAACGTACATAAAATTCAAAACAAAAAATTCTGTATATTTTCTTCATTACTATCGTAAATGCTCACATAGGCGAATTTTGCGTGGGTTCAAGGGGTGCGATGCACCCCCACGAATGTGTCTTGCACCTCCTGAGAAAATTCAAAAGGAAAAAGTCTCATTTCTTCCTTTTTTACTGTCCGTCTCGTAGCAGGGTGCTCCATAAAGAATTGTAACAATTAAACAAATGTTACATACCTGAACATCAAACAGTAGGTTTGTTTTATTTTCAGAAACAGAAAACGACAACTGGGTGACACCGAGGAAAGCTATTCCACTACATTTGATTAATTGTTTCCGCTTTTCAATTGGTACATCCATCTTGTAAGAGTGGGATAACATCCAATAGTGTCAGCATGGTGTCGACAAGGCATTGCAAATAAAACAAATGTACTATTGTTGAATGATTGCTGATTAGTGATTAGTTTGTCTGATTAGTTTCTTATCACCTGTAGGTGGAAATTTCTTTCTGCTACTTATTGGTATTTGATACCTCTGTGGCGCACTAGTGTTATTTACTGATAAGAGGCTTAAAAATGGGATCTTGGATGTTTTTTTCCATAGGTTTTTACAAAGATTTTAAAGAATGGTATTTTTTAATAGGAATCTTTTTAGCGTCAATGTAGATAATTTTTTACAGAAAATGATAAAAAATAAAATCAGTTGGTACCAACCGTCTTTCACTCAACACTATCAATAAAAAGCGTTAATTAAGGATTTATTTAGTACTGTGTTGAATGAATTTGTGTTCAATATCCCATTTTGAAAGTTTACAAAAATGTCCTCGAGATGTCAGCCACTTTGGTGTTAAATCTCCATTAATTTTTAGTTTACTGTTTTGTTTTTCAAGTTAAGTTGTTATTGAATAATATTTTTGAGTTGAATTGCGAGTGGAGAAATTTGATGATAATCCGCGTATGGATTCTGAGATACAAGGTGATGAAGGAGAGTATTTTTTTCAAAATCATAAGAATCTGAATTATTTTCGTATAATTGGGAATTTAAAAGTAAACATGGGCATAAAAATGGCCAAAGGAATTAGTATATGGAGATTTCTGATCAGTGTGCAGTATATGCATCATATTTCGTGCCTGCGCATACATTGTGTCCTCAATAATGGAGATAAGTGGTTAGAGGAATCGTATTCGTAATATATGAAGACTTTAAATGAATCGTATGTACTTAATACAACTACCGAAACACGACCTGCGCTGTAGGCCTCTATTAATATAATCTACAAAATTTATTCATATTTTACTTGAATAAAAATATCTTGAGATCTTATTGAGATACAATGAAGTATTTAGGCTTAAAACACACTGTACGTTAAACATTATGAAATAATATCTCTTTTGTGTGGTTCGGTCCTTTCGAATCAACGTTAAAAAGGGACCTGAGGAATGACACTTTCAGTTTTATTTTATTCAGACTATAGTACGTCTTTGAAAGCGTGGATCTATGACTTTGAGAAGGTTTTGCAATATCGAATGAGTTCTCATTTGTGTGATATGATCTATTTGGACCAAAGTTAGGTTGGAACATGTGAAACTATCTACTTTTAATCACTTTCCTCATAAAAGTTAGAATATTGAGACTTAGCTGAGTTACAATGACGTAGGTACCTATGTGGTATCAGATTGTTTAAAATGTTTCCCATTACCAGTCATTTATTAGATTAATTGGCTCGTACAGATTTAAATTACGGTGGAACGCGGAAAATCACACTCTCTGATTTTATTCTCCCTTCATTCAAACTGAAATATCTCGGGTCGTGATTGAGTTAAAATTATTTATGTTTTGTACAGGATTAGAACTTCAAGGTATTACGCATGATGAAATGTGCCTTTATTTACCGGATTTGGTCCATTTTTTAATATTCGTGCGTGTTTGGAAAGACTTTCGAAAGTATGAAAGTTCCACAAGAGGACAAGATTGAAGCGTGCATTCAGCTCCATGAGAAAATGTGTCTATCGAAGAAATTACTTTAACTTTGAGTGTACTTTTGGTCGAAAAAAGACCATTCCCATTACATTTGGCTTTCTATTTGACGGTCGATGAAGCTAAAGGTCGGATACTAAATCAAGTTAGTATTAATTTGAGGAACTGGTATTCAATCACGTACAGTTTTATGTAGAACTGTGTTGAGCAAAGTTTTTACAAAAAAAAGCATAGAGGTTCTAATGGAACTAAATGACTGGTGCGCAGCAGATGTATGAAAGGAAGTAATAGCAGGCTGTGTTGGTTTGTGCGAGTGAATAAATACTGCAGAGTACGTAGTCCAGATCCTCAAATTTGTTTGATAAAAATTGATCGAGTCACCAAAAATACAGTATTATTATGTGGTTTTGCGGAATAATTCTCAAACACTTCAAATTTTATGCGAAAAAAATACCTTCGTAGGTGTAGGCATTAATTTGAGAACCTTCTTGAATTTATAAAACCGACGACTTCGATTAGTTACCATTCGTTAAGATAAAGTACCCACGTTAATGGTATGTATACTTTGATGTTAAAGGATGCACCAGCATTGCAAATGGCGAGGCGACAGTACAACGAATTCGTCAGGAAGGTGTAACCACCGGCTGCGCCACTGTTTTGGAGTTGGACTTGAAGTCGTTGAAATCTGTCCATAAATTCGCGCAAGAATTTTACAAACGTCATAAACACCTGAACTTGCTCGTGAATAACGGTATCTTTTTAAAATCTACGAAGGCTTCTTTCAAGTCTCACCTACGTCAAGCCGTAAATTAATGCAGCTCACGTATTTCTTTATGTATCTTTATTCTCTTTTTGTTTTTTTTTTGCCCGTATTTTAGCTGGCATTATGTTTGGAGCGTTCGAAAAAACGGAAGATGGTTTCGAATCGCAGTTCTCTGTTAATTATTTGGGACACTTCTTATTGACACATTTGCTACTACCGGCCATGGAAGAGGCTTCCTCTAGATTTAGTTACAATCCGAGAATTGTTAACGTTTCTTCCACCGCGCACGAGTTATCGCCTAAAATAAATTTCAAAGACATTAATATGACGTAAGTCCAGTGGAGCTGGAAGAAAACACGTTTACTGTTTTTTCTTGAAAAATTTTAGTCTGGAATCACATTGACTTCTCGGAGTATGATTTATTGGCCGTGAGCAAAATAATCAGAATGCGTCCTCTGTAAAGTAACGTAAGGCCTAAATTATTGACAAAAATACGAATATATCCAGATGGTTATGAAACATTGACGTACCCTTTGGAGGTGGTTGAGAAGTTGAAACTTTTCCTAGAAAACAGAACCCAGTAATGTTGACAAAACACTAATGGGAGTTTGACTCAATGATGATACATCTTCAATAGTCAGTAAATGAACTGAATCACACTAGGAACAGTTGGCAGTTTTTTTTTTTTTTTTTTTGTTACGATTTTGAATTAACTCAGTACGAATATGTGACAGGAAGTTTTAGTGTGATATGTAATTTTTATCTCTATCCCTCAGGTATAATGATATATTTTACGTCTTGTAGTGCGACAAGTCGCACTGGAGTAGTCTGCGATTTGGTGCAAGAGAAGTAGTATACACCTGAGCTATCTGTTGAAGCATGCAGGCGCAAGAATTTCATGTATGAAACATAATTAATTTATTACCTTTAAAGAAAAATGACAATTTGTTCACCACTCACGAACAATTTTTTACATGAGAAATATGTCCGAGCGACTTGTCGCATGAGAAGTAGTGTTTGCTTCAGATCACTCATTGGTAACACTTTCTAAAATCGGTGGAACTAATCACATTAATAGTCAAGAATAAAAATTATTTTCAATTAGTCATATTTACGAAAACTAACCCAAACTAAGTAATTGATTACAAAATTACTGTCCCGTTGATAAAAATCAATTAATAATTGAAATGATAATAATACTTCATTAATAAAATAAAATTGTTTGGATCAGAAAACCAAGAAAGAAAAAACTAATTTATTTTTCTTGAATGTGTTATATTCATTTAGTAGAAATAACATGAACTCGGAAAAAAGAAAATTAAAAATAAATTGGCAAAAATTGTCTTTGTAAGTATAAGGAAGCTAAACATCTATTATGAAAAAAACATGACCATGAAAGGTGAAATATAATGGCTGTAACAGCCAAAAGAGGTGGTAATGTACCTAATTAGAACCACTTTCAGTGTTACACCATACACGAAATATCCTTGTACTTTAAGAGCAGTAATACTTCTAGAATAGATTAAAGTTTATCATCCACAGACTATTGTGGACCTTAATATTTGATAGAGACTCAATAATATTTTAAAACACACGAGTGAGTTTACACATTTAATAAAATAATAATTCGTACATCACAGTGCATGAACATACGTTAATATTTATACATATACAATCACAATTCAACAAGCAAGACTATCTGTTCACTAGAGACTTCTACTGGAGAGGTTCCAGGTACTTAGAAGTAGCTGTCGAGGAACTGTCTCTTATTCCACTGAATCGAAGGATTATATACTCGTTCAGGGTATGAAAACGTACGTGTCGGATAGGTAAAGTGAGGTAGGGTGTTGTTATTATAGGGTTGTTTTGACTCGTCGAGTACTCGAGGGACAAACACAATTAGGTCATGAATATACAGAAAGTATATCTATATTCATAAAATCAAATACGGGTAATTTAGTGGTTGTTTATAAAGAGTTATAGGATGATTATTGTTGATAAATATCTACGTTTTTGGTATTTGAAAATATATGGACGAATATGTTCGTCATTTCTAAAAATAGACGAAAATATACGTTACAATGGCCAAAATATTAAAGAAAATTTTAATAAGAAGTGTGTAAAACATAATTCGACCACTAACATAGAGGATAAGACATCGCATGTGCCAAATGGAATTTCTATGTCTCACAGCTATTTGTACTGGTCTCAGTTTCCTGTGAAGAAATTAGAGAAAATGAGAGGACGCGCACCCACACTCCAAAACGTAGGGGAGGGTGGTTTACAGTAATATATTTTTTGCTTTTTCTGGCTGTAATTTCTCAAATTTTACTTTGTCAAAATTTAAAATATACTCTTGGGAAGAGCTCATTTTTTTGCATCGATCAAACTGCTTAAAACTCAAAACACATTATAATCTATTCCAAATAAGAATAACGTGGCATCATGAAGACGTTCACAGTTCACAGTCACATCAAGTGCAAAAACTTGGATGAAACCTTCGTTGAATAGTATGAATCTTTACGTCTACATTTCCCCCCTGATCCATCTGATCATATGACTTCACATCTTTCTTATTTGGAATGGACTATAGTTGACGATAAAAAAGACATGATTTTAAAAGAGTCAGAAGTGGGATAGGATGTAGTACACTGTGGAACGCAAACATAAGTTGTAACTGAGAAAAATAATGAGGCTTACATCAATGGACTTCCATTTTTCACAAATCATAATTAAAACTTGAGAATTCAAATGTTTTTCTGCAAGTTAATGGCTTAATGCAATTGCCAAATTAATAAATTATAGAAAAAAATTGATTTAAAAATATTTTAATAAAATTTAAAACTGTTTACTAAATTATTAAAATAAATATTTAAATCCGAATTTACCTTAATAACTCCAGAAAACCTTCAAAATACCAAAAAATTAGTGTTCAACTGTGTACTAATTAGGTTTTATATGTAGTTCCACTGTGTACCTCTCTCCTCTTCTTATTGTTGTTAACAGCCAATAACGATTGGTTATGTCTGAGCGTACTATTCGAACATAATTTCCATAAGAATTTCATTTATGAAATTTGATTAATTTATTTGTCTAATTTTGGAGTAAAATAACTTAAGTCGTGTACTCTCATAGTTTTTTGCTATAAGTAGCGCAAGGCCGGTTTTTATGGAGAGATTTGTGGTATAATTCCCCACAGTGCCAAAACAAAAGGTCACGCAATTTAAAACACAATTATTCGGTTTCTGTCTATAAAATACGTAAGGTAACCCATCTCAAAAAAATTCATGAATATTACAAAATGTCATTCAATTCCCCCCCCCCCCCCAAGAAGAAATCTTGAAACCGGTCCTGGTAGCAGATAGCGACACGCATTTACATTTGACAACGAATACATAACACATTCGGATGTCACCACTAACTGTAAGGGGTAAATGCAAGAACGATGTGCGTAAGTATTAACTAATACCTATAAGTGTCAGTTTTCCAAAAAGAGGCATACGAGAACAATCGAACTACCGTAACGATGGTCTGATTTTGTGCAGTTGCAATTTCCACTAACAGTCTATCATCGAAAGAACATACATTCTTTATGGAATCAAAACCCTGAAAAAATGCTCTTGTTCGTTTTAAATTCCTTGTTTTTTGAAAACTGATACCTGCTTCATTAGGTGCTGGTTGTTAATGAAGTATCGTTCTTCCGTTCAGCCTTAAAGTATAACTAGGTGACAAGTTACATCGAAATGCTTGAAGTTAAAACTGGTCGGAGGCAATCTTCATTGCCCATCTGTCGCAGAAATAATTTACCATGTCTAATTCCATGTAAGTGACCTTTTTCCATATGAGCGACTATAATTTCGATCGCAAAAATAATTTCAAAACAAGAAAAGAAACACCAACAATTGAGCCCATATAATGCAATAAAGGAATTCGAACATCATTTGGAGAAAAATTCTGTCGTCAACTCTACATCTAGCTGATTAAAGTAGATAGTAATACGCTCACATCGTCAAACTGACTCCGCACCGTTCTGAATGATTTTTTAACGTTTATAGAAACTGTTATGTCGAACAAGCTGCGTATTCGCAATCCAAATTGTGTCTGCTGATGTTTACCAAGACCATGGACAGATATTTTCGAGCTTGCGGTTCGAATATTCAGTCGATGGCTGTGCACCCTGGTATTGTGAACTCGGAACTGTTCAATGGAACGGCTTTGAAAATATTAACGCCGTGGGTTTTAACTTTAATGTGCAAAGTAAGACAATACCTACCTTCAACATTTGCTCATATCTCCTGTGCTTATTTAGCTAGCTATTGAAAATACGTGAATTTATTTTTTTCTGCACAGACAATAGAAAAAGGAGCTACAACTGTCATGTATTGTTGCATCGATAAGGAGCTAGAAAATGGTGGTGGCCACTACTATTCTAATTGTTGTCGAATGAAGCCAGTAGCTGTCTCCGATGACATAAATTTACAAGATAAATTGTACAATTTTTCCATCGAAGCTGTGAAACAATTCCTGCCCAAAACTGAATGACAATATACTCTGTGTAAGACCCACATTTGCATTCCTCGTCTAATTCATTTTTGCTATCTGTGGCGGCCGCCACACTACGTTGGCACATAATAGTACTTACTTCCTCGAACACCGTCACCCGGCACCATGGCCGAGTGACTACAGTGCTGCCTTTTGTGACAGTGAATGAGGGAGGAAGGTGTTTGGCCGGTACAGGTTCGAATCCCCGTGCCGCGCCCGAACACCTAAACTATCTATTTATTAGTAATTTAATTTAAACTTTAGGCTGTGTTACTCGTACTTAATATATTATAACTTACATGCTTTGTCGACTGATTGCGTTTTACCTGTGCAAAAAAGTGAATTCATTTATTGAATGGCCAATTCCTATTTCCGCAATATTGGTGCCAACTTTGTGGTAACCTTGTTGTTTTCTAATGGCCAAGTTTTGTGATCTGAATACATTTTTATTTCAGTTTAATTTTCGTGTTTGCAATTCCATTTGCGACTTTTTAAATTTTCGAAGAATGTATATGGATATATTTACTGTATGAAAACATTAAGAATAATTTACTATTCTTTTCATAGTACCTACGTATTATCATTTACGCCGCTTGAAGAAGCGACAATATCAGTTAGGTAGGTACTGATTATTTGGGGGAGGGGAAATAAGAAAAAATTCACGCGCAGTAGCAGCAGCAGCTCTACTATACAATTTAAGTTTTAAAAAACCAGTCAGCCAATAAAAGTCAAAATTGGCTGCAAGTTACTGCGTAGATTATAAAATAAAATTTCTTAGCTATTGATTGAGAAGTACTTAATTTAAAGCCCAAAATCAGATTTAAATTTGATCCCTATGTCGGAAGTACCGTCTGGCTAATTCGTACCAAACTTGGTACCTAGCATGTTATAATATACTGTATTAAATTTTTATTCTAGATTTCGCAGATATAGGTAGGTAAATAATTAAGCATATTAGAGCTATAAAACTCCTAAAATAGGAACGAGAATAGCGATACCAGAAATAATGTTCGTAGATCTGTAGGTCCAGTCTTCGGCTTACTACTAATCTTCCTACCAAATTTCGTGACTATGGAGACAACAATTGGATTTCAAATCATTCGGTGTAAAAGAATCCGCATTACAGTATCTGGCCGCATTTCATGAAAAGACCATTTAGCTACACTAGGTTTATCTGGCTACAATATATCAGTGCATCTGAATTTGAGCTAATAGTGCCAAAAATTTACTTGATTTATGAAACATAAAACTTGCCTAGTACCTATCCCTACTTCATGAGATCTAAATTAATATGCGGATTTTTGTAGAAATCCTGAAAACCTACATAAATATCTTTCTGAAATCGATTTGGATTCTTCGATATTTTTCTATCTTTTTTTTCATTTCGCCATGAAAGTTGAGCTTTCTAAAAAGAATAATTCTTCACTGTGTAGACTCAGTTAAACATTTCTTACCGTTTAAATTTAAAAAAAAAGAAAATTCCATTATTGGTTTTTCAAAAACCTTTCGATACATCCCTAGTATCTGCATTACTTTCTGGAAGTGAAGGATGGAAACGTAAAACAAAATGTAACATTTAGTAGCTTTTTTCATACCTGCATTTTTTCAACTCATTTGCAAGTAGCCTATATAAGTAATAAGTATGTTTTCTTCCAAAAATCCGACAATTTTCATCTCAGGAAGAAGACGTCCCGCCGAGCTTCCCTCTGAATCCGCCTATACAATATCACACCCCTCCGACTTGATGGATTTTCACAAAACTTTGGCCCACGTAGGTTCTTATCCCTAGATGAAGAAGTTCCGTTTCATAAGCTCTATTCTGAAAGATAAGTTTGAAATCTTTCAATTCGAGTTTTAGTTCTGAACCAGCTTTCTTTGAAAGTTATTTCTCAGTTTTACTTTAAGATTTTAATGGTAGTTTTTAGAAATGAAAATTCAAAAAACTGAGCACTATAATTGACTTTGAAAGTTTTCACTAAAAGTTTCAGCTTTGGTGGTCAGGACCTGTTCTGTTGAATGATAGTTCTCAACTCTATTTTAAGGTTTTGGTTCGATGTCAGTTCTAAGAGGTGAAAACTCAAAAAATTCTATGCTCTGATTAATTTCGAATGTTTTTCTTGTATAGTCGATGGTTTTCATTGAAAGTTTCAGTTCTTGACCAGTTCTGTTGAAAGTTGGTTTCTCACTCCCACCCAAAGGTTAGGTAATGCAGCTTTTGTCGCTATAAAAATACATTTGCATAATACTTATTTCATTTCACATATAAAATATCTCACCCTTCAGGAAACGACTTTTTTTTATCCATAATATAAACAAATAACTATTTTTCAAACACCTATTCATAAATTTTTAACCATTTGCTTATTCTCTCTTTTTTTTTATAGTTCCGATATCCGAATAATAAGAATATTCCAGTTCATACTTTTTAAAACAGCCAATGGTAATCGAAATTGCGGATTTTCTGTCTCTTGGGTACCGTCATTTCAACTAAATTTTTGTTAAGTATTGATTTTGTTTAGACATATTATACTTACGTTAACATATTATAAATTAAAAAATTCTTAAAATTTTATTACGTGTAGCGGCGTAGTTCCCTATTAATTTTTTTAATTTTAACGAATTATCGTTTCTAAACAATAAAACTGGAAACAGTTTAGATAACTTTTGCCTTTAGTATCGTATTCAGCAAATCTTACTTCATGATCCACATTCCAGTTTAGGTACGAATAAATAATACAAAATCGTAAATATTAAATCAGTTTATAAAGTCGTTAAACACATTTATGTAATATTATTTTTAATGGAAAAACTGGTTATTTCTTGGATCTGCATGAAAGCACTAAATCCAAAATAATGTTCTCTTTCTATTAACTCATATTAAATAGCTTTTAGTGGGTTATCTCCCGAAGGAACTTTCCTTCGACTGGATGGCCTGGAAGGTCTCACATGCACATCCAGGAGAGCAGGTCTGGGATTAGCTACCCTAGATACTCGTAGTTTGACTTGCAACTTGTTGGTATGTACTGACAAAATATTTACTTTTGCCTGAAAAACAATACACAATAGGTAACACAGTTTTAAAAGTCAAGATTTTTATTTTTATACAATGAATTAAATTCTTCTGAGATTAGCCTAATCCCTTTTTTCAATAAAACTAATGAAAAACGGAGGAGCATCGATGAAGTTTTTGTCATTTTCATTATGGCACTTGTAAATTTTAACTAACTGTCGTATTTAGAAATTATACCAATTAATTCTTACTTCGAATAACTGTACTTACATTTTTCATTGGTTTATCATCCACTTGAGCTGAGACTAGTACGATAACGAAGCACACGAACAGTATTGCTAGCTTCATTTTGAAAAACTAAATCGTAACAAAAATATACTTGAGTTACTTTCACGTGTGGATCTTCTCAATTTTATACCCGAATCCGAAATTTAAATTAAGCTCACTGTAGTGTGTTTAAGAAGCTGCTACAGGGGATATTGTAAATTAATGCGTTCTATACCTAATTAGAGGTTCCATACGATCGGTTGCTTCGTGATCCTTCTCTCGTGAAATATACTTACCGCTTACGTGTGGAAAAAAGAGTATATAAATCGATTATTATTTTTTTCTGAAGAATTAATTATAAATTTTTATATGGACATGAATTAGTCCAGCTCAGTTACTTCGAAGTCCACAAAATAAGTTAGTGTGTTGGACTAACATGAACCTCAACTCTACCGCAGTCAAGAAAATGAAAGTAGAATTTAATTATTCAAGGTATACTTTTACCAAAATAATAATTTAAAAAAATACATTAAGTGCGTAAGTAGGTGCTGGACTAAGACTACATCTTGAAAACTTAATATTTCATGAAACCGCTTCCACTGACACTAAGATGTTTTTGGACTGCTACAAAAAACTCAATCACCTCTATGAAGTTTACATGATCTATTCTCCACACCCGATTCCCCCTTATTGAATCAAATCTTCTTGTTTAACTTGCAGATATCCTTCGTGACCGTCGCAACAATGTTGTTCGAGGCACTATATGCTCAACGTTTTTTCATTGGTTTTTCCTTTGCTTCTCCTTCATCGAATAGATTTTTAGGAAATATAATATTATGTATGGCGATGATCCAATTGATAGGTGCCTGCCAAGTACGATCGTATGTACCTACCTACTATGTCAAATAATTAAACAGTTTTTCGTCTCGCTCGAATGTTTTGTGATGGTCTGAATTTTAGGTGCCATGTATTGCTCAACATGAATTATCCGTGCGCCCATCAGCAAATACCACCTTTGCCAAAGATTTAACAAATTCAAAAATATTTCGTTAACGCAAGATCGTCTGAACTAAATTTATTCGTTCAAAATTAAATTCCCAGCTTTCGACGGTTTTCCTTAATGCACTTTTTGAGTTTTTCACGTGAATACGTCTTTAAAATAACTTACTGATATTATATTTATAGTGATGTTATTTTTTGAAATTTTTTTTATCTATAAGTATCGATATTTTTCCACAAGTTGTTTTAAGTTCAAAATTTTGAATCGCTAGTAAAAAAGTAAAAAGTGAAAATTCAAAAAAATTAAAATGGGCAGCAGGGAAGGAGTTAGGGTGGCAATGGAGGACAGCTTGTTCCGCTGATCAGTTGGACAGTTGGCAAATCTTGAAAATTAATGACGTCTTTTATTATTTTTTTTCAAGACACTCACAATTTTTAGCTGTTGGAAATTTCAAAAATTTCAGTTAACAGTTTTTTTTTTTTGCTCCTCCTAAAAAGGCCTTTCACTGCGTCAGTGATGCACAGTTAGATGTTGGCAGTTAGATCATAAAACTAGAAGTCATATTCACTTCACATTTGAAGTTTTATTATTGAAAAAAAATACATCATAAATTATCAGACAAAAAAATATGGAATTCTTGTTTAAAATAGGCCACAGTGCCCACAGTACTTTCAGAACTATTTTTCCGCTTTTTTTGTTTTTATTTTTTCATTTTATTCTTATAGCTGTAGCGGTTGCAAAAATATCGATAATTATCGATAATTGTAATGTGCTGTCGATATTTTCAATCCCGAAAAAAATAAAACTACTAATTAAAAGAGAATGATACTCCTAGAAAACCAACTGAAACAAAATTAGGAGGTACATTCTGCCAATACAGCCCCGAATATGTAATCTGAGCTTATATTAAAAATCCAATTTGACCATATCATAGCCTACCGATCAATGAATTTTTTACACCCTTCGAGAACTGTGTTGCATTGTTTGAGACGGAGGAGGGCTCATTTTAATTTTGGGTTAGACATCTTGTGCTAGTTTTTTTGCATTTGAGCGTTTAATGAAATAAGTACTTACATAATAATAATAAAATAATAGTAGGTTCCTACAAGAAATTTTCCATTTTTTATATTTCTAGGTAGGTATACTTACTTTCTCTGCTTTAAATAAGAAGGTCCTGACCCAAGATTTGGCTACCTAATGTGTTTCGTGAATAGATAAATACATTATACTTTCACTTCTTTGACTATCCTTATTCTCACTTTTCTTATATTGTAACTGGATGTTTTGAAGTCAATCACGACATAACTGCTGCATCAAATAATTTGAAATTTGACACAAGGGAAGTTTGTGTGCCCAATTGAAAATAGGCTTATTTTCATTTCAAAAACTTGAGCACTTATTTAGCGATGAACAAAAATTCAGAGCTTGGTTTTTTTACAGGTGTATGTGTTTGTATGCATTTCACGTTTTACACTTCGTTTTGGATGATTTTGTCTGTTATTACTTTACACAAATGTGTAGGTACCTATGTGTCAGCCCAATTGTAATCTTTGAGAATAAAAAGAAAATGGATTAAGATAATTTTTTCTAATGATAATGTAGTGATGAATTATGGCTGACTTTTTTGGGGATCTAAATTTGAATTTTGGATTCAATTTTCAACTGAATCGATTGTTCGCTCCGCTGAACCACAAAAGGGAAGTTAAGAAAATGTTTTCACATATTATCGAGTGATACATCCTTAGATTTATTTTTAAGGGTACTGATTTCAAATTTTAATCCAATTTCTGATTGAATCAATTATTCTTTCCTCTTAAGACCACAAAAAAGTGGAAGGGTTAAAAATGTATTTTCAGATATTTTTGAATGATACATCATATCTTATATGTTTTTTGTAGAGCTGAATTCAAATTTAGGTCCAATTTTGGATTGAATCAATTTTTCACCTTTCACAACCGAATAAATAGGATAAAGGTAGTTTTTTCTCATATAATTGGCTGATACGTGGTAAGTACAGTTCGTTTTGTAAGGTGTTAAATTGAAAATTAGGGTCCAATTATTGATTGAACTGATTGTTGGACTCATTGGGACCACAATAAATAAGGTCAGAATAACTTTCTAATATTACAGTGTGATACATCATAGCGGATACGTTCTTGAAGTGCTGAGTTAAAATTTACCCTTTATTTTGAATTAAACCAATTTTTGGACAATTTTGGACGATTACTAATCGATAGTTTATTATACATCATAAATAGTTGAATACATTTTTCGTAATGCTCATTTCAAATTTCCAGCCCAATTTTTGATTGAATCAATCTTTGGACCGTAATTTAGGATTAAATAAGAATGGGTAAAAAAAAGGAAAAGAGGCAAACACAGAGAAAACAGTTATCTCGTTATTCAAGCTGGAGGTAGCAGCTAGTATTATACATAAATTGACTGGAATTAGTCGAGCTCAAAGCTATGCAGACACCCTTCCCTACTTTCCCCTTAAATTGTAGCACATTTTTATCACGGACTATCAAATCTGAATAAACCTTAGTACGTTTTTTCAACCATTGTCTATCAACTGACTGCCTTAAAATTGGATAAGTACCTGTTTCAGAGGACTTTGACAATTTTTACCACCATTTTCTATGGTAAAATTTTTTTGAATTGTTCACTGCTCATGTAAATTAATACCAATTTTGAGTTATGTACCATGCAACAATTGACTAAATACATGTCTGGTCCAGTGCAGGACAACAGATCAATTGAGAAGATCTAGATCACTATTTACAGATTCTGAAAATACTGATATCTAGATCGTGATCCACTGATTAATTTACCTAGACAATCTAGAAAGGAAGCGATCTAATTTGCTAGATTGTTTCCTGATTTTTTATATCAGTTCCTAATTTCCTTCCCCTCCTCCCTATTTACCACAAAAAAAACTGAAAAATCAGAAAATTAAAAGTAAAAAAATAAGGTTGTGTTATTTATTAATTATTTCCTATATTGATTATTAGATTCAATAACTTTCCTGATTTACTCTTACAATTTGGTAGAGGTACAAAAAATGCAAAATAAATTGTAAAATAATTTTAATTATGACTGTTCAGTTCAGACATTTCTTCAAATTTTAATAATTGAGGTATTCAGGCGGTATGGAGATTCAAACCTGTAATCTAACTTCTCCACCTCACTGCCACCTAAAATATGGCCCTGTACTCACTTGGCCATGGTGCCGGATGAGAGTGAATAAGGGAGGTACAGTACTTAGCCGATATGTGTGGTAGCAGCCACAAATAATATTATAAATTATCTGATTTAATGATCGAAAATATCTCAGAAATAATGATCTAGACTGCAAAACTATATCATTTTTTTGAAATGATCTATAACGATCGAAGAATTCAATTTTTCCATGTATTGATCCGTTGATCTAATTTTGAAAGATCTGTTCTCCAAACTGATCTGTCTCATCAGCAATATAATCCCCTATTCTACACGCATAGGTAGTTTACCTTACCTTGTTTACATTAAGTATTTATCTGCTTGGTTAACAGTAAATATTTGAATCAAGGAATAATCTTATTGTAAATAATACAATCTTTGGTGGAAATTTAACAGACAAGAGATATATTTATACTCAGCAGTCGTCCCAAAACTCTTTTCCACTTTTCCATTTCTAAATTATATCACAGTACTGAGAATGATATAGATGCAGCAGTGGTGGAAATGTACAACTACTTGCTTATTGCACCTATAATCTGAGGGGAGTATGTAGTGGTAGGAGTTTACAATAATTCGTTTAACGTCACAAGGACAATAAAATAAGTCGTCGTCACACACCTAGCTCTCGCCTCTGTGTTCAGACAACAACTGAACAGCGACGCCTCAGCCCAGTATCTTCCAGTCGTGGCCAGTTCCCTGCGCATCGCTAGTGCGCAGGGGACTCGTGGGCGGAGCCACGACACTGGGGGCGGTGTGCCTGGGTGGCCTTCGGAGGCCACCTCCGCTGAATCACCTGAAATCTAGAAAAGATTAGACACGCATATACAAAAAATGAAAACAACTTTATTTAAAATAATAGTAATCACAGTACATGTGGGTAGAGGATCGTCAAAAAGAAAGACAAAAAGATAAAAAAATAAAAACAAACTTAAACTAAAACTAAACTATGTTCGTTACGAAGTAACGTTTGACGATCGACAGGAACCATAGTAAAGACGTTACTTTTGAAGAAAGTCGTCACAACCGCCGGACATTGAGACAAATAAGGATAAGGACGAAGTTAATGGCCAAAGATTACAGTTTCTGCAAAGGAATAGTAGGAATTAGCGAGTCGGTTAAACATCAAAGATGCTGGAAGCGCGCTCTGACACCTATTACCCGTGGACTTTTACAAAGCACTAGACAGTAATAGTGGGTGCCAAAAAATCGTAGTTATACCGTTTTTAGGAGCATAATTTCCAATTATGGCGTACCCCAAAGTCAGTAATGGTCTGTCATAGTCTACTCATGTCGTATCAGGGATTCAGTCGGAGGTATCAATACAAAGTATCGGTGGTAGTCGATACGCAGTATCTACTTTTCAACATTTCTGTTGTCCAACTCCAGAGGAGCCAAGAACTTAATAGGTCTTGTGGAAGTTTTCTTGCTGGAGAATTCTATGTGAGCGTGACGGATCTGGCCGTCACGAGATTTCTCTAAATCAGTGATTTTCGCAAGTTTATAGACACCGGGTTTGGATGTATAGTCCAAAACGTGAACGATGTCATTTACCTTAGGTAAAAACGGTACCGTGCGGCCTGGGTTAGAGAGCGCAGAGGGTGGTCTATCTCTCAGATAGAGGAGGTATTCCCTCTTCCATACTAGCCACATTTTCTGAAGATAGTCTTGGTCAAGTTTCCAAGAGTCTATCAACTGTTTTGCTGTGGGAGTAGGATCTCGGTTCGATTGGACAATCGGATTGCTTAGGTGACCTAAGTTCGCTCGCATAAAATGTGCGGGCGTGAGAGTTAGCTGATCGAGCTCATCCGGAGATGGGCATAACGGTCTTCTATTTATCATCGTTTGAATATCTTTCAAACTTGCCTTAAAGGTGTTCTTATAGACAGAGTTATGACCTTGGGTTTTATAAAATACTTGTTTTATAATACCTATCAGTCTTTTGTAAACTCCTCCATACCATGGAGCTTTAGCCGGGATGAAGTACCACTTGATGGCCTTTTCATCTAAGCTAGTTTGTATTTTCCGTTCTTCAGAGAACGCTGTCCAGTACTTGGGTAAGTACAAGGAGAGAAGGTGAAATTGCGCCGCATTATCGGATAAGATAACTTTCGGCGTGCCTTTATCTGCAAAAAAGGTTATAAATGCTGTCCAAATGTCTTCAGTAGATAGATTCGATACTGAGATTAGGTGGACAGCTCTTGTCGATAAACAAGTAAAAATCAACACCCATTTTTTATAAGGTGGAGTGGTTGGCGTGGCCAACTGGGATTTCTTTTTTGGCAAGTATTTATCAAATACCATAAACGGGCCAAATACATCCACGCCTGTATATGTGAAAGGATGTACGAACGGTACAAGGCGGAAATCCGGTAAGGATGAAAATGTAGGTTGCTTGAAAGGTCGGGTTTCGACTTTCTTGCAAAGGATGCATGATTTCTTTAGAATTGGGGGTAACACTTTAAGAGACTTTGGAACAAAGTAGTGTCTTCTAAAGTCAGCAATCGTGAATTTCGTACCTGTGTGTACGTTGGTGGTATGCGTATGCATCAAAATTAACTTAGTTAACTGTGACTTGGGATGCATTAAGATAGGAGATAACATATCTTTAGCATATTCAATATCTGGAAGATAATTGACAGTTCTCAAAATCCCAGACGGATCTATGAGAATGTGATATTTTTCGTACGAGACGTACGGAGGGGGTTTATCTTTCTCCAACACTTCAAACAATTTGGCAAAGTGTTTTCTTTGGTCCGCTTGTATGAAGCAAAGAAGTGCAAAATGGAAAGTACAATCCATAACAGCATAAGGAGAAATTGACCTAGTCCGTCTAATTCTACGTCTACTAAATCGCCGTACGGCTCTTAAACATTGTAAGAAGGTGCGTACTGTTTTAGATAGAGTGTTGAATTTATCAATATTAATATTGAACGGAGTATTCATCGGTGGATGAATGAATGTTGCGAAAGGTGTTTCCCGTTTCCGATTTGAAGGTTTAGTGGACAAATCAACGGCTTGAGATGAACTTGGTTCATCAGGGATCCATCTTGTAGCAAGGACTTCATGCTGTGGCAAGATAACTTCACATTGATCAGTTTGTGAGTCAATGTGGAAATGTGGGATCAACCTTTTGGAGGACTTCAACTTTCGTTGAATTTTAGCGGGGTGGCGTTTGTCAAAAATATATTCATCGGCGATGAATAGAGAATCAGAATTGGTAGAGGAGACATTGAGTGCATCTTTCAGAATACAAAATACGGGAGTATCTAATTCTTCGGATGTGTCTGGAAGACTTTCAATGATATGAAGATCGGTTAGGGGCCATGATTTTTCATCTTGGCTTAACCAAATGGGACCAGTCCACCAACTAGATTGGCTAAGGTCTTTTGCCGATGAACCTCTACTACCTACATCCGCAGGATTTTCCTGATGATGGTACATGTCGATATTCGACAGAAGGTACACTTTTGATTTCATCGATTCGATTTTTGACAAACTGAGGATGGACTTTCCTTTCTAATAGCCATGTGAGAACACATTTACTATCAGACCAAAGAAAAGTGGGTACATTATGTAAACCGAGTGGTTTACGTAATGCACGCAATCCTCTCGCACCAATAAGTGCGGCAATCAACTCCAATTTAGGAATTGTGATCGGGCGCATGGGTGTCACGCGAGATTTTCCTATAACAAATCTAACTGCATAACAGTTTAATTTTTTGTTATAGAATCGAATGTAAATTGTCATAGAATATGCTGTTTGAGAAGCGTCTGCAAAGACGTGAAGTTGGCAAACAGTTGGGTCGTATGTTCCTTCATAGAATTGTCTATGCAAACAATAAGACGTACATATTTTAAGGTCATCAAGGATGTCTTGTGCTATGACTTGTAAATTATCTGGTATAGGTTCATCCCATTTCAGTCCTCTGGACCATAGGATTTTCATAAACGTTCTGGATGGAACAAATGCTGGAGCGAACCAGCCTAGGGGATCGTAAAAGGAGGAAAGTACTCTAAGAAAAGTTCTCTTAGTCCAAGGTTTTACGAATGGTTTATGGTTAGGCATGAATAATACATCATGGTCCATATCCCAATATAGGCCTAGCACTTTGATAAGTGGTTCAGTCAGGGCTAAATCCGAATCGAAGTCTTTTCTCAAAGGTTTACAATTCGTGCCCCATTGCGCCAGTTCCATGGAGATGTCGTTGAATAATTTGTTAGATTTAGTATAGAGATCTATAGCTTGTTCGTACGTTGGTACGGATACTATCAAATTATCGACGTAGAAACGTTCTAGGAACTTATCATGAAACTCCATGTCCACTTGACGAAAGTGATGTAAAAGCAATGCTGCTAATAAAAAAGGAGCTGAAATGATTCCAAAAGGAACACGACAGAATCTAAAAGTTCTAAGGTTATTAGGACTCATAGGTAAATTCGGATCTTTAATCCATAGAAAACGTGTGACGTCTCTATCTTCAGGGTGAAGACCTATTTGGTGGAAAGCCTTTTTTATGTCAGCAATTATTGCGTAAGGATCTTTACGGAAACTGACTAACATTGATACTAGATCAGCTAGTATGACTTTACCTTTGTGCATACAGTCGTTCAAAGAACGATTTGATTTCTTAGACTTAGCTGATCTGTCGAAAACTACTCGGAGTGGTGTACTCTTTGTAGGATCGTAAACACCTTTGTGTGGTAAGTAGTGCACCAGTTTGGCTGGTCTATCGTTATCGATAGGTTCGATCATTTCTAAGTCTACCAGAGAAAGGAAATACTGATCGTATCTAAGAAAAAAGATTGGATCCTTTTGCAGTTTAGGTAACTGACGTTCTAGACGTTTATAGGCTAACTGACGATTATTGACCAACGGTGGGGGATTATATTTATATAACCACCGTATGCGATATCGATTGTTGACCTTTTCTATATTTTTATAGAACAAATGCAAAGCTTCCGCTTCGGCATCATCTTCAACTAAATTGTTAGTTTCGATCCCGAGAACATCTAATTTCCAAAAATTTTCGATGCTTTCTGGGGATGTGAAGAAAGTGGGATCGAATACGTCACATTGTGTGGAAGATCCTAGGAATCCTCCTAACATTGCTCCGAAGTCAGTCTCAATTAGTTGCAGGGTGGGAGACAAGTGCTTTATGTGCTTTATAAAAGACCACATGTAATTGTTTCCAACAAGTAATTGTATAGAAAGTCCTCGATCCAAACCTGAGAAATCGATATTTTCGTATCTTGGATACCGTTTTTTAAATTCCTCGAAATCGAATTCTGATAAATTATCAGTTATGTGGGGAACAGTATTAGCTTCCATGAGAACTTTCGTTCCATCATGTTTAATTAAATGAAATTTAACTTTTTGTGTTCTAATTTGTTTGGACATCTGTCCAGCTAAGCCACGAAATTTTATAATATCCGCATAATCCGAGAGATTATCTTTCAGATATTTGTAGGCATAGGAATAGAACATGTAGCTATGTTTGCTGCCACAATCGAAAAAACCATTGATTTTAACGGGGTCTGATTCGTTTGGAGCGAGGACATACGAGGTAAATGTCAAAAAATGAGCGTCTTTATCTCTAGTATTAAAAAATGTAAAACACTCACTTAATACTGGAGTCCCGGCAACAGACTGAACTTCGTTCAAATCCTTAGATTCGTCGCGTTGAATCTCAACGGTTGGCTCTACGACGGTAGCTGGGATCGTCTGTAAAGGTTTATTTGGATTAGATCCAAGAATGTTTACATCCAGATTAGTATTTCTACTAGTAAAGTTACCTTTTGGCAAGTACTTCTTGCATTCCCGAAGGTACTCTATCCATGCATCCACACGGCCTGGGGTGATTGGGTACTCCACTTTCGGACAAAAGTTGGAGTGATGTTCGGTGCTAGCGCACTGGAACCACCTGCAGTGGACTGGCGGGATAACGCGACACACTGGAGTATCCGGATGTGAAAATCCGCAACGGTTGTACAACTTATTTTTAAAGTAATGCGCCCGTCGAGACTCCAGCGTGCTTTTCACACGGCAGAGATGTGAGTGGTGCTGCCCTTTGCAAAAAATGCAAGGTGTTGGGGGCACCACCGCCAATCGTACCATGGCCACTGGTATGCGCTGTCCGGAAGGCGTCTGCACGTACTGACTTCCATCAGGATCTACGGCAGAAGAATTAGGCTGTAAGTCATCTTCTTCTGTTTTGGTTTGACGCCTTTTGTATTGTCTACGAGGATTGGATTTATTCTTTCCTCTGAGGGCTGGGTCAAATTCTTGCGAAAGAATTGCGAAATTTTTCCTGCCTTTAGGTTGTGAAAAATTTCGATTCGAATGGGATTGATTCCTATTCGATTGATTGTTAGTTTTATCGCCCTTGTTTGGTACAGAAGTACAGATGGGTTCCGATAATTCTCTTATTTTGATAAAAGATCTAACAGCTTCGAAAATGTGTTTGACATGACACTCGCCACTTTTTAAAGTGTTTTGGTACGAGCGAGGGGGGAATTTTTTCACAATTATATTAAATAACTGCTCCTCATCAATGACGTTGGCTACCAAACGATATCTGTCAACCATGACAGTCAAAGTATCTAACGCGTCAAGTATGGACGTAATGTCGTTAGTTGTCGTGGAATATGCGGTTAGCTTGAGCCACATTTCAGCTCGAATCTTAGATTCGTCTCCATATCGACTGTGTAAAAATTTCAGTCGCTGAACATAACCTATGTTATCTGGAGAAAAATGGCTGATTTTTTTGACTAAAAATTTTGGTAGAACGCCATGTAGAAGATTTATTTTTTGGGGTATAGCTATATCGTTCCGTTTATTAACGTAGTTATTAAAACCGTTGATAAAGCCGGGATATCCTAGAATATCACCGTCCCATTTTTCCAAATAAAATTTGGGGGGTTTTAAATTCGCAAATCCAATATCAATTTGATTATTCGAATCGTGTTCCCAACATTTTGGAATGTAATTAGGATTACTGGGTTTTTCAATGATAACATCGGTATCCATCGGTACTTCAGTCGATTTGTTTAAATTGGCTGAGTTAGGCAATGTCAATAAATTTTGATTGGGTTCCCTGTGCATTATTTCTAATGAGGGGTTAGATGTCAAAAGGGTTTGAGGGGGGATTAAAGGTGGTTCCGAACAAGTCCTTTTGGGACTGGGTTCTCCTTCAATTCTTGTCTCACCTAACAAAAGGGTAGGGAGTGACGGACGTTTTGATAATAATGAAGTATTATTACCTGTGACAATGCCGCACAGTTTCTTCGGACGAGACGATGTATCATCGCTGCCAGCTGCCTTCGAACTTTGCTGTTCGGGTTGGGAGGCACCCTCAGTGACGAACTTCTTGATGAATTCCTCCGAATCCATCTGAAGCTCGTTCGCAATCTTGTACCGCAGCTCCTGAACGCGATGTTCAGAAGTGGTCAACGATCTACGATCGATGGCCACTTGCTCCAGCCCATCCCGGACCTGAGGTACAAGCTCACTGATGAGCGCCTCTTTGGCCAGGCGTTCTTCCTCCTGCTTTCGGCGTTCCTCGTCACATTGGGCAGCGTCCTGGTCACCCCCTTGTCGTACTGGCTGTACGGTTTGTGTAGGGTTGGGGTTGCCAAACTTGGTTTGGATACGACCCTGCAGTACCAGCAACTTTCTTCTATAGCGACGAGTGTCGAGAAGAATGTCCTTTTCGAGTCCACGAGGCGGGAATTCGAGATCGTTGATCGTGGCCTTAATCGCTGAATCTTTGTTCAGGATGTGATCGTAATTAAGGCCCGGAGCTACAGGTGTGTTGAGCAAATCCTCAAGGTAACACATGTACTCCTCACAATCTTCGATTGTGACGATGAACTGGTTCCTCTCCTCGGTGCTATCCGTCGTTGTGCTTGACGTCGATGGCGCACGTTGCGTGCGTGTGGGTGGCGGAATAGTGTTCTCAATTTCATCCACCCACCGAACAGGTGTTCGACGAGGATTGATGGCATCCGCCAGGCGCTGATTTTCATCTGCGTCAACCTCTTCTGCCCATGTTGGCATGGGCGGATCCGGAACCGGTTGCGGTTGTGGTTGCGGTTGAGGTGGGGGTGGAGGATTGTTATTTTCCTCCTCCCTCAGCAACGTATCCGGATCGAGTAGTCGATCGATCTCATCAGCACCTCGTGAGGTGGTCGGGGGGTTCGTGTCCTGGTTCATTTCACTCTGTGAACAAGTACACGAAAAAGGATACTATTATGATAATAGAAAACAAAAATAAATTTTAATTTATTTATGTTCAGAGGTACTTATGTAAAGGTCGTAAATTTATTCGATTTATATTGCGTAATTAATTACGTAATTTCTCGTGAGAAAAAATGATCGAAATAAAATTATTACGAGTCCCTATTCTCTTAAGGGGTCGTTTGTAAATTTGTACTAGTGACCTAGTTACGAACGGTGTCATCGACACGAAAATTTTTCGTTCCGATGATTGCCAAGGTTACGCGCACCATATTCGCGCATGACATACAAAATATCGGCGCGTAATTCAAATTACGAGATAATTTTGGCGTATTTTAGATACGATTTTGATATCCCATAAGTTTTTTATGATCAAAAATTAAATAGAAGTTTCGTAAATTATTTACGTTTTCATGTAGGTCTAAATTTTTTCTAAGTGTTTAGAAAAAACGAAAAATCGGGCATGACCCGTAGACAAAAAGACGTTTTTTGTACATGAATTATACGCAAGTATATTTCGCGAGTCACTCATGTTTCCAGGTATTTTCAAAAAAAATTTTGGCATGACCCTGGGGCGATAAGTGATTATCGAAACGCGAAAATACACTTGTAATAATAAATTACGTCTAAAATTATTTAAAGCTAAGACCGTGAAGCGATCTTAGGATCCCGATACATTATTAAATAATGACTAAAATTATCAATTTTAGGGGATAATCATAACATCACTATATTCACTATAGGTTATGATAGGGAAATTTTCAAATTTTACATTTTTGCGTAATAATAAATTACGAAAATTAAGTTTGCCACTACCTCTGACTTTGAAAAACTAAGTTTAATGATTTGAAAAATCTTCAAAGTACTTACCATTATTGCTGGGCTGTGTGGCGGTATCAATTTAGAAAACTCTTCACCACTACACTCCCGGGGGGGAATGGAAATTTCGCAAAATTCGAGAAAAAGAAAATTTTTTCAAAAAAAAAAGATGGCGATATCTTCGCGTATTTTTAGAATTCGCGTATATGGCGGCGCGTAAAAAATTACGTAAATTGCGGCGAATTTAGAAGCGTTCGTAATTGCGAAAATAGCTCAAATCACGGACAAATAAAATTACGCACTGCACGCGGAAAACGATTAAAAATGACGGCAAACACACGTGAATTAATTAGGATTTAATTAATTAGCGCAACAATGTTGTTTATGCGTAAAGGCGAATGAACGTTCGGGGTTGTTTCATAGGGATACTATGCAGAACGTGTTGTTCAACCATTCGCTGTGCGCATGCGTAAGCCGTCGCTGCATCCGCAGCTCACTGCATCAAACTCTGTTTGTGTGAGTGTGCTAGCGTATTTTGCTAGGATAATTGTGTTCGTGTGCGTGAGGCATGGCTAAGTCAAACGATGTATCTATTAAATCGGCGGCAGGTCGAAGCCTGTCCGATGAAACATCGCTGTCGATCGTAATTTTTTACGTAAATTCGGACGATTTTTTGCCTCTTTTTTTCTCGTTTCCTAGAAACGTACGAACTCAAGGAAGATATACAATAAAAAATTGTTTTCGATGTCTCGAATACTCTTTCGTATAACAAAAGGATTGAAGTTCGGCAATATATTTGTGCGCTATTTAATAGTGAAGACAAAATACATCGCTGGGGGCGGCGGAAAAATAATGTTGATTATTTTTTCATCGGCCATTATGCGTATTATATACGATGAATACTTTCGAGTAGAATTGCTACCTGACATCCATTTTGCGTATTATTGGTACGAGAATGTTTTTTCTAGCAATATTACTGCTTTTTTTTTTTGTTCAGAATTTAATTCCGATTTTAGGCTAATATTAGTCCATGTATTCGATATTATTTCGAGACAAAGTCAAAATTATAAGTCGAATTTTTGTAGGACGTTGCTATTAGGGCAGACATATTTTATCCAAAATATTTCTGAGTGGAAGCTATTATATTTTCAGTTTGTAGAACCGTTTTCTGGGCCAAAAAACACAGTTTTTTGCTGATTTAAAGTTCCCATACGAAACATAATTTCGAGAAGACATGAAATCTAACAGTTCCAGAGGTCCAGGTTAAACGCTATTGCTCTGCTACCATGTAGTGGTAGGAGTTTACAATAATTCGTTTAACGTCACAAGGACAATAAAATAAGTCGTCGTCACACACCTAGCTCTCGCCTCTGTGTTCAGACAACAACTGAACAGCGACGCCTCAGCCCAGTATCTTCCAGTTGTGGCCAGTTCCCTGCGCATCGCTAGTGCGCAGGGGACTCGTGGGCGGAGCCACGACAGAGTAGTGTTGTCCGTGTTGCGAGGCCTCGGACAACATAAAGTGGGAGGCTAGGACATTTACCCTTCCCATTAATTTTTTGTGAGGGTTTCTCTCTGTCTCACTTTCTCCAAGCACGAGGCCTTGCAAAGTGAAGCCTTGCAACTGCGTGATGTTGCAAGCCATAAAGTCGTAACTCATCCTTTTTCTTCTTCTTTTTAGTAGTATTGTGGAATGTTTGAGAGTCTGTCTTTAAAAAAGTTGATATATTTTCTTGGGTTGAACTGGAAAAAATTTTAGTTTCAAATGTAATTGGGACTTTTTGGACTTAACTCGGGGTTGGTGAGCAAGTTCTGATGAAAAGTTTCCTTCTAACGAAGTGATCATATTTAAATTGCATACTTTATTAGAAGTGAGGAAATGACGTTATCATTTTTTCTTTTTCTTCCAATATTGGAATTTGTTAATTGAAAGTCATGTCAGACATATTATGTAATAAAATAAATTAATTAGTAGCAAAAACACCGATGTACCTAGGTATTGTGATTATGATTAATATATGTACTTATTGTACAACTAATCTTGTACAAGGTTGTTCTTGAACAACTTTGTACAAACGGTCTGTGCTTTTCTAAGATGGTGTGAGAAAAGTAGTAGCATAGGCCTTCTGTGCATTTTAATTCCATTTATAACAGACTTTTTATGGTTAAATTTATATCGTTGTACCACATATTAGAGACATTATACATTTATACATATACCTGTCGATTCAGTTTAACACGCATCATAGGAAAATCTGATATGGTGTGTGTTAAAATGATTCACACTTGTTAAAAGATAAGTATAGGTGAAATGAAAATAAATGCATCAAATTGAAAAAATAACTAAAATGATCATTGTTATCAAGATGAATATAATTAGACGACTAAGAAAAAAATACAGATACAAAGAAAATTAGTTTCTCTAATCTGATGTTTCATTATTATTGCTAAGCTTCTTTCTTGTATCTGTTAGACTTTTGTGTCACAAGTGGGTCACCGATGATGATGATGTGACTTTATGGCGACAGCTGGGACAGTTATATTATGTGAAGTTTTGTAATTTATACTCAAACATATGTAACAAAGAAGTAATGTAAATTTTGGTGGAAAATTTCATTTCAGGGGACAATCAAATAACATCCGCTCAATTTGATACATTTATTTTCACCTCACCCATATCATTTAACACGTCATGTTAAACTGGATCACCTGGTATATCAATGTGGACTAAGGCCTATATTCACAAATGTCACTTTAACCACCCTTCACTTATACTTCACTTAAAAATTACTTCTGGCACAATTTTGTATTTAAGAGTGTGGTAACATTTTATTTTTACTTTGGAACTCTCATAAGAGGTACAATGTTCCCACATTTTTAAGTACGAAATCGTGCAAAAAAAATCTTTAAAATGAAATTTAAGTGAAGGGAGGTTAAAGTGACGTTTGTGAATATGGGCCTAAGTGTGGTTCACTTGCAAGTAGCTGTCAGGAGGCTCTTCGTGGCTTGTCAAACTGTTGAAAAAAATTCCAATTAAATAATTGTAGTTTGTATAAAGGAGTCATTAACAGAAAATACAAGACAAGTATTACCTGCAAGTTTATTTTATGGGGCTTTTTCACGTCTATTTTCTTCGAAAGTTCCTTAAAATTTAAAATTACGATTGTTCTAAGTAAGAACAACCTTCGGCTCTTCTGCTCAGTCTTATTATTTGTTAGGTATAAATCTCTCAAATAACTGGAAGCTGGCCAATCCTTAATAGGCACATATAGACATTTATATTTTGTATATCTATACCTGTTCAGTTAACGTGCTGAAAGCACGTGGACAGCCCACACCCGTATGGTAATCTATTCAAAGTAAGTGGCAACTGGTGGAAATATTACGTAAGATTACATGTATTAGCTGCGCTACATAACTTGTAGGCATCGTGGAGTGTATCTAGCACACTAATTGGTTTGGCAGCATTCCACCTGAGAATAAAATTGACCAATATAGCACAATAACTATACTGCAGACTGCAGTCAATGCCATCATCCCTATACTGCGTGACCCAAACACGAATGAAAATGACTGGGTGTAATATTATAAACACATAGTGGCTGTGATTATGAATTGTTTTAAATGGGGTATCAATCGCTATCAATTATGAATTCACAATACACGATCGTGTGCTTGTGTTGGTGAATACAGTACCTAGGTACCGCACTTGACTGGTTGTAGCACTACTTGAGCTTTCCTGCTCGCGTTCGTTTTCCATGAAGTAAGTTATTATAAACGTTTGATAATTCCGTCCCATATTTCGAGATGATTGAAAGGAACTGTCTCCATATATGGTATCGGTAATTATACTATGAATTTAAAAGCGTCGACACGCTCGTCGATTACACAAGTAGAATTACTGAAGTCAGGAGATCATTAGATAATAAATAAGTAGCTGATAACATTCACTCGAGTTGACACCTATAATAAAAAAAATTATCATTCAAGTGGTAATTGTTTTTCATTTATTGTACTTACAGACTTACGGCCATAAATAGGTAGGTATGTACTTACTTAACGATGGAGGTATGTAATTAAAATTTTTACGGAATTTGTTTTTCAAGTGTTTTCCATTATTTTTTGAAGTGTGAAAGTGATTAAAACAATGTTGATGTAAATTCTTTAAAAATTGTACCTACATATAGGTATATTATAAAACATAAAAGCGTTCCATTCTAGGCGCGTAGTTTTTTATTCAATCGAAGTGTGTGATAACAACGTTTGCTTTTTCGTTCTTTGCATACATAGGTAGTTATAATTTCAAAAGTTGTAAGTTTTACTGTACCTATAGAGGTGAAGTTATATATAGGTATCTGTAATTATTCTAACATATTTTTTTACTTACCTACTCGTATGCCAATAAATCATTTAAATTAGTTTTTTTATGAATTATATAATATTATTCATTTAGAGGACTATTCGATTTTGTCAATTGGGTAGTTGTGAAGTCGTGTCGGGGCACAGGTAAGCCTAATTATGATTTTTGGTTGAAATGAAATCCATAAATTTCAGATTGTAAATCACAACAAAAAAAAATTGTTTGGAAAATGACCGTCCTTTTATTTTGACTACAGAATTTTTCTTCATCTTGGTCTTCTCTGTTTCAAAAATTACCATTTGTGGGGACAATACTCGTATGAGGTAATAGGGGCTCGCGCCCCTCGA
Organism: Ericerus pela; assembly: GCA_011428145.1. Taxonomy (NCBI): domain Eukaryota; kingdom Metazoa; phylum Arthropoda; class Insecta; order Hemiptera; family Coccidae; genus Ericerus; species Ericerus pela. Next base: position 756,588 of record WOFM01000403.1, read on the forward strand.
CGACAGTCGCCGCCCAAAGGCTGGCAATAATCGTCTTTATGACGTTAAACGAATTTACACTGGTGCGTTTGTATGTTCGTACCTGTACATATGTACAGGTAAGATACATTGCATGGGCTGAGATCAATTACCTGATAACGATCTCGGTGATGTCACGGCCCAGTACCAAACGCGCTGCATCGTTTCTTATCACCTCAATAGAGGCAAGAAATGACGTAACGCATGACATAATTACGTACATGTACGTATGCATGTGTGTCTGTGTGCGTGTACCAAATCCTGTATATAAACTATCAGAACCTGCTCAAAAATCGCCAGTGTTCGCCGAGGATTTGGCTCTCCCATACTTAACCTTATGAAGTGGCAGAACACGCAAATACTGTTGAAGACCTTCTAGTGTGAATATCTTTCACGACAAGGTATTCCACACCATTATTAAATTTTGTGTGATTAAAAGAAAAATTTTTTTCTAAACAGTTTTGAAACTTCACTACCGGTTACCTAGTAACGCAGTCTTTTTTAAACATTTTATTCAGCCTTTATTTCATGTTTACTAAATTAATAAATTTTAATTTACTAATAAGTACCTGGAGGGAAAAAAAAAGGTTAGGAACATTTTTTATTTATTTTTCAATAATTTGGATGTTTGGAGGCTGCACTATCAGTTATTAAGTGACGCAGTCTTCTGTTATTTAGGTTTTACTCTAAGCTCGTATTACTATATCTAAGTTTACATAAAATTAATAAATTTATGCTTGAAAATTAACGACTCGTGATGGCTTATTAACTGGTTACTTAACCATATGGAAATATTTTTTTTTTGTCCTCTTTTTTCTTTAGAAAAATAATATAATTTATAAATTTTAGCTTTAAAAAGATTAGAACAACCAATTGTTTTTTCATTTTTCGACATTTTTGGGTACCTATCTAAATCAGACTCTGTACCTATCTAATTGGGACTTGTTATTTAATTCGATTCTAATTTCTTTTAAACTTCTTTTTTACTAGAAGTCATCGAAAAATTTAAACGAGTTGGTAATAAATTGTGTGGCTGTGGCACTCGATATAAAGTATAACGATTGTATAATTATTTCAGAAACATGAACTTTGAGTGTGGTTTGGACATTTGCGTTAGAACCAGTTCATTCAGTGAACTGTCAGATATCTTTTCAGTTTCTTCGTTGTCGTCGTTACCAACTGAGAATAATTTTCCAATTTCTGTCCTCGAATTAACTTGACTGCAACATTGTGTTGTTCCTAACAAAGTCATCAATCATTTGTACCTATGCTCGAAGTGGGGAAACTTCAACAAATTGTTGTAACTTGGTGGAAGTGCAAAATTTCAATATTACGGAGTTGCTAACGCTGCAAAAATATCATCAGTTCATTCAGTGGACTGAGGGATTGTGATTTCGAATACTCATCCTTATACCTACCTTATTACCTATGTTTTTTAGATGTGAGCCAAATCCAAAACAAATATTGAAGGTATAATTACTTCAGAGACATGTACCATCAGAATTGTGAATTAAAATTACTCAGACTGCGTTCCTAGGAGCTATCAGTTCATTCAGTGAACTTGAGAAGTTGTATTTCTGAATACTTATTCATCTGTATTGTTTTGTGTTTGTAGCCCACTAACCCATGTAAGCATATTCGAAGAAAAATATTTAAAAGCTAAGACTGTTTTAGGGACATGTATTTGTTGATTGATAATAGTCTACTCAGACTGCGTACCGGTTGACTATATGTTCATTCAGTGGACTGAAAAATTCTATCTACAAATATTCATCGATAACTTACCTACGTACCTACTGTTTTTTGTACGTATTAAGCATATTTGATGAAAAAATATTTAGGCTAATAATTTCAGAAACCTGTAGATACCTCAAGATTTGGGAATAAAAATTACTCAGACTGCAGACCAGTGAACTGTCAGTTCATTCAGTGGACTGGTGTTTGTTTTTGTGTATTTGTAGTGGCAGAGACACTACTGTTAGGCACTTATAATATAATTGTGTGTTTAATGTCCAAAGGACTATAAAATATCCATTGTCACACACCTATCTCTCTCACTAGGTATGTTAACAACTGAAGGTGACCACCTTAGCCCAGTCACTTGTCTACCTACATTTCCTCAGTAGACAAGTGTCCTGCTCACCTGCCAGGCACGCAAGAGATTGTGGTCCTACTCCACAATAGTAATTAACTGTACATACTTCCATTTTGGCTTCTCCCATACAACCAATCAGACACCTTCCCTAATTGCCCATATGCAGATGTTACAAAAAATAGCATTCACAAATCAAGCGCAATGTGAGCAACCCTGACTTGTGTGATCACAACTCTAGGCAATGCTGGTGTTGCAAACTGCAACTCATCAAGGATCACTCACTTTGTGGTCTTATGGCAAAATATACTATTTTGATTGATAAAAATATCATTAGGTGGATACAGAATTGTGTGTGTGTGTGTGTGTGTGTGTGTGCGTGTGTGTGTGTGCGTGTGTGTGTGAATCTCACTAATTTTTGGGAGGATACGCCTATTCCAGTATGGAAGAAGTGTTAGTGGTTTCAGTGCCCAGATGACTGTCATGTGTCCTATATTGCCAAAATTTGTCCACATTTTCAAGTATGTGATGTTGTAAGTGCATTTTACTCTGAAGATGAGCGTTTTTTCAGTATCTTAGGTTGATGAATATTTAGTGTCAACTATGAATAACAGCCTAAGCTTCTGTTTTCTTTAAAATTGTGCAATTTCTACTGATGGGCTGCCATACCAAATGCAGTAGTATGAACTTCCATGTGCTATGAAATGTAATTATATTTTGGGTACAATACTGCACAAGTAGGGATGATTTTAGTGCTGAAAGTACAAATAATTCAAAATACCAGTCCTGATGCTCTAATTTCCCTCAATTGCATATTACCAAACCATTTTCTTTTCAGGTCCAGCATTATAAAACTAATTATATTGTATAATAAAGTGCTGGCAGATAAGTTACCTGATGCAGTTAAAATAACTCTGTATGATATTTTCATCAGTTTCCAGTTTTCAAATAGATATCTCAAAATGTTGGCTACCCACTCAGTTTGCGCAGATTAATTGAATATACACTATATGTGAAGTATCCGTAAAATTTTGAAACCAGATAATTTATTACATTCTTCTTTGAAGAATGGAGTTTCACTATCTGACGTTTTTTCCCAATATCATCTTCCATTTCTGCTTGTGGCTTGTTTCTTTTGTTAACTTGCTATCGGAAATGGAAGTTGATATAGTGATTTCTCCTTCTCTTGCGAACTTTTGGGCTAGCTTCAAGTTTTCAAGATAAGAAGAAATCACTCCGTTTAGTACCTTCACTTTAGTAAGACCTACAAATTATCTTGTTGTAATTTTGCTTTCAACATTGTATAAAAAATTCACTTTGATGAAACCTTGTCGTTACTTCATCTTGTTTTTCTTATTTTGTTAATCTTTTGTCCGTCTTGAAATACTTCGTCCAATTCTGCAATATGAATATTACTGTTTCTTGAAAAACAAAGGTATGTTTTTTCTATTTTCGAATAAACCGGTATTTTTTGTTCACTCGTAATTATTTTGTTTAACAATATGTCCGGCTAACGTGGTCACGTATGGTAGGAGAATTTGGTGGTTGAGGATGTAGGTTTTCAAAATGGGGTAGAAAGTTCCGAGAAAATAAGGGAAAAATGAGGAAAGAAAATGGTGTAATTTTTGATCTTTTAGATTTTTATTATGAAATAGCACACGAGTTTGGCAAAAACAAACCTTGGGCTTATTCCTTCCAGTTTTTCTCCCCCGCAGTGAATTTCGGAATATCTCACTGTGGGGAAATATTAATTTAATATTTAAAATTTCTGATTTGTTTTTACTTCAACATTTTTATTTTGACAATTCTTTCTAATTTCATCTTCATTCACTCACGGGTAAAACATGTATTTTATTGATGTTTTTGTCTTCAGATACCATATGTATGGTATCTTGTTACGTACTTTAGGAATCAATCCAGGTAAGTAATTGATTTAAAAATTGAGGGAGCCAATAAAAAACCAAGACTTGTGTAACTGGTAAAAACCAATTTGGCATACCACATTTTTTCCAATCTTTCACTTCAACTGTTGATAATGATCATAGTCGCAGTTTTTTAAACTATCAAAATTTAATCTATCCACGTTAGCTTGTTAAAAACCCCATGTGGTAGATATATTTAAATCTACTTACTTTTAAAATGGTCAGTCCCCTTTGTTGCTTTCCCTTTTAACGTAACATTTTTAACAATAAGTTACCTATGTTAAAAGTTAAGGTTTTGTTCTATATACTTGATGTTAGGAGTTCTATTCAGTTGTATCAAAACTGATAATTCTTTATAACCAGTCTTTTAATATTTGTCAATCTGATAGAATTCTCGTTCACAAGTGTACCCGCTGGTCTTGACCATGTGTTATCAACTAGTAGTATATTTTTTACGATCATCTATAATACATCAAACTAGTTTTGTTTTTCTTTTGGAACTTTGTTTTGATTTCCTATTTTGGAACCTTTTCGTGTAGGTCCAAAACTGGATGGCGCCCGAAAAATTGTTTTCTTTTTGTCTTGTGTTTTATGAAAGATTTGTCCCCTTTCATTTCTCACATTTTTGAGTAAATTTTTAGGATTAGCTTCCCTCTTAATTTACATTTGTAATTTTATTGTCAAATCTGATTATGAAACAACAAAATTCATTCCCTAATCGCCATTTTTCAATTTCAAATATTTCCCTAGGAACTTAACCCCTTAGAAACCCTATGAATCTCCACTGAACTACCTACCATTGACCATATGTTGTCGAACTTTTTGTTTGGAATTTTGGCTGTTACTTTTTGTAACGTAATAGATACTTTGTATCTACAGATTGTTTTGTTTTGTCTTGTTGTAAGATTTTGTTTTATTTTGTCCTGTTGTCAAAACATCAAATTGTTGTATTGTCGTACTGTACGATTTTGTCTGTTGAGTTTTACTCAACAAATAACGTAAATTTCCACTGATAGGGAATTAATGTAAATCTGTTTCCTGGAACACCTAAATTACTTGTTCATCTTTAAACATTTTATAGTGTAGTAACGTAGGCTCTATAAGAGCAGGATATACTTTGTTTCTCTCGAAAATACCGGTTTTAAATATTCATAAGTTACTCCCTGCTTTACGTATTTTAGCAGGTTTTGTTCTTTACTGCTATTTAAAAAACCCCTTGTATTCTTCCTGGGCTATCAAAGTCAGAACCATCCTTTTTGGTTTATTATCCCCACGTTTAATCACTACCCCAACAATGGCTACCTCAGCCGAAACTAATGTTAGAGCTTTTGAAAAAGAAAGTGTCTTTGAGTATCAAGGATAATGGTATGATCTCGAACAATCCCTAGTAATGAGAGGTGATGAAAAAGAATTAGATGACGACCCTATCTCTACCCGAACTGTAGTTTTAGGAGGTAAAGATCACGAATTATGTCAAACTTGTAGATATATTTATCTAATTAATTCTGAAGGTGTCTGGTATAAAGTTGCTCACGCGATCGACGAAGACCCTAATCCTCCCAAACTGAAACTGTTGAAAAACAACTTACCGATCACCACAACCAAATTAGAGACTTTAATGCTCGACTGAAAAAATTAGAAAGTTTCCCTAAACACATCAAAGATTTAGGAGATGATGTCCAAGCTATGGGAGATGACATTAGCGTAATGCAAAAAAACGGTTCTCAAGGTAAAAGAAAATATGGATTCTCTCCAAATCCATAACCAATCTCTCAAAGCCATGATAGAAAATAACGACTTGAACATAAGTAAAGTTAAAGAAGAGGTCCAAGGTTTTGACAAATGACTCTGGTGTATAGAAGATACTCTTCAACTAATTTTACTAAATATGCAACAACCGGTTGCACCTCCTGCTTTTCCCAATGCACCCCCATTAATTGTTGAAAAGTCACTGAATAAGGACAAAATTAATTATCGTCGTTATCTCTCGGCTAAAGAAAGAGAAGAAAGAGAAAGAGAATTATTACTTCTTAGTCATAGAGGAAAAAATTTTAGTACCCTGAATGAACCAGGACAAAAACCTAAAGACAGGACATATATTAGAGAAGTGACAACACCCACTAACAAAATTTACATCCCTGGAAGTGGTTCCACATCTCGTAAAAATTCTTCTGTAGAAGACACTACTGAAGAAACTGATTGTAGTAGAATTTTGAGGAAAAATCATTCTAAAAAACAGAACTCGAATACTCGTTCCCACACTGGACCACCTCCAAATTATGGGAAAAGTACCCCTTATAATTCAGGTACAAATAAAGCTCTCCAGAGAATGCAAGAGAAAGATTGTAAAGTTGACCCATATAAAGGACCAAAAAATGATGTTCGTTCTGGTGAATTATTTTACTAACTAATTCAAGAATCAGACTGGTGTTGTACCTGGTGACACGAACTAAAGAAAACTATGGGATTCGAAGTCATGGAAACCCGTTTCCTAGAACGAGAATGGAATACTGGAGTTCGTGATATGTTTTATTTTCAATTTAAGTCTTCATCTCTAAAAATTCCAAATTCACTAATTTTAGAGCTTATTTTGATCATTGGCGAGGAAGATTAGCCAGTCTCCATGTTGCTACTATAAACTTAGTAGAACACTTTTGAGAAAACATGCCACAAGAACTTAGATCAAAAATCAATACTTAAAAAGTAAAAACTTTACCTGTGTTTGCTAAAATCTTAGATGGTATACCTATTGATGATCTAGAATGGGTAAATCAAACAACCATGGAAAGTGTAGAGGAGAGAGAAAAGGCCGTCACGAGATATTTAGATCGTAAAAAATTGGGAATTTCTAAACAAGAATCTAAAAAAGAAACATTGGAACTTAATAAACCAATTAATTCTACATCTCGTAATAGATTCATTAAAAACTCTCTAACCTCGGCCTCGATTAAAGAAAAAGAAGATTTAGAAAATACTACCTTTGAAAATAAGAATGAAGATATGCAGGAAAACTAGAATCTCCATCTCCCAGCAGCGACGAAGAGATGGAGCAACTTAATGAGTCGCTACAAGAAGAACCTATATCAGTAGCAGGAGTAACATTAAATACTCCTACAGACTTAAAAACACCTGTGTTCAAACCAATAAAATTCCTTGGTAATGACCTAATTCCGATTTATAACTGAATTTACCGATATGGCCTATGAACTTATGGAAAAGAAAATAGCCTGGGTAATCGATCAAAAAACGTTTCAATTAACAGGAAAACTTCCCGAGAAAAAGGACTCAAAAATCTTAGGTAAAAATGAAAAAGTAATCTCATTCGAAGTTGAAATACCTAAGGATTTACAAACGAAACCAATTAAAACTTTTACTGCTACCATAGACGGTTTTGGAGAAGTTGATGACTATGAAGATTTAGATGGTGATAAAGAAATAATTACTATTCAAATTCCGAATTATCACCTAGCTCCTTACGTCCTTCTAGTTTTTAACAACTTTGTACTCGCAGCACTCGTGGATACTGGTAGTCCTTATAATTTTGTTAGCAACGAATTATACCAATGCATTATAGGAGGTGCTGATCCAACAGAAATTAAAGAAATCGCAGCACGCAGCATCCTCATAAATGGTGTGTTAGGAAAAAGAGCTGCTAAAGTAAAACATAATATCAACGCCACTATCAGTCTCCTTGATAAAAGTCTAGACAAAGTTCCTCTTTGGACAACCTTTTGAGTAATAGGCGGTTTCAACACACCTTTAATTATAGGCCATGAATTTCTCGAAATCTATAGCTCAAAAATAGGCCTAGGAATTCGTCGAGGTATGTCACTTTTGTTAGAGGGAGAAAAAAGCAAGCTAAAGATCTTTAGCTATAAAGAAATCCATGCACTCGTAGATAGTGGAAAACTCCCAGATCCACTCGATGTTTTAAAAGGTTGTAAAGTATCCTTCATAGAAACTGTTGGACTAGTAAATACTGAACTCGAAACACCTTTACCTCTGATTAATAACAACATCGACATGGAAAACAAACAAATGGATTTCAAAACTATAGAAACATTTATTGAAACCCCACTAGATTTACGTGTTTCAATAAATAAAATTGAAGAGAATAAAATAGAAGAAAAACCAACTGGCCCTTCTTTACGTCTTCAAGAACTGAAAAATCGATTTAAAGACGTCCTCACTAAAACCTTAGGATGTTGTAACTTGTATAAACATCAAATAAGAATTAAACACTTGTATGAACCTCACATGTGTAAAAATTATCCTTTACCATTAAAAAAATGTGAAGCGATTTGTCCAAAAATAAGGTATTGGTTAGAAACTGGAGTAATTTGAAAATCCAATTCACGTTATAGAGTACCGTTAGTAGCAGCTCCAGAGGGTGATGGAACACTAAGAGCATGTGGAGACTTCCGTCTACTAAATAAATACATGGAAGTACGAGGATATTTGGTTCCGAATATTGAAAACATGAATAAAATGTTTGGAAAAGCTAAAATTTTCACTGTGGTTGACATAAACGAATCATTCACGCAAATCCCACTCACTGAAGACTCTATGCAGTACACAGCCTTTACATTCGACGGAGTTCCATACAAATTTACTCGAGTTCCATATGGAACTAAAGACTAGATGCAAGCCTTTCTTGCAGCAATCCAAATAGCATTAGAAGGCACTGAAAATTTTGTAGCAGCATATGTAGATGATCTATTAATCTAAAGCGAAAATGAAGAAGACCACTACAAACACATAGAAATTGTCCTTGAGAAACTTCGTAAAACTGGGATAATGCTAAATCCAGATAAATGCTGATTTTTCCAACCGTGAGTAAATTTCCTGGGATACGAACTGAGTGAAAATGGAGTAAGACCTACACCATCAAAAACTAAACCTATCAACAACTTTCCAACACCTCGATGTAAAAAAGAAGTACAATCATTTTTAGGCCTGGTAAATTATTACCGTTCACATATACCTAATTGTGTGGACATTGGTGAACCTCTTTATAGGTTATGTGGAAATATTCCTTTTAACACTCTCGCTGCCAGACAGGGTTTCACCAAAATCAGTGTAAAAAATTTTTTGAGCCAAAGTTTAAATCTCATTTATAAGGGTCTAGATAACATATATTTATCATTTTTTCATCATACCATCCTGTGTAAGGGAGGTTTTCACCCGTGTGCAATATAGCACACATGGCCTGAAGAGCTAAAAAGATACTTCCACCCATGAGCAATCTGGGTGGTAAATGCAATATTAAGAAACTGATAAGACTTTTGGGAATGCCTCAACAATTGAGAAACAATCAATGTACGAAGCTGAAAAGGTACTTTTAATATGCTACTCTATAGCATTCTTCAAACACCCATCTTTTGTTACAATGTTGCCAAATTTCTCTGCTGTTCCAGAGTTAGATGTATTCAAGCCAGTAGAAACCGAAAATCACATTTATTTTAATGTAAACTGTGTTCTCTACAGCACACAGTCAAAAATATGTTGGTATGATCCGTGTGCAATACAGCACACACGGCCTGAATGGCAATTAAATTTGTGTGCACTGGTGCACACATGGCAGCGAGAGTGTTAAATGGGAAAATCAACAAGAAACTTCATTCCTCAGACTCAAAGAAGAAATGTCTCGTTTGTTACTGGCTGCTCACCCTGATTTTAACCGTCCATTCTACGTGATGACTGATGCGTCTGGATACAGGATGGGGAGATATGTGTATCAAATAGACAAAAATGACCAGCCCCATCTCATCGCAATGGTCAGTCACCTATTTAACTCAGTGGAGATGCACTATTTTACCTACGAGAAAGAACTTCTGGCGATAATTTATACCCTTAAAAAATGTAAATACTTTTTAAGCGGTTTTGAAACAATTATATATACTGATCATCAAGCTTTGACGATGCTCCGTAATGACAAAATGAACGCATCAGACCGTATAATTAGATGGTTAATAACACTTGAAGAATATAACATCGTCGCGATTAACTACATCAAAGGTTCAGAAAATCAACTAGTTGATATACTGTTGAGATACCATCGCTCAGCTATTGTACGAGATCCTGATTTCACAGTTCCTCTGTCATCAGTTAAAGCTTCTGAAATTCTATGTTCTAACATCACAGCAATTGTACAAAACCAGACTACTATTGCTAAGAAAATTTTCCAAAGTCAACTTAAAAAAATTATAGAACTTCAGCAAAATGACCCTGGAATTCAACTGGCCTTTCTATCACCTAAAAATACTCATATAATCTTGGAAAATGGAATTTATAAAATAAAAGGTAGAGATGGTATCTTTCGAACTTATTTACCACTTAAAATGCGTAAAACTTGCATAGAATTCTACCACCGAGATGCTGTACACCCTGGTATTAATAAGACCGTCTTAATTATTCACTGTTTTGTAGATTGTCCTGGATGCAAGTCAGATGTTATAGAATACATAAATAATTGTAAAACCTGTAAAACTTGTAAACGACGGAAAATGGTACCCTATGGCAACATGAAAAATGTTATTGCTGAAACAAAAAATGACATAATTTCTATCGACTATTACGGTCCGTTACCGAGAAGCCGAGGAAATACTGAAAAATTGTTTGTTGTCCTAGACGTATTTACAAAATATGTTAAATTGTACCCTGTAAAGAAATCCAACTTGAAATCCTCGATTGCTTGCCTAACTAAACACTTCACAAACTACGGAAAACCTAAAGTAATTTTAAGTGATAACGGAACACAATTCCAAAACGATCAATGGATAAATCATTGGAAGAAAAATAATATTGAAACTCGTTTTACTAGTGTCTATCGACCAGCTTCAAATCCTATAGAACGCGTTATGCAATCTATATCTGAAGCAATTAGGATGAATGTCGATGATAAAACTCACGAAAAATGCGCAATGATCCTACCCAAAATAGAGAAAAAAATAAATTGGACTGAACACATTGTAACAGGAGTCCCTCCAATCGTCCTACAATTACAACGTCGTCCAACTATTGAAGGTGATCAAAAATTCAAAAATATACCCGAAGATGAGTTCAAGGACATAGTAAAACAAGTAAAAGATCGAGTAAAGAAAAAGTTGGAAGAGCGTCGTAAACAATTTAAAAAAACACATCCCAAACCAGTTGAACTCAAAATTGGTGAAATTGTATACGTGAGAACACATCCTCTCAGCAATAAAGAAAGGAAGTTCACAAAAAAATTTGCTAAATTATTTAAAGGTCCCTATGTCATTGTAGCTCTCAAGGTTATAATTGTTATCTCTTAGAAAACCTAGCTACAAACAAACAAGAAACCCAACATATTAATAATTTAAAATACTAGTTTCGACTAGTCGAAATTCACGATTAACCTTTGGCCAAACTGAGTAAGCTAAAGGAAAATCATCCTATGTATGTTCGGTCTTTTCTTTGAAAAATAAATTGTATAATAGTTTTAAGATTGTAAACCCAGTTACAAAAAAGAAAAAAATAATCAAAATACTAAAATACAGAAAGACGGGCCCGGCAAAAGATTAAGACCTAATCAACCTTGATAAAAATTAATAAAGCCCCATTCAAGACCGGATAATATAAAAGAAATGATAAAAAATAAAGAAGAATAAAAGAAATTGTAACTTGGGTATTTCCTAAAATAACGAATAAATTCTTTCCATCGTTTTATCCATTTCAATAGTTGACCAATAGATAAAGAAACCTTAGACGCCGATTTCAACTGACTACAACAAAACTGCCTACTCTCCAACACTTAAACAGTTTTTTGCTCGATACATAGTTTCGACTGTCTAAACATTGCCGATTTTTTTTTCACCCTTCCGTTCTTCCATCCTTGAAATTATTTTGTTGCAAGGATCGGAATCCGATAGGCTCGGAAGACGAAATAGATCTCTGAGAATGATAGCAAATTATATTATACGTTAGCTTATTATTCTCACATATCATATGTTGTGGTAACACTGTTTTAGTATTATTTGTAATCTGTGATTTTATGTTTGAAACCCAACTGTGATAATATATTTTGTGTGCCTCTTGTTGCTCATCAAACGTTGATGAATTAACATCTTCACCATTTTGTGTGAAAATAAAAGTTCGTGAAAGTGAATATTTGGTGTATTATTTATGTGTTCGTAATATGTGTGTTTGATCTTCTTTCGATGTCATCGTTCAATTAAAGTCTTTCGTCGTCATATTCATCTGGCTGGACCAGTTGATAATTCCTATTTCTTCACAAGATCACTATCCGATTTTAGTTCGTACATTGTCGTCTTGTGATTAACATCTCGTTAAGTGTTGGAGTTAATGAGTGTGATTTTGTACTTCATTTTATACTTGAATCTAGTCATTATTTTTAGTTTCCTATTTTTTATTTGTAATTCTTGTGTTCCTTGTTCAGTACTTAATTGTACAAGAATGTAAAAATTCTGATTATACTCGTATTACTCATGTCTCGTATACAGTGTTGCCAGATGTACGGCTTCAGCCGTAAACGTACGGCTATTTTAGGTATAATACAGCCGTATGGCCCGAGGTTGAGCCGTAAGCAAAATATACGGCTGTTAAGCTTCCACGTACGGCTTCATTTTAAAAATACGGCTTTTACCAGTTTCACTATTTTTGTAAATTTTTTTCAAAAATTTCAAGCAAATTTTCATCATTTTATTTCATTTTTTGCGGAAGTATTGAATATTTAATCGTGAAGACGTGAATGCTATTATCATTTTTTATTTCCCATCAATTTATTGGTTAGTTTAGATCGATATAATCGATATAATACTGAATTTGTGAAAAAAAAAATTTATTTAATAGAAAAGAATCAGAAAAAAAAAAATGTTATTGATAAGTTAGTTTTACACTTTTATAGGAGGAAAACAAAAAATACAGCTCTCTGGAGCAAAATACGGCTCTTTGGAGACTTGTATACGGTAATTCTACTTTCAGCATCTGGCAACACTGCTCGTATATTTTTTGAAAATCTTGTATGTTCTTATATAATTTGTCTCGTAAAAAATTATTTTGGATCTCGCTCTAAAAATCATAGGAAAACCAGATAGTGATCCCTATTGTTAATTAAATTTATTCCTCAAAAAACAGGAATCAAAGAGATCAAAATGTCTTCGCAAGCAACACTCGTTTTGCACTCTCACAATCGAATCAGCTCGTGTGCATCTTGACTGAAACAGCTCACGGCAAGAAATTACTTGACCTGCCTCACGGTGAAATCGCTCCTGGTATCCAATTTGTCAAAGAACGGAGGGAAACTTGGAAGACGATTACAACAAATCTCGAAGCTGCTTTCTCATCTCACCTCGGTGCACTCGAAAAATTACTTGCCCAAACAACGCCAGGTAAAACAAGCCCTACACTCCCTGTTAAAGACAACGTCGTAAATCTTTCGGACAACGATCAAAATTTTAAAGTTCCACCGGTTCCGGCTCCAAAACAAAATAAAGATGAACCGATAAAATTAAAACTTAAAAAACGAGTCAAAGTATTAGCAGATGACTCGAAACCCCTCGATAAAAATGAAAAAAATAAATCGAAAAAATTTAAAATTGTAGAGTGGGACGTCGCTTCTTTACCGGCAACACCTGAAGCTTCCCCGGTGATTTCTGAGGCGGAACATAATTTTGAGACCTGTTCAGCCGAAGAAGTTCCTGATGTTCCGGAGCTTCAAAAAACTTAACGAAAAACTGTTTCCCATCGTATCACGACCTTGAAAAAACAAGTAAAACCTCGTACTCGTTCTTCTTCAGAAGACTTGTCAATCTCAAAAACCGAGAATCCTGAGTTGATGAACCCAAAAGTCATCCTCCACAGATGTGATGCCCCGACACTGACAACAACAGCACCACCTTGAGTGGCTATAACAACAATTTCATCGACGAGTACGGGATCATCGACACAAACCACGAGTACGATGGGCAGGATCCCAAAAATTTTTACAAGGCCTGTAAGCTCGGAACCCACGTGTAGTAAGTACCTTCCTTCTACTTCTTGTACTCCATCTGTCTCTTCCCAAACTTGTAAGATTAACCTGGGTGACAAGGCCGGACCCGCAAGTTCCGACTCCGAGTCCGGTACAGAGTCCGTACGAATAAGCTGTTATCGGAGAGCGAGTAGCCACCTACACCGGTACGGTGGAGGTACGGAAAGACAGGAGGTGTGCTACTTTTTCCCTCCGTTAACAAATTATGAGGCCAAGCAGAAGGGTTTACCGATCCACTTCGATGTTGACCCAACTCCGTTAGACTTGGAGAGGATTGAGGAGATGGCGAACAAGGAATACGTCCTCCCATCCGCGTACGAGTCTATCAGGAACGAGGAAGCTGTCGAGTGGCCGGTGGTATTTTATCCTGGGAAGAACTCAATGGTGTCCGACATGGTTCATATCGATCGTCATTGTTGGCGGTTAGTATGTGGTCCAAATGTTATTGATGTGGACATGACGATTACTCGGTTACCTCGTACCCAAAATATTTTAATTCCTTGGTATGGAAGAGGCGAACTGTATTACTTCTCCAAGATTGTCCAAGTAACTATTTATAGTGCACCTGGGCAATGTATTACGGTGGAATGCGGTTTGGTCTCAACCCTCTACAAGTCACTTATTTTAGGGGGGGACTTTTGCGAGATGAATCGAGTTTTTGTGGGTACACCCCCAATAAAAGATCACGTTTACTCCGGTAAGCTTCACATCCGGAATAAGACCTTTGCTTGCTCTTGGGCAAAAAAAGGCGTACACTGAAAAAACACCTCGGCCTCCATCAAGTTTTGTTCCCAAGTATGACTGGTCCGCATTTCCCAAAGGTGCTACGGGTGGTTATCCGAGTTACAGGCACTAACCAGGTTTTTTAGGATATTGTTATTACTTTTATTATTTTCATATTTTTCTTATTTGTTCTTGTTCTTTCTTGTTTGTTCCTACTTTCGTTTATTTTTTTGTTTGATTTGTTCTTAATTCTCGTTGAATTTTTGACTATTATTTAAGATTCCCCTAATTTTTGACTTATGTAAACCAAATGGAGTCCCTTGTTTATCTTTCTGTTATATTTTCTCGTATTTTCTTCCTATCGTATTATTTTTCTTGTTTGATTGAAGAAATTTATTATCTTACTTTTTACTTTCCTTTTTATTAACAATCAAACACTCGTTTCTTCATTTTTACTAGTCTTGTTCTAGTTTATTAATTTCTTTTGTTGAGTTTTGTTTTTTCATTATTTTCTTTTCTTACGTCTTTATTTGTTTGCTTTTTCTTAAAGACTTTCGTTTTTGTTTCCCTTAATTTTTAAGATAATCTTGTTTGACTTTTGTTTATTTTGTTCCTGACTTTTTTTTTATTATTATCTTTGATTTTGAATTAAAGGACTCTCAAGTTTTTATGTCCTAATTTTGTTTTTTATTTTTTATTTTTCAAATACCGATTTTTTTTCTTCTTGACTTTTCTCGAAGCTTCATATTACTACAGATCAAATCGGTGTGTACAGTAAAATTATCTGTAGTACAACAAGGTTTATTATTTTTCTTATTTAGCATGTGTTCGATAAAACAAAATATGAAAAATGAGATGAATGTTGTTTTTGGTTTTCTCCCCTGTATTCTAAATTGTCTGGGAGAGGTTCTTCCTGAAAAAGGGTCGGATAATAGACTCAAATATCTTATCTATCTTGATCTCAAAATTGGGGGAATTTATTTGGCTTCCAAAATTATTTCAAAAGTTTATGGTTACTCTTTGCATTTTCTTCATTCCTCCAAAATCTTGGAGGTTTCCAACTATCCGGGTAATTATAAGAATCTGAATATTTGAGACATAGCTGGATTCATGGTCACAGATACCTACACACTATCCAGGTAGTGAGGATGAAGAGATATATTCAATCTTTGGATCTGTCCTGGCCACCCAAGTCCTAAATTATCCGAATATTTTGAAGCACTTTTTTAATAAGTTTCACTTACCATTAGAAGAAACAAAAAAAAAATTATAATCAAATTATTTGAATCTCAACTACAAAAATCTGGATATCTGAAGTACTTGAATATGAGATAACTCAACATCCTCTACTCCGATAACTTCAGTATATCAAACTACAGTTTATATGATGCTTCTCATTGCAGTATGTCTTTGTACATGTTGGTAGGTACTACTTAATGTGGTGCAGTTTATACCACATAACACAATACAGGACTGTATTATATGTACCATTCTGGTACACAGCCTGCTTAGCAGTCAGCACTCTGTAGCACATGTTTAGGAGCATTTATAACAGTGTTCTTTCCAAATAACTGCGTGCTTAGGTAACTTGTTGCCATTTTGGGACCAGGCAGGCCACAATGAATTCAGTGTTGGATGGAAGAGGCAGTAAAGTTAGAAAATGTATTCTACTCTTGACCATTTTTAAAGATTAATTTTTCCCCCTTAATGCTGGATATTGGCATTTTAACTGATGGCAACCAAATGAGTGGAGGGCCCTTCTTCATTACTACTTAGATAGGTTTTAAAGAAACCAACTTATCAGCATTTGTCATATTTGATACAAGACAAATTCATATAGGAAGATAGACAAAAGAAAAAAAAAGAAGTACTGAAGAAGTTGAAGATGTAAGTACAGATGCAAGAATAATAAAAAGTTGAGAAAAAGGTATATAGGTTCATAATATTATATACCACTCATAATTGTGATGGTTAAGATAGTGCCATTTTTTTTTTCACATTACAACGAATATCTTTTCATATAGTTAAATAGTCAATAGAAAGATATTAGAATCATTATTTTTGAAACATTTTCAGAATCAAAAGAATATTGATATAAGATAAGCATGCAGTATTTGTGAACTACTGTCATTGTTTTTTGACATATGAGAATTCAGCGAAAATACTATAGCTAATTTCGTGTGTAAATGTTTTTGTCATTCCTTGAATTGAAATTTTATCAATAAATTTTGTTTTAGCTACACACTTTATATTAGAAGTGATTTAATTTATCTATTAGCTACCCATTGTGGTGGTTAGCACTATTTGTAAATAATCCTGTATTTATTTGCCGTATATAGAAAGTCTATATTTGAAGAAAAACTCTCTATTTGTATTTAATTTAATTTAGAATATATTTGATGAGGGTAATCCTTTAAATTCAGCACATAAAAGTAATTTAAGGTAAATAATATGGTACTCCATGGTTCCTTATTTAGCGCCCATGTCTAAACATAAATCATTGTTCTTTAAACCAACGATTCTGTTGAATTTTTGGGACTTAAATGACTCATAAGTGCGTAATTTACAATCAATAGTCACAAAATTTGGTACAAACATTGAATAGGTATATTATATTTTAACATCCTACAAAATTTGGTTGCCATCGGCTTCACAGTTCATGCATAGAAACAATTTGAAGAAATTTTCAACTATTGTTAGGAAGAGTACCTATAGATAATTCCATATGAAACAAGAAAGCTTGATGAAATCAGGGTTTTGGTAAGCAATAATTTAATATTTGTGTAAGTAGGTATTTTATAACTTCACAATACAATTCATTATGAATTTCCTTGACACTTAATTTTAATATTAATTTTTGAAGTGAAATTTCCTTGCGCTGGGTAGTAAACTAAAAATGGTGGTGCAACGAAGCTGTGAAATGAAAAAACATTACCACTGATCCTCCTTATGAAAGCTGGGCCCCTTCAACACAACTTGATTCATTTCCCCCTTTGCCTGGTCATACATTTTCATTCGTTGACTTCTTATCAGTGGATGGAAGGTTGCCCGATTTAATTCTGACGTTGAAGTGTTCACCTTTTTTAAATCTATATGAGTTTTTCTGAATTTTAATATTTAAACAAAACAAAAAATGAAAAATCACACTGTCAGAAAAACATTCTTTTTCAAAATACAAATTTCAGCGTAACAAGTTTCACTTTCACTATGTGCCTCAGTACATATATTCTTTTTACCCAGTTTGCTTATTAAAATTAACCTCATGGAAAGGTTAGGGGTGGGGATGATGAAAATTATTGGTTTCATGTGAAAAGAAAACAATTGGTACGATTTTTTCATTTTGACCTAATTTTTTTTATGTACCTATATATTCATATGTATATATCGCACAAAATTTTGCGTTTACAGTTCTGAGAAAAATATTGGGTAGATAGGACTGAAATTTTTAAGCAAGATAGTGCTCACTTTGGAGCAGGTCTGAAAGAAGTTTTTTGCCTATCGGTTAATTAGTTTCCGAGAAAACTGGAGAAGAAAAATTTCTAGAAAAAATTTTATGTTCATTGTTTTGAAAAAACTACCAAATAGATAGGGCTGAAATTTTTATGAATGATAGCTATTGTATGGGAGCAAGTCTGAAAGAAGTTTGGTGCTCATTGGTTTCGTAGTTCTCAAAAAAACTGGAAACACAAAATCTCTGGAAAAGCGGTAAGTATTTAATGATAAAACATTGATATATCGATATTTTTGTTAAAGATATGGTTAATTGTCGATAGTTTTTTGTAATTTCTTAACTTTATACCAGCAATGAAATATCGATATGTTGATCACTATCGACATAAATATCGATTACTATCGATATAAATTTCAAACCAACTGGTTTTCTAGCAAAGCACTGCTGCCTTAGATTTTTTTTTGTTTTTATTTATTTACTTATTTATTCGTTTATTTATTAAATATTGATTTGATTTTTTTTTTTTTTATTGAGAAAACCTACATTTTCTAAGCTTGCTGAGTTGGACTTTTTTTTTCTTCCTATATGATTTCGTCTTGTATCAAGCACGATAAATGTTTATAATTTTCTTTAAAATCTATGCAAGTAAAAGTGATACAAGGAAATAAGCTTCTCATGAGCCCTCTCGTCATTTCATTGTTATCACTGATGGATTTGTTTTTCCTGCTTGAATTTTTCTATTGTAGGCACAAAACTACAAAAGCATCAACAAACGAACAGATCACAGCCATACCCCAATGATATTGGTATGTGGTATATCAACAAAAGTTGTCTACCATTTGAGTCTTACCACTTTCGACTATCTCAGTTTACTTAACGTAGACCTATTTTTTTCAGTTCCGTCACTATTCATTCCTAATTATTACGTTTTGCGTGGTGCAATTGTGTTTCCGATTGTGTTTTTTGTATGATTCGTAAAGCTAATTGATACTTTTCTTGTTTGATTATATATTGTAGATAGTCTCACGTTGGTACTTGATAAATTTGTGATCTCAATATGGCAATGAATGATGAATATGATGTGACGAATTCGGTCAGTGAAATAGACCAAGACGATCTAGAGACGAAGTACAACAATTTTTTCACACCTGTAAGCAACAGACGAAAATTTAGTTACTTGCGAGAAGTCGGTAAGTGCAGCTGCTGGTGTAGGTACTTTACTCGCCTCGTGGAGTTGTCTAATACCCACCGCTCTAGGGCGGCAGTCAATTCTCGGCATTTTAAAATTACTCCTATCAAAAAACTGTTATGCAACTTTTTCTACATACATACACAAAACATAGAATATCTCTACGACTCGCCGAACACGGTGCGTACACCCCAAGAATTGAAAAAGGAAAACCAGTAAAACAAAACCTTCAACAAATTTCATTCCTAATAATTTAGTAATAATAAAAAGTACCTTTCTTATCATTAATATGCTCTTTCAAAGTTTCTCCTTTGCTCTTTGCTTGAAATCTTAAATGACTCTCTTCACCAGATGTGTTTATTTCTGTAGCAGTCGGCACTCGGCAGATTGACAGTAGAACAGTAAAACATTAAATCTTAACTAAGTAATTATGTTATTTGCGATTTTCTCAAATATATTATAACGTATAGCGTCATTTACATTCAATATATTTCTCATTTTATAGTCTTACGTGATGAAAATTCTTGTGTTTGCGGTATCTTTCAAAAAAATTCAACTGAAATAAATTTTCTCCGAACATTTAATATTTCTTTGATATGGTATTGCTGTCCAGATTTTGTATTCTGTTTACTGTACTCACTGTACTACTAAGTAGTAGACGTTGTATGTAACTTGTAGCGTGCAGGGCAGTCCGGCAGTGTTTGTATTTGTTTAATTTCTTCTTGTTGAATGTCCGAATTCAAGTTTATTGAACTTTATTTATAAATTCATGATGATAATTTCATTTAAATAGGTAATATACAATATTGAATATTACAATCTTGATTCGTAACTGTCTTTTATATCATTTGATTGTTAGACTGTACATATTAAATTATTTTAAAAAGATTAAAAATCATTATTCTTTGGTTGCAGGTGAGCTTCTGTCATCTTTACCTGCGGAAAGAACGTATAAGTTTGCCAACGGCGATGTAAATCCACAACTATATCCGTTCACTTGCATAACCGTCGATTTATTAGATGGTAATCGATTCACAGTTGGCGGAAATGAATTGAAAATAGCGTTAAATGCAGTGGATCATCGTGGGTTAGTAAAGTATTTTCGTATACTTAATCTGTCTCAATGACGTCTGACGTTACAAATAGGTACCTAGATGAAACACGAATGTTCAGCTTCGCTTTTTTCTTTCGTGTTCAGTTACGAACCATTAAGAAATGTACTTCGGAAATTCACCGATTCCGTGCACGGACCTCAAGATTGGGAAAAGAGAGACCTCATGTTGACGTGTGGCAGCCAAGATTCCATGTTCAAAATTTTCGATATGTGTCTGAACGACGGAGATGCGATGATTGTTCCGATTCCATTGTATAGTGGTACCAAGGACATCGTAAGCACATTACTGTTAATGACAATCGTTTATTCAAATTGAATATGACTTAATGATTTTAAAAATTTACTTATAATGATTGTTTGCTTTGTATAGCTTAAGCCTCTAAACGTCGATTTCATACAATGCGCTTTTGATGAATACGGACCGTGTTCTGAATTTTTGAAACACGCTTTAAATAATCGAGAAAAGTTGGGACAAGTGATGCCGAAGGCGAGTAATTTTATGTATTCCTGTTCGATGGTTTTTTTGACTATAATCAATTGAATCATATATACATATGTACCCACATGCCGTTCACCTCCGTATTTTTACCTCGATTGTCAATATTGACCAATTATGTTGAGTAGCTCAGCCTCTGTGTGACTGTATCAGATGAGAAAGTCGTCAGGTTCTTCGAATACTTTAATTTAGCTCCACAGTATAATCGTTGCCTAAATATTGTTGTACTTACACTGCAATTTTAATCCCACCGTATTTCAAAGAAGCTATAATAACCTATAATATTTACTTATACTAAAATGACCGTTTCATATTACTTCCATTCACCCTCCTACTTTGATATTTATAAAATTTTAATATTATAATTTGAATTCTTTGACGCAGATCATGTACATCAATCCAACTGGAGCTAATCCAATCGGTGTAAATGTTCCA
The DNA here is from genome assembly GCA_011428145.1 of Ericerus pela. Classification (NCBI taxonomy): domain Eukaryota; kingdom Metazoa; phylum Arthropoda; class Insecta; order Hemiptera; family Coccidae; genus Ericerus; species Ericerus pela. The sequence goes on from WOFM01000403.1 coordinate 778,040, forward strand.
AACCAACGAAGAAGAGAACTGTACAGCCTCGCCTGTCGATATGATTTCGTAATCGTTGAGGACGATCCTTATTACTGTATTAACTTCGACGAAGTACGAATGATGGTTCTAATAATTATGCGTACTAGCCTACCTACTAATTATGGTTCTGATTAACATTTGTTGTAATTTTTAAACTTTTTTTTTTTTTTTTTTTTTCCAGTCCGAAAAGCTGATTAGTTTCTTATCTATGGACATTCAGAATAGAGTCATCAGGTTGGATTCGTTTTCAAAAATGTTCTGCATGGGTTTTGGAGTTGGTTTTGTAATCGCACCGAAACCGATATCTAGGAAATTGGCCCTGTATCAAGAAGTATCTAGTTATCCGTCTACAGTAGTCTGCGTAAGTATATTCGTATAGGTACGTTGATATTTTTGTGGATAAAACATATTCGTCCTACAATGTTAAATGTAACAAAAGTGTAGTATTAAATGATATTTTATTCCAACGAGAACCATTTCTTAACTTTTGAATTTGTAAAGCTTTGGCGATATCAGTAAAAATATGAAAACTCGGTTAATTTTCTGGTCATCATTTAGCACTTAAACCTTTAGACTTATAGTTGAAAAAATTAAGATCGAACCAGTTTTGTGGAGGGGGATAAGGATTTTGCAACTATGTTACAACATAGATGTTAACTATAGGCAGAGTTATATCATTACCATATTCCATAGCTATAATTTACACGGGTATATGAATGTCGTAATAATAATATGTTCACTGTAGTTATCCTTGTAATGCCAGCATCGCATGGAGATGGTCTAATAAGTTTCTTGAATTAAAAATACCGTATCTTTCCAATGTCAACTTTGGTTAAGTTAAGCTTTCGTTTGAAAGCTCCTCGATCGACCTTCAAAAGAAAGAAGAAAAAGTTAACATAGCCGAAATTCCGTTGGAAAAAGTAGGTTTTCATGAAGTAGAAAATTGGTTGCTGAAAAGTTAGTGATAGATCACTAATTGATAATTGTATGAAATATTGTAACTGTTGACCAGGTTTTACGAGGGGGGAGGGATTTTCCGGGTCCTGGTATTCTCAAAAAAAAAAGAAGGGGAAGTTGGGCAGATTTTCATGAAAAATATACTGCAAAACCATTGAAAAAATTTTTTTGGTCGCTCCGTTTGCGAAACAGACTTTTTAAGTATTATAAAACACCGCCGAGAGATAAATTTTTCATATTTCACCTGAACATAGAAGCAATTTTTAATTTTTTAGGGGCTCATAAATTTTGTCTCCCCCGGGCCCGAATTTCCACTCTACGGCCTTGCTGTTGACCTAAAACTTTATGGCTTAAAAACATTAGTTTCTTCAAAATCAAAACAAATAAAATTTTTGGAAATACCATTCAGATGACCTGAATGGTTTTCGTCGTGTAATCTTCTAGATACTCGATAGCCGGTGATTGCCTTCAGCAGTACGTGGAATATGAAAGCGAGGGTAGGCCAGCTGAAGTTAAAAGTTTAAATTTTAAATTAATTAGTTACCTACAATGTTCATTTCCATTTTTTGTGAATTTTCAAAATTAACATTAACTATATGGTTTATACATAGAGTGGGTGCTATGTTTGCTCCGACGATATCGTCCGAAGAGATTTTTTGCTACCTACTGAAATGAAATCTCGAATTTAATTTATATTGTTTTTGAAGTTGTTCCAGAAAGATCATTTCTTTAAATCTTGTTGCAGGTCATGTTACATAACACACTAAAGACAATGGGCCTAGACGGTTTTAAGCAATATCTGAACAGAAATAGAGAATTTTATCGCCGCAATAGAGATTGCCTGCTTGAATCGTTGGAAAAACACATGAAAGGTACGAATTATTGTTACATGGATACCTATCTGACAGTTCTAAAATGAACACGACGTTACATCGGCCGAAATTCACCAAAAGTATAGCCTACTTTACCATCGTATTTATTCAATTTGGTATTTACAGACGATGCCGAATGGATGGTTCCTCAAGCTGCCATGTTTGTTTGGGTGAAGATTAAAAATCTAAAGCATATATCCCAAAGTTTCATGGAAAAATGTTGGGAGAAGTTGGTTATACCGATTCCAGGGTTTATATTTTACATGGACGATGGTGTACATTGTCCTTACATTAGACTGGGTTACTCGTTATTGACCCCGGATAGGATTGATAAGGTACCGCGTCCTATCGTTGAATTGGTTACTCTTATCTTATTTCCAAGTTAATTTTTAATCGATATTTTATTCGTTTTGTTTCTTCAAACAGGGTATTGAAATTTTTAGTCAACTCATCAAGGAAGAAGTAGCCTTGACCAACTGACGGTGAACGTCGTAAAGTTTGAAACAATTTCTAATAAGTACATATCTCGCATCTTGCAGTGTCAAATTATAATTAATGTAAATTACAGTGTGCTTAATTATAGTTTACCATGTATTTTTGAGTCTCCTATGCTTTATATTGAAATGTTACCATTTAAGAATTATTAAATCAATTTATTATAATGATGTTTTATGTTAATTTTTACGTTCAGTAGCCTTTCGTTCATTTTTGAAAGCTAACTGTAAGGAAACGAGCTAAAATTCAGCGAGATTTCGTACCAAAAAATTGTTATTAACAACCATTAAATCGTTGCTATTCTTAATTACTTTTGGAATTCCTTGAGTAGTATAAATTGCCTGGAAATTTTCAAAAAATAATTGGGTAAACTACTCCTCTTTCAATTGGATTTTAAAAGAACAAAAATATTTTGCTTAGGTAAAACAGACAGAAGCTTGGCCTGCTTGGGTCTTATTAATCAAGGTTTTTAGACCAGCTCTGTCAAACAATTTCGAGCTTTTATGGTACATTTTTTTAAATAAAAAACTTCCAATAAATTAATGAAGAATTAAGAACGTAGAGTTATCTCTCGGGCATTTATTGAAACAGTATTTTTTTCTTAATTGACCAGATTCCAATTCGAGAGCTAGACACGCATGTGACGCTATCTTTCGAAATGAATTGAAATTGTTACGATTTTTGAAATGAAATGTTTACAGAGCTAGATATGCACATAGCGTTATCTCTTAGAAATTAATGAAAACTATTACAATTTTTGAAATATGAAAATTCGATTTTCAGAGCTAAATATACCCGTGGCGCTATCTTTCAGAAATGAATTGAAACAATGCAATTTTTGCAACAATTAGATTTAAATTTTAGAATCTGATTTTTATGTAGCACTATCTCTTGGTAGTTATTTGAAGCAAATACACTTTTTGGAACAAAATTCAACATTACTTTCTAAAATTCTAAAAGATAGCGTTACGTACGAACTCTCTCGGATATTAATAATTTAATTTGAAAATATCTTTAGTAAATTACGATTCAGCGCAGAATGTTTAATATTTTCCATGAGGATGGTAAATTCTTATTATTATTATAAAATGGTTCAATAACTGTCCGCATGGAGTTCATCCCTTTTATGAGCAATTTGGGCGTCAGTTTTTTACTGTTATTCACCCTTACGAAAAAAGTACGGTTACTCAATGAAAAAAATGCACTTTTCGTTATATTTTCGGAATTAATATCGACGTTGAATTTTTATTATTTTTCAGAATATTTAATTGATTTTCTGAAGGACAAAATAATTACATCGAATGTGAAAACCTGGGTTTTTTCTCTTTTTCTGACTCCGTTAATGTTATTTTACATTTCGATGAATTGCGAAATTCTTCAGTACTAATCCACAGACAATAACACGTTACCAGTTGCGGTGCCCGCATACAAGTTTGATTGCGATCTTTTTCTACTACCTAATGATAAAATCACAGCTCTTTGAAGAATCGCAAAAAAAAACACGCAAATATTCTCGTCAAAGCTCGCGACTGCAGACCTTCAATTTCTTGCAATGTTTTTGTGCTTCATCCATTTTTCGAGGAACCCTATCACCTATTCATCAGAATCAGGATATTATATGAAAACACAATAATCAACTGATACTTCATATACTTCCATGTGATTGGAAAATTCAAGCTCAAAGACCATTGATCACCGGATCCCGACTGAGCAAAATGGCTACATAGCTACAATGCTACATAACTCCCAAAAGAAACAATATAATACGGATAGAGGAAAAAAATAAATAAAACATTCAAAACGGTTTTTCAAATATTTCAAATTTATTTCTTCAATTACAATATTTTCGTACAGAATTTCACAAAAAGATTTTTGCAAACAAAAGAAAAAAAAAACAAGGGAAAGGACAAAATTGAGAAAAGAAAATTCAAAATCTTTACAATGGTATCGTTTTACACGAAACAACAATTTCTACGTGTAAAAAAAAAATATCCACGCAATGTATATAAAAAATAAATATCACAAACTTTCTTATAGGTACGTTAAATTAAGAATGATATTTGTAACAAATACATAAGTATAAAAAATTAAAGTAAAAGTAAAAAAAAAACACGTTTTTAAATACCTGTTAAAAAGGAGGAAAAAATTATACCCCGTTTGGAAGCAAACTGGGTAAAAACTGAAACGAACAGAATGATGAAGTAGGTACCTATTATGACGATAAGAAACATTTTTAATGCATTTTTATAGCTGTCGTCTATACATCAACGAGGACAGCTACAAAAATATATAAAAATCAACAACAAAAAAAAAAAAAGAAGCAAAAATTCAGTCTTAGACCCTAAAAAAAGATTAAATTTAAAGAAAGTATGTTTTTCTTGCGGGTGTCACAATTTAATCGATAAATCGATCGTAAATTACAGGGAAAAAAGGGAGCATTAGGCAAACAGATACTAAGGAAGTAAAAAAAGAATGATAGTAAATGCTCCAATATATTTTCGAACGACGAGTTTTGATCGATGTAAAGAATACGAATAATAAAATTAAAGTAGGTATTGTCGAATAAAGTATTCATTCTTTAAACCAGGTATAGTTATTGGTCGCAAATAATTAACTTAATATTCATAAATTGAAAATAGCGGATTTGCCGCATTTAAATTACAAAGGATAAACTTTCGGAATTTCGAAAACACGTACAAAAAAAAAGTAGACGTATCACATCGAAAGGAATTTGGTAACCTAAAGTTTAAATTTACACGTCATTATATTTACACATAATAGGCAAAATATCAGTTTAACGCCTGCGATGCTAAAAAAAATAAAGTAAAAATAAAAATACAAAGGATTTTCTCGACTGGAACGTATATAACTAAATGATTGAGCATATCACTGTATTTTTCCGTAAAATAATAGGGAAAAGTTGAAAAAAAACTTAAAAATAAAAAGAGCACCTTCTACGTCTAAATGAAACAATCTCACTAAGGTGACCTACGTTCGAGATTGAGTAATACTCGGAAAGTGTGATATGATCGGAAAAGTAATCGACAAAAAAAAAAAAATTCAAATATTCAGTTCAAATTTTGTTTTGTTGCGTAAATTCATAATTTTCAAAAAAAAAAAAAAATGTCGATATATTAGAACGGGGAAAAAAATTCACAATAAAAAATCTTAATAGAAGATGAAGCTCGATTGAAGTCTTTTCAAATCAAAAGAATAGTTCAAAGTCAATCAAATAAATAAATACATAATAGTTAAGATGATAATAATTTAAAAAAAAAAAATTAAAATTGAATATGGGCTGAAATCGACGAAGGTAACGAGCATTTTAGATGGCCTGTATTTTTCAATTTGGTGGCACATCCGAATCTTCAATGTCGCACACGTTCATCGAGAGATCACTTTGGCTTGGGTAACCAGCGGAATGTGGAAATCCGTAAGGAATTACATCGTCGTCGTCGTCGTCGCTACGATACGACAAAAAAGTCGCCTCTTCCAGATTATCCAAATCTTGAACAAAATGAACTGCAAAACAAAGCGGAAAAACGAAACTATTAATTTAGCTGCAATGGAGACGCTCATGATAAAGACTGGTGGCGAGAATCGATTGGCGCCACAATAAATTAATGGTCTGACACTGAACGACACAGTGGCGTAGCCAGGATTTTCTTAAGGGGGGAATTCGAGGAGAAACAATTTCTTCCCTTTCTCATTACCCCCAGCAGCGAATTTCAAGAACATTTTTACCCGTGAGAGGAGGGACCACAGGTGGACTTTGGTCAACCATCCGACTGAATCGAAAAATTTGAATTAAAAAATGTCGACTTTCACCTCTCGAGTCAGGACCGAACGCAGGATTCATTTCCGAAGGGAGAAGAATTTATGAATTGAAAAAAACGCGCTCTAGGGTGTCAGCGAACTAGAACATTTAATGTGGTACACATTTCATAAATTCGTTAATGAAAATTGAAATTTGAAAAAATGATAACAATATAAATGAAACACATATCAATATCATATCGATATATCGATCAACACCAATTCCTTCATACTCTTATGATAAAACATTACATATCGATATTAATTTAATTGATATTCCCTCATTTCGACTAGTGGGGAAATTGTGATTGGCTGTAGGAATTTGAATTCTTTCTGTGATTGGCTGTAGCACCCTTTTTTAATGAAAATTTAACCAAAATAATTTTTTCCGAATTTACTCTGAATTCAGGTAGTGAAAGAAGAAATGTGTACCACATTAAAAATAATATCGCGAGCTGAGGAAGCGAAAAAATTTTCCGCGTATTTTGGGTTATGAATTTATGATTTTCGTGTCAATCGTCATTATTTGAAAAACCATAGAGTATTCACTCGTTACGTCATCCAGCTAATATCCGCACACTTTTAAGGCGGATAACTATGCAAACGTGTATTCTGAGAGAAATTCCCATTGTTTATCGGCAGATAACTGCACGAAATTCAGGCGGACAATTATGCAACTGTGCATTTTGATAATTTAGCGAATACTCTATAACGGTCTTACTCTGTGAAATTCAGCTTTAAAAAAATCCAAAGAGGGATTTATTCCTCTAACCCCTCTGGCTACGCCACTGTGACCACATAATTAAAGAAACGGATTCAAATTTTATGATATTCAATTATCGAAAGTGAAAATTGAATCGACACCGGTTTTTGTAGCGTATCGAGTTATATTTGCTCGTGACGGTAGTAAATGCAACAAATATTTCAGTTAACCAAAATGCTGGAACACACTAAGCATCCCCAATTTGAGATTATAAACAACCTCCGACGCAAAAATGGAGCATTTATCGTTATGAAAACCTGCTAACAAAAGAAGATTGTGTTATTCTCTAGATTATTTTTTCCCTTTTAGTGCTTTTTTGTTCATTTCATGTTTTTGATACACACCTATCCTTTACAGGTCAGTTTTATTTTCATTTTTCCCACAGTTTTTTTTGTTTATATTTTTCCATAAGTTTTATTATTTTTCAATTTTTGGTTTCAGTTTTCCAAATATGAAAAACAGGAACTAAATCTAAAATCCGCCATTATGCCTGCATACTTACCGCTTTCACATCGATTGGTAAAATTAAAAATTTTAGATCCATCATACTGGATCTACAATTTTAAATTTCGAAAATCTGACAACGGATTCACCGTGAGCAACCAAAAGAATTCTCAAACACCAATTTTCATAGAAATTGGTTAAATTTTAAATTTTAGATCTGATACTAAGTACACTAAATTTTGTGCTTGCTAATAGAGTTTACAGCCTTCTGGTGTATATACACCGGAAAACCCATGTTTTTGCTACAATCTCTAGTATTCCATCACAGTAGTCTTATTTTATACGCTAACCACGGAGTACTAAACATAACGGAGGACGTATGCCCATCTAAACGCTGCTATGAAAAATGGCACCACTTCTGAAGTAGTTGTCACCATCCCTACAGTACCAAATTCAAATTTGTTCCCTCGTATTCAAGCACATTGACAATGATGAGAATTTTTTCTTAGTTGAATAAGTGAATTAAATGAACTAATAAATATAACTAATAATTCTGAAACCACATCAAAACGAATTTTGTAGAATAAAATGAGATGGGGATACTTCGTCTCAAAAGCAATGCCATTTTTCATCTCGCATGTGTCCTCTATTATATTTAATACTCAGTGATACGCAAACTCTGTGGCATTAATATCCCATTTATTTATATATTTTTTTTTTTACAAAACTTAAATTTTCGAGCGTAGCTTAATCTGCTTTATTTCCTTTTGTTTTTTTTCGTTTTCCAAATTGCATGTTGACTTTAGGCTATAGTTGAAATAAAATTTGAATCCATTTGGCAATACGACGATTGATAAAGTAATAAGAGTAAAACATTACCCGGAATGTTTCGATTATTAGACTCGTTACTTTCGTCACTATGACTACTTGATGAGTCAGGAACTTCACTACCGGGTACTTCGGTAATATTTGGCAGTGGGTTATGACTACGTCGCACCCAGTCCGAACAATCCCAGTGATAACCTAAACAGAAACGTAAAATTAAAAGGAGAATACGTAGGCTACAATTAATATTAAGAATTTGAAGAAATTTGCCAGAAAACCTAAGCGGACTGACAAAAAAGATTGCGGATATTGCGACAGAACAGGAGCTATCGAGTCACAGTTATTCACCATGTCATCCGCCACCTCCACCATTTGTGCCAGTCTTCGAGAACTAATCTATAAGAAAATTAATTCTCTTACCTCCGAGTAACTTCGCCTCTTCGACGCAACTGAGCGTTTGTCTGGAGATCTTGTTCTGTTTTCGTAGGTCAGGTAATTTCTTAAGATCTACTAGAAAAGATAGAATAACGAAAAAAAAAAAAAAAAACAAAAAAAAAATTAATTACTATCCAAGTTAATGTTTCATCTTCTCAGTGGCGTAGCTTAGGAAAGGATTGAAAAACAAGTGGAGTGAATTCTCGAAACCAATTGGTCTGATAGTAAGTAACAGTATAACTTGAGATCTCCTATTTGAATGTAGCTAGAGGCAGATCTCTCAGTTATTTTTATGGGGAAGAATGAGGATCACGTGAGATGTACCACCAAAAACGGGGACGAAGATGCAACTAGTTTCATGGGAGTACATTCCAACATCGAATACCAATCATTCATGCAGTAAAAAACATTCGTAATTATTCGTCAGCGGACAAGGAACAACATGAATAATTCATAAATCAAATACACATTCACATGATAAATGTTCAAAGCGTTAGTAGGGTGATGAAGTTTACCCACAGATGGAATAGATTTAGGCTTCCAACGGCTCTATGAACTATACGTAACTTTAAAACATTAAAAACTACGTTTCTAAATTGGAATTTTCTCCGCAAGATAAATAAATGAACGCTATTATTAAATTTAAAATGTAAACTACCAAATTAAAAAATCACCATCCTCCACTGAAGTTCCTCATATGTTCAATCGCAAAAAAGTAGAAACCCATCAAAACTCATATGTGATTAGTTGGGTATCTATCTGGAAATGGGGCATTGTTAACGATTTTTAAGGTATTTGGCATAAATGCTCAGACCAATGGTTTCCAAATCGCTTTCAGTTATGGACCTCAGGTAAACCCTAATTGTATAAAAGACATCTTGTTTTTTATTCTAAATTTTTTGCTTATTGCTAGCCAACTATCCTCGACCCTGAGGACCATCTTTTAGGAACGGTTTGCTTCGTCATGGTAGTTAATCAGCAGTGTTGATTACTTATTTAAAGGGACCTGTGGTAATGAAGAAATCAATTAGACAGGGTCCACACGGACGAAAATGTGTAATGGACCAAGTAACGTAACCAAGACTCGGTTGACGTTTATGCAAACATGCAGTGAATGCAGTTTGCTGACAGACTAATGCATCCTCTCTTCGCAGTTATGTCAAATAGACATGTAGTGATTGCTTGTAATAAATTTTAAGTCGTTGAATTACGAAAAATGATTGGTTGTGAGGATATCTTTCAAATTTAAATTTATGTCCAAATGTAGATACCTACATGAAAATTTCCAAATTAATTTCTTTGCGTTTATCCTAAAAACTGGAAATTATTTAATCCTTGAAAAACTTTTTGATGAATGAGACGGATAATAATCGAAATAGAGTCCAAACGAAGAATTTATATTGTATTATATACATGTGGACCTGGGTTGAGGTTGTTAAACATTTTGTGGAAGTCTATACCATGGAGGATGAATAAGGAAAATCATGAGAACACCTGCCTAATAAACAACCATAAGGTAGATGTTTCTGGAATGAACATACCACAAAAAGGGTGGTAGACTCTTAATAGAATTTCAACTTGTCAAGGGAGATGTACGCACCTCATGCATAATTGACAATTGTCAGATTCAATAAACTGTGTAAGGGGAAATTCTAGACAGACAAGTTGCCTAAAATACTCCCTCAGTGGTTTACATTAAGAGGATGTTCACTAATTACGGGCAGTTGCTGACAAAGGGCTAAAAAATCTGAAAATTGATATATTTGGTGTGTAAACATTTTAGCGCTTGGTCTAATGCTCTAGTAAAGGCTAAAATGAGAATTAGGATTGTAACTTGTACGTCTTACGATATTGAAACTGTGGGCATGTAGGTGGGTGGTTGTGTGCATGCATAACATGCATGTTCACAACCACACTATTATATTTACACATCAATCCTTCATGAGTCCCCATTTGAACTCATGCCTTTTTTAAAGCCTGACATCTTTACTTTGACGCTAAATGACAAAAAAAAAAGTAGTGCAGTACTTCGGTATAAAATAAATGATGAGAAAGTTAGAAAAATCAAAGATGAGGGAGGATCAATCACTAATTGCTAAAAAAAAAATAAAAAAAACATATTGGGAAATATTCTTAATAGCAAATGAGAAAGTAGAAAGTCACTACTTGGAAAAAGACAATTACTGTGGAGGTAAAATTTTCAGAAGGCATTTCAGACACACCTCTAAGGGCAAAGAGGCGCTATGCGACGTTTTGGTAAATCTGCACATTTCCAGGGGACTTAATTAGGCATAGTATACAAGAAGAATACCTGATTTGATTCAAATACTTTTTAGATTACATTATTAAACTAATGAAGCACAACACAGTATGAGACTAGACTTTGGCTAGCATTTTTTCACAAGGCCAATCTAATTTACGGATTTGGTAGACAGGTAGTTTTCCAATACAGTCTAGAATTAATAATTAATGAATCAGCACGTACTCGTCTATGCGACAAATTCTCCTTTCAAGGGAGTCGCTCTCCTGCATAAAGACGATTGAATAATGAGGGAGAATTACCTCGCGTTCAGCTACTAATTTTCATACAAAAGAACAATTTCCATAGTCGTGGTAAACTGAACGAAGAAAATATACGAGAAAAGTAGAAATAAGGGGGAGGAGGAGGAGAAGAAGAAGAAAAAGAAGAGGAGGAGTAATAGGTATTTTGAGAAGGGCCGGATAAAAAAAGGTAGAATAGTACCTACGAAGTGGAAGACTGTAAAGGCGTCACACACGAACTGCGATTACAGTTGTCACAAGAAATATTTCAGGCTACGCCATAACAAACTCTTGTGCACGCATATACACTATATATGAGAAATATTTTAATTACCATTTGTGATTTTATGCTTGGTTATATTCGGAGCACGGTTCAAATTTCGAACGTAATCGGGAGGAACGTTTTCCAATTCGTCACCAGCGGATCCGTAACTTCTTAGAGTGTCCAGATTATTTAGTTGGGTGGCTGTCACATACAAATCGTTGTTGCTGGTGGCGGCTGTATACGAAGCAGGACGCGTAGACTACAAAATAATCGATAAAATACGACGATTAATCGTCCGACTCGTAGGTACAAAACGTACACATTAAAAGTCGCAATTTAGAGGAGTAAAATGAGCTACCGACTGTGGAAGAGTAAAAATCGATAGGAAACGAATTATTAAAAACGTTTTGTAGAAGAAAATCAAGTTGGTGCGGAATGAATAGAAGAAACGACTAATTTGGTGCTCGAGAATACGTGTTAAGTGTAGGTATATATAATATAATATCGACAAGGAAAAAATGTCAAAGCCCAACGCACACTTCTCTGAAGTCATTTCGGTTGGTGGTATATTTTAGTCTAAGGAATTCATCGAGGAGGTCCTAAAATATTAGGAATGATAAAATTCTGTATGTACGTGGATTAATTCGCTATTACCTACTCATAGTTCAGCAGATAAATATTAGTAAAAGTAAAAAAAAAAAACACTAAGTAAGTTAATAGGATTAGAACTAATAGAAAAAAAAAGAAGAAAATAATGGGAAAAAGTGAGAAAAAAACAAAACACTGATTATTAAATGAATTGGACAAAAGAAGAATATATTTATAATGCATCGTCTGATAATTATTGCTGACTGGATGAGAATTCATGAAGTGGGAACCAAAAAAAAATCATGGTTAATGCACGATGTAGGGTTGTTACATGGGGAGGTTTGAATTAACCCTTACTTAAGCCTGTCAAATCGGTTCAGGTTCATTGAAACAGAAAGAGAAAACATTTTCTATGAAAAACACTAAACTCTAACAGAATTTTCGATTAAAAGATCAATTATTTGAAAAAAAAAAAAAAAAAAAAACGAACTAACAATAAAATTTTAAAGATTACAAATTTCTAATCGTTTTTCCATTATTTTCAAAACGATTATAAAAATAATAAAATTTATTTATGAAAATAAAAACCAATCGTAAAAATTATCGTCATTTTTATGTGGGAGAAGAAAAAAGAAAAAAAAGTGAGTAACAAAACGTATTGTTGGAACAATATTTCAATTCACAAACACAGGCAACATAAAAAGCTTCAAAAAAAAGAAAAACAACAACAGCAACAACAACATTAAACACAACAAAAGGAGATTACCTTTGAATTTAGATGAAAATCACTGTGCCATTTTCCAACGGACCGTTTCCAATATTTTCCTTAATTATTTTGTGGCATGAAAATAACGAAATAATGAAGCATATTTTTACCATTTTTTACTAGTATTAGATGGGAGAGGAAAAACAAAAACGAAAAAAAAAAGGAAATACATGATGGCGTACAATAAGCTGGTGGGAGAGTGAGCGACGAGGAAGGAGTCATTTATTGGGCTTTGACGTTAGTTAAAAAAATCAGGCCCACCCCTCTCCTTTATTTGTGAAGAAACTGGTGCAAGAAGTCAAGAATGAACCACATTGTAACCTACCTGAGTAGTTTCCAAATTGTTTATTTTAGAATGTCGTTTAAAGTCCGAATTTAGGACGGCCACACTTTTATCTTCTTGCGGAACTGGATTATGAGTTCTGCGGCAACGTCTGCAAAATGAAACCACAAAATATTAAAATCATAAAAAAAAGTAATACTGACTAAGAGGATCAATCGATAGTAATCTCTAACACTACAAACCTGGAGGAAAGAGTAACCGAGTAAGGTAACCATACAGGAATTTCAAAGATGGGAAAGGAAAATACAATTTTCAAACCAAGAAGTGATTCGTAAATATTTTCTGTCAACAATATGACACATTCCTGCTAAAATGGTAATGGAGGGAAACGAATTCTGGAGGAAAATCAGTTAGAAAGTAAAAAAAAAAAATCATTTAGCAACTAACAGATTAAAAATGTTCGATCGGAGTTACAAATAAGAAGAACAGTCAGAATCTTTGCAGTCAGATTCAACGATTACCCAATAAGTAATAAAACCTCAAAATACATAGCCTAATCAAATGCTGTTTTTAAACGTAAGTGTGCGAGGGCATGAGGGTCGTAATACCCATTAGCAGTGACGTTTTCACCATTCTATCACAAATTGATCCAATATGGACGCACTTTGCACGGATGCCCACACAAATATGAACAGGACACTAGTTATAAAGCCAGTCAGACACTATTTTTTTTAAACTGACGGGATTTTCTTCTAGTATTATAAAGAAAGGAACTTTACTATTTGATTCTGCAAGTTATTTCAAATACTTACAGATATACTCAAGTTTCATATAATGAAAGCACATCGACGTATACGGTGATAAAATTTAGTATTCATGTATGTTATAACTTAATGAAAAATTTAGTTTAAAACGACAAAAATGTGAAATCTGATACTACGCAGTCTTTCTAATTTTTGAAAATAAATTACATGTCACGAAATAAGTAAGTTCTGATGACTGGCGAATGTTGTTTTTTTTTTCATGCGAAAACCAGCTGCACATGCCTAATTAAATTGAAGGTCAATTCAAATTTTTCTTACCACTAAATGGAAATTAAGAAGGCATTTAAACTAAATACTTTTAGGGAATGATAAGAGAAAAAACTCAAGGAATCAATTATTTAACGTTATTAATTATTCAGCTGAAAGAATTCATACAAAAGGTATTCAGTACAGTTCTTAGTTAATTATTATTGGCAGGATATCAAAATGTTTTTCAATCTTTTGATGGCAGAATATCAAATGTTCATCATGAAGAAATAAATTGTGTGAAAATTAGGCACCTATGTACTGAATAATTCAAGATTACATCGAGCTATAAAAATTGCAATAAAATTTAAAAATATTCCATCAGTGGAGACACGTCTTAGGGATTATAGGGATACAGTTGTCCTCGAATTGAAGTTGAATGCATCAACTTTCATGTCACAACACTCAACTACTGGACACAAAAAAAACGAAGCCTAAACAAACTATTAAAGTGATGGCCCTTCGTCTCATTATCAAACACGTTAAGAAAATGTAAAATAAACAAGAAATTTGTCAAAAAAAAAAAAAATATTTAATAACTTTACCCATAATATGCCTTTATAAGGTGGGAAATATAAGACAATTACAATCGAAAAATGGTCAATACACTGAACTGATATATTAACGGAATACCATCATAGAATAATCAACTTTACGTACCTGCAAATGATAATCAAACATATCAAGAAGACGATGAATACCAGCGCACTTCCGATTCCAATCATTTGTTCCAGCGTGATGGTGTATAAACTAGAAGCTCCAAACGGAGGGCAGGTGGCATTTTTTTCGCATGAAGTCGCAACAACTGGAGGAGCAACGCATTTGTAAATAAACGAAATGTTGTTCTCGAGAATGCACTGGTGATCAGGCGGACACGAGCATTCGGTAGTAATTTTAGTTTCGCATCGAGGACCTAAAATTAGAATCGAAAACGAAATTTGATAATCGAGTACCTACATTCGACTACTTCGTAACGAAAGAGTGCATAAAGAAAAATAATTAGTGTACGATAAAAATTGGCTATTTTTCGGATCGTATAAAAATAATTTTAGGGTGAAAATGAACGAGAAATATTGGAAGCTGAAAGTTATTTGTATGATAAATCGCGCACATACTAACAAATTTTATTTAATTAAAAAAAAAAAAAAAAAAAAGATGGCCTTAATTTGAATGAGTAGCTAGCTCTTAATCGATAGGTGTTAAAATATTCTCAGAAAAAACTTAATACATTATCGTAAAAATGAGGGATGTGTCAAAAAAATCAAATAATATATCAAGTCAACAAGAAAGTCAAATTCAAAAAAAGAATTCATTTATCATTCACGAATTAGTCGATTAAAATAAAGGTTCCAATGAATTTAAGAATGATTCCTATTTTTACGGTTGAAAATAAATTTGTTCAAGGAAAACGAAAACATTAACTGATCATACTGATTAAATATTATATTTTCATGTTGACATTATAAAAAAAATAAGAACGATGTCTTTGTAGGACGAAAAACTGGGATAGGATTTATGAAATGTGCAAAAGCGAACCGATAGATGTAACCAAATCTTGAAAATCGAATCGTAAAAGAGCTGTAGGACGATCATAGCTTAGATGAGAGGAGTGAGAGGATCAGATTAAAAAGTTCTAATCAGACTATGGTAAATGAAAGCATGGGACAAGAAGAAATTTTGTTCAGGAGCGGTCAGGAAAGGGCTGAGGAGAAGGGGAGAAAGAAAAATTAGGCTGGTTTAAGCATTTATAATTGCTTCCAAAGATTTATTTCGACTTTGTAGGCAGGAATATGCCGGTCTTCTGAATTTCTCAAAATTAATGCACAAAAAGCCATTCGTACCCGAGAATCCAACGGTGCAGGCGCAGTACAATTTCTGCGAATGTGCCGGCGCAACAAAACTAATGATGTCAGTGGCGATCACTTGCATCTGATCGGCCATGAAGTTGATACGCTGCTTACAGATACCTTGATTCTTCACGCAGTTACAGGGAAATGAAATTGACGTCAGACCAGTCGACTGTAGTATCTGATGCATATCGCTCAACTCAATACCCTACAAAACAAGCATTACAAACGAATATACAGAACTTTCGTTTATTTTATAGGTCTACCATATGCAAATAACTTCCAAGTTCGGACGAATACCAACCCCTCTAACGACGAACAGCAAATCCAAATCTCCTTGAGGCGCCTCCTGTATGCTCACCAGGCGTATATCTTTTTTCTGTAGTTTCATTTCCAGGGCATGCAACAGTTTTTTGTGCATCGTTAAAATGAAACGATGCGAAGTTATTCCACGCAATCTAAAAAAAAAAAAAAAAAAAGTAAAATTAGATTAGCAATGAAAAAATGTTTCGACAGTAGTCATTCATCTACGCACTGGTTAATTTAAACAACTAATTGAATGACAGTTTCGGCAAGCCAGTCTCGAAGTACAAAAGGAAACCCTAACATTGACTGAACGGTAGTAGCCACAATCTGATATTACACCGAAAATTAGGGATACTAATTACGGGGATCACCCGTACCATAATAGTGAAATCCATATTTATGAATATAGACAGAGAATGAGTGTGACAGGAAAAGATCGAGAGGGGGTTAGGAAAAATACTAGGGAAGGAGGACGGAAGGAAACACAAGGGGAGAGTTGTGTATTTTAATGAACGTTCTAAGTAAACCGGCAGACCACTTGGAGGAAGCGGATCAAGTAAAGCGTGGCACTACTCGAAACGGGCAGCTATATAGTCTTTCAGAGGTTTGTCTTCGATTTCGACCTTTGCACAACTAATCAACCAATTCCACACCTACACCACCGTACCTTATGCTGATGGCTTCGTTGAGCATGTCATCGTCGAGGGGCTCAACGTTCACGCGGACCAGAGCCCAACTGGTGAATTTGCCGTCGGTTACGGTCACATTCAGCTGGTATTTTCCACCGTCCAGTCCGGAGGCTGAAGTGAGTACACCGGTGCGCTCGTCAACGCGGAACAGATCGTCGCGTGGCGTGGTGATCGCATACAGCAGCGTGTCGTATTGGTCTTGATCCGAAGCGTGGATTCTCCCCAGTTCTCCACCCGTCCAGCGGTCTTGATACGATCCTACCCACACCTCTAGCGGAACGATTGTCGGCGCGAATTGCGATTCTTCGATAACCTGCGGCAAAATTGTGAAAAATGGCATTCGAACGTATTACACTTCCAGTCGTTTTGAGCGAGCAAAAATTTTCACGATATGAGCGTAGGATTTATTGTCTTCAAAAAATTTAGAGATTTTGAAGAAGTAGGTACCTATATAACAAGTAAGCATTTCATTTCTAAGAAGGAAGTTTCGTCTAGATTTTTACTCGACACGAATGAATTGAATTTTAAATACAATAAAATGAGTGACGGAGGGTGTGAAAAACGATGCGAACTTGAATTTAATTTCCTCTTCGTCTGACTTGACTTCGAACGAATACTTCGATCATACGGAAAATGGCCAATATTTGTAGCACGTTCACATATTAAAGAAACCAGTTTTACAATGGTTGTACATCAAACGATTAAAAACTAAAATCCAAAGACACAAGGTATGATTCGACATTCTTTGATCTACAGACGTACCTGTAGCAGAGACGTACTTTCGATTTTCGACAATAGTTTTGCTTTTTTCTTTATAATTTCTTAAAACATCCAACATTACGATGCACTAAATATAATATGAGAATTATGAAATTCTTTTGTTGCGTATCTTTACTTCTCAGTTCACTTTCTCAGTCCACTTTCTGGACTTTTGAAAATTTACAAAATCACTGAAGAGGGACGAGAGAACGATCAAGCGGGGTTGAACATAATTTTTCAGTTACTAATTAAACAGTTTTGTCAAATTCCCAAAGAAATATGCAGAAATCGCAAAAAAATAACCAAGAGAGAAATTTACGTCAGTCCTTTCAACTTCAGCTCAGTTGAAATATGTATCTTCAAGAATTTCGAGCTTTTGTCATTTGAATAACGCTGAATTCATTCGTCTCGTAAAATTTTGTGAATTAAAAACATAATATATATCTGAGCGAATCGTTTTTCTGTTCCAGCCCCCAGCAGTTTTGAAACTTTTGTCAATTAATTCTTACGAAAATCAATATTGAACACTGGATAGACACTATACAAAATGAGAATAATAATAATAATAATAATAATGAAAGAAGTTGCTGACGTACTGTGATAGTCAAGTTAGTATCCGAAGCTAATGGCGACGATCCATTGTCGAAGACGCGAACCTTCATGTGATAAACTTCTTGAACTTTGGATTTGAGCAGCACAGTGGTGCGCACAGTACCATCAGGGTCTACGCGGAAGGCCAGATTTTTTCCAGAAAGTACATCGAAGGTGAATGGAGCTCCGTTCGGAGCGATATCCGCGTCCGTGACGTTTAGTTGACAAACAGGATATCCGGGTCGTTTGTCCTCCTGGAAATAGACGAAGTTATAGACAATGATTTAACCAACCAAAACAATAGCTAAAAAATTTGAAATATATATTTCGAATGTACCTGTACAACGCAGGAGTAATTGGTATGCGAGAATAATGGCGGATTATCGTTAACATCTTCCACTTCGAGGTTGACCATCGTAAACGTAAATAATTCTGGAATACCATTATCAACAGCACGAACTTGAAGCGTGTACGAAGGGATCTAAACGAGAATAAAAGACCATTTGATTAAAAATATACCGGTAGGTATTGGGATCTGTTTCAAAGGTGAAAGGGATGCAGTGTTTTGTATGTTTGACATTAAATAGTTCAGTTATACGACAGTGATCCAGTAAAAATTGTAAGTTAGTACCATAAGAAAATGACTAGAAACGAAACTCATGTAAAAGTGTAATAAAATGGTAAGAAGTTTTCTAATGAAATTACTAGGAAAAAAAAAAAATACTATTTTTAAATGTTTTCGTCAATTGGAATTATTTCTTTCGCCTGTTTTCCTATAAAAATGGTAATTTTAGGACGTTAAGCGATGATGAATCATCATTGTCAGCCAAAAACTTTGAACCAAATCTAAGAGTTCAGGCCTTATTCGTTCAATTCATTCAAATAGTAAACTCTAAAAACAGTCCTGAGGCAAAATAACAATTGCAGGTCATGTTTTACAGTTAACATAGGTACTCACCAACTCTCGGTCCAACGGACGTACAACCACCAAATGACCAGTATTTTCATCGATCATAAATTGCTGATGCTTGTCGCCCCTCTCAATCGAGTATTTAACCTTTCCGTTCAAACCACTGTCCAAATCGGTTGCCATAACCTACCATGCAGAATAAGTACACAAAATGATATCAAACACAATAATACTTCACGTAGTATTCACAGTAAGTTCTCACTAGTTCGCACCTTCAGGACGATATTTCCAATTGCAATGTCTTCAGGAACGCGTCCCACATACGCGAGCTGAGTAAACGACGGAATGTTATCGTTCGAATCGATTACAGTAATGTTGACCGTTGCTTGGTTACTCAAAGGTGGAAAACCTCGATCGGTCGCTTGAATCGTTAGTAGGTAGTCTTTCACTTTTTCGTAGTCCAAGTACTGGGTTAGTAATAGAGCACCTGCGAACAACGTTCATGGAGTATGGTACACGACAGTGCGAGAATGTAAATTTTCACATTTTTTGCAACACAGGGCTGGCTTACACACTGTACTCACCTGTGGTGGGATCAATGGAAAATTTTTCGTATTCGTTACCGCCAACAATGGAGTATACGACTTCGGCGTTAATTCCGGTATCCAAACTGGTGGCATAAACACGCATAATTTCGGTTCCGGTGTTCGAACTTTCTGGAATCGACGCGTAATACGTTCTGCGAAGAGAATTCGAAAATTTAGCAGCACCCGGTGAACGCGTTTTGAAGCACGATTCAAAAAATGTCAAGCTGATAAAACACAAGGGAAATGGTTTGGAAGGCACAATAATTCATTCCGTAAATTTCAATCACACCACGAACAAACTCCAGGACGATCAACTTCAATCAGAATCCTAATATAGAATAACACGGTTTAACTAATAAACACCCAAATCTTAAATCTTTACGAGAAATCGATTAAAGATAATTCCAACTAAAACAATTTCCGAACAAATAGATCAATAGGTACATCAAAAAACTTAACCAGGTTATTAACTTGACAGCATACTTCATACTTATACAGTCAATGAATAGATGCATGTCTGTTAAGGTAAATCATTAGAGAACTAAGTAAATACAGTGTACAAATAAGATATTTTATCCCTAAAGAATGCTTCACAAATCTATTGGACAGAAGTGGACGTTAGCTCAAGGCTTAGATACATTCAAATATAAAGCATTATTTCATTTAATTTTCTCAACAATTGTGCCGAAGTTTCTTCTTCACTACATATTTTCAAACAGTTCAACCTCATTCAGTTCGTTAATTGGTACCTACTCTAAAATTCTGTCTCCGATAACACAAGATGAGACAATGAATTTTCACAATTCAAAAAAGCATTTAAAACATCAGATTTTTTTGCCATCAAACGTTGAAAATATTTAAAAAAAAACTCGAAGTAGTAGCAGCTTCGTTAGAAAAGGTAGGTTTTCAACAAATAATTGTACTTAATTTCGAAGCTGTTGACCTAAAATTACACAGTTTTTGAAACCATACTCTTTCAAAATCGAAACCAAAAATATACATTGTGTAAGAACCGCCCGGCCGATCCGCATCAAAATTGATAGCACGTTACAATAGATTATAGTCAATATTAGTTTCAAATTTCGTACCTATTGGTCCGAAATTAAGCATTTAATAGCTAAAATAAAAACAAAAATAGTGATACTGGAAGTACTGTCCGGCCGGTATACGCTAAAATCAATAGGTCTGGTCCTTGGCTTAGTGATAATGTTCGTAATACATTTCGTGATTATGACAAAAATTGCCACCAATACATCGGTAACAAGAAAATGGAATACGTACGTACTTACATAATTATGGAAGTTCAGTGAATATTACAAAAATTTTCCCGAGGTCATGAAATGAAAAACGTAACACTCCTATCTCCGAAGGGCAAGTATCACATCGGAATTAGTAAGTGAATTTTCGTAGAAAACTTACTTAAAAATGAAATATTCAATCAATATTTTGTTTTCTGAATTTGAACTTTCATTAGATTCCTGCTATTATCTCACGATTTTCTATCCTCAACAGTCAATTCAGCAACAAACTCAGTGAAATTTCAAAAAACCAGTTTCTTGGTTAGGTACAGGTGACATAGGGCAACCATACAGAGTAACGCCGACCAAACGTAGTTTGATTAGGATATAGGCTTCTAAATGTCTTCGTAGCCCATTATTATTTTTCAGAACATATTATCCAAAATAACCCAACGAGAAAGACCCGATACCGCAATGCTGCGACTAAAACGAAAGCACTATGCACCAACCTGGAGGCGAATTCAGGTGGATTATCGTTCACATCGAGAACCAAAACGAGCAACGACATGATGGTTGTCATCTGTGGTGATCCCTGGTCAACCGCTTTCACGATTACGGCGTAAGAATCTTGCGTTTCACGATCTAAAGGTTTGGCCAACGTTACGATTCCACTTTCAGCAGTGATATTGAAATGACTTTTGGCAGAATCGACGAAATAGTAGCGTAGTTTGCGGTTAATTCCTAAAATTTCATTCCACATTTTTTCTAAGTAAAAGATAACGAAAATGGAGAATACAGGAACCATCAGTCTATGGTTCGCAGGTACTTACCAATATCAGCGTCTGTGGCGTGAACCTTGGTGACTAGAGTGCCAATTTGGGCATCTTCCAGAATGGTCGCATTGTTGGTGGGTGCCACGAAAACGGGAGCATTATCATTCACGTCCAAAACGGTGATCTTGACGTGCGACAGACATTCCCACTCCGTTTTTTCGGCATCCTGAACGTGAACAGTGAGTTCGTACGACGATTGCTCCTCGCGATCCAGGGGCCGAGCAATTTTCAATTCACCTGAAAAGGAGGACAAGTTGTTGGTTTAATTTCGATCTCTTACTTTCAAAGGGTGTTCTAAATCTATGCAAGAAGAAGAAAACTGAAATCCTCAGGATAACGTACCTGAGCTATTTTCCAAACTAAACGATTCGGCACCATTTCCGGTAAGATAATACTTCAATTTAGAATCCAAATCTGCATCCAATGCTGCGATATTCACCACCAACGTGCCGAGGGGCATGGCTTCCGACAGCGTTCGGTAGTAACGATATTTCAAGCAATACGGTTGTTCGTCTAGATAAACATGAAAATTAATTATTCAGCAATCGAGGCAGGCTTAAATCGTTTTCAGGTTAATTTCGATTATTATTTCATCATTTTCACATAAATTTTCAAAAAAGAAATCGAGTGGGTTCAATTCTTTTTAGATTATTGCAATTGCTAAATATACCGAGATGGATCAGAAAAGGTAGTCATAAATGTTGCTTTAAAAGACCAATCAACTTTTTACCCAACAACATATAAATTCTAGATAAAATTAAAACAAAAATATTTTAAATATAATTCGGCACTTTTTTGATTACCACAACAATTTGTAAATAAATAATTGAGAGCTGATTTTTGATTTACTGAAGTTTAAATCTTTAGGAAACGAATAAAAATGTTTAATAAGCGAAACGAAATTACATCCACACAAGTTTCATTTTTATGACGTTCAAAAGTACGAGTTCAACATATTAAACTATTGTTCAACTAGGTAGGTACTATACTCTTATAATGGGTTTTATAGGTACACGTACCTACATTAAACAGTAATTTCATTTGTGCAGCGTTAATTTAATACACTGAACGAGTATTTTAAATATGTCTGATTCATTTATTAGTGGAGGGTTGTCTTTTGTCATAAGCCTAAAATTATGAACAGATGCCTAAAATTGTTAAACCTATTGCTCAGCGAACAGCGAAAACGAAACACTAGATAAATTTTCAGACGATAGTCAATTAATTATCGATTCGCAAAACACACTTTCAAAACTTTCAGGAACTTACCATTCACGTCCAATACTTTAATCGTCAGTTTCGCGTTCGAAACGAATTTACCATCGGTCGCTGTAACGCTCAAGTGGTACATATCAATTCGTTCACGATCAAGAGGCTTCGAGACATACACTTCGCCGGTGCTACGTACAGAAAAATGGGCCAGTGGATTTCCAGACGTGATATAAAATGCGATACTCGACGGAATATCAACATCGGCGTCGATCAGTTCGAGTTTAATTACTACGGTGCCGGCCAGAGCATCTTCTTTCACTGTAAAACGAAAATGCGCATCATGATTAAGGTGTGACGTACCTACGAATGAAGACGAACGGAGAAGAGCAAAAAACCGTCGAGTTTGCCAACACCACTCACCAGAAGCGATGTACGCCGCTTGCGTGAAAAGCGAAGGATTATCGTTACTGTCGACCAAATTCACGATAATTTTGGCACTCGAGTTGAACGCTGGTTTGCCACTGTCCGCGGCCATGATGTTCAACGAATACGAGGATCGATCTTCACGATTAAGCGGCACCAAGTTAGAAAGCCAGCCGGATGACGGTTCAATGCTGAACCAATCTCCGAACGTTGGCTCCATCGAATATCGAATTTCAGCGTTGTTACCTTCGTCCTTGTCGTTGGCGTGAACTGAGGCAGAGTATAGGTAGATATACATGCACACATATTAAATATCTAAAGGATTTATACAGCGACATTCAATATTAGCGAATATTGTTGAACAGTCGTACGTACCTCTCAGAAGGGAGGTGCCAGCGGGCATATTTTCAGCGATGGAAATCCTGTAGACGTCGTTCTCGAATTGAGGCACATTATCGTTCAAGTCTAGAACTTGAACGTTCAGTTCCGACAGAGCTGTTAACGGTGGACTCGACTCCGTGTATGCCAGCACTCCGATCACGTAATTCGCAGACTTTTCGCGATCAAGCTGATTTTTCAACGTGACTTCGCCTTCCCGATCAATTGAAAACAAATCTTTATTGGAAACTAACCGAAATCGAGCGGGAACGGTGCTGACTAATTTCATTTTTGCGATGAAACTACCTGCAGGAGTTAAAAAAAAAAAGAAACAAAGAAAATAGTGAACTAATTTTTATACCGTATACTTAATATAATACAACAAACAATGAATCTTCCTAGGCCATATTTTCCACAAATTTTTTCTCACCTCAGGAGTGCCGCATCAGTTCGATACATTCATGATCTGATCATGTCTCAAACAAATTTCAGCGCGCGTATACCCTTCTATCAAAAAGAGAGGAAATTTACTAGAACTCTCTTCTGAATAGGGGTATGAGGCTGTGCCACGAGGTGTCTAAGAAGTATGGAGAACGAGGACTTTTTCGACTGGTAGCCTAAGAAAGGTACTATCCCTGATGCAGTTCAGTTAGTACCGATGTCATTTTCCTTTTCCCCTACAGTGACTAAAAATCATGCGTTTCCCGAATCATAAAAGTTCCTCTTCTTCCTTTTTCAAAATTCTCTTTTCATCCTTCTGATTCGTTTCTTTTTGCACCTACTCTACTTCGTATTTTGGTATTTGTCCCAAAACCTCTCCCGACTCTGGCTGAATGTTTTGGTGCACGAGGTTGGTGTCTTTCTCCTAGCTTCAATGGGTGTTTATGAGCGCCAAGACTGAGTAAGTTATGAATGGATGTGAACATGTGATGTGTGTTCATTTATTATTGGGTAAATTTAACCTTGGATTGAAGTATCTTAAGTTAATATGTGAAACTGTGACTAAATCTGTATTGGCAAACGAGATATATGTATTTGTGAAAGGAATGGATGTGAGAGCGAGTGAGTGCGCGAGTGTATGTGCCAGTTTGTGCTTGCTTCCATAACCGTAGACGGAAGAGTCGACTGGTGAATGGAATTATGTGTATAGGTCTGTTTACAGATGAGGATATGGAGGTACTTTTGGATGGTTGAATGAATGTTATGCCCATGTTCATATAAGTATGTGCAAATGAGGGAGAGTAATTTTAAGTATGTACGTTATATGTACAAGTTAACGGGATCTGAAAACGTCCAGTCGAACGAAAAAAAAAATGATAATAATAATAGTTACGCACCTGCCACTGCTTCTTCAGGCAGTAGAACTTTTTCGTCGTTTCTTTCGAACACAGGAGGTAAATCTTTTGCAGACATAATGTATACATCCACCGACACATCTGAGTACAGTGCTGGGGTTCCACGATCAGTAGCACGAACGAAGAATTGAAAGACTTGATTTTCTACAAGCAAACATTGAAAACACAATATCACATTACTTACTCTCGGGAAATGTCGCAAAGAAGGCGAAATACTACAACATCGAATTGAAAAACGTACCAGAATATTTTGCAGATTTTTGTAACGAAATACCTCCAGTATGCTTGTCGATGCTAAATAATTCGGTTATCCCATTTGAACCGTTTTCATAAATCGAATACCCGATCTGGGCAGACAGTCCATCATCGGCATCCGTAGCCTTGATCTGCGATATTAACACATTTTTAATGTTCTGCACTTAAAAACGAAAATTAAGGCGGCAATGTTGAACTGAGTACGGTTGGGAATACAAACCTTCAGGAAATATGAATTAGCAGACAGACTGCTATTAATGCAGACCTTATATTCTTCCATAACGAACTCGGGTGCGTTATCATTCACGTCCGTAACAAAGACACGAATAAGGGTGAGTCCTGATCTACCTCCAGGATCTGTAGCGACGACTAGCATTTCGTATTGTCTGCTTTCTTCTCTATCAAGGGTTTGCTTAGTCATGATTTCACCTATTCGAGAATGAAAGACGCGTGTAAATGCAGTGCTTGCTTTCCAGTTATTTAACATAGAAATTATACGCCTAGAATATGTACGAAATAATTCGTAGACCCAAACATGATTTGATGGGAAACCAATGAAATCATTCAGATCTCTCTCTTTTATTAACATCGAAAATCTACTAAGATTCATTTTTTTTTTTGCTCTTTGGTTTCAGAATATTTAAATTTAACCCTTCAAAATACTTACAGTGCTATTTAAATTTGTTTAAAATGTACAAAAAATGCTTTCTTATTGCATTCAATTGAAACGCCGTTTGGCTTTAGTTGGGGAGAAATTTTTCATACGATAAATCGAAAACAGAGGATGTGCAACAAACAAAATGAAGGAACACAGGGGGGTAAAAGGTTTCAGTAGATATACAATTCACATTGTGGCAATCTATGGTACACAAAAAATGAAGCTACAAAAATGAGGTCATTGTTTTAGTTCTAGGGGACCATGAATACGTGTTAATAAAGCACAATAAAAAAGAGTAAAAATCATTTCAAAATACCGCGTAGACTAACTGAACAAAATCAAAGTACCTAATTTATATTCCATCAGATCGAAAATAGAAGAATTAAGGCAAGGAATGTAGTCTAGACTACACTGTCAGACTAATTCAGGAAGAATAATCGAGAATATTCACTGAAAGAGAGAAGGGTAAACCATTTTAATGACAGCGTACTTGAGAATAGATGTATTTCTCTGAATATGAAAGTGAAATTTTTCCACTGAAAACACCATTTAGGATAAATCCCATTATGCAAAAGTACGAGTCAGAGAATATCGAAAAAAAGTTCGTAAATAACAATTTAATCAATCCACTGACTACGTACAGGTTCATACATTGTATGTCAACTTTTCCAAAGCTGAATATACTTGAACATTCAAAATCAGAAAACAAAACTCGTGCAACATATGATACGTCACTCGTACCCAATTAAATGTTTTCAAAAAATATCTCAGACTAAGATTTTCGAAAATACGTCGAAATATTCATAAATTTCACGTACCTGTTACATTATTGATGTGGAACTTCTCCATAACCAGCTGTGAAACGAACGAATAACTAATCTGGCCATACACTCCTTGGTCCGCGTCCGTAGCATGGACACGGATCACGAACATACCAGCTGGCTGATTTTCCGAAATTTTAGCCTCGTACTGCTTCTCCTTGAAGACTGGACTGTGTAAATTAGAAGACAATATTTCAATGCGTACTTTAGCATGACTCGTGAATACGCCATCGCTGACGGATACGTTCAGCCAATGATACGCAGAATCGGACAGCTTTTGTAAATTGTTCAGCGTGATAACACCTTCAATATGAAATACACGACAAATAATATTAAATGGTCCGGGCCAGAACTGATTAAATCAAAACGCGCACAATGGTAAACAATCGTACCTGTGTTCGAATTCAAAACAAAATTCTGTAGTTGATTGCCTCCGACGATGCTGTAGGTCAAATGGTCATGGTCCACCGTATCTGGATCGCTGGCTGATATAACGGTAATAAATTGACCTCGAAGGGCGTCTTGTGATAAGGAGCCCGAATAAATGGTTTGTTCAAATTTAGGAGCATTGTCATTCACGTCGATCACTGCAAGGTAAGAGAGTAAATTAACGTTGGCGACATACATTAGGCCCATAATAATGACAGGACTAACATGCGTCTGAAAATCTCACCAGTTATCCAAACATGAGCGGTGGACGATAAGGGTGGAAGTCCCGAATCCGTAGCCACAACTGTGAAGTGATGATAGGGACGCATTTCGTGATTCAAAGATCGCTTCAATGAAATACTACCATCCTCCGGATCGATATAAAAATAGTCGGTAGAATTATAAATGTCCTTTTGTATGGAATAGCGTACGATACTATTTATTCCTGAAAATAATACGTGAGGAATAAACAGAAGGCTACCGAGACAGAATTAATAAAACGACAAAAACTAAATGGTATAGAAATCGGCGAAAATGTTAATTTTGTAGGCAATTATTGAAACAAGAAGACGATGAGTTATTTTCACAAAAATTTACATTTTCTTTTCCTAGCTCTCATTGATACTGAAATTTTCTCGTACTTCAATTATCATTTTTTTATCTTGGACAAAATTAATTTATATTACACAACAAAAACACAGGCTGAAACGCGTACCCAAGAGCAATTACTTCGTCAAAACAAAAACCAGAAAAATTGAGGCATAACTGAAAATGAGATATAACTACAGTTGCTATTTTATGTACTGGAAAATGACCCCAACGAAGAATCAATTCGATTTTTCCTCACGTAATTAGTTCTACATTACTTGCATAAATTAATTTGTTATGAGCCATCGAATAAACCACAAGGTATGTAGTAGAGGCGGAATCACAAATATCTACACTAGGTATATATAACCTAGATACCTAAATTGCTTGTTTTCAGCCACCTTCGCTTCCCCTTATCACACCGCACTAAAGTAAACAAAAATTGTTGGCACTTTATACACACAAGTGTACCCATTTATATCATCACACTTAACACACTCATCTAATGACGGAATACAAAATACCTCATTGAAAATTACAAGAAATTCACATTTTTGCCCAGTAACAATAATTTTTTGCATCCTGGTTTCAATCTTAAAGACTGATAGAACATCTACACCGAATATGACATCAGAACACAAATTAATGAACATACAGCAGTTATTTAAAAATAACCTTTTCTGCAAAAGAAATGCATTGTACATGATTTTTTTGCCAATTGGTATCTCAACAACACTCCATTACAGTGAACCCTTAACATAGTGAAAGCGGCAAATTGGGTATCTAGCATATATATAGTGTAGATTCTGTTAGCGGAATACGTAAAAGCCTAAATAATTTATAATAATGTTCTGCAAGGGATACATAGACGTTATTACAAAGCAATGAAAATACGCTGTAGTTACAATTATGCTTCAAGGTGCTTCAAGATAGAACCAAATCGGAAATAACTCGAAGCGCAGATTCCAATTCAGTGATTTTAAATTATACAGTAGGATTTGCATTAGACTTACCGTTTTTAGAAATAATTTGTAGTAATAACTGGGATTTTTTTTCAGCCCTCTCGCAAGGACTAAAGAAGAAAAATAATGTCCATACTAACCCGTATCATTATCTTTAGCTAAAACTTTCAACACCGGAGATCCAAAAGAAGCAGCCTCGGACACAGTTACGTTATACGAGTCGTGAACAAATTCTGGAGGACAGTCATTCACGTCGGTAACCAAAATGTTGACCAGTACTTCGGCAAATATTCCGGAGAGGCTATCCGTGGCACGCACTGTCAGGGCGTACTCTTTTATTTGTTCGTAATCCAGGTTGTCCGTCACGTACAACATACCTTAAAGTTCACAATAAATAAAATTAGGCCAAAGTATAATAACAGCAGTCCCAAACAGGCAAACATAACAGCGAGCGAATAATTCTACCCATTAAAAATGAAAATATACGAATGTACAGAATAAGTACCAAGAGGTACTTAATATTGTTCGCAAAAATATAGTATCGAAATTTTTCAATACAGTCCTGAAACTGAATTGAAATCATGAAATTCAAATGAGTACTAAAAGCGAAACTGATGGAATGAGAATTCAATTTCAGGACCGAAGATATTAAAGAAAAGATAAAACAACAACAAAATCTATACAGTCTATCAGTGACGTAGGTACTATTTTTTGCGAACGATATTTTATGGTTAATGAAATACATACAAAAGCCATGAACATAATCAAAGTGCATTCAATTTTTACGCCTTTAAATTAAGGATATTTAACGAAAATAGCGTAAGAACATACAACAGTGTTAGAAACAGGCAATGCTGCTATATCGTGTCTTTCGAATATACATGATATATATCAAGTACACATACATACTATAATCTTTAATATGACAATACGTAAAATAATTTCAATGACTAGGTTTTTCAGGGAATTTTTTTTCTAGAGCTTGAATGGATTAATCATTTCAGCTATTCAAAATTTACAAGAATATATCTAACGATATTTCTGAACCAGTAAGTGCATCTCTGTCATAAAGAACTAGTTTTAAAAATCCTTAAAATTTAGAAAGAAGAAAATCGTAAATATTTCTGCATGGAAACAATGAAAGTCTATGGTCTCATAAACGAAAGATAACCTGATACGAGAGAAGAGAAAAAAATACGAGGCGGGCTACTAAATTAATAAAAGAGAGAAAAAGTAACAATTTGTGAAACAAATGCGTAAAGTACGTGATTTTGATACGAGTATTATCCTTGCAGCACTGCAAATTGCATGAGTAGCAATTACCTAATTTGCACGAGTGCCACATATTATTTTTTGCGACACTCCCCCTGCAAAAAAAAAAATTCTGTTTCCAAAAGCGGTAAATTTTCAATTATTTTGCGTTTTTTTTATTCGTTTATTTTCACGCAGCTAAAGATAATTATAAAATTAGGTGAAAAGAAAATTTGAAAAAATGTTCTCTTCTTTCCAGAAATATCAAACCCAGTTCTCCAGCTTCAATAGTGGCTGAGGAATCATTGAGTGAATAACAAGAGGTTTCTGGATTCCAAAAACCGGAAAGTTTATATTAATTACCGCTTTTTTCGTTTTTCTATTTTCAAATAACTAAAGATAATTAAAAATTATACGAAAATTTTTAAAATTTTTTCCTCTTTTTAGCAAATCAATCTCAGCCGTCTAACTTAAATAGAAGATGAGGAATCATCAAGTAAAATAAGAGAGGTTTGTTTTAAAACTGAAATTTTGTGTTCAATTGAAAAGACAACTTGACCATCAGTTTTTCAAAAAATCTGTAAATGATGAAATTTCATAATGTTGGATAAGACATGCAGCGCACGCGCAGCCGAGATAGTGATTAAATAATCTTAGTAAGTTCCAAGCAGCGCATAGGCAAAATTTTACTTTTTAACATTGGGTAAAATCTCCTAATTTATGTATAGGTATAGTCAATAAGCTCGAAAACATCTGTTTTTGGGGTGGATGTTGCAAAAAAAGATATTATGAAGATACATAGACTGGTACTGATAATATTTAAACTTGTACTTTCCTTCCCAAAAACTAACATGAATATATTATTAATCCCATTTATATTCTTAGACGAGCATGAATATAAATTACAGCGAGTAAACTAAACATATTGCCAAGTTTAGCTTGAAATGTTTTCAAATACAATAAAAAATGATCTAAATAATGAGATAATTGTATATACTCGTAGATATGGATAATGAAAGAATGATAACAAATTAATACAAAAACTGAATGGTTCGAAGCAAACGGACATTAAGCTGAGAAAAAAGTAATGAAAAACGCAAACATTGAGCATCATCACACTATGATACCGTATTTTATTCTATAATAATTACAGTCAAAAACCTCTAACAATAGACCTGACTAAAAAATAATAAAAACGATATTTTGAACCCTTTTTTTTTCCCAAACAGATCTTTGAAAATAGAATAAGCAAATTAACCACAAACACTATACACCCATTTTTTTCAAACAAAAGCACTGCATTAAAAATGTACTATAGTAGTTGCAATTAAATAACTGAAAACCAATCTTCAGCAAAAATAAAATAAATTAGTTCTCATGGGGCATTCATACAATTGAAATAAAATAAAAAGAGACTAATACGGAGGAGGAACTGAGAGTGTTCTAACAAAACGAAAAACTTACAGAAATTTTAATTAACATAGCTCGGAGAACTTTACTGCACATAAGTTCCCAAATAATTTAGATAATCTAGTCATTAAATTTACAATAGCGTAGAACCTATTTCCATAATTTGTTTTTTATACGAAGATAAATAAATATTTTAGGGTACCTTTCTCATTTCCAAAAATGCAAATATTAAAACTGAGGCAATCGATTTTCTCCAAATGAATTTTACAATGAATGAAGACCAAAATTTAAAGATATAAGAATATTGATGGTCTACGTGGCGTAGTGTAGAGGTTCTCCACATGTAGTAAATGAGTGGTAGCTAAGTGAGTAGAAGGTACCCCAAGTCAGAGTGAGAGAGAAATTTTTATGTAATTATTTTTCAATATTTAACAATTCTTAATGTAGGTCTTAATTCTAACAAAGATAAAAAAAATAGCCTAAGATTATGGAGAGGGACACAAAATTGCTTCAAGAAAAGATAGTCCTAAAAAAAAGTTGAGAACCCTGGCGCAGTGGATTTTTACCAGCTGTCTTATAATCGAAAGGTTGTAAGTTGAGACCAGCCACATTCCTCACCGACTATAGTGAAGTATTCGGTTTGGTTCGATCGATGTTCCCTCATGCCATTGAAAAATTCATGCTGGGAGATCACTGGTCACAAGGTCGTGACCACCCTTTCCCCCACAACGATATTAATAATTTCCAGTAAGACAGCTGTTTCCACAGCCGCCCTCTTCCCTCAGAAAAAAAAGCGTGAAAGGAAAAAAAAGAGAATAAAATACGGAATCAAGGATTTACATAAGCGGAGCCCAATTTGTTTTTTTGTTTGCATATTTTTGTTTTTTGCTTCGATATAACATTCACTAATACTCACAGGGGCCATTACCGCTATCGTACGCTGAAAAATAAAACGAATCGACATTATTTTTAAATGAAACGTACGTCTTCGTATTTCATGTTTAAATTAATTACATAAAAGGTATTACTCAAGGTAAGAGCATAGGTTAGTTATGAGTAGCTTTCGAAAGAAAAATATCAGCAACTGCTCTGAAGTGAAATGTTTTTAGGAGGATAATTACTAACAAATTAGTAAAAATGCCAAACAAATTCGCAGATAATTACCACGGATCAAAGAACACAGTAGATTAATAAATCAAAAGTAATCGATTATTATACAGGTGAACATACAAGTTAAAAGGACCAAACACTTTCCACATAAAATACACAAACAGAATCTTCAAGAATCCTCTGCAAAACATTATTAAATTATTATTATTATTATTATTATTATTATTATTATTATTATTATTATTATCATTATCATCTTGCTTTTAGTTTCATCATTGACAAATTAAATTTTTTTTCCCTTCCGTTTCGATTTAAAAATTAGTAAGGGTGTTGACTGTAACAAAGGTGAAATTACATCGGAAGCTTTTCTGCCGTTCGGTTAGAGGCAGCGCAAGGTTATACACAAAATAAACTACAAACCTGTATTAAAATCCACAGCGAACTGTTCCAACACGTTACCGCTGGATATGCCGTAAATAAGTTTACGAGATAATGGAGACTCGGCTTTAATCGATACAGACAGATGCGAGCGAAGATCTACATCCTCCGGCACGGTTACCGAGTAAAATTGTTTGTCGAAGACGGGCATCGATTTGTCGATTACCTTGATGTTGACGGTTATCTCGGTCGAACACGGACTCATTCCTGCAAAATCGATGAAAACAAATCGTTAATAGTTGATAATTTTCCCTACGAATTCTCCGAGAATTTGAACTTTTTTAGTTTTGTGTTAGTAAATACACAACTCACCTCCGTCATAAGCGGCTATAATCAGTTGGTATTCTTTATTGTGACCCTCTAACATTTGGCGAAGCGTGATTTCACCAGTTTTACGATCTACTTTGAATAGTTCACCGTGACCTTTGATCAATTCGTAACGAACTTCACCATTTTCTCCTTTGTCTGAATCTATTGCACGGACCTAAAACGAGAACGAATAGTTTTCCAACGATTCACAAGAAATAACTGAAGAGATCTACAGTTTAATTCTGACTGGAATTGTACTGACTACAAAAAATAAAAAAACAATAATAGATTTTTCATCACTCCAATGGTTTTCAAGCGGTTAAAAAAATACAGAATTAAGTAATTCAGCAATAGTAAATTGCGATGAAAACATGGAAATTTACACATCTACGTTCAATGATGTAAATTTTTCTGCAGCTTGGACCAGGATTTAATTGCCCATCTACGATCGGGTAACTATATATACCTACTCCTAGATGTATTTCTAAATTGGCATCACAATGGTAGTATATGACTGTCGCCGATATTTGACTTTAATCTGGTTACCACTCATTCACTGAACTCCTAAAATAACAACTAAAACATTTGCAGGCATGCAGATAGTGAGCGAAGTAGAGTACTTCAAATGAATCAGACAGAGGGCAGGAAAAACTAGTTCTGCTGCTGCATCATAAATTTCTTTAAGAAGCACAACCGAACGCAGAAGAAATGCGATCAGCACATCCCGACATAGAAATAGTTTGATCATTGTTAACTATATAAGTATAGGTACATTTGCGGGTAAGGAAACCTGAGCATCTTTTGTTCTTCTTCAAGTTCCCCACGCGACATCGAAAATACTTTCAATATCATGGAAAACACTCAAATAAAAAAGCACCAAACGGTACAGCAGTAATATGAATTTAGAAGCGTACTTTCGTAATGACAGTTCCTTTATCAGCATCCACGGATACCACAGCATAGTATGGTAAATTGACGAACATCGGAGGGTTGTCGTTCTCATCTAACACGGTGATATTCACGGGTACATGAGCAATGCGACTGGTGGCCGAATCATTATCTTCGCTTTGCGCCTGCAAACATACTCATTCGCAGTTAGCGACAAACAACATTCGATAATTTCGTACAGTGCATAGGTAGCCATATGTGAGCTCGCGCAACCAACCTGGACGATAAGTTGATGATATTCTTGGGTTTCGCGATCGAATGGCAAACCGGTAGTTCGAATGGCGCCCGAAGTCTTTCCGATGGTGAAATACGACGTGGGATTCAGAATTGAGAAAACCAAGTTTTCGTTAAGCGCGCTACCAATGACGTTGACCACCACGACAGTAACGACTTTCGTCTTATTTTCTTGTACGACGCCATTATACACGTGACGTTGGAATACCAAACCGGAGTCTTCACTTTTTTCCCATTTGACGTTTACCAAACTACGTACGAAAATTAGGATGGATTTTTATGCATTCAATACGTTTCAAAAATAAAAATAGCGATGCAATTACGAGGGCAGAAAAGACGAAAAGTATCCAAAATTGGAGACTTTATACCTTTCACTGGTGAACAATCCGTCCGTAACGGTCACCTTCAGTCGATGTGGGCTGGTGCGAAAACCAGTAACCGGATCTTGAACGGTGATCAAACCGGTGTCTGATACGATAGCGTACGTTTTTCCATTATTACCATCCACTATGGAATAGATAAGTTTGGTGGAGTTCTTGGAGTCTCTATCGGTGGCGTTTAACTATTAAAAAAAAAAAATGTTAACTTTCTTAAATATATTTACTAGCATTATTTATGAGATAAATATTTAATTAGTAAGACAAAATTCATAATAATAAATTTTAGGCTACAGAATTGGGAGAGCTTAATGAAAACGTTGATAGCGTTAGATTACTTTAATCTGAATATTACCCTGATACCTCTTCAAAGTTGGTTTTTTTTTTTTTTTGTCTTCCCCCCCCCCAAAAAAAAAAAAAAAATCTAAGACATTGAAAAATATATCTAATAAAATATAAGTACCTTTAATTGAAAGCAAATTCATAGAAAATTTATCATTAAACTAAGTAATTTAAGCAAAGAATTTTTTGAACAATAAAAGTAAATTTGTGACGGTTGTATAAAATTTTTGAAAAGTGTGTGACCCATAGTTTCTATGTTTCTACGAAGTAAGTATCTATTATTATCACTGCCAAAATTCCATCAGACTAGAAACACATTAAAATAAACAAAATAATGTTAAATTTGTTCTTATAATTAACCTTGTCTGAGTATACTGCGATCTCTGAATTTCCAAAAATTTATTTTCAAGGTAACGACTTTGCAAAACAAAAGCTTTAATTTTAATTCAAATACGTCTATTAAGAAAAATAAAAATATGTTTCATCATTAAAAAACAGTAATGATTTGATACAGACGGATATTTTTTCAACTATGAACGCAACCGAACCACGTGAAAACGTTCTTTTGGAAGAACGATTTTTCGTGTAGGTGTTGGACCTCGCTGGTTAACCTATACATACCTCCTAATTTTTGGCGCCGAACTAGGATCGACATTTTCAAGGCAAAAAACCTATGCAAGTTTTTCTCATAACTTTTCTCTTATCAAAATATTTCATACATAAATTAGTTCTTTACATCGGTATCAACGGTATCATCGGTATCATGGTTATCATCATCATTTTACAGATCAAAAACACACTTTTTTGTAATCCACTATTATTAGTGTATTCGATTCAAATGTCTCGCGAAAAATGAAGGTAAGTAGAAAAAATTGTTGAGTAAATTTCTATTAATTTAGCACAGAAAACTCAATAAAGTAAGCCAAGATAGGTACTTATTATTTTGACAAGCATGATATTACATCGCCCAAATACATAAATTTGAATAATTATCAAAGAAAAATTTAAAAATTAATATTTAAATTTTCATTTTTCAAAATAGGAGGAAGTAGGTGGTTTACCTCAACACTAGCCAAAGGTGTAGCCGCAAGTGAACATCTTCACTGACGATGGTGCATAACATCAACAATATCATTTAATTCACAGTAAAACAACATTTACTGTGAATTTGAGGTCCCAAAAATCATAGAGTACCACATTTCGGGCAACCTCATCGCAAATGTCAACACAGTGGGGATTAATATTCCACTTAAATTTATTTAGCGACCAAACGGATGGAAATACCGTAAGATAGGGTTCAGATTTCAAAAAAATGATCGAAAATAATTCTTTAGACTGTACTCTTTTCATCGACTGACCTGTACAACAGCAATATTATTATACGTGGGAACTATCACAGTCGTATTGTACTCGATTTGCGAAAACACTGGAGGGCAATCATTGACATCGGTCACGGATACATGGACATGAGCTATTGTTTCCGACGTCAATCGTGGTTTGCCGAGATCGCTAACTCGAACATGGAAGTCCAATTCGGATACAGTCTCATAATCTAGGGTAACCACCGTTCGAATTACACCTGAAAAATAACATAGCACGTAAGAATACCAAAAACACTAAAAATAGATAACGATGAGAATGAATAAAAGACCAATTTCAAATAAATTTATGACAAGTACTCTATTTCTCGACGTGATTAGTTTCTCTTCTTATTTCCTGAATATTGATCTATTCGAATTAACTACGTATGGTACATCATAAAGAGATGGCTACATTTTACAAAGTCAAGGGGGGCTCCAATTATTTCTTTTTCGACAGACGTAACGGTTTTTTTCTCTTTCAAGTTGAAAGATTTTTGTGATGGATATTTAACGAACACTTTGAGGCAGGAATGAAAAGCAACGCCAAAGAGATTTCATTAAGATATCGTGAATAGAATGCGGTCAAGTGCGAAACCCGCAGAATCACTAGAGATTGAAACCTACTGGTAAAACTGGTGAAAAGCGAAAAATAGGAATTTTTTCGATCTTTCTCCCCCACTACTTAAGTTTATTGCATTTTTAATCTGCACCGACTCTTTTGAGAATTTTGTCAGCTATGAAGGCAAGCGCATCGTGATGTGACCCAGTAAAATATCAACGTAAAAAGAGACAAGTCGAAATCAAAATGTTAGGAAGGGATATTTTTCTTGGATATTTTTTGGGGTCTCTGTCAGAAATAATCGAATAGTAACGAATTTTTAAAGGTTGGGAATACAAATAAATATGGAATATCTGTCAAAAAACAATAAAATTGGAAACTCCAGCTCCTATTGTTTATATATTCCCCCTTCATTAACCCAAACAATAAAACATCGTTTTTTTTTCCTTGAAACGCAAGTTTTAGCCACGAATTACAATCAAGCGTCAAAAGTAAATGGGAATCTTATGCAATGCACATTTAATAACGGTCAATCTAATACAAGTCTCTAGCTTTCATAGTTTGCGAAATATTTCGTTTCAGACGGTTTGAAATACTATTTTATGTTTCAAAACTACGTTTTTTTTTTATGTTTTACTAGTTTTAACATTCCGATTTTAAACATTCCTTGTCAGGAACTTCTTAGATCAGCTTGATGTTACCAATAATATTTTATTTTACTTCATTTCATTTCATTTGATTTTTTTTTTTAGGGGGGGTTGACTGTATGAATATTTTACCTAGCGTCTGCGTATATGTCTGATGTCAGAATAGGTGGGGGATGGTTGAGATCCGGTGGTTAATAGTCTACCAGCATGAATTTTTCAATCAAATACTGAAGCATTAATAGAACCGAACCTATAATACACGCCATTTTGGGTCCGGAATTCGACGGCGACCGGTCTCGAACTACAAGTAAGGTAAGTCTTTTTACTTCAAGAATTCTCATTACCATCACTTCAAACACGTTGCAGCCCAAAATAATAAATTGTTGAAAAATCATTGGAAGAGGAATAAGAATATAAAAAAGTGTGATTCGTTCTACAGCAGATCATTTGAAGAATTTTTGGGTCATACTCAGGTTTTTCTTTGAGTTTTCTTGAAGAGGAATTGGACACAACTCCAATATTTTCTTCCGTTGGTTTTTCAAGCCCTTTTATTTTGAGTCTCAACTATTTATTCAACTGTTTTGTTAAAGAAATAACTGACTGATTTGTCAAAAATCTGTTACTCATTTTCCCCACTAAAACAAAAGTCTTCAACATTATTTCGGCGTTGAATGTTTGACATTTGTATATTAATAGTCAAAATTAATAGGTCAACTTGAAAATTCTTGGAATTTTTTATTTTGTAAGAGGTACAATTAAGGATTCAAAATTTTAGGAGATTTCTAATTAATTTAGCAGTCAAAGTGAGTGGTTCTAAATCTCCACATATAAGTAACTTTTTTCAAATTACCTCGTGTTTCTCCAGAAGAGGTTTAAGGCATAAAGCAAAATTGAATTTAGATTCTTGAATTTCCACGTTCTAATAGGTAGGTATGTTAGGTCGTATTTTTTAAAATTTCTCAATAAAGTATAAAAGAATAAGCGATAATGGATATGGTATTATCAAGGCATGTTAAACTTTCTGATTTTATAAACAACAACGAAAACATCAAAAAAGTTGCAGAAATTCGATGGTCTAAAATGACTTTTTTTTGCAGCTAAAGACTTGAGTGTAAGTAATTCAATTTCAACGACATTTATGAATAATATAACAGGTACCCACCGGTATTGGCAACAACGTAGAAAATACGTTTCGCTGTAACTTCTATAATTTCGTACTGCAAAAGAGCATTAAGCTCGAAATCGTCGTCGTGAGCCTTCAATGCCAATGGCAGACTATCGGCAGTGAGTACGAGTGATCCGACCGGAGCCGCTTCGCTAATAAAACCTTTATACTCCAAGTCAATGAATTGCGGGGCATTATCGTTGCGATCCAGCACATGAACGATAACGCAACACATGGCTTTGGCGCCAGCCTGCAACCGAAAGTAAATCGTTAATATTTTCACGCAAGTGCTTTTTTACGATTGGCGACGAGTTTTAGGAGGAGTAAAAGTCAATCGTAGCACAAAAAGATTTAAAATTGAAAATGAAAATACGATAACTTCGAGGAGGTTGAACATTATAAGAAGAAACAAAACAAACACACATACACACACACACACACACTTAAGCTGTGACAACGTATCATCGGTAAGGACCAAAAAAAAACAGTCAAACAATTTCATTCTTAATGAAGAGTATCAAAAATAACTTAATCTTTCCACTTATACTGCAATCTTCATTTCTCCCGAATCGGCAATATTCTAACATGGTACCTCATGTAATGAGATGGCACACCATAAATAACCCGAGCCAAACAACTGTCGATCCAACATTTTTCATCGCACGATGCTTCATTGTTCGAAGTTCTCGTAACTTCAGCGAGTAATTAAGAAAGATGCATATTTAATTTGGATATAATAAATTACATCGAGTAAAGAAATTCATTATGTTGCGGTGCCAATAGTTCGAAAAAATTTATTTCGCAGAGTTTTAGATCCATTTTTGAATGTATTTTCAAAATCGAGGTGGTTGATGTTAAAAATTTAAAATCAGAGCGTATTTTATGATATGGATCATCAGTATGTAACAATCTGAGAAAATCAGGCTAAAAAAAGATACGACAGGTATCGCTGTAATAAATCAGGCCAAAAATAGAATAGGACGAAATATTTGCCCTTCCTCCCTATCGAATTTGAAACTAAGTTTAAATTAAGACAGTTTTGATACTGTTCACTCAATAATAATTTTTTTTAATCAAAATTAAAAGAAATATTGGGGGCCACATGCCTCCCTTCCCGAACGCAACGCCACTGTACGTGTAACGTAACTATCCGCAGCGTTCAAGCACTAAGTATGTAATATAGAACATTTCTGAAATGGATGGTAGAATTTCAATGGATGGTACATTGGTACAGTACACTGAGTACTTGAAAGTTACGATAGTTGCATGATGTCGACAAAGAGTCATGTATTAGATATATGTATAAATTTATAATTTTGTTGCTTTAATCTTAATTCGACCACAAAACTCCTCGATTTGTCGTTAACAACTTTCTTTAATTATATGATAAAATAATTTTAGAAGAAACCTAATTGAAAAGCGTACCCTAACGCACGAAGTGAGATCAAGAATAGTCAATTATAGTAATTAGACCTCAAAATAGCTAAGAACAAAGTCAAAAAAAAAAATCAAAAAGTAAGATTTAAGCGTTATTTTTCGAATTCGCTAGGAAAAATGCCCCGAAATACTATTCAAAAGAGTATGGAAAATATAGAAAAAATGTGTTTTTCAAAAATCTTTTCAGTTTTTTTTTTCTATCGGCATTCAGTTATTCTATAGGTACTATGAAAAAAGGTAAAAAAAAATTACTTCAATGTCTATGTCATTTTAAATAAGAGACAGTTAAAAATTATTTAAATTTTTTGGGTATTATTCACGGTTATGAGTATTTTTCCTCTATTGTAACAACCAAATAATGTTTAAATAACTTGTATGTTAATAGTTAATATTTGACCATTCATGTACTAAAAAGGAGATAAAAATACTAACAAACGATAATAATACCAAATAAATTTTGAAAAAATAGGAAAAACTTTTCCAATGTATACAAAATTACAGGTAAACTAAAGGCAGAAAAAAGTACAAAGGCTTTTTGAAAAAGCACATTTTTGTCCACACTTTCCGCAAACTTTTCAATGGCACTTCAAAGACGTTTATTTCATGATAATTTGAAAAAATAAAAATATCGTTTTTTGGAATATTTGTTAGCTTTTGTCCTTTTTTTTTTCGAGCTCTAATCACTTAAAATGGCTGTTCTTTGCCTCAGTTAGTGCACTGGGATATAATTTTCAATTTCGTTGCCTGTAAAAGAAATTATCTTTTCATCTGAGAGAGTTATGGGCGAAAACCCGGTAATTTTTTACTGTTGGATTAAAACAACCACATTATTGAATATTAATTCTTTTACATATCAAAAACGAGACTGCTGATCAGTATGCAA
Source organism: Ericerus pela (assembly GCA_011428145.1). NCBI lineage: Eukaryota > Metazoa > Arthropoda > Insecta > Hemiptera > Coccidae > Ericerus > Ericerus pela. The sequence goes on from WOFM01000403.1 coordinate 819,493, forward strand.
CCATCATAACTTGCATGTACTAAATTTACTGCACCATCCGTTGAAATTTTATCGCACATTTCAGAAACACCCAGTAATAACGTAGGAGTACAATATAAATAAAACCTCACTACAATCGAGAAAATAAACTATTAAAAAAAAAAATGAAAAAATAAAAAGCATAGAAAATATTTACGCAGGTAATACTGTATACGAACGATAAAAAACGTACCATATTCGTAGCAGAGATGCTTAAATTGTAAACTCTTTTATTTTCGTAATCAAGAGGTCTTTTCGTAACTACAATTCCGGTGCTCGGATTCACTTCAAACATATCATCTGCGTTGCCATCTGTTATTTCGAACATTAGTGAGGACGTACTGCGTGCTTCCAGGTACTTGACGACGGTTCCTGGTGGTTCGTTTTCAAATAATTCGGAGAAAACCTCTGCTCTATTGAATCTGCGATCAAAACCGAAAAAAAAGAGAGAAAATCTTATAAAAAGGAGTAAAAAAAGAAAGTATCAAAACGTAGGCTACGAAAGGAAAAAAATAAAAAATAAAAAAAGTAAAAAATGAGAATATTCGTCGGAAAAATGGAGATGATTTCACGCTCGAGTAGATTGTGAATATCGCCTTCGAGTTTTCCGTATTACGAGTCTCCGCCGTGAATAAAAAGGATAATAATTTTTTAATACGACTAATGAAAGGGGCTGTTTCATTCTAAAGTCTCTCTTTCACTCATTCATTTTTTTTTATTTTTCTATACGATTTTATCCGCTCATTCAATTAGACGATGCTTTCGTTTTATAACGATGATAAAAAACAACGAATTATACGAAGGGTGGAGGGATGAAGATGAGGGATGGTGGAAGAGATAATTTCATATTCTCGACTACATTCAAGTTGCTATGGATGAAACAGCTATAATTCAGTAATAATATCGCTATATGATCAGGAAAAGACGAGAACTGTAAATTAGAAGCGTCCATAGAGAACTGGCGAATGGAAGCTCCTAAATTTAATGGTTTTTCGATACGTAGGTATCAGTCTGGTATTTTTTCAAATTACGGTATTGAGAATAGGTATCCAAGAGGACCTATACCAAAAGTCCGTGTAATGGTATTCATTAACGAATCGAATGACTGCCTCTTTTCTTGAAAAATAATAATATTAAATTAAGGAAAGCTTGCCAACTAGAGCTTTTTGCGGAACAGTTGAGAATCAGTTTAATCGATTATCATCAGTCTGAGCTTCAAAAAGTGACCAAAAAATCCAAAAAATAATAATCAACCTGTACTCGCCGACAAGATTTCAAGATCAAAAATTCTCATTAGAAGCTGTAAAATTTAATACCAGTACTTACTAAGAAATATTTCTCTCAAAAATTTATACTTACATTTATTGAATTTTTTTAGAGTAAGGAATTCATTTTACTAAATGTAGATATATTACATATATTCAGAAGCTAGGTACCTAAGTACTTAAGATAAGTATTAATAAAGATTTAATCTCGTAGCCAAGTGTTTTTCTGTAGTAAGGTAGAACAAAAGTAAAGGACTGAAAAAAATGGATCAAAAATATTTCTCTGTTTCGCAAACGTAAATGCCTAAGGTCCCAAAAATGAGAGAAAATAAAAACATAGATTGTTTCACTAACTGAGAGAAACAGAGCTTACAACTACATTATGTTGTTTGAGATAATGTTCGATACTCGCCAGCCGGTTTGTCGGGTAGTGGTGAGACAAAAATTGAACCCATAGGTATCCTAATTTATTACAGACATAGTCCTACGTTTAAAAATCTCCAATCTAAATTTTTTTTTGACGTAAATATTATTGTTCAGATGAAATTTAGTAACTTGACAAATCAATAATTTTTCAAATAACATTTTTGAGCGGTCTCCACTGACGACGATCTTCTTTTTGCATCGAAGTTTCCAACAAATTTTGGCTAAGAATCCAAAATTTCAGCGCCAATGGTAGAAGGAAAAAATTTAAGACTGAAGTTGTTTCTCAGTGAACAATAAATACTAAAAATTGAAAATTTGGGACAGACGAACGGGGTAATTTCCCTTTTATCAAAGTCTGCGCACGTAAGTATGATCAATATTTTCTCGAAAATTCAAAAATGTAAAACACTACTCTCTCTCACTCTCTCTTTCTCTCTTTCTCTCCCTCTCTCTCTCTCTATTTCTCTGTCTGTTTGTCTGTCTATCTGTCTGTCTATCGGTCTGTCTGTCGTTTCTCTCGTGACCAAGGTAACGATAAATATTGCCGACAAATTGTGATGAGTACTTCATATATCTTTAATTTCGAGACACTTTTTTTTTTCTTCAAATTGAACAGTAGACACAATTTATACTAAAAATTCTACAAATTTATAAAACAATAATTACCTAGGAGGAGCATTATCTGCCATTACAACCATTATGTGAACCGTCAACGAGGATGAAAGTGGTGGTTTTCCCTTGTCCGTTGCCTTCACAAACAGCAAGTATTCGTAGTGCATTGAGTGAATATCCAATTCCTTGGCAACTTGTAACGTACCCAACGTCTCGTCGATGGTGAATACATTACCGATGTTTCCTATGCGACGTAAAGCAAACATAAAACTTTCATATGATAACTCATACGCAGAATCAATAGGACCAAGTTCAAGATTTGCTCTGACAATATATCATTCCCATTAAGTAAAATAATACAAGAACGAAAAGTATGTGATTTTGCTACGAATGCGAAATCTGCTGCTCGAGTCGAAGGCGAGTGTTGCGAATGTCACGAGTGGCAAGCACCCACTTCACACGCGTGTCACACACTCTGTCATTAAAAGAAAAAAAAATTATATTGATGGAAAAAAAAATCATCGTTTTATAAATAAATTAATAATTTTTCTTCTTGTAAATAAAAAAACTGCAATAAGCCTCGGCACCGAGGTAAAATGAAAACAATTTTTTCTAGAGGTTTAGCAAAAAATAAATAAATTCCATCCAGCCAACTGGCATTTCAGTTTTGACGACTAAAAATTCACCTTTCTCATGTTTTCAAAATGTTAATAGACACTATTATACCAGAAATGCCATCTTCAATATTTCAACTAGCCAATCTATAGACGGGACTGAAATATAAATTATCCAGACATTTTCTCAACTATAACCAGTTCGAAAGGTTTCAGTCTCAAGCAAGGGTTATGCTCAATAGGAAGAAATTTGTCGGTCATTTTATGGGCATTAAAATTTTGGAACACGCAGATACAAATTGTCCGACGATTTTTTTCCACTTACCCGAGGATATATGGTAAGTGATAGCTGCATTATCCCCATGGTCTTTGTCCACGGCGAACACCTGGATGACTGTGGTGCCAACTGTAGCTGTTTCGAAGACACGACCTTGCATTATGTTGGCACTGAATTCGGGCGCATGATCATTGGCGTCGAATACATCGATGATAACGCGGGCGAAATTCTTTTTAGCAGGAGTGCCTTCGTCCTTAACCATGACAGTTAATACGTGTTGAGCAATGCTTTCTCTGAAATACCCACATTTTTACATAAACAGCGAATAAAGGCTGAAACTGAACATTTTAAAAAAGAAGCAAAACGAGAAGAAAAATTTCTGCGTAGTATTCGAGCAGAAGTAACAGCAGTTTTGATGTTTGTTTCCAGCATCTCAGGAAGGGCGAAAAGAAGAAGAGAATTGAGGAAATGACATGGTGGAAGAAAGTTTATACTTTATTCAGAGCTGAAACGAAGAAGTTTGAACATATGAATATAATACGTACCTATCCAATGATTTGACGATAGACAAAACGCCAGTTTCATGATCGAGGTTAAAAATGTTCAGAGACGAGGCGCTTTGCGCATTATGAATGCTGTAGTAAAGATTTTGGCCCAAGTCTCTATCGGTGGCGTTCAGCTGTAAAATTTTACTATTGACAAGCGTACTCTCAGACACGCTGGCACGAAATTCTTTTTGACTGAAGATAGGACGGTGCTTATTTATGCTGACGACGTTAACACAGAGCTACAGACAAACATAAAAGAAAAATTTACAAAAACGCGCAAATAAATTCTAATCGTTCAAATCGGATGCTTCGAGTAGCGTCGGCTCGACTAAGTACGTTTTACAACGATGAAGACATTAGCCTTCTTTTAACCATAAAAATGTTCCAGTTCAACACCAGGATTTGACATAGGTATGTGACTTTTCAGAATTTCAATTCTAATTTGTGGTCATGAAATACGTCAGTGCATCAAATACACAAAAAAATAACAAGAAGTATCATAAAGGTTTCAAGAGCGTTCAAGATTTGTAATAAAATTATGAACAAAAAATTATACGTACAATAAAAATTCCAGAAAACTTGAAATTTAAAAAACTTCATCACCTATCTCTTCGTACTCCATAAATTAATATATTAAAAAAAAAAAAAAAAAACCAATTTGACGGAGGTAAGCTATAAATATCCAGAAACAATAAATATTCTTCAAAACTGGATAAAACCGTACTTCACAATTTTGGAGAATTAATCAAAAATCAAGAAAAATTTTACCGAAGAGAACGCCGAAGAGTCACAGTCTATAATCTTCAACGAAAATTGTTTACTTACAGGCACCATATTGATGATTATGTTTAGCAATTAGCATTTTATAAGAATACTACCACCCATATAAGAGCCTTTAATAGAAAAATTTTAGGGCAAATGACAGATGCAAGTTAGAGCAAAGAATCAAACTCGAGTTATTTTAACTCTGATTTTATCTCAGATGATCATTTATAAAATTTTTGAGAAAAACTATATTCAGTTCCGAAGTTTGAGTTAACGGTGTTCTACTGAATAACTGGCTTCCACACAGATTTTTCATCGTCTCTAAGAAATACGTTTTTTGCAACATGTATAAGAAATGCTGTATTTTCGAGGCATACCGGCGTATAATATGGCATGATGAAAGTGGCCAATTTCGGAACTCTATTCCTTAACTTCTTTTTCTCACGCTTAATTGGTTTCTTAGTTTCCCCAACACCTTTTAATGTCTTCTTATCTTCTTTCTCTTAATTAATTAAATTTTTTTTCTTATAAAATTCTCTCTACCCTAAGGGGTACTTGACCCAGCGACCACCAGACTTTATTGCTCCTGGCTCAAATATAGCATTCGGTACACTCTTTGTAAAAAATTAATTTACACAACTCGGCTGAAGTGAGCAATCCTCCCTACTTACGTAATATTTATGTGCTATTTAGGGCATCAATTATAACGCGTTGAAAATAAGATTGTAAATTAAGATTTCAGGCGTAGCAAGACTGACGAAAAGAAATACCTGAGTAAAAACATCATGAACACCATCGGTAACTCGTATCGTCAAAGTGTAATTCTTTTGTGTTTCTGCATTGAGCTGCTTGGCTAATATCACGTTGCCATCTTCGCCGATCATAAATTCAGAACGCGGATCTCCTCCTACGAAAACATCGAGTAAAAATAAAGCCAAACTTCATAAGTAAGTTATAATGAATTGATAAGACACACTTTTTCAAGTGAACTTTATTGTAGATTCGTGCGAAGAAAACATTATTTCATTCTTCCAAGACCACTCCCCCTTCCGGATTACTCAATCAGGGGAGAAAATGATATTGGTTGGTTATTCAGCATCAGTATAATTACTTTGTGTAAAGTGAAGAATTTTTCAAGCATATTATTTCCTTAAGTTTACTGCGGTATGACACTACAGAAAATGTAATTTACAGGCTTTTCTAAGGAGATGACGATGAAAAATTCAGCCCAATCAAAGCTGAGACTGTTAAAGAATATCAGGTTGGTACCCGCGTCCAAATTCACTGGAAATCTAGTATTTTTCAAATCAGATAACCGAGGTTAACCGTGTGGAGTTGTCAAAAACAAGCGGCAGCCTGATTCTGAGAACTCGATTCCAAAAAACTGAAACTAACACTCGTATTTACTACTGGTGCCATCACGGCCGTCCAAATGCAACGGTGTTGAAGCCATGCTATATTAGGGCCTGCATACACAAGCCGAATCAAACATGTAATGTAACCTTTTGTTGTCAGTTAAGACCTGTTCGCAAGAAACAGATGAACATGTAGAGCATTTGGTTTCGGTGTAGATGAAATGTAAGCAATAAGTCGAATGTCGTTTTGCACATTCCACAATTTCTGGCACCCGATATCTAACATTACGTCACTCATCGCATATCTCACTCATTGGTACTAGTTTAGTAAATTTACTAAATTATAGGGTATGGTGGCCCAGATGGCTACACAATACGTCTACTTCTTAAAATTTCGGATACATGAGCCAATGAAAGAACGACCGATCGAAGATTAAAGATAAAATAGCCTTTTCGTAATAATTACCGTCCAAATTGAACCACAAATGGTCACCGTCGTCGTCCCAGGCTTGAATCAGCGCCACTAAGAATCCAGCGGAGTCGCTCTCGGTCACCTCAACCAGCTGATTGAGCTGTTTGATGCGTGGAGGATGTTCAGATGTTTTCGGAATTGGCAGCACCGCCACCGTCACCCGCACCGAATTGCTTTTACTCGGAGTGCCGCCATCTGTTGCGCGAATCTGATGTGACAGATGAAATGTAATTTCAATAAACGATTTTTTTTTTCCCTTTCAATGTTTTTCTCGTTCATTCGGTTCATTCGTTCATTTTCTCATCCCATTATTTGCTTTACGGGGAACCGTCCTTCACGCGATGAACTATTTCATGCCCCTCCCCACCTACACGATGACACACAAATAGAAAGTCTTGTTATTTCGAAATAAATTACTCTTCGTCAACTGAGGCGCACAAGGGTATTCAGATAGGAACTTGTATGCGTCAAAGCCGCAGCCGCTGGCTCATCATCGTGAAAATGTAAATTTAAAATTGCATAGCTGGGGTGCCTCTGACGTACTGTCGTATTGTTTTAATTATTTTCCGACCAAGTCATTTTATTTTTATTCTTCACTGTCTCCCTCTTCTTCGCACTCATCCACTGTGGCTTTCACTTAAAATTTCAATCGAATTTAATACTTCTATTTTCTATCCGAAAATCTTCTACTAAACATACAACGAGAAGAAAAGCCGAAATTTTGTTTTTAATAATAACCCGCCATAAAAAAATTCTAACGTAGCGTACTTCACTAAAAACGTAGGTTTTAAAAAAAGTCATAATGGAATCTTAAAATCCCAGAGCAGAAGGCACCGATCAAGACGAGTACCGCCAGCAATGATAAGAATAAATACCCCAAAACAATATTTGTGCACCCTCAAGCGCATTTTATTTTAAAATTCAAATTAAATTAAAGAAACATTTTTCCCAATAACAAATTCGCCGTGAGCGCCTCAGTTGGGCTAACCACCAAGTCTAAGTTTGTTATAACATAAATGTTTTCTTCCATCAACTTTTAAATTTTTTACTCCTTATTCAAATGAAATTTTTTCCTTTCAAATCAACACTTTGTTTTCATCCTGGGGGTATTAATAATAATTGCTGCTACCTGCGACTCCCTGCATTGCAGATTAAAAAACGGTTCTAATTTCTCCTTCTTCCTTTTTTCACACAGCAGCAACCTTTTTATAAGCTTTTATTCTACTCACTACGGCTATTTTAAACTATACCAATACTTCAGCCAACCTTCTGCAACAAAATAATATTTATTTCGCATGAAGTCAAAGCAAAAAAAAAAAAAGCTATCTTTTAAAAATTTGTTTTTAACCTCAACTTATTTTACCTACATATTGTGTAAACTTTTTTGCTGCTCCTTCAACCAACACTTGCATTTTGATGGAGCAACACCAAAATATTTTTCTCTAGTCTTTTTCTTCTTTATTCAATATATGTTTTTACAACATGGCCTTATTTTTCAATTAGCAATGGGAAAACATCGACCTAATTTTCGACTTCTGAGCACCTATTTTGAAGATTTTTTTTTTTGTTTGGTATATAAAAATGGTAAAATTCGATAACCTGGCTGGTTATATAGGAGAAGGCAATGTTCTCATTTGCTGTCAGATACAGTTAATTGTCTTCCACCTTGGTATATTTTAAACTGAGTATGTTTTTTGGGAAATATGTTAGTCTTGTGTCAGTAGAATTTGGCCTAGTGGGAGTCACAGTTGCCACATTTTATGAGGCATCTGAAACCAAATGGCTCATAATGTCTAACCTTCATATATATTGTTATTTAAATGCTAAAGACGTCATAATATCCTACAAGCAAGACATCATACAGCCGAAACATTGATATCGAATTGTCTTGAAATTCTCTATAATTCAAGACTTTTTATTTTTTGACTTGAAGTTTCCTACCGCTGAATTCTTCTTGACTGAGTTAAATTTCTCAAACATGATGGAATGTAGCTTACCTTGTCTTCATATTTAATCAGCAAATTAGTCTGCATTAAATAAACCAACAATAAGCGTAAAGTGTCGACAGAAGGACCTAACAAAGTTTTGATCAATACAAGGGTCAAAACCTACAAAAACAAACCGCAGAATTATTGTGTCAACAAGCAAGTTTTCAACATTTTTTCAAATTTCAAATTTCTAGCGTAGCAACCAGCAAGTTTCACCACATTAACAAGTTTTCTAAAATTATGAAAATCTCAAAATTCTAGGACAGGGAGCTCTACTAGAGGAGCTAATTTTCAAGTCATGAACATTTCTTAATTAGAGGACAACGAACTCTGTAAGAAAATAGTTTACATTTACTGAAAATCAGTTGAAACTTGCTTCCATTTCAACAAACATTTTTTCAAGAAAAGAAAATGCTAACAACTTCATGACGGTGCAAGTTTAGTTGACAACCAAATTATCAGATCATATTTTGTAACTGATCAAAAAGGTTTTAATTTTTATTTATTTATTTATTTATTTATTTATTTATTTATTTATTTATTTATTTTTTGAAACATGCTAAAAAACCGACTCCAATACATTTACTTTTGATTAATATTTTTATTTTAGAAAGAAACAGTCATCAAGTCTTTCACATAAACGTCTCTGATTTTGGATTTTGTTAATTTGGTGTTTTGAAATAACTGATGTGTTGCAACTTGGTTGTATTTTGGGTGCAACTCAGGAGCCGGCAGGTGGCATATCACAACCCCATAATTCAAAATGTAAACAAGATTGAAAAAACTATAAATTTTAAAACGAATCGCCAATCTTTTAGAAACCAACAAACGGAAGTAATAATGCCATGAAAAAATTTAGGAAAGGTAGAAATTCAATACAATGATAGTGGATGATAGTGGATGATAGTGAAAAAAATAAAACGGAAATACCGTATAAATGGGAAAACGTAGGAAGGGGACAAATCCTTGTATTTATCCTCTCTCATTCAAATGTTTTATTTCTTTTAGGTAGGTATCCATTCTGTGTTTCGCTCTTTCAATTGTTCATTTTTTTTTCGCACCGTGCTATCATTTCGGTTAATTTTTGAACCCAACAACCATTTTTGCACTAAACATACCAACGGAAAAAGAAAATTCAATAACTTACTCATCGTTTTGTCGTGTTCGGTTTCTAATAATACTTACTATCGCACAGAAAAGAAAAGGAACGAAAAAGCTTCCAATATTTTTGCTTTTAGGATTTTTATATTTTAGTCGCGTTTCGCCAAAATTGACGGAGTAGGTATAATGCGAACAGTGAGACAAAAAAAAGCGCAAAAGAACCTTTCATTGCATGAAAAAACGCAATAAGGTGTGAAATATACTAGCGTGGTGGGAACGTGCACACTCACTCACTCACTCACACAAACACACACACACAAATCATTTGACGTACGTAGGTCGAAAAATGTTCGTAGTCGTACATTAAGTAGGTATACATTCAAACGAGTGCTGAAGACGAAGGAGCATGTTCGAAGAGATGAGCAAAGGGTTGGAGGGTGAAAAAAAAGAGTGTAGGATAATGTATTGTGGATTGGAGTGAGCAGACACACCACCTGTTACTCGCCATTCCATGCACGAGTCCGTACAATTCATATTTGTCGCATTAGTGTTTCGTCGAGAAAACAAATTTCTCCTTCGCGGCTCGTAGTCGTCGCCATTTTTTTTTCTTTTTCAGCACTCGCTGGGTGAGAACTTCAAGTCTGGGTAAGAGAAACGTGATACAAGTGGCTAATATATATGTATATGACTCGAAGCGAGTGCATTAGATTTTGTCCACACGCGAAAATGTCGTCGGACATTTTAATGCGAACGCGAGAAACGAGCAATTCTGAAACACGAACTATACACTTTACAAAGTAGAGATCCTTCAGGATTGGTTAAAACGCACAACTTCACAAATCCGAGGGAGGGGGCAATCACCAAACGTTAGCCACTCGCACAAGTAATTCTATCGTACGATTAAAAGTGACATGTCAAACTTCCAACACACTTATGATGTATATAACTGAGGCAGGGAAACGGCAGATTTTGAAGTCTAAAATGAAAATAAAGTTATACGAACTTCAAGTTTCGCCTCTAAAACTCTACTCAAAAACTTTTCGATACAAAACACGATTAATCCGAAATAGCTTTAAAAAGTGGGTAATAAAACTTTTTTCTGTCATTATGCCATCGAAGTTATTCAGATTAAGATTAACTTCTCCAGAATGCGAGCAAAGTAAATTAAAAAAAAAAATATATATATAGGTATATAAAGCTCATAAGGATTAATTTCAAAGAAAATTGTTCGAAAAAAATGATTCAACAAATAACCTAATACGAGATCCATTAAAAACTAAGAATTCTAGTGAGATTCTTATGAGACTACTTGTCAAGTTGAAATTAACTTTAAAAACAGCTTAAACAGCATAGTAAATACAACTGTTAGCGGAATAATGTAAGTGATTGACTAGTATAGCTAAATATGAACAAGACTTCAGTAACGTTGCAAGTAACTTACAATTTTCATTACACGGATAATATTACGTATAATGTTTTTGAATAGACCTACGAGCTTACAGTTTTTTGTTTTTTTTATTGTAACCCAAAGTTTTCGCAACTTCGATAAAATTTCGCCTAAATTATTTAATGTACGGATTAAATCAAATCAAACACCAATTTATAATACTCCTGGTTTTGATAATCTGGTAATAATTATTACAATCGTTCGATTTTCCAACTTTTTTTTTTACGTTTTCAATTATACTGTTTTGTTGTTCATGCAAACGACGATGTAAATACACTAAATATAACAGAATAGGAGTACCGTTCTCTAAGAAACGAAGGAAATTTGCAAGATCTAAACGCGACGAAATATTATTAAAAACTACACCACAAATCACATCACCAACAAAAATGTTTCACCTTCATTTATGACGTAAAAATAAAACTCATAAATCGCTTTCAATGTAGGTATCTATCTGACGTTCGCTTCGCAGATACCATTTCTCATGTCCAATTTTTTCCTCCTATCAATTTTTTTTTTTATTCTAGCAATAAAAAATTGCACCATTTACGCGAAGATAGCTCATAAAAAATGGTAAAAAGAAATTTGGTACTCAGACACCTGGAAGGGTGAAATTTAAAAAGACGATAAACGGGGTACACCATTTTAAATGTTTTTTGACGTACTTCGTTCAATTTCATGATAAAGGCAAAACGTCTCCCAAGCACCTTTTTACCTTCTCCAAAAAGAAAGAAAGGAGAGATAAAAAAAAGAAGAAAAAAAAGAAAAAAAACATTTAAAAAGCGTTAAAAGACCGAATGCTTCCTTTTCTCACACCATCTCTTTTTTTTCTCTCCTTTTCACTCGTACCTCTCTCTTTCTTTCGTTTTCGCACAATTCTACTTTTCTCGTGCTCACATTATTTAATACCTTTTAAACGGTCGCAAGAAAATGTCACGTAAAACGGTTTTAGGGTAAAGGGTGCGGTCAAAAGTAACCCTTATAAACGTTTCTGTTGATAGGACATTTGGTAAATGTTGCACTACTCCCCGGAGGGTGTAACACTTACGGTTTTTTTTTTCTACTTCTTTTGGCTTACGAGATACTTGGCACTTCATGGGCAAGTGGAACACAGCGGGTAGTAGCACCCGCGTAAGATAAGCTGATTACATTTCAAGGGGTTTCACAAGTTTTTAGGTGAACGACGATGACAAACGTTGGAATTTTCATTTGGAAAACGTAACGTCGGAAAATAGGTGGCAAAACCCACGGCTAAAGAACTCGTTTCGGCGTTACAGCTACTCGAGAAAGAATCCGCAAATAGTAGCACCAGAGAATTGGGAACGTGAGCAAAGGAGGACTGAGAAACAATTTTGAATGAAACGCTTACAGCATAACTGCGGCAGGGAAGGCATTTCATCCCATCCTCCGACAAAAAAAAATTTCTTTTAGGAGCTATGCAGATTCAAGAAAATGTGTGATTTTTAGAGGATGCGTTTGTTGTTCTTTCGACTGTCGATTGTGTTTAGCACTACGCGATTGACTTACATCAGTTATGTATACCTATAACTAAAATTCCTTTAGTACCACTACCCATTTAGATCAATTTCTTGCAGGGGCGGTTTCGGGATTTCATTTTAAACGATGCTACGATTAAGGGTCGGCAAAATAGGTTAAAAAAAAGGTACGTAACTATTCCCTTACACAACAGGCATTAAAAATATGGTCCTTAAAGGTCGCCTCCTTTATAATTTACTGAGTAAATCGCAAAGCATAATAAACCCGCCATCAAAAATTGAAATAAATAATCTTAACCTACAGGCTATGAAATAAACTCTAGTTGGATACGTTAACAAACGAATGTCGACACGAATAAGATGAGGAGAATGAAAAAATAAAACAAAAATAAACCTACGTCCTATTAAAAGGGAAATCACATTTCATCGCGTTTTACCAGAATTATCCAGGGGAAACGAAGAATAGAGAAATTGCGAAAGTGTTTATTTTCGTACGTCCCTTGACGTAGCTAGATTTTGTTTTGGGTGATCCATTGGAGGGAGCATGAAAGTTTTTGGGAGGCTAGGGTGGAGTGAGATGAAGTTTTATTTTCGGTTTATGCTGGCAATTCATCATTCAATAAGACGAGAGTCATTCACAAAGTAACTTTCCCTATTTTCTCCTCTGCCGAGCAACACTGGATTAGGCACTAGTGGATTTTATGTGTAGGAGGGTTGTAAAAATTTCGAATTTTTTTTTCCTTACATTATTGTGTGCTGTGTTTCATCGGCTGGAAAATGTAACTCCTCTTCTTCTTCCTGTCAAATGTGGAATGACCTTTCTGTAGGACAATAACCCACTCCACAGTTCTGGCATCACACAATACAATGGCTCCTCAAATCATTAAAATTAAATGTTTTCCCTTTCCACAACACTTTTCAAGCCTTGCACTTTCCAATTTTCATCTTTTTCCAGTTTCACACAGCTCAAAACAAATTTTAGTGAAAGACAGTTCAAAAACAAAACTCAACTTTGAGAAGCAACTATTTCACGCCGATGGACGTAAAAGATGGAAGGGCAAGAGTGGGGAAATATTGTGAGGGAAAACATCTCATTTTAAGGATTTGAGGAGCGATTGTGCGATGTTAGACCCATAGGGTCGGTCACTGTCCCGCAGAAGGATCATTTTACATTTGGCGAGGTGAGAAGGTGGAGTTTCATATTCCAGCCATGAAAAACAGCACAGAGTACTAATGTTAGGTAAAAAAAAAATTCTAAATTTTTATAACCCTACTATACATAAAAGTCGCAAGCGCCTACTTCAGTGTTGCCCGAGACAGAAGAAATAAAATAGGAAAAGTTACTTTTTGAACGCCCTTCGTAGTTTAAATTTTTCTTTTCAATTTTCGGGTATGGCATTGTGGATGGCTACGATTCCCTCACACTCCTCCGTTCTTCCACTGCACACTCAAAATTTCAAGGAAAACACTCCGAGCCAACTTAGGTCAAACAAACGGACCGACAGAGAAAATTTCCACCACTGATAAGATGTCTTAACATCATGCTCCAACCCCACCAGTTTAAATTTCGACTGAAAAAACGATGTACCCACAGTGAGTAGGACAGAATGAGCGGACCAGGTCAAATAAGTATGCCGCGATTACAATTATCTTAGTCCAACAATTTTTTTACAGTGGCAGTTGTCAGATCGTCTTGGTTATTGAAAATCATCGTTATATTATTGATTGTTATGTTTCAAACAGTTTTCGAGCTAATTCTCACCTGTATCGAGTACTCTTCCCTTGCACTGAAAGAATGATCCGAATACACGACTCCCGTTTGTGGATGAATGCAAAAAGTACCCTTATGTCTACCACTGCTGATGGTATAGTGGAGCACAGCATTTTCATCAATATCTTTGTCCGTAGCAACAACCTAAAAATCGATCGTTAACTTTATGTAGTCCAATACTGGGTACCACAAGACACGAATGTACCGACCACAAAAATTAATAAAAATACTCACCCGAAACAGTGCCTCTCCGCTTATATTTTCAGCCTTAAAAATTTCCCAAGAAATATTGTCCAACGATGATTCACCGTTTGGCTCAGTCTCGACATTTTGATTCTGTTAATATAAGGAGGAGAAAAAAAAAATAGAAGAAAATAAAAATATGTACAATCCATCCGAAAATTTCGCATTCGTTTCCATTTTCACTAACACAGAATGAGAGAAAAAAGAACGATGTGCAACAAACGTTGTGAAAAAATTGGATTTTTCAAGCAACTTCTAAGGAAATCGTTCATATTTGCACGATAATGCTGTCTCTCACTATTGAATATATACTATTTTCATGGAAAAAATTTCGTTCACCATTGATAAAATCTATTCCATTACAGATTGTAGGTCCCTAAGAAAAAAAGGCAATAAGAACGCACGTTCGACGTAAAAACAAAATTTCCTCGTCTAATCTCATCTCGAAACTGATTCGATGCGATATTTTTACAACAAATTAAGAAGAAAAAAAAGTTTCGATAAAAATGACGTATAATTAACTTTTTGGACCATCACGCGTGAAATTGATTTTCCAAAACTTAGGATATTTTCGGAGCTGAACAAAAGAAAAAAACAGAATTTCAAAAAGAGCAAAAGTAAATAAAAAAGAAGCAGGAAAAACCTCAAAAGCCAACATCCAATAACTACTAGCGAATGTCAAGCAGAGTTTGGTTATGCGCTCATAGGCTGGGTCGTATCATAACTTGACCATACATTCGACGAATGATGCAAGGAGACAAAGGTTACGAAATAAGAAAACAAAAGCTCACTCTGAAACGATTCCAGATTGGAAAGGAAAAACTGGTAAATGTCAAGTCTTGACGACATTTTTCAAGAAGGTTTATTACCTCGCATTAAACTTCTTCTTTTTGTTTTTCAGAAAGGTCAGGAAGAATTTTTACGAAACTGAGGGGATTCCGTTTTCGGTCAATTGATGTAGGTAAGCTAAGACGAAGTCTTATTCACTAAAATGTGAACACGCACGCGCTGCCTCATTTTAATGAATAACAATAACAACAACAACAAGAAAAATCAGGAGAGCGAATGAGAAGAGAATCGAACGGTTAAAAATTGTAGCGTAGCAGCCACTCCACTAGAAAATGTAGGTTTTCAAAAACTAGCCAATTACAATCAAAATTGGCAACAAGTTGGTATAGACCAGTGGTCTTCAACCTGCGGCCGCACTAAATGGTTTTAAATATGGAAATTTTTTTTCACAGAAAATATAGGCGCTAATCTGTTTCGGTTTGTCCATTCGAGTCACGTAATATTCTTTCCCCTTTCAACTTTATTATTTTAAAGGTTTCTGTGAATAAATCAGTCTAAAATATTTTTGTTGCGGCCCGTGGGTGCATCGGAATAATGAAATTTAGCCCTTGAATTTCAAAAGGTTAAAGATTCCAGGTATAGACTAAAAATAAAAAATTGTGTTAAACTTTGTAGCCGTTGATTGAAAACTGCGTATTTTAGAGCTTAAAATCGGAATTAAATCGGACATATTAGAAGTACCATTCAGTTGATCGTTAGCATGTTAGTATATATTATATTAAATATTTATTCCTACTTTCGCAGCTATTGGTCAAAAATTCACTATTTTATAGCCAAAATAAAAACAAAATTGGCGGTACCAAAAGTACCGTACGATCAGTCCACACCAAAATCAATAGATTTGTCCTTTGGTTAGAGCTAATGTTCGTACCAAATTTCCTGACTACCAGAAAAAAATTGGGACCTCTACCATGGTGACGAGAAAATCTCTTAAATACATAATACATAGATATCCGCATGAATTTTGAGTTTTTGGTGCCAAAATTTTTCTTGGCTTAGGAACAAAAAACTCACTCACCCAAACTTACAAGTCGTTTAAAAAAATCAAAATATAAAAATTAATAGAAAATTCGAAGTCGACAATACAAACACATCATCTGACACAAAAATCAAAAAACATTTTGGGGAAGACTCACATTTTGAGTCATCACTAAAAGATGTAAAATGAGTCGAATAAAAAACCAACGCGTGATACTGAATTCAACATTTCAAAAATCACGTATAGGTACATAGAAACTGAGGTAAATTTAAAGAAATTCTATAATTCTATCACCTAATGAACAACAAAAAAAAGGTCGGCATAATGATTTAAAAAATTTTTCAGCAGCAGCATATGTATTTACATGAACATTTATATAACAACTTTCATCAAAGGTGTTTCTACGTATGACTGGTAAAAAAAGAATGATGTCAACAATATGATTTCGGTGCAAAAAAACATGTCCAATGAATAGATTACTCCCAAATTAAGATGAATTTGAGGCAACATTTCTACACTAAATCGACTTTACAATGAAACCTTTTACCTATGTTCTCCGGATAAATAAATTAGAAAATTACATCAACAGTTACAAAATGAGCTGTTCATTCGAACGAACACTCTTTTACCTCGACAAAAAGTAAAATGATACTTGGGAATATTCACGCAAATGGCGAAAGGTAACTTTTGAAACACAAAAAAAATGCAAAATATTTAGCACTTACTTCTTGAATGGCCGTTATTTTCTTGCTTTTGGTTTCTGTAATTTTGAACGTATACAGAGGTTTATCGAATTGAGGACCGTTGTCGTTGGCATCATCAACACTGATGACAACTTTGGTAGTCGAATGCAGAGGCGATGGATGACCATTGTCACTAACTGTTATCTGCGAATGAAAAATTTTGGGCTAATAACGCAGGTACATTGAATACAGCTATAGCTAAGCTAATTAATGTCTTTACACGTTTGAAAATACTTTTAATTTCGATCCTTTATTTAGTAGCAAAAACAAATCAACATGCGATGACAAAATCAGAGGTAAGTTTGCCAAAATTCTACCACTTTTCGGTATAACTGCCCATAATGACAAAAATAACATTTTTAGAATCACCAAGGATGTGTTTTCTGATTTTTATATCCAGAAGTTACTTCCGTTATATTTTCATTTACACTGGCCTCACTCGAATATCACAATTACAACTGATTTTATCAATAAACTCTAAGTGGTAAGATTTAGGCAACTATAGTTACCTACTTCGTACCTATGACATTTTTTTCATTTTTAGAGCTTATTTCATTATTTTTGGAAAAAGTGGTATGATTTAGGAAATTCACCACCCTTATCAGTGGTAAAATTTAGGAAACAGAGTTCACTTCCAATAAAACTTAAATTTTCCATCTTTAAACTGTAATTTTAATTAAAATTTTCTGAAAAAATGGTAAAGAAAGTTTTACAGTTTAACTAAATCAATAATTTTGAGAGCTGTAACATTTTTTTCAAGCTTGAGGTTATTATAAATAACATGCTAAAATTATCTGCTTTTGAGTATGATTTTTTTTTTAAGCTTATAAAGAGGGAGAAAAAAGGAGCAGGTATAGGTATTGAGAAAATTTTTGGTTCATTAGAGGTTAGTTGTATTACTTTAGTTCCATCATTTATCGCATGGATCAGTGATTGACTTTCCCATTGTTTGAATATCAGCAATGGTAGGTACAATTAAGGAAAGGGTACGATTTTAGCAACCTTATCTTATATTCCAAATTTGCTTCTCTGTGACTTACGGTATATTTAAATTCGAATTTTTTCACGAAGCTTGTTTAGGATAAGACAAATTTAGGAACACTAGTGCAGTGCTAATCTTTTTATTCGTTAAATTTGCAAAATCAATTACGTACATTATTGACAAAGCACTATCGAAACAGCTCTAAAGAGAACAAGAAAATACTAAAATAAGAAAATTTTGGTAATAGAACGACATGTAAATTGGATTAAACTCTTCTTTTTTTTGGAAGAGGGAAGGGGTTATGCTTGAAATTGATATTTCTTCACTACCTACACAGGAACAATGTAATTTTTAATGTATAGTGACTTTACTCGAAACTTCGGATAATCTTAAGAAAAATTTCGCAAAATAGGGGAAGATGATATTAATTAATATAATCTGTAATTATTGGCCACTAATAGACAAGAGCGATAAATGGTAAAGTAATTTTTTCTACAAGTTTTGTTTCTCCTCTCTTATTGTGTGACATACACAGAAAATACACTCCGAAGTTTAAATTTTAAGATTCAGATGATACAAACGCAAAAAAAAATTGAGAGTTAGTTTTTTGTAACACCGATGCTGATATGAAGGGAATAGTCTATGGTGGCTGGACTTGAACTTCACAAATGGTGATTAGAGTGTGATAAGGCAGATTCGTGAAGAAGACGAACCAATCAATTTTTGGAAGATTTGGTTGTTTTTGCAATTAAAATGAACTTTGGATAGTTGAATGATAGGGTAATAACATTTTGCACATTTAATACAGCGATATAAGAAAACACATGCCACGGAAGTAGAGCAATGTACCAAAATTATACCGGTACTGGGAAGTATTCATCTTGAAATTTTCACTATTTCGTTATCTACGACTCTTGATTTCACACGTCCACCTCATCACTACATAATAATTAAGTTTGCTCATCAAACACGAGCATTTATGTCAGCATCACATAAAATTTGATACAAAAATTACCGCACTTCGTAGTACCCGCTATACAATCATTTCAACGTCATCGTTTTTAAATTTTGGCTCAGAGCCAAAAAATATCCAGTTGGCAAATACAGAAAAATGAAAAAATCCAGCTCATTTTCAACATTTTTGTAGGTCGTAAATCAGGGTTAATGATAACTTATAGTATAGTTAAACCGATACAAAGAACGTAATTAATTTTCATAAACGCTACCTACTATAAAATTTCGGGCACTTTTTTTTTTTGTTTTTCATTCCACCATATAACTACGAATAGTAATTAAAAAAAATTCTCACACTCGTCGAAAACTCTTTTCTGCGATTTTCCTCCTTTTTTTATTTTATTTTTATTTTTTTACATTTAATTTTTTACTCTATTCGCCATCAAACATGAACTGTTAAAAATGTGTACATCCTGTCATACGAAAGAATTGTCCATTTGCCATGCGGGAAATTGTGGGCAATAAAAACGTAAAAAAAAAAAAAACTTTTAATTTTTCAAGCACCAAAATACGAGACGAGCACTTTGTATACTGGTACATGGAGCAGGAAGCAGGAAAAAAGTATTTGTAGTGTCCCCTTAACGACGAATATACGACCAAAATTTCTTGTTACATAATAATTCGCTGAGATACAACAAATTACACGAATTTTTTTTCACCTCTTTCTTCGTAAGTACGAAACTCCAAGCTACAAACTTATAAAATTACGCCACAAAATAGAAGAAGTATTAAAAAAAATCTAGAGAGAGAGGGAAAAAAATAAAAAAATGAGCTTTTTTGCTAGTCCTTATTTTATTTTACCCTATTTCTTCTTTTTCTTTCTTTTTTTTTTTACCGTTGTTACACATCGCTAACAATAAAATTAATTCGAGATGCGTACAAATGGTTCACAAAAATTGAATAAATCGTTTCAATTTGAATTCGCAGCGACCGGGTGTGCTCGCAAAAAAAAAAAAATGTACAAAACGGTCGGTAGTTGCTAAAATCGACTTATATCGAAGTAAATTCAAAAATTTACTCACATCGAGGATATGTTCCGGCGTGGTTTCTCTGTCGAATTTGAGACCAGTAGTTTCAATTAAACCTGCAATCGAAAGAAAAAAGAAGAAAAATGTTTAAAATTGATCAAGTATGTTCAGGTGTGCGACTGGTAGTATGCATTAATATGTCAGGGTCATAGCCTAATTTGATTGACACGTTAATAAACGTTCGGAGAATTGTAGAAAGTATTTGAGAATTTCACTCTCGTCCTACCCATCTAAATGAGGGATAATCGCTATAGGCTTTTTTGTCACTTCTGTTCTGTTCTCTCTGTTTGAATGTTTTCATCATAAAGAGATTCGAGGCTCAATTTTATTTAAAATTCGCAAAATTTATGTTCTGAAACAGTTAAAAAGTCATTTTTCTTCGTTTTAATCTTCCATAGGTATAGATACTTAACATAGGTATACCATAAAAACCAACTGAAAAGCTAACTGACTAAATCTCAACATGTAACTGACCTACAGAAACAGGCGAGGACTTGAAACACTCAATAGGCTGAGTTTGATATTACACGCACTTAAGCATTGAAATCGGTTCGATTTGAGGGAAGTTATGAAGTAACATTTCAACCTTATATTTTGCATAGTTCTTAACAATTTACACACCATTTTTGGTGGCGAAGAACTTGCAGAATCCACCCCCGTGAGTTTCAACATTTGAAACTTGAACACCCTACCCATTTACTATTACGTTACTACTTGTATTTCATTTCAATATAGTCGTAAGGAGGTCTCAAATCTATCGAGGGCTTCGAAATGAAAAACGTATGGACATCCGAATTCGCGAGAATGCCAATGATTCGCACTGCCCTTCGAAAAGTCGTAAGGAAAATGTCCACTCAAATGATTCGCCACGGCAGATAAAATCTTGAAATCAACGGTCAACCGGATTTCGATTACACCAACGCATAAGTTTTCTTCTATATTCGGTCTTTCCCGAACCATGGCAGAAGCGAACAGTGGAAGGGTTGAGGGGCGAAAAAGAGTAAACTTCATCGTATAGAAAATATTTTCGGGAAATAGTGCGTCGATTCAATCGTAAAAGGAGAAAGAAAAAAAAATTCGTCGAACGAGGTTATTTATCAAAATGACGAAGTCTATTGTATTCGTTCTCATGGAGAACGGTAAAAAAAATTATCTACTTTAGTTGCAACCGATAAACCCACTTTACGATTTTATTTTAGTTTGCGCAAAGAAGGGGGCAGCAATGCCGAAGAGGGGGAGATGGCACAAACTTCGGCGGTTATGAAATTTTTACGTTGGTTTTTTAAATTTTTTTCTTTTCAAAAAAAATAAAAATATGATCTTCGTAAAAAATATAAAAGAATGTATTAGATGAAAGAAAGGAAGGAAGAAAAAGCATTATTATGTAGGTATGGTGTACATTTTTTCCACCCTTCTTTAACGATACATTGTCACTCAGACACCATTTTCACTTTTATCGAAGAAAAATATGGTATCTCGTCGATTTTCATAACTCTTGTATTCCTTCGTCATTTGTCAAAAAGTATATAAGCGACTATTTTCGCTTGCCGGCCACGAAATTGACTACTACAGCTTAGAATCGCTGTTGCTGAAATTTATCCGGACGGAATGGCCGATTTGGCTATTTATCGGCTGCTTCTGAAGTTGCTCCCATCATTTTGTGATTCATTTTTGTACGATTTTATCAAACTCGATCAGTCCAGTAAAGTTGTTCCTTGAACGTTAAGGGAAAATTAAATTTAGACTTTTAATGGTAAGCGAATAGCGTACCTACTCACGCGAGAACAAAAATGTGTTACGACACACAACAATGTGAGGGTGCCAGTTCTAACACATATTGTTTTACACAGTCTTAACGGAAGTGTCTAAGAAAAAATTAATTTTTACTATTTATTAATATACAAAGCTAACGGCACAAGCAACCTCCAATGCATGGCAACCTTTGAGTATATATGTAATGGAGGGCTGATTCTCCAAGTGCCATTCTTCAACGATTGAGTGTTTCATCATCTAAAATATTTTGATGATTCTAATTCGAATTTTGAAAGGGGCAAAAAAGTTCCATAACGATAAAGTGGATTAAAGAAATATTAACCCTTAAGCCTTAAAGCACTTCTGAATATTAAAAGGGTTCATTTCAAAAATGTTAGTAAAACCTAATATTCAATACCAATCAATAAAATTATAAAATGCCAAAAATTTTGAATCCTGAATAACCTAAGAATTAACAAATTTCAAAAAACTATGGGAAGAGGAATGAAAATATGAGAAATATCTCTGCCGCGCATCAACCTCAGCAAGTGTGTATTTTCCTAAAGGGTCAAATTTTGTAATGGCTGCCTTTCAAAAACCAGCGGACCGATTTCGCTCAAATTCAATACCGAACCAGTCCCTAATAGTCTCCAACTGAGTTATCGTGATGACAACATGGTGGGTTTGGAACACTTTGAGAACCCCTACCTCCGAAACTAGAAGATGAATTACAAAAATTTTGACACCAATGTGTAGCCCATGAAAACTTCTAACTATACCCCACATTTTATTGCCATAGATCAAACAGCGGAGGCTCCATAGTCTCCCAAAAAATGCCAAAATGAGCCAAAAGTGGATATATACATATATATAGTGTATAGAAGAATTTGAGTGACACATATATTCGTGATCTATGACTCAAGATCGGCGCTTTTCCACAGGTACCGCCTCCAGAATCCGCCACTGCACTGAATGCAATAATTAGGAAAATACATTAATATTATATTACTCTACAAGACAGTAAAGTGAAGGGTTACTAACGAGTTGCAAATTGCTGCACAAGCCATGGGCGAGTGCTGTACGCAATTTCTTTAAAATTAATTCTAGATTTTTTAATCGCTTGATCCATCATGATTGAAATTAAAAGACAAGCAGCCTGGACTACTAACTCATCATTAGTCTCTGATCATGAATAAATCCAGGACAATAAATGACCAATGAAGGGTAGGAAATCATTTAAGAAAGTTGGTGAACTATTAATTTAACAGTCAATCATAATTAATTAGGCAAAAAGCCTACTGACTGATTGTCAATGATAATTTAGACATTCAGTTTCAATCATGATTGATCAATGGACTGAAAAACGCCCCTTATCAGTCAAGAGAGGTTCAAGTTCAGAACCAATTAAACTACAACTTCCCAGTCAAAGTCATTCGGAAATTTTTGAGCCAAAGGGAAAAAAATTAATATTTTTCAGAATTTGGGAATCATATTTCCTTACTATAATAGGTACACAAAATTCCCTTTTCGCCATCCTTTGTTGATGTCCATACTCAACAAATATGAAAAAAACTAAAAGGCCTGAAAGAATAAACTTTCACAAAGAATTTGAAAAAATTAAAAAATACAACAAATGGATCCAGAGCGTTATTTTTTATTTTTGAGGGGGATGGAATGATGCCAATAATTTTTAAGAGATCAGCTTTTTTTTTTCTTTTGGTCTTCAACAAATTTGGACGGTTTTTATCTCAATTCTGTTCATTTTTTTATTTTCTTAAGCGTTTAAAAGGGGGAAATTTAATCCGTTTTTATCAGAATTCCTTTTCATACTTTCATTTTTTCTCTTAATTTTGGTGTTTTTTACTTTCTTTGGGGCGTTCGAGGGGAATTTTCCATTTTCCCCCGTGGATTCGCGCCTGATGGAAGATGATATGAATGCCAGCCAATAAAAGTGCTATTCGAATGTTGCGATTTTTACCAACGTAACTGGTCATTTGTCACAATAGCACTTCATTTTATCTTTGTTGATTACCACGTGAAATTGCTGATGCGACAAGCTTTTATTAGCTCCAAGTAACAAAACTAATTTAGCGGGTAGCTCGAAAGTCGCATAGGCGTCAAAATTTTCGAAAAGATCCCTTTTAACTTACAGACCTTCTCTCCACCATCTCACCCCTCGAAAATAGTAACAATTACCATGCCGAATCGAAAGTCCAATTTCGTGCTCGCAAGTACCAACCGGCAGGTTGTAAGGGGTTCCTCCGTTCGGTCAGCGACAACTATCGATACCTCTTCCACCTTCCTCACCTCCTACACAGCCCACCCTTCTTCACTTCGCCGGATATCGCAACGAGCGTAGACATTAACACGAATAAATAGGTGGGTAGGTAGCGCTATTAAATACCGACCTGATGTGGAGTTTATTGAAAACAGCTTGTCCGCATTGCCACCGGTGATTCTGTAAGTAATATTTTTGTTGTTTTCGAGGTCCTTATCTTCGCTCTGTAATTGCTGCACTGCAATTCGCGCCGACGTCCATTCGCTCACGTGGGGATAATAAACTGGCTCCAACGTTAGAGGCACGTTATCGTTTACGTTCACGACTTTGATGTAGACCTGCAAAATGAAGGGAGCATGACATGATAATGCGGGCTGGAAAATTCATACACACGTAATCAAAGTAGAAGACGCCTGAAGGGTTAGAATGAATAGCATTGATTCGGATAGGGACAGCTGAATTAGACTAGTAGGTAACATGTAGCCGGAAGAAGCGTAGTGAATCAAGTCTATCACTGCGAAAATTCTGATACATATTCACTGAAGCCAATCTGCAATGAATCCAATTGCGAGGCTCGAATAAGGGATTCGTTTGGGCACCTGGAGTGTGGCATGTGAGTGGGGGGACCAGGAATAATTAGAACCTAAAACGAACAAACAATACCTATTCTCAAGAGTCATACCATACGAGTGACATCACCAGTGTAGCTTGTTTGTAATCTCTTACTAGAGTTCTAATAGTTTCAATTGGGTATGCTGGCCCGCCATTTTTAGGCACAACTAAATGTTATCTCGAAACCATAAAATTGTGAGTTCATATCTACGAGAGAAGTGAATCTAAGGGTCTATGGGCTGAATGCAAGAACGATACTTAAGGACATACTGAGGCTCAAAAATTACTTCAGGAAATACTTTTTATGGCACTCAAAAACGTTATTTATAATAAAAATTAAAGAAATACGTGATTGCTGGTCCAACAGATCAGAAGTTAATATTGTTTTTGCATTCAGCCCAATATGTATGGAATATAATAAAACACTATCGACTTAAATGCATAATTAAAAGTGATATTATTCAATAATCACTTGATAGTACAACCAATGTGTAACTTTATGAATTTTTAAAACAACGAATTATCGAAAACTACTTAAAATTAGATGAAATAAGCAATTACCAGTGAATTAAATTCGTACAATTTTGTGTCAGATTGAATAAGAAACTGATAAAATCAACTTAATATTGCGTATAAAACAACCTGTATACTTTTACAACTCTAGTGAATCTCTGAGTCAGGGTAGAGACTGACAAAAATTCTGACGTGGTACGATAGAAGTCTATACTTTTACGAGAAGACAATGAACTGACCAAACCGATCAACCTTAGATGTTCACTTTGATTTATTTCAAATTGGACTCTGATTTTGTCAAAAATCTATATCTTAATATTTATAATTTTTTTTTTTTTTTTTTTTTTGTACATTGTGGCACTAAGTTATAGAGAATATCGGTATACCGATTTTCATGACTGAGGTGTCAAAAGAAATGTTTCACCATGCAGATGTGCCATCTGAAGAGAAATAGTCCATAGCCACCTTGAGGAAAAGTTGTGGATTTTGACCCATTCACCCTTATAAATTTGTTTAAGCATTTTATCCTCCCATAAACATATTTCCCTTCATGATATTACAAAAAGTCCACAAACTTTCGAATTTCTGTCTCACTTCTTTCTCCAGAAATAGAGCGCCAAAAATTTACAAAAGTAAATTGTAGGTATATTATTGCTGTATACAAGGCACAGTCAAATAGGTCATCTGAAAATGAGAGGGAGAAAGAAGAGAACAGTCGGAAAGTGAAGGAGGGATGAGAATCATTTTATGTAAAAGAGTTGGTTACTCTCTGCAAGTGGGTGGTCCCAATGAAGGTTTTAAGCCTTAGTGGAAGTTGGTAGCTTCCCGGAGGGCAAATTTTCAGATTTTCTTTCAAGTATATCTCTCGCTTTTTTGTTATTTTTATACTGATAAACAAAAAAAGAAAAAGGAGAAAAATATACAATAAAAACAGCTCTATGTCTCTATTATAAGTCTCAAATAAAATTACTACACAGAGACGGAGCCTGCACTTGACTATAAGTTTGTTTAATTACAATTATTGAAGAAAATTACTGAAATCTAATACAAAGAAATCCAAATATTACATCAACTTCAAAAATTCTTAAACACCGAAGATCGTCATCACAAAAATGAAACACCTCCTAGCTCAATCAACGATCACTGGATGATGCACACATAACTATGCATATAGTGACCCACTGAGGTAAGCGTGCTTCAGGAGCATCCAACTGAAAATGAAGTGTTCGTCGCTAATATTCATGAAAATTTAAATATTTTTTCAACAGACTAGTGGGATTACTTCTGAACTGTATTCGACAACAGACGAAAATATTACGAAGCAAATCACCTGAAGATCACAAATCGTTTTGGGGCAGCATTAAAGGGTTAAAAAACGTGTTTTCACATTTAAATGTGGATCAATGCACATTCAAGAGAGTACTAAAAATTAATTTCACGAGATAGAATACTTTCGGAGAGGGGTAAATTTCAAAGAAAGCAAAGCATTAAAGGAACCTGCTAGTCCATTTTTTCTGTCTCCTTCATTTCAAACATAGCAGAGGTGACGGTGTTTCTTTCGTGAGAGGAGCGGAGAGACAGAGATGAGAGTGTGATAGCTAATCAGGGATAAAAATTACGAAATCTCCACAGATAGGCAAAATAATGCGAGGATAATTAAAACCAATAATTACTATTTTGGACCGTTAGGCTGATTTTAGGCTAATTGATTTCATGAAATTCACTAAAGGTTGGCATGTTTCAACACGTGTAGCCTACATAGCGTAAATGTGAGCGAAAGTAGAAGCGGAGGTTTTGTCTTAAGCGGCAGAGATAGATGCGCAAGGTTAGAATGCAGATTTTATGTAATTTTAAAGTAGGTTATACTCAATAGATCAGCTCTCGTAGATCATACTCAATATCTTCGAACTAAATGAACACAAAAGAATATCTGCAACAAAAAAATTCTACACTGAAGTGAGGTAAAACAAGGAGCACAAATACCTACTCTTTCGGTGCAATTTGACTAATAAAATTAAATTTATCTACGACCAGGAAAGAAAAGAAAAAAAGTGAACACTGACACGAACATCTACACCAACGTTCGGCAATTATCTCATTGAGGCTCTTATTTTTGGCGCTTATTGAGGGACAAAAGCGTAAACTTTACCGAACAAAATCTGGTCCCAAATTACTCAACTTTTCACACGCACTCATAACGCCGCCTTATCGCGTACACTATTTAGGCCAGACATAAATTTCATTAATGACCAACGTAATAGCGAAAAACTTTTGCAGCCAGCGTCAGTACAGCCAACCGAAGTACACCTTGAATGTTCAACTTTTTTTTCCTTATTTAATATTTCTCGCAGTTTCCTTTTTTTTTCATTTTTTAAACACGCCGATAACTAGAATTTCCCTTAAAACATCCCCGATTATTGAGACAGGGGTTAAGCACGCATTTTCTTCGTACAGCATAAGAAGGCGATTTATGAATCAAAATACAGTCAACATCGCACATAAATTACAAGCCGCGAGTTTCGGAATTAACTCCATGCGGCATAATATTTTTTTATTAGGCCGACTTGAGGGGATGAAAAGGGTCAGAAAAGCTGGAATAACGAGGAAACTAATTCTGGCGATGCACGTTTTTGCCAGCGACTGGAGTGGACTAACACGTAAACCGCACGTTCGCCAACTAAATACAATTAATACAATTTCTACGAGGCAATCAGTAGTGATAAGAATTGAAATTTTCGTCCGCCCAGACGGCAAAGGCGGAAAACACAAGCTACATCGTTAAACGATAGGGTTTTTGCTCAGTTGAATTGCATAGGGAAGAGGCCAAATATCAGTCTATATCAATATAGTTTCATAAAACATGTTTCGACAATATTCACACATCCCATCCAATTAAAAAACGAATAAAGAGAGAATAATTCATGAATCAATTAATAATAATTATTAATCATTCATTAATCAATAATAATTACTAATCATTAATTCATCATTCATTCCATTATTATTTATCATAAATGAAACGAATCTCACATTAGCGCTCCAAACAACAGTAGAGAAATAAATTTATTTTCACAGTTGAAAAACAAAACATCGAATTGGCTGAAGAATAAGAAGGAAAATAAGAAGTAAAATGGTGATTTTAATAGGGTTTTGTAGCAATTCGTGCAAAAATCTTAAAAAGGAGCGAATACAAGAACTAAATTTTGGGATACTGATCTGCTGCAGAACGCGTTTCTCCCGCAGAGAATTCAATCTTCATTTCAGATGCTATCACAACAGCTACCGGTATCTGTACATCGACGAATTTTAGAATGCTTCGGTCTCCTAACGTCATTCTAGTATACAGGGTGGCTCATTTATCACGCGCTCCCCTTTCTTTTCTTTATTTTTAACGATGGAAAAAATTTGTTCAAGATCACCTTAATTTTTGGCCGAGATTTTGAATTCATGGTTAGAAATTATTCACGAACCTTGCAAATATCTACTTACCGGAAAACTGAACATTACTTGGTTTTTTTGAATGAGAAACCCCATTTTTCTCTTCAGATTTTAAAACTAGAGAAAATTTCATGATGATTTGACTGGTCAAACATCAAAATCAGTGGAGTATTGACAAGATGTGAAGATTAGAATATCACTTGAACTAGGTAATTTGCACAATCATTTTCGAGTTATTTGTGTCAGCAAGTGGAAAAACGTAGGTAGTTTTCAGGTATTAATTAGGTGGTATTCTAAACGTCATATCTTCGTCAATACCCAACTGATTTTGTTATTTGACCAGTAAAATCTTGATGAAATTTCCTTTAATCTTGAAATTCAAAGAAAAAAATGGGGATTCTCATTAAAAACAAAACCAAGTAACGTCCAGTTTTAGTGTATTTTACTAACCAATGCAGTGGCTGGTCCTGGGGGTGGGACTTGTGGAAAAGCGCCAATCCTGAGTCATAGATCATAAATATATGTCACATAAATTTTTCTGCGCGCGCGCAAACACACACACACACATATATATATATATATATAAACAAATAAAGAAAAACTCGCACCACTGTATCAACAAACTATCGTAGCCTATTTGATAAAGTGCCTGCTTTTTAACCTGCAGAGTGACAGTTTTAATTCCTATCATAACCAAAAGAATTTTAGAGATAAAACAAATTACGTTAAAAATAAATTTTTTTTAAATACGCTTTTATGAGAGTAAAATATTTTCAAAAAATTTAAAAAAAGTCACATCAAAAAAATGATGAGCCCAAGATCAGAAGCCCCGTGACACTGATCTTAAAGATCACATTCTATCCATGCGCCACACCTGTGTATTAAAAGAAAGAAAAAACACTGATATAATTGGGATTTTTAAGCACATAGATAGCGCTACTATCGATCCCTAATGCAAAAAAAATAAAGAGTGATATAAGAAACCAAAAACTTTACTAAACACGTGCAAAATCAATAAGCAGCCATTCAGCTTCGGGAATGATAGAATTTTTCACTCTTGAATAGTTTAAAAACAATTCCGCCATATGTCAATCACTTTGTTTAAAAATTCCAATTGGCTACAATAACCGAATCATAATAGGGTGCACCCCAGTGGACTACTATTAAACTACATAATATTTTGTAGCATTAGTAATCACACTGAAATCGTATAAAAATGAAATTAAATTATAAGATAGAGAATATGACAGAAGGTGTGAAAAAAAATTATGGCCCGGAAAAAAGAATAAAGGAATGAGAAAAGTAGAATTCTGAAACTGACCACTTTCATCGCATCCAACATTTCTCAAAAATAAGTACAGCATTTCGTACACAATCTGAAAAAAATACCTATTTGAGGTATTTATCCAAAACTAAAAAAAAAAATTGCAGTTTTTTTTTTAAAAACCAATTTTGAAAAC
Source organism: Ericerus pela (assembly GCA_011428145.1). NCBI lineage: Eukaryota > Metazoa > Arthropoda > Insecta > Hemiptera > Coccidae > Ericerus > Ericerus pela. Next base: position 849,539 of record WOFM01000403.1, read on the forward strand.
CAACTAAAAATTTACTACTTACATGCAATATCGAATGCAAAGGCACCACAGCGTGATCTTGCGCAAAAACAGTCAGCCAATAACTGGTCTTGGTTTCAGCATCTAACGTTGTTAACGTACTTATGTTTCCTGTCAACAAATAAATGAAAAATGATGTATTAATTATTATGCCTAAATTAAATCATCTTTATAGGTACACTATACACCATTAAAAATGAACATCCTGCAATATAATATTTTTATTAAAGGTACAGCAACTAACATTAAAAAGCTTTCACTCTTTTTCCTTATTACCACCAAGTATAAGACCGTCATACGGTACGAAGCGACAACAACGTTGGCAAATAAAATTAACGTCTCATTTTATTTTTTGTATTTTGTCACGGAAAAAAAAAGGAAAAAAGGAAAAATAAAAAAAAAGGAAAAATAAAAAAAAAGGAAAAATGAGGAAAAATGAAAAAAAAAGAAAAAAAAAGAAAAGAAAGTAAAGTATTTATTACAAGTTTTTACAAATACCAGGAATTTTCATTTTTAAACGAATGAATATTTTCCCGATAACGGATGTACACGTTGACTCTTCTATTTTTTCTTTCATTTTTTCAGCAACATTTTTCGTTTTTCCCCTCTTTCACTTCCTTACATTTTCAAACATATTTCTTCGGTGCACAAACCGTCGACTAAGTTATTAAATTTTTCGCTTCATTTTTTGCAACATTAAGTAAAGAGAGGAGGCAGAGAAAAATGAAAACCAACTATTTCATTTACCACAAATTATAGCGATGTAACTACGGCGACGCGTAATTTACTTCCTATGGGAGAAGCCTTTTCGCCAGTTCCTTACATAGGCTACTTGGTATATTATTAAATAATATTATAAAATAGGACGGCCATCGAGGAGAGCTGATGCCATGAGACGAACGGTGAGTTATTAAACTTTTTCGCCCAACGAGTGAAACAAAGAAAACTGAAATTATAAAAGATTTGACGCTAATTAAAAGTTGACTAGAACCCAAATTTACGCGCGCTATAATATAGTTGACAAAAGAACTTTGCTGTCGTTTTGTGTCATTAACCGAGGCATAACAGCCAAATAGCGAATCAAAACGTTGATGTTAACTGGGCGTGAATGACCACTGGCAAATGAACAACTTTAAAAATGCGCAGCAATCAAATCAACATCGTTCCTTCCAGTACACACCTCTCCTTTCGTTTATACTAACGAGTGCAAAAACTAACGACCTATTCTCAAATAAGACAAAATTCTAATTTATTTCTGGCATGCTCATTGCATTCTCCAGTATTCAACAATTTTAAAGAAACGATTGGAGCATATGAACAAAATGATTTAGGTCTTCTGGTGATGAGGTGAAAAGAAAGCGACCCCATCCGATACGTAGGTAGGTGAATGATTTTCGAGAGAATTAAGGTCTGAGGAACATAAAAAAACTACGGACGAGATGGAAGATTTGGTTAGATGAAGCCGGTTCACCTAGCTTTGCAGGAGTGAGGCGAATAAAAAACATTGAATCAATAATTTATTCTGAAATACAACATACGTAAGTTCCATTAAAAAAAAAGGGATTTTGCGTGTGAGCTGCGAGAAATCGATATAAACTACACGTATGAGTTTGGAAAGTTCCACTCTCAAAGTTTTATATTTGTTTTCAGAATAAAATCAAAATCATCACCACAATCAGTGACCCATAATTGCCTCAAACGAACAGTCCATAAACACCATACACCGTCGTACACTAAAGAACAATACTTTAATTTCAATATTAAAATTTACTACCTAATTCAGTAAGAATGAAAACCGATATCAAAGAGTTACGATTTATCGATTATCGAGATTCAAGATTTAATACAGACATTTTTTATTCGTAGTATCTACTGCTAATAACAAAATTGACGATACGCAGCTTGCAGATCTGAAAGAAAAACGTTCGTTCCAGCTGAGATCCAGCCAAATTTTTTGTCTGCAGGCGTTATTACTCACTGCTGAATTTTTCTATTAAACGAATTTTCTCAAACTAGGGACCTACCTAGTAGTGTGCCAAGGTAGGCACACGCCACAAACAAAAACCAAGTTAGCTTCACTTTCAGTGTATTTTCCACAGAGAAATTAAACTATTGCATTCAATGCAATGGCGGGACCTGAGGAAAAGCGTGGATCCTGAGCCATAGATCACGAATATATAGGTCACTCAAATTCTTTTGTATAGAAATATATATATTCACTTTTTGCTCATTTCGACACTTTTTAGGAGGCTGTGGAGCCTTCGCTGTTTCACCTATGGCAATGAAACTTGGGATAATGTTAGAAGCTTTCATGAACTACACATTCGTGTTAAAATTTTCTCAAAGTGTTGCAAACCCACCATGTTGTCATCACGATAACTCATGTAAATTAAAAATTTTGGCTTGAAATTTTTATAGCAGTTGGAGACTATTAGAGACTGGTTTGGAATTGAATTTGAGCAAAATTGGTCCATGGGTTTTTGAATGACAACCATTACAAAATTTGACACTTTTGGAAAATACACATTTACTGCATATGATGCGTGGCAGAAATATTTTGTCTTCAACTTCTCAAATTACCTGAAAATAGAAAAACTTGAAATTCCTGAGGCGGGTAGATATTTGTATTATTCTACCATACTGTATTATCGTATCGTTTCAATGTGCACAAGGTCCATAACCTCATACCATATCAAAAACTGATACAATGATATGATATGAGCCTCTTCCATTTGATATCAGTATTCTACCACTACATCAAAAGGCGCTACCTGGGATTGCAAAATTTTCAACAGAATTTAAGGGTATGGTACGATCTCAAGCAACACCTCATAATTGCATATTGTATCATGACACGCACCGATGATACGGTATGGCAGAATGATAAAAATGTGTACCCGCCTTAAAACAACCCGAGTCCAATTTTAATCTATGATTTTGACTTTAGCATATAAAATCAATCCTAGATAGCATTCTAGAGTTACAATTTTAAATACTCTTGGGTATTTTAATCTAAGAATAACGTGCATTTGACCAACAGATTTCCCTACATATTGTTTTCTTAAAACCTGACATCATGAAATTCTGGAATATTAAGAATTACCACTCTTCATACTCGAACAAGAACCACTTAACCAGACATGTTTCGAGATCATAAAGAAAAACAAACATGCAAACAAAATCAGTGCATTAAAACTGAATAACATACCAGTTATAGAACAGCAAATAAAACAAAACACAATTTTAACTAGGACAAAAAACAAATGTTCATGAGAACATAATAATATCGTAATAAAAAATCATAAAAACAATATAAACCAAAAACAAAGTGTTCTCACCAAGAAAACTAGAACAAGAAGAAACAATAAAGTTCTAACAGTCATCTAAATCACAGAAAGCTGTAATTTAGATTATAATGGAGCTTTCTAATTGATTTGTATTTTTTACCCTTCTCAAATGGAACTAGTCCAAAAGAAGGAGAAAAATACAAATTAATCCTGGAACCAACTGAAATTAGATAAAAACTGGAAACACTAGAATTCTTGTAATGTACAGGTAAAATCACACTTATACCTCAATCCAGATTGTTTTTTCGTAACTTCCTAAAAAACTTCTGTAAGTACAATGAACACTGTTGATCTAGTTATTGAGTAGCGGGTTTATGTATGTATATAATACATACGTACATACATACATACATAATACGTACCCATACATGCATGTATACATACCCACATATAATTTTGATCGTATTATAGAATCGGATAGAATAGGAGTTGGTTATACCAAGTAGCAGAGTCGAGCCCAGTGTTGGCAATAAGTAAAGCGTACCTTATCGAGTATGAGGAATTACTGAAATCAAGCAATAAGGATAGAAATCCGTGTTACACTCCCGGAAATAAGCAGCCTCGTGGATTTCTCATAATCAGGAATACATATTAAAATAATAATGATCCAAAACTATCTCGAAATAAGAAACACTACCTACTTCCTGTAAACTCATTCGAGTAGAAATTGAATTGATAGAAGGGGGAGCAGATATCTATTCTTCAGCCCTAATTCTTCTCAGCATGGCATTCAAATAATAAACTATATCCCTTCTTTACTCATATTTTATTTTATTCAAACATTTTTCTTTCAAGTTAACAATTTTCAAGCTGAGAGTCATGTGAAATTGAGGATAATAAAGCACCAAATTTTATAAATGCTCTATTATCACCCAAAATTATACTTGGCATCAACTATTGGTCAATTAATTATGATTTAACATGAACTCGTTTTCACACAATTTGTAATGTGAAATTAGTAATTTTCACACTATTGTTGCTGTTACAGTGTAGTACTGAAGCAGAAAAAGTTTGTATGTACTAAGTATTGGTAATCAAAATTTTCGGAGTTTTCAGAAATTTTATCCGATATTATGCTTAAAAACTGTTTATTTTTGAGGAACAAAATGCATAAAATAATATGCCTGGATTATAAGTTATGCTGAGAAAGCGAATATAAATCATAATTAATTGATTAAATAATCGATAATTTAAGTGTAATTTCGTGTGATAACAGAGCATTTATGAAATTTCAAAAAATACCCTCAACTTCACATAACATCCAACTCGAGAACCATTAACTGGAGAAAAAATTGTTGAATGTAAAACATGTATAGAATTTAATCCTTTACAATATTATAATAACCTTTTTTTGTCTGACCCCTGTCGAAAATGAGATATTATCAAAAAACGAATCAAGGTAAAATGTACGTATTACTTGGACTACACATGAAGTACGAAATTTTCGGCTAACTACTAATAAAATTTAAATCTTAACAGCTATTGAATAACGAATAAACCACCGACCATGTCGTCGTAGCGAGAGGATACCATTTTTTAATTCTAACCAATACATCACATCAATGAATATTCCTAACGTCGAAGTTATATGGAGCATCGACAGAGTGACATATTCGACATCGATCGCACGTAAATGAAAAAGAAACGGCCAAATAAAAGCGTTGTGTGGGCAATACAATATAACATATAAGTCGTCCCAACTAAAGTGATGTTAAAAAGTCATTTTCAACGTCGTCTTTTCAATTATAACCTCTTCCCAGAATTTATGAATAGACATTTTAAACTCGTCGTAAAACAACAATTTCGCTAAACATACTTACATTCCTATTTTATCGACTAAAAAGACAGAAAAGGAGAGATAAATAAACGAAGGAAATGATGAGGAAAAAAAAGTCCACTGCGAAAGACGAGATCCCTCGTCCCATCGTAACACGGATCAAACTGAACAATTTTTTCCATTTGTCTTGGGCGAGACGAACGAATGATACAAAAAATTGAATTTCATTTAAACATAAATCCTTAAGGATTTTTTAGAATGAGAAAAGTGAATTTTCCGAATCTTAGGTCTAAGTAGCCTCTGAATATAAAAAAAAATATAAAAAAAAATTAAGGAAGAAAGACAATTGACAGAACGATGACGCATACTTTATTGTAATAAAAAATAACAAGTAAACGAACTACTTCAGAGATAATAATATATATATATATATATATATATATATATATATATATGTAAAAAGAATACTCTTCTTTTTCGAATGACTACAATTTTGTTTGTTACTCTCGTTCTTTCATGAATTTGTAATGTTTATTTTTGTTTGACCCACATTAAGAAATTGACACAATTCGACTATCTAATATTTACCATTCCGATCTTGTTATCTTTAAGTTACGTCATTTCATGTATTATCGACTCCACCATCCTTTGTTAAATGACATCATTTTTGACCATACTCAACATGACTATTTTTCCTTTGTAACAAACGTCGATTTCATTTATCAAATTCATTCATTCATTCATTCGTCCGTTAATCGCCGTTTCAGAAAGATAGATAAAACTTAGTCGTATCTTCGTTTGTTTCTTTGTGTATAATAATCTTGAATTTTCTAATTTCACTACCATATTTTAATTGTGTCAATAAACTCTGCTTTTGATTACGAGTTCACGAAACCTTATTTACGTGCAAATTAGATCGAGTGGAATACCCGGAAACAAATTTACAAATTATAAAATTCTTTTAAACTCGAAACAGATTTTTTTTCTTCCGCGATGTCTTCTACCAAAATACAACTGCTGATGATGGCTGAGGGTACCGACAAAACAACAACAGTCAACTTAAAGAAAATTCATTTGTTTGGTGATGGAATCTGGTTTGCTTTTCCAGAGGAACTTCAAAAGGCCACACTCCATAAAGAACTTATGGCCTTAGGTCCTCCAAAGAGTGCTGCATCGGTCCTACAATCAAGAGGACAATACAGAACCATAAATGTCTCCATCCCTCCTGATGTGGCAAAGCTATACTTAGACACTGATGAGAATTTTGTATTCAATAACTACCTGTTACCAGAGTTTTCACCCTCTGACCAAGCAAAGCTGAAAGAAGACGCCGATCAATCGATAACAACCTCAAAGAGAGACAAAGACGAGTCAGTGACCAGCATAATGAAGCATTTCCTGATAGAAAAATTTTCTCCAAAGAACAAAAACGTGATTGCCTGGTGCGACACCTTTGAAATAGAGTCGCAGCGGTTCAAGTTGGATGGCCAGAAACAAATTGAGGTCTTCAAGAGCTGCCTGGAAACATCAATGGCTGATTGGTTCACCATCAATCAGAGAAAACTCAGACTAAACACCGCATGGTCCGATTGGAGAGCTGATCTCATCGCCACTTTCGCTGACTCATCCAGGAAGCCAATACGGTATGCCTACAACTACAGGTATTTGAGTAGCTCTTATATAGAATTTGTTGTAAAAAAAGAAAAATTATTATTAGAAATTGATAGAAACTTGCCGGACATAGTAATTTTAGATCTAATAGTTTTGGGACTTCCTGTCCATATACAAAATTCTTTTAAAAAAAATGTTGTCACGTCTCTCCGTATTTTGCATGATAAACTAAAAAAATTTGAGACGGAAGACAAGATTAATGACCTAAATAATAAAAATATAACTTTTCTTAATAAAAATAAAACTTCTAACATGAATAAATCTGAAATCGTAAATAAAAATAATAATAATAATAACCAACATGAGAGGAAGTCAGGTGGTGCAGAAAAGAAACCTTGTACTAACTGTGAAAAAAGAGGCTTTTTTGAGAGGTACCATCCGGAAGCTCTATGTTGGTTCAAAAATAAGCCAAATAATCAAAAAACAATTAATAAATTAGAAATTGAAAACCCTGTTTCCGATGATGAATCAAAAAACTAAATCACCCCCCCCCTGATTAAATTAAATTTATGCCTTAATGATAACCTTTTTTGTAAAGGAATTTATGATTCAGGTTCGAATATTTCTATAATCAATAGAAACCTGATCAATTCCATGAAGGTTAAGACTTTTAAATTCATTAATAAATCTTTTCGGATGATCAGAGGGTATGGTAAAGTTTTAGGAATAGTTAAAATAAAAGTTAAAATTTTTTCACAAAGTAAAGAAGTTTATGTTTTCGTTCTTGATGAAAAGGAATTTAATTATGATTTTTTAATAGGCTTAGACCTAATTCGAGAATTTAGCCTTTGCCAAGACAAAAACCTAAAAATTTCTCAAAAACAGAAAAAGAATACTGAAAATTTTTATGAAGAAAATAATAGAATAGAAAATTGTAACGTAAAAGTTTCCAAGACAGAGTTAAATTTAGAACATTTAGATGACAAAAAGAAAGAGAAATTAAGAAAGGTTATTCAAGATTATGATTATGTTTTTGCAAAGAGTAAATACGACGTCGGTAAAGTCACGGACTATTTTGCTGTAATTAAGCTAACTTAACATAAGTATGTATCTCGCAAACCATATCGATGCAATATCATCGACCAAAGAGAGATAGATAGAGAGCCAAATTTCTAAGCTTCTTGCAGCTGATATGATTGAGGAGTCAACCTCACCCTTTGCTGCTCCTGTGACTTTGGCTTACAAAAAAAACGCCAAAGGGGTGAAAGTAAAAAATAGCATGTGTGTCGACTACTCAGCATTAAATAAAATAATTGTCCCCGAGAGTCAACCATTTCCCCATATTGAGGATTTAATTGTCAAAGCTAGAGATTGTAGATGGTTTTCAGTTCTCGATATCAATAGTGCTTTTTGGTCCATACCTATAAGAAAGAAAGACAGATACAAGACAGCCTTCGTGACTCAGACTGGACATTACAATTGGAAAAACATGCCTTTTGGATTAAAAACAAGCCCCGCAATTTTTCAAAGAATCCTAAGAAACATATTAAAGAGAAAAGACCTAGATGATTTTTGTGTGAATTATATAGATGATATTTTAATTTTTTCAAAAACATTCGAGGATCAAATAGAACCCCTTAAAAAACTTTTTACATCTATATATGAAGAAGGGTTTAGACTTAATCTGACAAAATGTGACCTCGCACACAGTAAAGTAAAATATCTGGGTCACTACATTCAAAATAATGCGATTCACCCCATTTTCAATAACGTATTACTGGTTCGGGACTTCCCAACCCCCAAAAATCAGAAGAACGTAAGACAATTCCTCGGTAAAGTAAATTTTTATCGTTCATACATACCTAATTCATCAATAATTCTGGCCCCCTTAAATAATTTATTAAAGAAAAACACACCTTTTATATGGAACGATAAATGCGAGGAAAGTTTCAAAAAAATTAAAGATTTATTATGTTCCAAACCGTGTCTTGCAATATTTAATCCAAATAGGGAAACAATTGTACAAACTGATGCCAGTCTGGAAGGAATAGGTGCCATTTTGAAACAGAAACAAGATGACGGCTCTTTCAAACCAACTGCTTTCTTTTCAAAAAAACTTAACGAGGCCCAGAAAAGAAAAAAAGCAGAATTTATAAAATTTTTGGCCATAAAAGAAGCCCTTATGTACTGGAGACATGGACTATTGAGACTGAAGTTCAAAGTTTATTCTGACCATAAGCCTTTAGAAAATTTAAAAATTAATACAAAATGCGATGATGAACTTAGAGAATTAATGCTTCAGCTGTCCCAATTTGATTTTGAAATAGAATACGTGCCGGGAGAAACAAATAACGAAGAGGATTGTTTGTCTCGCAATCCCGTTTTAGATCATTTTAAGGCCTCTTCCAAACTCAGAGTCGTCAATCTCATTGAAATAAAAGAGATAATAGAAGATCAAAAAACAGCACTTAATGATTTTAAAAGACTCAAAGATAATAATGTAATAATAAAAGATACCCTAATGTTTTCAAAACATAGAAGAACAAAAGAAAAATAATAATTTCTGATAATTTTGCGAAAGAAATAATAAAAAAAAACACACCTACAATTTGGACACATAGGGTCCAACCAGATTTGGTTAACTTTATTTCCCCTTTTTTATAATGAAAATTTTAACAAACTTATAACAAACTTCTGCTAAAATTGCACCGTCTTTATCAAAAATAAAAGCCGAATAACTATGAAATTCGGACATCTTTCTCACCTTGGAACAGCTAAGGAACCTTTTGAGTATATATCCATTGACACTATAGGTTTTACTAAAAATAACTCTGAAGAAAGATATTGTCATTTATTAGTCGATCACTTTACTCGTTTCGCCTTCACACTGATCTCCAAAACTCAAAATTCTAAAGATTTCATAACTTTATTAAAAATAGCTCTCAAAAAAGGAAATAAAATTTCAAATCTACTGGCCGATCAATATGGAGGTCTGAATTCTAAAGAGTTTAAAGATTTTACTAATCAAAATAAAATAAACTTGATTTTTATGGCAGTAGATTGTCCATCTTCCAATGGACTCAATGAGAGACTCAACAGACATTAGTCAACAGGCTGAGATGTAAAGTAAACGAAAATATTAAAAATAAAAAGAAATCTTGGTCCCTCTTACTAAAAGAATGCGTAAATGAATATAATGACACCATACACTCTGTCACCAAATATTCTCCGAACTATTTAATGAATAATGTAAAAATTAAAGTAATATCCAAATTTGGAGATAACGTAATGGATTTAGCAAAAGACAGAGAAATCGCATTCAGAAATTCATGTAAAAACCATAATATAAACAAGAAAAGATTTGACAAAAATAAAGTTAAAAGTAATTTCAAAGTAGGGGACCTCGTATTCGTTTTACATGGTAATCCTCTAAATAAGAACAAATTGGACAGAATCAGAACTGGACCATACAAAATTCTACAACGAATCTCTAGCTCAATTTTTCAGGTTGACTCCGGCTATCAGAAGCAAGAATCAAATTTTTACCATGTTTCGAAGCTGTATCCGTCTGTTATTTGTTAATGTCTTTTGTTTACAGGGTGTGGGGATGTAAAAAAAACACTCTTCTTTTTCGAATGACTACAATTTTGTTTGTTACTCTCGTTCTTTCATGAATTTGTAATGTTTATTTTTGTTTGACCCACATTAAGAAATCGACACAATTCAACTATCTAATATTTACCGTTCCGATCTTGTTATCTTTAAGTTACGTCATCTCATGTATTATCGACTCGACCATCCTTTGTTAAATGACATCATTTTTGACCATACTCAACATGACTATTTTTCCTATGTAACGAACGTCGATTTCATTTATCAAATTCATTCAATATTCATTCGTCCGTTAATCGCCGTTTCAGAAAGACAGATAAAACTTAGTCGTATCTTCGTTCGTTTCTTTGTGTATAATAATCTTGAATTTTCTAATTTCACTACCGTATTTTAATCGTGTCAATAAACTCTGCTTTTGATTACGAGTTCACAAAACCTTATTTACGTGCAAATTAGATGAGTGGAATACCCGGAAACAAATTTACATATATATATATATAAAGGGATATGTATTTTTTTTCCATAAAAATTACATCTGTCCAAATTTTTCAATTTTTAAAATCAAAAGAAAGTAGGTACACTTCATTTTTTTTCTGACTGTCATTTATAACGCTGTACAAGGCTTTAAGAAAAATTTCGTAGATACAAGTTTTAGGAAGGGAAAGGAAAACTAAACAAACGAGAATCAAAACAGGTACAACTATTCGTGCGTATGGATGCACGCTACTCAAAAATTATTAATTTTAAGAATGATAGATGTAAAATTCACAAATCTGGCAAAATCGTGATCATTGAAAATCACTGAGACAAACCGCAAACATGAATAAACTTCTTTCTGTAGGTAAATGAAACGAGAATATCTAACGTTGCAGGACGCAGAAGGTATCACGAAGTAGATACCAATTTCCTTTTGCAGGTATTACGGGAAATCCTTTGCAGGTATAACGGGAAGTATCTCTCCGTATATTTAGGGCGCAGAGATTCCGTAAAATACTTTGTACTACTAGAAGCATTATTCTGTGTATTTACGGTATAGGGGCTACAATACCAGCCCTCTCAGTTCATTTCTTGAAGGTATATGATATTCAGAATTTGACGATTTCTGTATTGATAAATATGTAGGTAGGTATTATTAATATGATTATAAAAATAAATTTTTCTGTCAAAAATTTCAAAAACATCCTTCAGTAAAATAATTTTTGAAGCGGAACTTCCTTGTATTGGATAATAAAATTCAATGAACTCTGTGAAATGAAATACACAAAATGGTAATGTAACGAAAGACGTGAAATGAAATTCACAGCGCACTATTTTCATCAGTTCAAAAGTTATTAGGCTTTTACTGCAAAAGTAATTTTTGTTTTAAATTGACAAAATACGCAAATAATTATACAAAAATTATGAATAACAAAAATGGAAACAAAATTTTAAGAAACAAAAACCTACAGAAATGGAAAAAAATGTTGAAAAACCTAAACAAAATGGAAAGCAAATTTTTGAAAAACTAAAAGAAAATAAAAATAGAAACAACATTTTTTTTTTCACTTGCAAAAAACTTAAACTTTAGATTTGAGAAATGTATTTTTGATAGTCTATTTCTTTAAATCCACAAATTATATTTATAATCGATGGAAAATATAACAAGAAAAAACGACATCGAATGTAAAAACGAACCCCGTTTTTTGCTGTAGTGAAAATAAAAATGTTATCACATTAAAAAAAAAAAAAAAAGGTATGTGAAAGGAATTGGTTCAAAAAATATATCAATTTGAAGGAGAGTTAAAATGTAGACTATGGCCCGAATGCAAGAACGATACTTAAGGACGGTTTTTATTTTTCACACTTAGTATTAACCAACCCAAGTCAATTTAAAACTTGCAGTTCTCCACTATATTTCTCAGTGCAACTAAGTTTTTTCTAGTAGTTTTAATATAGTCTTTCACGAAAAAGCAACGTTTCTCTTTATTCTTAGTTAAACTATTTTTTTTGGCAGCTTCACTGCAATTTAAACGCAGACCTTTAGGTTAGTTAACACTACGTGTCAACTATAAATATCAGCCTAAGTATCTTAAAATAATTTACCTATATAAAGCTGTATCTATAATATATGTTTATAGATAGATGATAATTGATAATAGAAAAAATGAAAGAATCACTCAAGTATCATTCTTCCATTCGGGTCAATGTTATAACAATTATACAGTTACAACGAATATGATGGGAAACTACGTTTCCATTTTTAAAAACCATTTCAGCTTATAAGACTGACCATTGCAATTATATTTGGTCTGAAAAACTCAAGATATAAAACGAAAATTTTTTCCTTAAAATAATTAGAAAAGTGTCATTAACTTCAATTGTTTCCTTATTTTTGCTTAGTAAAACAGAATTTCAAATTGAGCAAACCAAAAAAGATCATCGGGAGACCAATTCATAAATGTTTTTTCAATAGATCATAAAATTGCTTTCCAGCTACCTACTAAAAGTCGTTATTCAGCGAGGATTTTCCCGAAACATGTAAACATTGATGAGTGCAAACAAAACAGTTTGGAACTCGTACATCTTTTAATTCAATACCCTTATTGTAAATCGAGGAAATGCGACTCATCCTTTTTTCGATGGTGAATACTCCCTCAGAATTCAAAAAGATACAATATAGCTAACATAGATGAAACAGGTTTTTCATGAAACAGAAACTAGTATCCATAGAAATAATGCAGTAACATGGAATACACACGCAGGGCCAAAACTGATCTCACGATGAAGTCAATATGCAGGGTGACAGTAATTTTTTAAAAGATATCATTATCAATTCCGAAGATAGATTAACTGAAGAAAATTTTTTTCTATCTTTCTATTCATTACTGATAGCAACATGTAGAATTTATTCGTAAGCGTACTCAACTAAATTGAGGGAGAAAAAAATCAACGGCTTTCACCGCAAAGAACAGCCCATTTAGGCGAAAATCCAAGACGCCTCGTACAATTTTCAATGAAAAATGTTTTTCGAAAGAAATTTTCGTTAAGGAAAACTTTTTTTCGAGTAACTTCGCCCCAACATTTTCTCACCAAGTATGTCAGTTTGTCAAAAAAAAACAACTATTTTTTTCATTGTGGATATGTAAGACGTTAAAAATCGAAGAAAAAAATTAGGCTACAGCACACAAGAGCAGACGTCAGTTTAAGTACGTGCGAATCATGCATTTTTCAAGCGCAAAAATACAGCTTAGGTACCTTATACGTAGATATACTTTCATCCCACTCTTCTTTTTTCACTCTTTTCATTCGTCGCTTCTGTCTAGAAGATGAATAAAACGTTGGAATAAAAGAGCACGCATCACCGACAAAGAAGATCACACACAATATACCATAGTTTCTATGCAAAATGAAAACTCGAGAGTCAATATTCGTATCAAACCAAGTCGAAGAATTCAGAATATTTCCATTCACTCGAACGGCGAACATAAAAAATGTGAGATTCTCGTTTGTGAATATTATTGTTGTGTACGTTTCCCTCTCAAAAAAGAAGAAACGAGGAAATATTATACGAAGTACAACCAACGATACCTACGATATATTGTTAAACTCGATGTAGATAGTGTGCACGATCAAAACAAAGTGTTTTTAACAGAATAGCGAATAATAATTCTAAACTACTTCAGACATTTTTGAGAGAATGGAGGGAAAGGTCAGAGAATTTTTAAATTTATACAATTCCATACGCAGTTCAGTTCGTTCTATCAAGAGGCAAAAAGGATACAAAATAAAAAAACTCTAGCGCAGCAGTACTTCGCTAGAAAACCCAGTTTGCTAATTTTCATCTATAATTCACAAAAAAAAAAAAAAACCACCAACAAGCCTGGTTTTAAGAAAAAATATAACAGACTGCTTGCAGCTCGCACACAGTTATCAAATTCTGTTTTATATGGTTGTTCGTAAAAATAAATAGAATTTTAAAAACAGGAAGACGAATATGAAAAAACCAATCGCAGCAGACTACCTAAAATTCTATTTTGTGATTAGTCCGTTTGTCTGAAAATCCCAAAAAGCTCCGAATTTTAAATTAATATTGGGGGCTTGTGTGGATCGGATTCAAAATTTTTCTTCTTCAAGACACTTTTACGAAAAAAGACAAACAGACGGCGGCGGATTCAATTTTGTAGATTGAAGTTCGATTGCTGTAGAGGCACACAAAATTTCGTTAGAATTCCAGAAATCAGGTCAAACACATTATCTCCTTTTGACGCAGTCGGTAAAAACGGGAAAAAATTGTATAAAAATATTGATGGATATCTGACAAACATATCGATACATCGACATTTCATTGCTAATTTCAGGTGAAAAAAATTACGAGAAACGATTGACAGTTATCGATATGTTTAACAAAAATATCGATCTATCGATGTTTTATTGCTAAAAACCGATTTTCCAAGACTTTTTTATTCATTAGTTTTCTCGGAAAATGCTGAACCAATAGGTACCAAACTTCAACCAGATCTGGTACCACGTGAAGAACATCTTTCGTCAAAATTTTAACCCTACCACTTTCGTAGTTTTCTCAAAACCGTGAACATCAAATTATTTTCAACAATTTTTCTTCTCTTGTTTTATTAGAATGTACCAAATTAACAGATATTAAATTTCCATCAGACTTGCACCTACATAAGGATAATCTATCGTAAGAGTTTCAATCGCATCACTTTTATCATTTTCTCCGGATTAAAACCAAACGTGGTGAAGACAAGTGGGAGAGAGGGAGAGAAGAGTTGAATGAGATAAATTAAGTCCGTAGCAAGTCTGGACAGAAAAGGGTGTTAGGCTGAAAGTAAAACACTAATTATTATGTCGTAATATCGTGCGAAGCGAAATGACTGAAAAAGAATAGGATGTGATCAGGAATTGAACACCAAATTTGAGGCCTTCACAAATGAAAGGGTTAGTGCATGATTCTACATGAAGAACAGAGGCATAGGTGGAAAAATCCGTTACGTGCTTTCTAGCGTATTCCAGGAGTGAGGCAGTTAAGTAGTTCTGGTTTTCCGACAACAGCCGAACAACCGAAACACTTGAAGGGGGGGGTTGTAATAGCTAAACAAGACGTACCGCACAAAATCTCACCATCCTTTCTTTATGTATACCAAAAATCATTAGCAAGAACAACGACTAACGAGACGACGGGCCGTGCTCAGCTCCAGTTTTCTAACAGATTTCATTCGCAGACACACTTTTGCGACTAAAAATTCAGTCAATAATATGGAAAAACAACCGTCGCTCGACACTCATAGGCATATAGGTATCTACATAAATATGTTAGGTACTTGTCACCGCATTCGCATCCGATTACGGGAGACGGTAAACGATCTGCGGTACACATTTCGCTTCGCCGAAACATTCGGCGTCTCTCGCCTGCAGTGGTATTCGAATTTTCTTCTCGTCACTCACAACCATTTTTCCAAATTAGGTACCTACAAAACGTTTTGCCACCTTCGCCACCCATCCCTTCGCGCGCGCACACGCACGCACGTACGCACACACACACACCCATAAGCCATAAAAACCATTTCGCCAACTTCCTTACCTACCAAAAACAGCTGCCATTTACAGTTGAAAATTTTCACTTTATTCGACGACGTGTTCGTTTTCGCGTACTCTGCAACTCCCAAGACGACGGTTTACGCGTCTTCCTCCTCCTCCTTCTTCTTCTTCTTCGCTCTCATCCTCAATCCTACTCCAGCACCTAATGTAGCTTCCACCTTTTCCCTGGTTCTTTAACGATGTGAAAAGTGCGAAAATAAAAACGCTCCAACGTCATTTTCTTCGTCGAACGTGATTCCACGAAAACGATTTTCTGATTCGCCATTTTTTCGTTTTGATATACATCCCCACACACACACACACACACCCACACACACACACACACCCCAACACACATATACACAAACATCGGAAATTTCAGCGAATTTTTTGGCTGCCAAGCACGTAGCAACTGAAAAATGTAATGATCCAGACAATGTACGATTCAAAAAGTAAATAACCACGGTCAAAGGTTGTACAGGAGAAAGCTGGAGGGCGTGACTTCTTCTGAACGAGAAAAAACCCTTAGCCCTTTCGCACTTTCGTTGTTACGTCAAGATGAAAAACTACCGGCGAATGTTTTATATCGCCATTTATCGTCAAAAATCTCCATTCTGGGAGCCCAGACAGGGATTTAATTCAATTCTACAAGGCCAATTCAACACTATGTTTCTGGAGAGGGAGAATGGGGGAAATTATTATTGGAAGCCGTCAGCAGATCGTTTTCCACCCTGAATCGACGACATAAATTCTATCACAGCAATTTGAAGAAAACTTTTGCGGTAACGATTGTCAAAAAATGTTCAGCCTGAAAATACATATTATATTTCAGTTTAAAACTGTGTAAACAAAAAAAAACAAGAAAAACAAAAAAAACGAGAAATATCGATGCTAAAATGGTACACTAGGTATTCTAAGAATCTTTGGCTGATCTGTCTTCTGTTTTGAAATAATTTAATAAAACTGGAATAGCAAAGCTTCAAAAATCAACTTTGAGAAAATATTATGTTAAATTTTTTACGTTGTCTCATGAACCAAATCCGTATCGGCGAATAACTTCTTACTAATTTCGAAGATGGGAATACGCCTTTTTTTGATAAACAATAAGTAACAATTCGCAGAAAAAGCAAAACTGTCGAACATACCCACCCTTTCAGCGATGAGAACTGAAGAGTATCAATGTTTCACAAAAATTTGGCCAACATTAATAAATTCCTGATTTACACTGAACCCGATTCTTACTGGCACAGTATAAAAACAAATTACAGGTAAAATATAAACCCAAGTGAACAAATGGCCACGGACTAATACAAATTTTGAAATGGTCAATTTTACATACCGACAGTTTCTTCATTAATGAAATTATTAGTAGAGAATATGTTTCCAAATGAAATTATTGTTTTGAGTTTTCCTATTGCATTTTAAAAATTTTCAGGAAAAACAGCAAGTAGACCCAATAGTTCTTACCGCAGTCAGCCACACAATGAGAAACATTTCCTCATATTTTCATATTCGCTTCCCCTCGTGTGACCACTTTTTTTTTTCTGGTTCTTCTATTAGATAAAAAATTGAATGCATCCGAAAAAATTTGTTACTTATTTTCACCAAACAAACAGTGTTCTATAAATTTTATTATTTAGACGTAGATGTTGAATACATACCTACTCGCAGTCAGTAGAGAGGTATACTGGCAATTATAGTAAATTCTTGGAATTTATTGCTTATTTTCGAGTTTTCGTATTCGAGATTGAGAATTTTTGACAGTTTCTAATCAATTTTGAAGTCACAGTGATAGGTAGGCTGCCAATTATAAATAATTAACACTCATCAAATTAACAGGTAGATCTCCAGAACTGGATCAGGTGTTAGTGAAAGGGTGGTCGTGATCCATAATTTTCCATAACTAACAAAACTTTTCCAACCAATCGTTTTCTTATTTATCACCTCCTCGGACTGTGTACTTATTTCCAACGGATTCGAAACCAAGCAACAGAAATAAATCGA
Source organism: Ericerus pela (assembly GCA_011428145.1). Taxonomy (NCBI): domain Eukaryota; kingdom Metazoa; phylum Arthropoda; class Insecta; order Hemiptera; family Coccidae; genus Ericerus; species Ericerus pela. The sequence continues at coordinate 867,482 of WOFM01000403.1, forward strand.
ATAAAAAGTGTGAAGAGTTATCAAATGTACCTATTCGAAATTAAATCGAATAATTTATTTTCGCCGTCCCCGTGTCCACCACCTGCTCCCAGTCGTGTCGAACGAAAAATAAAATCATTATTTTTTTTCCTGTCTGAAGTGTGGGTGTACGTGTGTGAAAAACGAAGACAGTTTGTTTCGCTTTCGTTTTCAACGTTCGTCGTAATTTTTTTTTTTTTTTTTTGGCTTTTCTCTCCTACTGGACCTTTTCTTGGTTGTCGTCGTCGTATGCTTTCAAGGGTTTACCAATCCGCCGTGCCACACGTATCCTGTAACTCCCTGTCATATCCTTCTCGCTCCCCTTCGGGTTCTATCACAGTCTCTTTCTCATGCGGTCATCGTTCTTCGCACGCTTAGATTTATTTATCTTTTACCTTAATTCTTGAGGGGCTGTATTGTACGGGCGAAAAGAAATTTTAGGAAAGTGAGAAGAGGCTAGTGTGATGGGTTTGGTGAGAGAATGAGGGTGACTTTCCCCTTGTGTGTGTGCGCGACGGGGCGAGAGGGGGATGATCTCCGTTTTCAATACGTAACCAAGCGTTGACCGTTTTTACGTCGACCACCGTTTTAACCCCGCTGCATAGCAAAGGTACCACATGCGAATATTTCGAATCGAAAAAAGAAAATAAAAACTTGGAGGACGTTACATTAGAGCCGACTTAACTTTCGATGTCACCGTTTTTATGTAGGTTTTCTAAAATTTATCTGGTATTAAGACGCAGGGTCGGGCGTAAGTTTGTTTTTCGTCTTATGACCCCACAAAAGTTTTGGCACTGTTGGCTGAAATTCATATATTGTACACCAGATGTTACCCGCAGCTTCACCTATGCTGCACCCGAGATTTTTTTTTCCATTCTCTTTCATTCCCCTTTCGTTCGTTCTTGCTCCTCTTGGTATTTAAACGATGGATTATGGTGAAAATAAATAACTTTGCTGTCGGAGGGGATAGAGACTTCGACGATGACTTCAAACATGCCTCAGAATGACACAAATAAATACTGAAAATTTCATCTCGATCTGCCCAGCGGTTCTGAAATTATTGGCATACAAATATACTTACGTTGAATTTCATTAATATAGAAGATACCTTAGTTAAATAGATACACATTTTGACATAATTATATATTATTATGCACATTTTGATTTAATTCGGTACAGGTCGTAATTTTCATTCGATAGTCATGAAATTTGGTACACTCATTCGGATCTAGACAAGCAGATGGTTACATCCTATTACGTTGCATTTTCGGAATTTGAATGGTTCTAAAATCTGTAGTTTTCAAGAAATAACCCCGAAATTCGGTACAGAACATCGAATATATTATATTCTACATTCTGCAAAATTTCCTTTCAGTCGGCTTAATGGTTCATGCATAGAAGTAATTAGAGAAAAACTTCAACTATTGCTAAGAATATTAAATAATTCCAGATGAAATTAAAAAGCTGGGTGGAGAGCAGGCTTCCTATTATTTTATTTGCCAAGTAATTATTTAATAACTTGCACACGTATTTGATAACCTCGCAAAACAATTCATTATGAATTTCTTTGAAACTTCATTAAACGTAATTTTTACCAAGCATCCTGGCAAACACTTCTGATATTTTATATTTTTATTATATTAATTTATTTATTTATTCATCTAGATTTTTTTTGGCTAAGAAACCTACACTTTCTAGCGTGACACACTGCGCAGGTTTTTTTTTTCCTTCTTTTTTCTGCTTTTCGCCCTATTCACTTTTAATCGAAACGTTTTCGATACCGCACAAATCCGCGGAGAATTGATTCTGTTATCGAAAGAGGCAACATCGAATGTTTTCCAGTAAATAATAACAGTACTAAGCTACGAGAAAATTATATTATATTTTTCGTTTTCCAGGCTCTCTTTCAAAAATTGGTTCCATTTACTATGCGATACCGATAATAATTTTGGTGGCCAAACAGGCTAATTTTACGCCAGCAAAAAAACTAAATTAAACGCTTTCGATATCAAAGATGGGGTACCTACCCATTTATACGAAATATAGAGTAAACAACAGTTGAGCTAGGATAATACTTATGGGGAGTGAGACTCAAGGTCAGGTCATGTTTTCCTCAAATGGTAAAAAGTTGAATTATTTCTCATTTTTTTCAACAGAACCTATTTATTAATATTCCTAGTTGGAGCGGGGTTTCAACAGGTTTTGAAGAGGCTTGGCCTCCATCCTCCCTCTTAGATTTTCCTCTAGGAGTACATTCACCTTTAAGCCTGGAACCACTTCAGGAAATTTACGAAGTGATATGAAAAATGTTGCTTACTTACCAAACACCAAGTACTATTACTAAAATAATTAATTAGAAACCGACGAATAGGTACTACCTACTACGACAACTTTTTAACTGCTAATTCCAAAAATTTTATTTTATTTCAAGTTGACCAGTTGACTGTTAGTGTATAACATTGAACGCCCAAACAACGCTGAAAACTCGTCTGGTTGATGAAAATTCAAAAGAAGCATGCCATTTTTCCTTTATTCAAAAAACTGAAAAATCTGCTGAAGGTCAAAGAAAAAATGGTTGAAAAATCATGTGAAGGAACTGAAACTATGAGAAAATGTTACTCATTTTAAAGTCGATTGATACGAATAATAAGGGTGTCGAGTCGCACTGTTCAAGGCACCGTGGTACTAACTTTCAACTGTGAGATAAAACCAAGGTCAACTGATAAGAAGTTAAACCCTACTCATCAGCAGTTAAACTATTTGGTAGAACTGGTAATAAGAGGTAGGTATGAATTGAGAGGATAAACTGGACCAGCTTTTTTCTCTTACAACACAACACCTAGAAAATAATTCCATGTTTTTTCTATTAGGTTTACGCCTTTATTTGAACTACTAACGCGATCAAAAACGAGGTAATTCAGGTTCTAACCATCGCACTCTTTTAGCGCTGCCGTCGGCATACTGTGAGGTACCCATCTATGCGTGTCTGTGTGAATATGCTAGGTTTCACACAACGTTTTACATACTTTTGAAGGCGCATTTTTCGAAATTTATTCTTAGGTTAAATTATTCAAATTTTTCAGGAAGCTAAAACGCATACACATAAGGTCCAGTTATTGTTTCTAAAATAGTGAGAGCAAAATACGAATAAAATCGTATACTGCATCATGAACTATTTCAGAGGTATTGTTAATGTCGCACGCTTGACTCAATTATTTTTTAATATGAAAAATAATTTTAACTGGCGTGCAGTTACATGCGAGATAAATGTACATTTGACGAAATAATGGAAACCCTTGTTACCAACTTATCAATTACCATCACAATTTTTCGACTTTTTTTCTTTAATGTGCTTGGGTTACGGGGCCATGTCACACAAAGAATGGTGGATACATTTCGACGCCGAAGTGAGGCAGGTATACAGATAAAATCCGGCGGTCAATAGTATACCAAGCATGACCTTTTCAATCACACACTAGAGCACCAGTAGAAACAAACGGAGAACCGAATACACCGCCATTTTAGATCGGAAATGTGACGACCGCTGATCTTGAACTCACAACCTGTCGATTATAAAGCCATACACTCAGGTATGATGCTAGGCAGACCCCTATCATCAAATTGTACGGGTATCTGCACGATGCATAGGTCTGGGTGCTTATTCTTCGTAACTAAGCACCAAATCCTCTCACAAACAATTTCATATTATCGAACCCCAGGTGTAGAAAAAGTTCCCACATCACTATCGTTGCACTTTTTCGTGGCACGTTTACTCTATAGACGACAATTTTTCTATAACGAAGGAAAACTATCGATAATCGATAATTTCACTTTTTCTACCCCATCTGCAAAAAAATACCTCAAACTCGACTTTAATCGATGAATTAAAGAATTAAAATATGTTTAAAATTTTCCCATGCATTCTCGTGTTCAACAGCTCTTAATTAACTACCAGCTTAATTTATTCATCGAAAAAAGAAGAAAAAAAGAGAGAAAAGAAATAAAAAAGGATGTTCCACCGTCGACGTAAAATACCTAATTTCCTTCGCCAAATTTTTTCACTCACGAAAACGGCGAGGATGCTTAATGGTCTTTAAATTTTGATCAATTGTCTCAGTCTTGGAACCCTCAACCCAGCCCCCCATTTCGCCACAGGTACTTCCCTTTCGAATTCGCCAAGTACAACCTCACGCAAAATTACCTGGGCACGGATCCGACAAAAAGTCATTTCAAAATGTAAATCGCACGACTGTTTCAATTTTTCACAGCGACGAAAAATGCCACCTATCTCCTCTCTTTCCGTATGGATTCTCTTTTCTTTTTCACTCACCAACACCCGCCCCACCATCTCTACCCACCGAGCAGCATTTTATTTCTTTCGTTTTCTAGCATCGTCAAAATAGCGTTCATTTATTTTTTACCAAATAGATCAAGATTTTTATCACCGTTCATTTCGCTTCATCCTCTCTTCGCTTCTTTCACTTTACACGAAATAAAAGAAATTTCCTCTCGAGCTTTATTAAACGTTTCGAAGGAAGAGACGACTTTTCTTTTAAATAAACATTTACAACAGCAAAATGGAACGGTTTTTACATCGATTTCGAGTCTTCTTAATGGATGACCTGTAACACGAAGGGAAAGCTAAATTCTGCATTAAAAGAAGAACCTTCAGGCGACCACCGAAAACACGCTTCAATTTTCAAGGGCTGGAGTATCTAACAAAAGGGTAACGGTATTGATTTTCACAGTCATTTGGTAGAGACAAAATATCCTAAATCTAGGCTATGTAGAATTCAACTTCACTCATTTATGACTTCTACTTTTCAGAAAATAATGTTCGCGCATTCATAATAACTTTTATTTGTTTCAAAAAATTCTCAGGTACGAATTTATTTTGCGAATCCACGCGAAACCTGGAAAGTTCTGTTCATTTCCGAGTGTTTCGAGAATATCAATCAACAATACCTGTTGATAATCCAATATTGGTAGAGTGTAGTATAAAATGTGCATTTTAAATAGTCGATATTCATCACTCAAATTCTCGTAACTGCATTGACAATTCAGTTTTTTCATTTCACAACTGCCAGAAACTGTACCCAGCTATTAGGTTCATTTATACATCATCTCTCCACTCAAACCAGTAAAAAAAAAACAGGTTTCAATCTTCAAAGGTAGGTATAATCTCGATAATTCTAATCATCACTATAATAAACGTACAAGCCGGCCAAAGTTAATTCGTTCGTCAAAATTATATCACGATGTTATTCCACTAAATTATTTCGCCTATAAAACAAATTATCGGAGCTAATGACAATGTTTCTACTTTTGAGAATTTTGCTATGTTAATGGCTCTATAACTCCTATAATCCCAACTTTAATGATCTTCTTTTCTATGGTTTATAGATGCGACAGAACCTCCAGGATTTTTCTCCCCTTATATTCGATGCGCATGTACTACCCACACAGTCACATAGACACAAAAAAATATGTTCGTTGCTTCTACTGAAACCTTGGAAGAAACATATATGATGGAGATGACATAAACCTGGTTTTGGCGTCGCACCTATGGATAGCGCTGCCGGCATCACGTGTTTTGCTTTCTAAAAATTTGATTGGAAGAAAAAATTGCCACTTGCGTTTGTTTAAAAGTGTTGGCGTACAAATTACTCCATTCCGGAGAATTTGATTATTTTGATTGGTCGATGTCGACTGATATGAGATATGTACACATTCTCAGCGTAGATGTAGATGACAGTAGATCCCATTGAAAACAGCAACATGTCATCACCATCATATACCTAGTATATGTATATATCCTCGAAGCCCGAAACAACAAACTCTACAGTGTTACCTATATGCCAGCAAAAATTCAGGGCCAGTACAAGCCAAACCGCCGCGAAAAGGCATCTCAGGGCATGTAAATTTATACATTATTTTCCTTCGATTAGTTCGATAAATGACAAATTTTGGTAGAAACTGTCCACTTCGACAGCTGGTTTAACTCTTATAAACCTCATTTAGTACTACTCACTAGAATTGATAAATCAATTAGAAACCAACGTAGATTTTGAATCCCAAATAGATAACTGTAGCAGACAATAAATTCGATGAATTCACAATTCTGAGTCGACCTATTTACTACGAATAGGCTACACATGCATTAATTCTTCGAAAACCTGTTTTTTGAATAATTTATTATGTTCCTTGTTCTTTTTTTCAATTCTTACAAGAATAGCGAGTTTCGCAAGAATTTTAACTGATAGGTATTTCATTTCCTTTTGATACACTTAGGTACACAATATCCTAATATTTCTTTTGTTTATTCGCTGCAGTTTTTTTCACAATCAATAAAAATTGTCCATATTTTGCCTATGTCCTATTTGGGAAAAAACCGATTGTGTTGGTCTGATTTACTCAAGTTTTCCTCACGTAGGAAGGTGAAGTTGTTTGGGCCGCTTCGTTTACTTATGGTTTGATTCTCTTCCCACATGCCCATTCAATTTCCAATGAAAAATAAAATTGAATATGATGAAATTGTATCCAACTCAGATAACATTATAAGTTGATCAAGACTGTGATGAGAAACAAAATTAGAGAGAAAAACATTATCAGCAGGAAACTGAGCCTGAAGTTTTATAACTTCATCTGTGGGAAGTTTTAGACGATCCCACCCCTACCACCATCATTAATCAATTATGTTGGAGGTGAAAAAACAAGAAATTTTGGTCTGATTTTCTCAACTCTGGCCTCATACAAACTCTGATATAGGAGGGAGAGAATACATATATTTGCCACCTTTGTTTTGATTTTCTTTAGACATTCTATTTCATTTTCCTGCTGAGGAAAGTCAGTATGAGAGAACTGTTTCCAACTAGATAATATAGTAGAAGTTCAACAAGACTGAGTTTAGAGAAAAAATTAGATATATTAATTCTGGCAGCAGAAAATTGTGTATAAATGAACAGACGAAAGGTATAAAATTTTATAAGAATTCAGTCTTCACCTACTTTTGCTGAGCACGGTTTGAACCATGAGAAATTTTTGAAATCTTCTATTTCTTGCACCATTTCTTCATATCAGATTGATTTTAATAGCTATAAAATTTTTAACGTGGAACAAATTTTTAATTTCACTAAGGGGTAAAAACTAAAACGAGAAGGCGGCTGCCACGAATCTCGCTGCAAATATCAGTGTAAATTCTGGTGCGAAAGAGGAAAAAAAAAAGTGTTTGTTTAAGTAGATGTGTTGTTGTGCGCATGCATATAACCACATCACTTGTGGTATAGCCAATACTTTTTTTCTCTATCGTTGTCTTCACCTTCGCCTCTGTAACCCAAAGAGAGATTTTAGGTTTTTGTTTTCTATCTAAAATCAACTTATTAATCTTGATGTTATGGAACAACCTGGGTGTGGGGTGAGTATGTTTTTCGTTTCAGAACACCAGGAAAATTTTGACACCAAAAAACTCAAATTCATACATGTAAGTCAATTTCTTTCTACCAAAGTATAGGTCGCAACTTTTATCTGATGGTCCATGACATTCGGAACAATCATTAATACTAAGCCAAAGATCTGACCTATTGATTTCGTTGCGAATTGGCCGCAGGTACTTCCAGTATCACTATTTTCATTTTTGATTTGGCTATAAAAATTATTATTTCTGACCAATAGCTACGAAATTTCAAACAACTATTCATTATAATCTACTATAACTTGCTATACATTTTGATGTGCATTGGCCAAAAGGTATTCTCGACAACACTCTTTTGGTTTTTATTTTCGCTACAAAATTCCTAAATTTGGACCTATATAGGAACGTAATTAGAAGAAAATTTTCATTATGATCTATTCTAATATGTTACTAGTTTTGGAGCAGATCAACCGGAAGGTACTTACTGTGCAGCGATTTTGGACACTATTTTAGCTATAAAATGTTTGATTTTGATTGCAACCGGCTAGCTAATCTGGTGCGGATTGGTCGGAAGATATTTCCAAAAATTTTATTTCTGTTTAGATTTTGAAAGAGATAATTCTTTCTAAAGCTATCAAAGTGTATACCACATTAAACGTTTCATTCCAACCGGGCAGGTACCGCAGCGTGCTTTTTTTATGGTCCTCGAAATACTCACTGAGAACAAGGCTGAGGTTAATAAAATTTTCACATCATTTCAATTACCGAGTCTTTCAAGACTAACCGATACGACGTTATAATTCGAACAATTTCCGACTTCGACCGAGACACATGCGAAAACTGCCTCATCCCAACCACACCAGCACAGCCATACAAATCGTTGCTTGTACAGTACTTAGGCAAGTAATTTTTTCAACATGAAATGTACTCTCGCTGCCTTTCAAATCAAGTAAATCTGTCACTGCGAAAAGGTTACGTCGAAGAAAAATTGAATTTACATAAATTTTCCCCAAACGTCCGATTTTTCCAAAGAAAAAAGCCCTCGAGTGCGACGAGACGACGCGACACCCCAAGGAGGGTAATTTGGCAACGAAATCAGAGCGCACAGGACAAAAAATGATTAATTAACTGTTTCAGGTTATTCAGCTTTCTCGTACCTTTGAGCAATGAATAGGTTTTTGTTTTAACCCCGACTGCTATCAAACGGCTTTCGAGTCGCGCACAAAGGCGCATGGAAACATCTTAATTTTCTCAAAGCGAAAACGATTCATCGGTAACATTTAACGTTCCTTAATTATGCCACTTATGAGTACGCCTATGGGGCTACACGAAGCCAAGAAATACAAATAATGAATGATTAAGCTGAGAAGAGAAACAAAGGCCTTTCCTCATTTTCTTTTTCATTCTGCACACTGAAAAACTGTATACAGTATATTATATAGATTATATTGAGTAGTAGAGGGGAAAAGGGTATCATTCTTGTCAAAATATTAAAAAAAAAAAAAAAAAAGCCGAAGAAAATTTTTATACAGTGAGAAAAGAAACGATTAAGTGAAATAAATGACGACGAAAACATAGGAATATATTTCGATGTTTTCTCGAAGCAAATAATACGAAGGCCTACTGATTATTGTTATTATTATTATTTTTTTTTTTCAATAGGAAAACTCGAAACAGAGCTAGTAGATTTATAAAAATTTTATGTTACAAAAAAATTCAATTTTTTCTGCTCACAATTCAAATACACACCAATATTAAAAATATGTACAGTTGAATAACGACCTATAAAATTTTATTCTTCAATACGATTACCAAATAATAAAGATTTTGTAAATAGTTTAGCACTACACTATAACGCCAAAAATAATTTGAACAGTACTAATCAGTAATCAACCCTCCTCCCCAATCTGTAAGCATTCTTCCAAACCAAAAAATGGGTTTCGCGGGAAAAAAAGTAATTCGAATGAGCCTGTCACCATAAAATGACGAGTATTGACAGACAGGCTTAACTAGAAAAATGAAAGAAAATGAGGAAATACCTTCGCCTTGAACTCCACCTGCACCACATCGGATTCGAAACTGGGTTCTAAATTCGAATTTATCTTTTCCAAAATACTAAATGAATAAAGGACACAGAAAAAAAAAGACGCTTGAATTTCGATCGCTAAGAATCCAAAAAATGGCAGAGTAAAAAATGGTGTCGAATTATTTTGAAACTCGAATTTTCAAAAAGCTCGGGGTCCATTATAGGTATGCACAATACAGACTTGTATCCTACTTGATAAATGCTAGGAGAGTACGGAGAAAATAGGGAAAATTGTCAACTAATCCTCGCATTTTTTTTTTGTTTTTTTTGTTTTTATTCCTTTCTTTTTTTTAATTTTTTATGGAAGTAGAGTAAACATGGATTGAGTTGTTTTGGAAGTAACCTATGTTTTGAAAAAAAATGTATTTCGGCAAAATGCTCGACTTGTACCACAAGTAAAAGTGCATTTAACTCGAGAATGGAAGATATGGTTCAGAAAATGTCTAGTATTTCGTGCACCCCAAAGGGCTGTCATAATTAGTACCTACGCGAAGCATGTTTCTGACTTCAACTTCAAATTCATATGTGCTTAAAAGTAAAATGGGAAAACAATTCTTTTCAATGTTTAAGAAGATTCTTTGATTTATGCGATACACTACGGTTACTCGCAATAAACTCTGGTCACCAATAAATCTGATTTTGTTCTCAGTACTGCGTTATCTTAACAGACTCCTGCAATAGTAAAAATCGAGAAATTTACCAAAATTTACTTCATATTTGAGACATTACAGCGATGTCGATATTTTGAAGATTCTAAACCTGAATATGACGCGAATACTTTCATTTATCCCATTTTTGAACCTCATCTGTAGGCCTTAAATGAATAATTTGCCAAATTTTTATTCGATTTTATTGCCACATCGACAGAGTTTACGTAACGTGAGTTTTAATGTTGAAAACCTGCTTAATTTTCTGCAGGGATCAATTAGCAGCATTTCTCAAGTGTCATATTAATTTGAATTTCTATGAGATGCAGACAATGAGCCATAACGAAAGCATCAACAGACAAAACCTCAGAATGTTTCAACGGGTGAAGCCTCACTTCACTTCCACAATATTATCATGACTGCAAATTGTATTCACTCTCTTCGACAATGACGCACCCGATATAAAAAGGGCTGTTTATCTGAGTACGTCTCCATGAAGAGAATTTCGTAGACATTCCCGAAGGCGCTTAGGGAAAAAAACCCAGCAATGGCTTATCATCATCGCGTGATAATAATGAAATCGTTACCGTTATTTCAAAAGTGCAGGTATTATGCAACTAGAAATGGGTACCTACTTACTCGTAGTTTCAACCAAAATATTTCTCTCAGTACACTCTACTGGTGCCTCTGCTCTCTTGGGCACTTTACCGATTATGAGATGGTCTACTCCATCATCATTTCAATCTTCACACTTTCACACTCAAATGAAGCAGAAACGACTATTGTCTCAAACTCATCGGTTGCGTTCTCCGCACTTCGACTTTTTCAGCAGTCATGTCGCGAAAAATCCCCCAAAATCCTCTCGCCTTCGCAGCTTTCCTTATCCGCAGTTATTTCACTTTTTTGACGCTACTCCCAAAGGAAATAACTCACAAAATGTTTTCTCATCTGGCGTTGATTTGGTGTGCGTTGGTGTGCGTGTGTTTGACTGTGTATGCGTTCGATCGGAGTGAAAGGAAATTTAATTTTGTCGTCTCGCAGAAGACACGCTGCTGAGCTGTGTGCCGCACGTCTATCCGGCCAAAGGAGTGTATTAAAATTGAAGAGCCACGCTGCTGTAAAAGTTAGCGTCGTCGTGCACATCCACCGCGGAGGGTAGTACAACAAGCAGCAGCGCCAACTTTTCGACAACCCTTTGTCGCACGATGTATTTCCAATTTTGGAGCGTGTCATTCTTAATTTCTTCACAAACGTGAATAAGTGGCGGTGTGAGGGAGGAGGACAGCAGATAGAGTGACGTTGGCAATTTTTAGCAGGAATTTCAGCGAAAACGAGAGAGAGAGCGACGCTCTTTAGTGAATAAACTGTGAAGTTCATCGATTCTCATCGGTCACTATGTAGGTCGTGACAAATTCATCAACTGATGCAGTGCGTTGCGTTCCAAGAAACGATAAGTCCTTTTACCAAGGAATTTCAGCCACATTTAATCCCTAAATCACTTGCGAAAATCTACGAGGTAATTTGAAAAATATTACTTACACACATTCAGTACCCATTGTGACTACGAAATTTATTAGAAACTCGCACCAATTTTAAATCCCAAAGAAAGCATTTTACAAGCAATAAACGAAGAACTCCCAATTTCAAGTCGACGTATTGACTAGGATTGTGCCTATATTAAAAATCTAATGCCTAAATCAGAAATTCTCAAAGCTGTGGTACGCGTACCCCGAGTGGTACGCGAGTGGTAGCTGATTGGTACGCAGACAGATGAAACTTGAACATTGTGAGAAAGAAATTTTGGTCTAATTATTTTCTAAAGTTTAGTGATATTCTGAAAATGACAATATTCTCACACATACCCCCCAACAAATAGCCTATATAGTACAATGTGTGAGAAGTGCGTAACGTAGATTAGTTTTTTACAGAGTGTGGAGAATTTGTGGAGGAGCCAAAGGCGAGTTCTGCAAACTTGACACGAGTTAAAATAGCCAACAAGCATCTGTCGCACATCATACTTTTTGCAACTAATGTAGAAAAATAAGTATGGCAACAACTCTTCCTCCCAATAAATAAAAAACTTACAAAGGAAATAAATTTTGGAAATCATATCTAAAAAAACACAGAAATGGCAAGTTTTCCATTATTTTGCATTTTTTTGTTCGCCTATTTTCAAACAGCTAAGAACAATTAACAAATTATAAGGAAAGTAGTTTTAAGGATTTTTTTTTTTTTCCTTCAGTACTAGTACCAGCTTTCTAGCTTAAACGACGCCTGATGTTATGAAGTGAAAGAAGAGAGGTTTCTCGATTTTAAAAGAAAATTTTTTCCATTAATTTGATTTTTTTTCATTCCTTTACTTTCAAATAGTTAAAGATGACTAAAAAATTAAACAAAAAGTAAATTCAGATAAATTTTCTCTTCTTTTCCGAGATACCATTTCCAGCTCTCTATCGTAAATAGGAACTTAGGAATCATTGAGGTAAAGAGGAGAAGTATCTTGATTCCAAGAAACGATGAACCTCTCATCAGTTCGCATTTTTTTCGTTTGCTTGTCGCCAAATAGCTAAAAATAATTAGAAAATTATACGGAAATCTTGTAAATTTTGGCCATTTTTGACCATTACAAACCCCAGCTCTCTAGCTCACTCAGTTGGACACTGAGGAATGATTTGATACGTTTTTTTTCAAAATTGAAATGTTGTGTTCGGTTACAGTGGTAACTTGAATATTTTCACGAAATAACGTAAATAATAAACCAAAACGTTTATATTTTCTTCAAAGATTTTACAACCTATCGCGCAGGATTGGTATGCGCAAGAGTGTGTAAAGACTTTACACACTCTCGCGCACGACTGGGATGCGCGAGAGATAGTAAAAATAAGAATATGAGAATAGAAGAAAATATTTCTTATTTTATAGTGGACTATTAAGAGTTATTAGGGTGTCATCCGCATTTCATTTGAATTTTCCAAAACTGGAATAAAAGAACTCGGAAAATTAATATTCAAGAAATCATAAACACGATGCATGAAATTTTTCCATTATTCAGTTTTGCCTATATTTGAGAAATAGCAACTAATTTGTTGTTAAAACTGGTCGGTTCTCTACTCTTCAACCACACAGTCATAAACTGAAAGGAAAAGTTTTCTGTTAATCTTAACTCTCGACAAGAATTTTTCCATTCCAAACAAGAACATTAACGATCTTCTACCAAATGATCAGGTCTGTGGGATCTTAATTTTTGTAATTTTTGTCGAAAAAACGCCTCAAATCAGATAAACAAACAAAAAACGACTGCGTTCCATAAAAACAACGCTGAATTCAAGGACCTTGTAGTCAAAACATTAATGCCTAATCCGAAAACAGTAAGCTAACCTCAATTGATGACTTATGATTTAGGAATTTTCGAGAAATTTTCTTTTAGTGCACGTAAATAGCATTAAATTTTACACAGAGCTCCGATTTAAAAACAAGTGAAAGAAAAATAATCCAGTCAAAACAGCATCAAAATTAAGAAATAAAAAAAATTAGCACACAAACTTCAACTATAAAGAATTGTTGAGTGGGTCTCCTGGATTAATATACTAAAAGTTGCACCCTCCCCACCTCTTGAATTTTTGGGAACGAGTGTGTTTATCTTTCAAAATTTGTTTTTTTTGGTTTTCTCCGCGAATTCTGATTTTGTGATAAAAATAGGCCAGTACAAAATTGTTCAAAGTAAATTTTCTACAAAAAAAGTTACATAAAATTTTTTACCGACGCCCTACATTTCCCCCCAGAGAGTCGTGAAAAAATCATTCTTCACTGAACATGTTCAATAGCATTATATGGGAAATATAACTCTTAATTATCATACCATGTCGATACTTCGTAAACCCAAAATATACTTTCTGCCAACCCACTCTCCTTCCGTAATCTTTTCCCTCGCTTCCAGTTTTAAAGTTTTTTGTCGGACGCCCCTCTTCCCCGCCAGAAAATCTTGAAAACAACTATATTCACTGAATTTGGTTGTTTTCAAGACTCTCTGGAGGTGAACGAAGACGCGTGAGGAAAAAAACTGCATGTAACCTTTTGGTTGGAAGGGATTATGGAAGATGGTGGATGGTTAGAAAATACCTACTGAGTTTATGTGTTATCTAAACGGTATGATAATTTCGAGTAATATCTCCCATATAAACAATTTTTCACGGACCTATTTTTGAGGACAAACCCCCTCACCAAAAATCAAGAGGTGGGGAAGGTGCAACTCTTAGTAACCTAGTAGACCCACCTAACAACTCCTTATAGTTAAGTTTATGAGCTTATTCCTTTATTTTTTTATTTTTTTTGTCAGATTTGACTGGACTAAAAGCAAATCATTTATATTTTCGAAGAACTGACTGAATGCCAAACACCCAATGAAATCTTTCGTTCGATCTAGAAACTTGTAAATATTATCCTAAAAGATGAAATCGCAGATCGTGCTCCCTGCTAAATGATCTTCATTGGTGTAGGTAATTAATCGAACGAATCTTATTCGCACACGCTACGAGTTCATCGAAACGTCAAAATTAAAACGAAACCCGATAAAAGTCTCACGAGAACCATCGCATTTTTCCTATCCCTCAAAAATGCAGAGTCAAATTTAAAAAAAAATTACCTTTTCCTCCTATCTGCCTTTCGAATGAACAAAAAATTAGTTCCGAATATTTATAATACCTAAGCGTAATTCCCAAATGCGTCGTTAAAAAAATAGGATTCACGTACATTTGTCTTTATCACAGTCATACGTTCGCAATTTTTCAGAGAAAAAAAAAGAACCAAAAAGACAAAGAACGAAATCTGGCTACAGATTCCACCAGAATCATTTCTGACACCAGAAACGAATTTCGGAAAATAAAATCGCTTATTCTGTAACCATTTCATTTTTTTATTCGGTGGACTTAAAAAATTTTTCATATGCAACGAGGGAATGTAGACCTAAATATTTTTTTTCACGGTTTATGACTTCGAAAATCGCATTGTTCGTTTTCCGTTTCCTACATATTTACACAAATGGTTCTGTATCAGCCAAGATACGAAAAAGAAAGAGTGAAAGAGTAGAAATAGAAAACAGAGGGCAAGAGAAAAAAACAGAAAAGGAAAACCGAGAGGAAGCGCATAAGGTAGTTTTTTTTTTCTTTCTTCAACAGATAATGGGAACGGCATCCGGTTCCACATTATCTTCGCACTTTCCTTTTTTTTCCTTCCTTTTTGACGTCTGAAGAATGGCAAAGCAGAAATAAAAAAGTAAAATGGATGAAAAACGTGGAAAAAAAAAAACATTCAGCCCATTCGATTCATTCAAATTTTATCTTATTTTTTGGACGCCAAAACAGAGAGAAGGCGAGCGAAAATATTGGGCACATATGTAGGTATTCTAAGTAAAGAGTTCTTTTCAGAACTCTAAAACGAGTGTTTGTTTAGCTTTCAAAAATTGAAGTGGAAAAAGTCTATTTTACACGTTGAAGGGGAAAAGCACAATGTTTTCACAGACATTCTATGAGTTATATGAGGAGAAAATTTATCGGAATGGAATGTGTAGGTAGACGCTACCTAGACGGGGTTCATGGAACCTTTGAGGGAGACAGTGGTTTATGTGCGGGGCAACCGAATTATTTCTTGGTACTGGTAGCCAGCTGGTTTCAGTTCCTAACCATACACAAAGCGTACTTCCTAACTGGGGCAATTGTTCAAAGGAGAGGCGGTACCTTATACAGACTGCAGCACGTATACTGTCAGTGAGTATGTAAATATAACATACTCAATTGTCTCAGTTTACCACCTCACGGTAAACATAGAAATGCATTGTCTGTATGAGTGTAAATAGACGATGTAATTCGTTTAACGTGCAATGCACAATTAGTATGGGTTGCGGACTTTGGTCTGCAACCCGTCTGTCGACACAGGGCCGAGACCTGAGGGAGGCAAATAGGGAAACGTCCCCACAGCCACGCCCCCCTAGAATTTTCATACGAAAAGACTAAGTCCAGTCATACCCTAAAAGTTGGGGGGACGTTGGACTGAAGATTGTCTGGTGGGATTACATTCTCTATAAGACCTGAATCCTCCAAAGAGGATATTGTGGAGGGCTTGGCCTAAGGCATGGCCAGTAAAAGTCCTCGTATTGTAATTGAGGATCCTCCGTTGGTTATAGTTAGCACAAGATCGTGCTCCTCTCTTTTTATTTTTGTGCCGAATTGCCTGAGTGGAGTTTCTGGAATTTGTATTTGGAATGGAATTTCATTGTTGGACAAAAGGCTGGAGTTGGGTTTCCAGTCTATGGACCGTGATTTTGGAGCGAGAAGGCTGAATGCTCCTAGATGGGTCCACATCCATGGGGGTGATCATAGATTGTGAAGCATCCAAGGTCTCGCCGATAGGAAGGTGGCGAGGAAGAGGTTGGGTCATTTCAGATATGACTGAGCTGACCTCAGGCCTTGGAGTGGAATTCAAAGCAAGATTGCTCACCAAAGAAGAAAGTTGAGAAAGCAATATGTCATGCTCCCGATTGTTCTGTTCCTGCTCTTCTACGAGGAGGGCTTCCTCATAGTCGAGCAAAGGTTTAGAGGTGGAAGACATTTTTTGGTAAGATGCAAGGTGTCAATTAAGACAATGGAAAATGAGAAAATTTTTCAAAAGCAATTTGGGCACAGAAATAGGTGTTCGAATTGAACAAATTACATGAAATTCAGAATGCGATGATGCTAGGAGCGTAATCGACAAACGAATGATTTGTGTATCGCTCTTGGCTGTTTCATTTGGTACGAATTTGTCGTCAAGTTTATCATAATTCATCTCAGCATAAAAGATTTAATATTTTCAAACCATTAAGAAATTCCCACGTAGAAGTTTTTACGAGCAAAATTCGTTGATTTAAATTACCATGTGCTTTTATGTGGGTCAGCGTATTCGAGCGAATGAACTTTATTATTTTATATATGTCAATGTGATAAGGAATGGTGGTGCGATATCCTTATCGCAACGTACATTGTGGTATGTTCTGCAATAAGGATGTGTGTCATTGCAGTTGCACCTTTTCTCATTGTTCGTCAGCTGATTTCTGTTTTTATAAAAACGCACGTGAATTTATTTTGAATTTCACGATAGATGTTTTATTTTCAAGCTGATTTATTTTCGCATTTTTCTTCTCTGTGTCTAGGTTCGAATCCTGGAGGCGGAAGATTTATTTTTGATTTTTATGACAATTTTTTTTGATGTTTTCATTTTTTGTTTCACCTTCTGCTTTGTTTTGATGCAAAAGTTGATGGTGAATAAATTTATTTTGCTTTTTTATAACCATTAATTTTTTTATGGTTTGGGAATTTGGTGGTTTTCGTATGAGTGAATTTTGCATTTGTGATCATGTTTCGGTTTAACTATTTTGGTGTTGAGTTAACCTTTCTGATCTATGACTTGAAATTTAGTTTCATTTTTTGTAACTACCTTTAGGCCTGCCTCTTTTATTGGGCTTTATAGGCGTTTTTGGATCATAGTAATATTTTCCTACATTGTCATCAAATTTGACACATTTTTTGGATTTGGTTTTTTGAGTCGTTTTTTCCACATTTGGTTTGAGTACATTGCTATGCATTTCTTGCACTATTTCTGGCTGTGTTTGTAGCTTTTGTGTGTTGGTATTTTGTTCGACAATTTCTTGTGAATTTTTTACTATGTTTATGTCAGTATCCATTTCATTTTCCTTGCAATTTTTTATGACATTGACTTTATCATCTGCTATTAAGAATGCAGATTTTACATGATCTATTGAGACTTTTTTCTCTTTATCGGCTATGAGTAGGGTGAATGTTTTTTCTGTTCTATCCACTACTTTATAGGAACCGGGGTAGGGTTTCTGCAAAGCCTTTTTCATCCCTTCTTCTTTTAAGAACACGTGCGTAGTTGTCGCTAAGTGTCTCGAGACATAGGTTTTAGGTTTGCCATGAGTTGCAGCTTGTTTTAAAAATTGACTTGCGTCGTCTTTTATATTTTGAACTAATGTTTCGGGGTTAATTTCTTTGGTTTCATAGAAAAGGTCCCCTGGTAAGCGCAATTCCTCACTGAGTGCTAATTGGGCAGCTGAGTGTCCAGTATTTGTTTGCAAGGCTGATCAGAGGCCTAATAAGATGGTTGGTAGCCTATCAATCCATCTTTTAGTGTCGTGTGTGATAATTCAGGCTTTTAGAGCTCTATGCTACCTTTCCACTTTCCCGTTAGATTGTGGGTGGTAAGTAGTGGTGGACCAGTGTTTAGCACCCAAGGTCTTTACTAGCTCGTTGAATATTTGGCTTTCGAATTGTCGATCTTGGTCTGTTGTTATGGTTTGGGGCACACCATATCTAGCAATCCACGATGAATATATTTCTGCAGCCACTGTTGGGGCTGACATTTCTGTAAGTGGAATTGCTTCTGGCCAGCGAGTAGCTCGGTCTATAATGGTCAACAAATACTTGTAGCCACGAGAAGGTGGTAACGGACCAACTAAGTCTATGTGAATGTGTTTGAATCTGTCAGTATGTCTGAATTTCCCAAGTTTCAATTTTGTGTGTCTGCCAATTTTAGATTTCTGGCAATTTAGACAAGCATGGGCCCAGTTGTTGCAATCTTTTTTTATATTGGGCCATACAAATCTAGAGGTCATTAATTTAGTCGTACTCCTAAGTTCAGTGTGTGATAAGTTATGAACACTGTCGAACGCCATTTTTCTATATTTTTGTGGAATGTAGGGTCGTTCTTGACCTTGGGACACATCACATGTTAACATGATTTTTGTGCCAGGGAGTCTTTTTTGTCTCAGTTGTAGACTTGATTTGTCTGAAGATATCAATTTTAATAATTCTTCATACCCTAGCTGTTCAATGGCTATTTCAGTATAGGGCAACTGAGATGCACTGAGACAGATTCTATTTGGCTCAGAGCATCAGCGGGTGTATTTAATTCCCCTTTTATATACCTGATGTCTGTTGTAAATTGGCCTATGAATTCTAAATGTCTCATTTGCCTTGGCAATGCATGTTCTGCTCTCTGCTATAATGCATGTGTGATAGGTAGGTGGTCTGTATACACAGTAAAAGTTCTACCTTCTACATTATGTCTAAAGTGCCTGATTGCAGCATTTATCGCCAATAGCTCCCTGTCGTATGTGCTATAATTTTTCTCAGCCTTTGATAGTTTCCTCGAGAAAAATGCTAAAGGCTGGTTTTGATCATTATCAATTTGGTACAATGTTGCACCAATTGCAGAGTCTGATGCATCTGTTGCTATGCATAATGGCAGACTGTCATCAGGGTGAGCTAATAATGTCGCGTTAGCAAGCATATTTTTGACTTAGTCAAATGCTAAATTGGCTTCTTCTGTCCATATGACAGGAGTTTTGTCGCATTTTTTATTTGTTTTAATCAAATCGAATAATTTGCCTTGTTCGGCAGCTGCGTTTTTTATGCAACGTCGATAGAAATTTGTCATCCCTAAAAATCGTCTTAATTCAGTGACTGTTTTTGGTTTAAGGAAGTTTATTATTGGCTCAACCCCGACTTTTTGAGGGGCAATTCCAGCAGAAGTAATGTTGTACCCGAGAAAATCAATATTTGGTTTTGCATATTCGCATTTACCAGGATTGATAGTTAAACCAGCAGCGTGCAGACGCTGTAATAAGGTTCTCACTTTCTTCTTGTGCACTTCAATGCCTCCACTGGAGCATATGCAAATATCATCTATGTATGCATAGGCATATGGTATGTCTCTCAATACACCATTTATAAATCGCATGCAGAATTTCTTAATCCAAATGGCATTTGAAGATATTCGAAGAGGCCGAATGGAGTTATTAGTGCCGTTTTTTCAATATGGTTTTTAGCCATAGGTATCTGGTGGAAAGTTCAATTAATATCAATTTTGATTACTAGATCTTTTCCTTTCATGTTTATATTAAAATCCATGATATTAGGAACTGGATATCTATCTGGTTTGGTTTGGGCATTTAGGCATCTGTAGTCACCTACTACTCGCCATTTTCCACCTGGCTTAGGGATGATGTGAATGGGTGAGCTTGATGAGCTATTTGAGGGTCTACAAACTCCTTCTTTTACCATTCTATCGAATGCATCCTTAGCCATTTTTAATCTATCTGGAGCTAAGCGTCTTGCTTTTGCTACGCAGGGTTGTCCTACAGTTTCTATTATATGAACTGTGTCATGTTTATATGTAGGATTTGGATTAAAAGTTGGTTCGGTGATACCAGGAAAATCTGTCAATATATTGACAAATTTATCATTTGATTGCGTGCACGCATTAATTATATTAATTATTTGATAATTTTTAGTTTTTCCTTTTATGTGTTCACCAGTTGTGGAGTCTATTAATTGTTTATTTTTAAGATCAATCAATAGTCCATAATAGGCTAAGAAATCTGCTCCTAATATAGGGTATTTGACATCAGCTATGGTGAAAGTCCATTTCATTGGTTTATTAAAACCTATATTTACTTTGCATTTTTTGATTCCATATGCAGAGAAACTATGGTTGTCTACTGCATTTAATTGTGATTTCGGAGTATTATTCTTATGCTTAATTTTGGCTGGAAGTAAGCTTACATCTGCGCCTGAGTCAGCACGAAATTCTCTCCTTTTTGACTTGTGGTGTATGAACAGGCGGCAAGAGTAGTTATCTGAGGGGTTGGTTGCCGCTGATACGACCCCTCTCTCTAGTTTGACGTATTGGGAGATTTTTGATTGTCTCTAACCTTGTCCAATTCAGAGAGCAATTCCTTTTTCTTTTGCTCGTCTTTGATCATTCATTTGGCATAGAATCAGCAGGTGATTTTACAGGTCCTGGCATTTTCTCCCCATTTATTATGGTGGAAGCAATAATCTTCACGCCAATTCGGATTTTTATATTTGGGTCTAGATTTAGACATTGGTGGTGTTCTGCCAGGCCTGTTTTTTCTACTATTATTTCTGCGGTCACAAGATCTAGAGTCTTGTTTTCGCCAATTTCAGTGTTTAGAATTGCTGTTGCGATTTCCATTGCTGCTGTTGGTGTTATTTGTATTTTCCATTTTCAGAGCAGTAATTTCGGCTCTTAATTCCGCTATCTCGGATTTTTCTGCTGAGATGGCACTGATTGCAGTTTTACCTATGTATTCCAGTGCCTGTTCAGCAGCTTTAGCCAAATTTATCAATGCTTCATCACTGGTAGCATTTGTAAGATTTAGAGCTCCGATTGATTGCACAACTGATGTAGGTAATTGTTGGCAAAATCGGTCAGCTATTACCAAGGGTGATACATGGTTATCCCCTTTTTTCATAAGTTTAGCCATAAATACTGTGGGCTTGTCATCTCCGATGGACATGCCTCTCATCAGTTCTCGAATTTCCTTTCGAGCTGTTATGCCAAATGCAGTTCTTATTTTGTTCTGGAACCAACTGTATGAGTCTTCTGCTTTGTCAGGACATTTCATGATGTCAGGACAAGCTTTTATGATTTGTGCAGGCATGTTTCCACATAATTGTCTGTATCTATGCTCTCGAGGAATCTCCTCGAGTCGGAAACAGTCAGTCAGTTGAATAAACCAAGTTTCTACGTCTTTTGGGAGAAACTCTGGTAGTTGGATCCGTTTTTTGTGTGTGTTTTTGTCATTTTCCTCGACTTTCTTTTTGTCGTATTCCGATATTGCCTAGGCTACAATTTCTTTTATGTATTGATCAAACAGCTCTTTTTCTATCTAAGCTTGTTTCTCAGCCAGTAACCTACGTTCTTTTCCTCTGGATTTTCATTTGAAGTTCCAGGCATTTTAGTTTCGTCGTTTTTCAGCATTATTTTTCATATTATTTTTCCGTTTCTTAATTTTTGGAAATCCAGCTTAACCGAATTTGTATCAGAAATTATTCTAGGACTATTTCCTATCTAGCAGATGTTTTATGCGTGTTCTACCAAGATTTTGTTGAACCTTCCGGTTATGGGCAACGTTTATTTGATACAGGGGGGTAAATTTCCCACTCGCTGTCGAGACTAATAGTCACCTAAGTCACATCAGCTATTTCTAGCCAATGAAAAAGTCGCGTCCAAGCCGCACTTATCAGCAGAGCAATTTCTCAGTTGTCGAGCGTTTTCACGCCTGAACCACTGTAACAACGTCGAGGTCACCACTGTGGCTTGTTTGGTGTAGGTAGATGCTACCTACACAGGGTTCATGGAACCTTTGAGGGAGACAGTGGTTTACGTGCGGGGCAACCAAATTATTTCTTGGTACAGGTAGCCAGCCGGTTTATGTGCCTAACCATACACAAAGCGTTCTTCCTAACTGGGGCAATTGTCTAAAGGCGAGGCGGTACCTTATACGGACCGCAGCACGTATACTGTCAGTGAGTATGTAAATATTACATACTCACTTGCCTCAGTTTACCGCCTCATGGTAAACACAGAAACACATTGTCTGTATGAGTGCATACAGACGATGTAATTCGTTCAACGTGCAATGCACAATTAGTATGGGTCGCGACCCGTCTGTCGACGCAGGACCTAGCCCTGAAGGAGGCAAAGAGGGAAACGTCCCCACAGAATGCAAATAATTTTATTCGCTTCGGAGGACACGATCAATGGAATTAAAATACCACCGCTCAGCCTGAAATAATTATTTTCATCTCGTACAGCAGGGAAAAGAAAAAGTCACGATAATCTGAAAAAGTTAAATGATGAAATGAATCGTTTTCAAAATTGCAAATTTATAGAAATATGTGATTTTCAATCAAAAGTTCAACTTTCATTTCTTCTAGATCGATCAAAATAGAATCATGTGAAAAATATTAACGTGAGAAAAAAAGAAAGACAGAAAGTCCGAAGGAAAGATTTGTATTTTCGGTAAATTCAACCAATTAGGAAAGTTTTCATGCTTAGGCACCATCTGCAGGGCAATGCATAAATTAATTTATTTTCTTAAGAAAGTACTTTATTTTCAATTCAAATAAGAAACAGTTCGACTGTACGTATGTTCACAAGTGAGATAAAAACTGCAAAAACGTCAAAACAATGACATTAAGCGTCTGATAAACAAATCGGAAACTCACTCGGGTGTTTCTGGGTGTATCCCTGAAAACTCGGAGAAAAAGTGTACAAAGATGGCTGCTTTTATAAACTTTTTTTTTGTATTATAAAATTTGGCTCACCCAACTTTATTTCTAAAATGAAAATAGAAAGTTGAAAAATCTTATCAAGTATCCAAAAAAAAAAATAAAATAAAATAAAATAAAAAAAAAGCTAAAATGGAGATTTAAACATGAGTTATTTGATTCTAAGTTGCAGTATTTATGTACAACAAAAAGCCACGGCATTGTCAAAACAACATTAAATATGTATAACACGACCGCCAATACTTAAGATACCACAAATAAAAACATCCTCTTTGTATAAATATACATATAGGCTGGTTGATTATACACTCTGACACTAGAAATCTCATAGCAGATGATGTTCACACAACAAATAAGTTTAGGTTAAAACTAAGTTTTTAAAAAACACGCTAAATTTTTTTAAATATAAAAAAATTCCCATCAATGATGAAATTTGAACACAGGGTACTTGGCATAAAAGAAGCTTTGCTACCTTTGAACATATAGTACGTCAAACGAACTGAGTGCCAAACTTCAGTGAGAGGTAGTACTTATTGAGTACAACAAAAAAGTTATTTACGCATTTTGCCTGTTCTTTGAATTGAAGGGGCTACACGGTTGTAAAATTTGAGAATTATCAATTTCCATGGGTTTATCTTTTAAAGAAATACTATTCCAATTATTTTTACGAGGGCGGCAACGTCTTGTACCTTAAAAATACACAAAAAGTCTTAAGTTTCAACTGAATATCTGAAATATTAAAAGAACTACATGAGTCTGAAAATTTCAATTTTTTCAAAACTTCTATTATTCAAAACTCCAAGGTTTAGATTACAGTTTTTAAACAAAATAATTCCCTTTATTCTATTAACGATCTTTGAAGAAAATGCTTACATAAAAGGGATATATTCTATATTTTATGTACGTGTATATATAAAGTCGCATAGCAATATTCTTTTAAGCATAATTTCAAAGCTAATTCAAAATGTACACTTTAAAAATGTATATATTAACTCACATGGTGTAAAAATTATTACAATGAAATTTTTTTTCAAACTGGACTGAGGCGGGTAAATCATTTCCTCTCCAAATTTAAAAAATAAAGCAACTTGGAATTATTTATACTTCGCGGGAATATGCCAAAATTCATTTTGTGTATGGATTTATTAATGAAAATGCAAGAGCCACCATTTCCTTCTCATCCGAATTCCTTATCCTACGAGGTATAGGTAATTCTAGGTTGCTCTATTTTCAAGTTTGGAGAGGAAAATGATTTACCCACCCCATTTCAAATTGTAAAAAAATTTCCTATACACTATTCAACTTAAAAAAGGATAAAACAAACATTGTATTAAACATTCCAGAAAAATGCTGATAATTACACTCAAAATAGTGAAATAAATTGATAACATCAATGTTTCAATAATCTGTTTCT
This sequence comes from Ericerus pela, assembly GCA_011428145.1. Taxonomy (NCBI): domain Eukaryota; kingdom Metazoa; phylum Arthropoda; class Insecta; order Hemiptera; family Coccidae; genus Ericerus; species Ericerus pela. The sequence goes on from WOFM01000403.1 coordinate 892,206, forward strand.
CATTGTTTATGTTTTTTCAATGTTTGTTTTATCCTTTCTAAGTTTAATAGAGTATAGTAGGTAATAATTTTTGCATCACGTAGGTATAATTTTGAAGGGTACATTTTGAATGAGCTTTGAAATTATGCCTAAGAGAATATTGTTATGCAACTTTATATACTCACAACATAAATTGTAGAATATCTCTCATTTATTATATGCTTTTATTCTACTCACTCAATTTGTTGAAGTACACCGGATGACCAACTTCAGCGCTGCTTTCACGTGTTGCCACACATGCACACATGCACTTATATCCATTTTTATCAGTTGTTTTTTCAATTTTTGTTCGCTTGTGTCTCGGAAAAAAAGTGGGAAATTTTATTTTCTGTTTCACCTTATTTTTTTCTTCAAATTATAAAAGCGTATTTTTTAAAAACTCGTTTTTAACCTAACTTATTATGTAGGAATTTTTTTCAATTATAGTTAATAGAATAAGGGGAATGAGTTTATTTGAAAACTGTAATCTCAACCTTAAAATTTTGAACTACAAAAATTTAAAAAAAATAAAATTTTTACACTCCTGTAGTTCTTTTAATATTTTAGATAGCCTGTTGAAACTTAGGACTTTATTTTCAAGGTACTAAACGTTGCCGCCCTAGTAAAAATAATTGGAATAGAATTTTTCTAAAAAATTAACCCATGGAAATACATGATTTTCAAATTTTGCAACCTTGAAGCCAGTTCAATTCAAAGAACAGACAAAATGCGTACACAACATATTAGTTGTACTCAATGAGAGAACTTCTTACTTAAGTTTGGCATTTATTATGTTTGACACTGTATAAATGCACAACTATATGGACTAAGCATAGAGATAAGTACGTGGAGTCAAGTTATTCGTTTATTATAGTGTTATAAATATCAGTGAAATAAGGTCCCTTCGCTTTTCCTTTTTATTCATGATTTTTGACATTGTTCATACATGAAAGATCTCTAAAAACTGAGAAATATGGTAGTATTCAATTAATAGTGAAGTTGCCTCACTTTTCGGAATAAATATCTGCCTCCGCCAATGATACTTATTATGTTCCCTTCAAACACAGTATACCAGTCGCACGTATACTCTATTCCAAATAAGAAATACATGACGTCATAAGAGACAATCACACTTCACAGTTACATAAAGATAAAACATTTTGTGTAAACAAAACGGTTTTCGATGCAGCCTTTGTTGATTAGGGTGAACCTGAACCTTTTTTTTTTTTTTCTTGGTCCATCAACTCACGTGACATCAAGACTTTCTTATTTCAAAAAGAGTATAGTAAACTCAATCCATAATATAGTTATACATAGTCAAAAGTAAGTCCGTTGTGAAAAGATGAAATTTGGGTTGAAAAATCAAGCATGTTGATAGGTGATAAACTGACGAAAACCAAACCCCATTTTAGTGCCTCCAGATGTTAGTACAAGAACTACAGTCACATATAGTTGCGTTAATAATTGTAATAAAAGCATATAAAAATGAATTTTCTTGGCTTTATACAAACTGAAAATTTGAGCCGCGTACCCAGCCTGTTTAGTGAAAATACGTCAATGTGTAACCTTGACAAAGAACTGCACATATGCAGTAACTTGAGCTAAAATAAATATCTCCTAAAACCTTAAGAACGAAAGTAAATAAGAGTGAATAGCCGTAAGATGATTTGACAACTAATAGCATAAGTGACTTAGTCCCAGCACTGAATTTGCAACTGATACATTTTTACAATGTATTTCTTTACAAATGAATTGACGTTTGAAAGTGAATACAGAATTGTCAATAAATGAATGCAGGTAGAACTCATACAACAAAGAAGTCGCACCATTTGCATTGAGGAGATTATTGAAAGGGTGATGTTCGCAGGGTTATGTGCGAAAGATTTGTGAAATCACAATGAATCTTAATATTCCATACCCAGAGCAATTGGTTTTAGTCAACAACTGCACACATTGATTGCCAAGTTCAAACATTTTCCAATAATTAATTTTTTAACATTAAGTTTTGAAGCATTTTCACAACAGAAAACGTTTCAATCGATTTATGATGTGGTTGGATTTAAAAAACTTCTCTAGAGCAGAGATTTTCAACCAGTGGTACGCGAAGTCTAAGTGAGTGAGAAATTTTTAAGTGAGTAGGTAATTATTTTTCAATGTTTAGTAATACTGAAATTGACCATTTATTCCGAATGTTCTTCATTCTTATGAATATTGAAAGAAAAAAATAGTCTTGAAAAATACTGGGGGGTAAACAAAGCTACCTAACAACAATAAGTCGTATGTTCGAAAAAAAAAGTAGAGAACCACTACTCTAGAGCCTCCGCTACCAGCAAAACCACGTAAAAATGGAAATCGAACATGTAAAATGGGTCTTCACAATGTCTTAAAAAAAATAAGGGGATATTACATTGTCTATTACCAGAAGCGAGCAGCAGACAACTATACTTGACCACGCGGTTTCTTTTTATGATGCAAATTTCAGTACTTATCATCGCTGCATATTGTCATCATTAAATAAAGCCTTGAAAAAATGGAGAAAAATGTCATCAAACTTCCGCTAAGCGCACTCAAAAATTTCATCTTCAGCACATCCACCTATGGAAGACTGAGCAAAAGTAGCTATTACAAGAAATAAAATATAAAAAAATTTAGAAAAATGATTCCTTTTCTCCCACACTTGAAATTCGTAAGAATTGACTCAATTTTCAACCAATTCGTTTTTCTGTTTTTTTTTTCGTATCCAAAATTGAGCCCGAAGGTGCATCTTTCAAAACTTTCTCTTTACTTTCTCCACAAAGTTATTCGCTTTCAATGAGTATAATGCAAAGACATACTTGCCCCGATTGTCCTGGATTTCGGGGTACGTACTAGTATGCTGCCCAACATTTCATCGGCTATTCGTAACCCCCTTCCCCCCTCTACGAGCATAAATCTATTACTTTTGAACAAAAGTCAGTGGAAAAACAAAATGAAAAAAAAAAAAAACCATCCCGACAAACGGAAATCGTATTTTCTCCAAAACGAGGTCGAACCGAGTTACAACTCGTTTGCATTTTGGGGCTAGTGGCTATCTTTGCTAGCCTCGGAATTATCTCGGCGTTTTACGCATTTTTTGTTTGCGCCAGGTAAAATTTACGACGAAACGAGAAATCGCGAATTTCACAAAACCAAAACTGGCATCAAGTTTAAAAGTTACAAGAATGATGAATGCCACCTGGAAACAATCCAAACAAAATAAATAGTACGGGCGAAGAAATTTACTTTCAAAACCACAGAATACAAGACAGCTAGTAATAGCGAATGCTCTTAAAAAGTTGAACACAGCATTTTACAAGACATCAAAATCAAATAAAGACTGTTTTCTTACATTGAAGTCAGTCAGGTTTCATAAAAACAAAAATATTCAAAAGCTAGTAAAAACAAAAAAAAAACAAAAAAACAAACAAAAAAAAAATCACCGTCTTTACATTTACACGAATGAATCATATAACCTAATCTATAACGTCTGCTGAAATTTTCGACAATAACTATGGTATAGACACAATAATCATAAATTCATAATATAACATCCAAATATTCATAGTATTAAAAACCTTTAAGGTGGATTTCTAATAACAATAAACCATACCTGTAATGTAGTACTATTCCTGAAAATTACCCTACCTTTATTCCAGCTTTTGTAATGGCCCTTCTCTTGAAATTTTTACTTCTGAATGGAGAGTTGAAGTTGATTCAACTCAATGGAACAGGATAGGGTAATGGTTAGGGACATTTTGTAATAAACAGTCATAATTGATAATAGAGTTTTAACTTTATTTTATGGGCCGGATAAGGATATGGTTGGAGTTATTCCTATTATAAACCCGTACGTATTTAATCACCATGTACTTATGCTTTCCCTCTTTTAACACTTTATCAGATTTCATCATTCTGTTTTTCTCCCGGATTCTTTTCCCATACGGATAAACAACAAAAATTCTAACTTTCCTCACATCATCATTGTATTCTGCTTGGCACATTGTCATTCATAACTGAATAGGATTCCAGTTTCGGCCGAAGACAAACAGAGATGAGTGTATTTACTATTCCCACTTCTCCTATCTGCAAACATTTCTGCTGAGATTCTTTTCTTTCTAAACCATTCTCATATTCTGTACTTCATTACTTTTCTCTCGACACTTCTCTTCACCAACAATTCTTGACATAAGACCAAAAAATTCATTCTAATTCAATTCATTTGGTTCGCTAATCCTAATCTGATGAAGACACTTGTCTTGGAAAAATACATTACCATGTACTTTGGAGCTTTGTTGATAGTTAGGACCTTTATGTTTGAACTAACAAATTTTGTGTAATGATATAATTTCATTTACTGTACTCAGGGTCGTGTCAATTATTTTTTGCAACACCTGTTTATAAACTTAATTTTTAAACGCAACTTGACCATGTATAAAGCATGCAATTTTAGAAACATTTAGGACCGATGTATAAATTATTTACTTTATACATAGGTCTTTACTTTACATATCGCCTATGGCGCATGCGTCATTTTACCCAATGGTACTGACTATTTACTACTAAACACAGCCTAACGTCATTATTTTTAAATTTTTTTTTTTTTTTTTTGTAAAAGTGTTTTAGCTTTGAGGATTCGAACCTCGGACATTCACATGCCAGAACCATAGCCACTACGCCATGAGGCTTGGATGACAGTTAGGCGATAGTTTATGCTTATATGTTTCCCATTTTCAAAAATATTCATTTATTTCAATTTTTTTTGTTATTTGTTTTTTAGGGGGACGTGTTGCAAAAAATAGTTTGTGACATACGTGTATATAGTAGGTGATTAATACTTGTGTGATTTGCATCATTCATCTTAGGCTCATGCTGCAAAAATCACACTCGGATCAAAATCACTTACTTTATATATTTGTATCACAAATAACTATTGTAAAGTTACTAAACATTTTTAATGCAATATTAAGAAATTATTCCATCAAAAATTAATTTAAAAAAAAAGAAATACAGCGTCTGCCTGTACATTAAGTTAAACTGATAGAACTGAAATATGATGTTGAAACGGGTAAGGTATCTGTAAATTTTACACATTTTACTTCTCTATCTGTTTATTTGACCTAAGTTGGCATAAATACAACAAAAGATCTTTTCCTGAAATTTGACAATGAAAAGAAATGTTTCCAGAATTCCCCTGCACCTCATTTCATATGGATATATCCAGTAGAACCTGAGAAAATGTGATTTACTTCTAAAAATAATATTGGTCAAGATTTTTTCACTTTCGTGATTTTATTAGGTTCAACATATTTCCGCAAAGAAATGTTGATCGAATTCATTTACTTGGAAATGACAAATTTTATTCATTTTCTTCAACATTGTGTGTTTTCATTTCTGATCAGATATCTATTCTTTATAACCGACTTAATTTAAGATTTACTTAACAATCACAAATCTGATTGAAATTTAAAAATTTTTGCCGGAGGACTTCTACAATAGTGGCCGTTGACTTTTATATATCATAAAGACTGTGGGTACACATTTCCTAGAGAAAGGCTGGTAAGGTGTAAAAATGGAAGCGGAAAGTTTCTCCAAAATTAGAACCGATAATTTGGACATATAAACTACAGAAATAAACATGTTCACTCGTGACTAACTAATTAAACTTTGAAATTTGGAGGAAACATCAAATTTCAACAACCTATGAAATCCAAAAGCTTTCATTATTCTTAAATAGATCTACGTTTTGGCAAAGGGTAAGTAACACACTCGAAAATAAATATTCCACTGAAGAAAATAATCTATATTTGGAGTTATAAACGCAGAAAAAGTAGGTAGACTACTTAATTTTAAACAAGCACTAGCACCAATTTGAAAATTTGTTACATGAGTGAGCTCGATTATGGGCAAGTTTTATTTCACGAACCTTCGAAAATTAACGGAATAAGACGACTTGTTTTCAGAATGTTAACAAAAGAAACTTCTCTCCAGGCTCCACTCTGTATTATTTGAAAAAACAAATGGCTTACAGAAACCAATTCCAATAAATACCAATTAAAAAAAATTACAATCTACAAAAGAACGATAAATAACAGAGAAAAAAAAGTTAATTTAATCCTGCACCGAATACTAGGATGAAAAAAGCCGTAAAAATTTTCAAGAAAAAAATTGTCAAAAAGATTTAACAAGAAAGGAAAATAAGGGAAAAATAGCGAAGTAAATTAACGAAATGAAATTAATTACAATCAAGATATTAACCGGCTGTATTATACTTTTCTTCGCTGGTTATGTTTTTTTTTTCTTCAAAAGTTTTACGAGTGAAAAGCTTTTCTCTTAACGAAATAAAATTTTTTCGTCAACAATAACACAACAGGGACAAAAAAATACCAGAAAAAAGTAACTTTTTTTTTTTCATGGACATAATCTTGATCTTTTTTCCCTCCCCTCCTCATTTCGTTCTTCTATCATTTTCAATGTGAAATTAATTAAGGAAAAAATTGAAGTTTTTCATTTTATCTACAGCGAAAATTTATACGAAGTGTCTCAAAGAAAATATTTCTGTTTTTACAATCTAACAATTTTTTTCTGTGTAAATATTTTTGATCTTTGCGCTTTATACAGCCTGAAATAGTGTGATTTTGTTTTTCACAGTAATGCGGAGTTGGTTCTTTGTTTACCCGATCTTTTACCACTTTTTCGAACGTTTTTTGACCATTAAGACGGGTGTGGATGAGAGGGTACGCTCGTGAATATAACTTAAAATGGCTTTGATTCTTCAAGATACCAACCATTTTCAAACACTTGACATTCTGGCCATTTTAATTTGCGCACTTTTTCTCGTAAGTATTAAAGATACTTTTCAAAGGCCAAAAAATGACAGACAATGCAGATGTAAGGAAAATAATTGTCAAAAAATCAGAGGAATAAATTATATAAACTCATTTTTTTCCACGTTCAAGTAATGTTTCTCGTGTGTTTTTTTAAATTAGGCTTTTTTTTTTAAATCTCCTCGTCCCTGTGATTTGTTCAAAATTTACATTATTCGCAACGTTTTTAAACTCACAGAGGAAAAGAAACGCATCTTTAAAACGGTGCAAACCAAAGTGTCTCGAAGCGAGTCACATTTTATTTAAATTCAAAACGAACAATCGAAGAACAGGGTATCAATTGAAGGTTCTCATTTACACGACTGAGCACACCTTTGACTAGCATATTCGAACACTTTTCTCCGGCCATTTGCATACATTAAAAGTAATCGCTTCTTCATTCCTCTGTGGAAATTACTTTTCATTCGCCATCCGAACACTTATCTGCGCACGTTTCATTTCATGTTCATCGTTGGCTCGGAATCGACAAATTAGAACTTTCGGCTTTATTCGATGACAAAACTAGGAAATTTTTTCAAATTTCTTTTTTCTCTCATCAGTCTACGTAGGTAGGCTATGCCAACTACCTTCCGTTGGTAGCAGAAAAAATTTTTAACGATTACGAATACCTTCGTTTCCTTTACTCTGTCCCTTTTATTTTTTCGTGTGCTCAAATTAGTCGTAAAATTCTTCGAATACGAAAATTCCGCAGTAAACGCTTGGAAAGCGATTACACAATTTTGAATGAATCTTCGAGGATACAAAGTTTTAACGGTCTGAAATATTTCGATGGAAACAAACAATATGGTCGATAAGTTGTAATAGAAATCGACGTTTTGTCTGCGACTACAAAATGATTCAACTTTCCAGGGAGCCAAATAAATTTTCGAAAATAATTCGCGAAATTTACGACGAATGACCAATTCGTGTGGTTGATTTACGACCAAAAACGGCAGTTAAACTGATGCCGAAGCAATAATCGTCGTCATTAATGCGCCATACGGATAGGTACCTATTCAATGTTATGGCTAATATTGTAGCCGTTGATACCGTTGTTGTTGATGTTGTTGTTTTGATTGATACTACGTTTTTGGTTCTATTTTCCGGTTGGTGTTTGTTTCTGCATAGTCTAATATTATCAACTAGGTCATTGAAGTCGTATTTTCAAAAAATTTCACCAACACCACGTAACAAACTCAAGCAAATTTTCCGCAGTAATTATAGTCGGTATCTATTCAATTAATCGAGATAGGTCAAAATGTGGACGTCTATGTTACTGTAACAGGTTCTTGGCGACGATTCTCACATAGTTTATTTATTTAAATGCTTTCTTTTCGTGGCACGTTGTAACACTTCTTTTGTTTCATCCTGCAATGTTTATTGTTTGTTCAACATTTTTAAAAAGGCATTCGGGGCGTAGAAATCATCCAGACAGAACCTTTCGACTTTCTCATACCTGTTACGCACCTACTCTCGAACTTGACTGGCTCGGTTCTTCATCGTATTCCGTTGAGAAACTCTTCAGATATGTTCCATCAATCTTTCGTAGTGTACAGCCAACGGTTTCCTAACTTCAGACAGCCACGTTTCACGAAGATAAAACATCGTACGACTGTGGACCTATAGAGAGTTCAAACAAACTTTTCTGAAAATGATATGACACTTTCAGCAATTTTTCAGGTTTTTATACGTCCCCTATGATTGCAAGTATCCGAGATTTTTCCAACAGCTATATACATTCCAAAGCATTGCTAAACATTTTCAGGTGTCAGTGGACACTTTGGGAGTCACTTACAGAGCACCTAACTAACTAAGCAGACTCGTGAACAATGTTTTTCGGCCAGTCTTCTAGTAACATAACAGAAGCAGCATCAATAAATTTCAGTTTCCACACCAACACAATAATTTTTATTTTTCACCTGACCTGCCCCATGAATACCTCCCGGAACCATGACAAAAGTTGCTGCGGCATACATGGATGATGTTAATATCCAAAGCGTCCAACGTTTCTTTCATTAGCATCAACCTACTTTGGTTATGAATATTTTTTTTTGAAAATACGTTCCACTCCTATGGTTTTAAATGAGGGTAACAATTACTGAGTTGGTTTATACTTAGTCGTTGCTCGAAATCGACAGAATTTCTTGTGATTACGACTATCCTCAGTCAGATTTTCTTGCACTTAACATCAATTGTATTGCACATTCAGCGCAGGGTGGTGTGTAAACCAAGGGGAATCAGAAAATTCTCCCGGCTCACTCATCACGTCCTCAGAGAGGAGGGGGGAAGAATACCAAAGGTACTGGTCCGGACTTTTTTAAAGGGCCCAAAAGGTCCCAAATTTCGAAATTAACAGCAATTTTTCAGTAAATATTAGAAAAAGCCATCAGGGCCGATCCATGAGGGGATTTTAAGTGTCCAATGAAACAATGCCAAAAAACCCATTCAAATACGTGTTCAAGAATACCAAAAACACTTAAAAAAATTGTTACGCTCGCTCCTCTTGCGAAATCGTTTTCTCAATTTATAACGCCTAACTAGAAGTAAATTCTGGAGCTGGCATTAAGAGGGCTCATTAGTTTATTCCCCCGAGTCAGAAAATTTTTCTCAGAAGCCCTGTCCCTCACCTATGTTCATTTCAAAACGATTACAAATAAATGGCATATATAAACCAATTTCGAGAACTGACACCTGTCATTAATTTTGATTGTAAACTAAAGAATGACATAGCAAACGCTAAATAAGTGGGTTAATAATTCGAAAGAAACATATTTCAACTGATAACAATGCACGAAAATTCTTGTCAAGACAAAAATTAAGTAACCACATCGATTAAAACCGTAAGTATTGGCCATAATTCGAAATACTACGAACCATAAAACCAAACACTGATTTCTGATTTCACAGTATAATACAATATTAAGATTCGATCTGCATAGGTACCATTTTTTTCGGGGTGCAACTGATAAATGGGCAGTCAGGAAATTAAAATTAATTTCAACACGGACACAAAATTGACATTTTTCACCGACAACAAAGCTACAATCAGCATTTCAAAGCCATAATCAAATTGAAATTTTACTATTTATATCCGCAGCTACAATACTCACGTGTCACTGTCGCATATTTTTTCACACAAATAACGCAGTCGTCGATGACGCCATCAAAATTTCAGGCTTCAGCATTAATTACGAATTCATTAACGAAGTAAGTGATCTTAAATAATTTAGGGAGACCAAAAAGTGAAAAAAAAAAAAAAATGAAAAACAAAAACCTGTTTGAGTGGTTCTAATTAAAAATAATTATGAACGGAATTAATAACGTGCAACAGCTTCGGCTAAATTAGCAGCTTGCGTTGATGAATGTCGAAAATTTTTGACTTTGACGAATACATCGGAAGGTCGAAAACGTTTATTCAACATTTTCCAAAAAATTTTTGTTTCTCCCTCCACAATAAAAACAACTTGTGGGTGTGAAAGTACGCTAATGCTGTCGTTAAAAACGATACGAAATGTGACAGAGCAAAATGAACTGAACCCCTTCTTTTACCTTTGCTAAATTTTAAATCAATAGGTAGTCTAGAAAAAAAAAGGTGAAGAGTGGAAGAGTAAATGGTGGAAGGGTGACCGTTGTAGGAGTAAAACAAAACAGCAGTGTGTCGAAACAAGTAGGCGCTACGTGGAATCATTAATCATTAGCCTGATGGTTAGCTTTGCATATAGCTGAAAAAGGAAAAGAGAAACTCAAACTCAATATTATTGCAATAAGGAATTAACATTTTTTAACAAATAGTTCGACGACGTCCTCTCACTCAAGTAAGGGAGGGAACTGAATTAATTATAATTAGTCTGTTTTAAACTTTACCTTGGAGTTTTTACCCAGTTTGCTAGCAAACGGGGTATTAAAATTGACCTCGCACAAAGGTCAGGTGTGGGGATGATGAAAATTATCTGTTTCATAAAAAAAAAAAAATATTAAAACCATTTTCCTATTTTGACCTAATTTTTTTTCCATGGATACACGTATATGTCTTTATATAAGTACGAATGTATGTGTACGTATCACCAAAATTTTCACCAAATTTATTCCTTACATGAAACCCGGTCTGATAGTTTCGTGTACATTGGTTCAGTAGTTTCAGAGATAACTGGAAAACAAAAATTTCTGAAAAATCGGTTTTCAGCAGTGAAACATCAATAGATCGATATTTTTTAAAATCGTCGATTACTATCTATAGTTTTTCGTAATTTTCTTACCTGAAACTAGCAATGAAATACTGATTGATCGATATGTTTGTCAGATATCAATAACTATTGATAGTTTTCTAAAATTTTTTCAGGTACGTTTTATTTGGAATTATTAATAAAAATTGGGAAACTGGGTTTTCTAACGAAGTATTGCTGCGCTTGACTTTTTTTATACAATAAATTAACGAAGAAAACAAAAACTAACGATGTTGAAAAAAATTAAAATAAATGCTGAAAATTACTTCGCTCTTTGATAAAAGTAGAGTCGTCTTTAGGTACCTGGTAAAAGGTCTTTCTGTTTATACTTCAAAGAGGCAAATTTTCTTTTTTTTTGGGGAGGGAGAATCTGTGAATGGCAATGTCAAACGATGCGAGCGAAGCGATTAAGACAATTTTTTTGGACAGTTTTTCGATATTTTTCGAAATTTTCACCTCTTTTTTTCGAAAATGAAAATGTTCCGTCAATTAAAGATTTGTTACCGGGGGGAAGAGCTACAATTTCCTCCGTTTAGACGGTACTGGATAATAGCATTTCTACAATTCTTCAAAATTGATAGGGAGGTGAACGTAAATTTATCACGTGGACGGGAGCTACTTAAATAAATTAGGTTTCGTAGACGATGGCGTTTTAATTACCGAAACAGACAAAAAATTCGGGACATGGTCTGAGTATTCTAAGAGAAAAGTAAGAAAATAAATATAATCTACAGAAATTGATGGCACAGAAAATTTATAAATACCAAAAGTTCAGAAATACTTATATGTTGGACAGATAATATCCTTCAAAAATAAAGCGAACTATTATAACTTACTATAAGTTTTGGTGCGGATCGGTCGTATGGTATATCAGGTAACACAATTTTTGTTTTTATTTTGACTATAAAATGCCTAATTTTGGATCAATAAAAACGCAACTCGGAACATATATCTATTAGGTATGATTTATTAATAACTTTTTAATGACTATCTAATTTTATAATTTTCGAAAAATTACTTTTTCTAATGGAGCTGCTGCTGCGTTAGAGTTTTTTGTGTTAATACAATCAAATACACACGCACACTAACAAAACAATCATAATTTTTCATTTTGTTTACATTTTTCAATTTTCTTTGCACATGACGTCATTTTTTTGCAATGTACCTCAGGTTAAACATTTCCACTGTTAAAATTTGAAAATGCACACGCTACCTATAAAATTAAATGATTTTTCAAGAATCGTTACTATTTTTTTCCGTCTACAGGGACAAATCAATTTCGGATCCACTTTTAAGTTAAAAATAAAATGACAAAGAAAAAAGAAAAAGAAAAGAGAGCTGCTCTATTGGAAACCGAGATTTGAAAAAAAAAAAATTTTTCGTATAAACACCAAATTAATTTGACCCGTAAAATTTTTTGAAACAGGCTAACGTAATAAAATTCAGCCCGTTTTTTATGCCTTAAAAATTGCAAATTTATAATGAAACCTTAGGTCGAATTCACATTATCCCGTTTTCTACTTATCGTGACAAAACGTTTCCCATTTTTACGTCAGTCAACAATAGAATTTTTTTTTTCCCCAGTTCATTCATCCTGATTAGCGATAACATAAACGAATAGTTTGTGACGCATAAAAACCAAGAGCGTGAAAAATATCGTTATTTTTTGTACGACCTTTTAGCATGATAAAGCAAGAAAATTACTCCATGTTGCACAAGAGAATGATAATTACATAAATGTCAATTTTGTGATAGATGATAATTCGAATCGAGAAAATATCGCAGGACGTTTTCCTTTTTTCCACGTTTTCACTCTACTCCACTCATTATCGCATTTCATGTGGCTTTTGAATTTTTGGAATTATAGGCTATCTGTAATCAACGGCATTTTCCACTTTTTGCAGGTACAACCAATATTCTTTTCAAATAATCGCTTCCCAATGGGACCATTTCTTTTTTCTTTTTTTCTTTTTGTCGATTTGATTTAAATTCTGCTAGAACCCTTCGTGGACAACTAAATCTTTTAGGATTATTTCTGGAAACTTGTGACACAGCCAATCGCTTATACGGCATACATTTCTTTAGAAAAATAATTCAATATCAAATTTGAAGCCATCGATAGAGGATTTTTGTAGGTTCTGGTATTTTGAAAAATAGTGTCACGAGCTGATGCCGATATTAAATTGATTTTGTGTACCTTTGTGGTACTAGTATACATAAGAACCGATTCTTTATGCTTACAAATACGCTATACGATGTCCACGAAGTTTTTCAACAAACTCCAACCATGAATAAGGTTAGAAACAAAATAAAGGAGGAGAGAAAAGCACACACGAGTAGCAACATAGTTTGATGAACCTGCTGATGACATTCATATTCATTCGAATTGTTCACTAAAGTGTGGCTAAACAGAATAAATTATAAATGGTTCAAAAATTCTGACGGAGTGACAATTGGTGGAAAACTCTAGGAAAAAAACAAATCGAATCAAATTTTAACTCGTTCCAGACAATGAAATTTTATAACCAGAGACAAGTCAATAAAATTCAATACAATACAATGTCAAGTTGATGAAATGATAATTTAAAGAAAAATGAAGACCTTGAAATTTTTAATTTCGACAAATACGAATTTTTGGAACCTTATCCAACACCACAGAACAGCGCTCTCTACCTTCAGAGATAATTTTTTAATATATCATGACGGTATCAATTTTGTACATCAACACAATCAGAACTCCGTCACAAAATTACTTGGGACTAAATTGAAGGAGCGGATGAAGAGATTGAGAGGGTCCTTGAGTGCCTATAAATAAACTGATATGGAAATCACTGATGTCATTAAAGAAACCAAATGATGCACAAGTCACAATGTATTCTGGATTGAATACCTGTGATAGATCTTGAGAACTAGTTTAAAAAACAAATTTTTTTTATTACTCTGAAAAATGGTTATTCAGAAACAATTAGGGGAACACTTTATAAAGAGTTTACACTATGGCACTGAAAAGTGAGTTCGCAATATCTCTGTTTGACAGGACTACACCAACTTACATGAACTCACATTAGGAGAATGATTCCACAAATGTAAGAATATTACATGACTTTGCGCCACTTGAATATTTGTGGAATAGCCTCACAAGTGCAGCTTTGTGTAATCAAATTAAATAGAGCTAATTAGTGCATCGATTTTAAAACTCTTGGATGAAACTTAAAAACTAACAACAAAATCAATCTTGTGTTATTCACTACGGAGTTAGGCAAAACTACAATTAAAACACTAATTTCAAAATGATCTTATTGTAATTTTTTTTAAACTAATGTAAATGGCTATACAAAGTTTTCAAACTGCACTGAAAAACAATGGATTGTGGATATATTTTTGCCCTTCAGTCATCTCTGATCATCACTAAGGTGACATTCAAAACCACTCACCATCGTCCTAAAATTTCTCAATCCATATTTATAATGTCATAAACTCATCACCCTATCAAGGTGAACTTTATCATTAACCCTTGCCAGAGTGATTATCAACGAGAAATTTTTTTTGTCCATCATCCACCACTTATCATCATCAGGATAACCCTTAACTTCTCACCGTGGCCATAAAATTTCTCAATCCAAGAATATGACGTTATCACCCACTCGAAGCACCACCCCAATCACAATCCCTCACCAGAGTGGCTATCCAGGAGAAAAACATATTATAAGGGGAAAACAGTATTGTGGGTGTGTGTGCAGATGTACATGGCACCACACAATAGCAGAAGGTGGAGTGTGTTCTTCTTGTATATGTGTAGATATGTGAGCCTAGCTCAGTACAAAATTTGGCAGCACAGACAAAATATAAAGCCGTGAGTGCAAAAAAGTATTTTGTGGACTATAAGTCCATTGGCCCGCTAAGTGATCAACAAGTGTGTAATACACTCATTCATCAACGATCACCCATTTCCACAAGTATCATTCAAAAATGATAGTGTGTAATGACATCATTGTGTCACACTAAAATGTGACCGATCCAAATTCTCAACTGACCCTCAGCCATGGCCAGCAAGTTTTGTGTAGCGTGTGCAGCGATCGCTATACATGAGAAATTCCAAAGTGGTTTTCGCTACACATGGGAAATAATTACGTTTACACACAATTACTCAAATCAAATTTTCTTTATTCTGTGTAAAATTTGCACACCAAAATTTTTTTTTTTTTTTTGCTACACATAGGAAAATGAAAATTTGCCGGCCCTGCCCTCAGCTCAAAAACATATCCACGTTAACAATATTATTGTGCACAACAAACTTTTTCACTTTACAATAGAACTCGAACCATATGGTTCGAGAAATTCTCAAATCAAATAAGGACAAACACAAAAAATGATATGGTACTATTGACTACCATACTCACACAGGTTGTCATCTGATAGTCTCTGCTTTGTTAGACTGACCAGCATCCTGGCGTTGTTATACCATCTCCTATATTCAGTAGCTATTGATATTTTCTGCTGAAGATTTGAACAGGATAGGAAGCTCCGCCATAGCTAGAGTCGCATTTTCTATATCTTTTTCTCAAAATTTGGTGCCAAGAGTCAATTCAACTCTCTTTCTGTTGGTGGCGACTTCCCATCTTATTAGTCAGTCACCCATATACCTATCTGTATTCTGTACCTACACAATTAAATCATGTCTGATATGAGAGTGAAACAGAGGAGCAATATATTGGGCCCAACGTCAACATCTTACTTCCAACCTGTAATCCGCGTAAATATTCTATTTTTACTCTCAAATGTCGGGCAAGTAGGAAATCTCATATTTGAACGGTATGTTCTCCCTAAATTATCTGAAATAAGTCAGGACTAACACATTTCCTCGTCTTTGGAGGTGAGACGATCCCCACAAATGAATGGATCAGCTGTCAGTCAAGAATCGTGCGAACTAGGTGACCATCTACAGGCCGGTACCGCATATAGCCGCAGCCTAGTAGATAAGCTGTTTGCTCGGTCAAATGTCTCTGCATTCACACAAAAGAGTACATAGACTGAATAGTCGCATTCTCGTGTATTTCACGTTCACCATTTCATCCATCCCTGCATGCCAAATACGAATTTATTTGGTTTCCTCGTTAAATTCTACAACCTCCCTTACCGGCTTTGTTGAAATACTTGACAGAGAAGTCTTTCCCACACAATGCGAACATGAAGTTTTTTTTGTCCTCCCTCTACTTTTCCTTCTGTCACTCTAGCATTCAGTGGCATCATATATGAAAAGTAAAATAAAATAAAAACAACGAGAAAAAAAAAAGAGGATAGACAAAAGGGCGAATATATACGTATCGAGAGCATTCTGTAGTCAAATTAACAATATAATTTCATGTCGACTCGAAAAACGAGTACAACAGGGGGGGGGACTGGAGCAGTGGGCAAGAGGTCGACGAGCGAGCGGAGAGAATGTGCAACCAAAAGCTTGTCAAATTTTCAGTATTTGTCCATTTTTGAAATGCGGAATAGAAATGAAATACGGTCGACGTGAAAAGATTTCCTGTTTCATTGCCAGTAAAAGAAAGGCACAGAGGACGTAAACGGGTCGGCAGAGGGGAGAAGGGGGCAAAGAACGAGCACTTTGAAATGATAACCCGTATATCTCGGCGTGGTTCAATTAGCGTCGGTACAAACAGAAAGGGAGGATGAGTGAAAGAGGGTGGGAGAGAGAGTGAGAGATTCATTTTCTTATTCGTTGATAATGTCCTCACTTCCTACCTCCTGACTTCCCAGTTCCATCACTTTTCCCCCTACCTACCCTCAACCCTAAATGACATTTTCGCAGCATGACGTTTTCAACAATTTTCCAAAAACAAAGCGGAGAGCTAACCTACTGGCAACGAGACACGGATATTAAAGAAATTTCTATCGCAGTCCTGCGCTTTTCTTTCATTTTTTTTTTTAAATTCTTTTATTTTTATTTTTTTAGGTGTGTCTCTGTCACACTGTACTCTAGCATACAGCCTAGTTCTTTTGAATATGATTTCTCTTCTTTCGACGTCACCTCCATCATCTTCTATGCATGAAAAAAGAAGGATCAAAACGAGAAACGTTCGCTTTTTTCATTTTTTCTTCATTTTTTTTTATTTTTATTATAAGTACGACTTTTTGCAATTTTCTTTATTGCATAATTTCTAACGAAACATTTTTTTCTCTTTCTATTTCATCTATTCCAGCTCATTTATTCGTGTCTAGTCGTGGTTGTATTCTCATTCTTATCGAGTAATAATATCGTCTACTAGTCCGAAGAAACCCCGCCTTTTTACCGGTCATTCTTAGTCAGAGGGAAGACGAAATTTTCGGCAGAAAAAATTCCATAATATTTCCCAGATATATGAAGAAAGAAAATTTACGAACATAAAAACGCTCGATATCAGTGGCATACACACGAGGGTCGTGATTTTTGCTTCAATGTAATAAAAAAAAAGCCGAATACGTATGCCTACGACTATTTTTTGGCTGAAAATTTTTTTTTCAGCCAAAAATAAAGAAAGCCGGGGAGAAAATTTACAGTATCAGAAGCGAAGGAAAAATTTGAAAAATTTCGAAAACTTAAGCGAAAAAATACTTACAAAAAAAAATTACAAAGGTACGGTACGTCGGCTGTGTTTTTGAGTTCTATATTCGTGGCTACGTACACTCTGTTCACGCTAAGAAGTGCGTGACGTCATAAACCATACCCACATTTGTCTACTCGAAAAACGGTGTTTACTCCGCAAAATGAAGCTTATCATTGTACAACAATGTGCATCGATACCCTTTCCTCACTCCCCAACCTACCGCAATGTCTACTGGGATTCTGACGTCACGGAGTAAAAGAAGAAGAAAAGGAAACTTATTCAGTTTGTTTGGCACGAAGTGGTTCACTCTCCATCTTTTCCATTTCAAGAGTTATATTAGACAATAAAATGGGGAATTTTCGATAGTTTATGTTAAAGAGTAGCCTAACCACTTCCTTACAATCCTCAAAAATGGTTTGGTAAATAAATTTTTCACTTCGCACACCAGGATGAGGGTAGAAAAACCTTAGCACAGCAATACTTCGGTAGTAAACTCATTCTATCAATTTTCATCAATAATTCCCAAAAAATAACCTAACTATAACCTAAATTAATGCAGTACAAAAAAATGATGATGACCGCTTGCGCCGTAAATATAAAAAAGATACTTCAAGAAACACAGGTGTTTCTTTTCAGTAATTTTTTTTGTTTTACATTTTTTTCAAAAACTACTACATCAATACGCACCAAAGTCCTATCAGACCTGGCCTTATATAAGAACTACATTTCTTGAAAATTTCAGTTTTATACTTTTAGTAGTTTCCTTAAAATTCTGGAAAAACCACTTTTTTATAATTTTTTATTTTTCAGTTTTCTCGGAAAGTACTGAACCAACAGGCACCAAACATCTATCCGATTCGCCCATATATAAGAACGATTTATCGTGAAAATTTCACTCCGATACATTCTGTAGTTTCCTCAAATTCTGGATAAATAAGTTTTCTGAGAATTTTTTTTCTCCAATTTTCTTGGAAATTGCTGAAAAAATAGAAAATAAACGCGTATGGGATTGGTTCTATAAAAAGATTATTTTTCATGAAAATTTCAGTCCTATCTCTTTCGTAGTTTTTTCAAAATCGTTCCACAAAACTGTCTTCAGTAATTTTTTCTTTTCCAGTTTTCTTATAAATTACTGAACGAACAGGCACTAAACTTCTGAGACTTGCTCATACGTAGGAACCACTTATGGTGAAAATTTCAGACGGATCCCTTTTGTAGTTTTCTCAAAATTCTGGACAAACCACTTTTCCAGGAATTTTTTGTTGAACAGTTTTTTGGAGAACTGATGAACTAATAAGCAACAAACTGATTTCAGACCTGGTCCTATATTATGACTACATATCCTGAAAATTTCAGCCGTATTTCTATTGTAATTTTCAGCAAACCGTGAACACAAATTTTGGGCGATATATACATGTGTATACAAAACAAAAAATAAAGTGGCAGCCTTCCTTTCTATTGTGTATCCTCATTCGTCTGTGTCAGAATGGGCGCATATCTGGCTACTTTTTTTTTTTACGTTGTTATTTTTACTTAAAGATTTGCGTACTTCTACACTTTTAAGTTGCCATAATAACTGCAAAACAAATTTTGGAAAAGTATTACCAGAGTTTACGTGATGGTTAATGGACATCATGAAACATAAACGTTTCCTTCCCTCAAGTTGATGCTAACTTCTTTTAAAGCGCCCTAAAAACAAAATTCTGTGCGAAGTATCAACTTAAAAGGTGTAATGTATTCCATTTCATATAGTTCACCCCCAAATGATAAACCTCCAAAGGGAAAAACATTATCTTCATTTTTTCCAAAGAAAAAGGAGGGTGGTAATGAGACGGACCAAGAATTCCGCTGCTTCACCTGTATAAATAGCTATATGTATACATATATATTGAACCGGATGATTATCATAATCCTCACTTCTAACCTTTTTGCGAGGTCAATTTTAATACGCCATTTGCAAGCAAACAGAGTAAAAAATAGAATGTTACACCGTTTATACCTTTTTGGACTAGTCTATCGCTTTGATTGCATTTTAAAGACAGTTTTAGATTTCATTATTTTTAATTTTTGGTAACGAAAGAGAATAATTTTCTCTTTTAAAGGTTGTGGCGACTTAATCGAGTACCTATTAAAATTCTTCCTAACCATATAGAAACTGAGTGAGAGAGTCACCCTTCTAGCTCCATGAAAGTTTATGGGATAACACTCGTAGTATGGATTCTTACACGTATAACGAAATAATGTAAAAATTTATAACCGGTTTCAAATACACGATTTTAATGCCGAAATAAATGGTTACATTAAATTTTGAGTCAATTTTTCATTCATACGAAACACGATATTTATTCGCATGAAGATATAGACATATTCATGATGCTCCACTTATCTAATATCTACCCAAACATAGAAAGAAATACAACGCAACAGAGAGCGTAACAACTAAACAAGAAAAACTGAGTTTAGGGCGGATTTCGACTTCGAAAATTCGTAAATCGACAAATGAGCATTTTACCTCAATATTTCAGTATGGAAAATTGTTTTACACGATCTCTCGAAACAACAATCATAATTTAGGGGAGGGGGTCCTGTGGAGCAGGAGAGATTATTCCATTAGTAAAGCACACCAAGAACACGCTCATTTGACCTACTTTGGAATGATATCAGTTCATCGTATTTACGTTTCTACTCGAAAACATTCTGCATAGTTGACTTTACCAGCAGAAGCAGGTACCTATGCAGAGAATGCCCACGAGTGTCGAATTCCTCAAATATGCCGAATGAGAATTTTTATAAGACAGAATTACCTACGCCTCAAACGTAGGCCAGAAATACGACGAGTGAGCTCGTATCTGGCGTATTTTATCGGCGGAATAGTCCTACATGTTAGGATTCGGGTCTACTTCCGAAAGACCTTATGGCTGGCATCTAAGCAGCGACTTGTTTTCCTAACCACAAACAGGGGTAGGTAACGAGTCACTGTGTGTCTGCACAGACAATGTGCAGCTAACTGGATACAGCAATGCCTGACCAAAATAATACGAAACCAGCAATTGGCTACAGCAGCATGGTTACACCAACTGAGTACAACAATGCCCGACTAACCTCTCAATACTGACTCATTCACTATGCATACAGTGTTTGACCCAAAAGTTTCATTCATCTAGTGTTGCCCACTCCCGCACATCTAGTGCCTCATATAGCCTTGAGAGCTGAATAAGACAAGAAAATATGCGCAAAAAACCATAAAAAAAAATCAATTGTGATGCATCCTACAGTTCGGCTCAAAATAATGTTTTACACTGCCTCCAAAATAACAATCATGAAATATCCTACGATTCGACTCGTAAGTAGCCTACACGATGAAAGCAGTTATATTTTCGAAAAATTAAAATGTGCAACGGTCCCGTTTCTACACGAAGGAGAAAATTACTTACACTGACTCGCCATTCTTCGCTGCAATCTCTCTAAGCCCATTACAGACTCACAAATCTGCACTTACCTGCAAAACACAAACAAAAAACAAAAAAAAAACATTAAAAACTCATTTTATATATGTGCCATTGGAATAATATTGTAGACATGCACGAAAGAGCGGGGATAACCAAATGAAAGAGTCCAAATTTGACGTGGAGAATGAGTAAATACCTATCTTAACTTTATTGATCAAGAAATCAGATTCAAGGGAGCACGAAGACACCATACTGAAAAACTTCAAATGCTCTATAAGAGTTTACGCGCTTAAGAACACACAAAAAAATTCATTAATTACAACAAAACTGTCCAAATATGTCGACGACGAAAACCAGCCTAACTTCGTTAATGGCATCTCACACTCTACCTAGAGACGTGTAACCCTAACCCAATCGCTGATAATTTGATGATGTCTACACGTCATCAGTTCATGACCACGAAACTAAAAACTACATCTCGATGAAACGTGGCTACAGTCATTTACGGCCAATACCCAATTCGCGAGTGGAAGAAAAAAAAAGCAGCTAATTCTCGTCATTATTGAAATTGGTACGAGAAAAAATATCAAAATCTTCTTTAAGAAAAAACTTAACGTTCGTTTTTCTCATGCTTTTTTTTCTCATTTCTACTCGAAAATGACGAGTAAAAAAAAGTGAACTACTTTATATCAAGCATTCACGAGACTACGACTACAAATTTTTGCTCAGTCATAGAAAAAAAAAGTATAAAACTCGTTAGGTATCTCTACGTACTTTTTCTGCTTTTTTCTCTCATACTCTCTCAGCCTCTTTTTTTTTCTTTTTTTTTTTTTTTGGACCACTTAACGACCCACAGTCTGGTACACGCAACCACACATCCGCATCAAAACTCCACATTTTTTCTTCCCTTTCTTTCTTTCTTTCTTTCTTTTTTTTTTTTTTGTTTTTGTTTTGTTTAGGTTGTGCCAAAGTTACACTCTTATTACGGAAGGTTACGCGACATTATTTTTCGCTTACGCGATGAAAAACTTTTAATCGTGAAAGAAAGTGGTAAAACTCTTGCTGAAAAAGCCTTTTTTCTTATACACACCCCATTCGAATCATTCACCTGTATGTATCCGTTCTTGCTCACTCTCGTCGTGGCACTAAAATATGACCAATTTTGTCAACGAGTACGCGGTTTTTTTAGGTCTTTCGTTCGACGGGTTTGCCCACCAAATCTCATCTCTTTACACCCGCGAGTATGAACGACGAATTGGTTGAATTTCGAAAAATGAGGACTTGAGAAATGTTTTTCTGTTTCCTTTTTAGAAGCGTAAAATAAAAATAATGTTATTCACAAAAAAAAAAAAATGGTGCGCTGTCATCTTGCACTGCGGTCACGATATTTCAGGTAAAATTTTACACATCGTTTGCGGAACGTGGGAAGGCATTTCGTCCAGTAAAAAACTTTTTGACACTAAATGATACAAAATGAAGATCCCCCACAAAAAAATGACATCGCTCTCGACAGTATTATCAACAATTTTACATCATCGCTCCTCCACTTTGCGTTATGATTATTATTCACATGGAATCGTTTTGCAAAAATAATTTTTAGGTTTTATGAAATGAAGTGGGCAGCATCACCCGCTATATTCCCCGAGACATTATCTATTATGAGGATTATTGTTGTTATTAGAACAGAAAATATGAACGCGTAAATTTAGACGGTTTTTCTCCTCAGACTTTTATGGTAGGTACAATATCTCTCAGAAAATAATAAACAAGAAAAAGCACGCATTCTTGGGCATACCTACTACAAATTCCAATATGAACCGAGTTTAGTTTTTGGCTTGATTAATTTTTTTTTTTTTTTCGAAATAATTTTTCCCCGCAGCTTACACGAGTGTACATAATTGAAATTACAAGGAGTGATAGTAAAGTTTCAGGACTGTACTGATGCCACGCGTCAATTTTGTTAAGTGGGTGGAGAGAAGGCACCACATGCAGCAGCTACAAAGCCGGATGAGTCCAATGCAATAGGTCTCAATTCGGTACTGTTATCCATATTAGTTGGAGTAGGAAATGCTGAACAATCTGGCTCTCTTTCAACCTTGAAAGCTGGTGAAAATGTAGAAATAAATAAATATATATTATACTTAAATTGAACGAAAAAATTAAAGGAGAGAAGGTAAGATGAAAAAAAACTCTTGCTCAGCAGCCGCACCACTCGAAAATGTAGGTTTTTGAAAACCAGCCGATTACAATTAAAATTGGCAGCAAGTTAATATAGATTGTAAATATTAGCTACGTTCTTTTTCACCGTTTGCTGTTAGAAGTTCTTATGTAGGTCGACAGAGAAACACACAGCTGAAGAGATGTCTAATTCCCTATACATGCTGAGGTAAAAAAATACGTCAAAGATGAAAACAGAGCTATCCGAGTTTTAAATTTTGCGCATTTAAAGCTGCACATATTTCATGAAAATTATCATGGAATTTTTTAGGAATATCTATTTGCATTTCATTGAAGGCACATTACGCATGCGCAATAACAAATATCCTTATTGGAAACCTTTCATCTTTGATGTGTTTTTGATCGATTTGTTGGATATTTCTTCAGCTGTATGTCTCTAGATCGACAATAGTTGTGATTAGTTGTATACATTGTGACGTCACCTTCACAACTGTTGTCCACGAATAACGCTACAACTCTCACATTAACTCATACCAATGGTCAAGTAGGTGTAAAAAAATGTGACAACAATCCACAACTTTCTTATAGCAAGGACACAAAGAACACCTTCTCTGACATCATGAAATTTTGATGATGTACGCAACAATCATATGAATTATCAGGGGCGTTATCAGGATTTCTTTAAGGGGAGGCAAACAAATTATTTGAAGACCTTAATTTTTCTTTACTCGTCATAGGAAAATTTAGCATCTATGAAACACAATATCGCATGTTTATTAATAAATTTCTTTTGAATTTTAAAAGTAATAAGCATAAAATAAAATAAAAATAGCCATGGTGCAATCGCCCCCTTTACCCCCTTGTGAATTATACTAGAGGCACAATTAGGTAATAAATGCATAGGAAATATGATTTTTTACACAAATTTTTAGTCACAATTTTCTTATTTGAGTAGGTAACTACCAAGCTACTTTTTAAATTTTAAATGAGGCTTTACGGAATAAGATGAGCCTACGAACAAAAAATTTGAGTCATTAGAAGCAGAGAAAATTAAAGAAGAAGACAAAATGGTACATAAAATTGGTTTAATTTAATGTTATCAGTAAACTTAACCCTGAAGACAACCAATGATAAGGCCCGAAAACAGGAAATGATGAAAATAAATAGTTATAATTATTTGTCTGAAGGGTAAAATTTACCAATAACGTTAAATTAAACCAATTTGACGTAGGGTTTCATCGTTTTCTTCAATTTTCTTGGCTTCCAAGTCTTCAAACTTCTTTTTCATAGGCTCACTTTATGCCTTCAAGCTTCCTCTAAAATTTATGTCGAACAAATACCTATCTCCTATTTTAAGACAATTACGACCAAAAATATGAAGCCTATTCTATACTCACAATGCTTTTCAATGTGCGAGGTTGATTTCATATATAAGGAGAGTATGGCTTAACTGACTGTTGTATAAAATATAGCATATTGTGCCTCCAGTATAAATCTTATGCTCGTTGGATGTACACAAGTGCTAAAAAAACGCTGTCTTTTTCACAAGTTGCGAAGTTATCACAACAATCCACAGCAACGGTCAAAAGAAACAAAGCTAATGATTGTGTTGAACTTCGTAGCCATTGATTGAAAATTAAGTATTTTATAAGCCAAAATAAGAATTAAATCGGACATATTGAATGTAAATACTATTCAGATAATCTGCACCAAAATTGTTGCCATATTAGAATAAATTATAGTGAATATTTGTTTCAAATTTCATAGCTATTGGTCAAACATTAAGCATTTTACAGATTTAAAACATCCAAAATAGGAAAAATTATGATGGTCAGGATGATTCCCACCAAAATCTATAGGTGGTCCTTGGCTACATACTAATATTTGTACCAAATTCCGTGACTGTTGAACAAAAATTGCAACCTGGATCGGGGTAATGAGAAAATGTGATATCATACACAGACAAGTATATATAAATTTGAGCTTTTAGTGTAAAAAGTTTCTTCGGGTCGTGAAACGAAAAACGTACCTACCCCCACTCCTATGACGTTTCAAGAAATTAAAATTGATGCTTTTGTAGATTTTCATGGAAAACCTACATTGAACGGCTATTTCAATCTACAAAAAGAAAATTTTGCTAAAACGACCTACTGTTTGTTGGTGGAAGCTGCGGAAGCAAAGAATGGCTGAGTTGTCAACGGTACTATTGAAAGGGAAACAGTAGCACAGTTTCAAAAAATGCAGAATTCACGTAGCAGTGTGAAAACGCAGAAGGGATTGTTTTTATTTGACCAATTCCAAATGTTGAGGTATGACAAAAAAAAAAAAAAGAAAGATTGTAGAAGGCACTGATTCAGTGTATTTTAGCGCATCTTCCTGGTGCTTGTATGATTCATTTGCGCTATAAAACATGAAGATAGGCAGAATAATAACAAAAGACAATTATAATTATTGCTGATGAATTTAAAGGGATTACATTTAATTAAATCAGAAATTTTAACAGCAATAATCCCATGTTTATCGACTGCCTTTTCCCAATAAACCAATGAGCTGTCCTTAAAAAGGGATCTGAGTAGGTGTGTTTGAAATTCATAGCTTATTTTACCTGCTATGAAGATTCTGCAAAATTCTGGGTGCTTTTCTAATTCATCGATTTTCTTTAAATTTGGCAGACACAAGCAACTTGACTTTGCAAAATTTAAAAAAATTGATGAACCAGAACCGCAGCCAGAATCATGCAAAATTTTCATAGTACGGTAACATAATGCGATGAATGTTAAGACCACATATACTGATTTCTTCAAGTTGTAGCGCGTTTATTTATGGACTTCCTACTTTTGTCCCAAATAAGCGGTTATCCCCTTAACCCGGTGACACTAATAAGCGGGAATCACCGTATATTCATTTGACCAGTCCAAGAAGCTCACAGTCACACCTCGTATACAAACTGGAGAGATGGGTGAACTATTGTCATATCGAGATTTGCCAGTTACAAGTCGGGACTTCTTCACGCACTGGAAACTTACGCGGTAAAAATTGCAAATTTAGCAGGTATAATTATGCAACTCGAACAATAGTCATGAAAAGAATAATACGATATTTTTTCGGGTATCACGAGACAAACTCAATACATTTGTAACAGGAAAACCAGTACGGTTATTTTGAAAAGCGTCGAATACATACGCTAAGTACTGAACGGATGAATTTCCAATGGCCTTCTCTTTCAAAATTTACGATAATTTTCGAATTCGTCGTTTTCCAAGTTAACTCGAGCCTATTTCACGTTACGGCGCTTTTTAAAAGGCTGAAAAACGATCTAAAAAAGAAAATTTGTTAAATTTCAACTGCACCTAAGTAGGACGTCTCTCCTCGCTTTATTTTCACGTTTTTACATCCTCCACAGACTAATATTATGTACCTGGATAGGTACTCGTAGCCCGACGCGTACAAAACTTCTCGTATTTCACGGAAAATGTCCGACGATAAACAATGCTCCCCACCCTCCCGCTACAAAGCTCCGATTTCAGAGAGTGCGAAAACTACACGACGCCATTTTATTTTATCCTCTTTCCACTGTCTTACAGCGCAAACCACCACCCGGTTACAGACCCACAACTACTCTGCGACTGCCGAAATCTCCGTGACACGTCTCGCATTCAAATTTATCGACAGTCTTAAGACGATATCGTTAGGCGGATTATCATCAATTGGCTCCACTTCATGTCTATCAATATCTCATTATCCTTTGACAAATCTACTCAACTCCAGCTTTCGCGCCAGTCGACCTTCCCCTTAACACCTCTTTGTTGGATAAAAAAGTTTTCATTTCCAAGAATTCGCCTTAAATTTACCAAAGTTCAATTCGTTCACCACTGTAGTTAAAAACACAATTTTTCCCGCGTAACTTTTTTATTTCCTTTTTCGGGGGGTCTCTCTCGAAAAAAGCTGTCACCAATAGAGAGTTCAATGAAAAGAAAATGAAAGTAGCAAAGGAGGGAGAGGGAAGAAAGTCGAGAGACGCACTTTACAATCTCTTTTCGAAAACGACGAAGATAAATAAAAACTCGAATAAAAAGAACGGTGAAATGATCGGAGCTGAGTATACGAAAACAAAGGCAAAAAGAAAATTATCATTGTTTTTCTTATTTTTTTTTCATTTTCTTTTTTTGCTTTCGTTTTTTGTCCTCTTATCGACGTCGAACTGCTGTTGGGATTAAAAACACAGTAAACGGAAACGTAAATAATATTTTCCAACAAGTGAAAAGGATAAACGAATGCAGTGAAAAAACTTTTCTTCTTTTCTGCAGAGAGGAAAAACAAAAGGAAAAATTATTGGATTATGAATTTATAAGAACAGCAATTTCACAGAGTGGATTTTATTATTTACTTCTAATTCGCTGTTTCCCGATGGTTCAACCGTGCGGAAGTTCAAAGGCAACTAAAACAGACCGACACTGAGTAGGTATACGTACAAGGCATGAACTGCTCTATCAGCTTTTATGGGCTGTTTATTCTAACAAGACATTGATGGATACGGCGAAGCGACACTGCAGTATACTGAAAATATGACATAAAATTACAGCACAGTGTAATCATCATTAGCCTGTATGCCACTATTTCTGGTGCTCCGTGTTACGTTACACGAAACGTTCATAATCAAGTCTTTAAAGAACTTCAGGTGGATGAAATTATTTTCAAATCAAGTTAGAGATTTTTCGTTCCCTTTCTCTAAGTAACTAGTCTCGAAACATGAAAAGTAAGAACACTATTTTTTTTTATTTTTTTTTTTCACGCCAACTACAGAATGTTATTACGGGTATAGATATTATTTTTTAATCAAAATATAAGGTATCAAAAACTTAAAATACTAATTATACGAGTATTTAGGGTAACATGTCCCACGTTAAAACCAAAGTCGTTCTTTTTGTCACTTAGCATCTATTTTCCAACCAATTTTGATAAATGAAGGCTTACGCAAAAAATGAGATATCTTGACCTAAAACTTGAGTCCTCCCAGCTCTCCAGGGAGAATTTTTGTGTCAACGTGAAACAAGAGGTGTATTGGTTGACACAAGTGGTGTCTCAGATTGACAAATGCAACAAAACGCCAAAATATCTTTAAAAAATTTTATTTCAGACACGAAATTGTCAAAACTCAATTTAAGACGCAAATCTTTTGAAAACTTATTCATACACTCGAGTCAGAAAAACATTTTTAAAATTTTTGACGTAAATTTATATTTATTATCTTCAGAATCTTTTTTCAAAAATTCTAATTTTGTAACTAGATGTATCTAATTAGATGACTGCTATTCGTAGTTTTGATCGTACATATATGACATTGTTTTTCATTTTATGAAAATATCATTCTAAAAATATGAATTAGAACGAAGGAAATATGTGTGTCGACTAGGAACACAATTTTTGCGTCGTCCTGGGACATGGATACTTTTTTTACTTACTCCATTACAACTCCACCAAATCATTGTCAATAGGCATAAATCAGTACATGATTCAATTTCTGATAGTATACCGAGTTATTTGGTACCCATATATATCTAAACTTTTGTTAAAATTACACCTCTTAACAGAAAAATTCCAAATTTCACCGTCACGCAAACAGCACATGGAAATGAAGTTTTGTCAATTTGCTAGAAAAGTAGCTATGCAGTGTTGCCAATTGGATTTTTCAAGTATGTTCGATAACATATTGTAACTACAGTCTAAATTTTCCGGAATTTTCTCCAATAATGAAGGATAAAAAATGGTGTATGTC
The DNA here is from genome assembly GCA_011428145.1 of Ericerus pela. NCBI lineage: Eukaryota > Metazoa > Arthropoda > Insecta > Hemiptera > Coccidae > Ericerus > Ericerus pela. The sequence continues at coordinate 921,321 of WOFM01000403.1, forward strand.
GTTGTGGGACATATGTCAACCATGGACATGTAATCTATTTCATTTTACTACAACAAAAGATATATAAATAAACAGAACTCGATGATTATTCAATTAAATATGCCATATTGTAGTTTTGAAAGGTTAATTTAGAAGTTGTTATGAACTATTTGCTTCGAGGAAGGAGCACGTAAGGTTTTAGTGAAATTCATGCTCTAGTTACTTAAATGAGTGTTTGAGCAAGTATGGTAGTTAAAAAGTAAACAATGCAGTAATGTAACTTTCAATTTTACTGTAAGTTTGTTAGCACAAATAGTTAGGCGTAACCAGTCATTTTGCCACTGAGTTAGAAATTTGTTAGTAAAAAAATAGTTTGAAATTAAGTCATCAGTTGGGAGAAGCATTCAAATTCAGAGGGTACACGAAACTTATGTTGACAGCTTAACAAGAAATTGAAATCAGTTTGTATTTTAAGTAGGAAAGCCGCAGTTCTTTAAGCCTTTTTCTTGACTGTTCTTCAGCAATATGAGTAGTCTGAAGACGCGAGATATGCATGCGAACTGTGAGACAACAGTTAAAATTAGTCAGAATGACAGCTAAAATTAACAGAACTTGAGGAATCTAACTTGGCAAAGATATTGTGCGTTCGTCTGACGACGCTGTTATTTGGTGTGATTGAAAGAATGTATTAGGTATAAATAAAAAGACATAAAAATCTGTCCACAGCTCAAACACAAGGATTTAATGAATTTTTTCACAAGACAATGGGGAATTTAAGGAATATTTGAACCGATATTTTTGGCTGCCTACACAGGATTAAGCAATATTCGAAAATGCGCTGCTCAACATTGTACCATTTGGAAACGAATAGGGCATTTTTATGTACCTACCTAATCAATTCCAGCCTTAAAAATCCATCAAATCATCTTTTGTAGACTAAAAAAAGAAAAAAATGAACTGAAAAACCCGAGTAACAAAGACTGATCAATGGGTCTTACAAGGTTCAGCAAGTAGGAAGAGCCAGCAGAGTAAGTAAACGTATTTTATTTTGTTTACGCTGAATTTTTAAGTACAACAGCAGCTTCAAACACTTATCTTTATTGCCTTTCAAAATTCATACCCATTCCCAATGCACGCGTATTTTCGTTCGGAAGCGTTTAATCTTCGCCAAGGTGCGCTATTAATTTTAAATTAATAAATACTTTTTTCTCGACTCGAATATTCTCACAAAAAGTTTAAAATTGAAAAACTTTTTTCCTCGGCGCCTAGGTTCGGACTGTTTGAGGAAAAACGGAAAACAGAAACGAAAAGAAAATTAAAATTCTGGCAAGCGGATATACACTTTTATCCGACAGTTTATAATGCTATTTTATAATCTAGTTTCCGAATTTGACGAACTTTATCTTCTTAGACGAGAAAGATAGCGATAGAGTTACATACTGGGATGCGGAGACGAAGGAGGAAGAGAAACAGGAGACAAAAATTCAATTTTCAACAATAATGTTTTAAGCGCGGAATATACAAATTGGATTAGAAATGTTTCTGGTAGAGTGGCGAAAATTAACCTAAACTTCGAAAACATGTACATTTTACGCGGTTAGTAATTTCTCGCTACCAGCCCAACTCTTCCTCCCATTTTCTTCACCAATTCAATAGAAAAAACGTCAGCACTATTTTGAAACGAATCGTTCAACGAGAACTTTTTTCCATTCGGCATTTCTATTATGTAAATTTTAACTCACTGTTTTCAAGGAGATCTATTGATTAAGTTGGCGTTTCATTAGCTGCATCTCTATGTTCTTAAACGTCCTCAAACATATGAGTTGATTTATTGCAGAATATTTGGGGTTGAAAAACGCTACCTTTTTTCAATCGGTTTCCTTTGGCTGAGTTTCTGAAATTTAGCATAATGTGAGTTATTTTTTGCAACATCCACCCCAAAAACAGACGTTTTCGTGCATATTAACTGTTCGTGAAGTAGATTTTATCCCAATGTCGAACATTAAAATATCGCGCATGCGCAGGTTAAGACATACTAAGATTATTAAATCATTGTTTTGGTTGCGCATGCGCGCCATGTCTTATCCAACATTATGAAATTTTTGGACATCCTGATTACGTGAAAAACTAATTGTCAAGTTGCTACCTTCAACTGAACACAACATTTCAATTTTGAAACAAATCTCTTATTTCACTTAGTGATTCTATAGTATCTATTTATGATAGAGAGCTGAGGTTAGTGTTGCTGGAAAGAGGATAAAATTTACAGAATTTCCGTATAATTTTTTAATTATCTTTAACAGTTTGAAAGTAAAAAAACGAAAAGAACGCTAATTAATGTAAAATTGGCTGGTTTCTGGAATTTAGAAACCTCTTCTCACTAACTTAATGATTCCTGAGCCACTATTTAAGCTAGATAGTAGAGGTTCGCATTAATGGAAACACCAGAAAATTTTCACGAATTGGCTTTTTATATAATGTTTTAATCATTCATAACTGCATGAAAATAAACGAACAAAATAAAATGCCAATTAATAGAAAATGTGCCATTTTAGGAATTTAGAAAACTGTCTTCCTTCAATTAAAAATTCTTCAGCCACTATTTAAGCTAGAAAGCTGAGGTTGGTACTGCTTGAAAGAAAGTGAAATTTACTTAAAAATGTGTTCCACTGTAGTTTTTATTCACGCTTATTGCTACTAGAAAATAAACGAATGACTAAACGAAAATTAAATAAAAATTGGCACTTTTGTATTGTTTAAGTATATTTTCAAGAATTTTTTTTTGTGGAAGTTGTAAAAAATAGTATATGACACTCTTGCAAAGTAGGTGATTGGTACTTGTGCGACTTGCATCATTCACTTTTGGTTTGTGCTGCAAGTATAACACTCGTACCAAAATCACCAACTTTACACCCTAGTATCACAAATAACTATTTTGCAATAACCTTTCCATAAGTACATTTTTTTACGTGGTTTGACGGAACAAAAAGTAGCAAATTTTGATACAAAGTCGAAAATTTATCTTACGCACATGTGCACTTGCAACTAGAATTTCTCACATGGGTTGATTAATTTCTCCCACGGGTTGGCTACTTTCTCAGTTTTTATTACTTCTTGCTTGGAACTAAATACCTCCTTTTTCAAAAACATTATAAAAATAAGCAAACTACAAAAAATTTAAACAAAAATTTTTTGGTTTGAAAAAAATAAAACTATAAATTATTATTTGTATCTGAAAAAAAAATCTTTATTTTTTGGGAGACAGTGGGGGGGGGGTGTTGCAAAAAATAGTGTGTGACACACGTGGAAAAGAAATGATTGATACTCAAGAGCTGAAGGCAAGTGCTGCAAAATTCACACTCGTATCAAAATCACCTACTTTTTGCCCTTGAATCACAAATAACTATTATGCTTTCATTTCCATAATTTTGGTTTTCATTTCAGTTATGGTAAAAAAATTTTTCATTCAATTTTCGTTTCCGATTCTGTTTCCATTTCCGATGTTTCCCAAAAATATTGATTTTTTCAAATTAATCTTTTTCAGAAACAGAAACGATTCATTATTTGGTTTCCATTATAGTTCGGAAAATTTTGGTGTTTCCATTAATTTTGATTTCCAGAGCCTAAAATTATGTTACCGTTTCCGTTTCTCAATTCCTGGAGAATATTTATTCTTTGAGACTAGCAAAGGAATATTAAACGGCTCATAAACTGGAACTGTTAAATTTCTTTCTTTTTTTTTTTTTGGCTTCGGTCCTCTGGGTACGTAGTACGTAGCTATTTTACCGAAGGTTTGGAAGATATTATATTGGATGTCGAAGAAAGAGGTAAGGTGGTCAGGATCCAAGGGCGAATGGTGTACAACATGGATTTTTCAATCATAAACTGCAGCACCAATACAGTCGCGACCGAACACACCGCCATTTTGGGTAGAGATTGTGAAGGCGCCTGGTCTCGAACTCGCAACCTTTCGATTGCAAAGTCGATAACCTTCACTGCCAAGGCTACCCATAACACGTTCCATTAATCGTATTATGACGCTATTCAACTGAAACGATCAAACTTACCAGACAAACCAATAATTCTCAATCATGAACATTAATCAATAGATTTGTCTGCCTTTTTAAATAGTTCAGAGGGAAAAGCGAAAGTACATCAATTATTATGTGAAGATATTAGAATTTCATGTACTTGTAGCCAACTAGTATGAATAAGTTATATGAAATTTCAAATTTCTTATCAATTTCAGAATGATGTGACAGGCAAGAAATACTTACAAATGAGGTGCATACGAAAACGTCAGTCGGATTGTTTTCATTACCACACAAATAGACGAATGAAATTCAAAATAATAGTACCCAGGGAATTCGATACAAAAAGACAAATTAGTAATTTTGCAAAGCATAATGTACGAAAAAATTAATAAACTACTACCATAAAGAACACCAACATAGAAAAACTCTGTAAAACTAAAGAATTTTGAAAAGTTGCAAATTTCATCAAATCAACTCGTAAAAACGACGAAATGCACCGATTACATTCGATGGTAAATAGGTTATTGGCCTTCATGATGCTCATATACATACAGGAGTGTTTCATTTCTCTCAGAATTATTCTCGTGAGTACTAACTAAAAAAAAATGTGTTGAAGACAATAGGTATACGAAGAGAATTATTCATTTTTCCGATTCCAATTTTTCCAGTCCAGCGGACGTAGCTTGCCTTTTTCGGATATAAAGTAAGTACAAATCTTTCAACTAAGCTGTGGAATTATGCTCTATGGAAACGCACCCGAACTAGACTGAATGCGATGAAGCGCAGTTTGAGCAACACAAATACTTAAAAACCATAACAATGAGGAAACATGGAATCCATTTTCTGGTATAAACATTCAGCAGTTAAAATCAGCAAAGAAAAAAAATTATTTTCATTCCACCCACTAATTCTTTTATACACTTTAAGCGTTTTCACCGATTCTTCCCCATCCTTTAAAAATTACATCTTCATCAAAAATATTTTAAAACACGCGATTAAAGCTTTTTTCTTTTCCTTCTCTCCCGCCTTTTTCGTCGTTTCTCATCATCGACAAAATATGTAAATTTTTTTTAGTCCAACGTTTTTATCCTTCTTTACAGGTTGTAACACCATTAAGGGCACGTCGTCATTATTCGCGTCCACATTATACGTAGTACTACATTTGCATTATTTTTCATTTATTTTTTTATGCTTTCGGTTTTTGAACTTAAAACGTCTATTATCGCATTTAGTCGCAGTCAGCGATGGAAACAAAAACGGTCTACGACTGGTAATTTCATTAGAAGAGTAGGTACCTACAACAAATTGACGTTTACACGACATTCACTAAGAACTTGGGGGACGTTTCATTTTTTCAAATCACACACAAAAAACAACACGATAATACAGGAGTTTCGCACTCAATCACCAATATTATATGTGAAGAAACGTGCAAGTCCAAGCAGATAAATACAAAAATTCTCACTAACACATGGCCTACACGCGAATTTTTTGAACAGCCGAAGCTGCTCACATTTCGTAGTAAAAACAGACATCTCTATACCAATATAGACACACTATCAAGCTTTGACACATGCGCAGTAAAGTAAATGAAACAGAAATCGTTTATAATGATGATGATTGTTGAGATGTTTATCACATTTCTGATCACCTGTTGGAGATCTTTTTAGCTATATGTCTCTGGTTGCATCTCAAAATTTCAAAATTTGGCTCATGAAATTTTCAAATTGCAGAATCCTGCGATCAATTACGTATATCAGCTCCCGAATCCGGATAGCCTTACAATAAGTAATAGAGCATGGTATATCGATAATACAACAAGAGCTAAAAATAATTTTATAATTTTTTTCTGCATTGTAAGGATCACAGTAATTTTGAGTTCACCAGAACAGCAACTACATAGGGTGATGCAGTTTCACCCTTAGTTACCATACAAAATTCTCATTTTGCGTATATTGATACAACTAAGTCAGGAGAAGTCCCACACACTTATGCACTTTAAGTGGAATCATCGACTGAATCTACGACCCTTTGATTCGAAACACGTCAATGTTCGTCTTTCTCGTCCATTTCCTACTCGAAACTGTTTCAACTATAGTGCCAGTTTATATGCATAAGTACGGGACATCTCCTAGCTTAGTTGTATCAAGACGCACCAAATGGGAATTTTATATGGTGTCTGTGAAACAAACGTCATCAAATTATAATTTCCAAACATCCAGTTTTTTCAATCCGGATACTTTTCATGCACCACATTCTTGAAATGAACTTAACAGAGGAATGATGTTACAAAGTAATTATTTTAAAGGCTATCCTACCTTGGATACACTTACGCCAGGATCACATTGACCGAAAAGATGTGTAAATCGAAATTCAGGAGACACGTTCTGTGATACAGAGGCAAGGCCCGTAGACAAGGGGTGACGAGAGGGGCTTCAGCCTTCTTTAGCCACCGACTCAGGCTCTAGCTTTTCCATCTACTTCTCACTCATGAATAACTATATCTAATTGGCCTACTCCAGGGTTTGAAATGAACCCACAGGAAAAAGTTTTCTGTTTACGGAACTAAGTGAGGCAGTCTTTTTATAAAGTGTTGACCAAAATGGACGCACTGAAGTGTTTGTAGAGAATGAAAAAACGTGATCAATAGCTGGATTAAATAGGTTTATGTAGATTTTCGAATCTGGTATCAAGACCCAAGGGTGAGAGCAGATTCGTTTTTCATTTCATGACTCCAAGAAACTTTTGAAACTCAGTCTTAAGTGAAATTCCTACATATATACTTCTATTTAACACGGTACAGGTCGCAATTTTTGAAATTTTTATCCAATAATCTTGAAATTTATTACTCTCATATGGATCTAGCAAAGGGTGAACCATACTGTTTTTGGTCCAGTTTGGCCAGGGGTTACGTCCAGTACATCCTATTACGTTGAATTTGGGGCCTTAAATAGTTCTAAAATGTCTGATTTTTAACCAATAGTTACGAAATTTGGTAATATATTATTCTAAAACTCTGAAAAATTTTGTTTCCATCTCCTAAACAGTTCATGCGTACAAATAATAATGGAAAATCTTAAAATATTGTTACGAGCAGAAGATAAATTCCAGATGAACCAGAGCTGTGCTACAAGCACGCCTGTTGTTATTTTATTTGCTAAGTAATATTTCTTGAATTGCGCAAATATTTTACAACCTCGCAACACAATCATTATGAATATCCTTGACACTTCATTAAATTAAATTTTCACCAAACATTCTGGCAAATACATAATTACGACTAGTCGATTAATTTATTTACGTTTCTTCTGGTTAAGAAAACCTTCGTTCACTGAAGTACCGAAACCTTTTTTTAGGAGCGGGAGGAAAACCAAATTTCCCAAATGAATCCAATTGTAAGAGTATTTCGAGGGAGCCTCCCCCATACCACCTTAGCCACGTCCCTGCCAACGTTTTCTAGCATAGCTGAGTGAGCTAGAGTTTTGTAATACTTCTCCAAATATTATTATGAAAATTATGATTCGCAACCACTCTTTTTACCAACATTAAACTCAAATGCAGTTCTGTGATTGTAGATTGCTTTCGCAGTATTCGCACATTAAATGATCCTGATTTTGATTGCTCGCGGACACATTTTATTCATAAATTTAAAATTCTCCTTCACATTTCTCATAAAACGTCTTTTATCGCACTACTTCATATTCGTCAACGAAAACAAAAAATGATGCCGACGACGACGTGTAATCCTCATCCAAAGAGAACAGACTACAATTAAACATTCATTCGAAATTCATTTCGACTTTACTGTTTATTTTTATATCCATTTTTCAATGGGCATTTAAAAAAAAGAAAACAACAATGACGACAACGAGAAATGAGAGAAGAGAAAAAAAAGAAATCCATCGTACACACAGTGTACTTAGTCTTTGTGCTTTCAAATTACGAGGACCAAAGAAGAAAAAAATGGGGGACAAAACGCGAGTACAAGGCTCGTAAAATCGGTCATAACGTCGAAAACTAAAACAACATAGACATAAATTTTTTTTTCAATCCTACTTTGTGAGACCTATTCAGTTCAGTCCATGTAAAGACAGTAATAATGTCGAGAGTAAGAGAGACAGACGGACGAGCAAACAGAAAAAAGGATGAAAAAGAGAGATGCAGCGACAATGGAGAGAAAAAACAATCGAGAATGATAAAAAATTGGAGAGGATATACGCGACTATTAATGCGGTAGTTAATAAAATAAATTGTGTTGTCACGATTCTACGAATTATCATTGAGGCGAGAAGGGTATGAGTTTGAAAAGCACAGGGCAATAACGGCAGGAATTGGGATTTGCTAGTCTACGGCGAGGTTTAAAAGGTGACGGTGTTGCATGTCGACGACTCCATACATTTCACCGCGCAGGCAGGCAAGCAGGCAGACAGACAGACGTACGTACGAGCAGCTTTACGTCACCAAATCGAAAATCCTGGCGTAATAAATTAACTCAAAAATAGAACACCTTAAAGGGCACTCACCCGATATTTTGGGGAGAAATTTTCATCAAGGAAGAACATTTAAGAACACGTGTTCAAATCTCACGTAATTAGAGTCTTCTATAATATTTTTCAGTTCTTACCATTTTCAATGTTGGTTTACGATTTTTTTCTTTTAGTTTTATCGATTACGGCATTAAGTAGCTTTCATGAAACCTTCAACCAACCCAGTCGAAAATACACATGTTATCTACCAGGTGGGGGTCATAAGGGGGCACTTATGAACCCTGTTGACCTGATCGGGTAGATAACTTAGTACATTGAATATATTTTCTGGTTGACTCGATCCAACGGGGTCAATTAACCCAGTATCCAAGAAAAGTGTAAGGAAATAAGTATAAGGATTCACGAAGGTACTTTATAAGGTTTTATTGGAGAATTTGATAGAGTAAATCGCGAAATAAGTTTTAATGTCATTCGATGATAAAATACGGCAGATGTAGAAAAGGAGAAGTACTGTCATTAGATAAGTAGTTGAGATGTGAATTTGCCAGTTTATGGAAGAAGTGTCACACACACACACACACACACACACGCGCGCACACACACACACACACACACACACACACACACACACACAAGATATGCGATTACGATCTCTCTCCAAAAGGAAATCCCTACGGAGGAGATATTAACGAAATGGATCGAGATTAACTTTACAAATGTAAAAGGATGAGCGAAAGGGACAAGACTAGGGGTGTGACCGAGGGTGGGCCACGGTCCACACAAGAAAACTTATCATGTGTTATCACTCTGAATTTCAGCCATGATAAATTACCGTAATATAAAATGGTTGTTTTTTGTATTTTTTCTTTTGGTCCTTCAATATCCCCTCTTTCGGCCAAAATCAAAGAAGTTGCATGACCAATCCTCTGTCCACGCAAAAAAATAAAAAAAAGCTGATGCTGATTACTCCACTGGACCAGACAGCACTTTGTAGATGATGCATAATAATTTAGGGAGTAAGGATGGAGAGGAGAGCCACAGACGCACAGGAGAGATGGTTGAATGGATCGATAGTAATTATTTCATTATACAGTCTTTAACTTCGAGGAACTGAATCATTTGAAGGTAATGCATCTTTTGATTTATGAGAGTCTGCGACGGGAATAGGCAAAACAGAAGCAAGTTGAGAAGATTCTGTCGTGGAAAATGCGTCGATAGCCATAACATAATGAAAACCATAAAAATATGGGAGCCAATAGAGGGTGACAACAATACACTTTGACGTGTGTGGTATGGTATACAATGTTAAGCAAATAATTTGTAATAGCCTACATAAATATGAGAATGTGGGAGATTTATCGAAATTTCTGGATCGATACAAGAACTCTTTATATTGGAGACTTTTAAAAATGGCCTAATCTTACACATACGAAGAAAAGTATTTCTAAATCAATAACAAATTTTAGTTTTCTAAAACGTTACAATCACATTCGCAACAACATCGTATAGAAGAAAAAAAAAAAAACCATCCGAAGGTAATAAGAGAAATCGCCTTTCATATTTATCCTAGGTGAAAACACACATCACTGACCTGTCATTTGATATTTGATTTCAGACTTTTTACACCGCAAAAGGAATGTACGTGGAAACGTGAAAAACTAACGAAAAGACGGAAAACAACAAAATAGACGTGACCTGACCTCATTTTACCATCAAATTTCTTCACGCGAACAATTTTGCGGTTTCGAAGATTCATCCAAAAAGGTGATTCCAAAGTATTTTGTTTCGTGTGTGTGCATACGCGTGTGTGTGAGAATGTACATAAATGCGTTTCTACATCACGTCGCTACCGTACAAATTCAGTGAGATAAGACAGCGAGTTTATGATGCAGGTGAAGGCTGCACACTGACAACTCGATAATCCGACCAAATTTACGACCAATGTTTTCATCGTCGGCGTCGTCATCGTCGCCGCCACCGCCACCGCCACCGCTGCCGCCGCTGCTACCGCTGCCACCACCATGAGTTCAGTTTTTCATAATCTTTGTCGCAGCCCAAATGTCTTTGGAAAGTTTGATTCATGAGTTTACCAACGGGATCGAAACGACTACTTACGTGAAAATGCCGGAAAGAAGCGAATTTTTCGCGAACTTTGTTATTACTCAGTATTTTTTCAGACTGGAAACTATGGCCGCCACGCCATATAAATCAGGTTGATAACTAAATTCTAAGCATACGCCAACTAGCGAGTTGAGATAGAAGAACGAATTTAATAACATAAAATTTCGCAATTTAAAGCTCAAGATGCGTTTTTTAGTCAGCGAAAGAGATCGGATGCATCTGGGTAGTGCACTGCGTGGATACGATACACGAAAATGAATTTTTGTAGTCCATTACTTTTCATACTTCCACTAGTTGAAGTTGCGAACTTCCTAAGTGCTTCTCATACAAAATCAATTTAAACCAGAAAATTCTCTGAAAACCAAATGGGAAATTGAACTAACCTTTAAATCACAAATTTTTAAATATTTTCAAACTTTTACATTTTCTTATTAAAGCTGTTGGAAGATCTTTTAAAATTTATCTGGATAATACACAAGGAAACCTGCTAGAATTTTTTACCTCAGTATTATTTAAACACAAAAATTTATATTTAATTATAAAAAAGAAGAAAATAGTGTTTCTCCTGTTTTCAGAATCAAATCTGTGAATATCTTGATGATTTTTTCATGATACAAAATCAAAAATATTCTGGGATGAAAAAATTATAGATTAAAAAAAACTGTAATAGAATAAAGAAATTTTATCAAATTTTGAAAAACCATAAAAGAAATTGAACTGAGTTGAAAAATAGGAATTCAGTCAAATATTACTGCTTACACTTAATAATAATTTTGTTTTTACTGAAATATTCCGAGGTAAAAATATTTTTGGACAAATTTTGGCTATTATCTGTAAAAACTGCATATACTGCTGAGTACTATTAATAGGACTTTAAATGAAATTGGAAAGAAGCATCCTACTAACCATAAATTTTGGAATTTAGAAAATTTAAGATTAAATATTTGTGTATTTTTCAAGGAATTTTTCTTGAATGCCAATTCAGAGGTACAGTGTGAGATATTTCTCTCATTCAGATAACATGTGTGTAAATAATACGAAATTAACGATGATTGAAATCTTCCATCCATTTCATATTTTTAAACTGCACTCCTCATTCTAGAGAACAAGTTACTTCGTTTTTTATCTGGTAATAGTAATTTTGATAAATTACTGTTAATAGGTATTCTAAATCAATAAGTCGTATTAAAATTCCTAGTAGCATGAAACAAAATTTTCAACAACAAAAATTTCAATTCTTTACGGGCAGTCACACGATTGGGTATGCCTCAAATTTTGATATGTGATAAGGAGCATAGAGATTTGATACAGAAAACAATTTATTAAGCCATTGTGCGTAGTTGCGGAGTTATCAGAAAGTGGCCTTAATCGGGTTACCTGCCTAATTCAAGATATAAAAAATTCAATACTCAACAAGGCTTTACGAAACTACAGACCAAGCCTTTTAATATAATTGGTTGAATTTAATACTGAAACTAAAAAGCTGATCAATTTCATATTCAAATACCATCATTTTGCCAAATTTGCCTCAATGAGTGATACCACCTAAGGTTTGAGATACTCAGTTTTATTCAACGGGAAACTATCAACTTCCGTAGAACCTTTTTTTTTCCCTTCTTTTTAATACATAATTATTCAGCAAAGCTTCATTTATTCCAAATTTGTCATTCGAATAATTACAGTGAATGAAATTTACTTTAAATTTATTTGCGTTTGTGATTTTTTGGTAATTAAAATGAGTAGGTATATGGTGATAAACTTCTTTCAGCTAATGAGCCTGAGTACGCCCAGTTGTACGACAGGGGATTAAACCCGGTTTGAAGCTCATCCGATCTTATCTATTGTATCAAAGCGTAAAGCCTTCTTTTTTGGTCACAACTTGACGTCAGTTCTACCAGACGGATTTCCACGAATTCTTCGCGATAGGCGTGTATTGGTAAGAGGAAAGTGGAATTGTTTCGTAACTTGAATTTTTCAGCAAATCCTTCAACTTAAGACACTATTTTCAACCATAAAGCGAATTACGGTTATAAAATAAAAATAGAACAAAACTTCTTCTTTTTTTTTCTCGCTTTCATGATTCTCGTAACTAACACGACTGCCATTCTACGTAGACGACTTTGTAAGTTATCCAATTAATTTCAGTCATGCGAATAAATATAGAATATAACTCGTCGGCGCCCGCCACTCTTTCCATTCGAGCGTAAAAGATCTCATTCTGGAAAGCCATACAAAAATCTACGACCTAGAACGACGTTTTCTGACGTCGCTGTTTGTGGCTGCGAGGCTGAGGGTGCCGTCTGTGGGGGGCAAATAATTGGTTGATTCGGCTCAACATTTGTCACGGGTATGGTTACGTGTGTGCGGATGTGCGGAGAATAAGAAATTCGGGTGGTTACAAGTCGCGCGTACACCCTTCGCAGTTTTTTGGCGCAGGAACTGTTCGGCACAACTCCAGATACATGAAAACCACAACAGCATGAATCCTTCGATGATGGTAGGTATCCATCGACAACTGACTTTTCGTTTATAATCGTATGGGTTGTGTACCAAGCGTCCACATTAACTGAAAACATGGGCGCAGATTTTTGAAAATTTCAACGACGCAGTAGGTTTTTAAGCAGCCGTGTATTTGGGACACTCATATAATTTCAAAAGAGGAGAGGGGCTGAGATAGTTGGAAATTTTTTTTTTTGGTTTCATATCAATTACTCCGAAACATGAGAAGAAGGGGCACACTTATACCATTTTAGCTAATTTTTTAATTTTTTTACATTTTTCTTGCAAATGTGATATTAAAATTGATTTCACTGCGATTAAGTGCACAGATGATAAAAATTTTCTGTTTCTTGATGAAAGAAAAAATATTCACACTATTCTCCATGTGGGTACTCACCGATATGAGGTAAAGGGGCTCGGACCTCTGACGACAGTCGCCGCCCCAAAGGGCAGGCAAATAACCGTCCTTGTGATGTTAAACACACAAATTACATTCAATCGTAATTACCTATATATACTTGCAGGTAATGTACGAGTATCGAATTGTGACACAATAAGATGATGTCACGATTTGTACACGAACCAGCCAGCCATCTCTTATCTCGATAGGGGATGATGCAACCTGGTCGTTCTTACCAACGTACATATTCTCTTACATACGTGTGTTTGTGTGCGTGTAAATAAGCCGTATATAAACCACCCGAATCGGCTCTAAAATCGCCAGTTTAAGGTCTGGTTCTGGCTTACCCGTACTTATGTACAAAGTGGCTGAATACGCTTAAATTCTGTAGAATTTCCTTCCGGTAAAAATATCTCTCACAACAAGGTATTCCACAGTGGTGACCCCAACGTGATTTTTTGGCTACGTTGTGAAGTGTCTTGAGGTGCGTTGCGCTTTTACAAAAATTTGGCATGGTGTGCTGGCAAGAAACTTGCTTGCTCAGCAAATAAAATATTTTTTTTGCAGACTAAGACACCTTTTAGGTCGTCGAAGTAGAGTCTGCTGAAGTGGGAATTTACATCCCTCTCTTTAAAATATATAAACAAAGAGAAACCAGACAGTAGACCTAGAGGAAGAAGGTAGGACTCATCCCTCAACCCCCCCAACTTCGACTCGACACTCCACAAATTTAAAAAATCTGGAAGAAGGCCCTCAACACCCAGAATTAGAACGACTGGGAACTTTAATAAACAAAGAACAGTTAGCAGTTAAAACGTTGAGAAGTGGTCGAACTTTAAGCCAAAGTTCTGACCCAAAAACACCTGTCCAACAAACACAGGAGCCAGTGTTTTCAACCAGCAAGGAAAGAAGTAGTTCTGTGGAATACGCTTGTCATCAGAAAGACACAGCAATGGTCCCACCACCAACCAAAAACCCACAACCATCATAGGGAGGTAGTAGTCAGCCACAGCTGACACCCGAAGTCTTGGCGCAGATTATGCAACTTTTGCAATTGCAGCCAGGGAAAAACCCCAACTTCTACAGATGGAGGATAGAGATCCTGGAATTTCTGCCCAATGAGGTAGACTTGTGGTTGACTCTATTGGAAGGCAGGTTCAAGATAGAGAACATAACTCTGAACCAGCGGTATCTCCACATCTGTGGAAGCATGCCCCCACAGATAATCCGCCACATTCCGGATATTATGGAATGCCCTTCGACAGAAGATGACAAATATGCCTGGTTTGTCAAGAAAATCAAGAATGTATTGGGAAAAACAAAGAATGAAATTATTGATGATGTGATGGGTGGTATGAAGATGGGGGATGACAAACCCTCAATCTTCATGGAGAAATTGAGACAGAAGGCAGACAATATTGTAGCCCCTTCTGTCATAGGCAACCAATTTTGCAAACAACTTCCACAAAGTGTTGTGCAATGCCTAGCCACCGTAGGTTCGACCATGATAAATACATCCGCAGACTTGGACTTTCTTGCAAAATCAGCAGATAATGCGCTAGAATATACCAGGTCAAAGCCTGTGGTCAGTGCAGTATCTGCAGAGACTGGAGAGATTGCTCTACTTCGAGCTCAAATAGCTCAGTAGACTGATGAAGTAAAGAGGAACAAAGGCCAAAGCTCCACAAAATCCAATAGTAGCTGGCGACAAAGATCTACAAGTAGAAGCAACAACAAAAACAGTGACAATGGCAAAGGACGACAGTCCTGGTCCAGAGACCGCAGATCTAGTTCCAATAACAGGGGTTAGAGTTCAACTCCCCCAAGAACATCATCTCCCAAAAACCAGTCTCGAAATTGGGATGATAAATGTTGCTTTTTCCATAACCGGTTTGGCGCAGAGGCCATCAAATGCAACAACAGGTGCAAATGGTGGGGCAAATCCTATACCAAGGAGGTGTCAAACTAGAACAAGGGGCCATCTATGTGGCCAAAGACCCCTCAGAAAAACACTCATGCCGCCTGTTCATAAAGGATAGGACTAATAGGAGATGGTACTTGATAGACTCAGGTACAGACTTGAGTATATTGCCAGTAAGTAAAAACCAAAAAGTACTTCCTCCAAAATACTATCTTTGTACTGTGAATGGTCAAACCAGCTTACGGACTTGAGACCAGCAAAGTCGACATCGGACTTAAGGAAAATATGACGTGGTCCTTCACAGTTGCTGATGTTCCAAACCCGATCCTGGGTGCAGATTTCCTTGCACATTACGGCCTAATCATTGACATCAAGCAGGGCAAACTGATAGATAGCGAAACTAAAAATTGTGTAGGGCAAAACGCATGCTTACAGACTGGACAAAAATATATCCAGCTGTACAAAAGTTGACGGACAACTCTTACGGATCCTGTCTGACTATCCTGGAGTCACTCAACCATCAATTCGCAGGCATCCTACCTACAAACATGATACGGTTCATTACATTGAAACCAAAGGACCGCCTTGCCATGCTAGAGCATGAAGGTTACTGCATGACAAACTCAAAGCAGCATGGGAGTACTTCCATCGCATCATCGAAGAGGGAGTATGTCGCCCCTCAAAAAGCTCATGGAGCTCCCCTATCCACATGACCAAAAAAGCAAGTGGAGAGTGGCGAATTGTTGGAGACTACAGGGCCTTAAATGTCAAAACAGTTCCTGATCGCTATCCAGTCCCCAATATAATGGACTTTAACACGAACATGAAGGGTAAAACAATGTTCAACAAAATATACATCAATTGGGCATTCCACCAAATTCCTATGGCTGACCAGGACGTACCAAAGACAGCGGTTATAACCCCCTTTGGACTATTCGAATACCTTCGAATGCCATTTGGACTTCGCAACTCAGAACAAACTTTCCAGAGATTTATCAATGGACTGTTTAGGGGATTGCCGTTAACATATGCATACTTAGATAATATTTGCATTTGCTCTGAAGGCGATGAGCAACAGCACGAGGAGAATGTAAGAGCTGTCATACAGCGTATACACGCTGCCAGGCTTACTATCAACGTAGGTAAAAGCTTATATGTACAGACTGAAATTGATTTCCTTGGCTACAAAGTCTTGACCGAAGGCATTTCCCCCTTGAAGACCAAAGTAGAGCCAATATTGAACTTCCCAAAGCCCTCAAATGTCGCTGAACTCAGGTGTTTCTTAGGGATGGTGAACTTCTATAGACGTTGCATGAAGAATGAAGCAGCCAAACAAAGTAAGCTGTTTGCACTAATTAAGACAAGTAAAAAGAAAGAGAAGACTCCACTCGAATGGAATGAAGAAGCCAAACAGGCCTTTGAGAAAATCAAAGATACACTGGCAAATGCAACTCTATTGGCTCATCCAGATGAATGTCCGCTGTTATGAGTGAGTACCGATGCATCTGATTTTGCTATTGGTGCAACCCTGTACCAACTTGACAAAGACAACAAGCAGTTACCGCCAGCTTTCTTCTCGAGGAAGCTCTCAAAAACAGAAAAGAACTATAGCACGTACGATAGGGAATTGTTTGGAATTTTTGCTGCAGTAAAATCGAAGCTATCTCGGCTCCTGTCCTATTGCCTTATGCTGAAATAGCTAAAGCACAGCTTAAGGATGCAGAATTGCAAGAGTTGTTATGGAACGATGATACTACTCTCAAATTGAGACAGAGAAAAATTCCCGGTACTGATGTTTTATTAACATGTGACGTCAGTACAGGTAAAAATAGGCCATTTCTATCGGTAAAATATTGCAGGTTGGCTTTCAACAGTGTACATAATCTGTCACATGCTGGGCCAAAATGTAGTGCTAATATGATTTTGGCAAGGATTGTATGGCTACGAATGAAGTCTGACTGCAACAAGTGGGCTCGCAATTGCCTGAATTGTCAAGAATCTAAAGTAGGAAGACACACTCGCTCGCCCCTCAAATCCTTCAAACAAACAGAGCGGTTTAAAACTGTACACATGGACTTGGTAGGCCGATTGCCACCATCTCAAGGACACAGATACCTGTTAATGATAATAGACAGGGCAACACAATGGCCAGAAGCAATCCCTCTACATGAGATGACAGCTCCTACAGTAGCTGCAAGGTTATACAATACCTGGATTGCGAGGTATGGCGTACCAGATGTCATAATTACGGATCAAGGTTGCCAATTCGAGAGCTCGCTCTATAAAGAGCTAGCAAATAAGCTTGGTGTTCAACACAGTCATACCACAGCTTACCATCCTCAAGCCAATGACAAAATTGAGAGATGGCACAGAGCTCTCAAAGCCTCTATCATGTCACATGATACAAAGAGATGGGTAGATGTACTCCCTACCATCCTCTTAGACCTTTGATCTGCCCTACAAATGGATACAGGTCATTCTGCAGTGCAATTAGCATTCGGAGAAGAGCTACGCCTTCCAGGGGACTTCTTCACAAAATCGAAGGAAGTTAGCCCCGAAATTATAGTACAAAATATAAAAAATGATGCCAACAATTTTCTAGAACAGGCAGCTCGACATGGCCAGCCCAAGATTTACGTCTCGAAACACTTGGCCAATACCTCACATGTATTTGTTAGAAATGAAAAAATGAGATCTACACTGGAGAAACCATACGCCGGTTCTTACAAAGTAGTATCACGAGATGAAAAGAACTTTGTGATACTCATTGCAGGCAAACCTCAAACAATTTCAATCGACAGATTGAAGCCTGCATACATGGTAAGTGATGATAAAAGAATAAAAAGGTTGCAGAGGAAGAACGTAGAAAATACCCAGACAGATTCCCAAACAAGTACGGAAGAACCTGTCGAAAAATGTGAAATAAATAATTCACAACAGAAAACATCAAAAAAGTCAGTAAGATTTTCGGACGATGTTACTACTAAAACATTCGATCCCAAGGCCCCCTTATACCCATGAAAAAGAGGCAGGCCCCTAAGCAGTAAAAAATGCAAAAATTCCCACCATTCTCGCATGTCTGAGAGGTTAATGCGAAGAAAATAAAATTTACTCCCGAAAAAGTAATATCCGCTACGTAAGTTTAAACCCGCTAAAAAATATGCGACAAAAATCGGAATTCCGAGAGACAAAAGAAACTCCGGAGATAAGCAAACGAGGAATGCCAACAAAAAGAAAACAACAGGAATAAACAAATCCATGTGCGATATGGAAATAAACAGCGCAACGTGCGTTTACCGTTAAATACAAAGAAAATTCAACGTTGTGACGTCACAAGCGGAGATTCCTTTGTAATAAAATTCGATAAATATATTCTATGAGTTTATTTCAGGCATAACTTTGCTTAAACCGATCAGAACTTAACCGGAAAACTTGCATACGGCCGAGAATTTTAAGCTCTATCCCCTCTACATGCTGATAAGAAGATGTGAAAATAATAAAACAAAACTTTAATGGTAAATCGAAAATTGCAGTAAATTCACCTGTTTTAGATCTGCCATAGATCTTGGACGTGTATTCTGAAGCAATATTTTTGGTTCCTTCTCCTTTAAAACCCATTCTAATGTCGCTGCCAACCACCATCCTAAAGTCCGCTACCTCCCAAACTGCCTGTAAAACCGCTGAGTTCTCACAAACTCAGCAGAAGACCGAGCAGAAGACGGAGCTGGACCGGATTGAGGAGGAGCTGCTAATGGACACGGCTCCTCCCGTAGACGATGTCCCTGCAGAAATGACATCTCCGCTGCCTCCGGTAATTTAACCTCCCCAGTTGCCAAAAGAATTGGCCCTGACTCCAAAACCCCCGAAGCCGGAGCCAAAACCAGAGGAAAAAAGGGAGCCCATGAAATTCCTGTTCACGGCCAAGAGGGCCGCAAATGAAAAAGCGCAGATGGCCACCTGGACATAGGGGAATTTGAACTCCCCAATGTTAAGGAAGCCACTGTTTAAATTCCCGCTGCCCCCTCACTCCCATCATCATCCCTACACCCGCTTGGAAAATGTACCACCAAGGCGTAGGGGAGAGGACAGCCGGGCAAATTACCTAACAAGGATACACAACCGTAGGGAATCCTACGAGTGTGTCGGGGCCATGGTAGGTAGCACCCTGGCAAAATGGGAGGCCAACCAGAGGCGGAAGTAAAACCCGCACGTCCCCCCAGGCCTTGCGCATTTTGATCATTTTTGCAGCGCAAAAACAGGGGGGAAGTAGCTGTGGGGACTCACTGGTATGAGGTAAAGGGGCTCAGACCCCCAACAACAGTCACTGCCTCAAAGGGCAGGCAAATAATCATCCATGTGACGTTAAACACACTAAATACGTTCGATCGTAATTACCTGCAAGTACATGCAGGTAATGTACAAGTACCAAATTGTGACACAACAAAACAATATCACAATCCGTACACGAACCAGTCAGCCATCTCTTATCTTGGTAGGGGATGATGCGACCTGCCTGCCCTCACAGACGTATGTATATTGTTACGTATGTGTCTTAGTGTGCATGTAAATAAGCCGTATATAAACCACCCAAACCAGCTCTGAAATCGCCAGTGTTCGACTTGGTTTTGGCTTACCCGTACTTATGTACGAAGTGGCTGAACATGCTTAAATTCTGTAGAATTTCCTTCTGGTGAGAATATCTCTCACGACAAGTTATTCCACACTCCATTTTAGCCCAATTTCTTTTTTTTTCAAGTATAAGTGAAGCCTGTTTTCTTTAGAAAATCTACTTACTACTTTATGTGCGGTATTAGCTCCTATGGTTGGTGGTGAGTACGTTTTTTGTTTCATGACCTCAGGAAAATTTTAGCAACAATAACTCAAATTCTTTAATATATAGTCAATTTCTTGTTCTCACGATACAAGTCGCAATTTTTGTTCGATAATAACGAAATTTGATACGAACATTTTGACTGAGCCAAGGACCAGACCTATAAATTTTAGTGCGGAATGGCCAGATGGTACTTCCGGTACCACTATTTTTGATTTTATTTTGGCTATAAAATGCTCAGTTTTGCACCAACAGCCATGAAATTTTAAGTAAATGTTTATTTTGATTCGTTGTAATAAGTTTCTAATTTTGACACGGATCGGCCGGATGGTACTTCCCGTACCGCTATTTTTGTTTTTATATTGGTCATAAAATTCGGAATATTGGAACAATATGTACGAAATTTGAAATAAATATTCATTAGAATATACTGTAGCATGCTACCAATTTTGCTGAGGATCGACCAGCCGGTATTTCCAGTAAAGCTTTTTTTGCCTCTTTTTTCTAATTTACATGAAATTTTCTTTTTATAAAAATTAACCACATGTTCATGTTTTCTGTTTCTTTTTTTTTTTTTAATTCATAACTTTATTATATTTAATTGGTTATGTTGTAAACTATATGAATATGTACCATACTTTATCATCTTAATTTATTTTTTATTTTTTCAATAAAAAATGCTTTTATATATCACATTGTCCAATATTTTGTCAGCAGCTAACACATTTCATACAATCATAACATACCATTAACGTGCATAAACCTGCAGACAATTAATGTGACATTCAAAATTTATAATTCTTTTTCACAAAAACCTACTTTTTCTAGCCAGGTTAGCTGGACTACAGTTTCTTTTCATCTATGATTTCATTCTGATCTACAAAAAATATGCCAATATAATTTTTCCTCATATTATTGAGTGATACATCGTACGATATCTTTCTCAAGGCACTGAATGAGAATTTCTTTCTCACTTTTGGTTCAAATCAATTCTCCATATTTTTCGGAACACAAGAAGAAGGTAAAGGTAATTTTTTTTCCAATAATAGTAGATAGTGAAATGTATGTTCTGGGCCAGCTTTCAAAGTTGAACTTAGGAGGTCAATGACCTTGAAAGTTGAGCTTTTGATTATGTGAATAAGACGTGTGATATATCAATATGTAAGTTTTCGGGTATGAGGATTTTGAATTTGATATTAAAAATCAAATCCGAATGGGCGTAAGGGAGTTAGGCTCAGGGGGTAGGGGGATAATGGTATGGTGGGATAGGGGATAGTGGGGTAAGGGTGTGATATATCGATATGTAGGTTTTCGGGTATGGGGATTTCGAATTTGACATTTAAATTTGACTAGGAGTGAAAAAAAATTTTTTTTTTCCTATAAAAAAATAAATAAATAAAATTCGGAGATGGGTAGGCATACCTACCTATACCTACCTTAATGAGGTATAATTAGTGCGCGCGTATGGGTAGATTCTTCTGTAAATTCTGCTTCAAACTTTCTCTTTTTCCTTTGGACACTCTACATCCTTTTTAACTTTCTCCCTAACTTTCCCCCACTCACTATATTTTGGTAATGGTTTAACCTAATACTTAGATGAATAGTTCACTTTTGAAAACAGAGCAGTGTATAAGTTTACAGTTTGATTTTTGAGGTAGAACATTAAGACGTCTACTTTCAAAAATTTTCAGTTGAAATTATTTTTTATTCGCTACATCTCATAGAAATAAAGTAAGTACCAGAATTTTTTTAGTGCTTTTATTTTTTAATTATCCATTAATTGTAATAATAGGAACCTACATCAAAACAAAAGTAATTATTTTATTTATTAATTTTTTCAATTGTGTATGATCAGATGGCTTCATCCTCAAGTGTGTTAAAACATGGTGCTGGGGAAATTCAATGTTGCTAAAATTGAACCTCCGCATCTGCTCTGCTGTGTATTTTGTGATGCGTTGTAACTTTTCAACTTTTGGGCTTTCTTCATATGGTCTTGGCAACAATGGAATATGTGAAACAACGATGATCGGAATAATTTTCAACATTGATCTCCACCTTTTTTACCACAATTTTCTTTGGCAGAGGAATGTATGATGAACCACATATGGGTGAATATTGGCTAAAATGCATCTCAAAGTCGTTGATAATATTCAAAGACCAATTGGAGCCACGATAGGGCATATTTTCAAATTTCACCTTCACTATTTCCAACAAATTAGCAAACCACTCATCTAAATCAGTTGCGATAAAAACTGGCTCACTTGAAGTGTGCAAAGATGTATCCAAATACATCATTTCTCCATTACATCTTGCTTACAGATATTCAAGCTAAGATAAGTAGCAATTTTAACGGCATTGTGGAATACAAGAGCCTCCTCTACTCGAGCTTGTATTCCATTTTTGAAATAAGAAAAAAATGAATCGAAAGTTTTGTGCGCCTCACCTAGGGTCTGAACCGCAGCTTTGAAATCATTCGGAGCGGCGTATAATACATCGTAGACTGTATTATTATGAGCACTGTGAAGAACAATACCATTTTCAAATACACGATCTTCCTTCAAATTTCAAGCACGAACTGCAGTTTTGTGTACCTTTGACAGCAAATGCTGATTCCAATACGATTTGAAATGTTGGCTGTTGCATACCTGACATGTAACGCGAGCATTCGTGGCTGGTGATGATGATGCTGTTGATGAAGTTGATGCAGTGGTTGATATGGATTGTGGGTTTGACATCTAAAGGAGAAAAAAATTGTATAATAATACCTTCGAACCTTTAAGATTTGAAATGAATAACAAAAAATTATAATTTCAATCTAGAAAATCATCGAAGAATTTTAGTCTTTTTCTAATTACGTATTTAATGTGGTAGTATTCAAACAGAAATTTTAGAGATGCCCTAAAGAGTATACCTACTTTGCAAATTTTAATTTAATAAATCGACATTTTAAGTCAAATTAATTTTAGCTATGGTTTTTTAAACTATGACAATGTGGTAGTTAAGAGCTAATTTGTTTAAGATTTTAGAGGCAAGAAGCCAGAAGGAAACTTTGAAAATTTTACATAAGCTATATGTCATCAATCCTAAAGGTTGATAATAAGAGATAAATGGCGTTTTATAAAACTTTCAGTACCATAGGATAGATGAAATTTCTTTTTCAAAATCTCTGCATCGTGGATACGCCTAATTATCAATTATCAGCTATCATATTTTCATTTAATTTAATTTTAACATCCTACCACATACCCAGAATGTCACTGTCACATGTTACTACAATAGCTGAGAAATTTTTTCATAAGTTACGAGTGTATTTTTCGGTAGGTGGAGGGATATCAAACTGTTAAGTAAAAAATACAAGTTTTCTCATCAAAGTTTTTATACCTATAGCTAAACAAAAACGAATAAGGTATCTACATATGAAGTAAAAAATTTTGCTAAGTACACCACCTGGCTTCTTAGATATTACTTTATGAGAAGATTGTTTTTGATAGAGGCAATTTTTCAAAATTTGTCCAATATAGGTCATTTTATACGAATTTTTTATGAAATGGCAAACAGGTTAAAATTTTTTAATTGATAGGCTTTAATTATGGTATACACATGTTAATATAAAACCTGTTAAAAAAAAAATAATAATAATAGCGAAATGAATATTACTTACTTTATGCTGAATTATCAACATTGAATTTTTGATGAGGATGTTCAAACACAAAATATTTCAAAGTTGAGTGGAATCCTACAAATTTGTAAAAACAAAAAACATTTAATAACTCACTCTGTTTGAGTCACCAATATATAAAGCAGGAGAAAAAAAATATTACTTATACTTACTTTTTCTGTATTTGCAATAGTAGAATAAAATAGATATTGATTGAAACGAAACTTCAACAATTGGAAAAACTGAACTGAACTATGAAGTTATATAGCGGATAATATCTTTGATACTATGTTAAAAGGCTGAATGGATTGTTAAAAGGAAAAAGAGAAACTCTGCTACAACTAATCAGTACAATGAATTCTAACAGCAAATATTATGTTAATGGGTTTCATAATCTAAATCTACACAAAAAAGGATGTAGAGTGTCCAAAGGAAAAAGAGAAAGTTTAAAGCAAAATTTACCGAAGAATCTACACATATGCGCGCACTAATTATACCTCATTAAGGTAAGTATAGGTAGGTATGCCTACCCATCTCCAAATTTTATTTATTTATTTTTTCACAGGAAAAAAAAAATTTTTTTTTTCACTCCTACTCAAATTTAAATGTCAAATTTGAAATCCCCATACCCAAAAACCTACATATCGATATATCACACCCCTACCCCACTATACCATTATCTCCCCTACCCCCTGAGCCTAACGCCCTTACGCCCATTCGGATTTGATTTTTAATATCAAATTCGAAATCCTCATACCCGAAAACCTACATATTGATATATCACACGTCTTATTCACATAATCAAAAGCTCAACTTTCAAGGTCATTGACCTCCAAAGTTCAACTTTGAAAGCTGGCCCAGAACATACATTTCACTATCTACTGATAATATGGAGTGAAACATCACCGGGTATATTTTTAGATCTCGTCCAATTTTGATTAAAATAATTGTTTGATACATTAAGGGCAACAAAAAGGTTTTTAAAAAGAGAGAAGAAGGTAAACACAGACAAATGGATCGTGTGCAAGTGAAGCTGCGGGGAACAGCTCGTATTCAATAACATAAAATTATTTGAATTTTATTTTTCAGGTAAATTAAGAAAAAAAAAATTATTAACGTAAGTTACAAAGATTTTAAATTTATATGAATGAATTAGTAAACTAGTTCGTGAAATCGTGTAGTTGTGAAAGGAATGGATAGCAAAATTTGTTCAAAAAATGGCATCATGTACTAGCTTTAGCTTTTTTTTTTTTTTTTTTTTTTTTTAATCGTATGAATGATGAAAAATCTAAAAAAACGAGAGAAGACCACAACCAGCATTCCAATACAGGAAAATATCAGTCGACTAAAAAAATAAAAAAAAGTTTATCACACTTCGGATTAGAACCTGTGACTCCGGCGTACTAAGCTCCCACTTAATCACAAAGCAATGGCAGCCATTACTTAAATTGGTTTGTCATAGATATACAATCACTTCTTGTTTATGTTATTTCAAGTATCAGGCTCGCCCCTTCACAATTTTATGATTTAGTCAGAAGTACTAGTTCGTCTAAAGAGGTTATGTTAAAATAGTTTTTTTTGTTTTTTTTTTATGTGGGTATTCTATGAAAATCTGACATAGGTAGTTAGAAGGAAGTGAAAAAATTTTGCAAACAAATTTTCAATGACTCTGTAGCGTTACTGAAAATTTCCAATTCCGAAAAAAAAATGTTACATGAAGGAAGTGAAAAAATTTTGGAAACAAATTTTCAATGACTCTGTAGCGTTACTGAAAATTTCCAATTCCGAAAAAAAAATGTTACATGGAGTCGACACTATAGTGATTGGAAAAACTTTATTGAGTAGAATGATTCGACAACGTGTCAAACGATTTTACACATATTGTCGACACGTTCTATAATTACATACCAATCAGTAATTCGAAAAATTCCTAATGAGATAGCTACAAAAATTGGTTTGAAAAACTGTACAGGCACGTTTATTTATTCGTCTTATAAAAAAGAAAATTCCTACTTCAAACGAAACAGTTTTGTTCTTGAATATAAAAGGGAAATATAGACTACTACATACAAACATTTTAGGTGGGGAAACCTTAGAAAGGAAAACACGTATAAAAAAATATTAAAAAATAATACAAGATGGCAGGCAACGTTTCAGAAATTCATGTCCAGGCAAGTAGGTTAATATTTCCAACGACATTGCGGCTTTGCGTTGAGCTTATGACATTTTAATGTTATGAAAAGCAGCTGTGTCTTTTGTTTGGAAGACGCTGTCATCAGTTTAAAACACGAAAGGTTTCCTTTTCGAAATTCCGGTAACGATATAAGTACAAAGCCGCATGGAATCGACTTTCCTCGAAGTACTTAAACCAGTAAATGGAGAAAATTGGATTAGTTGGTGCGCCATTAAGTGAAGGTAGATGGCCTCAATATCGATCGAATATCTGATCATATCTGCTTAAGGCGAGCATTGGTCATCAAGCTGGAGTCGTTTGACAAGAATTTTCAATTAGATACTACAGAATGAAAAGTGAAATATAAGCGAAAAAACACCTTAGGTGCTGTTCTGAAAACTGGGACGAGTGAAAGAAGAAAAAACGAACGGCTTCAAGACTTAAAGAATCGATGCGAAATAAATATAAAGTAAACAAGAATTAAAAGTTAGAGTCAAACTACGGAAAAATTTCCCGAATAAGTTATCGAACACAGTCACAGTCTGCAGAATTGGCACAGAGACAAACAACATTGAACATAGAGATGCCAAACACTGGCTCACAATCAGATACGACAAATAAAGGATCTACAAATTTATCATAAGTTTTAAAAAAAATTTTGTTTTGTAATAAACGTTGAAAACAACTAAAACACAAAATCTGAAAATAGAAAACTTGATCAATATTCACTTTTTATATTTTTCATACTTGCTCTTTTCACTTTGAAAAATAAAAATTGAATTTTAAATCTGTAAAATTACCAATTTTTTTCATTAATTAATAAAAAAAAAAAAAAAAAAAAAAAAAAAAGATTTTGCCAAAACTATTTGAATGATTAAAAGTGATCGAAATTCTAAAAATCGAAAAAAATTGATTTTTGAAGGTCGGATTTTATCGATTACCGATTGAACATAAAAAAAAATCGACACCACTAACGCGACGAAATATGACATAATTCTTGTACTAACAGCTGAGGGCGCTAAAATCATTTTGTTTGTTATCACTCATCAAAGTGCTTACTTTTTGAACACAAGTTTCATTATGAAATCTCAAGTCACTGGTGCGGTTTTGTGGCAGTAAAGTAGCTCCTTTTCTCAGGGGACTCGAGTTCAAATAATTTTTAAAAATTAACTTTTATTGAACTTATTACTCATTCACTCAATTCAATAAATCATACTCGA
This sequence comes from Ericerus pela, assembly GCA_011428145.1. NCBI lineage: Eukaryota > Metazoa > Arthropoda > Insecta > Hemiptera > Coccidae > Ericerus > Ericerus pela. Next base: position 948,644 of record WOFM01000403.1, read on the forward strand.
TAAAATTGAAGGAAACTACGTCCAAAATCTCAACGAACAACAAAACAATTTTAACGAAACGTTCCTCTTCAATGAAAGAGTTACAGGTCTACGTCTTAATATTTTACTACCACCATGAACGAGTGGTTTTTTACATTGTTTCAAAATTTCGAAACACTACAGATATAATAATGTTGGTTTTATATGCGAAACCCAATTTAGATTTCATTACGCCGAGCCACCGTTCAATAGCTGCTGCTTGGGGTACGGGGTCGCTAACCTCGACAACCGACTGTAATAATTCGACGGGTTCGTTGTGGAAAAAAGAAAAAGTTCCCACTACAAGATTTCGGTACTCGCGTTTATCTTCGTTAACTTGGAGAGGAAACGAGACAACTCTTCGATACGGTTGCACCGCCGCAAGTCGAAGAAGTAAAAAGCAGTAGCCCAACACAGGATGCGAATCGCGAACGTATTGCACTATCTCCGCACTGCATAGTCTGCCACGCAGAGCACATGGCAGACGAAAATCGTTTTCGGTCCTGTGCTGTGAAGTTCTGTAATTATATAATATTACGCGTTAAACGTAGCTGACTTCGGGTGCCACATAGAGAAGGGTATGCTAAACGGTGGACGGAGGCCGCCATTATAAACCAGCAGACCTAAGAGAAAGCGAATCGCGTTTCCTCAAGACATAAAACCGGAGGTTTCGGCGGCCTTTTATTTCCTTTTCTTTCCGCACCCGTACTCCTCCTGCTGGCCTATTTTCTTTGCGAAAATATTCCGTCTTCACGACGACGTTAGGCCTCGGTTATAGTACGTATACACTATAGGACGCACTGCATAAAAGGAAAACGCTATACACTCGCCTTGTAATCCTGTTAATCTTAAATTTGAAGCCTTTTTTTGGGCGAAAAAATACCGAGCTTAAGTTACGATTTATTTTTTTATTTTTTTTATTTTTTGCGTAGAAAAGGCGAGGGAGCAAAAACGAAAAAGCCGAAAATATTATTAAAGATTTCGATAGCGAGATTTTGCCAAGTTGCGAGTGGAGGATGAGTGAAAACGAACGAAAAGGAAAGGAGAGGAAAAAAAAACAAAAAAAAGAAACAACCAGCGATACTTCAAATCTGGCGCTTCTACGCCCATTAGATTTTCTAATTTCTCCTTTAAAACCGGCGAGGCAGGTGGCGTAGGCTGCAGCGTGCACGCTTTTCGAAATCCTCCCCCCCAACGTTTGATATCTCCTTTGGGGTTACGTAACCTGTTAATTACTACAGCTTCGATGGTTTTGTATTACAACGAACGTTAAACGGGTAATTAAATTGTCGTTAGGTTTTCTTTCTCACCTCTCTCGCTTTTCTTTTCGTGGATCATATCGAAAAAGTGGAGGCGGCGTTTATTGCGGAAAAGGTGTTCATTTTACTGCGCGATTAATTTCCTCGAAATTAATGCGAAGAAAAAAAAATTACTCGGACGTGAAGCGCTTAATGCGAAGTGGCGCAGTTAGCGATAAGCAAAATTGGTTTTGGTTTTGCCAAACAGTACAAGGCCAAGGCCTGCTGACGGGGTAGCAAGACCAAGATCAAGACCGAGACCTAGTTACCGCAGCGAGATCGAGACCAATTACTTACGCCTGAACAAGACAAAAACCACATTCAAAACTGAAAAAGCATCCATAAAAGGTAAAATATTCGTAATCTCGCCACTTCAATAATTTGTAAAATTCGATGTTTAATATTTTTCCTTCATATTTTGGAAACGATATTATGAATGCTACGTTTAAAGCTATGAACAACAGCAAATAAAAAAAAGGTGCAAAACTAAACCAAAACCAAGACTAAGGCTGAACTGTATAACACCAAGACTACCACGGTCTGGGTCTTGGTAGAGCTCGGGACCAGGCGCAGTAAAGGTGGGCAAAGCACAACCAAGCGAGTGTAATATTTCAATACCAAAAGCAGGCCAGAATGTTCATGCAAGTTTATTTCCAGTGACGTATTTTCGGACGCGAGAATTTTTGAAACAGACGAGATTTCCGATTAGGAATAGGATATTTTCAGACATTTAAAGGCAAATATTTAGACTCGTTGTAGATGTCTAGGAAATCACTCTGTTGTATATCAACTGCACTGGTTAATGATTAACACGTCGAAGAGGGCGTCAGCAAATTAATATAGAAAAACCCAAGCTCTATTTTTCATTGTGTAGCCAGCACTTGTTGAGTTTGGCACAAGAAACAAAAACACAAAATTGAAAAATTTAGTCCGAACTTCAATTTCCCAACACCAAAAATTATAAATGTTGAATCACTTCCGAAAACACAAACAGACAAACCAAAATTCTACGAAGTTGGCCTTTTTTTCAGCATTGAAGATAAGGTAGTACCTAGGCACTTCATTTTATACTCGGTGACTGAACGTTATTATTATTGGAGCACTGAGTTAAAAGTAGGAGCAACCGACCTTCATGCGCTCAAGTTAACCGTAGTCAAACTAATATGGCTTTTCCGCTAAAAACTTTTTTTTTTTTTTCCCATCATTCAATAGATACTTGGGAAATTTTTGATGGGTCATCACTTTCAAGTTCATACTCTGAAGAACCTCCTCGGCACATAAAGTACATCAATTAAGTCCGAATCCTCGATGAAAAATGAAAGGTGAAAGTTTAATCGAAACTAGGACTTCATGAACTGACAAAAGAAATAAAATTAAATGCTTATAGCAGTAAACTTGCGAGAGCACCTCAAACACTACGCAGCTGTTCGACAAAAGTTCACACGCATATCAGTGATGTTCCATTTTGAACATAGAGGATCCATTATTAGGGCTGAAGTTGAAGATAAATAAATAAAATACGCCTCTATAAAACCTTTGACTTTTTTTATAAGCTTTCATTCTACACACTACGGCGATTTTATAATATACCCATAGTCCCTACTGTGCTGCCAACCTTTCGCAACGAAATAATATTTATTTCGCATGAAGCTAAAGCCAAAAAAAAAAAAAAAAAAAGTTTATCTCTTAAAAACGCATTCTAAACGTAAACTTATTTCTCCTTCATTATGAGTCTGCAAAATATTCAATTATTCTCCCTATAATTACTCCTTTTAAACGCTTTGGTATACTTAGAGCTACTCGATTACTCAATTTTTCCAAGAAATGCGCCCGCCAAAGAGGTAAAAGTTTCTAAAAGATTGCTAATAACAACTTGAAACGTTATATAATTAGGAATGCACAAACTTATCGACATTAAAGCGTGTACAACGGATTTCCGGCAACATATTTCCGTGCGACATACAGAAAACATTATAACGCAAAATCTGATTTGCTTATTTTTTACCCTCTGCTTCGTCTGAAATCATCCTTTTGAGTGAAATATATGAATATTCACCTAAGCCATTTTCAAACATAAAAAAAAAACCAAAAATCCGAACATTGTGAAATTAGGGACCGACTTGATTTTGGAGACAACCACGAAGAGAAAGATACGTATGGAATAGTCTAGCCTTTAACAAAACGACTAAAAATCTCAGACTGAGGATTAAATAATGTGAAGTGGTATAAACGGCCAATACATTCACGATTCTCAAGTACACGTGATTTGAGAATTCGCATAGATTAATGAATCTGGAATCTTTGAAAACTAGTGAACGTGAATGTCGAGCTATAAGACGTGTGATTTGAAAAATAGTTTTGAACTATTGTCGATTGGTACTGCAGAGGTGATACCACCAAGTTTAAATATTATACCCCTAAATTGAAATATTCAAGCTTAGGACACAATAAATATTAATTTTTCCGGAAAGTTGGTCAATTTTTAGCAGATTTTGGAAATTATCAAGTCGAAAATTGTCGTCCAATATTTAAAAAATGGTATTTGTGTTACGAATTGAAGGTTTGCGAATTAAAAACACACAAGAAATCAAAGCCATTAAAATCTGTGGCGCTTAAAGCTTTATTTATACGTACAGAGGCTCGCAATTGTAAAATATCAATGATTTTTCAATAAATTTTAATAGCACTATCGGTTTCAAAAATTTTTCACTAATACAATTCGAAATAAAATTCAACAAAATTTCAAATTAAATGGCAGTTCCATCGCAGCCTAACAGAAGTAAACGAAAAATGACAAAAATATGAATTACAAAAAAATATAATGAAGAAACTGAGTGCAAAAGATATGAACTGAAATGAATGACTTTGCAGAAAACGTTTTAAAGTTTAAATTAGCTCAAAGAGAAAATCTCAGTTTCATGGTAACGTAGAATTCAGTTTTATTTTTAGCCAAAATTAATCAATTCTGGGAGGTAGCTTAAAGTAGAATATTGAGAGAAACTACGAAAAAAAATGATTCTCCAATTATAATGTTATACTAAACGAATACTCCCGAAAACCAGGTCAATTTTTCAAACTTCAACAGAACAGAAGAAAACTTGAAAATGCTTACCTGAAAAAAAAAGAAAGAAAGACTTACTGAATTAGAAAAAATAAATCCACCAATAAACAAAACTTTAGCATTTTATCATATGTTTAAGGGAAATGAAAAAAACATAGAAGGATGAGAAACTTAAAATGGAAATTTTCATTCAGGTAGTCATCATGTCATAAATAAATAGAACTGTCATGTCCACTGCGGGGACTCACCGGTATGAGGTAAAGGGGCTCGGACCCCCGACGACAGTCGCCACCCCAAAGGGCAGGCAAATAATCGTCCTTGCGACATTAAACACACTAAATACGTTCGATCGTAATTACCTGCAAGTACATGCAGGTAATGTACGAGTACCGAATTGTGACACAACAAAACAATGTCACAATCCATACACAAACCGGTCAGCCATCTCTTATCTCGGTAAGGGATGATGCAACCTGCCAGCCCTCACAGATGTACGTATATTCTTACATACGTGTCTTAGTGTGCGTGTAAATAAGCCATATATAAACCACCCGAACTGGCTCTAAAATTGCCAGTGTTTGCCTTGGTTTTGGCTTACCCGTACTTATGTACGAAGTGGCTGAATACGCTTAAATTCTGTAGAATTTCCTTCTGGTGAGAATATCTCTCACGACAAGGTATTCCACATCCACAAAAGCCTTTTTTCTCAACACTCGACTGTTTCGATTATTTTACAGAGGTACTGAATTCAATCAAAGAAGATACATCCACACGATATTATTTTCTCAAACTACAGACCGACCTAAAATATCCAAAGGTTTCTCTTTTCACAATAACTCGGAGAAAAATTTATCGGAACGCCGGCAAGTACAGTTCAAATTCAAAATTATTTCAAATCGGTACCTATATTTCTGAAACAATGAATGTACACACACCACATACATAACACAAACACACCACACACACACACAAAGTCGAGCAGTTTCCAGATTAGCCATGTCCAACGACGTCAACAAAAAGTGCCGACGCAAAACAGATTATCAACAAACGATGAAAGAGAGAAACTTTTCAAACAACATGCGAGAATGAAAGATGAATACGAAAACAGACATCGCACACCGGCCTAAACAAACTGAGTCACACAATAAAATATACGAAAACCAATACATGGCCAAAAAAGAATATCCATCAAGAAAACCTAGTAAATTCTTCTCACGAATACATTTCTACAAAAATTTCGTTTAAAAACAAGAAGACGCGTCTATGGTCTATTCCATCAACCACAGAGACGAAAATAAATCACTTTACAAAATTCAGTACAGTAAAAAAAAAATAAAGAAACTCTTGCGCAGCAAGCGTCGCAAGAAAAAGTAGATTTTCTTTGTTTAAAAATCACCTCTATCATCAACATTCTTCTAATAAAGTAATATATAAAATAATTAAATTTTCTGGAAAAAATTATCAATATCACACAAATACGACGCATGCGATAAAATATACTGATTCAGTAGGTATTATGTTTTCAAAAAATTTTATGAATGAATTTTTCATTTTTGTGTCAAAAATAATAATTCTTTTTTAAATGTAAAATTATTCCAAGTTCTAACCAGCACGAGTTTAGGAAATAATTCGATGGTTCTCTTTCCTGTAGTGACGAGAATTGTAAATTAATTGTATAAAGAAAAAAAAAAATTACATGTAAAAAAAATCTCACACACTGCAAAAACGAAATATAGAACAATTGTCTACGTGCTGGTTACAATATTATTAGCTGAGATTTTAGTATCCCTGTTCAAATCTGGTGTACGAAAGCTGACCTTTCGCTAACATCCGGTTGTTTTTAGGTTAAAACGAGTGTTTTTATCGATGAAGCCCTAGAAAATGAATTTTTCAGGACCATTATGAAAAGGGTAATCGAGGGAATATCACATTGAATAGCTAATAAATTGGGAACAAATAAACCAATCAAACCCAAAATTGGTAGGTCTGATCTTTGTTTGAGAGGTACTGTTTGTACCAAATTTTGTGACTATTGAAAGAGAATTGTAACATTTATTGAGATAACATGAAAAATTAGAATCTGCAACAGCCCTAGGGAATGAAATATAAAACCAATAGGAACCAAATTTGGAAGCATGTTAGATATACTTCAAGTTAATACCTGTACCAAATTTTGTGAATATAGATTCAAAATTACTCGTTTTAGAGCCATTATTCTGCAAAAAATGCAACAAAATCGCTCTTACTAGACGTACCGTAAAGCCTATTCGTACCAAAATTGGTAGATATTGTCTTTGACCTAAAACACATATGTATGCCAAATTTCAGGCATATCGATTGAAAATTGCGACCTGTACGTTGTTCAGTAAAAAATAAATATAAACTAACCTACCGGACGGACTATGCTCCCGACCCGGACTAAAAACAACAGAGTTCTTCAAATATGTTTCAAATTTCGAAATTATCCGATCCAAATTACGCCTGGAAATGGAGTCAACGCAAAAAAGGGTATATATTGGAAAAAAAAAATTTTAAAATAGTGCCAAAATGCTCGGAAGATCATGAAACAAAAAACGTACTCATTCCGACCCTTGGGATCCAATATTCAGGCAATTTTAATAAGTAGATTTTTTTCAAAAATCTACTTAAAAAAAAGAAAGAAATATACCTACATCTATTCTCACACTCGTATCAATGCGATCGCATTAAACACCCATAAATTTTCTTATTCTTTCTTTTCTTCTCTTTTTTTTTATCGTTCTTTTCCTTCCACTTTCGTCCTTTTCAGCCGGTCGTCAGCCACTTATTCAACAGAAAACCCAATTTTGTTCTGCAATTCGCATCGTATTAGCCGAGTACATTTCATCTAGACGACAAAAGTATTCACACCCACTGTCAAAATAAGTACTTTCCGTCCTTTCAATCCAACACAAACGAAGGACGTGCTGGTTTTGTCGATGAAAATTCACGCGCTTACCTCCATTTCGCTAAAAATTATGGGCGTTGAATACATTATTTTCTTCGTTATGTTACGGAGGGACGGCTATTTTTGAAGGAGAAATAAAACGGAGAAATCAAAATCAAAATCCTGGGAAATGAGATTCATAGAAGAACTGAAAACATACAGCGTACGGTACCATAAAAGTGATGCGCATTATTCCAGTCGAGAATACATTCTGCAGAGAAAAACTATCTCAGTCGCAGACGATCAGATTTTATAATATAAGAAAGAAAATTTCAACTTAACAAAATTAAGATAGTTTTTTAGGGCGTATCTTTAATATTTCAGACAGATACGAGAAGTAAAAATTCAAAACGGCTTAGTACTTCCAGTGAAATTATGAATGTTCAACATGCGAATTTTAAGGCTTTCATTGAAATAATACAAATGCTTTCAATTTTTAATAATGTAATTTCAAGTTTTCTCCAAAGTTTTAGGAAGCTAAGAGTAGCCTGCCCCTTTACATAGTATGCCTACCAAAATAAGTCTATCTCTCATCTCTGACTCTTTACCGATGTTTCCTTATTTTTTCCTCCCTTCACCTGTCAGACTCCTTTTTTTCCCTCTTCCCCTAATTCCCCTTCTCATCCTACACATCCTTCTATCTTTCTCCTTCATCTTCACCCTCCATTTCTCCCTGTTTTCTTGTAAGAAGCCCACAGCCGGTCGCTCTACCTATCTGGAAGAGATAAAATAATTAGAATAATGTCCAGATCTACCAAATTATTGGAATTCTCTGGAATTATAAAAATCAGTTTTTATTAAAAAAAAAAAAATGACACACTTCAAGACGCTGACATGAAAAGTAACTAAGGTATGTTTTTTTTTTACTCAACTATTTTTATTTGAACAGTAACGGAGGCCTATATATATATGAATACAGATTTTTTCTATGAAAATGTTTGATTGTTTAGGGTGGTGGTAGGATATTTTTCTCACGTATTTCACATTCCAGAAGTCAAAACATTTGTTATATATTATTTCTTTTTTAAATTCCTTATTTGACTAGAATACGTACATACACTATATACACTATCATATCTGCACTTTTAAGAGCCCAGCGTCTGAGAAGGGGATGACGCAGAACCACTAAATTTCAGAAAATTATAAATATCATTGAAGAAAATATGTTTTTGACTCCGGAGGGACAGAATATCTATAAAGAGGAGGTGAGCAGCCTAAATTCGAAACTTAACCTCACGGGGGCTATAAACTTTTACGACATAGGTATATATAAACATTCCTATTGAATAGATACACATACATACTTACTATCAGATAATTTTGATGAAGACTAACCCGCTTCAATACCTAAACTGTACAAAAACTAGTCATTGATAAGAGCATATAAATGCTCAATTAAGTTGAACAATAATGGGCCATTCAGATGGTTTGTTCTTTTTGGTTTTTTCGATTGGAATTTTCGTTCTAGGCCTAGTAACATTAAAAAACCACTCAGGTGAATCCACTCGATATTCAATACAGCATACGAATACAAATGGAATCTATTCGGATTTTTTCCAAAGTGTGCGAAGAAAAAAAAAACTGCGGTCAAGGGCTTGGAGTTGGAATTCGAACAAAACTCGAAAAAACTAAGGAGTGCAATTCGACTCTCTCGACACTCCCCTAACAACATACGGAGCCAAATTTCAAAGAATGAAGAATTTCTCCCGATCTTTGTCATCGGATGGAATCGTTGTTCTTTCATTTTGGTAGTCTTCGAAAAAAATGAAATACGAATTTTAATCGACAAAAATTGTTTCAATTATAAATCTTGAAAGTTTAATTTTAATCAAACAATAATGAGAAGGTACGAAAAAGTAACTTAAAATCAAAATTTCACAATTTCACATCACGACCAATTGAAAAAGAGAGAACAAAAAGTCAGAAGAACACAGACATAAAATATCTTAATCAAAAGAACATGCAGATCTTATTGCATATACACTGCGCCGTAAAAACGATTTGAAATTATGCCAGTTGCAGATCATGTTGCATACATCTGACGCCAAGATCAGCGACTGCACGTTAACATAAGGTATGATTTGAAATATGATTTTCAAATCAAAGTATATTATATTATATCACACATGCACTCAATTATTTTTTGATATTTCAGAAGCAAATTCGAAAAAAAAAAAACCAAAAAAACCTTGCACGCATAGAGATTGTCTTTATAGACCATTTTCACTGTCAAATTTAAGAGTACATCAATCGACAAAAAATCAAAATCATCCTTCGACTATATAATATTGGATCAGTAAAGTTCCGTAAGACGAATGCACTTTTTAATGTCAAGACATGCCGGCGTAAAAGTAGGAAACCCGAGTGTACTTTGGGCGTACTTTCGACGTTTTACTTGAGTTCACCAATTTAGAATACATTTAATAAAGTCATCCCTTAAATTCACAAGGATAGCGTACATAAAAGTAAAGCAAAGTACGTTAAATGGTACACAACGGTTGCCTATTAGGCGTCGGCTTGTCTAACCAGAAATCGTAATTCTTTTACTGGTCCAGTACGATATAGTCAAAGAAATCACCCAAAAACTAAGAGGCTTTTTTAATTCCTCGTACAACCTCCCCTAATTCCCCATTAAAGAGTGGTTTTTTCAATGATGAAATATTAAACAACGAAAACTTCTATACCAAAAAACTACAGATATCACACCGAACATAATTTTTAACGTATCCCAATCACGAAATATTTGGTAAAATAAATAAAACAGCTTCCAAACAATCTCGATTTACCAAATACAAACAGTTTACCTCTTCATTTTGGGTTTTTGAAATCTGAATCAATCGTAACTGCTGGAATGACAAAAATGGCGACGAACATCAGGCAACGTATCTACGTTAGAGTTTGTTTAGAATAGGCAGTTTATAAACGTAAATCTAGGTGAACCAGAACAGCATTTTCATTTTATCAGCACTAACTTAATAAACATGACCTGTACCCATATATCTCATCGTGTTCAGCTCATTCTAACTGTAATTTTATGATTTGACAATAAATACCGTTTCATTGTGAATCTCTTCGACAGTTCTTTTCGAAGATCTTACAGACGACCTTTCCTGCTCGAATTTTTCTCCAAACTATGCCACTTTTCTCGTCAAAGCGGTCACAGCCCTTCTCCTTTAACACAAATAATTCCTCTTGATTGGAAATCTTTTAGCCCGTATCCGGGTCGCTTGTTCTTACCTCCTGATTAAAGAGCAACGTTTTCAGATTTCGTGTACCAGCCGAACGAAGAAGACACTCACTCGCCCCAACTCGAAAGCTCAACAAAACATTACATCGTCCAAACTTACACTTTCAATCCGGATGAGAAATTAGCCTTTTTCAACGTGCCCCGTCGGTCGCACGCACCAACTCTCCCGTTTCTTAACACCGTTTTCGCAACGAGCCAACCGCACGCCCCACCCCCCCACAATTTAGCCCCAATTACCGCAATCTCAGATATTGGCTTCTCGATGAAAAGTTTGACCAAATCGAATGGATTTTCGCTCGCATTAATGCGGGCAGCAGCAGCAGCTTGCGGATCGGCGAAAGTGAAGCCGAAAATTAGCACCGACCCCGTCCGAAGTTTCGCAAAACGCTTTGGCTGGACGAGCTTTTGCTTCGAGTTGGTGCAACTTTTAAATGGCAACGGCGATCGCTATTTACGAACTTTTACCCAATATTACGTTTCCTACACGTGGTCGTATCCGACGAATTGTGTAAACGTGCACGAGTTCTCATAGACTCTCAGCAGACTTTTGCACTCTCCTGTCGTCCTTCTCCGCAACTGCATTCTCCATCTCTCTATCCTCCCTTTTTTCTCTCGTCTTCTCGCCTCCATCTTTTTCCATCTCCGCGAACTCCGTTTCAGATTATGTTGTGCACACACACAGTTCGTCCTCGAATCTACAAACCGGAAAAGTACGAAACGAGCCAAAAACTTCGTTTCGACAACGATTTACAATGTGAATACACCCGCGTATCCGGTACGGCGGTGGGCGGCGAGTGGGGGAGGGCTGCAAAGTGGGTGCGAAAAGGACCGTTTCTGGAACACACCACGCGTGTTATGGACAACACCGTCGAATTTCGAACGAAAAGATTAGCCGTCGACACGGAAGAAGTTTACGGGGTTAAGTCGAAGTCAGCCACTCATTTAAGGCTATATAATTCGAGAGGGAGAAGGAGAGGGAGAGGGAGAGGGATGCCGAGAGCGAAGGGACGGTGACTGAAGAGGAAATTTCGAAAAATGCCATAAAGGAATATTGAAAAGAGACAGTACGACGTATACGAGAGACGGCGACTGTAAAACTGGACAAGGCGATGACGATGATGATGACTACCGAGGTTTGTTGACGAGCGAGAAGTTTCTCACTCCGACGAAAAAATATGTGCTTTTGGGACAATAAAAAAAGGGAAAAGTTTATTAAGTTTGAGGAAAACGAGCGACATTCTTCGAGAAAACGTGAAAACGTTGATGAAACTCAAAGAGGAGAAAAACGAAGGAGGCGATGGTACGGCTCACGACACCGCACCCTATTCTTTTCTTATCGAACTGAATAGAAAAATGTAATGAAGTGATTCGTCTACGCTTCATTCGGTGCGGTAACTAGCTTTTTATTTGGATGAAGGCAATGAAAGGGCTAACTGAAAGCCTATCCTAGAGGAGCCAGCAGCGGTCATCGGAAAAGGACTGAATCGGGAAACTGCCGAGATGAAAAGTAAAAGTATAAAACAAAAAATTGCAAAAACTTGCTGGGAAAAAAAAATTTGAATCGAGACAAAACGTTTCACAAAGCCGTATTATTGTTGAGATGAATTACATTTTCCGCAGGGAAGACGTACGCTCAAAAATTGATGAAGCACTATAGAAATTTTTCGCTAACACAATATTAATATGGCGAATACGTCTTTTAAAATAGCAGCAAACAAACAACTTTTACACGAAGGAACTCCGCTTCAACTCGGACATAGTTCAGCTAAACCACTACGTACTCTTATTTGGACAGAAATAAAATAACTATTCCATCGCTATTTTTTAGAGTAATTTCCCAGGAAAATACAACTATCGCAATTAATAAAACGGCGTGACTTGAAAAAAAAGCACTGATCTTGAATCGTAAGTCACGAATATATAGGTCACTCAAATTCTTCAGAACATAATATAATTATAATTTACAATTTATTTAATCATAAAATAAATAGTTATTTCATAGAATAGGTACCTATTATGATCAGTTAAAATGTATAATATTCACTGATTATATACTTCAGTTATTTCATGAATTAACGAGTAGCCAATAGGGAAAGTGTAAAATCCAGACAGAAGACAAAATATACTGATAGTTAGGCTTACACTATATCCTAGTTAGGGTGGTATTATTCCAGTATGAGACATAACGGTCCTCGTGTCCTGACTGGCTGAGCTTCATATTCGAATCTCATTTTTTTCACTTGTTTTTTAAATTTATCAGCAAAAAAATTACAATACGGAGTATTTTTTTTTAACCCTTCCAAAAAAAGGAACAACCCATCCGTTCTACCTCGAAATAATAATGAATGGTGTAAAATATAATTGTTACTTTTTTTTGAAATTGTAAAATGAGAATTAAGTTGACAAAAATATTATGATGAAGCATTTTTTTGTGTACCAAACCTGCATTATAATTTATTAAATTTTCCTGATTATTTATTAATTCTTAACCATAGCTTTTTCGTTTGAAGAAAGAAAAAATTTAGCCAAAACGAATTTTTCTCAACTCAAGACCAAAATGAGATTATTAAATAGAATTAGGTTGGTAAAGTGACAAGATTTCAGAGTCGATTTGGAATAGTCGATAATGATTTTCATTACTTCACTAGTGTAGTAATAACATTTTTACTTCACTGATTTATTTCTTCACAGCGCAGTTTACTTATACGCAAGGGACAAAATGTCACTAAAAAAAAGGTTATTTTACCTGTTCATAAATGAAGTTCATCTGTTTAATTGAATAAACAATAACTTTTTTTTGACGAATTTGTACAAAACAATATCATACCCAAGTAGTTAGCCACTCGAGATAATCAACTTCTTGCAATTATAGCAGTTGCCTGTGGCTCATGCTGCAACTATGCAACTCATGGACAACCACTTGTTTTGCTGACTAGTTGAATAAAATACTATATAATGATACACTTTTATCAAGGGTAAAATGTTGCATAAAATCTAGAACACTAACACACACACACACACACACACGCGCGTGCACACACACACACACACATACGGTAGGACAATTGCAGCGCTAAACAAAACAAACATGGTGGTCCTCCTCGGTACTGCACTTTTATTCTCTACAAAAAATGAACAAACAACTGTAGTAAGTTAAAAAAAAAAAATGTACAAAAATAAGCGTTTCAGTATGAAAGTATTTTTATGATTAAGGCAATTGCAATATTAGGTGAAAAGAAGCCAAAACAAGTGTAATAAGTAGATTTTCTAATTCTTTAAAAATTATGATTTATTTAATATCATACTTTCACAGATCGAAACTAGTTAATACATGAAATAACTAGTTATTCAATGAATTTCCTAGTTTACATGTGAAAAGCAAAATTTATTTTATTACCTAGTAAAATGCCCCCTTATTTCATGAATTAACTGAATTTCACATTTTAATAGTAACAAATTCCCACTTCTTACTCATTTTGGCAATTTTTGGGAGTCCTGGGATAGTGTTAAAAGATTTCATGGGCTACGTATTCGAGTTGAAATTTTTAAAATTCATCCATAATTTTTGAGGGAGAGGCTTTCAATATTTTACAAACCCTCCATGTTGTCTTATCAATAACTCATCTAAATTGAAAGATTTTTGCCAGAAATTTTTAAAGTGCATAGTTAGATACTATTAAGGACTACTTTGGTATTGAATTTGAGCAAAATCAGTCAATTGGTTTCAAAATGGCGCTTATACAAAATTTGGGCCAACAACACTTAATTCCTTTAAGAATTTCACATCCGACTGATCTATTTTTGGCTCGTTTGGAAAATTTGCATACATCGAAAACAAAATAATGGAAAACAAAAAAACAAGAACGACAAATCAAACTGGGTTTCAAGAAAGAGTAACTCGTCATATTCAAAAGGCAATGCATATTTTTTACGGCAGAATAGACAATTCTTCAAAAATAAGGATCTAACGAAGAATAGCTCTGTTTAATATGACTACACTAACTTGCACCAACCTACACCCATGGGGCAAAGCAGAATTTAGCAAAAATCGAAGAAGGCAATACGCAGAAAAAAAAATCGCAATAGATAATGTAAAACCAACGCATGCGAGTTTTGTACAGAAGAATTTTTTTTCGCGAATACGAAATTACACATTGTGGCAAATGGAGCGAGCGAACATAAATAAGGGCGCAGGAAAAATAGCGAAACTTCGACGAATAGTACACAATTCGATTACTTAGGCGAAAAACTTGGATGAAATACATTCGAACAGATCGCAGGTATTACTGTTTCTTTCGCAATAACGGTGTAGTAAGTTATGAATAAATAAGATTAGAATCATAGGCACTTTGGAAAAAAGAATTATTGTACAGAGACGAAAGATTACAAATCGAGAATTGTTTGGAAGACTGTAAGCCGCTTCGAAGTAACTTTTTTTGGGCGGATCAAAAAGTAACAAAAATTGTTCGAAAACTATTTTACTATTTCTTCTGCTCTCGTAAAAAATATGTACACCATAAAATATTGTTCAATAATAAACGAGAAAATCCGATAACTAGTTAAATGAGCCAAAGATGAAAGTTTTTTTTTAGTTTTTCATCCCAATTTTGCACAGATTTCCTTTTCTGACGGTTTTTTTTTTTTTTTTTTTTTTTTTAAATAACTTGGATAAGAAATACAAAGAATCTCCCACGAAATCAAGAGTCCAGGAGATAATGGTTTGGAGGCAGTCTATTGTTTTTCCTCGAGCTATGTTGCATCGAGATAAGCTCGTTTTTCTTTTCTCGAGACAAAAAGTACCGATATAATCGTATCAAACATTTCTCATTAACGAGACAATTGCTACTTAAAATGCTGTTTTGATATCCCTAGATAGCGTAACTAGATATCTTTTTCGCAAATTACTATTTTCCAGTATAATAAAGCGTCAATCTGGCAATTACGAGCTGAAAATCAACAATTTGAAAAAATTCATGGAAAGAACAACTAAAGTAAGGGGTAACCTTTGATCGCTTATTTCTAAGCTCTAAATTATTTTATCATTCGATTAGAATTAGACAGGAAAAAAAAACACACCGTCATTGCAGCGACTGAGAAACAACAATTACAAAATTTTGGCATACTGAAAAATTAAACCGGCATATGACAGCTTTTTTTTTTTTAAAAAAAAGGGAGAAAACCTGAACACCTAAAAATTTAATCACTATCAAACAAAATTCTACGAAAGCTATAGGATTTCAAAAATAAACAGTGCGTTATTACATTGGAAACCTGTTCATAAAGAACAGCGAAAAGGTATTTAATTGATACACCTCCTACACTTGGCTATACATAGTCCTATAGGTATTATCCTTCGAAAACTGAGAAAAATTCGGATTAAGGGCAGAATAATCCTTAAAGAGTAAAAATTATCTCTTCTATAATTTCATATAAGTATGATTAACCGTTATGACAGACACAACTTTTCAGGAAAAAAAAAACGGATTTTTTTAAATGAAAGAAAATAGCTAAGACATTTAAACATTTGGAGGAAATTGAGGAACCAATTAGGAGTAAGAAAAAAAATTTTGAGGAAGAAAAAGAATGAAGAAGTGAAAAAAATAAATTAAAGAGTGAAAAAAGTAAGAATTCTGAAATTGGCCACTTTCATCACGCAAATCACGTCGTACAGGCCTCGAAAATACTACATTTTGTACACATGTTATAAAAAATAAATTTATATAAAAGAGAAACAAACAAAACAAGTAATAGAAATGAGGAATCTGGAAAAATATTATCCCACGCAAATTGAACTAGCGATTAAAAAAAAAAAAATTAAAAATTTAGGACTTTCGAACAAAAGACAGTAAAAAACGTCTACAGGCATTCAATGTTGATAAATTAATGTAGAATATAAGCTACAAAAATGTGCAAAAGTTAATAAATGATTGTTCAGCAAATAAAATAACAGCACAGAAAGACCAGCTTCGTTGATTTGTCTGGAATTCATCCCTTCTTCTTACAAATAGTTCGAGATTTTTTCAATTCATTTCTACCAATGAACCATTCCACTGATTAAAAACAACAGATTTTGGAGAAGGTTAGAATATAATATACGAGGTATACATCTGATTTTACTCGTACATAACATGAATTCTTGTGTTTCTAGAACTCACTTATTTTCAACTTATTTCTAAAATATTAACCAACATTCTTCTCCCTTCTCTTTAGATTTATCTATCAAAAGAGAGAAAAATATAGGCCAATCAGAAAGTTTCATGATCACTTGATTTGTTTCTTGTAGCCTCTCAGTTGATTGTCCAAACTTTTACATTTTTTCTGCTCTTGTTCTTCTTGGTATGAGCATCCTATTTTGTTTGTTTTTATGATTTATTTTGTTTTATAAATTATGTTTGGTTGAACAACTTTTTTGTCCTGATATGGACGGTTCATTTTTATATTATGTCTGGTATGTAAATCTTTTATTGTTTTAATACATGGTTTTGTATTGGTACATATTGTTTTTCTTGGGTTAGTAAAAACAACATTTTAGGCTAAGTGGTAAAGTTGTGGGCAGGTTCATATATTTCAAGTGATTTCAAGATTTACAATGATGTTAGGGCAAAAGATTACAAATGTTAGGAAAATTTGTCTTTTTATGTACGTAACTTTATTAAAAATACCCAGGAGAAATTGAAATTTTGTAACTCTGGCTACTATCTGGGCAGGATTTTCATAGTCAGAATCCGTATGTTTTACAAAAAATTGGACTACAACAGTGCGCAATTTTAGACGTTTTGAAAAAATATTTAACGAACCTATAATCAAGAAGGTAGTTATTCTGGAATTTCAGGATATGTGAGTTCAGGTGAATTTGTGAAGTTGTGTATGGTAAAATTTTGTACAGCCAACGAGGTTTTGTTTGTGGCATGTTACCACCCTGGTTAGCATACCACATATTATAATCAATGTCTACACCTGGCATGCTGGATATATGGTAATTCTTAAATTAGAAAACAGGTATTTTGTATTGGGAAAACCCAAAATTACGGTACACTCTTGCATCTCACGCTATTAAATTTCTGTGCCTATTGCAACAAATTCACGATTTTTAGAACCATTAAAGCTCCAAAAATGAAACATAATAAGATGTAACAAACGCAGCATCTGGCTGATCTGAACTCAAAACAATAGTTCTCATCCTTGTCAAGATTTGTGTAAGTGTATCAACTTTCAAGACTGGGATGAAAATTGCGACGACCTCTACCGTGTTACATAGAAATGTGTACAATTATATATATATATATATACATGCGAATTTATATATATACATGCGAATTTCAGCTAACAGAGCCAAAATTTTCCTGGGATCGTGAGACAAAAAACGAATCTACCCTCGACCCTGTATCTTAATACCAGATCAATTTCAATATGTAGATTTTCTTCGAAAACCTACATAAAAGTGAATAACAAGTTTGTAAAATGTGTCCAAAACAATAATGAAAAAATTATTCAACTTTTTTGCCAATGATTGTGAAAGTGCGAATGGAAGCAATCAATCAGTTACAAACAACATGTGATGAACATTCCTCTGTAGCGTGAGAATGAGCGCTGAACTAAAATTGTGTCCAAAGTTTTCTGAACTTTCTGAATGACTACTATACCGAATTAATTCTTTTAGTGACCATTCGTAACTTTCAAAACCTAAATATTTTCACCTCCTGCGACGATGGCGTTCTACAACCCCACAGTTGGGATTTTCAAGAATAAAGATCAAGATTGCGAAAACGGAAAAAAAAATTATTTTAGAACAGAAAGCTAGAAAAAAAGCAAAAAGTGAAAGCAGCATGAGACGAGCGGTAACTGTATTTTCACGTAAATTATCATTAGGTGAATCGAAATTACGTATATTTAGGTTTGTTTGCAAGTCTCCGATGTGCTGTTTTTCTTTACATTCTTCGTATTTTTCGTATTTTTACTCTCGCTTTTCTTTTGCCTTTTGCTGACGTTCTTTTTTTTATTTTTTTTCATTCATCCTTTATAGCACCGCATCTTCCATTCCACCATAATGAGAACATCGCATTAAAGGATACTTTTTACTAAGACGAAAAAGTTTTTCACGTTTAAGATGGCGTTAGGAGTATTTTTAATAATCGTTCATCATGCAGGGCAAGTTAAACGAATTATAAACGAAGAAAATAATATTTATCTCGAGAGTAAAATACAGAGAACGAATGGGAAGGGACAGAATAATAGCATCTGATCGCTTAAAACTTGTCATTGGAATGTGCCAGTAAATAACTTTTTTGTTTTAGATTAATTTTTCCGGCAGCATCTGATTCACTTGAAAAAATATTCAGGCAGCAGTGTAAAGAATTAGTGCGCCTAATTTCGAAAAGAAAATTGAAAAATATAAGAACAGAATTCTTACCAAGTGAATCGAGCATAAAATGTGATAAGAGTGAGGAATTGTATACGAATTTAGCAAAATAATCTGAAAGAGCCGAAGCTTTTTTTTTTTTTTTAGCGTCGGTATATCATGAAAAACTATAAAGTAAATGGCTAGACCCTGTTGGACTTGAGTGGATAACTACTCATAGAAAATAAATTTTCCTGACTTACATTTTTCTACTTCCGCCGTTGGACATGAAAAAAATTAAGAAGAATGCCATCACTTGGCGCCATAAAGGATAGATTCTGTAAGGAAAGAATAGGAATTAGAATGTTGAAAAAACATTCATTCAGTGTTGGTGTACTGGCAGGAAAGAGGTGTTATTTTTCCGTTTAATACTTTTTTCTGGAGTTACTTCATTCAAGAATACATAATTTAATTAAATGATTTATTATTCATGTGGGGACATTACTCGTATGAGGTTTTAGGGGCTCGCACCCCTCGACGACAGTCGCCGCCCAAAGGCTGGCAATATTCGTCTCTATGACGTTAAACTAATACACACGAATGCGTTTGTATGTTCGTACCTGTACGTACGTACAGGTAAGATACATCGTACGAGTCGAGATCAATTACCTGATAACGATCTCGGTAATTTCACGACTCGGTACCAAACGCACTGCGTCGTTTCTTATCATCTCGACGGAGACAGGAAACGACGCAACGTATGACATAATTACGTATACATACGTACGTATGTGTGTCCGTGTGCGTGTGCCAAATTCGGTATATAAACTCTCAGAACCGGCTCAAAAATCGCCAGTGTTCGCCGAGGATTTGGCTCTCCCATACTTATTCGTATGAAGTGGCAGAACACGCAAATACTGTTGAAGACCTTCTAGTGTGAATATCTCTCACGACAAGGTATTCCACAATTCATATTTCGGTGGACCTTAACTTCAGGATACAGACTTTGAAGAAATATTTCAAACACAATAATTTTAAATAACAACATAATAGATAAATAAAATTCTGTACGTTCAACTGTACTAGTAAGTAGGCATAGTAAGACAAATAGTCAAGGATGACCAGAACAGTACAAGTATTCTGTCTGATGAGTTTATACACTATTCAAGGTAGGTACAAATATTTTTACTGTGATTAGCACAAAGTAGGGATGTGCTGAATGAAAGAATTTGTGTACTCAAAGATCTAGTCTAATGAGGTCATTAAATACTGTTAGGTATTGTATATGTAGAATTATTAGACAAAAAGATTAGTAATAATAATAATAATGATAATTTGGGAGGAGAAGAAGAAGAAAAGTAAATGGAATGAAGGGATATTGTTTTGAAAATAAAATAATTTTGTCATTGTGAAAGAATATAGTCATCAATATGAAATATGGCCGACTACATACATTACAGTAGGGTAGTATTTAGACGCTGTCACCTATTGCTTGCTGGCTTTCACAGGGTACTATGACGACAACAGTGGGTGTCAAAAATCAGAAGTATACCTATTTAACAGTATAGTATCTAATTATGATTTCCAAAGAAGCAAGACTGATGCCCTTGATCGATGAGGCCAGAACAAGAAAATAAGATATTCAAGGAAAAGACTGAGGAATAGGGGAATGAGAACTCTACAGCCTCCATTACGAGAAGTACATCTGCAATTAAGATTTCTTTTTTTAATCACTTCTGATATGAGCAGGTACTTACGTAGCAAAGATTTCCAAACTTTGAGTAACTTCAGGTACGTTCTTGTATACGGATCCATTTCGGTTTAAAAAGAAAAAGTAATGTACAGAAAAAAAAAATTATTTTTCCATTATCTGCGAATTAAAATGATACAATTTGTATGAACTCACGCTCAACTAGCGTATTATTCAAAGTTCTACTTACGAATTCGGCTAACGTGTGACAATAAGATGATAAATTTCTCGAGTAAAACTTCGCATCAAATTTTTTATTCATCGTGTCGTAAGTTAGCAGCGCAGTTTGCACGGTTTGTTTCTGTAGAATCAACAATCCAAGACGAGTTTTACGACAAAAGTAACTTCTCGTACTTTAAAACACTGTTCAAGGGGGTAAGGTAAAGTAATAAGCAACTTCACTTACGTTCCTATATAAAAAAAATAATTTTTTTTTACCCAAACATCCGGCATAGCACTGCGACGGTATCATAAATGCTATCAGTGTTGGTAAGTAAGTACCTATGGTTTTAAATCCTCTTAATCGCTGATTAATGCATTCGAATGCGACCTAAAGTGGCTGTCTCTGGTCGGGTAAATATACTTTTCTGGCATTAGCCACTAAATAATTCGAGTATTTTGTATGGCCGAAGGGCGAATACACGCCGAGTGGAACTTTAAATTTATTCGTCAGGATGATAAAGCAACCGTACATCGCGATGCGAAACTTTCAGATTGTTTCGAATGAGTTGAAAGGTTGACGGCGAAAGGGACAAACATTAAGAGCTCAAATGACAAATACTTTCAAAACGAAATTAAAAATATTCCGTCCAGCTGAATAAAGCATAAATACAGTACACAAATTATCATAAAGGTCACACATAACCAGCAAAATGAAATTCATGGGAAACAGCAAATGAATACCAATCTAAATGGGTAAATTATTGGGTAGCCTAAGTTCCATGAACCTGAGCGACTGAAATTTCGAAGACATTGTATAGAACGATTTGAAAGAACTAAAATATCACGAACAAAATAGTGACGAAAAGATTTCTATTCTTCATCACGCACCTAGTTGACAAAACGTACGCGATTTTGATGTTTTGCTTTAAAAATGCCCGCGATGTCGTAACCATAAAAGTGAGAAATATCACCAACTAGATAATGTACATAGGTATGCTGTGTGACATCACCTATGGTAATTCTGGGTGAAGGAATTGAATCAATTTTGCATTTTTATGTGGGATTTCGAAGAAAATCTGTAAATTAAAATCAATCTGGTATTGAGATCCAAGGTCGAGGATAGGTATGTATATCGTCTCATGACCCCAGGAACCCATTGGCATTATTAGCTGAAATTCATACAGAAATACACATTTTCCTGCAAAATATTAAGCTACGTTTACATCAGATATTTCTGTCGCAATTTTTGTGTCTACTACTGCCTGCGAATGCAGGTGTCCAGTGTAAATGGTCTGAAATTTATCGTATTTGCAGTTATATCGCCTTCGTTTTGCCAGCTGGGTATCGGGTAATTAATTACTTTAAACTATTAATGGACCTATCAACACATTCCGAACTCCAAGTGTAAAATTTTTTATTGCTTCAGTCGAGGAACATATTATATACAATATTAGAAAGATATTCTGTTCACAGAAGTTGTTGATTAGATAGGTTTCGTACGATATTCTAGAGGAACAGAAGCATGATTTGAAATCAACATGACTAAAAATCTTCTGATGAAGAAAAAAAAATTCACCAAAAACTTGTCGATTTCATTGTAACAACCTAATTTCTATACCATAAATGAAATACTTATAATCATTATGATTTTCTGCCATAAAAAAAGATAATACAAGTTTTTAGACAGCCGACCGATCGGTAATCGAGCTGACATGTTGCTTCCCACAAATTTCTTCTATTTTCAGCCTCAATGGGTTCTGACCCCAACCGAAAACTGTCAATAACCATACACCATCGATATGTATTAGTCGGTGTGACACTGTTACGAAAGAACCTTTTCACCCGACTGAACGATGTACAATGAAGGTAGCCATTACGACATAAAAAAAAAATCGTAAAAAAAAATGCCAACAGAATTACATCTTTGGTTACAGCAATACAACATTTCTACGTTACATTTTCAAAAACGATTATTAGTCCAAACGACAAAGAAAATTCCATTACCGAGATTCGCCGCAATTTATCCTCCAACCCATGCACGATCGTATTTTCTTTCCCCAAAAATGATGGGTAGAAAAAGAACCATTCTTTTCCTCCTTCACTTCAATACTCTCTACTTTCTAAATAACGACATCTCCAGAAATTAGACGAAAATTAAAGGTCTATATAATAGATAAGAACGACGGTCATCTCTAAAAGGAAATGTTTTTAATATCGATTGGCCTCTTTGGCCGATTATCGTTTTACGAGATATGGAAGTCGAAGTTAATGAGCATTTTCAATAACCGTTGATGTTGACTTTTCTTATTTTTTTTTTTTACTCTTCCTCTCATCAATGTTCAAGGTTTGCCATTTGCAGCTTGCCTTTCACTTGCTTTGTAACAATATAATTAAACAAATGGCGACTAGAACGAAAATAATGGAGCATTTCTTCTAACAAAAAGAAAAAAGAATTTTTTTGAATCCCCCAAAGAGTACTTGGGTCATAATCGTGAGCTTTAAGATAGCAGTGAATATCCTCGTTAAAACTTACGATCGATGTTGTGATGTACACCTGCCTTAAATTAGAGAAGATACTGTTTTTTTTTGTTTTTTTTCCGACATTGTGAAAGGAAATTTATTTGTTAACAGCAAAGCTGAAATACAAAATGAACTTGAACCCTCCGATATACATTCTTTCTAGAAGAATGTTTTAAATTATATGCTGGTCATTCGTATGCACATAATTTAATTTAAAATACGACGAACCAATACCTGGTAAATATATAGATGCAAAAAATATTAATTTGAAAAAAATGGATTAAAAAAATTCTAACGCTGCTCAAACGTCAAAAACGTAAGTTTTCGCTTAGAAGGCGGTACCATAAATTAGCACAAATTAATGGAAATTGACTCGAGCAGCGAACAACAACAGTATAAAACAGCTGAGAGCGTCTTATATAAATTACCTAAAATTAGCATACGTACAGCAGGATAAAAAAAAATAAAAAAATATAGTACGAAAGAAAACCTACATATAAAAAATTAAACAACTACTAAAACAATTTGCAAAAATTATCAAGAATATTGAAACTGATAACAATTTTAAAACCAGTAAAAAGGACAGCATTATCACAATATGCTCAACTGATAACTGTAATTAGAAGCATTAATAAAAGTGATCGGGAAACTGTTCGAGTTAAATTAAGTGTTTGTGAGAATTGAAAATACACGAAATGACCAATAGTAAGTTCTAAGAAGGCAAAATTACGATTAACCATTGAAATTTACTAGAAATATTCAACAGATCATGAAACTTAACCTGAATCCATAAAATATTGAATGATTTGTATAAAACTGAAAATAATGCCAGAAAAGAAAAAAAAAAAATTGATAGAACACAAAGGCAAACAAAGAACGAGGCAGTAGAGCAATGGGTATAGTAGGGCTGGCAATATTTTTATTCGAATCCAAAGGTACCGAATTCAAATCAAACCACTGTGAGTAAAATTGAAGGAAAGTGAGTTTTTTGTTGAATTGGATCGTTGACTGAATATATAAGACTGACAAACCTGAGAAGTTTTCCACCGAAAATCTAATTCTTCTTTAAAATACAATATGCGTTAGTAGTACAGATCTCTTTTTCACAAATATTTCTCCTAATTGTTCAACTAGTCCTTTTTTTTTTTTTTAACAGGTACCTATCATAAAAAACCTATACACAAGAGAGTTAGCTGGTGCAGACAATAGAAATCAAAACCCTTTAAAAAAGGGTTGTTTACTTCACCCAAAAAAAAACGTTAATGGTCATGCACCTTTCTTTTCTTTTTCAAACTCAGATCCCACAACAGCAGCAAAACCTGCTGGTTCGATCCATTTCTGGGATCCAAGTTTGATGGAAAAAATTTAACATTGGTTTATCGATATGATTACGATAGTGTATATATAGTCAATGGATTGGATTTATTTTCAAGAAACGAAACACCATTCAAAGTCCAGCTGAAAGTAACGTCATCCAAGGATTTTTTCTGAAACCGAACCAGAAACAAATAAATTATACAGAAGAGTGTGAGAGAGATGGAGAGAGAGAGAGAGAGAGAGAGAAAGAGAGAGAGAGAGAGAGAGAGAGAGAGAGAGAGAGTGAGTGAAAGAGAGAACGAGAGAGAGGGTGGAGGACAAATTCTATTTGTAGAATAATTTTTTTTTGTATATTAACTTTTTTGTGTTTCGTCTTAATATTATGAAGCAACACTGACTCCAATGAGAAGCTATTATTTCAGTCAACTCAGTTAGCTTACTATGAAGTCAGTAAAAATATTATATGTACTTTGTGTAGACAAGTTCATCCAGGAAGTTCCAGAGTTGAGTTGTCTTTAAATGTTCTATGAACAGAACTTGTGAACTAAATCTTGATTATATCTACAATTTTTTTTATAGCTGTCCACTTGATATATAATTTACAATACTTAACACAGAAAATTCGACCGTTGATCTATTTTTACCGACTGCGTATGGAGGTTATAAGTAGGTGTGGTATGTCTATCTCCGAAACGAACGGAATTTCGTTCCCTCAGAACAAGTGTCTTACTTTATAGATTTTAATGAACGTAGGCTCAAAATTTTCCTCACCATCCGGAGAATGTCCTAGGTTATTCATATTTGAAAATTAAAAAATTGGACGAGGCAATTGAAGAAAATAAGAATCTAAATACTGGAAAATTCGCTTTTTTTTTTTTTTAAATAAAATAAAACTATGTCACCAAAAATAAAACGAAAATTTAATATTTTTTCTTGATTCTCCTTATTTCAAGGTAAAAATTACCATTTCTAGAAAATTATTTACGTAGGGTATGTCCCAAGTTAGGTAATAGTACAAAAGTTAATTCATAAAATTTTAGAAAAAAATAAAATGAGATGAATTGAAGCCTATACAGTTTATTTTAAAATGGCGTCTAAATGAACCGGTTAGGTACGTTTATATACGTGTTAAAAGTTGACAAATAGAACAGTGGAAATATGAGAGTAGCCTTCGGAATCGTTATATGTAGTTAAGATGATAATTGGGATGTAAGTATCTCGTCCACTTACGTTCCACTTTCCTAGCTCAATTCAGCAATTTCAATGAGAATATTCAGCTACGTGGAGCTACAAACATCGAAAGGAAGTAAAATAGTACAACCCTCGATGGAAAAACCCCAATGTAATCAACATTTAACGCCGTTTTCAAACATCGTCAGCACAAGATACTACGGCGTAAAATTGTAAGGGTGAATTTACGAAAACTCTTCATCAGGAGAGGGTTGAAAGGAAGCACGGGCAGGTGAAAAATACGACTCACATTTTCCGACCACGATTTAGACCCCCATTTCAAGGGCCGATCGTTCTTGAACTACGCGTACTTAATCGAGTACTTTGGTGTCCGTTGATAAACAAATTTTTACAGAGGCAAGAATAACCTCATCCTACGTTCCTCTCGAGTACCTAAGAATTCTTTTTTTTTTCTTTCATTCTTTCTTTTGGGTCTCGGTATTTTCTAAATAGTCTGATACTGTCACTTACTCGATTCGATATTTGGTCGAGAAACGTGATGCTGCTCCGTGCTTCTCAATTTTATCGGATGCTCGATGAAGGGTGTAAATTGCCTCGATTTTGTATACGTGACGTATCTGGTAAAGTTATCAATTTTCGTCGCATCGAGTAAATCGTTATTTAATCTTTTACTGGTGGTCGCAAGCGACGCTGAATCGCTTTTCGACAGCGTTTTTGTTTCGAAACGAACGACGAACTCCAACTTCTGACGGGTTTACTGCCTACTCGAACAAGCGATTTGTTTTTTTTTTTTCAACAATCATATAAAAATACTCATTACACGCCCCAAACAGTTGATGCTATGATGCGTTAACACTAAATGATCACGGCGAAGCGAGGTACTTAACCAAAATTTCTGCGTACGGTAATTAATGAGGGAAGATCGAACACCCTCACTCTTATACCCAAAATCTCTTTCCATCGGCCCTGAGCTGATCTAAATAGCTAATGGGATTAAATGTGTTGAGTTAATACAGAAATTTGTTTATTAAATAAAGATTTGTCATCTTTTGTAAAATTTTCTCAATAGTTTTTCTAAAAATAAAAAAAAAATTAAAAAAAATGTAAAGTAGTAGTCATATAGAAAATAATTATATAGCAGATTGAAATTATAATTGTAATTATTATGATTTATTATTGTATCATTTAATTTGTTTATATTGATTATATTGATTGAATTATTGTATATAAATGATGTATTTAATAATTTAAAAGTTGTGGGGACATTACTCGTATGAGGTTATAGGGGCTCGCACCCCTCGACGACAGTCGCCGCCCAAAGGCTGGCAATAATCGTCTCTATGACGTTAAACCAATTTACACTGGTGCGTTTGTATGTTCGTACCTGTACGTACGTACAGGTAAGATACATCGTACGAGTCGAGATCAATTACCTGATAACGATCTCGGTAATGTCACGACTCGGTACCAAACGCACTGCGTCGTTTCTTATCATCTCTACGGAGACAAGAAACGACGTAACGCATGACATAATTACGTATACATACGTATGCATGTGTGTCTGTGTGCGTGTGCCAAATTCGGTATATAAACTCTCAGAACCGGCTCAAAAATCGCCAGTGTTCGCCGAGGATTTGGCTCTCCCATACTTAATCGTATGAAGTGGCAGAACACGCAAATACTGTTGAAGACCTTCTAGTGTGAATATCTCTCACGACAAGGTAATCCACAGTGGTGACCCCGACGTGATTTTTTGGCTACGTCGTGGGTGTCTAGAAGCGCGTTGCGCTATTTCTAAAAAGAGGTGCGGTGTGCTGGCGAGTTACTCGCTTGTAATACAAATATTTTTACAAGACCTGGACACCTTTGGCTGTCGAAGCAGAGGTCTTACTTTGAAAGTGGGAAATTAAACCCCCCCTTCCAAATATATTTGCCGGAAGGGAACCAAGAGAAGTAGACCTGGAGGAACAAAGTTGCCATCATCCGCCAACTCCTCCAGCTTCGACCAGAGACTCTGAAGTCTTTGAGACTCCGGAAAAACAAAAACGAATCCGGAGGCCAGAAGCCTTGCGTTTGGGAGCTGTAGTAAATCCGAACGAAACGACAGCTCGCACCCTCAGAAGTGGTCGTCTTTTGAGCCAAGACTCCGACCCTTCGACCCCAGACCGACAACCGACGGCGTCTGGTGGACTCTTTGCAGAAAATACTACTAATAGAGAAGTTCAGCACACAATAATGCCCAACGGAAACACGAACCCATCATCAAATCAACCAGGAGCAGGGGGAAGTGGTCAGCCACAGCTGACCCCCGAAGTACTTGCACAGCTTCTACAGCTGTTGCAGATGCAGACATTGCAGAACCCTGTGATCCAAAGACGGAGGATAGAGATTCCGGAGTTTCTACCAAATGAAGTGGAATTATGGTTAACTCTCCTCGAAGGTCGTTTTAAAACAGAGAATTTGCAAAACGACCAAAAATACTCACACATTTGTAGCGGCATGCCCGCAGAAATAATACGCCGCATTCCGGATATCATGGAATGCCCTCCGGCGGAAGCAGACAAATACAGTTGGTTCTGCAAGAAAATTAGAAATGTGTTTGGTAAAACACAAAACCAAATAATAGATGATGTAATGGGTGGAATGAAGATTGGAGATGACAAACCCTCCACCTTCATGGCCAAATTAAGACAGAAGGCCGATAATATAGTGTCACCGTCAGTTATTGGGAACCAGTTCTGCAAGCAACTACCCCAACATGTTGTGCAGTGTCTGGCAGCTATAGGTACCACGGTAATCAATAATTCCGAGGACCTAGACCTCCTAGCAAAGAGTGCCGATAGTGCACTAGAACACTCGAGATCAGCATCCTCGATCAGTGCAGTATCGACAGAGACCGGAGAACTAGCTCAGCTTAGAGCCCCGATAGCTCAGCTGACTAGTGAAATAAAGAAAAAGAATAACAATAACAGTCCAAGAAATGGTAGAAGCAATAACCGCTCGAAAAGCAGGAGCAACAACAGAAATAACGATAGAAAATCAAGGTCTAGAGACCGTAAGAGCAATTCTACCAGGGGTCAGAGTCCAACTCCCCCTAGAAGAACATCGTCCCCTAAACCCCGGTCTCAAAACTGGGACGATAAATCCTGCTTCTTTCACAATCGGTTTGGCGCAGAGGCCACCAAGTGCAACAACAGATGCCAGTGGTGGGGTAAATCATACGGTAAGACGTCAAACTAGAAAGAGGGGTCGTCTATGCGGCTGAAGATCCCTCGAAAAAGTACTCACGCCGCCTGTTCATCAAGGACAGGACAAATAGGAGACGTTACCTTATAGACTCAGGTGCAGACTTGAGTATTTTGCCAGTAGATAAAAACCAAAAGGCATTTCCTCCGAAATACTACCTCCGAACTGTGAATGGTCAAAACCTTCCAGCTTACGGAATAGAATCCAGCAAAGTAAGCATCGGTTTGCGAAGAGACATGACGTGGTCCTTCACAATTGCGGATGTTCCAACTCCGATCCTGGGCGCAGATTTTCTCGCGCACTACGGCCTGGTCATCGACCTCAAAAATGGAAAAATCATAGACAACAATACTGGTCTATGGGTGGAAGGCAAAACGCTAGCGTACCAACTGGACACCAATATATCCAGTTGCACGAAAGTCGACGAACAATTCCTACGGATTCTGTCAGACTATCCTGGAGTTACACAACCATCGATTCGCAGGCATCCGACCTATAAACATGATACCATTCATTATATAGAAACTAAAGGACCGCCTTGCCATGCTAGAGCCCGCAGGTTACTGCCTGATAAACTCAAAGCAGCACGGGAATACTATGATCGCATACTGGGAGAAGGCATATGCCGCCCCTCAAAAAGTTCATGGAGTTCCCCGATCCACATGACCAAAAAAGCTAGTGGAGAGTGGCAAATCGTTGGAGACTACAGGGCCTTAAATGCCAAAACAGTTCCTGATCGCTATCCAGTCCCAAACATAATGGACTTCAATGCGAATATGAAGGGTAAAACGATGTTCACAAAAATTGACATCAACTGGGCATTCCACCAAATTCCAATGGCCGAACAGGACATCCCAAAGACAGCAGTCATAACCCCCTTTGGGTTATTCGAATACCTTCGAATGCCGTTTGGACTCCGTAATTCTGCACAAACTTTCCAAAGATTCATCAATGGACTGTTTATGGATTTGCCGTTTGCTTATGCATATTTGGATGACATATGCATTTGCTCAGAAGGCGGTGAGCAACAGCACGAGAAGAATGTAAGAACCATCGTACAACGTATACACGCTGCTGGACTTACCATCAATGTTGGAAAAAGTTTATACAAACAATCCAGGATTGACTTTCTCGGCTATCAAGTCTCGACCGAAGGCATTTCCCCTCTGAAGACCAAGGTAGAGCCCATATTGAAATTCCCGAAACCCTCCAACGTAGCAGAACTCAGACGCTTCTTGGGGATGGTGAATTTCTACAGACGTTGCATTAAAAATGCTGCAGCCGAACAAAGTAAGCTGTTTGCATTAATAAAAACAAATAAGAAGAAAGACAAGACTCCACTCGACTGGACTGAAGAAGCTGAAAAAGCCTTCGAAAACATAAAAGAAACACTGGCAAATGCAACTCTACTCGCTCACCCAGACAAAAGTCTGCCGTTATGTGTCGCAACTGACGCATCCGACTTTGCTATTGGTGCAACACTGTACCAAAAGGACAATGACAAAAAGTTACCGCTCGCTTTCTTCTCCAGAAAGCTATCAAAAACCGAGAAGAACTACAGCACATACGGCAGGGAGTTACTGGGAATATTCGCTGCGCTGAAGCATTTCAGGCACCAATTAGAGGGTAGATGTTTCACTGTGTATACAGATCATAAACCCCTAACACATGCCTTCACGCAAAAGACAGAACCAGCTTCCCCGAGAAGAGCTCGACAATTGGACTACATAGGACAGTTGACTACGGACATCCAGTATATAAGTGGAGAACTCAACACTCCAGCTGATGCTTTTAGTAGGATCGAAGCTATCTCGGCACCGTCTCAATTACCTTACGCTGAAATAGCTAAAGAACAGTTAAGGGATGCAGAATTGCAAGAACTGTTGTCGAACGACGACACAGCTCTCAAATTGAGACAAAGGAAAATCCCTGGTACTAATGTTTTACTAACATGCGACATTAGTACAGGCAAGAATAGGCCATTCCTGCCGACAAAGTATCGCAAATTGGCATTCAGTAGCGTGCACAATCTATCGCACCCTGGACCAAAATGCACTGCTGGATTAGTATCATCAAGATTTGTTTGGCCTCGGATGAAGTCCGACTGCAACAAATGGGCTCGCAGTTGCCTGAATTGCCAAGAGTCCAAAGTAGGAAGACACACTCGGTCGCCTCTCAAATCTTTTAAACAAACGGAGCGGTTTAAAACGATACACATAGACTTGGTGGGTCCAGTACCCCCATCCCAAGGACACAGATACCTGTTGACGATGATCGATAGAGCAACTCGATGGCCAGAGGCAGTTCCTTTCCATGAGATGACAGCTCCCACGGTAGCTGCCAGGTTATACGACACCTGGATTGCCCGCTATGGCGTACCTGAAGTCATCATCACGGACCAGGGTCGTCAATTCGAAAGCTCGCTCTTTCAAGAGCTGTCTAAGAAGCTTGGTGCACAACACAATCACACCACAGCTTACCATCCTCAAGCAAACGGAAAAGTTGAGCGATGGCACAGAGCTTTAAAAGCCTCCATCATGGCTTGCGACACCAAGAGATGGGTTGACATACTACCAACCATCCTCTTGGGCCTTCGATCTGCTCTTCAAACAGACACGGGTCACTCTGCAGCGCAGTTAGCGCTCGGCGAAGAGCTACGCCTACCAGGGGACTTTTTCACCCATTCGAAAGAAATTAGCCCCGAAACGCTCGTCCAAAACATACGGACTGATGCTAGCAGTTTTTTGAAACAGGCAGCTCGTCATGGCCAACCAAAGATTTATGTCTCCAAACACTTGGCCACAACATCTCATGTGTTTGTCAGAGACGAAAAAATAAGATCTTCGTTGGAGAAACCATACGCCGGTCCCTATAAGGTTGTATCACGAGATGACAAGAATTTCGTGATACTAATCGCAGGCGAACAAAGAACGATTTCAATTGACAGATTGAAACCTGCGTACCTTATAAACAACGACAAAAAAATGCTCCAAAGAGCAATAAAGAAGACGACACGCAAGGAAATAATAGAAGAAGAACAGACTGAACAGTCCGAAACAACACAACCACAAAAAGTTGAGGACAATCCAGTCGAAAAAGGTGATAAATCACAAAAATCACCAGAAAGAAAAATAAAAATAAAGAAAACGGTGAAGTTCAATGACGAGATCGTCAAAATACAATACGATCTGTCGGCCCCCTTGTGCCCACGAAAAAGAGGCAGGCCCCTTGGCAGCAGAAAGCGAAAAAACCAAATTCCAACTCGAAAATCCGAGAGACTGGCGCGGAGAAACTGAAAATATTCATGAAAGTTAATATCCGTAGCGGAAAATACAAACCCGCATAAAAAGACGTACGAGAATCTGGGAATAATTGTAACAAAAGAAATTCTTCAGATAAGCAGAGAAAAAGTGTGTACAATAAAAATACGACACAAATAAACAAATCCACGTGCAATACGGAAGAAAAACATTGCAACGTGTTTCTATTGACAAACAATACCGATAACAAAATAGTCAATAGATCGTGATGTCACAAACGAAGAGTGCATTCCTTTGTGAAATACAAAATTCAAAGTACGAAAATTCAAACACGCTTAACTCTGCTTGTACTTAACCAATTTGAACCGGAAAACTTTTAAGCCAAAGAATATTCAATGCACTATCCCCTCCGAACATGTCTGAAATAAGATAACGACTTGGAATAAAGCTGCGATCGAAAATATTCTCGCAAAGTTTTTTCACTCGCCTTTCGACTGTCGACTAGAACACGCCGAAATTGTCTTACAAATTTTCTTTCTTTTTTCTCTCTCTTGTACCTTGTTTCCTTCCTTATGTCGTCCTCAACTAATACCCTGTTTTCGAATCAGCCATTCCAATTCGTAGTCCCGCCTGCACCTCAGCCTGTGAAGACTAAGGAACAGACGGAACACGAAAAAGAATTAGAACAAATCGAAAACGAGCTACTAATGGATACGACGTCGGCTGTGGACATCGTAAAAATGATGTCCGCACCCCTTCCTCCGTTGATCTTGCCCCCGAAATCGCAGGAGAAGACACCGGGAGTGGAGAACCCACCTCCAGAGTCTTCAGCCCTGGCAAGATTGGAAACGAGACAGCAAAAACTCCCGGCGGATGAGGTGCATAATCCATGCCCTCCCCCCGCCGCAAGCCTGACCTACAAGCCATCGGGGAATTCAAACTCCCCGATGTATCGAAGGCCAAGGCCGTTAACACTTGTTGATCCCCGGATATCCTACCATTCCCGACCCTATAATCGCCCGGCTCCACACCAACAACCGCCAAGAAGGAGGGGACACACGGGCAGGGACGCCTACCAGGCCCGACTCGATGCACGAAAGCAGTCATACGAGTGTGTCGGGGCTGCGGTAGGCTCAGCCCTCGCTAAGTGGGAATGGGACCAAAGGCAGTAGACTCGATAAGTCCCCCCAGGCACGCGACTTATCATTTTCGCAGTGCGAAAACTGGGGGGAGTAGCTGTGGGGACATTACTCGTATGAGGTTATAGGGGCTTGCACCCCTTGACGACAGTCGCCGCCCAAAGGCTGGCAATAATCGTCTCTATGACGTTAAACCAATTTACACTGGTGCGTTTGTATGTTCGTACCTGTACGTACGTACAGGTAAGATACATCGTACGAGTTGAGATCAATTACCTGATAACGATCTTGGTAATGTCACGACTTGGTACCAAACGCACTGCGTCGTTTCTTATCATCTCAACGGAGACAAGAAACGACGTAATGCATGACATAATTACGTATACATACGTATGCATGTGTGTCTGTGTGCGTGTGCCAAATTCGGTATATAAACTCTCAGAACCGACTCAAAAATCGCCAGTGGTCGCCGAGGATTTGGCTCTCCCATACTTAATCGTATGAAGTGGCAGAACACGCAAATACTGTTGAAGACCTTCTAGTGTGAATATCTCTCACGACTAGGTATTATACAAAAGTTATTACTAATTTAATTATATTTAAATGTTTTTAAATTTTAAGTTCAGTACTATTTTTTGCCATATAAATTTTTCAATATGGAGATAGCAGCACGCATTAAATATATTTTGCGAGGGTCCAACAGAATCAGAACATACGAAAGCTAAAAAAAAGAGAGAAAAAGAAGAAAATATCGATCATACCGCTTATTCCAATAACGGGGCGTACCTAGTTGTTAGGCAAAAAGGGAAGCTGAAGATAACTTAACATGGTCCAAATGTCTGGGAATGAGCCGAAAAGTAACGTCATAAGTCATCAGACCCAATATGCTCGCCCAAATTAGATTAAGTTCGAGGAACAAAATGAAGTATGTAAAATAAGGAATACGACTGTCTTCGAATATCATGTTTTATATTCTCAAAATCAGGTTGATAATACTTACAATTAGATGGGTATTTCAAGTCGATCAATTTCTAGTTGCTGGGGCAAAGATAACATAAGTAACCTGAAGTGCGAATGTCTATGAAGCCACAGAATTTAAGAATGGATTTGATCGCGAACATGACTGTTTATTTAATTGGTTGATTTATTTCGAAGAATTTTGGAGAAATCAATAGAACTGTAAATCTTCCAAACATAGCAAACCGCACAATATTATTCAACGAATGCTTTATGCCAACCTCAATAATGATAGAATCAAGAATTACTTCATGAACCTTGAATACCAAAATACTGAATTCTTTATCACATACTATAAACATATGCAGGTATAATTCGATGATAACACAGATAAAAAGAATTCTGCTTACGTACAGGCGTTGAGAGCCTATTCCAAATAAAATTTAGAAAGGTTAGTCAATAAATGATGAAGAAGGAGAGCGGCGTAAGAAAATGGAGATTTCGTCCTAAGAAGGAAACAACTGAAGCTAAGAAACAGAAGTGTTTCAATTTAAACGCCTGTATGGGTACATAAACTTAGACCATACAGTACTGCACCAGTAAAACTCCATAAGCCCAATGTAATTAGAAATATAAAGACATGATGGCATAACAGTAGGCAGTCAGCATGTACTTGATGCGTACTTTCGATGTTTTGCTTGAGTCCACAAATTTAGAATACATTTGATAAGGGTCATCCCTTTCATTCACAAGGATAGCGGACATAAAGGTAGTTGAAAGTACACCATATGGTACACAGTGGTTGTTTATTTATCGCTGACATGTCTAACTAGAAATATTATTTTTTACTGGTCCGGTTGGTAGTATACATATAGTCAAAAGGTATAAATAGTGAAAATAGCATTTACGAAGAAGGTGTAGATCTGGATAGAGATGATGTTTGTAGAAAATTCTTCGACACAGATTAGCATAATCATTGGAGTATTGTTTCTAAAAAAAATTTTATTTTTTCAGTTTTAAAAATTTTCGTTATATCTTTTTCCTTCGAAAAGCACAACGTAATTTTTGTAACTTCGCAAAATCGCTGCAGCAGGACTTGAGGATTCTTTAGCAAATTTTTACAGTCACAGTTCACTTAATGAAACAGAATTTCGTTGAAACTAGTAAAAAATATTTGAATTTTCTTAGATTTTCCAGTAAAACATCGCCTATTTTCATTCCCGTAACAATTTGTCAGAAAATAATGTATTTTTTTACCAACACTTCCAGATGAATATAATATAACTTGGGTACTGTAGGTACATGGATTGTACTGTAAAAATAATAACTCATTTTTCCGCATCTTCGTCGAATCGATAAATGAATATGTGATATTGTGGTTTGCAGCCCATAAAAGTGTAGGTATACGCTTTTACTAGTGTACGATGCAATAGAGACAATATGTTTACCAAAATTGCGTATCCCATTTCGCAACCATTCATCGCGAATTTTACTCCAGAATTGGCGACGATGCCATTAAATTACATTGAAAAACTTGATAGCTAGACGTGGAGCTGCTGCAAATGTGAAACAGTGTAACGGTACCCGCAAGTAACGAGGTAATTGTAATTGATACGCTGGAGCGTGCACGAATAAATCATAAATTTTAAAGCACTTCTCTCCAATTTTCGCGATATCATCGCTGCGCAATATTAGAAGATGACACACATGCGTTCGGTTTTATTATTGATGCGCTGCACTGGAATTTAATTTTTTCTATCGCCGCTCGTCTGTTTTCGTTTGAATTCACATTTCCAATGCGCAGCTCGCATTTTTCGTTTTCGCCAGCCCGAAGCCATAAATAACCAAACGAGCAAAACAAAAAATAAAATAGGTACCTTACCTACCTACTTCAACAAAATATATTATTTTTTTTGTAATACCACTGGATATATGTATATGTATATGTATATGTATAAGGGATGGTAAAAATCCATTTTGAAACCAAGAGGAAATTTAATAAGTTAGGTTAAAAACGAGGTTTTAAAAAATAAGCTTTTATAATTTGAAGAGGAAAATAACGGCGAAAGAGAAAATAAAATTTCTCAATTTTTTTTTTCCGAGCAGAAACAAACAAAAATTGAAAAAACAACTGCTAAAAACGGATATAAGGGTATGTGTGTGTTTGTCGCAACACGTGAAAGCAGCACTGAAGTTGGTCATCCGGTGTACCTACTTCAACAAATTGAGTGAGTAGAATAAAAGCGTATAAAAAATAGATATATAAAATTCCTCCTCCCTTCTATCTCAGAGATTAACTGGAATAACATGCTTACTTACTCAGTTACATGCAGTACTTATTTTCATTTCAGACATACTCCGACATAGGGGTAGATAATGAGGAATAGAGTATAGTTGTTTAATTAACTACGAATTTTCTAAACCAAAATAAGGGGATTGATACGTAAATTATTTTAGAGATATTCAGTTCGAATTGAAAGTCTTTTCCTTGTGCCTATTTTTGCCCTAGAACGTGAAATCATATAATTATTACCACATGAGTTAAATTAGAATTTTGCATCGAAATACTAATTATCCTAGTAAAATGAACGTTTTAAATAGTATTAGAAGATACGAAAAGTTTTACACCGAAAATATATGGGTGTTGGTACAGATGGCGATGTAGAATTGAATTCTACATCTAAACGCATATTCTACGCATAGAAGATGTAAAGGATAATATCCAATTTCACGTAGAATATGTAGAAAATAATACTGATAAAGTGACAAAGTACTTAAAACATTGATAATAGTTATCAATTTGTTTATATTCTACGCGTTTTCTACATATTCTGCAGATTCCACACATTCTACATTACAAATGTAGAATATCGAATTCTACACGTAGAATACCAGCCTTGGCTTCTGAATGAGTGATGTAAATATTTCACTCCAATATCCCGAGATTCCCCGGGGAGAGAGTAAAGGTATGACTATTTTTAGTTTTTTTAATTTTCCTCGATAACTAAGCAATGTACAACAAAAATACCTCGGCATAAAAATAATGTAAATAAAATTTAGAACAAAAAACGTTCTCATTGAAATGGATAGAAGATTCTAATAATTTTCTGATTTTATACTAGGTACCTGTTACATAGATGAAAGAAATATTGTCACACTATACCACTGAATTGGCTTTCAAAAAAAATTTTACTTCAGAATTTGTGGGAAATACAGAAATTTTTCGCATAAAATTTTCTAAATATCGAAGATATTAATTGTGGATATGTATGAAGTTTTTACAGATATTGGCCAGACTTGATCCCAAAAATATTTTCATCTCAAAAAATTCATGTGAAAACAAAATTATTCTGAAGTGTAAGCAGTAAAATGGACGAACATGAAGCAAATGAGTTTTACTACATTCCTATTTTTCAACTCGAATCAATTCCCATTAGAGTTTTTCAATTTGATAAAGTCTCTTTTTCCTATTAAGAGTTTTTTTCATCTCAGAATGTTTTCGATTTTGTTTCTTGAAAAAAATCATCAAGGTATCCACAGTTTTTATTTAAAAACAGAAAAAAAACTATTTTCCTACTTTTTATAGTAATAAATTTTTGTATTTCATTAATTCCGAGGGAGAAAATTCCAGCAGATTTCCTTGTGTATCATCGAGATAAGAGAGTTTAGAACACCTGTAATAGGCAAATGTAAAAATTTGAAAATATATATCTATTTAAAAATTTGTCATTTGCAGGTTAATTCAATTTCCTATTTAGTTTTTAGACAATTTTCTATTTTTAAATTGGTTTTGTATGAATAGGAAGTAGTTCCACACTTTCCCTTAAGAAGATTTTATAAAAATTTTTCATATTTTCAAAACCATAATAAGCTGTTTAATTTTCTTAACGGTAATGTAAAAATGATTAATGACAAAAATGACCAAAGGAAT
Source organism: Ericerus pela (assembly GCA_011428145.1). Classification (NCBI taxonomy): domain Eukaryota; kingdom Metazoa; phylum Arthropoda; class Insecta; order Hemiptera; family Coccidae; genus Ericerus; species Ericerus pela. The sequence continues at coordinate 987,044 of WOFM01000403.1, forward strand.
TAGTATTCCAAGATTTTCCACCAATAAGAAGTCTATGGATATTGTGGGTGTGTGTATAAATGTACACGACACCACACAAATACCAATAGCGGTTGGTTGCGTGTACAGCGAGGAGTGTGTGCGGGCCAAGCCCAGTAAATAAGTTTAGCTGCATAGACGAAATATACAGCCGTGAGCACCAAAAGATAGTTCGTGGGTTTTACCCCACTGCCCCGCTAGGTGGTCGACGAGTGTGTAATACACACTCGTTCGTCATCGACCACCCGTTGCCACAGATATTATGACGTATGTACATACATAGTGTCCTCAACAATTGAAACTAACTGTCAGAAAAACAGTGAAAAAACTGCATTTGTATATACATTCATTGACAGCCTTCACCTGATTTTTCTAAACGTTTATTTCTATTATTGGGGACATCATGTATGTGAAGTCTGATGTATAGACCCAATATACAAATTTATTCGAGCCTGGGCAACATTATGCTTTTATTCGTTTTGAACTTTCCGATAAGAAAATGATACAAATTATAAGAATTAAAAAAAAAAAATATCTTTCATTACCATACTGTTTCTCAGTCTCTATGATAGTTATGAAAAAATGTATAGTCGTACAGACAAATGTAAATTTTTCAAACGCAGAAACTTAAGTTTTGTTACATTTAAAGGCTTATGTTCCGCACAATTTTTGAATTTTCATTAGAGAATATGAGTAATTATGTACGTCTTTATAGAAGCTTTCACTACTTATCTCTATGTCTTTCGAGATACAAACAAACACACCATCAACTTCTGTAATTAAATATTAGTCAAAACAGAATGTAAAAACAAGGCAATTCTTCAAGAATATTATCAGCCAAAAAATCGAATAAATCACACCCCAGTCCATAGGCTAATTTTCATTAAAGGATACCAGCCATAACCATTACAAGAACAACAACAATATTGAACTTCAGAGATACTTGGGGGACGTGTAACGCGCGCGAGCGCACACACACACAATTTTTTTCTCATAAAACATACAAACAAATAACTTAGTTGATTGATGTGGCATTACGTCGTAATCACATAACCTAATTAACCATACCGTCTCCTTCCCCCTCCGAAATATAGGGTTTTCACGCGTTCGTCAACCACGAATTACGAACACTTACCTTCGGCATCGATGCTGAAATAGCCCAGTCCGTCGCCCTCTCGAATCGTGTACCCCACCCTCGAGTCGTCGTCCATCGTGTCCGCATCGGTGGCCCGCACCCGCGTCACGAAGGTGCGCGGCGGCTGGTTCTCGGCCACGGTACACGACACGGTCAACGCGTCAAACACGGGTGCGTACAAGTTCTCGTTCACGTCGATCACATTCAGCTCGAGTTTCGTCTCCGAAAATAGGGCAGGCGTGCCCGCGTCGGCGGCCCGCACCGTCAACGTGTGCACCTGATCCTTTTCGAAATCCAGCGACCGCACCAGCCGCACCGTGCCCGTTAGCCGATCGATGACGAACAATGCGGCCGTCTCGTCGTCGTCCGCCGTCATCGTGTAGGTCACCTGGCCGCCCTCGTCCAGGTCCGGATCCGTGGCCGTCAATATGGCGACGACCGTACCGACCGGAATGTCTTCGCGCGCTCGCACCACGTACTTGGGCAGCGAAAAATTGGGCGCGTTGTCGTTGACGTCGGTGACGGTGACTCGCACGAAAGCGTCCGCGTGCAGCGACGTCAAGTCGGACGCACCGTCCGTCGCCCTCACCACCAGCTCGTAGACGCTCTGACGTTCGCGATCCAGCGGCGCCGAAATGTACAGCACGCCAGACGTGCCGTTCACACAGAATTCGCGATTCTCGTACAGCAGCGTGTACGTGACCAGACCGTTGTCGCCGTCGTCCGCATCCGTCGCATTGAACACGAAGACGGCCGTCCCGTTGGCCGTGCCCTCCGAGATGCGCAGATTCACGAGGCTGCGCTCGAATTTGGGCGCATTGTCGTTCACTGTCGAGCACGATGACGGGCAGCACCCGCGACACCGCCTTTTGGGGCTTGCCCAGATCGTACACGGTCACGTTCAGGGCGTACTGAGTTCGACGTTCGCGATCCAGATGCCCAATAAGTCGCACATCTCCGGTGTCCGGATCAATGCGGAAGATCGAATCGTCGTCGCCGGATGAAATTCCAAAGACCAGCTTTCCATTATAGCCCAGGTCTCGATCGCGCGCTTTGACGGTGGCCAGCACGTATCCAAGCGGTACAGACTCGTTCGCGCGAACCTCACTCGGAAATGACAACAGTTCGGGCGCGTGCACGTTGTCGCCGTAGCGGCTCGGCGTCATACCGAATTCCTCCTTCAACGCGACCGGCATGTTATTCTTTTCGGACAGGGCCAAAATTTCGGTCAACCTCTTAGCCACGCCAATATCTCGACACGCGAAAGTTCCGTTATCGTGGCCCAAGCCTGCTACCACGTTTTCCACATACTTGCCGCTCTCCACCAGGTTTATGCGGATGCGAACCGTGTCAGAGAAGTGCTTTGAATCGGTGGCGGTGACATTCAACTCGCGAATGCCGGTTGTCGTGTCATTCAGGTCACACGTCACCGAAATGGTGCCCACGTTGGCATCCAACGTGAAACAGTTATCTTCGTTACCCGATACGATCCTATAACTGATTATGTTGCCGGAATCGAAATCGATGGCTGACAAAGTGAGAATCTCGCGTCCTATTGGTACGGTCTTGGACACGTGACCAACGCAGTCCACCTTCTCGAATTGGGGTCGATTATCATTGACATCCAGCACTCGCACTCGCAGCTGCATCTCAGTCTGTCGCCGGTAGGGCAGACCCCAGTCCGACGCCCGTATCTTTAGGGTGTATTCACGTCGCATTGACTCGTAGTCCAGCACTTGGGTGGTTTTGACTATGCCCGCAAAATGATCGATTTCAAAAGGAACTGGGTTCAGATTAGCGATGCCGTACGATATGTACGAATTTTCACCGGAGTCGCGATCACGCGCCTGCACCTTCGTCACTATGGTGCCAGCTGGCTCGTTCTCATTGATGGTGACTTCCGCTTCCGGTGCATCAAACACCGGATCGTTGTCATTGGCGTCGATAACATTCACTTTGATCTTGGCAGCGGTCTGTTTACGCGAGCCTACATTGCCCTGGTCTAGGGCACTGACAGTCAGCGTGTAGTACGATTTGGTCTCGACATCCAGTGGCACAGCAGTGTACAGCATACCGGTATCCGAGTTGATGCGAAACTCTTTACCTTCATTGCCACCCACGATTTCCAGCAGCACTTCGGCATTCTTCCCGATGTCCGCATCCGTCACCTTCACCTTGATCACCGGTGAATTAATGGGCGCTGTTTCGAGAATGTTGGCTTCGTACTCCTCGCGGTCGAAGACTGGTGCATTATCATTGACGTCAGCCAGCTGCACAACAATCGACTTAAATGTTTCTTTGGGCGGCACACCTTTGTCTCGAGCACGCAATGTCAAATTGTAGCCCAGCGGCGCTGTTTCACGGTCCAACAGCTTCAGTACTTCGATATTGTACTCGTTTTTCTTCATGCTACCATCTTTCACACTGGGTCGGATACGAAAATGGCCGTCTGGATCGCCGTCTATAATCTCCAGCTTGTCAATCTCTCCGTGAATACCCGTGTCACGGTCCGAAACGCGAACAATGGCGTAGATGTCCGCATTTGATTGCTCTATGATGTCTGGCAAATGCTGCACGTAGATGTCCGGCCCAAACAGGTTCACCTGCTTCACGCGTATCCGTACAGTGGCCTTCGATGGTTTCGTCCGGCTGTTGCTAACGCCGCGATCTTTGGCCAAAACATTCAGATCATGCACCGACTTCTCAGTGTAACGCAGAGGTCTGGTTAGACTGATCACTCCGGTCGTCGGATGGATGGCAAACTGCTCTGTGAACTCCTGGAAGCTGTAGTAAATCTCACCATTGATGCCGAGGTCTGCGTCTTCGGCAGACACGTTCAATATGCTGGTGTACAGGGGTGTATCTTCGGTAACAGTGGCTTCGTATTCAGTGGGCAAAAAAATGGGGCTGACGTCATTCTTGTCGAGTACCGTTACAAATACAGTCGTCTCAGTTTCAGCCAGCACCCCCTTTTTGTGGCGCTCTCCGACAATTGCTCTGACCGTGAGTGTGTAATCTGGCGTACGTTCACGGTTCAGAAGGTCATTTTGAGCGGTGCGGGTCCTTATGAGGAGAAACCAAAAGTCTCCTGTCAACTCCTCGTTAGCGCTGAAGAAGTTGTCGCGGTTTCCACGCACAATCTTGTAGCGGATCTCCAGCGCAGGGTCGGCGCAGAAAATGCCCATTTTCTCGTCAACGCGTACATACGTTTTGGGAACCGAACTCTCTGGGATCGTCGCATTGTAGCTACGTTTTGTAAAGCGTAAGGCAGTGGGCGCCGTTTTATAGTTTGTGACGGCAGCATCTGTGAATGGAAGCATAGAAATGGCAGCAGCAATGACTGCGCAAATAAGAAAGCGGTAGCAATGCCATTTGAGCAGCCATCTTATTTCCATTTTCTCCTCGACTGGGAGCGATGGCAATGGCAATGGTGGTGGTGATGGATCGACTTCGTGGTTGGTATTTTTGCTGCGTCTTCTGTTTCACCTCATTACTGGTGACGTACACAAGATCTGTAACCAGAAAGTAAGAAAATTTTCATTAAATAAGAATAATGTCGAAAAAGAGCGCTGTTGGGTAAATTATTAATGAGGCTAACATATAAGTCTGAAACAATTCATTTTTCTTCAAAGTCATTTAATTGTTATCAGATTACTCGGTTTCTTGTAAGTATGAAATTTTCAATAATAATTTCGCCAACGATAATTCGTAATAAGCGCAGCTGAATACACTTCTGGACTAAGGCTAATTTCCAGGAAATAAATCATGCTAATCGTATAAAATATCACTGAAGAAAATGGTACAAGTACCCCACAAACATACAGCTAAAGAGATGTCCAATGCTCCAGATGCGTTGTGGTTTAAAAATACGTGAGAAATAAAGAAGAAGCAATTTCAGTAATATGTTCTGCACATCTAAAGATGCACATATTTTATTACAAGAACAGACATCTTCACACCAAAACACACACTATCAAGCTACTATACGCACAGTAACAAATAACAGAATTCAAAGCGTTTTATCAGCGTTCTATTTTTGAGCAGGCGTTGGATATCTCTTTAGCAGTATGTCTTGTTTCAAATTAGTTCAGTCATGTCTCATGATAGTCACACATTTCTCTAGTTTATTTGAAGTAAAAAAAAAAAATCATACATCCTTTGTGGGGATTAGACCACTACTAGTAAGAGGAAATAGGCTCGGCCTATCGACGACAGTCGTCACCTTCGGTGACTATTATTCGTGCCTTGCACGTTAAACCAAATCAGAATGTTTGTTTGTTTGTACTTGTCTATTTTTGCAGATAGACAAGTTACAAATTTTGGTCCGTGACAAATCGATAGATAACAATTTCAGCGATGTCACAAACCGATACAAAGATGCATTCTCCGTACTTTACCACTGCCATAGCAACTGTAAAGTACGATGGATAATCTACACTGTACTTATTTAAATATTACATAAGTGCGTATGTTTGCGTGTAGGGAGCCAGGTATATAAGACCAGAAAATCATAAGCTAAATCGCCATTGTTTGCCGAGGTCTTGACTCTCTTATACCTTCTAGGTATTTTTGGCATAAACACGCAAATTGTTCGGTTGAACACCTTCTGTTGTTGGTTTACTTTCCACGACATAAGGTATTCCATATCCTCATTTGCTGCTTGAACACCATAATGCCGATAAAAATTGAAAAATTTGTCTTCATATCTAACAACAAGCAGCAAGAACACAATTTTGTGTTTACTACTTGATTTTCACAACAGGTTTATTTTCAACAGCAATTTGCTTTAGTCGCTTTGGAATTCACAGGCACCTACATTTGGTTACACTGATTTGAAGCTGCGATTGGTGTTAATGTTTGCTGTTGATTACGACGTCGTACCCTCATCCACAGTATCTAAGCAGAACTAATTCCCCGCCAAATATAATAAAATGGGTTGCAAAAATGAAAAAACATTTTCAAATGAGACAAAGAAAAAATAGAAGCAGAAAAATAAGAAAAATCAGGAAAAAACAATGAGACAACGATATGAAATTACGATAGGTGAGCAAAAATCTTCCACTAGGTTGACTGTTTCACAAATTCTTTTACATTTTGTACAGAGCAACGATTAAAAAAAAGTAAGAAAAAAACTCTAGCGTAGCAAGTCACGCTAAAAAAAAGTAGGTTTTCAAGAAAAATAATAATGACAATTAATGGTACATTAATTGTCTTTAAGTTTATATGCCTAAATGGTATGTTATGATTATATGAAATTTGTTAGTTGCTGACAAAATATTAGACAATGGGAAATTTAAAAGTATTATTTCTTGAAATGAAAATTTAATTATGATGATAAAAGTATGGTAAATAATCATATGTGTCAAATAAAATCAAAGAAAATAATAAAGTTATGAAATAAAAAAAATTAAAACATGAACATTGTAACGAGAATATAGGTTACAAAATAATTTAAATACTCGTAAATGAAAAAAGTTGTATTGAACACAATATAAAACAGTGAAATTGTAAGTTACGTAAGAATAATAAGTTTAACATAAAAGGTAAAGATGATAATAAAAAGAAAATATGAGATATGAGATAAAATGTACATGGTTACATGAGTTTTTATAGTTAGTTGTTTTGGGAGGAGAATATGGCGATTTCTTGGAGAGTGGAAATGGTAGTGATATGATTGGAGAATTATGACAATACAAGTTTAGATATTGTCCAATAGGAATTTAAGGAAATGACATAAATGGTGATTTTGGGTATTTGCAATATCTGCAGAATGGTTTCATAGAAAAGAGTTGTTATGAAAAATGTATTTATGTTTGTTTATAAACATAAAATATAAAACAAATGAGTCATTAAAGGCAAGTAAAGACTTGTTTACATGACGTCAATATAATGAGAATTGTTTTATGTGATTGATATATATGTGAAATATATATATAAGAGAGAAATATTATGAATGATACGAAATTATCATTACAAACATGCGGTTAATTTTTGTAAATAAAAAAGTTTATGCAAATTACAAAAAAAAAAAAAAAAAAAAAGCTTTACTGGAAATACAATCTGGTTGATCCGCACCAAAATTGGTAACATGCTACAATAAATTATAATAAATATTTATTTCGAATTTCGTGGCTATTAGTGCAAAATTGAGAATTTTATAGCCAAAATAAAAACAAAAATAGAGGTACCGGAAGCACCGTAAGGTCAGTTTGTGCCAAAATTGGTGGCGTACAACAATGAATCGAAATAAATATTTGTTCCAAATTTCGTGACTATTGGTGCAAAACTGAACATTTTATAGCCAAAATAAAAATAAAAATGGTGGTGCCGGAAGTACCATCCGGCCGATCCACAACAAAATCAATAGGTCTGGTCCTTGACTTAATACAAATGTTTGTACCAAATTTTATGATTATTGGACAAAAATTGCGACCTGTACCATGTGAAAAAGAAATTGACTTTTATATATATTGTGGGGACATCACTCGTATGAGGTATTAGGGGTTTGCACCCCTCAACAACAGTCACCACCAAAGGCTGGCAATAATCATCTTTATGACGTTAAATGAATACACACTGGTGTGTTTGTATGTTTGTACCTATACGTACGTACAATGAATACACACTGGTGTGTTTGTATGTTTGTACCTATACGTACGTACAGGTAAGATACATTGCACGGGCCACGATCAATTACCTGATAACGATCTCGGTGATGTCACGGCCCGGTACCAAACGCGCTGCGTCGTTTCTTATCACCTCGACGGAGGCAAGAAACGACGTAACGTATGACATAATTACGTACATGTATGTATGCATGTGTCTGTGTGCGTGTGCCAATTTCTGTATATAAACTCTCAGAACTGGCTCAAAAATCGCCAGTGTTTGCCGAGGATTTGGCTCTCCCATACTTAATCGTATGAAGTGGCAGAACACGCAAAATACTGTTTAAGACCTTCTAGTGCAAATATCTCTCACAACAAGGTATTCCACATATATATATTATATTACCTGGTTCATCGCTTTGCTCAGATGTAGAAAATAAGAAAATTTTATCAATTTTAATCAAGCTGGAGATTTTTAGTAATATATTTATTAGGTATACCGTATATCCTTCGGTATTATCGTATTTGTATTTGTATTATTTCAAGAATTAAGATCACAATATTTAACTCAGACTTTATTAGTAATAAATCATAATAATCATACGCAGAACAGGCCTAGCAAAATTCGCTGAAAAAACCTTTCTTATTCGTTACTTTTAAGGTGTCAATTTTTCATAATTCGTTGTTATCACTTCCAGCTGATGGATAGATTGAGATGATCATATATCTGTTCAACGAATTTTCTCAAACTTGAGACCTATGTAGATTATTTTTTCGTACCCAAATACTTCTATACTGTAATTTTCAAAAACATCGTCTAGTTCTTCATAACGCGTTTACATACACACACACTCACATACCCACATACTATTATTGTTCGTATAATTGTATAATACATGTATATATATATATGAATTTGAGTTATTGGGGATAAAATTTTCCTGAGGTCATGAAACGAAATACGTACTCACCCCAACCCTGAGGGCTAATACCGCACCAAGCGTAATAAGTAAATCTTTTAAAGAAATCCTACTTAAAAATAGCCAAAAACGGAAGAAAATAAAAGAAACAACTGGAGTTGATAAGCGAATTCTTTTTTTCTATGTGTCTTTTTTAACTTTTATAATGGACTAAAATTTCAACGTATAACCTTTTCGTACAGATGCTATCTTCCTCTGTTTTCCTTTTTTTGGTTTTTCAATTTTCACAGTTTTAAAAGTAAGCGGTAATTGTCACACTTACACAGAGCTCCTTGTCTCAGAACGTAAAACTCGAAAAAGGAATTTTCGATTACGGCCAGTAAATTCCTTTCCGTCCGCGACCGTGAGGGGGACAGATAAGGATACACGACGGCGAGGGAGAAGAAAAACATGAGACGAACCTTTGAAGCAGAAGAAAAAGAACACATGAATTGGTTCTTTTTTTTTTTGTTGAGAAAAAGCAATAATACCCTTCTCTTGTGGTTCTTCTAAATAAAATGGGTGGACTTTTTTCTTTCATTTCGACCGAAATTCAAGCTTAATTGTAAGTTACCCAATAAGTTTACTGGATGGTGATTGGGGAAACAGTACTTTTTTCGCTACGTAAAAGAAAAACTTCATTTTATTTGGAAAACGGATAAGTTATTGTCACAAAATTATTTTGGCGTTACGACAATAGCCATATAGACAGAAATGCGAAAACAAGATGAGACTTTTTTTTCAATACTACGCAGACTAAACAGTGAACTATAGTATACTCGTAACCTACATTATACTTTGAGACCTTAAAAAAAGTTACGCCATATTATAAAATAAAAAGAAATAAAAAAGTTTTTGGAACTAGTTTTGGGAGAAAAGTTGGTTTCTCATCAACTGAAGGAGGAGGAAGGGTCCTTGAAATAATTCAAAGAAACTAAGTGCGATTTTAAAACCATATTGTAAAATGAAAACACATATACATTCGCCCTCTCTCCTTCCTTCTCCCATTTTATCTTTCTCTTTGGCAGAGAACTCGGAAAGAAAAGGTCAAGTAAAGCACTAACATGGATTTTTGTTTCACTGTCCACACAATATGCAATTGAAGCTCATTACTGAAAGTTACAAAAAGTCTCAAGGGTACAAAATCACTCGCTTCTAGATAATTCGAACAAGTGTTTCAAATTCTTTGAAATTACACAGGTTGGCCAACTTCTTTCTGACCTCTGCACGAAACGAAAATTTGTTTAAATATGGTCTAATGTAAATTAGTGGAACCAACAATCAATGGAGAATACGACGGGTAGAGACAATACGTCATTTGTCACGCGGGTTGCATTTTTGTTCATATCGAAGTTGGCCGACCTATAGTAATGTAAAGACTTGACATGGATTGAATTTTCAGGCATTTTAGATGGGAAAACCGTAACTTTGATCGTTTTTTGTGGAGATGGTATTGTACGCATCGTAAATGCTATAGTCCGTTTAAAATATCTGCCAGAGAATTTTCTCATACGGACGTCAATGTTTACTGTTGTCATCTTCTGGCTTATAATATTTAAATTCAGGAGAAAATCATTAGACTCAGTACTGAGGCTTAAAATCACCAATTAGGAATGAAATTCAACCACTGAGTACCATGAGTCTTCACATTACATAATAAAATCACTACTTTCTCCATCAAAGTCACCAACAAGAACCGACTTTACCAATTATTTCATAAGTGAATTCCCTATTTATAACAATAAAGAAATACAAGGTATGTTGTACAGAAATTAATGAATTCCATTTTTAATTAGTGTTTTAGGCAATTTTTAAAATCGGTGATGAAAAACAATAAGTCATGTGGCGACTCACTGGTATGAGGTATAGGAGCTCGGACCCCTCAACGACAGTTGCTGCCCCAAAGGGCTGGCAAATAATTGTCCTTGCGACGTTAAACCAAAACACAATTACGTTCGATCGTAATTACCTGCATGTACTTACAGGTAATGTAAGAGTACCAAATTGTGACTAATCTCAACAATGTGATGATGTCACAATCCATCCCATCATCTCTTATCACTACAAGAGATGACGCAACCAGGCTGCTCTCACTTACATACATATTCTTTACGTATGTGTGTATGTGGGCGTGTAAATAAGCCAGTATATAAACCGTCCAAACCAACTCTAAGATCACCAGTGTTTGCCCAGGTTTTGGCTTACCCATATGATAAATATGAAGTGGCTGAACACGCTTAAATTCTGTTGAATTTATCTTTTGGTGAGAATACTTTCTCACAAAAAGGTATTCCACAAGTCATTTAGTCATATAAAATCGAGGTCGAATTGCGTTGTAGTCAGTTACTTGGTCTCATGACTAAGATTGTAGATTTGAGATCAGCTGCTGTCATATCCTCAATGCAAAATTGCGATTTGTTTGGTTTCTTTCATTACATGCTCTCTTCTACGTGATTAAAGATTTATGTGTGGAGACCATTCGTAAGGGGATCTCACTCAACCAATCTCCCTTAAAGCAACATCGGATATTTTTCAAATTATGGGAAATATGCCCTGAATGTCAAAGCACAAAGAAAAACAATTTTAGTATCCCGTTTTCAAGCAAACTGGGTAGAAATGAATACAAGAAAATCGGTACACATCGTACATGTTGTAATTGTTTTTGTTGGGTTTTATTTAAATAGGTAATTCTTTGTTGACCAACTAACTGGGTTTCACTGAACCAAAAAAGCGACCATTCTCTAACTAACGTAACCTTTACTTCTCAGATGTAATAGTGAAACACTCCGAGAAAAAAAAAAAATCCGTTTTTTTTAGGCACTTAATGAAAATTATTCGACAAAAGGAATAATTGAACTGTTTCGAAGGTATATACATCTGGATGTATCACAGGAGCAATTTTTGCATTCACATTCTGTAAAATTTATCGATGAACGAATTTTAATCAATCAATAACACAACCTCAGCGTTTCACAACTTCACTAGGAAGCTAGAATTTTTTTCGTCATTTTTACAAATGATCACAGCTTTTGACCAACAAGAGAGGACAACAAACTCTTTTCCACGGACTATCATCGTTAAGTGAGGCCATTAAAAATATAATTACAGGTTTTTGTTTTTTCAAGTCATTTTATACTATAACTACGATGGTTTCAATAAAAATTCATTAAAATATCAGAAAAAAAAAGGGTATATTACCGACGTAAATAACAACCCTCACAATCATCCAGTAGTTACTAAAAAGTTTAATATTTCGTGGAGACCGCCGTTAGATTAAGACGAAAATAGCGTCAGCCGTTCAAGTAATAAAAAATTCTTATTGTGTTCGAAATTAGAAACAGTAAAGCATAAAGTTACAGCTTCATTGAGGGATGATGGCAAAGGGGAGAAGGAGAGGTGACGGGTTAGACCGGTATGGATGGAAGACGGGTCGGTCACATCGCTTCAACGTTATAAATTTGGGACCATACAATACCCAACACACATAAATCCCTTCGAAAACTAACCTCCAATTGTTATTTGCATAATTCAATTTCATAACTTTGCTTTCTCTTCGAAGAAACTGCTGACAACCTGGCGACGATAAATAACCAAATTTCGGTAGAAAATTTGTTACGGTAACATGGCCATTCTCATTGTTTCTACTAGTTAAGGTAGGTATCCATACGTCCTTCTTCAATTATCTGTAGCTTATGTATTTCTGCATATTAATCGAATGTCAAATATTTTTCGAATCCAGAAATAGCTTTATTTACTGGGTAATTTAAAAATAAGCACATAGCACACTTGACATAAATATCGTTTAACAATCTCAAAAATTGTGAAACTCAAAAACTGAAAGGTATGTATTCAAAATATCTTATGGTAAAAAGAGAAAAGAACTACTGATTGACGTTCAATGCTTATGGATTAATTTTACTAACAGAAATTTCAAATAAAAAATTGCTGATATCAATACTTTCCGTTATTTTTTAGGCACATTGTACAGTCATCTCTGAAAAGTTTGGGATCAGGAAAGGCCAAACGACCACTCATGCACGAAGCTACACATCCAAGGCAGGTATAATCCACCTCAACTCAAGAATATTGATTTTAAAACAGAGACAAACCGATTACAATCGTACTACCTTTCGATTTAACCAGCCTGAACATACAGAATTCAAAAATAAGATATGAGATGCTCCTTTTGTCTCGTACCAATTCAGTAATAATTCAGACATGATCACCTTAGAGGATCTTTCATTTTAGGAAGCAAAGTGATATTGATAAGGGAATAACCCTTTACGAGAACATGATTAACCTCTTTACTAGTATAGAGCCAAGATAAACTGAATAGCATATATCAACATCGATTATTTTCGTAAGTCATCTTTCGAAATACGTTTTCAGTCGACAAGTTGGAGAGGTGCATCAAAGGCTGAGACAAGTCTCCAAGTAAAAATAATTTATTACCAGCTGAGCACAACATTGATAAACATTGATTTGTCCATCCATTTTAGCGCAGTAAGTTTGGGAATGCCCCTACTCATTTCATCCCAATATTAATTCCTCACCACAATTTTGGAAAATATTAATGACAATCCAGCATTAAGTGCATCAAGTCCTTTCCATTGACAAGTTTTTTGTTTTTAAATCGGTCCATCTATTCAGGCTCAAAATAGAGAAATAGATGCTGCCTCCTTACCCTATTAATATATATGTTATAAATAATAATGGGAATGACCAACTAGGCCCAGTCATTCTCGATAATGGCTATTTGTTGGACATGGACAATCATTTATACTTGGTCCTCATATTAAAGGAATTTATCTTATACCTGCATGTCAGGTAGACGGTTAGGTAAGGCGAGTTATTTTTTACTTTTTTTAAAATAAAATAAGATATATTTTACTACTATTTAAAAAATAATAATTCACCTCACCTAACCTCTCACTAAACGGATTTTCGTAGAGAAATTTATTTTAGTTCAATTTTTTTTCGAACTGTCAAAGCGCAATATGACTGGCGAAGAATGATATTGTCAGAGGGAAAGCTAGAATAAAAATCTGTTGTTGTCTCAGCAGCCCATCATAAGAAAATGACATCTTTTCCTCACCATTTAGATTGAGAAAGAAAAAAAGTAACAATATTGCTAAAGTAATTAGTGCCTTTATTAAGAATTCTCAAATATGAAAAATGTAATTCTACTGCAGCATAAAATTAATACACAACAATTTTTTAATCAGACTTACACGGAGCTGGTGAACCAGAAAATTAAACAGATAAATATGCGAAAAATTGACGACTTTTTTCTAGTATCACATTTGAAGAAGTAAATGCATAGGTAATTTTAATAGAAAAAGATTCGAAAGATGAGAATTTAGAGCATAAAATAGCTTAATCCCCAGCTAAATGTTCAGGAGATTATTTTGAGAAAAAAATGAATTAAAAAATATCAGTAACATAAAAAACACAACTTTTTCTATTCCACTACCTGTGTTTTTGCCAATTATATGCTTTCATTTCGTCAACCTGAAAATAAAATCAAAGGAAATTCCTTAACAATTCTCTCTCAAATTCACATTCACAAAAAAAAAAAAAAAAAAAAACCTTATTCAGACTTTGCTAATGCTATTAGTGACGTTACCATCAGTCAACTTCGTAAGATTTCCACTATATCTCCCTTAACAAGCCGTTAATATTCTCGATCAAAACTACAAAATCAAATTAAAATCGCAAAACATACACTTCAGCCCACGAATACGAAAACAATCTTTACATCTCGCAAGTAAAATGCTATAATTTTCTTCAAACCCCATAAAAAAAATCTCCCATCCAAAAAAAAAATAAAAATTGAAACTTGAAAAGATTACTTTGAAGAGGCAACAAAATTAAGAATGACACACGTCAGCATCACAAAATACTCCTACTTGCTAGTTTTGCATACAAATAAGCTTATAGTTCTTACGTCTTTCTTCCGGGCTGATTCTCACAAGGGGACGAAGAATTGTTGAAAACTCCCTACAATTTATTTTCTCCAGCCATCTCTCTATTTATTTGTTGATTTAAATATCGTCGTTAAAAAAACGAAACACGAACCGTTCTTTTGAATTCAACCCTCTCACCCTCAACAGCTCTCTTAAAATCGGTAATCAGAATTCTACTACTAGGTGGTGTATTCATAAAGAGTTGAAAAAGGACGAATATTGAAATTTCCAAAATTACAACCAACCATTCAAAATGTTCCTTCAACAATTCGTACATTCGTCATAAATTTCATAATGTCGAATGACGATGTCTCTATTACGCAAATTATACGCACGATACTACGAATCTCACTTCTTCTCCACAATCCTCTTTTCAATTTTACCAGCCGCTTCCCTTGTGCTTTTTAGGCTTTTCTTCTTTTCCCTTTGTATACTCCCAACTCTCTATTTTCTTTCCTTTTTCTTGCGCTCAAATAGAATACGATGAAAAAATTGAAACTTCCAGCAACGCCGCTGATTAAGTTAAATTATTCACAAAACGTAAAACGAAGAGCGTGATTCACATTTTAAAATGCCTTCTGGTAATTGGAACATTGGTAGTACAACTTAAAAGGAGACACAAGTAGGCCTGTAAGCGACTTTTTCCCCCTGACACAACTCCAACCCATACAACTTGATTCACATCTTCCTTCTCAGAAACACGCAAATGACGTTTAGAACGATGAAATACCATTTCAAAAAGCACAAATGAACATCCACATTTAAACGATATTCGCAAACAGGAAATATTATCTTCGATAGGTAATTGAATAATCAACATTTCAAGCGCTGGCTAAGTTTGGGCAGTGGTATTCTTTATATGAGAAAGAAAACTAACAGTACACCTATTATTGAAAACTACGTCTTGAAGTCATTTTACTGAAGCTTTGCAAATTACGAACAAGATGACAGGAGAAAAAATCAAGAATTTTTGAAATTATCAGGAATTCCATTTAGTGAATGAAGCAAAAAAAATATTGTCAGATGAGGCAACCATCCTTGTTGGGATAACCACACATAAAATTCAGGAAAAAAATTAGATAAACCGTGAAATATTCCAAGTTTGTGGGGTAAATTTTATTGATGTTTTTCAGGTGAAAATCAAGCAACAAACGTACTAATTCTTATAATTAAAAATGACCAGAATGAAAATTCTAATCAATGGAATCAACATTTAAAAAAATAGGCCCCGTGAAATCGATCAGATTAAGAAAGTGTGCCCATAAGCAGCACAAAGTATGTTAAAATTTTTTTCTGACAAACATCTCGCCATGTTCAATTCATAAGGAAACAAAAATCTTTCTTGTACTCACTCCAAACTTCAACCTCTGCAAGCATAAATACATTCAGGTCATTAGTTCTAAGTGATATACCTACATTGCAAAGACCATGTGAAAATCGATTTAGGAGTCATTCCTTAGTAACAACATTATGAAGTGTTAGTGAGAAAAATTATAATAAATTAGCATGTGGTTCCAAAGCAATTCTTGTTGGGTATTCAGAACTTATTAACAAAGTTAACAAGTACTTGACACAAATGATGTCCCTTCACTCTCCTCCCAAGTAAAACTAAATGCAAACAAGCCCTTAAATAAAGCCCTCCAATTCACTAGCATTCCACTTAAATTAAAAGAGGTGGAAAAGTTATAGCAAAAATTAAAAACAAAAACTATGTGTATCATTTAAGCCAATTACATCGTTATACGATGTTGCAACCGGTCTTTTTCTTCATCTGAGCACTATATTGATGGCCAAATATCGATCTATATCGATAATTTTATGAAAAAGATTTCTAAAATTCATTTAGATAATGTAATTAGAGATAAAGAAAATAAAATGTAACAAAAAAAAGAGCGATCGATCATTATTCAATAATCATTTCATAATTCACGAATGTTTTTACTTCGTATAATTTTAACTGAGAAAAAAATTAAATAAAATCAAAAACAATGCAAAAAATATTAATAGCTATCACCACAGTAGTAAATAACATTCTACACAAATCTCCTTGGAAAACTCGACTTCAACATGAAGTGATCTTAACCATAACGAATAGGAAAGATTGTTTTATTTCAAAAAATTAAAATTCAGGTGTTTTCAGGACTTTACTATGTTTTAATATGAAAAAACTACAGAAAATTATCAAATTAATAACTAATAAAGAAAGAAGCTTGAAAAAAATTTTCTGGAGTTTTTGTTCACTGGAGTTTTCGTTTAGGAACCATTTAAAAAAGCTGCAAAAACCAACCCACTACCGCTAAGCGGATACAGCAGTATCACAGACATCATTAACCTATTAAGCATCAAGATTTTTTAGACAAGGAGAATTATTTTTGTATTGGTGAAACAATAATTAAGCTCCATGGTTCTGAAGCACCAACAATTTTTCCTCATTGTGATTCGTTAACTTTTCTTCGTACTTCAGATATTTAATTATAGAACAATTTGTACGAATTTACTCAAAAAACGCAATTCGACCAGTTTTTCAAGAACCTGCATCGATTGAGTTGTGGATGATAAATTGCATTGATTGAACGAAAAGGTGCCCAATTCGATTTCTTCAATGAATAAGATTTTCATTTTTATTTAAATTTTACTCAAACTGGGTATATAAGTTATTTATAACTTCGTTTGTGTCAGAATTCTGAGTTATTGTGCTCAACACTGTTAAATAGAACGTCTGCATGAAGCTGATGTAAATTAAAATTTGATTAATCAAAACAAAGAACTGCTTCAAAAAATAATAAAGAAAAATATACAGAAAATATTAAAAAAACTTTTATGAAAAAGAGAAATAAAAATACGGAAACGTGTATTACATTTTCATTCATTAATATGTAAGTACGTTCGGTACCAACCTACTGCAAAAACGGAGAAAATTTAAATACAGAAAATGTAGCGAGGAAAGTCGATCAAGCAGAAATAAGAAAATCAAATGTAGGTACATTTGCGATTTTTTCCTGCTTTTCTCCTCATTTGTTTTTGTGTTTTTTTCTAAAACAATATCTGCATGTGACAATCCAAGATGGAAAAAGGAAAAACCATTTAATGAAAAGATACACAACTCTAAGAGTATTGGACACAGAACGCAACATAATTCTGGCTGCTATTCAAATTTTGTTCAAAAAAAGAAAAGAGAGACTAGCAAAAGAGGAGGGATTAGAGAGAGACTTGGAGAAGATGATTTGCCAAAAGGATGTAAAAGTTGTTCTTCAGAATACAAAATTTTCAAACTTTCTTAAAACCATAAACAATGAGTGTAGGAAAAAAAAATCCAAGATGCAGAATAAAAAAGCACGTTCAACTTTTTTCCCTTTTCTTTTTCTTCGCACGCAAAGATTTGGAATATTTACGATTTTTCACAACGTTACTTCTCGCACAGGAAAAATATAATTCGTATGTATTAAAAGATGAAACAACCAATATGGAAGAGAAATATTCCACATTATACATCCTCATTTGCAAATGACTCGAGCTCGAATGATTTTCATCGGATGAAAAACCGAGCAAAATGCGTGGGCGCATTACCTTATCTCATTCCACAACTAGAAAAACTAAAGCAGTCATGAACAGAAAATTCGTGATCATTCAAACGTACTATCTGTCGAATTTTTTTTTACTCACTATGTCCCACATCTTATCCAATCAAATATTTCTTAATATACAGGAACAATGTCAAATCAAACAATCCAACTTAAACAAGTAGGTACTCCAAAACTACTTTAACTCATACTGGAGGAGATTTAGGTCTCGAATAATGTAAAAATGCGTCTGAATCAAGAAAGAAAAAAAGCATAAATCTTGGACGGGATACTCACTAAGGCCAATGAACAAGAAAATTAACAAGGAGTACTGTAGACAACATTCACTGAGGTATAAGAACGAAGCCAAAATAAGGCGATAACGATTCCCAGACACTTTCCCTGATCCGTTTTCCTTAAATATAATTTTCCCTAAACCCATTATGTCTAATACACTTTCCCTAAAACCAATATTCCTAATGGATATTTTCCCAAAAGTTAATATTCCTAATGAACATTGTAATTTATTTTTCCCCAAACAACTGGTTGTAAAAATTGCTTAGCACATCTCACTATTTCTGTAGAGGGAATATCACGACACTCTTCAGCGTTAAATCATAAGAAAATGTCAAACATACAAGTAGTTGCTGGTAAATTATATATTGATGGATTCGTATACCTCCACCAACATCCCACCCCACTCTGATATTCTCCCTCACTATGGAACCAATACAAAGTAGCACCATTCAATAGACATAAGATGAATAATGTGAGTGAGGGGTGGCATAATCCGTTCAGATTAGTAGTTGCAAAACATCATCCAGACCTACACTCCTGCCCCAAGGGGTTCCAAAAAGAACAGGCTAACACAGAGGCAACACTGGCAGAGCTAAGTATAAGTCAAAGAGTTCGAGTTGTCCCCAAACAAAAATTGTTAGAACTACAACAAAGAATACATGATGTATGCTCAACGTATGACCAGTATAAAAATGATGGCAGAGACTTAGAATATGATCGTGCTATTGCATTTAATGTAAATATATAATTGAAAAAACCAATTCTAGAATAGAATTTTCTTAGGGAAATAATACATTAGACATTCCGGTATTAGGGAAAATGTCTGTTAGGAAAAATTATATTTAGCAAAAACGGATTAGGAAAAATGGGTGGAACCAGGGCTTGTAACTAGGTAAGTGCGATCTGTGCATTCGCACAAGGCGGCAGAGTGCAAGGGCGTCATACTGACAAAAAAAAAATAATACATCATCATTGTCCAATACATCGTGAATATTATCATTCTGATTTAACTAGCAAAAAAAATACGTGTTTGGGCGTCAAAAAAAGCTAGCTATGGCCCTGGGAGGAACCGGCGATAACAAATCTTCAAGCGAAACCTAAAATAACCTCATTTGCGCAAAATTTCCATTGAAATAACATCCATTCATTTTACTATTGTAATTCAAGTAAATTGACAAACTACGTCTGTATTTCTTCATTCCATCTTTTAGTCTCCAGGTTTCTTTATAATTAGTGGGAGCTGTTGTTGGTTGAAATGAGGTGAAGTATCGTACCAAATAAGGTTTACGATATCGAGCCAGGAATCGCTACAAATATAAATAATTAATATGCTATAGCATGATATCACGCATAGGGGGTCGTCATTAGTCACGATAAGAGGTTTATACTTCATTGTTAGTACACTAATTTATCTATTAGATCACAGCAGCTGGAAACATTACGACGTCATTACTGCCAATATGTGTCCATTAGTTGGGTTACCGAAAGCCAAATAAAATTCTTCGTCAACAAATTCATCAATTACCTATCCTGGAAAAATAGATTTAAGAAAGCACAGTTCATTCAAACCGAGAAGATAAGGAACGCGCCACGACTCGTGGTAATGATAAAAGTCAGACACATAAATGAAAATAGATACGAGGAGAAATAGCACTGAATATCACATTCACCAACAGTGTGAACTCTTCATCCACATAAGATCAGTTTTGCAGATGATAAAGATAACAGTCCACCTGATCGTCACGACAATAGTAACATACACCACAATACTATGCCACAGCAGGGGCGTGCTTAGGGTTTTGGGGGGGCTACGAAATTCCAAAATAGCGGGCCCTGTGTCTCTATGGGGCCCTCTTTTGCCACTACATCCAGTGATTTTCTAATCAAATGTTATGAGGTTAGGTTATGTACCTATATAACTTTATTATGCTTGAAAAAAAAATTTATTGGGAAAGGACTAAAATTATCATTTGTTTGGGTGAAAATAAGCATCCAAAAACTTGACTTCATAGGTACATAGAAAATGGAAATTTATTGATGTTCACAGGATATCTGGTCTAAAGTAGCATACCTATCGAGTCATTCAAGGTTTCAACTATAAGATATGAAAAATCAACTAACTTGTAATTTATTACACTAGTATTTATTTTGTTACTTAAAAATTTTTTCTGAGAATAACTGGTACATCAGTTTACTCAAATTTCATTTCCTGTTCAGAACACCACTTACTATCATACCCCTCTTCATTATTTTGTTGAAATTGACAATACTCTATGAAAATTAAAGTTTCATACTATTTGGAACAAACAAAGACAAATTTATTTTAATTTACAGTTCTTAACTTTAAAGTTATGAATAACCTAATTTAGATTGAAAGGTAGAACTAGTGGCAGCCAACTCATCAACTGCCTTCTCCAGTGTTTCTGCATCCAGCACTACATTGCCTTCACACCTGATGAGCATCAAATGCTCCAAACGACCTTCTCCCATTGTCAAACGAATTCTGGTTTTGATAAGTTTAACTGTAGAGAAGGTTCGTTCAGCAGATGCAGACAATACTGGCAGTGTACAGGCCACCTTGTAGATTGTATAAACATTTGGAAAGCTTGATCAAAGATCAAACTTTGCCAAAAGTTTATACAGTTCCAGCAGTGCTGTGTGACAACCTTTAACATCTAACCTTTCCTTGCCATCTTCCTCATTTTCTTCACTTTCTTCATCATCTGTATTTGTTTTCTCCTTCTATATGAATTGAAAATTGAAAATACATAACATTACCAAAGATGTACTATTACTGAGTGCTCTAACTTGTTTTACAAATATACTCACATCGCACTTGGCATTTATCAGTTTAACTGGGCCTTTTTTATTTATGGTTTTTATTTACCTGCCAGTGACCTGGAGTAAACTGAGGCAGTGCATTCTTTTGTAATCTTGGGAGGTGAGCAGCAAAATTCCGAAATTCATTTTCAAGCTCGGAAGGAGTAACTGATAAATTAAGCCATTCTCTGAGTGACACAAATATTGCTGATCTATGAGTTTCCATATTGTCATCTGTAAATCACAATTTGATCAATGTACAACAGTGCTATTTTGTACTCAGTAATAATTAAATCAGAGATTTGATTTACAAATAATGAAAGTAAGACTAGAAAATGAACTGTTATACACAAACCTTTGAACAAATTCAAAAGCCGATCTTCTTTTATCATTCCTATTTCTTGAAATTTAGCTTCATTATTCGATGAAAAGCGTTCTTCAATTACCAAAGTAATAGTATCCAGCAGAGTGTAATACGATTCAATTTGATAACAATCTTCCTCATTTTGTGGCATTTCATCTTCCAAATTTTCACCAGCCATTCTCTTCTTTTTTAATTTTCTCTTCTCAGGGAACATCGTTTCAGCACCATATTTTTCACCAAATTCTCTGGCTTTTTTAACAAAATCAGTGAAAACTGTGTCATTTCTTAGAGCTTGCAATTTTTTCTTAACTGTGTGTACATATACAAACGCTTGTACAAAATCAATATTTTTTGACTGCAAACAGTCAGAAAGTGGCGTCGTGATTTCAAAAACTGCATTCATTATTAGGAGTGTGAGGATAAACTGAAAGGATTGCAAATATTCAAGATATAAACCAGCTTCAAATGATCAACCATGATCTGTTTCTGTTTCCTGAATTTTTTCCAGTGCTTGAATCATCTGTTCATATCGACTGAGTATACATGAGACTGATCGATGATGAGAGGCCCATCTAGTGTCTGAAAAAGATTGTAAATGGCGAATCCGATTGTCTTCTTTTGGTAATTTTCCATTTGCTTTGTTCTCTTTTTGGATTGTTTCAAAAATCTGAATAGTTCAAACAAAAATGATTATCAATTTATTATGAAAGAATACAATTCAAATTGCATGTACTTATATTCAAATTTATGGGTGGGGTTTTTAAATTTTTCACAAATCTTTCCTTTCATGATTTTATTATTTGAAGAAAACTATAAAAAATTTTTAGAACTCATTTTTCTATACCCCAAAATTCTATTTCTTGAATCTATCATCTTTCTCTTTTGTGCATAACTTCTATACCTTTTTCTTTTTTCATTGTTATTCATTACATACTGCATAATATATTGCATAATTGGCCCCATTGGGAATTACCATAGCTGCTAGGAGCACTTTAGTTGACTAAAATAGAGGTTTTGCTGTAGCAATTATTGACTAATAATACTTATAAGAAGTACTGGGTACCTACTTTAACAAATTTTCAAACTATTCTTGATATTTTATTGTTTTAAAATTGTTTCTGAGCCCCTAAAAGGATGTTATTCTGATTCTACATCAATATATGATACAATTGTAGATAAATAACACCCATTCCTTGAAGAAAAATTAAGGAAAAATTGACAGAAAAAATGAAATTGACCTAAGATTCCCATTTATGATAACATACATTATCACCTCTATCTTAGTTTGACAAAAAACAACTAGATGTCAGCCACTTTGATGAAAACTCCCAATAGTTGAATATAGTTAGAAATTAGGAAACTAGTCAACTATTCTGATATGTGTTTTACTTTTATTTTCAAAACTGAATGGAATGAGCAATGAACACTTACTTGTACTCGTTTATGGGCAAATTTTATAAATGTTGTCAGTTTTTGCACCCAGCCTAAAAAATTTCGGATATCCTGAAAATAAAGGACATTACGTAATTTAAATATAGTCTGTTTCTCTCTAGCACAAAGTAATTTCAGTTTTATTAACATTTGCAATCTCAAGTTTTGTTAGTAGTCAGTAGGCCTAATATTACCTCTGCACTGTTACACATGTCTATAATGACCAGATTTAGAACATGGGCATAGCACCATACATATAATGCCATTCGAGCTTCATTACGGATAATGGATTGCAGACCATTATACTGACCACGCATCGACGTAGCACCATCATAACCCTGGCCTACAAGAAATATCAAGAATTTTAATTTCAAATCAGTTCAATTTTCTTTGGAATTAAAATACAGTTGCTTATTGAAACTTTATCCAATCACAAATGCAATTATAAAATTTGAAGAAAAATAAAAAACTTTTTTTACCTATAAAATTATTTCTCCAGTCGATGCTATATTTACCAAAGAGTTGTGTAAATAGAGTGAACATTCCCAAACTCATCCAATTTTCACAGATGTCAAGTGCTAATAGCTTTTCTACAATTTCAGCTTCTTTAGTATCTGGATTGGTCTGAGTGTACCATACAACAAATGAGAATTGGTCCTTCTTACTGATGTCTGTTGTCGTGTCAATGATGATGGAGAAGTATTTCGCTTCTTTCATTTCTTTGAGGATATTAAGACGAATCTGTTCAGCCAGAATACTCAACATAATGTTCTGAGTTTTATTTGAAATAAAATTTGTTTTTCTTTTTTCTTGATTGAAAGAATTAACTAAAAAATTTGCAAGCGAGAAGTGGTATTGTGAGACAACATGGACTAAATACAAAAAATTTCCAAGGTTTGATTTACCTGCCAGTTTCAAATTTTCTACCTTTCCTCGGAAAGCCAGATTATGCCTAGCTAAATAATATACTAAATTCAGCAAAATTCGAACTACTTCTCTATTCTAACTTACAACAACATTGTTCAATTGAGCAATGTCAATGTCAACTCTCTGAGCCGAGGAGAGGAAAATACTATGAGAAATTTCTGCTTCCAAGTGGTTTGGATTCATTTCATGAACTTTTATGTTCCGACTAAAAGAAGTCCAGTTACTTGTACCATTTGATGTGAATTTTGATTTTTTTGCTGATGTACTTCCAAACAATATGCAACTCAGACAAAAAACTTTGTTTAATGTTGGCGAATATGTAACCCAATGTCGAGGAGCAAATGTCCCATCTGGCATTTTCATTTTATGGCAAATCTCGCTAAATGAGTTCAGCTTATTATCAACAGGAAATTTTCCACCAGACATCTCTTCTGTTTTTGGTTGACATGGTCCAAGTCAAACAAATTTTTGGAGACAAACCGCTGAAAAAGAACCCATGTTACAAAAATTAACAGGGTCATTGGCCAATACATTTTTGGATGATTGACTTGCATTGCTTCCTCCTGGTTGACTTTCATCATTTTCAGACTGTTTTTTAATTTAAATTTCAGAAGTTTTGAGAAACTGGTCACCTCAATCTGAATCTGAAAAAACAAATTTATTGAGAATTTCAAATCAAAGCTCACTGGCTACAATTTAAAATGCAGGTGTTTCATATTATTATTGCCATACAATTTTACTTACCTTCATCCTCAAAAAAATTTTTTTTGTTTAGTTCACTTTCATCATGACTCGGTGGTTTTTTAGTTTCAATTTTGGTAGTTTCAATATCAGTAGCAACTACTTTCTTCACAACTGTATCGCTGCTTTTCAGTTGGTTGTCATATTCTAAAAAGAATAAATTAAATGCAAAATTCCATGTCAGAATACAATTACTGACAGGTTTTCCATTTTCATATTAATTAGCCTCCAAATTACGTGCTACAGATTGCTTCACCTTCATTAGTACCAGCATTTCTTTCACTAATTTCACTTTTTTTATCACTTGGCCATTTTTCTGTTTCAACTTTAGGAGTTTCAATACCCACAATATCTGAAATTGCTTTATCCCTGTCGGGACTGTTAGTTTTCAGTTGGTTGCTCTCGCCTCCTAAAAAAAATAAAATGGTGAATTTACAGGTATTAGAAGAATAGAGAGCTCTCTCCATTTCCATTAACCACTAAATTTGAATTTTGTACTGAAATTTTCAAGAATGATGTCAAGTGCTGAGAAATGAATAGCGGCAAAAGGGAGAAGTGTCAGAATCAGTAAGCCCAGCTTCCAACCAATACATTGAGATAAATAATGAATTTCATTCAAAATTTAATTTGGTCTCTTTCTTCCCTACAACGCCTCATCTGGTTCACTAAATATTAAATTAATTTCCCCAACTGGTCAATTTTTATTTTACCTTTTGGGGTTTACTTTGTGCCTCAAGGGAGGAGTTATAGCAAAGGGGGGATTCAGCACCCAAAAAACCATTGACCAAAATAAAAAAACTTATCGCAGCAAAAGCCTCACTAGAAAAAGCAGGTTTTGGAGGCAAAAAAATTATCAATTTCGATGGTCACAATAATTGTTTGTAAGTTATTATAGGCATATTTGGTAAGATATGGTTGAATGAAATTTTTTAGCAGTTGATGAATATTAAACAATGTGAAATTTAAAAGCATTTTCTTGAATTGCAAAAATGAAAATTTCAGAGACTGTATGAGAAGTATGAGGGTAAAAAAATTCATAAAATGTTACAATAAATAAAATTATAATAATTGTTTTTTTAAATTTCTAAGCTATCTGTCCATAATTAAACATTTTTTAGCCAAAATTAAAAAAAAAAATTGTGGTACCAGAAGTATCATTACCGATCCTACAAAAATTTATATTCAGTTAAAATATATTAAATCGAATAATTGATTTAAATTTCGTAGCTATTGGTCTAAAAGTATTTTATGGGCATAATAAAAATAAAATCAAAAAACGTACTACAAGAACCATCCAGCCGATCCATCCAAAAAACAATAAGGTTTTTCCTTGAATTAGTACTAATATTTGTACCAAATTTTGTAACTATCAAAAGAAAATTTCAACCTAAACCTAACTGCCCCCAGAAAAAAATGTTATTCATATATATATATATATATAAGTACCATATGGCCAATTCTTACCAAACTCAAATGGTCCGGTCTAGAAATTATTATTAATGTTCTTTGTAAATTTTGAAAAAATCCAACCAAAATTACAACCTCTACTGAGGTAATAAGAAAATGTCACATGTGCGCATGTACAGGAAGAACCATACAGCCTATCTGCACCAAATTTGAAATAATGTTGAAATAGCCCATAGTGAATAAGTGTTTTAAATTTTGTAGCAATTTATTCAAAATATTAAGAATTTTAGAACCAAAATAAAAATGAAAAATAGCCTATCCAATAATAGTGGTAGGTACCTTAAGCAACATCTGGCTAATCTGCACCAAAATAGGATGTTCTAATCCTTGGCTTAGGATTAATGTTTGTACCAAATTTCATGACTATCGGACCAAAGTTTCAACCTATACTTTCAGTGAAAGAAATGAAATATGCCTTTATATATGTTTGAATTTGATTTATTGGTGCCAAAATTTCCCTGAGGTTATGAAACAAAAAACATACCCACTCCCAACCCTGCAGGCAATTGGAAAATGTATCAGACCAAATGTAATAAGTTGATTTTCTAAAGAAAACCTATTTAAAAAAATGGTATATTTTCACCTCTCAGACATAAAAAAGTACTAATGGAAGCAAGTTAAATAAAAACTTCTTAATTAATAAATTCACTTACCTTCTTTTTTTAAAAAGAATGAGTCTAATTTTTTTGATGATGAAGATGCAAACGCTAGCTTCTCTTCTCTGATTTTTTTCTGTTTTTGTTTCTCTGCTCCACTTTCATAAGTTCGTTTGCTCATTTTTGATTTCTCAAATTAAAATGTCAAAATAAACCACAAAAAAAGGAATAATAACTTAAGTAAGTGGGTAGGTAATGATTTAATTAATTCTACCAATATACTGAGATGAGTTTACCATAGAACTATAGAAGTTATCACTTTGATCAAAATGTCAGAAAATTAACTCGAACACCTATTAATCAGCTATTTGTGAATTCATAAAACACCTTGACTTTGAAGGCTTGATATGAAAAATAAAATTTTATCTTCTACAGATTAAAGCTCTGTATAGCAAGTCAGCAAAAAATTTGCATTTCAATTTTTATCAACAATGAAAGTGTTTTTGGAGTAAATTAGAGCCATCAGCAACATCAGCCAACTATACAATATAAACAACACACTGATTGGAAAATTCACAGGTGTAGCAGTAAAGTACTTGCATTCCTTGCTTTAGAGTAGTGTGGCTGCTCCACAATACTACAGTGAAGCATTCCACTGAATGGTTGAAACATTTCCTCATCAAATTGTTTTCCCAGGTGATTTATGTATATTTTGTAACCCTATTTTTCTACTCCAGCGGGCCCCCAATTTGGGGCCTACAAAATCTTCTTCGTAAAATAGGCGTGAGCACGCCCCTGTGCCACAGTGTTTCTTCAGCTACCGAGTAGCTATGGTATTTTAATGTCCAATCTCAATGTTAATTTTTGTATTAAAAAATACTAGCGTACGTACGTATGTAAGTAAACGTGTTCAGGAGAACATAAACCGACAATGATGCTGAAATTTACAAATCAGAGGTTTTTGGGTACGAAAAAACAATCTACATAGGTCTCAAGTTTGAGAAAATTCGCTGAACAGAAATATGAGCATTTCAACAATCCGTCAGCAGTGACATAACAGCTAGCGATGAAAAATTCGCCTGGAACGAACGCGATTATTTTAGATTTGCAATCTACATATCATCACATTTTGTGATTAACGCTAAACACAACGAATACAAAATTTTTTCATACTGAATCTCGATCTTCAATCTGAATAGTCAGATAATAATTTGACATCAGATTCTGATATGGAATTTTATCACTGAATTTCAAATTTGGATATTAAATTTGAAATATAGTTTTTCAACTTTTAGTCTACGCCAGTTACCGACCACGGAACTCATGCGAGTAAAGCTCGATGACCAGATACTGAGAAGAATGAAAAACAGTGGGGGTAAAATCACATCTTTTTTTGTAAAATTCACATTCAAAGAGATTTTTACACATGTCTAGTTAAAAGTATATCAGAATTCTACGTAATTAGTGCACCTTAAAAACTGTTTTTTTTTTTTAGCAAAAAGAAAAAGCTGAGTAATCGAATAAAGTAAATGGATTGAAGCTACTTCAAACTGAGCACTTTAAAGATAAGAAAAATAAATGGTTCAATGGGAAATGAATTGGGAATTTTGAAGCTGAAGAAAATAAGCCGCAAACTAAGGTTAGGCGTGCATACTTCAGCTTTTCACCCAACCTTATAAAATGACGGAAAAATTGAAAAATTACTCTCAGTAGGACCAAATTTTGCCGATTAAGTTTTTTAACTAAAAATTGCGAGAGTTTATAATTCTCGAGTCTCTCAATTTCTTTCTGAGCTCCCAAGTGGATCGAAGTTCAAGGTTCTAACAACGCTGCCAAATAAAACAAGCGACCGTGGACAGAGAATTTTCTTGAGAGGGGCAAGGTTGAAAATACTTCAAGTGGAAAAGCCAATGAGGCTACAGAAACAAACAAACTTCGCATCACTCCATTTCGTGATGTACTTGAGAAACATATTCCTCTCATATAAAATCCTCACTCAAGTTTCCACACAGAAAGTTTATTCTTCCAGGAGAGGAGAGCTTTTCAATAACACTTCCGGAAATATTAAACGACGTACTCGAAATCGATGAGCAGTCTCTAAATGACGGCATGCCAAATTCTTTGTAATTAGAATTAAGTGTTCGTCGCCGTCGTTGCGCAAATAACGTTTTTCTTTTTTCTCGCCTTCGTTTTCTTTTTCTCACTCAGCCGCCCTCCGCACATCCTTTTGTGCACCCTTCGAACAATCAAAAGTTGTTTTGTTTTCAAACATCTTCCAACGGTAGTAATCAATCTCGCCATTTTTTCATTTTTTTTTTCTTTATGTTTACCTCTCACGTGGACTCGCACCAACTCATTATTTCTTTCCACTTACGTCTTGCCGATTTTCTGAAAGTGGTCGGATAGTTGCGTGATAAAATCATCATAAAAGTTTTACAAAAAACTTTTCTCTCGTTCTCATTCTTTTCAATTTTTTTTTTTTTTTTTTTTTTTTTTTTAACTAAAATAGTCGTAAAGTTATCGAACTAAAATTTCAAAGATTTCGGTTTCCGTTTTATTTATTCAACTTTTAATACATACCTACAAACTGTACACTTTCTCTTCTTTTTTTTTTAGTCCCTGAAACACGATGAATTCAGGAAATGAATGGGCAGAAAGACACCTGCTGTTTGTGAGATTAAACACTGCGTCGCATAACCGTATTCGGCTGAGTTGGCGCTACTCAAAAAAATGGTCACATTAATTTGTTCAAAAAATGGACATTCTAACAACAAAAGCTATATCATGTTCGAAGTCGAGCGCCAAGAGTCCAAAAAATAAAAGGTACGCACATCGACGAAGAGAATGAAAATGACAAAGGAGCGCGTCAACCTTGATCACTGAAGTAGATGCGGCACCCTTGCGGTTAACACCTGTGGTCAAGTTTCTGTGCAAATTTTCCAGGATGATGAGACATATTAGACATGTCATCGGTATCGCAATTCATTCGGAGAAAATCTGCGTACCGGCAGAGGCTGAAATGCCTTCCGAGCGTTTCAGCACCATGAAAAATTTGATAGCCTACGCGGAAACATTATTTCAATAACAAAGGAATGTTCGGAAGGCGTACACGATGATGTTGCGCGATCGAAAAGTTTTCTGCATTAACTCAACGTAAATATTTTCAGAATCATAAAAATACAGAAACTCTGCCTACAGTCGCTGAAAGAATTTTTTAATATTACAAAAATTTCACAAATTTGAAATTTTTGCGCAGTAATTGAAGAAAAGATTCAGGGTTACTAACGAACCTGCAAAGAAAATATTAACCTATTATTTTTGTCAGGCGTATATTTTTTGCTGGAATCACCATTGAAAATACATATTTTTCAGTTAATATCTATTTAACGTAGTAAACACATGCAGGGTAATGCTTAATTATATATATACTAAATACAGTATACGAGTTCAGTTGGCCAATAATTTTCATCACAACAGTACGAGTGCATAGTTTGTATCTTACACAAAATGTAATTAAAAATCAACTAGGTAAGTCGCCCTGAAATGCGGTGAGAGTGAGAATTTCACTTCACATGTCAGTCTATACACTGAGAAGAAAATTATTGGCCAATTGAACTCATATATTGTATTTATTATAAATATATCTATGCATTACCCTCCATGTATTTATTGTGTTAAATAGGGATCAATCGAAAAATAATTTATGCGAGAACTATGCGCTTGACAAAAAAATAGTGTTATATCTTTTCATAGATTCTTAAGTCCTCTTTCAATTTTGTCATAACAATTTTCTGCTCAAATGAAAATTAAATAATATACACTTGAAAACGGCTTTGTTCCACTATTTGAAGCCCCCTAGAAGGGAGGTCGAAGTTCTTCGTAATGGGACTTTAAGGTGGTCGTTAAGGATGGTAAAGCTGACTTATATACCAAAATTCAACCTTCTTCCAAATTATTTCCTTTTTCAATTCTAATTTGCCTTGATTAAAGTCGAGTACCAATCACTTAAAAAAATGGATTTCGAAGAAGAAATTCAATATTCTACGAAGAGCTCCGCAAAACGAGGTAAAAATGGGATTTAAATGGAATTAATAGACAGAAAAAATTTTCGGACTGAAATATGGTGGAGATGGGCACCTGAATAAGTGTTAAAAATGATTCGCCCTTATTTACATGTGCTTCCGTCAAGATGAAAGAGGATAGAATATGTGACTACTTTCAGTTCTTTCAATCCTCTTCAGTTACTAACGACGCCCCCACTTCACATGAAGGCACTGAAATAACCATCAGACGACATAGGGGGCTAGCTAACCCAACGGTTTTTTCATTTTTAATTAGTGATTTAATACCGGCACTGACATTGGAAGAGCAATATTTCTCCAAAAAAATAGTAATTTATAAGAAATGGACGATGATATCGCTTCAGTTTTTTTTAAACAACCATCAATTTATCAATTTTGTGCAGTCTAAGACGAAGAGAGCTTCTTGCTCAGTTTTTTCTGAATACAGCCATACCCTGAGTCTCATGCAACCACACTGCGAATCTACCGCACATATTCCCTCTCCCAGGTTTCCACCACCAAAGCCATCGTTACTGAATCTTCACTCTGCAGGGATAGGACATAATTTTAACGTACCTATACCGAAGCGATATGTTTAGCCGCCTATAGCACCGCTTACCATATCAATCTGCATTATACATTAGTGCACATACTCATCCTGAAACTCTTCGGCTGGCAGAGTTGACTGTATTTTATGACTCATTTCACCGTCATTTACGGCATTTGGGGAATACTCGGGTCGCATTTTACTAATAATATGGGATCGCTCGCCTGGACAAGATGAGCGTGCGGCAAGAGGATAAAAAGGCGGTTTAGAGAGCCGCGTCGAATCATTTGAATAATGACCACTCTGGAAACAACAACAACAACAGTAACAACAAAGATAGCCACCACACACCTCAACGCAACAACGACAATGACGATTACGTATTGTAACTTGCCGGCCGAAGTGTTATAGCCGATGAGAGAGAAAGGGAGACGGAGACACGCGAGAAGTGAGAGGGAGAAAAGAGTATGTAAGCCGGGGGAGGCGAGCAGAGAGGGCCTTGGTCTTGTATAACAATGACAACGACACGATCGTTAACAAATGATAAATGGCGACACCTTTCATAAATTTGTGCCCGGTAACAACAATTCTGTTCGTTCGCCAGGCCGCACTAACCCGCAGAGCAGATCAATGCTCGACGTTATCAATTATTTATGACGAGACGACGAACGGCAGGAGGAGAAAGACAGAGACAGAGAGCTTTCGCAGTCCAAAAAACAAAACGGCCAGCTAATGAAAAACCGTAAACACTTCCGAAATTGGTCGGGAAAATGCGTACAAATTACTTTCACACGTGTGCAGTGTCGGGGAGGCAGAGGGTGAAAAATCAGTGGGCAGAGGGTAGCCATACACGAGTGGAGAAGGTGCGATTTTAATATGGAGGACCGCGGCAATAAAAGTTCGTAGCGGCGGATCGTGCGTGGCTTTGAATCTATCGTGCTGGTGTAAGCACACGTTAGATGAAGAATACTGTACTCGAAAAACTAAGCTTGCAATTTATAGTTCGCAGGGATATACGCAAACAAATTAAAGAGGTACGTACTTATGAGTCGAGGACAAACGTAAACAGATAATACGCGTAAAATTTCTTCATATCCGAACTTACCTGAAACAAAAAATGAAATAAGTTTGGGTTACAAACGAGTGTTTAAAGATACGATTTTATAATTTCAAAAAATGCAAAAAAATTCCCATCCCTGATGGGATTCGACTCGAGCTTGGGACACTTCGCATGAAGGATCATGTTGCTACCATGACGCCGTAGCGATGGCAGAAAAAATATGATAAAACTTGTGTTGAAAAATAACAAATCACAAATGTCACCCGCTAGCTTGTCATTTTGTAATTATAAGGTTTCTACTGATTGTAACGTCGTTTTTCATCAGCATAACGTGATTAGCGTCATTTTGTCCAGCTTTTGCGGCTATGGTAGAGGCTTGGATTAACACTTGAATAGTGTCGAGTTTGAATCCCATGGGATAACAATTTTGAGAAAAAAATTTGTACTTTTTAAATTTTTATTTGTATAATAATTTGTTAGGTTCGTCAATTTTTTTTTAATGTTTTTAAAAATAGTTATAACCTTTTATTCTATTCGCTACTGCGATTTTAAAACATAACAATATTGTAGCTAACCTTCCACAACAAAATAATGTTTATTTCGCATGAAGCTAAAGCCAAAAAAAAATAAAAGTTTATCTTTTAAAAATTTGTTTTTTGTAAGGTTATTTCTAGATTAGACACGTTTTTAATTACAATGAGTTCAGATACTAGGTTCACTCATTGCATAGGTGGTGGGATCTTTTGGGCAGATGCGGGGACCACTCCATGGTATGCCACTTTGGGGGCAGCAATGGCAGAGGGGCAAAGTGGGTGGGCCAAATCCGCACCCCCTGCAGTTCACTCTGCCATTTCTGACATACAAAGTGGCATGCCTTGGTCAAGGCCCTCCACATTGTCCGAAAGATCCCTCCTCTGAAACTGTGCTGATGTCTACTATGCTCTTTAACACACGTGAGAAACGATAAAAGAAAATTCATAAATGACAATTTGATCAAGCTGACACAAGACACTGGTGAAAAATCAGGCATGTTGACAAGGGATAACTGATAAAAATCAAACCCAATTTAGCACCCTCAGATGTTAATGAAAAAACTTCTCATATTTCATTCCGTAGTATACTATGGAGAGGTATTGTGGAAATTTATAGACAAATATTATACCATACTATGGGCACTTATCAGTACTTATGGAAAATTAGGTTTCATCTGACTTATCCGAACTTAATAGTATTTATAATTTTGTTATTGTGGAAAACTTGTTAAATCATAAAATAATCCCAGTTAAAATCACAGGCATAGTTGATTTAATATTTTTGATCTCAATTGAAAATTTGAAGGAAAAATAGTTCGTTATTCTAATTTTTTTCATTTGACGTACCTAAAATATGACAATGATACTTAATTTACAATGTTTTTACATCTTTTTAGTTTGGGACAATTTGATTTTGGTCACTTGCTGTGCTTCAAATGACTTATTTCCATAATTGACCAATGCTTAACGGTGAAATTTTAGTAGGTTTTTTTTCAATGTTTGAGGATGATTCGGAGGAAATTTCGTTTGAATCCATTCAATGGTTTATGAATTATAGTTGAAAATCTGGAACTGAGTAGAGGAATTTGGGAATTTGTTCAGATGCAACTTATGCAAACAAATTTTCTTTGCAACAAAAGAATACTCAATGATAAAATTTTAGTATGTTGTAGTACAATAACTCGGAATAACTTGGATGAAATTAGTTACAAATCCGTTTGTTGGTTTTTGAGTTACAGTTGAAAATTTGGAACAATCGAGTAGTTTTAGAACATTCAAATTCACTATTTCAGTTAATAATGTCAAGATTATTCATAAACATTCATATATTCACCATAATTATGTTTATTCTAAATCAAGATTGATAATATATTTTTATAATATCATCAACTAATCATAATATTTAGTTATTTACTTCTTTATCAATGAACATTCTGTTTTGAAAATTCATCTGTTCTTCAGAAGTCTGTATAAGTATAAATAGATCCTCCTTCAGAGAAGCACTTATTTTGTCTAATATTATTTTATGAGTTCTTAAAATAATTCCTGATAAGACTGGATAAAACTGGATAAGTACTCATAAAGCAAAATAAACACATTTCCACAATACCATTAGTTATCAATAAGTACAGATAAATCTGGTTAAGAACGCATAAAAATCTTTTAAAAATTTCCACAATAGTCCTCCTGTCCACACTATAGTGTATCTGACATGTTACAAATCAAACAAAGGTTTGTTTATTTTACAAAATATCCTAAATTGATGTTTATCATTGCATATAACAATGTGAATCTATGTCTTTTTTCCTCTCCTCAACCAACCACATCGCCAATCGTTGATTATGACATCAGGTACATCTTAGCATGGGTGGAGAATAACTGCAATAAAAGTGCATAAAACTGTTATAAATTATAAGTTCCAAAGACACATGAACGTGAGACTGAATACAAAAACAAGAAAATCTAGCACAACAAGGCACAATAGAAAATGTATGTTGTCTTAACCAAAAAAATCTCAATAGAAACAAATAAACAAATACAATACAATACAATAAATATATCAAAAGTAACTATCTGCTAGAATTCCGAGTAAAAATTACGTTTAAGGAAGTGTCAAAGAAATTCATAATGAATTGCATTGTGAGATTATAAAATACGTGCACCAGTTATTAACTAATTGCTTAAAAAATAAAATAACAGCAAGCCTGCTTTCCACACAATTTTTTGGTTTCATCTGGAATTATCTACTTTACTCAACAATAGTTAATGATTTTTTCAAATCACTTCTTTGCGTGAACCGTTAAGCCAATTGAAACAACATTTTCGAGAATAATACAATATAATACGTATGTTCAATGTACTATTGCTTAAAAATTACGTATTTTAGAATCGTTTACACTCAAAAATGAGACATAATACGATATACCAGACACACCATCCAGCAGATCTAAATCAAAAACAATGGAGAGTTCCTCCTTCTCTAGAACCGAATAAGTTTACTAAATTTTATGATTATCGAATGAAAATTGCGCCCTGCAGTTACCGAGTTAAATTGAAATGTGTATAAGTATGAATTTCAGCTAATGGTGCAAAAAATTTCTCATGAGACAAAAAAGAAATCTATCCTCGACCCTAGGTTTCAATACCAGATAAATTTTAATGTGCTGATTTTCTTCGAAAACCTACATAAAAACGGATAAGACAGTAAACCAATTTCGCGGGATCGCGAACTACAAAGCACTATTGGGCGATTATCACTCGATTAACCGACAGATTAGTATAATGATCAATTTAATCATCAGTCGTCGCTCAAAAAAACGTATCCAAAAATTACATCAAACCAGACTGTCATGAACTGTGAATTAGAAATTTTTTCATTTTAAAAACATAAGGCAGGTAAAATAAGAAAAGAAAATGATTTCCTCATAACTGATTTTCCTGAAACTAGAGACAAAGACAAATACTTTATGTAGAAGTTTACGAAAAATATGTATTTTATAAAAACTTGACTTCACTAACAGTTTCAGGAAAATTCATTAAGAGAGAAGTTTCTCAATTTTCATTCAATTACTGAAATTGCACAAAGGATGAAGGATTAAGACTATCATCGCCAGAACGAAATATAATAACTTCGGTAAGAAAACCTAATGAAACTGGAAAAATTAACTAAAACTTTTTTTGTTGCTTGTTAATACTGCTATTCTTTAGTCTGTGTGACGGTGAGTGATGGTTGATAGGTATAATAAGTAGGTAATTAGTTAATATGAGAAAACTAATTTCTTGTGATTGTTGAAAAATGATAGGTAATCTTTAACGCACGAATGATGATACTAACGATTACTCTCGAAAAACATGACCAAAAAACTAATAATTACTTCTAAATAATTACTCGAAATTAATATTCAAATAACATTTTATTCGAGTCACTCAACTCTGCTCCCGTGGCTAGAGACGAGGAAAGTGAAGAGGAATCGGTAATTCTACATACGCGGTAGGTATGTCTTTTCGATTCATGCGATAATTTCGAAAAGCGTTAGGTCAGCGTTTTCTACACACAGAATTGAAGAATGTACTTTTGGCAGAGGGCACGTAAACATTATGACCGATTTTGTAACTTGAACTGCATGATTCTTGAGAGGATATAAGAAGCATCATGCAGTAATTGGCAAACAATACTGTCTGCATCAATTTTTTCACTTATTTCATTTCAACATTTTTCAAAGAAAACCTGCCATTTAAAATTTTTTTCCTCAATTGAACTGTGTGGAATACCTTGTTGTAAGAGATATTCTCACCAGAAGGAAATTCTACAGAATTTAAGCGTGTTCAGCCACTTCGTACATACGTACGGGTAAGCCAAAACCAAGGCAAACACTGGCAATTTTAGAGCCAATTTGGGTGGTTTATATACGGCTTATTTACACGCACACAAACACACGTACGTAAGATAATACGTACATTGGTGAGAATGGCCAGGTCGCATCATCCCCTATCGAGATAAGAGATGGCTGGCTGGTTCGTGTACGAATTGTGACATCATCTTATTGTGTCACGATTCGGTACTTGTACATTACCTGCAAGTACATACAGGTAATTATGATCAAACGTATTTTGTGTGTTTAACGTCACAAGGACGATTATTTGCCTGCCCTTTGAAGTGGCGACTGTCATCGAGGTGTCTGAGCCCCTTTTCCTCATACCAGTGAGTCCCCACAAACTGATTTGAAACTCCTATTTTTGTTCTTCTTCCTTACAAGTTTTCCAAGAAAGTGAAATGAAAAAAATCACAAAAAATCTGGTCCTAATTGGCTTTTAGATTTCAAAAGTTTTTGTCACCTATTCAATCTTTCTATTAAGTCCGTAAGAGCCACATTTTGAGTTCAATTAATTTCGTTTCGGGCTGATTTTCTGCTATGACTTTTTCTCCCGAAGAATGTATTCAACATAAAATTTTTTATATAAAGAATTTTTTTTTTTTAATGTCATTCAAGTTTTTTTACTGACGCGATAGAAAGTTGAAGAACTTGTCA
Source organism: Ericerus pela (assembly GCA_011428145.1). Lineage (NCBI taxonomy): Eukaryota > Metazoa > Arthropoda > Insecta > Hemiptera > Coccidae > Ericerus > Ericerus pela. The sequence continues at coordinate 1,024,660 of WOFM01000403.1, forward strand.
CTTTAAGAAACACTTTTGTAACCGTTGCAACAACGTCACGCGATAGAAAGTTGAAGAACTTGTCACTTTAAGAAACACTTTTGTAACCGTTGCAACAACGTCTTGTCACTATTCTTTGAATACCGACAATGTTTATGGCCTTCATATCATCTGGAGTTATATTTATCTGTAACCCTATTGTAATTCTTGTTCACTTATGTTTTCTTAATGAATAAGAATTATTTCCTTGATGCAACCGTAATAATTTGGCAAAGTTCAAAAATTTTCTTAAGGATGCAAATAACGTGAAAACAACCTTTTACCAGCAAAAGTACTTCGAATACACATTTTTCCCGATTTCACGAAGGCATAATTACAAAAATGCTAGCCCAGCAAGCTTCGCAAGAAAAAGTAGGTTTTCTTTGTTTGAAAATCACATATATCACCAACATACTTCTAATGAAGTAATATATAAAATATTTATATTTTTTGGAAAAAATTACCAATATTCCACAAATAAAATGCATGGGATAAAATATCTGATTAAGTAACATGTTATATGTCAATGTGTTAGAAATTATCATTTTTTTGTGAAATTAAATATTATTCCAAGTGTTAACAACCATAATTTTAGGAAATAATTTGATGGTTTTTTTTCCTGGAGTGACGAGAATAAAATTGTGGATTTTATATATATATATATATATATATATAAAAACACGTCTTATACGATAAAAAAATATCCCACATTGCAAAACGAAATATAGTGCAGTTGTCTACGTTCTAGTTACGAAAATATAAGTGGTGTTCAAATTAAGTATACGGCAGCGGATGCAGGATGGACGAAAATTGAACTTTTTCTGAGATCTGGTTGTGTTTAGGTTAAAACGAGTAGTTTTCTCGACGAGGGCCAGAAAATGAATTTTTCAGGACCATTATCAGAAGGGTCAGAGAAGGAAAATTACACTGAGTAGCTAATAAGTTGGGAATAAATTGAACAATCAAAACCAAAATTGGTAGTTTGGTCCTTGTATAGAAGGTACTGTTTGTATCAAATTTCGTGACTATTGAAAGAGAATTGCAACTTTTATTGAGGTAGCATGAAAAATTAGCACCTCCATCAGCCCCGCGGAATAAACCATAATAACAATAAGAACCAAATTTGGAAACATGTTAGATATACTTCAAATCAATACCTGTACCAAATTTTGTGACTATAGTTTGAAAATGACTCCTTTTAGAGCCATTAATCTGCCAAAAATGCAACAAAATCGCTCCAACCAAAAGTACCGTGAAGCCTACCCACACAAAAATTGGTAAGTACTATCGCTGATCTAAAGTACAAACGAATACCAAATTTTAGGACTATCGACTGAAAATTTCAACCTATACGCTATTCAATAAAAAATGCATACAAACTAACCTACTGGACGGACTATGCGCCCGATCTAGACCAAAAACAATAGGGTTTTTTTCTTAGATGAATCCGAATAGGTGTTTCAAATTTCGAAACCATCCGATCAAAATTAAGCCTGGAAATGAACTCAACACAAAATGGACGTACATAAAAAAAAAATTTCAAAAATAGAGCCAAAATGCTCAGAAAATCATGAAACGAAAAACGTACCCACTCACACCCGTGGGTCCGAACATAAGGCAATTTTCATAAGTAGACTTTTTTCATAAATCTACTTAGAAACAAGGTCCTTCCTCAGATGGTTTCTCCGGGCCGCAATTAAGATTTTTTTCGCCCTAGGGCGAATAATCTTAATCTTATTGCTAGAAAATCACATGACAAACTTCTTCTGATAGAGGGGGATTTTACAAAATTGAAATCAATAAAAATTAAATCAAACAACAGGTGATAATTTTAATTAATTCAACAAAAAAAATCAAAACAATTTGTATTTTTTTCTATTTTTACTTTCAAAATTTTCCAGCCTGGGCTGAAGCCAACTCAGCCCATACGTTAATATGGCACTAAATTTCTCTGTGGTTTGAGTGGCATAGTGACAAGTTGCTTGACTCTGTAATCAAAAGGACCCTACCAACTAACTCAAGACGTTTTTATTTGTGTTATTATATGTTTTTTACAGTTGTTTGCTATAGGGCGGCGTTGAAAACCAAACGTTTGGGGAGTTGCTCCGTGGCACAAAGGGTTTAGTCATGGCTCAGTGGCTAGATGTGCCGCATTCAAGTCCCTGATCCTGCTACAATTTTTTATGTAATTTTTTGGGGGAATAATTATTACATTTTGGCGTTTTCACAGGTACCTTTGACGGTAGATGTTCCACATTCAATACCACATTAAAAAAATGTTTGTCTAATCATAGGGGATAAAAACATGACAAATGACATAATGACGTTTTGACTAAGCTGGTTCGAGGCACTTATTCAAAAGGTTGCAAGTTTGAGACCAATTTTGATGGCATTCCTGACCCAAAATGGTGGTGGCCTGGGTTCTGTTCCATTAGTGCTCCAGTATGAATGATTTGATGATTCAAACTGGTAGACTATTGGCTATCGAATCTGTCCACCATACCCTCTCCTACTCCGGTAATAAACATATGTTCCAATTGCTGGGTAAAATGGCTTCACTCATTTTAAGAATATTACAACTTTATTTTCAGACTTCGAATAAAAATAGCTACATCTCATTTCATATTATAACCCCGCTCATTGTCACTCATTTATTCGTAAAATGAAAATCTCGTCGACATGCATACAGCGTTTCACCTCGTACAGGGATATAAAGACTTGATAGTTGCCTCGTCAACACAATATCCCCCAGAATATATCTCTTCACCCCATCGCATTTTAAACGATTAATACACTAATACACGCTGCTCATCCTGGTGCGAACAAATGTCGGTTTTGCACCCATTTACCAATTCCATTCTTACCTTCTCGCTGAAGGCTATTATCTTCGTCTCGGAACGCGAAGACAGAACACGTAAATCGATTCGTAATGAAGATAAGAGGTGGCGGTGGTATCACCACTACCACCACAAAGCGATGTAAAAGTGGATAAAGATGACCCTATCCTGTTCGTCCTCCTCCTCCACACATGTCATCGATAGCAATTTTCCTTCCTCCCTCTTTCTCGTACTCTTGTGTTTTCCTCCATATCTCTAATCGAGTGCGTCGTTTACTGGCGCTCGGTGCACACATCTCATCGCCGCAGCTTCGTGTTAAGACTTCATACTTGGGACGACGAATTTCCGCTTAACTTTTACATTTTTGTAGAACGTAGTACAGCACGAATAAACATACCATATTATGTGCACTAGCCTTCTTTATTTCGGCTACATAAAATTCCAACCTCGTTACTACTGTGTCAATCCAGTTTTAAGAAACGTGCTTAACAGCGCGAAAAATCTGTTCTCAAACCCAATAATGCCTTTTTATGTAGGTTTTCGGAGAAAATCTACATATTAAAATTGATCTTCTATTGAGACCCAGGGGTGAGGATAGGTCTGTTTTTCGTCTTGAAAATTTTAAACTATTAGCTGAAATTCATACATACAATAGAACCCTCTCATTAAACTCACTTTGGGATCACAGAAAAAGGAGTCTAATAACCAGGCTGAGTCTAATAACCGAATGAATCTATTGGCCGCAGAAAAAGAAAAAATTAAATCCGAATGAAATTTTATACGAATATTTATTGGTAGGTAAGTATAGGCTGTACAAAATATACACGTCTAGGCTAATATATCTTTTAATCCAATCAAAACTGTAACAAAATTCGTTTGTTTCAATATCATAGTGTAGGTAGCTATTAATTAAGAAAATTTGTCAATTTTGACGGTTTTTGTTTTGATCACCGTTTTTTATGTTTTCTCGAGGATTTGTGAGAAATTTAAATCGATAAACGGAATTGTTGAGGCTAATAAACGAATTTTTTCAACAAATTTAGTACAGCCGATCTGCCCCACGCTATTTTGAGTCCTTTAATCTGCGAGTCCTTTATTCGTGAGTTTAATATGGAAGTTCTACTGTAAACCTATATACATGTACAAGTCCCGAAGTTGGCTTGCTTTTATTTAATTTGCTAAGCAATCATTTAATAACTAGCGAACGTTTTTTATAACATCCCAATACACTTTATTATGAATTTCCTTCATACTTCATTTTAAAAGTAATTTTTCCTCAGAATTCTTCCACAAAATTTTCATATTTTGATTTTCTTTAATGCGCTTATTCATTTATTTTTATGATGAAGAAAACCTACAATTTTCTATCGTGGCTTGCTGCGCTGCGGTTTTTTGAATTTTCCCCCATTTTCTCCATTCTTTTCCTAGAGAATGGGCGAACGTTAACTGAAAATCCGTACCTTAATCAACGAGCTAACATTGTCTGAAAATCATTCCCCTAGGAACAAACTTATCGTCTGAAAAACACAAAAAGTATTTGAAATTCAAAAAGGGATTCGTCACATTCTCTTAAGCCGATAACAAATCCTTTGGGTACATTTCCAGACGAGCACTAGCTTATATAGATAATCATTTCCATTCGACTGGAGAGGAAATGCAATATGCGTGGCATCAACAAAATACCTAATACCTTGGTAAAAATAACGTTTCATACACAACCAAGAACTTGACCTACTGTACAGATAAAGTTTATCTGAACGTAAAAGAAAAGCGAAATGGTAATGAATAAAATCTAAGAAAAACTTATAGCAGAGATCGTAATTACGAAATGAAATCGTGAACGGAGTTTCACTTCGAAATTCAGACATTAAAGAAATTTTCAAGGGAAAAACAGCAAAATGTTGACCACTTAAGAGAGTGGTACCATTGATCTCAAGATTGAAATATTGAATATCTTACTGATTGGAACGGTGGGTTTATCGATAGCTCAGAACCTAAGAACCGAAGCAAAATCGCATTTTCACAGTGACAAAGACGATATCGGTAAGAAAGTAAAGGGTATCACAATTCGAGTATTTAATTGGTGCGAAGTGATAGTCTAGCGATTTTTTTATAAAATTATGGGCGTGGCCTGAAACTTTTTCATGCGGGGAAACCTATTTTTTTTTATTGAGCAAATTTCGAATTTTTTTCACTGTACAGGTACGGACGTAAAAAATAGCGAAGAACTGTTTTTTCAAAATTTAGGGAGGAAGATGCCCTTTATTGATCCCATGACAACGCCCATGCACACAAATTTGCACATGTTAAAGATTCACTTAAAATGTAGAAAATTGTTTCTCATCCCTTCATTATGACTTCTATAGAATACTTGTAGCTCAAGTGGCCACAGAGGATTTTTAGTCGGGGGTGCGTCTCAACCCCCGAAATGATCTCAACTAACGACTGAAAAAATCGTATTAATTTATGACTTTGATTTTTTTCCTTTCATTTTTTGGTTGCTTGTCAATGTTTTCGTTTCCCGAAAATCCAAAAGCAAATAATTACGAATTCGATAGGTACCATCTACATATTTACTTTGAGTCGGATATTTCAGGTTACTAAATAAAATCGAATATTCATCACAATTACGCAATCAGGTTTTGCCCAATAAATAGCCAAAAAAAGGAGCAGATCCCTGGACGCTCAACATCAATTTATCAAATTGAGTTGAAGGGGCTGCGTTGTCTGCAAAAACAAGGGTAATAAACCAAAACGATGACCTGATTGGAAATTTTACAACTACTCAAATGGAGTGACGCTTTTGAACTCGTACGCTGAATTTATATACAGTAAACTGGTTGTAGTAAAGTACGAAAATATTTCGGGGAGAAAACGATTGCGAATTAATTTACATCACTCGTTAGACCCAAATTTGTTAAAAATATACAAATTACATTTTGCAAGTATTGAAGAAATCTTCAATTAGGACCTGGACATTAGTTCCAAGAAATTTTCACTTACTAGATTCGAATCTATGATAATTAAGTGTATCTTACGTGTTACAACTGAATATACAAGAATTCGACTTTTCCAATCGAGTTTTCATGTAAATCTGTTAGTAAACATAGTTATACATTTGTGACAGACCACAAAGCGGCGTTGATTACATTTTGTTTGACTCGGATATCAAAATTTAATAATACTTCAAAGGAAAAAAAGAAAAAAAAAAAACAATTGGGCAAAACTAAGAAAAATTATTGACTTTCCCATTCTTCTTATCACCACCGATGAGGCACAAAAATTATTCTTCGTTAGGCATAGAAAGAATCGACGGTCTATTCGAAGAGATTTTTTTCAAAACTCGCACGCATTTGGATGGTTTTCAAAAATTTCGCGATTAATTCGTCCATAAACTGAGCACTACACGCTGAATAGCTTTAATTACCAGGCTCGAATGTTTTGAAAATTAAATAGGCACTAAATAGAATTAACGATGATTGTTCCTCCTCGTCCTTATGCGTCAGCAGAAAAGTGCAAAGTATAAAGACGAAGTTGTATTGCGAAGAAGGCGAATATAAATTTAAAAGAAAACAAAGTAAGAATAAAAAATTAATAAAAGGCAAGCCAGTTTTTCTGATCTAAAGTAGCGGAAACATCGAGTCGTTTCATTTTTTAAAAGTTTCGAATACATAATATTATAATATCTACATACGCCGTTCTGCGGTAACAACACAAACAGGAAAAAATAGTTCACAATGCCGGAGAGAGAAAGAGAAGAAAAAAGGAGGAGGAAGAAAAAAAAGAGAGAAAATTGCTCTGGCACCTCTGCAGAAATTACCGCCTCCATAAAGTGGAAAACCATGAGGCAAACAAGAGCATCGGCAGTGTTTGAGATAAAGTCCGAGGCAGCACACCGTTTATGACGGTCATTAATATTAAGACACTTATAATAGGAAGCACGCAGATAGAAAACGTAAGAAAGGAACATTGGAGAGAAGAAAAAAAAAACGAAGGTAAAATGAAACGTTTGAGCGGTAGGTATACAGGGTGTTTCCGTCGGTTTTCCTTTCTCTTCCAACACTTTACCATCAAGCTAGAAAAAAAAAATCATCATCGAGATAAACTAAAGCGAGCAATCTTATGCTACCCTCGTAGAGAAGTAAATAAAAGTCGATGCGCGCACCACAACTACTGTGGAATAATAATTTGAACATAAACAAATTTAATCTCTCCAAAAATGTAATAATTTTAAACGGCTGCGTTTTTTATTCTCAGGTGAAGCGAACCAAATTAAAAATTCATTTTGAATTGGCGGACGAAGGAGCGGGAGATATCGTGACTGTAATTTTGCCTTTTTCGTACCATTTTTCCACACTCGTTGATTTTGTTTTATGAACTGACGAACGAAATTGCCTCGACAAAAGCATTTAGACAACATAATCGTGTATCTTAGCTGTTTCGCACCCCTTCCCATCTTCATGCAATAGCCTCGAGTCGAAACTCTTTATATTTTTTCTGCTGCCCACATGGGAACAACCTGTTCATTGATGTAGTTCAAATACCAAAAATTTTAGTAAATCTAATCAAATTGAAGAACATAATAAATTTACTCTATACGAATTTAAATTTTGCACCTAATCGATACCCAAATATTAAACTTACCCACTTTTTGGAAAGGTGTATTTCCAGTACGACGAAAATACGGGGCAATTTTCCACAACAGAATGTCGACGAAACGTCATGAAAATGTCGCATCAAAACATTAAACGCGAACCCGTGTAAAAATTCAACACCGAAATTTACGATTTTTCCGGATTCTGATTCTCTTTTCTTTGAAAATATTAGAACTTGGGTATTCTTACTGGGCTTCTGCATGACGACAGCAACAGTGATGGGAAAGTGACAAGTGTCAGATTTTTGAAGTAGGTACATTTCAGTTTTCATGGCTCATTCAGATTAGAAGAAAAGAGATGGATGAGCACTGTGAATGGAACATGTAAGCTCAATGAAAACTTCCAGGAAAATGGGCTCATTGTTTAAAAATAGCAAACAGAAATATATCTCTTAAGCGCATTAACCGCAGTGAGTGTGTATTTTCCAAAAGATTCAAATTTTTGAAAAGCTACAATTCAAAAAACAGCCAACCGATTTTGCTCAAATTCAATACCAAACCAGTCCCTAATAGTTTCTAACTACCAAAAAATTTCAGGTCATTATCATTTAATGTACGGGAGTTATCGATATGACAACATGAAAGTTTTGCAAAACATTGAAAAACCCTTCCTCCTAAACTAGTGGATGAATTTCAAAAATTTCAATACGAATGTGTAGCCTATGAAAGCCATCAACACTGTTCCAAGTTTCATTGCCATATGAAAAAAATAAAACTCCCAAAAATTGCCAAAATGAGTAAAAAGTTGAAATATATACCTACATAGGTAGGTACATATTCATATACGTATTTGATATACATAATTATATGTATTGTGCACCAAAGAATTTGAGTGACCTATATATTCGTGATCTACGACTCAGGATCGCAGCTTTTCCAGAGTTCTCACCACTGCATTGAATTCAATTAGTGTATATTACAGAAAATACATTAATATGTGAGTCGACGTTCGATGGATCAGTTATTCAATAGTTTTAAGTATAGTAAAAATATTTTTAAAAAAATAGTATATTACATACCAAGGTTCAAAAATGTGTTTATATGACTCTGGAATTGCTCACTCGCTACGTTCGTTTGGCAAACTTTCCCTAACATATAAATGCTTACTTTTGAATCTTTTTGAGGAAGATATTTTTTATAATTAATGATCAGAAAGCAACGTAATCATTAATTAACAATTTAAAAAAGCAAAAATAATAAAAAAAAACAAATATAGCCATAGAAACTTTACTCTAGTACCTAGTGTTTGCAGCGCAGTTTGTATGGTGTAGACTTGGTAACACAGAGGTTGCAGAACACTAAAAGGATCAGTGAATTTTTCGTCAAAATAAAAATTCTAAGTTAATGGAAAATCGCATTGCTTTGAAGTCGACATCACTGATGAATGATAAACATTACTTTCCACTCGCAAAATACGATTGTAATATTGCCTTTCATATCATGTATTATAAAAAATATTTTTACAGCTACATAAAGAAGTTAACCTTAATAGAATAAAGACGAGATAATCAGTTTTAGAAGCATATTTCATACACCTTCGCATTTAAGCCACAATCGCTCGCTCACAGAAATCAGTATAATACTGGATACTTACGTACGTACTCTCTATTGTCTCAAACTTGAACATTTTTGGAGGAGAGAAGCAAATTATTATTTTGACAAAATTAAATGATCAAGTTAGTGCCATTTTTTAAACCAAATTACAAACAACCCCGACCAAACAGAATGAAATCCTAATTAATTAGAAGGTGGCAACTAACTGAAGATAAAAGCATAAAAAATCTAGAAAACTGTATCCTGTAGAATTTCTCTTTTCTACTTTGCCTCCTTCTACTTCCAAACTTCAAATGTACGGTCAAAAAACTGGTGTTAACATGGTCACTTTATCCAAAGAGAACTGTCGAAAATTCCCCACGTTACACCCTCACCGATAACAATTGCCATCCAGCTCAACAGTAACATTAGAAATTTGAGATTGGACTCCTCCTCTATTTTTCAATTTTATTGCCGAATTCTTTTATGGTCTCAACATCACTCACAGAGGTCGGGTCGAATGCTTGGATCTAGAATAAAAGCCCAAAATCTCATCATTTCATAAGTAACCTATAACTACTCAAGCTAAACAAACTGACATTAATTTAAAGCCGAGTTTCCCATTTGAAAACTTACTTATTAATCACTAATGAAAGTGAAGAACTAAATTAGAAAGAAGTAATGTCATGATTGGTGAATTATCATCAGTTGTTCAGTCAATGATGCGTCTAATTAGTGTTTTATAAGTTGTAATCCGTAGATCGTATCAAATAAATAGACCAACACCAAGTAATTTATCCGACCTTACAACTACTTTAAGCAAAAAATATTTTATCCTATGATTGCTTAGTCATGAGTTCATAGCTAATTTACTCGTTCAATTTAAGTGTACGTATCTAGTTCACGAGAAAAAATTTAATTCTCACCGTATTCAACTCCGAATCGTTTTATTACGGGGCACTTCAGTAGAACAGGCCTTTATAAATCTTACTTGAAATTTCCAAAACCCTATAAAAATTTATGCACTCTCCATTTCTCAAACTTACACTTCGGATGATTTCATTTTACGACGAATAAATAAATTAGATTTTTTCGTTGTTTTCCGTTTTAAAATAGATTTTAAATCCTATAACTCACACGTAGGATGAAACACATTCATTTTTAGGCGCAAGTTGAGAACATTCATAGTTTCATATAAACAAACGAGACCACCTTGTATATGCATTCGTCTAAAAGCTGGTAAGTTTTGAATAAAAAAAAAAAAAAAAACCCAAAACAAAACACGCTGCTGTTGCCACCGCCGCCACAGCGTATTCCATATAAGGACGTATGAAAATACGAACGAGCGTGAGCAGCGTCATAGGAATCGTATTGAAGTCGATTTGTAAAAGGGTCGGTCGAAAGAGAAAGCAGCAGTATCGGGGGTTGAATGATAATTAAATAATTTCTACAATAGCGGAACGCGAAAATGTAATAAAAACCGAATTTATTGGCGCAAACACACGGAAATAGCACACGATTTCGAGTCCGAATTAAAAACAAAGAAGAAAAAAATTAGGAAAAAACAATAGCCAGCCAGTCAACCAACCGGCCGCCTAAATGTGGCACCGCTTAGCAAGCGCAGTGAGGAAAATAGAGGTGGTGGTAATAGCGACTGGAATAACGCAGGTATATGAATGAAGATAACCACTGGAATAGTTTTCGTTTTGTTTGGGTACGTGGAGTGTGGGTGCATGTGTGTCTGTGCGTTTCCATACATACGAGACGGTGCACTACTAAAAGTTTGGGAGCGCACGCGATTTTCCAAGGTGCCGCACTCCCATCCGGGCCCTTCGATCGGCTCGCACAACCGCAAAGCAGTACGAGTAGTGTAAATCCCACACTGTGGACCAAAGTTCTCATCGCTCACAAAACAACAGGCGACGACGAAGCATTCGACTGTGGCGGATCTTCCGTGCGTGCGAGTGCCTCTATTCAGAAAAATTTTCAAAATACACTACAACGACTTTCACCCTACAACCCATATGTACACACACGTACAACTTTCGTCGGCTTTCCCAATCATGCTCCAGTTGCCTTTCGTAGAAATTGGAAATTCCACGCAGTCACCGTCGTCGACAAAAAAAAGCAACGTGCGCACTCTCTTTTCATGAACACCTCAAACACGAACAAAGGACACCCAAGCAAGTTTTTGAATTTATTAATTGTCGAGAGTTTGAATTTTCGTGTTTTCGTCTCTTTAACAGGCGATTTCCTTGAGAAATTCGGTGCGGCGAATATAGTCGTCAATTAATAAAGCTAATTTCATCCGATTTTATAAACAAAAAATTAATCGCAGCGATGCTTTTCTCTTCGTTCTTGTTTCACCTTCAAGCATTCCTCGAAAAACGACTTTCTAAAGGTATAAAGTTGAAGGATCAGAAAAAAACAACAAAAAGAAAACAACAAAATCGATAGGCCCAGAAACGTATCACGCAGTCATAAAACATAGAGAAAATCGAACAATAAGGTTCTTGAAAAGCAATCATTGTTCCATCGGTATGTAAAGCGATCTTTTACTGCGGAAAAACTTCGCCGAATCAAAACACTGTATTAGTCCGAGGTCATTTAAATTAGTGACAGTACTCTTAGTCAGAAGATTATCTCTGCATTCACAACTCTTCCTTTAGCTCTGCTTCTCGTTGACAGATCCTCAAAATTGATTTTGATTCTTTAGAAGTGTTTCGTTGATGTCCCAGACCTATTCATTAACACACGACCATTAGTAACGAAACAAAAGAAGCTACAAAATGTGCTAAGTATAGTCCAACTTACGCCACCTTGTCCTTTTGGACCGTCCTACGTAGTAATAATATTATAACATCGTAATGCTATTTGCACTTATTACTTAGACAACACTGGTTAATCATCTGCGATGTAACGACCGAATGTATACCTTGTGTTTTGTAGAGGTGAGGAATATCTTTAGCGTATGATTGTGAACCATTTTGTAAGTGCCATTTGTCTTGTTTTCATTATACGCTGATTTGCCATGAAACACACTTGTTCTTATTTATTGTGAGTTTGATACTTAAAGATCCTGAAAACCTCTATAAAATATATTCTTTACGGAAAATTTTGTGTCAATACTATGAGGAGGAAAAACTCAAAAACTTAATATCTCAAGTTGAATAATTTAATAAACATTTAGGATAAGAACAAAATGATAAAAAATGTTAATCACTCATTTTAAAATCAAAAATTCGGATGTCCTAATAAACGAAGGAAAATGTCAAAAATCATAACATAACTAACCAAAGAGCAAGTGATTCAAATACAATGATGACATCGATTGAAGAAAATATTTTACCAGAATTTATACACAGTCCGGTCTGGCTGTTTGGAAATCAAGGAACCAAATTTTTTTCACAGTTCTACCCAGACAAAAAGATCAATTGTTCAGATAACCAGTTTTTCAATTTTCCAAACAGGAAAAAGTAGCATCAAGAAGTGCTACAAGTTCCATACTTTTCTCCAAATAACTTAGAATACTTTCATTAGGTAGTTGTAGCAGAGGCTACAGACAAATGCTGTAATTGCAACAAGCTGATTATCACGAGTGGCTAATTAGTTGAGTACGATATTTTTTTGAATAAATCCACTAAACAAGGTTATTTATTCTCATAAATATATCAACTTCTTTAATTAACAGAATTTTATCAAATAGTTAAATAATTAGAGAGATAAAATATTTTGTTAACAGGCATCACTGACAAAACAGCCCCTTTTCATGCTGATATTGCACTGCTTGTGTAAACCGTAAAGATATTAAATTTTAACAGTGGAAATGTTTAACCTGAGATACATAGTAAAAAAATGACATCATGTGCAATGAAAAGTAAAAAATGTAAACTAAATGAAAAAACCAAGATTATTTTGTTAGTGTGCATATGTATTTGATTGTATTCATGATTCAACACACACACACACACACACTAACAAAAAACCAAATTCATTGTTTCCCGGATTCAACAAATTTAGTAGTGTTACGCTAGTATGAAAAATGAAATGTATATGTTTATTTAACACAATGAAAATTAAATTTTGACAATTGTGATGTAAAGTTGCGCCACTGGCACTGTTCATTTTGGAATAATGAGCAGTTATTTAACATTGAAAACATACAAAATCAAAATTATTGAAAGCAATTACACAAAATTTGTAAGTGGCAGAAAGCTGATATTTTTAGAAGACATCTATAAATGTTGTTTGAAGATTTCCTGAAGTTTTGGTTGAAATTGTATATTTATCCTCCAAGATATCTCCAAAATATTATTCGTATTCCCCTATACTTGACTGAATTCCTATCATTGAAATCACAAAATTTAAACAGAATTTCAGCAATATCTCGAGAAATAGATTTACGATTTCAGCCAAAATTTCATAAAATCTTCAGATAACCAATGTAGATGTCTCCTAAACATTTCAACTTTCTACCATTACGGTTTTCCTTTAATTTCGTTCAAAACCCTTGATTGTGTATGTTCTCAATGCTAAAAAAGAGTGCTTAATATCAAAATCAATATGTTTGACAAATAGTCAACCAGAGAGCGACTACTTTGACTTTAGATCACAATATACAACCATTATTATAGACAGAGCTTACTACAGATGTATAGTGAGGTTGGCAACATAATAAGTATCACTGGCGGAAGATGATTTTTATTATGAAAAGTTCAACAGCTTTATCTACCATTAACTGAATTCCAAAAAATTTTAATTTTGGTAAAATTACTTTATTTCTCACTTGTTATAGATATTTCAAGTTTGAACGATGTCAAAAATTGTGGATAAAAATCAAAATTGGAAGAACCTTGTTCCTCCAGTAATATTTATTTATAAGAGATTTCTTCTGATTTCTTGCCTTCATGTTCTTATCACTGTGCCCAGTCTACGTAGTTATATATATAGTCAAAAAAATTGAACACAAAAATAATTTCCAATGTATCCTCGACTGTAAAAGAAATGAAAATCGTGTAATTTTTTTTTTTGCGATTCCAAACTGATGTTGAAATCTCGCACTTTGCTAACCAAAATGAGTTGAGAAAATTTATTTTCTGAAAATCTGATTGAATCTGCTTTACTTTCTTTTCATCAAAAATTTTCTTCAAATTTACCATTAACTGATACATCATTTTTTTAGGTTTTTCCACTTTGAGAGCTGACACAAAATAAAAACTGTAGAGTAGAACTAAGAACTGACAAAACAGAACAGGTCTAGAAATAAAACTTCAAATGTAGTACTTATTTGAAATACCATATAAAGTTTTTGTAAAATGGACTTGACTTTTCACTTTCTTAAGATTTTTTTCAAATTTATTGTTTTTTTCGGAATAAATCATTGTCTTCGACAAGGGAAATGGTAAGTGATCCTGTGAAACTACCTCCCAGTAGTACTTGTCACACTTGTTATTATAATTCAATTTCTTCGTATGATTCTCAATTCAGGTCGTTGCTTCGTTTTAGTGATGACAAATACCGAAAAGTTTCAATATCGACATTTTCGATATAAATATTCAAAAACTATCAACACTATCGATAGTTTCTCATCTTCATTACTTTTGCTTAAACACATCATAGGTTTTCAAAAATTAAAAAATTGGTGCTAAAAAGTTTGTAATAGATTAAAATATTGATGATTGTATTAAATTTTTTTTAACTGTTGAATACTGACATAGAGTAAATTACCAATCACTGTGCAATTCTGCAACGGAAGAGTCAATCCTGTTTGAATACTAAATCAATGAACGGATCTTAAATTTTAATTTTTCATAAACACCAAATTAAAATTATAATTTTTTCAGTTCTGCATTCAATGTTTCCGATATTATCAAAGTCATTAAAATGAAGACTACAAACGAAAAACAACAATATTTGGTTACATTATTTTCCTCATAAATTCATTTTCTTTTTTTTACAAATAAGAATACGAACGTTTGTGCAGCTCGATAGTACAAATATACATATCTAACAAACGTTTCAAACGATCAAGTAAAAATGACAATTTCATATATCTTGAGATTGAAGACGGATAATTTCATCCATCGTGCAGAAGACAACGAGCAACCGACATAATAAAGAGAGAATCTTATATCCCCCATGTAACTACATGCTCTCTCCTTCACCCACATCGTCTTAATTGCCACCAAGTAAACACCGCTCCCCTTCTTCGCAACACCACGTCACCGCACTAAATGCACGTATTCTTATTTCCACAGTATTTTCGCCGTCATTGCTGCAGCATCTCTAAATTCGCTAAATAATTAAAATTAATAACGTGAAACGAAATTTTAGTCGACGCGATGCCCGCCATCGCCAAGTAAATTCCCATTCGACATCGAAGAGAATGAGAACCGAAACTATATTATAATGCAAACAGTTCAGCGTTTAGCAGCCCACAACCACCACCAGAATTCTTTAAATAATTCATCGGATATTTCTAAGTTCACCCTTTTGTTCCTGCGTCTTCATCATGCGACCTAAAAACGGCTGTAACCGTTCAGCCATCTTGTAACCCCCTTCCATCAAGACTTCAGGCTACTTTGCCGTCCATAGAATAAAATTCTAGAATTCAAAAATAAATACAATAAGGTATGCCTTTGTCATCATCGTTGGCTTCATTTTTAAATAAAATGTTGATAAATTGCTGTGGACGTTTTCCACAGTGCCCGCGCTCGTTTATGCGCAAAGACTTATCAAATTAGAGTGTGTCCACACAACGACAGCCTGTGAACCAAAAAGAGTCTTCCAGATTATAGGTACCACTAGGACACGTTTGAGCAGTGGGTCGCCAACTGATCAAACATCACCGAACAAGTTGACAACAGTGGTACTCATCGGGATGCTTATATAATATTTAAGTCACATAATCTTGGGTTTGAGTGTTTCAAGGGAACGTGTCCATTCCCCACAGAGTGACACACTACAATGAGCTCTGAAAAAAAGAGAGCAGGAGTAGTATTCGGTCGCACAGTCAACTTAATCCGTCGAGTGATACTGCCTGACTGACGCAAAAGTCCTGCGAAAGACTGTGTTGTTTTTAAAAAATTTAGCAAAGGGGAGGAATGGAACTTCCACGAGGAAAACTGTGATAAAATCAATCATTTTAGGGTCACCAGTCTGAGGATTTTTCCCACAACCTAATAAATTGGACTGTGTCAACGCTAGCATCAGCCCGTGAACCAGAGAATCTTCATCAGTTGGACACGTTTGAATGGCTGGTGCATAACACACTCATTGTCTACCGATCAAGGGTCGCCGCAGTTACCATCGACAAAAAGTATTACATACTTTTTTAGGGAGTATGCCTCACAGAATACACAAAATGGTAGAGAAGCTAGCACCAAATTAAAGTTGAATGGAATAACAGGAGAGTGAAAGGGGAAGCTTGAAATATCATATAAAGCCAAGGAGATGAAAGGTTTCACACGAATTATGAACAGTAATTAATGGTAATTTGGCAAGAATAAGGCTTTAACTTTTTTTTTACCAATTCTCCGATACATTTTATTCTCTAAAGAGATAGTTAAGTCCATCTTTCACCTAAAAAAAACTGTAGCGCAGCAAGCCACGGTATAAAATGCAGGTTTTCATGAACAAAAAAAATAAGTACGCTAGTGCGATAAAAAAATCAAAATATGAAAATTAATTGGAAAAATTCTGGGTAAAAATTACGATTAAAATGAAGTTATCAAGGAAATTCTTAATGAAGTGAATTGTGAAATTATATAAAACGTAGATACGCAAGTTATTAAATGATTCCTAAGAAAATTAAATAAAAACAAGCCTCCTTTCGACAAGCTTCTTTGGTTCATCTAGACTTTATATTCTTTTCCAATTAACAGATTAAGATTTTTTTAAATCAGCTCTACGCATGAACCTTTAAAAGCCGAATGAAACAAAATTTTGCTCAATAATGAAATATAATATGCATATTTGATGTTTGTATCAAATTTCGTGACTACTGGTCGAAAATTACGCGTATTAGAACCATTATAGCTCCGAAAATGCAACATAATAGGATGCAACAGACAAACTATTGGGCCAATAAGGACCAAAAATAATCGTTTTGTCTTTGCATAGATTCAAATAAGTGTACTAAATTTCAAGAATATCGAATAAAAATTGCGACACGAACCGAATTCAGCAGAAATATCTATTTATAAATATGAATTTCAGCTAATAGTGCCAATTTTTTTCTGTTGTTATGAGACGAAAAACGAACCTATCCTCACCTTTGGGGGATTTTCTTCGAAAACCTAATAAAAAAAACATTATACAACTCCAAGAACATGAGACCCCTAAGCATAATTAATACAAAGCTTCCGTTATACTTATATTACCTTAACACAAAACTTGTGACAGTCGGAAATAATATTTGCAAGCTGAGTTCAGTTCACTGCCACAATCTGAATAAGTTTGGCACTGAATTTAGTCTTCAGTCTCAAAAATTTAATAAACTGAAGCTCACATAGAATGGAAACTCGGCATAAAACCAAAATAAAGGCTTCTACTACTTACGTGTCAGCATATAAATTTTCTCAAATGCTGCAAATGAAGACTAAATTTCCAAGTTCTCAGAAAGAATCTCCAATTACCTAAGTAAATTTTGTTGTTACTCAAGAACTAAGAAACATTCCTCAAAATCTTCCAATATAAAACTAGTTCAGTTCGAAAGTTTAGTACCAACTCGATGCATATCAACTCAGACAAATAGAATATTATATTAATCTCTTATACATGTCCTATATATCAAATTTAGATGTTGAAAAAATATAGGCCAAAATAAGTATACGAAATATTTAAAATCTATTTAAAAATAAACAAGTACAAATTCAGTCTTTTAATTTGATGCATAGCAAAAAGCATATTTGGATTAATTTTTACGCATCCATCAATGAAATATTAATAAAAAAGATGCAATAACGAACAATATCCTAAAACTTGGTTCTTTGAGATTCACTATATTGAATGAAAAACAGTCATTTCCATTTTTTTCGCCAGATTCAACTTCCTTGTCATACACTTCAATATAATTCTATGCGGATCCACCGAGAGGAATTGTAGTATGAATATCCATTAAAATAACAAAATATCAGATATCTTCTGAATAGTTTTAAGCTGAAAAGGACCCGAATTTTGTACTCACTCTTCATAACTGGTGTATTCGATGTAAAGAAGATACGAAAGAAAAGCTGCGGAGACGAATAGCGACAGAAACAAAGAGAAGCAAGTAAAAACGCAAACAGCTTCCCAAGAATTGAAAATATTAGCGAAAAACGGTTTTTAACGGAGATGCAAAAAAAGCAAAATAAACACTAAAAAACCCGAGGATCAACGACGTAAATGCTGTTGACGTTTTTGTTGTCTTCTTTATTTTTCTCTATTTCACTCGCTCTATCTGTCTCCCTTTCTCTCAAAATGCAACGAATATAAATTAAATTTTTCATCTCTCCAACAAAATATATGTATACATTAGAGTACCAGAGAGAAGTACTTTTGCTCTCTTTTCTGTGCAGGTTGCACGACACTTCGAAGTGTATCGGAGTGTGTATTTGAAAGAGAGAAAAAGAAAAAAAGAAAAACACAAAAAAATGAAATAAAATGCGGAAAAAAGTGAGAACTGAAACGTCAAGTGATTCAAAAGTAGTTAATGTCGGTTGTATTGAACAAATTATCGTCCGTCGCTGAAATAAGTTGAACTGCTTTTCCTCTGTGAAGTACACGAAGAATGGGTAAAAGAGGTCGAGGAAACTGGGATAAATTATTAATTAAAAGCTTTTTGTGAAAAAACTCGATGAAGAACGACGGAATGAATGAAAAACCTCAAGTTTGCGTTGCAAATTGTCTAGAGAACTTTTTTTTCTTGTCTACCTTCAACTACAGGAGGCGGTTGATAGCTGAAATGGACGAGGTAAATGGCGAAAGATTTTTAATTTACTGTAAAGTAGAGGGTATTTGTTGTTGGCGTCCGACTGAAATTTCAAATTAATGAAAATTTTGTCTCGTATTAACAAAACGAATTATTTTTATTTCTTAACGGAACGAAGAAATCACATTCTAGCTTTTTAAAGAAACTTTTTTTTTCTGGTACTGTTAGAAACTTATATTTTGATACAGAATCGACGAAACCACGAGACTTGTATGCCAGTTGGCCTTCACAACTGAATATTTAAAAAATTTTTATTTTCATTACTGATTTTCAGCACCTTACCAGCATAATGTCCATTCGATGAAATAACCAGAATATACAACCAAGAAAAAGCGAGAAATATAATCATCATCATCATCATCATCATCATCATCATCATTATCATCATTATAATATTAATATTTCTCCCTTTTGCGTCAGAACGGATGAATGGATCTTAATGGAAAAAAAAAAGAAAAAGCTAATGCAGAAATACTTCGCTAGAAAACCCTGTCGGTCAGTTTTTATCAATAATAATTCAAAAAAATAATTCTAATTTTTCCAAACAGTTGAAAAAATTTTTAAAAACTATTGACAGTTATCGATATCTGACAAACATATTGATATATTGACACTTGATGCACAGGGTGAAAAGTTACGCCGAAACAAAAAATAACAACAACGACCTAATTGAAGAACTGTTACCTACTTTCTCTTCGAAGCTTGTTACAAAGTGATTAATACTTTAGTGTAAATGAAAATAGATAAAACAATAATCTGATTTCGATTATTTTTTCTGTGAATCGACTCGATGTAATAAATTTCATTTGAAATGTCATGCACACAAAAAGGGAAAATAATAAACTTACCCGAGAATCATAATTGCATCAAAGCACCATGCTTCAAGGCTGTGCAGCAGACCACGTCTTGACCACATCGACAGTTCTGTGATCGGTAAACCAATGAAATTTCACAATACAGTGCGATTCCATCATCGAACACATACTGGAGAATTTCGTCTTATTTCCCTCACTGAGCAGAACCTCAACGTACTCAATTTCTGTCCGCTTGTCACACTCAAAGTCCTAAAACCTACATCAAAGCACCGAACTGATTTTTTTTCTCTCTTTTTCCCCCGTATTAAACACGAAAATCTTTACCAATTCGAGATCGCATCAACTCGTTCGACTTCAAAGCATAAACCAAAAACCACCAAGTAAACGTACGACTTCACCTACCTACTCCGAGCTCCAGCCACATCGAAATTTGTTTTTTTTCCCCTTCATTTTTCGTTTTTGAAAACTATTTGTCCCACATACGTTTACCCAGCGCACGACACAACACACAAAGATGGCAAAAGTGATATACCCTGCGGTTTTCCTTTGGCGGCGGCGAGAAATTAGTCGGCGGTACATTAATGCCGCACACCACCACCGAGTGTGTAACACTGTGCGTGTGTGCGTGTGTGCGTGTGCGTGTACCTGTGTCGTGTGCCGACTCCACACCATCCAGATGAAAGACAGATTTTCGCATTTAGCGAATTTTCATTTATGCCAGACGAGGCGGGGATGAGGGACAGCCACCACCATGGGACGAGGAGAAAGGGGTTAGCTGCGCTGCAACAGCGACAGTTACGTGCCCCACACATATGGCAGCAGTCACCTCGTCTCTCGCAGATCCTACTCACTCGTTCTCACTCTGACTCCGATTTCGATCACGTCCATGTCGCCGTCATTTCGGTTGCTCAAAGCAGCTTTGCACAAAAGACGAACCACGAACGTATCTGAGGGCAGCGGACACGAAGACGTATTCATCTTCTCGTTCGACCATATCCAGCCTCTTAATCTTCACCAACAACCCTGTTCAGCCTTCCGCATCGACATGCACGGGGGTATACGTGCATGTCACACGCCAAAAGATAAATACATCAAAATAGATAAAAGAAGCTTTCTACACCCTTCTCGACCCCCTCCTTCATAACCTTTCGCGACTACACCATACTATACCGGCAAAGTCTACAAGCACCGTAAAAACCATCGGCCATATGAATTATATTGGGAGGCATAATACGCCACATTTTGCACGGCGTTCAGAGAGACCAGGACACCCCTCTTTCATAAACCCAACCTCACCCATTGAAAGGAATTGTGAGTATACGACAGACTCGGATTTTTCGGTCGAAATTGTCTTAAAATAAGCGATAGCTGATCGTTCGAAACAAATGAAATTTTAGAGGAGGCTTTAAGAAATAAAATTACTCGAGGAACGAGAAGTTTGAGCCTTTAGAAGCTGAGAAAATTGAAGAAGAAAATGAAATCGTGCATCAAATTGGCTTAATTTAATGTTATAATTAAACTTTACCCTAAAGACAGATAATTAAAACAACTCATTTTCACCAAGTCACTTTTTATGAGCCTTATCAGTACTTGTCTTTAAGGTCAAGTTTACTGATAACATTAATTTAAACTAATTTGATTCTTGATTTCATCTTCTTCTTTAATTTTCTCGGCTTCTAATGACTCAAACTTATCATTTCTAAGCTCATTTTATTCCATGAAACCCCTTCTAAAATTTCATTCACGTCGAAAAAGTAGCTGTCTCTTTAAATAAATAAAAACATAAAGACGAAAAATCCGTGTAAAAGAGTATTGTGGAATACCTTGTCGTGAGAGATATTCTCACCAGAAGGAAATTCTACAGAATTTAAGTGTGTTCAGCCACTTCGTACAAATTACGGG
This sequence comes from Ericerus pela, assembly GCA_011428145.1. Classification (NCBI taxonomy): domain Eukaryota; kingdom Metazoa; phylum Arthropoda; class Insecta; order Hemiptera; family Coccidae; genus Ericerus; species Ericerus pela. The sequence continues at coordinate 1,046,389 of WOFM01000403.1, forward strand.
TAAGCCAGAACCAGATGGAACACTGGCGATTTTAGAGTCAGTTCGGTTGGTTTATGTACGGCTTATTTACACGCACACAAACACACGTATGTAGGATAATACGTACGTTGATGAGAACGGCCAGGTCGCATCATCCCTTATTGAGATAAGAGATGGCTGGCCAGTTCGTGTACAAATCGTGACATCATCTTATTGTGTCACGATTTGGTACTCGTACATTACCTGCAAGTACGTGCAGGTAATTACGATCGAACGTATTTTGTGTTATTTGCCTGCCCTTTGGGGCAGCGACTGTCGTCGAGGGGTCGAGCCCCTATACCTCGTACAGGAGAGTCCCCACAAGTATATTTCCTATGAATTTCAAAGGTTTCATGGAGTGGGGATAGAGACCTCATTGAAAACGACTAAATTGTGCCTCTAGTATAATTCATATGTTCGTTGGTACAAATTGTGTATAGCTGATTGATAAAAAAGAGCCGACAACAGAATGGAAAATGAGAAAAAAGAAAGCCAGGACGCACTTGACGTATTAAAAAATTTCAACAGCAGTGTGAAAGAACCCTTGTCGATCAAGTCGAGCGTACGATAATTTTCGGAAAGAGCGAAAAAAAATGGTACCATATACCCATCTTCTACACAACCTGCAGCCATCAATTGTGTATTTTATCCACCGCACGTGTGTACTGAAGTATCTATTTTTTTTTTTTTATCGAAACAACTTGAAGATACGAAAAAGTTCAAATGATTTAGAATCGTGATAAATGACTATCCATGTCCACCAAGTAAAGAGAATGAAAAAATTACATAGCGTTTTGCCCCCACCAAAATGTATTCGATGTCCGGGGAGGAGTTACGTCGAAACAAATAACTTGTGGCCTTCAGCAGTACCTACTGCTCATGTGCTCACCGTGCATACAGTGAGACACGATCTACCATCCACTCTTCTTTTCTAAAATTAAAGACAAAATGTATTCTATGTTGCGTTCTCGAGCAAATTTAACAGCACTTAGATCAGATACGCTTGTATAAAAGTGATTACAAAATTAATTTCGAGAATTAACACCACGAAAAGAACGGCTAACTGTCGTACAACATTTTTGATAAAGCACACTGCGTAGGAGAATCAAAACTACGATCACTGAATCTCGAATCTCCGCAGTTAAGTTACAGCTTTTAAATATTTTTGGAACAGATTTACTCCCACGGATGCGGTTGATCATTAATTTATATTAAAGACGAGAGATGTTTATTAAGGGAGCACTTACCGACCATCGCTAGTCTCAACTTTGGGAGGAAAGATCGAAAGTTAACATCACAATGAGCAGACAAAAACATAATGATCAACTTGATCCGCCGATATAGTGTCATAAATTTATTCAAGAACCAGTGTGGTCGTAATAATCTTTTAAGTTAACTAATACCGCTATAGATTAAACATGATAGGATAATAATCAGCGTGAAAGTCGGAGGGTTGAAAAATAAAATTCGTCTGCATGCTTTTCACTGCGAGCAGGAACTTTATTTCAATTTAATGCAATAATAATGTACTCTCAAATCAGTAGGTCACAGTAAGGCAAACTAGACGGATGCTTCTATCTCTAGCTCGAAAAATACTTTTGAAATAGGCTACTAATACTAAATCTCTTTCAAAGAGGCACTGTACCGAAAGAGCTTGAATTTAAGAATGCTTAAAATAATTATTAATGATAACACTACTGCCCTGGCGTACAAAATACCCCAATTGCATTACACACAAAAACAACCGCAAATATTTGCACTACAAATTCACATTACATCCATTACCACTTAGATTTTTTTCATACCTCACACACTTTCGATAGAACAGGAGTTCAAACAAAATTGATTCTTTCACAAACGCAGCAAGAAATCGAGCATAATTATAACAAAATTTCGCAAGACTGACTCTCGACATACAGTTTAAAAGTCTTTCCAGTCTCACAATTTTGGTACTGTACCTTTATTCTACAGCAATAGCAGTGACAAATTTGCACCCAATAAACATAGGTACGTAATTATTCCATCCCAACAACGAAGTTTAATGGACAAACGGTTTTCTGAGCATTCCTCAATTCTCATTGGACTGCGGTAAGTACAGTACACCACCTGTTATACCATTCACTCTTAGACTGTTAAACTCTCTCAGCGCCTTACTAGCAAAAACTGATTCTCGTGAAATAAAATGTTTTCTTAATTTTTGAAATGTCTAACACTACTGACACTCGATTTATCATTTTGACGAAGAGCTCACAAGAGAAAACGTTCATTAGGGAGAACTAATAAGAAAAAGTTATTCAAAATAGTTAGACGTAAGCCGAATCCGCAGGTTTAAAATTATTCTTCGCCAGTTTGAAACTTTCAAGTCCGAGCGAGAAATGCGTAGGTTATATAGAATAGTTGAAGTCTGGCATAGCTATGCGATGCTTGTAGCATTTTGCCAATAGCAGGCGCTGAGACGATAATGCATTGACCGACGATACCGCGGTTTAGCGAAAAGAAAATACGCTCCACGTTATCGTAGGTCGTTCTCTTTGCTCATTAAAAGCGAATCTACACGTCAAAATACCGACACTTTTGTTTATTAATGATCGTCACTGCAAACTTTAATCGATTTTCGACCTCTCTCTACAGGCATGAGTAACAGAAGAAGGAAATAAAATAAATTAAAAAAAATTTTTAAGGATAGCTTTTATTTAACTTAGCTCTCTAAAAAGTAGCAAAATAATTTTTCATAACCTACTTAACTTATTTATTCTTGTAACACAAAATAAAAGCACGGGCAAACTTGACTCATCATTATATATTTTCTTCTTGTATAAAAAGAAACCTACAAATATTGTTGAAAAACTTTGAATATTAATATGAGTAGCCTACAGACTTTGCTCAACTATCATTATAAATTAAAATTTATCTTCAACCCGACCTAATTCTTACAGTAACGTGTATTATCAATCATTATTATCAATATCCAAATTATCAAACAACTAATCAACAACCTTCGAATTATTTGTTTAAGACCGTTTTTCAGTGGATAGTTCTGTCTTCCTTCATCTACCAACTGGATTTGTATTCTAATTGAAATATTTCTTTTTTATTGCCCCACGCTTTTATTTTGTGTTACAAGAATAAATAAGTTAAGTAGGTTATGAAAAATTATTTTTCTACTTTTTAGAGTGCTAAGTTAAATAAAAGCGTATCCTTAAAATTTTTTTTAATTTATTTTATTTTTGAATTTTTAGGAATAAAAAATGTATAGGTAATTTGATGTAGATCTTAATTTCAAAATAATTATATCCTACTGTATTTGGATATTGAAGTTAAATGCTAGTAAGAAACATAATTCGTACTAATCTGAGAATCAAAACTTCATTATCTTATTTATGAAAACATAATTTTCGAAGTCTGTCCACTTCTGCAATTGCTTTTTTATTGCAAGGTTTTTTCCCAGTTAACTTGCTACAATCCAGTTCTTGAATTCAGAGTCCATCTAATGAGCGGATGCGACTGATAGAAACATATGCCTGGCCTTCAGCAAATTTTCAGAGTGGTATCGCTCTATTCTGAATTCTATGATGCAAATTTCAGATCATTTTATTGAGAAAGTGATCCACCCAGATTTTCCATACAAAATTTGAGTTCTAGACTATCAGATAATCGAAGTAATTTGAAGACATTGGTAAAATGTACACGACCTCTTCTACAAATTGAGAATTCCTCACAAATTCTCTTCGATTCAACGATGAATTAATGTCAATGAATTAATGCCATTGAATACACGCGAACTCGTCGATGAATCGAAGAGAATTGGTGTGGAATTTTTTTTGATTTGTCAAATAATTAATGCCATTAAATGTACGCAAACTCACCGACAAATCAAAGAGAATTCCTCACAAATTCTCTTCTATTTGTTGAGGAATGAATGCCATTAAATGAAATTTATGCGAACTAGTCGACGAATTGAAGAGAATTCCTCACAAATTCTCTTCAATTCATTGACTAATTTGTTTGAATTGAACAACATTGATTCATTGATAAGTTCGAGTACATTTAATGGCATTAATTTATCGACAAATTGAAGAAAATTTCTCACAAATTCTTGTCATACTAATACAAGGACCTGACCTGTTGAATTGGCATGGATCAGCCTGACAATTTTTACCGGTACCACTATTTTTTTTTGTCATTTTATCCAAAAAATAATTAATCTATATATATAAAAGAGGATGTATGTCTGTTTGTCTTTTATGCATTAGTACACCATTCATCCGATGGCCATAAAACTTTTGGAAGTTGTTGAGTATACTCCGAGAAGGTTTCTGGCATAATATGAAAATAAAATTTCAAAAAGTTGCCCAAAAAATTCCTGAAATATGACATTTTATTCAATATCAATATACTGAAAAACAATATTGCATCGATCTGGGGAAGAACATAAGTACATCGCAAAAAATATCGATTTTAGTTGTATACCTATGTGATAACAGTGACTGTGAGTTTGCTTCTAATTCCATTGCATAGGATATTGGGAGTTTCCATCAAAGTGGCTGACATCTAGTGGATTTTTATCAAACTAAAGTAGAGGTAATAGTGTATGTTATCAACAATGTAAATCTTATGTAAGTTTAGTTTTTTCTTTGATTTTTCTTAGTTTTGTTTTGAAGGAATAAGTGTTATAATAACATATTTATCTACAAACTGTTGAATATATTGGTGTGGAACAGACACATGTCCTTTAAACAGCAAACCATCAAGAATTTGTTCAAAAATTTGGATAGGTCTGTTTGTTTGCAATGGATCCTGTTATTAGCTCATTAATAGAATCCGTTATAAACAAACAAACCTATTTTTGATAACACACCATCACCTCTATTTTTTGTTGACTATAGCGCTCCCAATGGCAATGGAAATTACTAATAGTAATTCAATATAATATTGATATTATATCGATGATTTAACATCACTAGTCATCTTTCATACTGATACGAGACTGATAATAGATAATGAGCGAGAAGACTGATGTTGTTGTTCTTCAGTACGGATTTGGCAACTAATCAAAGAGAATTCATTATGAATTCTCTTTGATTCGTCGCCGTGAATTAATAATAATAATAATAATAATAATAATAATAAATTATATATACATACAATTTTTTTTAATAATCTGTCCAGTTACAGTGATCAAAGTCAATAAAATAATAAACATTAGTTCATTGTATGGTAGAAGATACCAGCTTAGATGCTATCATTGGAGCACTTAAAAGATCATCATAATTTTGCCAAAATTGTTTTCGTGAACTTGTACAAGAAAGCAACAAGCGTCGATGGGTTTTTATAGCTTACGTGAAAGTATAGTAGACTGGAGGAAATGTAAAAAATATATTAATTTTATAATTCTCTCTTTTTTCTTTGTTTTAGTATGTTAGATATATAAGTTTATGGTTATATTATAAGCCTTTTTTGCAGTCTTTTTAACTTACAGATAGTCCAAAATTTAATGTTGAGGAATAAAATACTTATATTCGAGACTTTAATAAATGAAATAGGTCAGTAGCCCACCTACACATTGAAAGTGGGGCTGAGCAATGATTTTTAAACATCGGTGTGAACATTATGGTATTAATTAGCATTATTATAGAGTTTTATATCTATCATTTCGAACTCGTCGCTGTTAAATTAATTAGGAATCGGCCATGAATCGAAGAGAATTCATCTACGAATTCTCTTGGATTTGTCGCCGTTGAATTAATCAAGATTCAGGGATGAATCGAAGAGAATTCGTAGATGAATTCTCTTCGATTCGTCGCCGTTAAATTGATCAAGATTCAACGACGAATTGAAGAGAATTCATCTACAAATTAAGGAATTCTCTTCAATTCGTCGAAACCCAGGAAATCTATACTTATTTGTCCCAATCACGTCAATTCGAGGTATTTTAAATTTTTTATCTGATAAATAAAAAACACACATCAAAACAATAATAAACGTTGTCGTCAAGTAGCGCTACCTGGGAACCGGCGCGCTGGAACTAATCAAAGCAAGTTAAATAAAAGCGTATAATAAAAATGAAAGGATTGCAGTCACATCAGCAACACCCATAGGTACTACGCTATCGTCATAATCGATAGCATGAAAAAGATTAAGAAAATATTTTTTAAGCAATCTTTAGTTTTTAGTGGGATAAGTCGAAAAATGGCCTCAACGTACGTAGGTATCCAAATTTTCAAATTTTTATATCATTCAACAAAGGAGTCGATAAATATTTAAAATTAATTTCAGAGCACAATTCTAATTGCTCCAACCGGAAATTATTTATAATTATATTATATTTTTCAAGAAACTATTTGCATAGTACCTATCAACGATTTTATTCATAAGATACTTATCCAAACAAAACCAGGTGTTAGTTTCTGTTGTTGACAGTTACAATACTGGCGCCCAAAAAACTTCGTATCGAAAAGATAATTTTATAAATACCGACAACGCAAAATCCGAAAATGAAATGATTTAGGATTTGAAAGCTGAGCACCAACGAAAAAAGTACTAACAAAAAGCAATGTTTGTACTCGAATATAAATTACATAATCGTGAAAAAGTGCATATTCGGTTTTCAACAAATATTTCGACTAAAGTTATTTTATTCGCGCGTTATACTGCATACACAGAGCAGAATATATTAATATGAAACAATCCAACGGGAATGATCGAAGAAAGGGAAAAAAAACCACTAAAAATATGAAAAACTTTTGCCATTCTGTTATCTTATCTCGCAGGCTCGAATAAACGGATATTTTTTCCTTTCTTCATTCCTGATTCCGTTGCAAGCAGAAAAAATAACATTTGGAAATAAAATTTTCAAAATAAACGCTGGTTTATCTAATATTTTTCCTACTTCCAACGAAGGATTAGGTTTTGAATTCGGAACAAAAATATTTCTTAAACAACGGCAGTGAAAAAAAAATGGCGAGTCCTGGAATGGGGCGGAAAATACAAAAAATAGGCGAACCTTAAGGTAACTGTTTTTTGAGCTTTCCATTCGTTAACTTCTTTTTCATCTTCTTTTCTACAATTTTTTCTTTCCTTTTCTTTCCTTGCGAAATTCAATCACTTAAGGGCAGAAAAACGATGTCACTAATTTCTGCTGGAAAAGATTTCCGGCAAAGAAAGATAACATGAAATTACAGAGAAATGCAACCAATGTAAACGTCAATTGCGTTTATTTTTTCGATGAGTTAACCTCTCTTCTTTATCTCATATTTACGCTACGACGAACTTTTCTTTACGATGAGTAATGTACTTTTAATCCTACTCTGGCGAAACCATTTCATGTCTTTGCGGATGAAAAATCAAATCACGGCTCTCCAGTTATAGTTTATATAGGTAAGAGAAAGAGACAGAGATATCGATTTGCAACTAAAAATTAATTTCTATTTTTCATTGGTCATTGGCTCGAGCAGAGTGAAAATGCGCTTCATACCACAGTGTATTGTACGAGGACAGACCGATGAACAGAGATCTTACTTTCGTCTTATATTCATTGCCTGCGTTTTCAATTGCGGTCAATAAAAAAAAACAAAAAAACAAATAATAAGTTTAGGTTAAAAACGAATTTAAAAAAAATAAATTTCCATTTCTTTTTTAGCTTTAGCTTCATGCGAAATAAATATTATTTCGTTGCGGAAGGTTGGCTGTAGTATTGGTATATTCTAAAATCACAGCAGTTAGTAGAATAAAATCTTATAATAAGTTTGGGTTAAAAACGAGTTTTTAAAAGATAAGTTTTTATTTTTAGGCACTAGCTTCTTGCGAAGTAAATATTATTTTGTTTGTGGAAGGTTGGCTGCAGTATTGGTATATTTTAAAATCGCAATAGTGAGTAGAATAAAAGCTTTCAATTTTTACAACAGCCGATCAATTTTTACTACAGCTTGGCCCAAAAGGGGTGTCAAACCCTCAAACTTCCCCTCTCGCGCGGCCCCTGAGTGCTATTTTCTGTTGGTTATGTAGGCGTGCTTTTCCCAAGTTGAGTTCTGCAATATGCAGAATTCGATATTCGACATTAAATTTGTTGTAAGTGAATATTCTTGTATATTTTGAGGAAAAAAAAACAAAAAAAAAAACTAAAATTATAATTTTTTATGTATCCATTAATTAGAGTAAAAACGACGTAAGCCAGATTGAGACTAACACCACGACCCGACACCCGACTATGTAAGACATACACCGACGATGCCAGACCAAGAACTGACTCTGACAACTTAACGTGGTGGTCCTGTTTTTGCTCATCACTAATTCAAACAACATCAACAATTTTTATCCCAATCACTCGGAGCAGCATGTTTAGGTGTAGTTCTGGATGATAGAAGACCGTTACTTCCTTCGAAACGTATTTGATAAAATAATCGATGTATGTCTGTTTAAATACGCGAAAAATGAACAAAAATTCAATTCATATTGCCTACAGGTCGCACCCACAGAATCCTTGCTTTCGCTGCGAGCTGATTCAGTTTCCAAATTTTTAGCCCATCTCTCTTCTGCCCTACAAATTCAATCAAAATGATAAAAAACTCTAGCGTGCTGTAATACCAGCGACAGCAGACACCACCTACGTACACACCTACCCTTTCAGCGTCACCAAAACTTCACTTTCAACTCGACGGGTCCACAAAAGCCACTCGAACATAAAGATTTCTGCGCCAGACAATCGCAGCGACCGAAACAAATAAATCTTTCATTTGATATTCTTTCTCATTCTCGATTTCGGTCGTACGGTCCCTAATACTAACGAGCGCATGAAATAGCAAAATATTTCGAAAATCGGAAGATGTTTGCGAAAAAAATTTTTGCACATCTGTTAGCCTTTCTTATTTTCTCTCAGTTCCATAGATATTATTTTTCGCCGTATCTACGAGCCTCTCTCACTCGGCAACACCTCCGCACAGTTCCTCACTATCTTACTCCTTTTTTCTCACGCGAATACGTATACGTTTTGAATTCATATTTTTTAAGAGCGTTTCGATGTCGGCTTTTCTTTATGAAAAATTGGCGACGTAGTTTTTTGCTTCCCCTTACGTTTTTACGTTTCCCTCTGGTTTTGAGAATTTTTTTTTTTTTTCCAACGAGGAAGCGCAGGAGCAGCCATGCGACGGCGAATGTGTACGCGATTTTGAAGGAAATTGCCGCCATAAAGCATTTACTTTCTGCCAGCAGCCATTAAAATGGTGGTGGTGGTGCGATAAAAGGTATCGAGTTGCGAGGGAGGAAAGGGCGGAAACGCGCGAAAGGGGAGCACGGAAGTATTTATTTTTTCGTTACGCTCATTTTAATTTGAAGATAGATTATGAAACGTATACATTCTTTTTCTTACGTACGTTTTATTGCGAATTCGGAATTTATGCGGCGAAATTATGGCACTGTGAAACGCTGGACAATCGCGATGTTCGCCATTACGCGCTAAGAAACAAGGTATGGGCGGTTTGGAAAATTATTAGCCAGCTAATTTAACCAAATGAAGGGGGTAGGGGAAAAGAGAGAGAGAATGGAAACCATCTCCTCGAATCTGCACAAAATAATTACAAATGCATATACATAATTATTATGAATACCACCGCAAAAGTAATATCCACCTATTTAATCTAGAAAATATGATCAGTAATTTCTTACACAGTGTTTTCAAATTCGAGAAATTTTCTCCAACACTTTTAAACTTATTTCTAGTTTAAATTTGGACAGAATACCGAAGCTCAGTATCGGTAACTTGCAGTAAAACCAATAACCATGAAAAAAAAAAACAAAACTTCAAACAACTTGGTAAAATAATTACATTTCATTAGAAACTTAGCACCGACTAAAACACAATAAATTCTAGTGATGGAAACAATATCGATAGGTACTTGTCAGGAATGTGTTACATCGATACATATCGATACATTCTGATATTTAAAATTATCGATATTTTCCATAAAAACGTGAACAAAAGTTGTAAGTTAGCAGTATTCTTTTTTGAAAAAATTATGATTCAGCATGAACAGCTTGATGGAGGAACTGATGGAAAAAGTATCGACATTTATCATCACTAATAAATTCATCGCTATCTATTGGCGTGAGACCAATTACTAGAGTATTCCCATACTTGCCATACCTACTGAAGCTAAAACTTATCAATGGCTTGGTGAGTTAAGATTAAATCATGAGAAGGTGTCTTTAAAACCAGGAAATCACTTTTAAAACAAATTATGTTTTATTTCTTGTAAAATCGATGAGTGTTTGCCCCTGTGAATAATTAGAATAGCATGAGATACGAAAGATGCTAAATGAAAAATGAAAAAAGGTGGATATATAAATTCAAGAGGAAGATTCTTATTATATTTTTAAGAGAGTTGGGTATTAGAGGGAACAAGAAGTATTGCAGAGACCGAAATGATTGAATTGAAAAGCTGCACTTTAATGACATCGTGTCTTCTGAAATTAAAACTGGGATACAGGGCAGAACTAACGATAACTTCGAGAGATGATGATATTAATATTTTATATGAATTACATTAACAAATACCAAGTTGCGTTAAAAAAATCGTTTCAAAGGTGAGGAAAAAAATTAAAAATTGCAGACATATTTTTAAAAATTCGTTCAAATATATTTCATAAAATTCGTAAATTTACCTTCAACATAGGTTGATAAAGCTCCAATGCAAAAGAAAAGTTCCATTCAATGACGATAGCCATCCCTTGGGATTTATCATTAGGTTTAGGGATTCATGAGAACTTTTTGAAATTTTCTTTTTTAAAGAATTTTTGTTTCTAAAGAATTTTCATCAAATTTCTAGGGTTTTTTTCAACAATAATTACTGCAAGCTAAAGTACTTTTCATAAAATTTGATGAGTAAATAGAAATACTATTGATCACAAGAAGTTATGCCGAAAGAGAGAATTAAGTTTATTTCTAGGATTTTAGAACAGCCATCTTCCATAATAAGTTATACCTACTTTTATAAATAGATGTACCTGCAATGAAAATGTGCTGAATGACATATAACGCACATTTTTTGCATCTAGAACAGAAGGTATAAAATGCCGATTCTGGCGCACATACAGGGTGTCCGAGTTTTATATTTTCGTTCGTCGACGAGATAAGGAGGCGGCGGTAGGAGGGAAGAGGTTTGAAAAAGGTACGTTCGTGTTTTAGATAACTATGATGATGAGGCGGGTAGGAGGGACAATGGAATATATGTGGTGTCCGAGAATTAAAAATTACGTAGACTATGAATAAAACAATCAAATTTAAAATGGGGAAGATAAAATTTACAACGGGGGCTGTTAAAATTTAAAATGGGGGAGATAAAATGGTGGAAAGAGGTGGTATATGATAAGAGTAATAATAAAAGTGAAAAATTGACGTAAGATAAAATGTAAACAATGAATAAAAATTTTCCCGTAGCCCTATGATTTTTGCTGTAAAACTGGTCGACTAATATAAATTCAAATTTCAAAATATTTTTCCTCTCCGAATAAACATACCTATATACCTATAGCCTATATATAAAATTCGTACCACCAGGATTAATTTTTACTTGTGTAAACTATTTATCCTGTAACTGGTGAGCAGGTAATTAGCAGCTTGCATTTAGAAAGTGGGTATAACCTTAATGATTCTAGCACATTTTCATCGGTAGAGTTTACAATAACTATTGATACATTTCAATCGTGGGTATCTAGTCTATACACGTGCAAACTTTCTGTTTTGTGTTTTAATTTTTTTTAAATAAAATATTTGGAAATATTCTTCTTAAAGTAAGTAAAATTATTTAAAATTTTTATAAAAATTCACGAATAATATTTTTTTAAATTAAATCGCAAATCAATTATAAAAATTAAAATTTCAGATGGAATCTAGCAGCAATAATTCTTTCGAAGCAGCTGGAGGCAGTGGTGCAAGTGGCAGTGGTTACAGAAATGTAAGTTACAATTTCATATATGAAATAGAATCAAAATTTATTCGTATTTTTACCCTATTTGCAAATATTCAAAAAATGTTTAAAGAACACAACGTCCAGTCTCTCCCATAACATTCAATAAATACTTTATAAATTAAATTTGGGGGTATACATAGGTAGTTCAGAATAAATAGATTGATAGATAGATAGATAAATAGTGTAAAATATTTGATATATATACAAATTTCAAAATATTTATCATTCTTCTGTAATATTTACAATGGACGTTTTATTATTATTAATACGTAGGTAAATCCGAGAAGAAGAGGAGCTGAGGACAAAGACAAAGATTCTTGCCAGAATGATCTTATTAAATGTATCGCGTGTGGTTCAAGTCATATCAAAACATTTTGGTATCGCCACCTCTTATCAAAAGTGCATAAAAATTCAGTTCGCCAAAGAGGTATCAATGGTGATAAAGCTTTTGAATTTGGTGTAATTCTGCATAAAGTGGCTGATAACTCAGTGTACGATATCTTATTCGCATCTAGCAATGAAAATGGTTTTGCTTGTCCATTACTCACATCAGTTGAGGAAGCAGGTCTGGAGGAGACCCTTCATGCTGCTCAATCAATGATTGAAATGTTCTTCACTCATTTCCATCGAGGCATTATTGGAAGATTAGAAGAGGCTCTTGTCTTCCATGATGCCATTAAAGTTCACTGTTCGCTAAGTCTCAATATTCAAAAATTTACTTCTGATGGTCAGGTCATGTATAATGACATTTCACTCCGAACAACTGCCCAAGAAATTTTTGTCGGTTCAAATTAGGAGCAATGGTTTTCATCCCTAATTGAACGGATGTTAATCAAGTATGAAGAGAATGCGCATCGAGGTTCAAATTGGACTTTGCTCCGAATCAACAACCTGGAATTGCATGTAAGCAAATTTTCACCTCTCACTGCTTCCTCATATATCGTGTTACCTCTAGAAATTTCGCAAAAGAAGGCTGTAATAAATGTACAAAATTTTCATGATGAGTTTTGTTTTCAATACGCAATCCTCCCAAAAATTTTACATGAGATAAGACCAAAAATTAAAGATTTACAATGAGTTAGTCGATACACAGAGGAATACAAAAACTTGTTCAATTTTGCAAATATCTGATTTCCTACCCCAATATCTGACATCTCAATCTTTGAAAAAATAATCAAGCATCTGTAAATGTGTATGGGCTGACTGAGAAGAACAATGGTGGTTTTGACAATAATCAAGGAGAGTTGTTGGTATATCCAATACAAATAACTGAGAACTATGTGAAAGAAAAACATTTCAACTTGCTATACATACAAGATGAACAGTCTTTCTCTCATAATAATGATATTGTCAATGGCCATTATTGTTATATCTCAAATTTGAGTCGACTCGTCAGTACTCAAAATAACGAACACGGACATCCGGTACACATTTGCCATAGGTGTTTACAGTGTTTTTATAGAGAAAAAAGTTTGACTGATCATGAAAAATTCTGCAAAACACATGAACCTGTGAGGTCACTGATACCTGAAGGAGATGGTGCAAGACTTTTAAAAATCACCGTTTCCTGCAGAGGATACCTTACATTGTCTACGCAGATTTTGAATGTGCCCTTGTCCCATTTTCAACAGCAAATTGTGATCTGAATGCAGAAGGATCCTTTACTGAGAAGACCCATGTTCATCTACCAACATCTTACTGCTACTACATCGTTTGCAGCAACGAGGCTGATACTCAAATTTAAATGTCAAATTTGAAATCCCCATACCCAAAAACCTACATATCGATATATCACACCCCTACCCCACTATCCCCTATCCCACTATATCATTATCCCCCTACCCCTGAGCCTAACGCCCTTACGCCCATTTGGATACGATTTTTAATATCAAATTCGAAATCCTCATACCTGAAAACTTACATATCGATATATCACACTCCTCATTTCACACACATATAATATTTACTTCGAAACCCCTTGTTTCACCCCCGTACGCCCTTCCTGCTAAAGTTATTAAGGTTATATCCACTTTCTAAATGCAAGCTGCTAATTAACTGCTCACCAGTTACAGGATAAATAGTTTGCAAGTAAAAATTAATCCTGGTGGTACGAATTTTATATATAGGCTATAGGTATATAGGTATGTTTATTCGGAGAGGAAAAATATTTTGAAATTTGAATTTATATTAGTCGACCAGTTTTACAGCAAAAATCATAGGGCTACGGGAAAATTTTTATTCATTGTTTACATTTTATCTTACGTCAATTTTTCTTTTTTATTATTACTCTTATCATATACCACCTCTTTCCACCATTTTATCTCCCCCATTTTAAATTTGATCGTTTTATTCATAGTCTACGTAATTTTTAATCCTCGGACACCACATATATTCCATTGTCCCTCCTACCCGCCTCATCATCATAGTTATCTAAAACACGAACGTACCTTTTCCAAACCTCTTCCCTCCTACCTCCGCCTCCTTCTCGTCGACGAACGAAAATATAAAACTCGGACACCCTGTATGTGCGCCAGAATCGACATTTTATACCTTCTTAGAACCAAAAAACTTTTTTTTTGCTATTACTAACCCTGTACAGTGTACCTACACACATTTTGAGAATTTAATTTCTCTCAATCCAGAGATTTCTAATTCCATTCAAATGACAGCAATCCTTCATTTATGAAATCTGATTTTGAAGAGTCTTTACGACGCCAGGAACCGAGGAATGACGTTGATTTTTAGAGTCACAGCAGAAGCTTCTTATTTTTGCTAGGCAGGGAATTTGTCAGGTAGGATATAAAGATCACAATGAAACAAGGCAGTGGTCTTGTTACTGGTGACATAACGAAAGGCTATCTTAGGGGAAGCAGAAAAAACTAAAATGGCTAACTAAAATTTTTAAAATTTTTAACAGTTAAAAATTGTAAAATCGCCAAAAAAACAGAAGCATGATTTGCCAATTGAAAGGTATAACAGATAATTTTGCTCTGGCAACTAAAAGGTGTAACTGCTAATTTTTCTGACTTCAAAATTGCCAACTGTATAAAATTTTCAATTGTTAAAAACAAAAAGGGTCATCAACTTTCACGATTTGCCAACTGTCCAACTGACGAGTGGAAAAATCCAACTTACCAATAACCATGGGGGCAAGCGTTCCTCCTTGCCCCTCCTAACTCTGTCTATGCCAGTAACTAATTTACGATCATCTTTCTTGCAGATTATATTTAAGTTAAAATATCAGATCTAAATGTAAGCAAAACTTAGGTGAGATTCGCCGTCACATCCATCAGCGAATTCTAACCATAGCAACAACCAAAAAAAAAAACATCTTTAAATTGAACGTATTAAACAATACAAAATTCTCTTCATCTCATCATTTGATACATACCGAATTCAAGTATTTAATTAACTGAGTAAAATAAACCCACTTGTTTTGAAGCGCCTAAAAATTGAATAAATAAATTTCAGGTACTTTACACTATACATCGTACAGAACGAAGATCGTATTTCCAAAAATTTAAACTAAGTATCGTGAGAACCAAGATCAAAATTCATGCAAGGGATTCAGCGTAGCGTCAGTCTTCCAACTCGACACCTTTGAAAAAAAATTTGCTTTCAATTTTTTTCTTTTTTCAGATGAAAAATGACGTATTGCCTCTTTTTGTCGGTCTGACGGCCGTTTCCCTTTTTTCCATCCTCTTTTATCCAAAAAAATATACTTCGCTACAAGCGAAGACGAAATTACACAAGGCACAATGGCTGCTGCTGCCTTGCCCACACTTTCAACAATTTATGCAACAAATAAAATACAAAATTCCTGAGAATATTAACAGTTAACATGTATAAAGCAGAGGAAAATAAAAAATAAAAAAACAAGCTATGCACAATTTAAATTCGGCAAAAAACCTGAAACCAGCGTCCAAAGAAGTCGCTTGCAAGGCATGTGAATTTCAAAAAATGGAAGAGATTAAATTTCGCAAATAAATTAATATTCGTCGTATATTTTTTTCCTCCACGGTTTTTAATTCTTTAAAAGGGTTTATTTTTAATGCGTCGGACATTAATTGGATGATGAAGGATGTCTGAAAGAAGAAAAGGAAGTGGACCGTATTTAGAAACGAAGGAAGAATCAACTATACGATTTCAGAGTAATGGAAATTAAAAAATAATTTTGAAAAAAAAAATCCAACTACATTATTATCGGATATTTTGTAGTAAAGATTCATACTTTCGACGAATTTTTTTCACAAACATAAAACTGATCGCGTGAATAAAATGATCAAGAAATTAAAAGAATTCCCGATTTGAGGTTCTTCTTTTTGGACCGATACCACAACTATTCGGAATGAAACTCGTTCATATTTCATTAGTTATGAAGAAGTTATCCACCATTACCGATTTTAGATACTCAATTAAGTTGCCTCTGGGTTCAAAATCTGCCAGGTTTCCAACTGAGTTGTCCCTCGGTTCAAAACTATCATTTTCTAGACACTCTTCTAGTTTTGAAAAATTGAAAAAAAAAGTTTTGAAACTTACATTTTTCAACAATAAAAATAATTTTACAAACTATTTTTCATTTTCACTTTGATTATTGATTCACGATTAATTTGACAGAACTTCATTTTTACTTTGATTAAATCTGTATCTTATACGCCATTAGTGATTTCATGGATATAGTACGAGGATCTCATTTCGAATCATAAGCTACTGAATTTTATTCGTTCATATCGATTCTTTCATCCCATATTCGATGAAGAACTGGGGATTCGTTACTACACTCACCTAATGCAATACTTATTCATATTTTATACTATAATACGAGCAATAATTGTATGTGTGTATGTATATGTATGTATGTGTTGAGAAGTCCGAGATCTGGACCTCAAAATAAAAATTATTTTCAACAAACATAAGACAGAATAATGACGTCACAAGTTCAGACAAATTTTTGAGAGACAAAATTCGAATTCGGACATTATATTATCCGAATTCGAACTCGTATTCAAATGAAGACATGAAGACAGAAATAAAATCTGATTCTCTTTCAGGCAATTATAATACATTTTATTTCAGTGACAATTTTTCCGAATTCAGACAATTTCAGACAATAATTTGGTTCGATCCGACAGACTGGCGCAATGAGACATATATTAAATGAAGACGAATTAAATGAAAGTAAAAACCCATCGACGGACATGAATGCAGCCAACCTTTTTTATCTCTGCTCGTTCCACGCTTTGCTTGCGGTTTGCAGTCATCTAATATATTTTATTGCATTTTGCTTTATCAGTCATCCACGTGCGCTTTTTGCCTATTGTATGTCGACATATATTAATTTCTAATATCTGTAATTTTATTGGCTGTAGACATTCGGTAATTCCTCTCGCTCTATGTTATCGACATCGCATGTTTGAAGGCAATTAGCAGACAATAAGTGGGGAAATTTCCTCGACAAAAATAAGCTGATTTGTGAAGACGAACTTCAAATCAAGACTCACTCTTTCTTTCACTCTCAATCTCGCAACACACTTACTCCTCATTTTCTTTTCACCACAATCACACGTCATCTTCTCTTCATTCTCAATCACACGTCATTCTCACACTCTCGATTTTGCACTGGCGACACCCGGTACTAGGTTCGTCTTTGCAAATGAGTCCTTCTTGTGTAGGCGGATAGTAGCAGGTCCAAGTCACAAGTCGTACGTTTAAGTCCTCACGTTAGGCAATTTTATAAATGTACCATCTTCGGATGCAGATATGATTCAATCTGATCTACCTTGAAGACAACTAGGATGGTAGTTTGTGTTCCAGATAGGTTCAGTTGAAGACAAAGGCAGATTAGGGATGTTCTTTCGTCATGAAGGATCAGTAGTGACGACACACAAGACATTTCTAATTTCGCCAGTTGCACATCGCACTTCAAGGCGATCTTTTGAAAACACCTACGAGGT
Source organism: Ericerus pela (assembly GCA_011428145.1). Lineage (NCBI taxonomy): Eukaryota > Metazoa > Arthropoda > Insecta > Hemiptera > Coccidae > Ericerus > Ericerus pela. Next base: position 1,064,324 of record WOFM01000403.1, read on the forward strand.
GAAGCATCAGTCGACAATACGATCAGATGGACTTCCTGGCACCTGCAAGGAGGGAAATTTGGTGTGTTGAAGACAATTTTCAGACAAGCTTGGTTCGAGATGACTGCCTTGCTCTGTCATATAAAGGCCGCGTCGAGCCTTCTTTCTTCACATAGTGGATTTGATTCCATCTATGTCAGTAATTATCTCACCTCACCCTCACTTACAACCAAAAGCTCCAAGACCTAAAATTTCATATTAGGAGTCTTTTACACAACCAAAACCATCACTCATGAAGACACACAATTAGGTGAAGACACAACAGCTTTCTGATGGTTTCCCCTACTTGTTGTCTGCAATAGCTTTTTTTTTTAACTTTTTATTTTTTCCGCTACACACTATGCTTTGTTCCGCTTTGTCGACACTATAGTTCTTTTGTAATTATAGTCTTTGACAAAATAATTCTGCTGTTCGTTTTTGTAGGTTTTGAACCTTGTATGGATCGAAACTTTGTTAGGCTCTTCTTTCCACACAACTTAGCTTATTGCTGATTCGTCATATTAATTTGCTGAGGTATGAAGACAAAAGTAAGCTGCGTTTTGCCGTGTCTGATGAAGTCTAATTCAAGTCAAGAAGAATTCAGCCGTAGGACATAGTCAAAGTCAAAAAATAAAATGTCTTGAAGACACAATTCAAGACCCCTCGAGTCAGTGTTTCGGCTGCATGATGCCCTAACTTTAGGACATTGTGACGTCATTAGCATTTAAACACCACTATACATTAAAGGTTGACTTTATGACACGTGACAGGAATCGATTTCGTATGCCTCATAAAATATTGGCGACTGTGGCAGGAATCAATTTCGGACGCCTCAGTGTGTATGTATGTATGTATATGTATGTATGTATGTGGGTATGTAGGTATGTATGTACGTATGTATGTAACCGTGTTCTGAATAACTACACCAACAATGTTATTGAAATTTACAGGAATAGAGGGTTTTTGGGTACGAAAAAATGATTCAGATAAGTCCCAAGTTTGAGACAATTTGTTGAACAGAAATATGAGCATTTCAGTTTATCCAACAGCGCAGTAAGCGATAACTGATGAAAAATTTGCTTGGCTATAAGTAACAGATAGATAAGGTTTTATTATCAAATTTTGGTAGGCCTAGGCTGCTTATGATTATTAAGATTTATAACAAATGAAGTAATGAGTTTATAGTTGCTGTTGGAAATTACACACAGGCTAATATTATCGTAAGAGAAGTTTATAGTTGTTTTCACTCTCTCACTATCACAAATTCAGTTGTTACTTGTCCTTTCATTTTCGTAGCCGTTTCTTTTATCGTACTGTGCGCGTCCATGTGAAGACTATTCCAATAAAAGTTTCAATCTCGTTTGGTGTATTTTGTCATGGTAGCGAGCATGGTTTATCATTTTTTTTTCCTTTTTCTTTTAAATAAAGTGAGTCTGGTAAAATCAAAAATCAAACCTAGCTTGAAATTGTCCTTTTTTTTTGTCCAAATTTTTCACTTAGTTTAATTTTTTTTTGCGTACGTCTTTGAATCATGGCCATGTCATTGGAGAAAGGTGAATTCCTTATACCAAAATTTGATGGACAAGACTATCGCAAGTGGAAATACTGCTTGAATTTATTTCTTGAATCAAAAGAACTGACGTCTGTGTTTGAACCAGCGCCCAAGGAAACAGATAAACTAGCAGAATTCAAAAAAAAAGACGGCATGGCAAGAATGTACATTGTTCATGGGTTAAGCAAGAATCAAATAGACACTGTAATGGCAGAAACAACAGCGTATGGTATGATAACTAAACTAGATAGTATTTATGCTTGCGGTGATAGAACCTTACGCCTCTTGGCAAAAAGGAAAATGTTTGACATAAAATACAATGAAGAAGAAGATCCTTGAGAATTTTTATTGAAATTTGACCAGTTATTAAATAATTTGGTTAGTACTGGAGCCGAGGTTGATAAAGAAGATAGATTAGAATACTTGTTGTTAGCATTACCTGAAAAATACAGCTATCTATCCAATTTAACGTATTCTATGCCTAAAGAAAATCAAATTGTTGAATTTATTAAGGCCAAATTAATTACCAAACATGAAAAATGAAGCAGAGAGACAGCCAATAACAATGGCAACACTGATCCTGTTGCTAAAACTGAAGTGTTTGCTGTAAATAGAAGGATTGGCAGTAACTCTGGAGGAAAATGGCGCTTAATTGGATACTAGAATTCAAGGCCAAATTGTGATTCATCGTCTCAATTCTCTAAAAACAATGATCCCAAACAAAAATCAAACTTTGTTTGTCACAACTGTGGAAAGGTTGGCCATTTCCGACGTGAATGCAAAGCACCAGTACAGAGAAATGGCAACAGACCAGATCAGTCTCAACTTCGTGAGTATATTACGGAAACAAGCGAGGGAGAACCGAAATATGATGCTGTCAATATTAACGCTTTTCATACTGAGGTGTTAAATTCAGAGGTGGACCAATCAACGAGTAGCGGTGAAACAAACAGTGATTTACCCATCAGTCTCATCATAGATAGTGGCACAACTGATGGAATTGTTAATAAAGAAGAATACTTTTTTGAATAAGTAAAATTAAATCCACCTGTCTCAATAAAAGTTGGGGATGGGCATACTTTAATGTCTAATACTATTGGTAATATTCATTTTGTAAACTTTATAAATGGTGTACGTAAGGAAGTTTTAATTAAGAATGTTTACTTGGTACCTAAAATGGAAAGAAACCTAGATAGTATTTCTCGAATAGATAAAGCAGGTTATTCAGTTCTTTTTCAAGGTGGTTCAGCCACAATAAAGAATACTCATTTTGAAACCATCGGTATAGCAAATCTAAATCAACGTTTGTACGAATGGAAGGGCTATGTAATATGTACACGTAGGGCTATGTCTGTTTCTAGTTTTTCCAGGTTGTCATTGAAGGAAAAATGGCATCGAATGTTGGCTCACGTAAATTTCAACGATCTAGCTATATTGTGTAGGAATATCTTAGCAGATGGTTTGCCAAACAATATTGACCAGGAACCAATGAAATGCGAAGTTTGTATGGAATGTAAGATGGCCAATGTGAAGTTCAACAATAATCGGACTCGTGCATCCGAGATTTTGAAAATTGTTCATACTGATGTGAACATTGTAAGTAACCCACCTGGTTTTAATTGAGAAAAATTGTTTGTGTGTCTTTTGTTGATGATTTCCACAAGCTAGCAATGGTGTATTGCCTGGAATCAAAGGACATGGTCGGTGAAAAATTAAAGGAATATGTAAATCTCATGTCAAACTTGACTGAAAAAAATGTGAAAATAATTCGCTGCGACCGGGGTAAGGAGTATATGAATAAAGATGTTTTTAGTTTTTGTAGGAATAAAGGTATTAAACTGGATATAAGCCCTGCGTACACACATGAATTGAATGGAGTGCAGAAAGATACAATAGAACAATAATGAATCCAGCACGTTGTTTGCTAAAAGAAGCTGGACTGGATAAAAAGTACTGGCTGGAATGTGTAAAAACAGCAGCATATTTGGGAAACCGATTGTTAGCCAATACTGTCATTAGGAAAACACCATACTAAGTATTTTTTGGTAAAAAACCTAATGTTTCTAATCTACGTTTATATGGGTCGAATGTGTTTATAAGAATTCCAGATGTTCGACGACATACAAAGTGGGATGATAAAAGTACAAAAGGGAAATTGGTTGGATACACAAATAATGGATATCGCGTCTTGGTTAATGGAGAAGTAATTTGTCATGTTGAATTTATGGAAGAAACAGTACCAGCCATATCGATAGGGGAAACACCACCAAAAAGTGACCCAAATGCTGCAATAACAGATAAGGGAACAGACTCCAGTAATCAACAGTCTGAAAGGCCAACACGACAAAAGAAACTACCAAGTAAATATGACGACTTCATTATATTTGCAAATCTTGTGTCATCTGTTGTAGCTCCACTAAATTACGAAGAAGCTGTGACAAGTGAAAACTCAAATCTCTGGCATAAGGCCATGGTTGCGGAAATGGAGAGTCTGAGGAAAAACCAAACATGGAAACTAGTTGATTGTCCAACCGACAAAAACGTAATTCAGGTAAAATGGGTGTATAAGGTAAAGGAAAATAATACTTCCAAAGCTCGTGTGGTTGCGTTAGATTACTAACAACTACCTGATCAAGAGGAAGAAAATTATTCACCTGTCGCACGAATTGCTACACTTAGAATGCTACTATCCTGTGCCTGTCAATTCAAATGGTACATACACCAGATGGACGTACAAACTGCTTTCCTATATGGGGAAATACATGGTGAAGTGTATGTGGAGCAGCAAAAAGGTTTTTAAAACAACCCAAATAAAGTATGCAAACTGCAGCGGTCTTATATGGCCTTCGTGGGTCACCAAGAGCCTGGTACAACTGCTTCGACATTTTCATGAAAGAGAATAGTGGAGAACTGCCTGTATATAAAAGAGGTTGAGAAAGGTATATTCGTTTACTTACTCATTTATGTAGATGACTTGTTGTTGTTTTGCTCTGTTGAAAGCCATATTATCAAAGTTTAGGAACAACTTGAAAAAAGATTTGAAATGAAAGATATGGGAAAAGTAAGCAGTTATTTGGGCATCAACATACAGTATTCCATGGAGAATGGCACTATGAATCTCAGTCAAGAGAAATACATCGATTCCTTGGTGCAAAAACATCAACTCGAATATGCTCGTCCATTCAAAACACCAATGGAGAGTAACTTACAGTTAATCCTCGCTGAGAGGTCGGATGAAAATCTAAAGTATAAAAACTTAATTGGCTCTTTATTGTATATCAGTGCCTGTACTAGACCTGATATATCGTATTACGTATCATATTTGTCTCATTTTCAATCTTCCTTTTCAGAAACTCACTTCAAGTATGCACTCAGGGTTCTAAGTTATCTTAAGTACACAAAAAATCTGAGTTTATGTTATAGTTCCAATTTAGGATGCACTTTAGATATCTGGACGGATGCAGATTGAGTATCTGATGCTAGTGACTGTAAATCTACTTCGGTCATACTGATTTGTGTTTTTGGCAATCCTGTTCTATGGATTTCCAGGAAACAAAAATGTGTAACCAGAGCATCAACACATGCAGAATTTGTGGCCCTTGCAGATGCAGTAGATGAGGCGTTATATCTCATGTATATTTTGGAAGAACTGCATATATCGGTTCCAAAACCTGTTTGTATTAATGAAGACAACTCAGGGGCCTTGTGCCTAGCTGAAAAAGGTAATTTTGGTAAGAACTCTAAACATATTGGTGTGGCATATCATTTTGTGCATGATTATGTAAGCCAAGGTCTATTTTGTATGAACAAAGTCGAATCCTCAAAAATGCTTGCCGATTAGGTTCAAATCAGTTTCAGGAACTAAGAAGGCATCTTAATCTGATACCTCTCGAATAAACTTTTATGGTTGTCTTTCGTATGTGTTTTATTTTTATTTTTATTGTAACTTTAGCAAACTAGTCGTTTGCCTACAAAGATATTTTATTCGTCATCACTATTTAATTAGACTGAATTTCTTTATTATTGTTGTACCTTATGTTAAGTAGTATGTTTTACCATATTTGTTTGTGATTCGTAATTTTATAATTGTAAACTATAATTTATATTTTCCTCCTAAATCTAATTTTTTTATAATTATAAAATTAAGGAGTGTTGGAAGTTACACACAGGCTAATATTATCATAAATCTTATCGAGAAGTTTATAGTTGTTTTCACTCTCTCACTATCACAAATTCAGTTGTTACTTGTACTTTCATTTTCATAGCGTTTCTTTTATCGTACTGTGCGCGTCCATGTGAAGACTATTCCAATATAAGTTTCAACCTCGTTTCGTGTATTTTTTCAGTTGCAATCTTTAATTTTACTCTCGAGAATCGAGATATGTTATAAAAATATATTTATGAAATTTCCAGCTTAAATTAAATTAACAAATTTTCTTTTAATTTCTACATCGGATCAAAGCTCGGTGAACCAGGTACTATTTCCTTATATTAGGACGGTAATGATTAGGCAGGTTCTGTATTTTCAACTCGAACGATAATCATTGATCAACAAGATCATCATGATATTACATAACTGATATTACAGACAATTATATTTTTCACAAATTTCACGTTATTAAGGATATATTCACTTCGAGGAAAGCATGAATGAGGGGCTTGAAAAAGTTGTTTCAGGACCAAATATCGTGAGGAAAGCCCTAAAAAATGATATTCACACTGAATCAAGATTTTTAAACCTACTTTCTCTATTCTCTTATCCCAAACTGTATTTTATGAAGTAGGGAAATTTAAACTTTTAGAGAATAAATCGAGAAAAAAGTGATAAACCATAACACAATGTTTCTCGTTAGTCAAATTTCTAGGAATTAAGTCAAAGAGAATATGTCAGTGGATATAAACGATCCTTCACTTTATAACTTTCGATGTTTTTGGGACATATTGTAAACTAATATACGGACGATATAAACATTTGCAAGTTCTTCAGTAAGTATATCAACATACAGATTTTACTAATTATAATTACTATAATTATACAGGAGAAAAAACAGAGGAGAATAAATACACTAAAAATATGCATAAACAATAACAAGGTACTGTTTGAATTCGGAAATGGTAAGTCAGCCTATTCAAGAAAATTCAATTCTTAAGTTTCCATAACAGAACGGCCGCTGAATTTCGTTGAGAGCGTATACCAACTCATTCGATAGCTGAAGCAAATTCCTCACTTAACAACTCATTGTCGAATCTTCAAAAACATACAACATCTAGGCAAAGCATTCTGACAGCGAGGAGCAAACGCAGGAAATTATGGTAAAAAAACACACTAAACGATATCACTGTATAGTCCGTCTGCACATCGTTTACACCGGGGCATCAAGTCGTTGACGTGCCTAAACTTCAATAAAAAATTTAGTTACAATAATCCTAAATTTATTACATAAGGGAAAACGCGACGAGAGAGAGAAATATAAGAGTTCTTTTTCGAAATACCTTTCCCAACTTATTTTTCTTTCTTTCTTTTTTCATTTTTTTCCATTTCGTTTGCGAAGAAATTCCGAAGTCGAAGCAACAAAAAACGAGGAAAAGAAGGGAATAAAAATATGATTTTGCATGATTGAGGTTGCTGTCGAATCATTTCTACCCAATTTCGATAGAGCTCGTTTGTCTTGTGGTTTATTCTTTTTTTTCCAATACTCCAGTTGCAAAAGGAAAATTGAATGCGGATATAGTTTTTTTTCGGTTATTCTAATATGTATTTAGAGTTCTTACATGATAAAAAATTGAATATTAGGATGACGTAAGTACTGAACAAGAAACTTGGTTCCAACGAAATGTAATTTCCTCAATTTTTTTTTTTTCTTCGATAAACTCAATCCGTAATACTAGTATTCTGAACCGGGAATATGAACAAAATTCGCGTAACAATTTTTAAAAGCTGTGCTTCCCTTCATTTCCACTATCATCAAAGGAAATATTACCTCTCCTTCTAGGTGAAATTCGTCACATTCTTTCATGCATTTATACAATTTACTTTTATTCATTGACTTTCATTTATTTATTATAAGCTTTTATTCTACTCGCTACTGCGACTTTAAGATATACCAATACTGCAGCCAATCTTTCGCAGTATGAAATAATATTTATTTCCCATGAAGCTAAAGCCAAAAAAAAAAAAAAACAAATAATAAAAATTATCTTTTAAAAATTCGTTTTTAACCTAATTATTTATTTATTTATTTACAGTCTTTGGTTGGGAACATCTACAAAAATCATGTCCTTAACATATACATATAACTCGATAGTAACTACGCTAACAGATTAGTTAATCTACCCATAATCCTTCCTTACCTTTTCTTTCTTAATTTGATTTAGTTTGAGATATCTCACCTCACGTTACACTCATCACAGTTGAAATCACGTCTCCACACCGAAAGGGTGGTCTCTCTTTTTTTTTAGTTCATTCCGTTGTAATCTCGCGCCATTTGTCCATCATTTCCTTTGCCACTTAATCAGACCGAACTTAAACTTTCCTTCTTAAATTTTACCTTTAATACTCCGTATCATCGAAAAATGAAGCAATTGAACGGCGAAAGTATCAGCTACATGGAGACCTAACTTTTAAAACTGAATTCAACTCGATGAGTAGAACTGAATGCAAATAAACAAGCAAAGTACTTACAACAAATTAACTCGAATAACTGCCTTCTGAGTCGATTTTAAGCAGCATATTGTCATTGCTCGAGCAGTATACAGACAGCACAACCGTAATAACCTGCTTTGACAGACTTAAAAATCAATAGCGAACCAAAAAAATATTTTAAGGACAACCGAGGCCCATTAAGCCCCATCACATTCTTTATCTGGCTTATCAAAAATTAAAGAAAAAAAAAGGAATTCGGGAACGAAATGTGCAGCAACAAAAGCCCCTCAATCTTGGGACACTATTTCTGACACTCATTCCACTTTCTTCAATAATATTTCGAGCCATCTCTCTCCTAAAAGAATTTTGACAGTTTTTGATTCGCCTTTTCCCACCAGGCACAAGATGTTAGAAACTCGATAAACATATTTACCAACAGAATATCACACTTTCATTCGTTAACGAACTTCTAGCCTTTCATTGTGCAGTTCGATGCACAGATTTCATTCTATGTTGCAGACTTTCTAACGCGAAATCTCTCTTTGCGATAATATGAAGTTTCATAGAATCTCTTTTCTCGGAACTTGGTTAATGTAGCCTATTGGTGTATTTTTCAAAGGAAGATACAACTTATTGCATTCAGTGCAATGGCGGGACCTGGCGGCAAGACCTGAGGAAAAGTGCCGATCCTGATTCGTAGATCACAAATATATAGGTTACTCAAATTTTTCCGTACACAATATATATATATATCCACTTTTTGCTCATTTTGAAACTTTTTGAGAGTCTGTGGAGCCTCCGCTGTTTCACTTATAATAATGAAACTTGGTGTATTATTAGAAGCTTTCATTGGCTAGAGATTTGTGTTAAAATTTTTGAAATTCATCGGCTAGTTTAGGAGGAAATAGTTCTTAAAGTGTTGCAGATCCACCATGTTGTCATCACTATAACTCCCGTAAATTTGAAGATTTTTCCTTGAAATTTTTATAGTAGTTGGAGAATATTAGGGACTGGTTTGGTATTGAATTTGAGTGAAATCGCTCAACTTATTTTTGAATGACAGCCATTACAAAATCTGACACTCTTGGAAAATACACAATTACTGTGGTCGATGTGTGGCAGATATTTTTTAATTCATCTCATGCCACTGACTTCACTTCGTGTTAACATTCAATTCGAATTGAATTATTATGTCATTTGTACCCTCAAAGTCGATGCATGCGAGCCTCAATTTTCCCTTCATTTCATAAGCAAAGGAAACATTTTTCTCCTTTGGAAAAAAAATGTATTTTTTTAAAAATAGACTATACTATAATACATCCACATAAAATACCTCACATGAGAAAAAATTGCAGTAAAGTCAACGTGGTTACAAAATATCAATTGTTTGCCCAGAAAAAAACAACTCTATTTTATGTTACTTGTTTTCCATTTTACGAGGCTTTACAACAAAATTTCTAGCACAATCTTATACAAATGTAATCTAGCCGCCAGTTCATTTCAAAATCTTGTACAATATAACAAAAAGTAATGCGACACATTTTCATTGATAATAAACAAATAGTTCCTAAAAGAGATTGAAATTAATAATGTTATATTTATCTGAAGAAACTGGATAGACTATGTTTATCTCAGATTCAATAAATAAATAAAAAGAAACTTGATTAGGGATTACAAAAAAAATTACATCAGAAGCTATTTTATAAAGTTGAACTAAATGTAGGCTCAATCAGAGTGATTAAAGGTTTTGTCTGCTTGGGGAATTGAACCTGGGACTTACATATTCACCAGCTAAAAGTAATGAACTTAACCACACAGTCATCTCATCGCTGGCTATAACTGGTGAATTTATTTTATATAGGACAAGGTATGGCAGTTCCCACACACACCCCTACAGAGACTCAACATTAAATGCTATGGGAGGTTGGTCGGACCCCATAAATGCCTCCTAAACCTATATGCATAGGCTTAAACTACCTATATAGGTTAAATTTTAACTATATAAGGCGCCTTCTATCAGTGACTTAAATTAGGAAGGAAACTTGTGAGTTCCACCATACACCACTAGGGTGCATGCATGTCCAGCACATGTTAAGGGTTACCAGATGAAGGTGTTGTTGGGACATACATATTTGCAAGCTAAAAGCAATGAACTTAACCACACAGCAATCTCACTGCCGGCTATAACTGACGAATGTATTTTATATAGGACAAGGTATGGCAGTTCCCACAGTGATGTTTATATTTTTCATCAGTCAATGCAAGGAAATATGTACATAAGTACTTGTGGTTTAAAAACATTAGAATAGGATTTGTAAAATATAAATATTTCATAAAAATACACTAATATGAAATAGGTAAATGTTTTTCTGCAAAAGTCTGTAAAGATTAACATGACATTTTTAGAAAAGACAGAGAAACTGCATCTTCAAACCATTCAATGTTCATAGAAAGAGAAATTACTTATGATTCAAAAACTCACTGAAACTCAAGGTAAACCCATCAGTTCATCAACTCTCACATCAACCAACCAGGAGACCCTATTGATTTTCATTTAAATTCCGACGTAAATTATTTAGATGATTATTGAACACAAGATGGAAATTCTAGCAGGACACATCATAGAACAAACATACTGTTGATATTAGTTAAGGCAAAATCAACCCATGGATTTCATAAATGTCAAGAATTTCAACTATAACTCAAGATTTTAGGTTTGAGAACAAGTAGTAGTAAAATAGTTATTTGTGATACAAGTGTATCAACCACTTACCATATAAACGTGTGTCACACAATTTTTTGAAACATGAACCCTTCAAAAAAAAAAAAAAATCTTATAATGACAAACGAAGTGAGAAATGTGAACAAAGGCAAATCCATTACGTAACGCATGCGCATAAGCCGATGTATAAAGTAAAAACCGATGCATAAAGAATTTACAGTTGGTGCATAGTAACGCATGTGTACATGACGGTGAATAAAGTGAAAAACTATGCTAAAGAATGTAATAATGCATTGTTTTAAAATCTTCCGCTTCATATAGCTTCAAGGTGCACATAATCGTCGACTTAATCGACAGGTGTTGCAAAAGAATTATTAGAGCTAAATGACCAATCAATGAAGAGAAAGAGGGAGGCAAACAACACACAAGACATTTAGTACTTGGGTAATGCACGATATTGTCATCTAAAATGCACTAGTAAAAATATCTTTACGTCCGAACAATTCTTAATTAAACTTGGAATAATAAAAACTACATTAACGCAGTTGTTTGGATAAAATCCGAAAAGAGAAAAGACCTATGTTCGCTCGCATCAGAATCGATCTCATGAATATGTGAGCCACAAATTTCTAGTTAAAAAAAGTTAATTTTAATTTCGTTCAATTTATAGACATGTCAAAATCGTAAACGAAATATGGTACATACGAGACACCGCAAGGAAGGACAGGTGCCGAGGGATTGTGCGAAAAACGAAGGTTGACGCAACAATAAAAATAGCGGTAAATGGCGTCCCCAAGGGGTCAAACAGGGGCATGAATAATTCCAGACGAAATCAAACGAGTTTTTGGCCACGACGTAGGAGTGAGCACGCGTGTTTTCGTGTAATTGTAGCGAATGAAAATTTTTTTGAAAACATAAAAATGAAAGAACAGAATAAAAAAAAAACAAACAAAAAACAACACGAAAATAGAACAAAAAGAGCTCCATTTTTACTTCCTTCAGCATCAGCCTCGATCTGCAATCCTTTTCGTCTCGAAATATTTACCGCATAAATTTCTCATTAAAATGCTAAACAGCAAGCAAAAACCATAAAAATAAAAACAGCTAACAAATATCTAAATTACGTTCATAAACGAGGGGCAAAACCAGCTACAACAATAATATCAACAATAACAACAGCAACAAAAAAGTGAATTTGTCGAAAGGAATATGAATTACGAGTCTGGGCCCGAAATACATATTTTCGTTTTTTTACTTTTTCTTTTTTTTTCTTTTTCTTTCTTTTTTTTCTTTTTCTTTCTTTTTTTTTCTTTTTTCAATTTTATTTATGGTTTTTTTTTTTTTTTTCTTAGGTAGCCTACAAACGAAACTTAAAATGATATTCGTGAAAAAAAAAACATAAACGCCAAAATTTACTTGAAATTTTAGCAAATAAAGAACTTTTCGGAAACTATAATCAAGACCTCTGAAAATGGAAAATTGCCAATTTATATCTTAATTTCTATAAGGTATTTTTTTACTGTCGCACTAAATTAGAGAGAATAACTGGACCGATTTACATGATTAGTTGTTAAAAGAAAGTTCTTACCACTTGAAGAAAAAAAGTCCATAGATTCTCTGGGGGAAAAGATGTGGATTTTGAAAGCCTCAACAGCTAAAAAAAAATTTGTTTCTTCCATAAACATATTTCTCTTGACGATATTAATGAGTCCACAGAATTTCATACCTCGGTGTTAGCCCCTTCTTCAGATATGAAGCACCAAAAAGTTACAAAATTGAAATGTAATACTGTGGTTATTTGGTTTGAGAATGAAATAATAGAGAAGGAAAACACGTATGAGAGTGAGAGAGGGAAGACAGCAATTTTATGTAAAGGAGCTGGTAACTTTCAGCAAATGAGTTGTCCGAAAGAAAGTTTTTTAGCCTTAGTGGAAGTCTGTATTCTCCCTAAGGACAAGTTTTTAAATTTTCCTCCAAGTATATCCCTCACTTTTTTATCGTTTGTAAACTGAAAAACAAAAAGATAGAAAGAAGAAAAAGGTGAGGAAAAAAGAGTACTACTCTGTCTCTCTTTCTCACCGGGGTTATCTATCAGGAGGATTAAAAATCTTAAATCAAATTGCTGCGCGGAGGCGCAGCCCGCGGGTGACAATTAGTTTTCTTTGAACTGAGAAATATAGAAAAACAAGAAAAACAAGAAAAACAAATTACTTTTACGGCATCAAGAAATCATCTGTAAAGCCGAGCAACAGTCACCTTTTCACTTTGTTCGTTCGAATAATACGTTAAATAGAAAGAAAGCACTGGGTACCCACGATTTATGATACCCGATCGCTTGCTTCTTTTCTCACACAAAATAGCTGGACTATAGAATACAAATTTCTACGATGACCACTTTTTGAGAGGTCATCCATACATAGGAGCGATCCTAATTTTTTTCAGGAGCTCACTCACTCCAGCTCATTGTCTTGAAAAAAGGGGCTAGATCACTCCAGCTTCTCTGAAAAGGAGTAGGTCACTCATTTCCGATGCAATTAATTTTTCATTTTTCCGTAAAATTTAGTAAAACTATCAGAAAATTGTGTCACGTGAGTGTTGTTAAATATTTAAAACCAAAAAAAAACAATCTACCTGATGTAAAATGTAATAATAAAAATAAAAAATCCTAAAGAAGCTGAAAAAGAGCTGAATTCATTTCACGTCCCCAGAAGAAAAAAAGAGCTCACTCAATCCCACTCCAAATAAAATGGTTTCGTTCCAGGGAGATGAACGAATTGCGCTATGCTCTCCTCCGTGCACTTTCTAACCGACTTAGAAGGAAGAGGTTCTCATACGTTCATTCAACAAAACAATATTGTATTTCAGGGAAAAATACCGAAATAAAACTGTTAAGAAAAAAATCAGATTTGATATTGAGGCAAATATAATTTTTAAATTACCGTTAAAATTTCTCACGCTTAGCTACACAAAAATTTTGTCTGCTTATTGTATACGACAAATATTATGGATGAAACTGCAAAATGTAACATAAATACGGAATAGGTACTTACTCACACAGTCGCGCAATTTTCACTCAAGAAAATGAAATTTTGAAGTACACTGACGGGAGTTAAAATGAAATTTAATATTGCACTAGTATACGCTAATTACGAGTAGTTGAAGCGGGAAGAGAGAAATAACAGTTCAGAGAGATGCGTTCGATGGTGTGGTTATAATTCGTGTCAAAGAAGTAGAATAATTACAGACTGTCTGAGATTCACAAAAAAAAGAAAAAAAAAGGAAGAGAATATTGTTTGAAAAATAGAAAAGCACCACAAGAAGTTCAAAGACGGTTCAACTCTGATGACGAAGGAAAAAAGGAGAAGAATGTTGAAATGGAACCGAAACATTCAGCATATCGAGCTTATTCGAAAAAGAGCTATACAATTGCGGTGAACAACAAGATCTCCACAGTTAAAGCCAATGTTCTGAATGAGGGAAACAAAACTAAATTATCAAAAGATGTAGTTATTGTGACTCTCACTAATCATAATCTAACTCTTAATCCAAGGAATCTATTATATGGGATTCAGGTACTGCCTATTACGATGAATCTTTTACTGCACAAAGAATCAATAAAAAATCTTCATATATGCAGAATACATGCAGACCAGAAATTAAAATCATTTATAGCTCACTCAAATAATAATAAAAAAAAAAACTCCGATGGTACGCCAGTCGGAGTGGTAGATTGTGTTTAGAATAGTAAGAATTTCAAGTTACATGTATTGTGGGTTGCGTTCATTATAGGTCATCAGAATTTTGTACTGCATACAATGAAAATTTCAAAAAGCCAAAATTCGGAAACTAATGGACGGATCTGGTCCAACTGTGAACCTGACCGAGATATAGAACCGAAGTATGCATAAGTGAAAATTTGTACTGATTCGTGAAGAATTACGCCCTGCTCCATTGTCTTAATATTTTAAATTTAAACAGCCTCCGTTTTGAAATTAACGATCTCTGAACTCCACTAAGATATAGACCAAAAATATAAACGTACCAAGTTTTGTTTTGATCCGTTCAGAAATACGCCTTCCAGTTTGTTGACAAATTTTGTTATATCCCATACATACATATGAATGTACACGTATATAATATATAAATAAAACCTTTTAGGAGGAGCATGATTTTGGGGTATGGAGACCATGATCGAAAAAACTATGGTGAAATTTTCCCTGAAGGCGTGACATGCCACCCTCCGCAACAGATAAGATTCTACGAAATCTACCTAAAAAAAAAAAAAGATTTTGCGGGCCCCTCTTTAGGAGCTAAATTTCTTTATATTCTGGAGTCGTCGTTCGAGGCTCCACGCATTTCAAACAACTCGACCGTAAATATTTTTAAATTTCGGTACAAATCTCACATTTTCTTCCACTTCGGTCACCATCGCACATAAATAAAAAAGAATACGACTTTCATCGTCACCTTCCAGACAAAACCTCCCTGTCCCACGGAATTCTCGGCGCAAAAAACCAAATCTGAAACACAAGATCTAATCAAGAAAATATCACAGTTTCCGAATAGAAGTTATTCGCAAAAACAACGCAATATTGTCTTTAGAAAAACGCGTAAAATTAAGAGCTAATAAACAACGTACTTTACGACCGAATAAGCAGAAAATGGCAAAATTCAAGCTTCGAGTAAACAATCAACAAACGTGCGCTTACCACCACCCGTTCAAAAACTACCTCTCCTTTCGCCTTTGCAACGATATCATAACGTATGTATTTTCCCGCCCGCACAGCACTTTTCCACCACATTTTTATCGCTCTAATTATCTGATTTCAATTTAAAACACTTCCAAAACTTCTTTAATTTCTTTCTTTTTTTCTCTCTCCCTGTACTGTTCACTCTAAAAAATAATTAAAAATGCCAACAAACGATACCATTATCTCCAGTTCGTCGCTGGCTCTGGCATAACGTCAAAAAGAATTAGGCGGATATTCGTCGCAGTTACGGCGACGAATGAATTTAAGAAAAGATGAAAACTAAGAAAAACAAAAACAAAAACAAAATAAAGTAGACAAATAAAGAGGAGAAAGCATTTTCAACCTTGTTAAATTTTAATAAAAATTTTCTGTCACGTCGTTTTGTAATCTTTACTCGTTGTCTTCTTGGTATGACAATATGACAACCGTCTATACAAAAAAACGGATTATTCATATGCTTTTGATGAGGGAAAAAATAGAAAGAAATGTCAAGATTACCGTAAAATTGTCGCGTGCCACAAAATTTACCATCTGGCTAAAAGAACAGACGAGTTACCCTAGAAAAATTTGTTAGGTAACAAAATAATATGATGAAGGTGCCTCAAAAATTGAAGCAATGCGTAGAAAAAAGATTACAATTCAATTCCATGCGCATTGTGGGATTTTTCAAAAATTGATTTTTCAAATTTTTGAATTCCAACAACTAGCTACTTCAAATGGGGACATACCCCGATTCTTTCTCGGTTATTTCCAGCACAATGGGTTGTGTTGTGTCCCGATTCCTTCCCAAGTAAATTTAATAAAATTTACTATTCCATCTGCGAAGATATCAAAATGATAAAGTTCCTTTAGTAAACAATTTTATACACCTCATCCGGACATTTTTTCATTTTTATAAGTCTTTAAGAAAATGCAGACTAACACATATATAACACTCAATTCACTCAACACTCCACATAAGACCAAGGCCAAGTATAAATACAAATTCAAATTTATTCAGCATCTAATGTACAGATACACCAAAAGGAAAATTTCTATACTAGAATATGTTCAGATTATGTCATACAAAAAGAAACATTTTAATTTCCATGTAAAACCAGTCACAATCTTCATGCTTTTTTTACTTTTTTTTTTTTTTTAAATCAAAACTGATACTAAGTTGAACAGGATATTATTTGTGTTATTTCCATTTAAAAAAAAATAATTTCATAATGATTGTACTTATTTTATATTAGGTATCTATGATTTTATTCTCCATAAGTTTGTTTTCAAGTAAGCATAAAACAGTTATTTGCGATACAAGTGTACAAGACAGGTGATTTTGATCTGAGTGCAGAGTATCAATCACCTACTACATACACGTGTGTCACATAATATTTTTTGCAACACCCACCCTTCAAAGAAAAAAATTTGAACCAAGAAAAAAGCAGAATACTGTTTTTACTGCCTCATTCAACAGAAGTCATAGTGGCGTTCTCTTGTAATCTACAAAATTGCAAGGCCCCTGTTCAAATCCTATCACTGATACTGTTTTTTTTTTTTTTAAATCCATTGTTTATAATGTAACACAAGCGCACAAGTCCGAACATAAAGAATTTACATTAGGTGTATAAAAAAATGCATGCATACAAGATGGTGTATAAAGTAAAAAATGATGCATCAAGAATTTACATTATGCATTGTTCTAAAATCATCCACTTTATATACCATCAAGGGGCACATAATCACCGACTTTATCGACAGTTGTTGCAAAAATATTATTTTAATCTAATTTCATCAACTAATTTGGTCATTGACACAGGAATGAACTGGACACTTTTATCAAATCTACTTGGAAATAATTGGGACACATCTCTAAGGCTGTTAAAAATTAAGAGGAAAGAATCGAGGTGCACAATAAATGAAAAAAGTAAAATGGGAAGGAATCTATCAAATAAAAAATAAAAATGGAGCTGAAATAGAATTAACAGATATAAAAAATTTTTGTACCAAAATATGAGGGAGGAGGCCACTGATTAAGGAATAAAAATACTCCACCTACATACTATATACTTTCATCAAGGGGGAGGGAACTTGACCCTTTGACTATGTTTAGTTTTTTCAATTTTCGTTGATAACAAAGGGATATAACATCAAAATATTTCAATAAAAAATATTTGTGACAAAAAAGTAACTTTTTCATAACTATTATAGGGGTGGAGACATCAGTGAACAAAGAATGCTTTTTTCTTTTTTTTTTCAAATTTTAATAATCAAAGTATTATTTTTTTATTGGAAAACTGAAAATAAATACAGACATAACAATGGCCAAATAAATTAGTATACTTGGATCTCCCAATCTTTACATAATATGATTTCATGTCTTTACACACAGGATGTCCACAGTGACAAAAATGAATCATCAAAAAAAATTTGGGAAAATGTAGTTGTGGGAACCACCATACCTTATCCTATATAACATATATTTGTCAGTTATAGCTGGCAGTGAGATAGCCATGCGATCAAGTTTACCGCTTTTAACTGGCAAATATGCAAGTCCTAGGTTCGATTCCCCAAACCAACAAAACCTGCAGTAGTTCTATTACATTCATTTGCAGGATGCTAAATTAGTCTATAACTTATAACATTGTCTTGGTCTCTTAAACAATGCAAGACCAATAGGACCATGAAAGGACAAAACCTAAACTATGCACGTACGCTGCACAAATAATTTTCAATATTTAACATTTGATGTTTTTGTTTTGTCCCAGTTGATCATTTACTAATTTTTCTGTCTAGTTAAAATGCTTGTTCAGGATAATAATATGTTAAAATTGGACTAGGCCGCTACATACTTCACAACTGCTTCAAGAACATATGTTCAACTGCTGAAAACCGGACAGATCACAGAAGAATGATAGCTATTTGGGGCTTTATAATTAATCCAATATTTAGTTTACAATTTTTGTGCAATGAATCATCAATACAAACAAGACTACAAATCTGGACAACAAATGGACCTACTAAGATACTAATATAAGAAACATTCTTTAGGGAATCAAATTTTAACTCACCTTAACTAACTGAAACGTTGAACCAACCACAAATCCAGGTGTAAAAACCGTTAAAAGACAAACTAACGCATAAAACCAAGGCTGTAATAACATAGGTACCACAAAAAAAATCAAAAACCACAACTCGGCCATTTTATCCAGTTCAGCGGACAATTGGAAATTCGCCTCCACCCCTCCACAAAATTAGAACTAGACGACCAAAATTGCCACACTCTTATTTGCTGAACAAAGAATAACCATCATCATGCTTCACATGTACCGATCACATTTTGCTATAAAACAAAATTTACTGTCCCTATCCATTGAAAAACATCAAAATACAGAAATGCCTTATTTCTACCAAAAACACTCGCACAAAATTATCAGATGATGACACTATTAAGATAATATTATTAAGAAAGTATTTAGATTATGTTCTATAATTAACTTGATTTTAAACTGGTTTAATGTGGAACAACCAAATTACAATCCATTTGGATGATAAAGATCTTTTAAAAGTAAAAAAAAAAAAACTTATATTTTGTGAAGAAATAAAAAAAAAAATTCTATTAGCTGTCCGTAGTCCAAAAAATTGTGTAATCAAAACCAACGATAGACTATACAAAACCAAAACTGAAGGTGGTGTTTTAGGTACGACTAAGATAAAAGATAAATGTGCCAGATCAAGGCAAAGACTACAACAGTCATGATCTTGTTCTCGATTTCGAATGGGACATATTGTATTGCTGAAACTGTATTTTTAATTTTCGGTAATCTATTTTATGCATGATGCACATTCGAGTGCGCAACTTTATAGGCTAAACTCGGTTCATGTCCACCTCAACACTAAGTATTACGTATACATTATTGTCAATTTACTAATTTAACCAACCACGTAACAGCAGTAATGACTATCCATCCTGGGGACGAACACAACACGACCGAGTACACATTCTACCGAAAAATCCTCGACATTCGTACCACGTCCAGACGACAACGTTAAGAAGAGCGACTACACAGCATCCTCTCGTCCTCCACAAATCTCAAGTGGAATGCGCACGAACGTAAATACACGCACGGTCGGTATTTAGCCATAATCGTGATATGAATAATTTAATCGGCCCAAATCTTGGCTATGAGTGATTAGTTAGAATACGGGCACCAATTATGCTCGGAACACAAGAGAACACAAGCCAACCAACAAACAAACACAGAAAAAAAAAACAACAGTAACAACATTGCCTTCGTAAAATATTCAATTCTAGATTATGTTAATGTTTGTATTTATGAGAAAAAACCAGTGGAACAAGGAGTAGATTTTTTCGTTCGGTTATTTGGGGGAAAATATCGTCTAAAAACGACCCTAGTTACGGAATGGGTGAGATTTTAGTAATACAAATAAAACCTGAATTTATTAAAGACACGCTTTTCCTCGGCCTTATCCATTCTGCCCCTCCAATCGCACACTCTTTCTCTCTTTTTTTTACCTTGCTTTTGTTTCCAAGGAGGCATGTGCATTGTTATTTTTGACTCTTGATGCGCTGATAATTCGGTAGATGGTCGAGTAAAATATTATCACTTATTTTGTGTTTGTTTTTTCGTTTCTTTTTTCAAGACGATCGTCGTTTGTATGAATCGTCGACGTTGGTTTTTCTTCTCTTTTTTGTTATTATCCTCTTGCCTTCTTAAATCATTCGTTGTCATGTTTTATTCTTTTCCTCGTATATTTAGACATAATGAAAATAAATAGTTAAGGTGGCTTTGGTATAAAGCTATGCCGTCAGTCACCAATTTTCAAAATTGAGAAGGGTTCATAGTTTTGTAACAAAAAAATAAATAAAATAATTAAATAAATTTAAGAACCTATAAAATATTTTGCCAAGAACAACTAATTTTCTAATTTTTGATGAAGCACTTTCTTGAAATAGTTTTTCATGAAAATAGATTCTTAGGTTCTAGGAATAAAAATCAAAAATAACAGATGCAACGTTAATTTCCTAATAAGTCAAATAGACCTTTCACCATTTTCAAATTGGAATGAAAAATGAGACAAATTTTCTTGAATTTCACCGAAATCAGGGGTAAAAAAGTTGCCTTTTGGGTTAAAAATGAGGTTCGTAATATTTCATTGAAAAATATTTTTTTGAAACAGTACGAAAACTGTACGACATATTATAGTAGTTTTTATTAAAGAAAATAGCGATATCTTCATAACCCTCCCAAAGAATTGCTGTGATAATGAGAGGCTGAGATGCTGAAATATACTAAACGTATTACTGAAACATCAAAGCTAAGGCTACTTGATTTGACAGGGATTTCCTCACCATGATACCATTTTTTGGTTTCACATTTGCGGGGTCTCTCTCGTCCATAGCCCAACAATGTGTACAGTGGTGTTGGTTTTGTAATCGGAAGAACAAGCAGGTGCCGTGATTGAATCCCAGTCACGGAAACCCGTAACACCATTAAAAGGTTATCGCTGCGTGTATAATGTGGACAGAGAAAGAAGTCGAAAACATTATGTAAAATTAATATTGCTAAATTTATAACATAATACGACGCAGACAAAACCAATGATAACAACAACAACAAAAATTAAAACGAACCATTCCAAGATTACACATATTCGACAACTCCGAATTCAGCAGGTTTAAATTTGTGCATCTTTAAAAAAACACTTGAATATCCAATAGAGAAAAAAAAATGGCCGATGGCACGCCAGTCGAAAAGGTAGATTTCACCACGAATCGACAGAATTTCAAAATTTCAAATTATGTGTAATGCAGATTACGTTTATTATGGGTTCCAAGAATTTTGTATTACAGTGAAAACTTCAGAGGATGTAATTCGAAAACTAATGGGCGGATTTAGCAAATCTTCGAACTCGACCGAGATATAAAGGAAAAGTATACACATGCGAAATATTGATCCGATCCGTAAAGAACTACATACTGACCCACATTTTTTACAATGTCCTCATCTTCTCAGAATTACAATAATATCGAAGCAATGTAGTTGGCTATCTAAGACACGAGCCATGCTTAAGACACATGGAACATCCAGTTATATGTATGTAAGAAACGAATAACAGACGAATTAAAATTCAAAACACCATATATCCAGTTCAAAATTATCGATACTACCTATTTATTGACTAAAATCAGAAAATTTGAGTAAGCTATCAACTCATTCATAATCAAGTCAGTATCAGTTAAAACATCAAGCTGGCTTTTGAAGTACGCACTGCTAACGAAGAGGAGTAATTCGTTTTTAACAGCAAAAGGAATCGCCAAAACACAAATTGATGAAAAACCACATAAACTTCCTACCGCCAATAGCCTTGTACAAGTAAATACATTTACAAGTTCATTAAACTTACGTTTTATGTGACTGATGCAGAAGTTTCCATGTTGAAAATTGAAAATTCGATTTTGTACACAACTTCTTACGAGGATTTTCTCCAGCGAAGCCACCACTTCTGAAATAAACAGAAAAAAAGAAGCATGAATAAAAAGTTCTCAGTTTAATACACAGAAAAATGTACGTTGCTTTTACTCTTTTACCGAGAAATTAATAAAAGTACGCTAAGCGTCCTTCATAATATTAACTACGCTTTAAAGTTAGATATACAAAAGTATCCTTCGGTAACTTATCAATTCAGAATCTATCTGGCGTATGATAAGGTGCTGCTTCTGTATTTTTAACCAGGCTTTGAAGAAATCCAAATAGCTTCATATTTTTATTATTTTCAACCGTCGATTTAGCCAAAACTGGGCAATAGATTTGAACTTCGCGCCAGAAGAAACATATAGGACAATGTATCTTTCAAAAATATACTGAAAATTTGTTTTAGGCCACAATTTGAGGCCACACGAGGGGCATATAATTTGAATCCGAAAATGGACAATAGATTTGAACCTATTACTTAAAGAAACTCATCGGACAATATATCACTAGATAATGTGCGAAAATAAATTTTCCTAACCGTCTTTTTGGGGTCACAGCAGCCCAAAAGAGTGGTTTAATTGAAAAATCGAAAGTAAATTTGAACTCAGCGTCTCGAGAATTAAAATTTACGACGTAATAATAAAAATGATATGTAAAAAGTTCGTCCTAACCCACTGCTGAGGCCAAAGAGACCAAAGGAGTGGCTCTAAAAATTTATAGCTTCAAATTAAAAAAAAAAAATTTTTTTTTTAGAGTTGTCCAAAATTGAAGGGGTTACCAATACGTTACAGGAGGTACTTCGTTCAAATCAGTCGTCCAGGAAATGAAACGAATGAAATTGGAACGAAGAAAAAAAAAAGGATATGAAAGTATAATCTTCGACAGAAATTTTTACCTTAGTCTTCCTCTTATTTCCATGAATTATTTCAATCCGAATTCAGTACGGTACAATATTTTCAAGTCCATTCTTTGACAGTCGAAGAATGTGATGCAAGTGTTTTAGCAAACGGAACGACCTATTTTCACTTGCAAAAGGCTACCATTCGCGCAAGTGAAAAACAGTCGCTCAGTTGAGAAATTTGTACTGGGTCAAGTGCACCTTCTTTCCAGCGGCAAGATAACTACAGCTGCACGCAATTAATGCAGTTAAATAATTCACCGCTACGACTAATGGGGCACGTGCAAGCACAGTCGTCAGAGGAATTCGATAGATTTTGACTGGAAGCCAAACGACAAGTTCACCTTTTCACGAGATAAACTTTCATGAAATGCTACGGCGCAGCGGTGAGTGCTCCGCCATTAAACGAGTATTCGACCTCCACAGAATCTGTCAGTGTCGCATTTTTCTTCGGTCGGCTTTCGCAGAGCCACCGCATTCCTGCTCCACGAAGTGCACACACGTATAGCAGCACCCAAAATGCTGTCTTCGACACTCACACACGCACACATACACATACACTCTTTCTTCCAAAATAAATTTCCACATGCGTGTCGAGCATTTTGTCGTAAATTTTCTCCATCCGCCAATCAGCCTTTCACATATATACACACGCCGCCACTCTACGGCTGCCAATGGGTCGTCGCATTAATTCGACGAAGCTACAGAAGGAACTGCGGAAAGAGGGTTCGGAGGGGGGTGACAACTACGAGAATTGAAACCGGGAAGGAGGCGATAATTGGCTGAATTAATAGCGCTTCTAAAATCAATAAGATGAAATTAACTTTATTGTTCCCCTCATTTTTTTTTATTCCACATTTCCTCCCCTTTATCCAAAGAATGATGGGAAAATAGGTAAATCGAATTCTGTCCGATTAATTCTTAATCTATTGAGGAATATTCACTGAGTAAACTGAAATTGTTTCACGACAGAACGGAAGCGGAACTCTTTTAAAAATACATATTTAGCTATATTCTAGTTTCGAAGTCATCGTAATATTATTGATTCCCCCAGTTTACCCCACTTTTTCATCAAATTGACTTCATTTTTTTCCTAATTGACAATACGTGTTATGGTTGTTAGGTGAAGGCGAATGGACATAAATGTCAGCGCAATCACGACACTAAATCCTATCCCACGTGAGTCCTATACACAGACTAAACCAGATATTCTATACAATAACATCTACACGAGATTCCCATAAGTAAGACTAACGCTGACACACGAAGCCAGCCAATGAATCCACGTTGAGTCCATATACACCACATGAGTAGTTCAATAACGAAAACCAAGCCACTACAGAATGGCGACGGAGCCAAGTAGAAACAGAAACCGACATTACACCACCAAATTACATAATTATACCTTAACGTATCCGCTATTATCGCCCCAAAAATAATTAGTACTCAATGAAAATGAAAAACGCATTTACGCATTTTATTATCTAATTAGCACAAATGGGAGCACATACAGCAATTAACTTTACTACATACTAATCCCACTTATATCATAGCCAACTGATTTAATCTGAAAATTTATGAAACGTTTAGACATTTTACGAAATGCAGGTAAGCTATCTGCATTAAATGTCTAAAACTGCAAATTTTTTTAATCTCTTCAAGAAGAGCAAATAACTCCACAGGTGAGTTCATTCTTGAAAAATCCTAGAGAACCGTTTCCTTGAGAAATGCGTCTCTTGACGTAGGTGTTTTGTGTCGCGGGAAGCATTTCATCGCTACTTTACCAACTGCATTTATGAAAGAATTTTTCTCTCAGAAGAAAACATCAAGATATCTAGTAAGAAATGGATTAGATGTTTTGAAGCTCGTTCACATGTTTTCTTCGGAAGAAAAAGTTTTAAATTTTTAGAATTTTTTCAAAATTCTGGAAAAGCTGATAAAGGTTATTTCAACCAGAAATTAATGCGAAGGTTACGAGAATGTTGGTCACATCTATTCAAAAACAAAGAGTAACACTTCATGATTTTTCATCACACCGAAGCACCACATAATTTTTCAAAATTTGGCCGATGGGTTTTGTTCAAAAAATTCCAGAAGCTTTGAGAAACTGTGTTCAGCCATTTATATTAGCGTTCAAAAAAATTGTTAAACGGATATCAGTCAAATCACGCCTACCACCAAAATAAAGGTACTTATTTTTAATGAAAAGTTGATCAAAAAATGGTCAAAAAAATAAAAACATTTTTCACCAATCATAAATAATTGCTCAAAGTCTCTTTCTAAAACTTAAAAAATACGTTGCTTCGAAGAAGAGTCGAGGAGTTACCTCGATTATTTTTCTGAACTGATCCCAAAAAGAAATAAGTTAGGTTAAAAACGAGTTTTTAAAAAATACGCTTCTATAATTTGAAGAAGAAAATGGCGAAAGAGAAAATAAGATTTCTTACTTTTTTTCCCAGACAGAAACAAACAAAAATTGAAAAAACAACTGATAAAAATGGATATAAGTGTATTTGTGCGTGTGTCGCAATCAGGGTTGGCTAAGTAAATAATTATTTTTTATTTACGTGATTATTTACGTGTATTAAATACACGTAGAGAATTCATGTAAATAATGCAAATAATGTAAATAATGTAAATAATGTAAATAATGTAATAAATGTAAATAAACAGAAAAAAAGTGAATTTTTTGATAACAATTCATAAATCATTAATTAATGTATACTTTATTAAGAAATAAACGCATCTATTAAATTTTAATAGTCAATATCTCTCCTTAAAATCAAAACCACTGAATTAAATACATATTGGAATGTTCGCTCAGTAAAGATATTTCTAAATCAGCGTTACCTTACGGTTGAAATCACAGATCGGTAAGTTGAAGGATTATCATCAGTAATAGCTATTTTTATTACATTGGCAAAGTCCTGACCCACTTATTATATGTTCAGGTGTAATTCTACGTGACTCCATGATGTTTCTCAGGTTTGTTTCCTCACTGGAAACAAGATTCTGTGTATTATGAATGCTATGAGTCTAGCACCTCAGTTGCCGGAAGATTTATATTATTTAATTAAGAAAGCTGTAGCTATTTGTAAACATTTGGAAAGGAACTGGTATGACAATTTATTGTTTTTTACCTTATCGCATTATTTAGTTACTAATATATTCTTTTTTAAAATTGTTCCAAATTAGAAGTATGAGTCAAGTACAGCTTCCGCATTGGTAGCTTAAATACCAATTACTATAATTTTTTGTTTTTACAATATTAACTGTTTTTCTGTATGAGTCTCATGTTTTATTTTAGCTTTAGCTTCTGTTTTATCAAAAAACAAACAATAGTATGATAGATACACAAGTTTGGAGCTAAACCAAGAGCTGAAGAAGAAGATTCTGGGTCTCTAATTCCACTAATGCTTGATCTTGAACGACTAAAAACTGGAGGAACAGCAAGTTTTTGCACTTTGCAAACATTTCTAATCATAAGAAGAAATAAACATAAACATATATTATCTTAAGGCTGAAACTATTACCTACTAATTTCAAATTTATACTGTAGTGTAAACTTGAATAATACTGAAGCAATTTCATACCTGTGTGATTTTAACCTCTGAGTAGCTGTGTTATTCAAAGTAATTTTGCAAATATTACATAAAGCTGTCCATTTACCATCTATTTTCATGGGAGTGAAATGAAATTCTCCATAAGCTGTGCTGGTTTTCCTGCCTGGAGTAGATTTTGGTCTACTCTGATTACCCTCCATTTTAATTTAATTTGCAATGTAAATTTCAACTCTGAACAAGATTGAGTCAAGACAAAATAGAACTTGAAAAGCCAAACATTCATTATCATAAATCACGTCACCTTACTTTTTTGAAATTTCTTTCCACATCAATTCAATTTTCTATCATTTTTTACCTTTATTTACATTTATTTACATTATTTACATTATTTACATTATATACATTAATTACTGTAGAGAATTGATTTGGCGTAAATTTTCCAACCCTGGTCGCAATACGTGAAAGCAGCGCTGAAGTTGGTCATCCGATGTACTTCAACAAATTGAGTGAGCAGAATGAAAGCGTATAAAAATGACTTCTTCAAATTGTCTCATTAATTTTTCTAAGCTTCTAATTATTTTTATTTTTTTTATAACCTCCAAAATATTCTCAAAAAGCAGGCGTATATTGAGAAAAACTCTTATGCAGCAGCAGTTCCGTTAGAAAAAGTAGATTCTCGAAAAGTAGGATAAATACAAAATTAGTGACTAAAAAGTTATTCATACATCATCATATTTGATGATTTTATTGAACTTTGGAACTGCTGACCTAAAATTACGCAGTTAAAAATAATTAGGTACCTCTTTCAAAACTTAAATAAAATAGATTTTTTGGAAGTACTGTGGGGACTATAGATCTCGTACACACGCCATTCTTTATCAGGCGTATTATATTCAATAGCAAATAAAATATATTGTTTGTTCGTATGCTCTTACTTGCACACACACACAGGCAAGTAAGATGCAAAGTTTGGCCGATGACAAAACGATAGATAAAGATCTTGGTAATGTCTCGGACCGGTACACGAACACATTATGTCATTTCTTATCAGTTGCTTCAGCAATGAATAAGAAATGACGTGAATTCTACAACACACCTACATATGTATATGTAAATAAGTGTGTCCGTGTGCGTGTGCCAAAACCAGTATATAAACTCTCAGAACCGGCTCTAAAATCGCCAGTGTTCGGTCTGGTTCTGGCTTAGCCGTACTTGTGTATGAAGTGGCTGAACATGCTTAAATTCTGTAGAATTTCCTTCTGGTGAGAATATCTCTCACGACAAGGTATTCCACAAGTACCTTCTGGCCAATTCGCACCAGAATTTCTAGCATATTCCAATAAATTATCGATAACATTTTTTTCAAATTTTTAAATTATTGGTTCAAAATCAAGCATTTTAGAGTCAAAATAATATTTAAAATAGCTGTACCGTAAGTACCATCAGATCGATTCCCGTCAAAATTGACAATATGTTAGAATTGATCACAATATATATTTGTTCTGAATTACGTTTCTATTGTTGAAAAATTAGGCATTTTATAACCAAAATAGTGTTACCGGAGGTACCAGCTGGCCGATCCATACCAAAATAGATAAATCAAGTCCTTGGCTTAGTACTAATGTTCGTTCCGAATGTCATGACAATCGGAAGAAAATTGCAACCTATATCGCAGTAACAAAAAATTGGCTTATCTTTCAATTATGAAATACGAAGGGCTAAAACCTGTTGGAAACACTATATCACCTCAGAACCACAGTATGAATTTTCATGAATTTTCCATAAAAAATTTTGTTATTCCAGGGAAGGTTTATTTCTATAAAAAAAGTCCGTAGCCCCCCTAGGGCAAAGTTATTAATTTTTACTATCCATGAATATAGAAAACGAATAAAACCTTCCTTGAATCAAAAAGGAGTAGAAAAGAGAATTGAAAGAAAAAATTTTCCTCTTTCTTTTTTTATCCTCTGACGACTACTGGTTGGTGAGGTGAATATGATTCTCTCTGTCTTACTCGGTTCGACTTTTTTTTCATCGAGTTTCATTAAAGTAAATAAAAAAGGGGTTAAAACAATAATTATTGTCACCACGCAAGTGAAACTGCAGGTAATAGCTCGTATATAAATATTACAAGCCCTGAGGAGCTACTTCGCTGTGCTTTGGATTGTGCCGACCCTGGATTTTTGCTGACATATAAGTTTGTTATTTTGGACAAAGCAACAAAAAATTTTTTCCTGTGTGGATAGAGGCGCATGCGCATCGAATATGAGGGAATGTATTAACGAAATAATATTGTGAAATAATTTTGACGAATTAATTTCAGCTGGCTTGTACGTTTATTACAGTGATACGAGCTGTTACTCTCAGTTTCACATGTTTGCCTTCTTCCCTTATTTTAAAAACCTTTTTGTGATCCTACATATTTCAACAATTATTTTTTCAATCAAACATTGGACCAGATTGACAAATATACCCTACCCTGTGATGTATCACTCAATAATATACATAAAATTACCTTTGCAAGCTTCATGTGTTCGAAACGGGTTCAAAAATTGATTTAATCCAAAACTGGGTCAGAAATTTGAATTTAATGGTCCATCATTCGATAATGTGAGAAAAAGTTTTCTCCACCCTTTTTTTGTAAACCTAAATGAAACCTGATGGGAAAAATAAGAAACAGAGAGAGATAATAATATTCACCTCGCCAACCAATAGACAAAGAAAATAAGGAGGGGATGAAGTTTATTTCTATTATCTTTCACTCCTTTTCGTTCTTACAAGAAATATATTGTCCGCTTTCTGTTTTTACAAATGGTAAAAATTCGTAACTTTTCCTCCCAAAGGGCTACGGACCTCTACGATGGCTATAAACATTCTCAAGAATAACAAAATTTTTCTAGAAAATCTCATTCAAATCCGTCTAGTGGTTCTGGAGCGATAGTGTTTCCATCTGTTTTTAGGTTTTAGTATTTTATAATGTGTAAAGATAGAGATAGAAATACACATATTATATTTATATGAATTTGAGTTTTTAGTGCCGAAATTTTCGTCGAGTTATGAAACGAAAAACGTACCTAACCCCATCACCAGATCGTTCTATAACACCAAGATTAATAAGTAGATTTTCAAAGAAAACTTATCGATAATATCATTGAAAATGATAGAATACTAAAAATGTTTTAGAATAACCTTGTAGGTATTAAAAATTCGTTTCCATTTCTCATCTTCTCATCAGAAAATCGAAAAATCACTTTCGCGTTTTCGCGTGTTACTACAATTCGCAACTAAAACAATTATTCTCTCTTCGTTTTTCCCCACAAATTACATTTTTAATTTGGAACAACTTGATGTTTACATAATTTCGAAAGCTATATCTAAAAAATGTTACTTCAAAGTTTTACTAAAAACAGAATAAACATAAATACATACTGGCTTGAATTATGTGATATTTATTTGTTTTTCCAAAAACTGTTGCTTACTCTCTCTCTTTGATATCAATTCACGCGTCAAATATTTCTCAATATTGTCGAAAAATCAATTTCGTCTTTACGTAATTGGCAAACAGACGAAGGGCATTTTTTTTTTTTTTGCAGATAAAATCAACTTGCAGCCAAAGAAGGCGGATGGTGCTTTAAGTTTGATCTAAAATAGAAAACGAGACACATTAAAGAGAGGAAAGAAGTAATTTTTCTCTCTCTTTTTCACTTTTTCCCGTTTTTTTTTCTCCTCTACAATGTGGTTAATAAGAATACCGCCGCTTATGGCCAGGCGTTCGTCAGTTATTAATTATGGGTCGTTGTTTTTAAGTAACTTAAAACGCGATCCTAGGGATCTGTTACTCGGAAGATATATCTGGAACGCTAGTGGAGGGTGGCAGATGGGATTCGCCATTACTCTCGACGCATTAAGTTACGGATGTGGGCAATCGCTCAAGTCCGCTGCACACTACACGCGATTTTGGAGGAAAAATGGCCCAGTAAATAGATAAATTCACTATAAACGCGTACGAGAGTGCAAGACAAAAAATTACGCCAATCCGAAACGCGGAATGAAAAATTAACCATTAGATATTCGTAGGTCGTCGGTACGCACAACATAGAGGTCAATTTGAAAGGAAGTTTTATGAATAGGGAAATGGTGATTTTAAAATGAAGGGGGATAGTAAAAAAAAATCAAACAATAAGTATGAAGCGTAAATTCGATTTTCTTATGGTGCCGGAGAGGAGGAAGGAGTTGGGTACGGCGGAAAAAGGAGGATGCACGCGGGTCTAACCATTCACGGCTGGATCACTACCTGGACTCTAAAACTGACTCGGGCACAGATAACAGAGTAATGAGCGAAAGTGGTTGAAAATGGTTTCGGTCCAGCAGTTCCTGAAAGACCAAAGCCAATATGCGGACCATTTACACATGACCAAGATCAGATACTTTTCATTTTGCAAAAGTTCGTTTATCCACCTTGTTCAGTCGCTAAGGATATAGCATGAGGACGGTGTTAAAATGTTATAATGTTACAAAAATGATACACAACACAGTTAAACTGTTATAATGGTGTATATGATATTAAAATACAAAGTATTGTGAATATCTGAGTGAAAGTAAATGAATGACTATATAGAATAGGTTAGGCGTAGAATTAAGGAAGTAAGTTCGAGTGATTTTACATATTGTGTCATGGGGGTTACTTCTAATTGGCTAAAAAAAATATACATTAAATGATTTAGCCAGTAAGAACAGGTATTGGTGACATAAAGTGGGTGTGTGTACGAAATTAAGACGAATATAATATTTGAATAGATGACATCATTAATAGTAAGTGTTCAGAAACAAGTAGTTACAGGAAATGGTGATGTCATTGGACAAGTCAAGATTTGACCAAATGACACGATAGTTCATGAAGGAAAATTTGCGAAAGTATATTTCAAATTAATTTATGGAATATGAGAATAGGTATGAAATAATTATAGGAGAATTAGAAATGATATGGAAATATCATTACAAAGGGCAATACTAGAAGATATAACACATTATCACAAAAAGGGTGACAGTATTTGGGGGAATATTGCTGGTTGAGCATCACTGTAGTCAGGTGGCCAAACATCGCCGATGAATAGTCAGTCGATGACTTACCACAGACCATAGTGATTCATCCGGTACCTCTCTGGACAGTAGGCTAAACATCACAATTACGACGACTTGTAGCACATATTTTTATTTGATCAGGCATCAGTAAGTACGTAATCAGTAGGTCGAATATTATCGCTGCAGACGGACAGCAACTCGTTGCACAGTACACATCATCAGTTTTTTGAGTCGGGAAAGTAGTTAGATCTAAGATTCATATCGGAGTCTCCTATAAGTATACAGCAAAGTCCAAGACAATTGAGCTATGCAGACCCCGGTTGCAATTTTTCCATTTAAATATGTAACATCAATTCTTGGTGATCGATTATTTTCTTTTCAATTTTCAAGTATTCACGAGGGTTTGAAGAAAGTCAAAATTCTTGTACAGCAGGAAAAGACAAGAATGGTAGCTTAATTTAGCCATCATTAATAGAAAACATCTGGTAAGCCAGACTGAGGCTACAATCAATGTTTGATTTTGCAAGACCAGGACTACTGTGGTCTCATTTTTGACGTTGCTCATCACTACAATCTATAGTTTTCCCAACCTCTTATCCTTCGAAATAATGACATTATAGAGGTGAATGAGACTGAGCATATTTTGGCCAAACACCCCAAATTTGACACAAAAAAGTGGAAGTTCATCTACCTTTCACATATAAGTACAATATTAAAAAAAAAAAAAAAAAAAAGTGTTAAAAAAAAAAACATGAGCAAAGTATACGTGGAAGAAAAACGAAAAATGAGTTACCTGAACGAATGGACAAGAATAACGAAAACCTTGGTGTAGGTTTCATTTCAATGGCAATTGAATGCCTTCATTTGAATCAATTATTATCCGAGTGACCACGGACAAAACTTGCAACCAGCTCGAAAATTCACTAATGTAGTCACGTGATAAAAATAAAAATGTTATTTGTCGAGATCCATTGCATCCAACAAATAATCTGTTTGATAGCTCAAATCGAAAATTTCGATAGTTAGGACCATAGAATGTGGAATTTTAACGGCGCGAACAGGTATCATAAAAATTGGACGGTGAAATAATAAACAATCCACTGTCCTTGTAACCTAATAGGTCTAAAAGCAACTATAGACGTGTAGCCTCTTACAGTTTATACAAAAAATAAATAAATCTAATTTTCTGTAAGGATACATAACAGGCTACAGTAGAAACTGTGATCGCTGGGACTAGGGATAACTGATTAAAATAAACGGTTGATAACAAAAACTGGTCAAAAGGATAAATTAAAATTTAAAAAATTTATTTTTTACGGAAGCTGTACAAAAAAACATTATTTTGGCTTAGAAAAAAAAAAAAAGAATCAAAGAAAAAGTAATTAATGAAAAATTATTTGAAAAAAATTTCTGTAGTCCTTGATGTTTTTGACTGGTCCAGTTTATGAGATAAAGCAAACAAAAGAAAAGACGAGGTAGCTGCTTCATAATCGAGATGAAAAAACCCATGTTCTTTCAAGCCTCCAAGCAGCCAATCTGAACACATTAAACTGCCTGATTTCATGCTGATTTCCTGAATAAAAAGTTCTGGCCGATCGGTACCACATGATTTTGATCGTACGATCATACTAGGCGGCTGTTCACACTAAAACATTGCGCATGCTTAAGCAACTTCTTTAGACTATCTTCAAGTAAGAACGAGCCATTTATTAACAACAAAATATGAATTCTATAAAACCAGCGAGCTAAAAGATCTGGTCACAATTCAATGGTTTATAATATATCATAATTCATGAAGCTTTAGACTAATAATTAGGTAATATCTATTGACAATTACAATGTTAAAAGACCAACGGAAGTTTAAAACACACCTGAAGCAGAGAAAAGCATCAACAAATAATAACATTAGTTCAATAAACTGATGAAAATGAGAGGCAGTGTGGTTGAAAAATACCTGGTATTTTCTTTCCTGAAAAAATCTTCTTAGAAAGAGAATTTCAACTCGTCCTGATTTCAAGAAACCAGCAATGTTCGGAAAAATTGAGCGGATTTTTTTTTTTTTAACGAGTCATGTAAATTTATCCATATAAAGGTCGGCTTCAGCAACGATAGCCTAAACCACTTATAATTGAGCCACTTTTTATGAAACATAATCCATCGCAGGACCTTTGAATTTGAAAACGCGATAAAAAAAAGCCGTACGGTGATACGTTTAAGGTTAAAATCCAATCCGACCAACGTCGTACCTAGCAGAGGGGGATATGGGGACTAAAAAGGGTGAATAAATTGAGTTCGAGGACGAATTTATTTGTGAACAGCTTTACGTTCAAAATTGATAGCAAAGAGAGAAAACAGAGCGCAAGAGGGAGTGGCGCCGAACTGCCTATTTGGCAAATAATTTCCGTTTAAAAACCTAATTCCATTCGGTCGGCGACTAACGTGTAAACGTTTTTCTTTTTCTTTCTTTCTTTATCGGTCGTAAAAAAATTGGTAAAAGGTAAATACGTTCTCATTGTTCTGGACGGCTGTTTTATTGCTAAATCGTCCGAGAACTTTAAATTTGGAAGAAAGAGGAGAGAGAGTAAAAAGGAGACGAAAAAAAAAAAGATTGAGAGCGTGAAAAATAATGTGTTGTTTATGAAGGTTCGAATTTTTTCCTTATCAACCCTGGCCAACGAAATAAATCTTCAATTACCAACAGAATTTGCACAAGGCCCGTAGGCCTCAAAACGAAGTGATTTGAATTTATGAGTGGTCATGAACAGAAAATGCTTCATAACCAACTGTTGAGTAATAATGTCGTTCGACATTATTGTAGACTTGTAAAAAAAAAAACAAAACAAAACAAAACAAAACAAAACAACACAAAACACGATAAAGAAGATCGAATGACTATGTAATTAGTTGTAGTTCCTTTTGCGTTTTTCAATATTGAAGGCATTGGCCATTAAAAACTGCATTATTCGTGACTTGTGAGATGACAATGACGCATGCGGCTATATACTAATTAAAATTAAAAATTATAAATAAAATAAATTTCACTTTTTGAACGCCCAGTGATCAAATAGTCCGCGGATTTATTTTACAGCCTGTACCTTGTTTCTTTCTCTCGTAGCCTAGAAGTTAGGCTACGTGTATAATCTTGCTTCCCTAACACAATTCCGTCAAACAGAAACTTTTTCTACATATACATAAACTTCCGCAGACCGGTTCTCTTTTCTTTTCCTATTTCACATCAACTCATTTCATAATTTCATAATTTTTCCTGTCTATTACTATTCTCTTTCCATATTTTTTCTTATCATCCACCATGTCTATCATACTCGTCACATCACTCTATTATTCCCCCTTTTTTTCGTTCTAAAAACTGTTGCCTCGGATGAATTTCTGTTCCGTATCTACGTGTATTTTTAACCCTCCACTTCCCATCCTTTGGTACCTTGGCCTCCGGCTCACCATTAATATAATTCTTACCTTTTTTTCATCCCCTCTAACTCCCGCGGATGGACTGCTTTTGAATCCAGGCTTCAAATTTTCTTCTCTACTCACTTCTTACTACTTCTATTTTGGATGCTCAATTTTATACACGCGCTTTTTAATGATTTTATATATACATATTAATTTTAGACAATATTCCATGTTATGAATGAATTTAAAATATTTTGCCGGTATGAAATATCCATGTATTTTTCCTTTTTGTATAATACACTGAATTTTTTGAATATGATGTGTTAACTTTATTATGGCAAAGGGGTAAAAAGGTACGTACATTTTTTAATTCTTGGTTCTATGGTTTTTGTGTTGTTTTGTCCGCGATGTAGGGAATAGCCTTAGCACGGGGATATAATAAAATGGTCCCCTGACATGGTCTATATTCGAGTCCATGGACACCTGGCAGGCTATTCTGGGTTGGGTGGTGGTAATTCTGTGGCCACCATCCAGTGTAGGTGGTTTTACCAAGGTTCATGGAGCTGTGTCAATGGTTGTATAAAAATATTGGTTGGCCTTGCGGGTAGTGGTGGCCGTTTGTGACCCCCCTCGCATACCACAACAACAATGCCAATATACATTGGAATTTAAGCGATATTGGCACAAATTAATCACAGAACACTCAGTGGCGGTTCCAGAGCATCATTTTGGAAAGGTGGAAATGACAAAATGTTTTATGGTTTTTAAATGGATTCTATAATCTTACTTTCATTTTTTCCCTTGAATTTTTGTCATTTTTTTGCCCTTATTTTGGGGGAATTTCGCCATTTCCTTATCAATTTTGTACACATAAGTGAACTGCATACGCAAGGGACAAGCAGCAAGCAGAAACATTAGCTTAAACTAAAACACTGAACTAGTCCATTCAACGTCTTTTCAAATCTTAACTCGAACCAAGTTACTTTTTACTCCTTTAAATTAATATTATACTAGTTTTTCGAATAACTAAAGCTTTTTATTGTAAAAAGCAATTTCAACTTGAGTTGAAATAGCAAGATTTTGTAATGGGGAGCATATTAAACGAACGAGTACATACGTAGAGCAACGTGTTTATTTTTTCCAAGCAGTAAATGATAACATATTTTTTCGAAAACTGCGTTAAACACGAATGCATTATTAAATTAACAAAGACGTTATTTGAGTACAAGTCCTTAACTGCAATGGAACTCATTCTCTCGAATAATTAATGCTCACACGTCGTCGACTCATTTCTTGTAAGATAAATAATTTTCGTTTTTCAAATCAAATTACTCGCTAACTCGAATACACTTTCCAAAAAAAAAAATTAAATAGCAGTTTTGCAACTTGGCAAGTTGAGCTAAAAATAAATTCAGCTCAGATAAATACATTTTCGTTTCGTTAAGATAATCAAAACAATTCTCATAAATGAATCGATTTTCGAAATAATTATATAAATCCGTTCGAGCAGCACAATAAGAACCTACAATACCTGCAATATTACCACATATTGACACAAAATAAGTTTTTTTGGCTCAAAAACTAGCTTTTTTTTATATACCCACGCAAAATAATTTTATGAAACATTTGATGCACGAATTTTCTCATTTAAAGAAATGAGGAAATTTCAGGAAAGTATAGAACTAATCTTGAATCTAACAGTGAAAACCAAAGGAAAAAATAAATGCTGAAACTTTTTCTATTATCAAAATTCATTTTAATTTTTTTTAACAAAAATAATTGAGAAGTCATTTCGAAAAAAAAAAGTTTGGGTAGCGAATACGCTCAACAAAAATCTACGAAATCGTCAAAAATACAAATAAGGAATATTTTTTTACCAATCAAAACTAACTACTTATTTTCTTTCTGCTTAAAAAATAAAACAAACTTTCCACAAAAATAGAGTAATTGTTTGAGGAGAAATGAGGAAAGGAGGTATGCAACAAACTAATGTTTTCATTACTAAGATTTATAACGTATTTAACAAAAATTCGATTACTGATTACCCGTTGAACGCCAAAACAGATTTTCAATTTATTGCGAACATTCCAAATTTTCGTAAAAATAGTAAAAGATTCAATTTTATTCTTTCCAAATAATTTTCTGTACGACATTCAGAGTTAATGATCAAATTCAGAATAGCAACCACCATAAAGAAAAAAATATAATTTTGAAATAACTTCTGGATTCTCAATGTGGGGCAAAGCAACGTCAAAATAGAACAGAATAAGGTACAACTTTTTCAAGTCTTGTTTACTTCTTTAAAAGGTAATATGGCGTATATTATACGAAGAGCCAAAATACTTTACGATATATCGGAGCGATCAAAAGCCACTATATTTAAATAACGTTTCATAGAAGCTACCATGTATCTAATAGGCATAAACCTTGCA
Source organism: Ericerus pela (assembly GCA_011428145.1). Taxonomy (NCBI): domain Eukaryota; kingdom Metazoa; phylum Arthropoda; class Insecta; order Hemiptera; family Coccidae; genus Ericerus; species Ericerus pela. The sequence continues at coordinate 1,101,869 of WOFM01000403.1, forward strand.
GACACTTTGCATCCACTAATAAGTCAGCTAAATAAGGAAATATTTATTAAGTTCCGGGTCAAATTTATTTCGTGTAAGTTGAAGTTAGCCATTTCATTCTGGCAAAAATTTTTTTCAAACTCTCCAAATTCGACAGTATATACAACATACATGAACACTAAATTCAACAAAAATGAATGATTGCAAGGTATCTAAAAGTACAATAGAAGCCCATTTTCAGAGGAGAGTGTACCTAAGTAATTGATTAAAATATTAAAGATAACATAAAAAAAAAACTACCTAGTCGATTCTAAAAAATATTTAATGGGACCACCATGGAATCATTCTCTATAATTTAAAAGATAGTTCATAAAAATCGGTGCCCCAGTTAACAAGTTATGCTAGAACAAACACTATCAAAAAAAAAACCTATATACTGATTGAATTGATAACTTCCTCCTATGTATGATCACCCACGAGCATTCAACAAAAGGGTTCGATTAACCTCTTGGTCTCTGAACCAGAGAAGAAATGAGTCTAATTAATAGCTATATGAAGAATTTCATAATGCGGGTAATACATCACACAAAGGAGAAATTAGCGAGACTGAATTCGCCTGTCTCATTTGGCTGAGTAACACTCGATATGGGCACTAGTTTTTAAATAACACAAATCTAGGATAGGTACTTTCTATACAGATTGCTGTCAGTCATGTCATAATTAACGCCAACATTTCTCAAAACTTGTTGATTTCTTCCTCAAGTTTTGCCATCATTTCTATCAAGTTCAACCGATCAGAGGTGATCCAATTTTGGACGAAATATCTGTAATTCCAGACCGAAATACGCACAATTTGGAACGAACGATTGGTTAGTATTTCAGGAATCTTGGGACTCGTATAAATATCTACCACAAAACACTCGTTCGAAAAGGAGATGTTGCAAAAAATGTTGCTCTTCAAAGACAAAATTAAACAAAGAACCATAAGACTAACCCCTAAATAAATACTCCTCTCAAAATAACCGCAAGAATTAAGGCTTTTCCTTCGAATCAAATTAAAAATAGGATTCATTTTTTTTTTATTTCAGCTTTTTAATCGTCAACACAAATTTACTCTTTGTGTTCAGACAAAATTATTTTTAAATGGCACCAACCCCTCATCCCTCTCCTCCTACAACGACTCATTTTGTGAAATTTTAACTAACGGCTAGTGGGACGCAAAAATTAAGTTTTAATTTTATAAAAAAATTCCTTGGGCTCTGGGAAGAGGATGAGGGAGAACGGGTCGAGGTTTAAGAGAAAAGAGGAAAAATACTTTGTTAAGCTTTATTTTCACCGCTCGTTTTATTAACGTACTTAAAACGGAAAAAAGGAAGAAAAAAAATCGAAATAAAGGAAAAGAAATGAAAACAGAGGACAACAGAACGCTTTCGGTAAGATGCGGAACTGCCGAGAAGAGCTGCTGAACACTTACCCACTGGTTTTTCGTCTTAATAAGTTCGTTATTAGCGTTAACCGACTGTAAAAGGATTAAAAAATCGTTTAAAAAAAAAAAAACCCAAAGATTACTTTTCTCCTTTCACCCTATCAGTTTTCTTCTTTTTTTTTTGCCTACCTCTCCCTAACTCGTACATTATTCACATCTTTTTTTCTATTTTTTTTTCCTATTAATCTATTTTAAAATTTTCAGTTAAAGAAAAAAAATAAAAAATACCCACGGCCACTACCGGTTAAATGGATGTAGGTACATTTAAAAAATGTTACTTAACCATTTTTTAAGGCAATTTTCTGTTTTAATGGCGATGCTGAAGTTTCTTTCGGCATCCATTTCTGTGTGAGAAAGAAAAAACTGATTTTCAAGCACGAATACATTTAATGTCCGTAGCAGACCAACAAGTAAAACGAAAAGTACTGAGGGTCACCAAAGATGGTTCGGATTTCTGATATTCTCTTGTCGATAGGTTACAAGCCCTAAGTCAAGGGAGTGGAAGGCAGAAGAAACTTTCCAATTAAAATTGGGAAAATCAAGAAGCAGATATACGTATTTTCGTGACATTTTGATTTGAATAACTGGAATAAATATGGCATGTATCGTACGATCTCGAGCTGCAGAGCCGTCGTGAGGGGTGAGGAAGGGGAATTATTTGAGAGACTCAAAAGTGCTTGGCCGATATTAGGGGCAATAAAATATGTAATCCCCTTGAACTCGAATTTTCTATCTAAAGCCACGTTTCAGAAAATTCATCTTGAAATTAGACCGTTTATGAAACTTAAACATGAAACGAAACGTCTAATGTATCGATGACGGAGAAAAAAGGCTAATTTTCGGGTTCCAAAAGCGCCACCTTTTTAAAGACATGAAAGAGGGACATCCACCGGAAATCTCAAATAGAAAAACTCTAGCGCAGTAATACTTCACAAGAAAACCCAGTTTGCCAAATTACATCTACAATTCAACAAACAATCCTAAATTTAATATGCGTAAAAAAATATCATAAAACAATCGATAGTTACCGATATCTAACAAACATATCGATCTATCGAAATTTCTTTAGTACAGATTCAAGTAAAATAAGAAAAACTAACTGCGCCCGTACGAATTATTCGCACGGAATCGTACAGAAAAGGATAAATGTACTGAGAGTGCCATATTTGTCCATCTGCTCTGACGCCATTAGTCTGGACCTACCTCTACTCTTATTTTTTTTAAATTTTCACTCTCCAATCGAATTTTGGAAACTATCACTGGCCCTGACGCATTCTGCGCTCGAAGCTTTTTCGATTGCTACCTTTTTCATAAAAATGCGTCCATCCGTTGCGACGCAAATGGAGGAATAGGATGTGACCTTACCGTATTAATATATACGATAACCCCTTGCGCCGTAAATACGGAAAAGATTCTTCAAGCAACACAAGCAGCTTTTTTTTTTTAATGTTTTTCTTAAAAACTACTGAATTAAAAGGCACCAAACTCGTGTCATTGGCGAATTTTTTTCTCTACTTGTAAATTTTGTCATATAGCTACCTACTCTTTTTCCTTCGAAAAAAGTGTGTAAACCCTATCCATGAATGTATTTTATACTTGACGCTTTTGGGATTGTTTTTTAACACATTCTGAAGCCTGATATGAAACAGGAAGTGACGCAATTGGGCACCCCACATTCCGAAAATGGCGCATATGAGCTGTACCCCTCATGTATATTTTTGACACAACAAAAATTTAACATGTGAAGAAGTTAACCAAAAAACTGCGTTTCTAGTCTAAGTGGCCAATATTTTCAACTTTTCTACCAACTTTGATACCTAGACACATAAAATTTGATGGTAAAACGCAGATAAAAGTTTATAGAAGAAAATAAATGAATTAAACAGTTCACATTTACGAGTTATTTCAACCAGAAGTACTGGAAAATATCGAACATTTTTGAGAGATCAGAAACATATGTTCGAATGAATATATGGAGGAGTTTTTTTTAGGTCAAATAAATTTCCTTTACAATGACACTGAAATTTGGAAACAGCCGTATCCATGTAACTACAATACGATTTCCAGGGCGGAAAAAAAATTCGGAGAAAAATGAAAAAACTACAACCAAAAATCGATTTAAACTCGATTCGGCTAAGAATTCAAAAAAGAACGATAATTTTCTTCGAAATGAATAATTTGAATTTTTGTGAGGCTGGCTTTTGCGAAGATTTATTACGCTGACCCGTCGCTTTACTGTAGGTTTCGGCCAAAAGAAAACGAGAAAAAAAAATAGAACTACATAAAACTCGTAAATTTTCCATTTTTATCGTTTTTTACGAGTTTTCTCGTCCACTAGCGACGTTTTCCCCTTCATCTGCGCCCAAATCATTTTTTCTGCATAAAATAGTAATTTAAAATGTGAAAAAGTTATTCTCAGGTTAGTCTGGTAGCAGTTTCAAGAGTGTTCTACAAAGTATTGAATCAATACTGAGAAGAAAAATGTATTTAGTGTGAAAAGAGCCCACAGTGAACCTAAGATTACTAATAGGAAACGTAATCAAATAAACTATACTCAAATACTTCATCATTAGTTAACACGAAATTATTACAAAAATTCTATGTTCAAATCTGCCAAAATTTTCAACGGAAGTTTTGAGGAAAAAATTTAAGTTTAATTCGGGTGATCTTGCAATGCTGTACTCAAATTTTCCTGCCACAAAATATCTCCACGGATAATATACAGGTTGTATCGGCAATGGACGAATAAAACTTGACGGATTGAACAGAAGACAAAAGCACTCGAGTGTTACGATGGTTGATTCGTTGCTAACTAATCAAGAGTCAAGTTTCAGATATGTAGAAGAATTATTGTTGTTCAATTTCATTTCTCTAGTCCAACAAAAGAAAATCACCGATTTTTCACCCATTATTTTCACAAATGAATACCAAGATAAAGCAGTTACTGTAATTCAACTCAGAAACAGCTTTTTAAAAAAAAAAAAAAAAATCACTTTCAAGTCCTTATCTCATAATACCGTTTCATTATAATTTTACGTATGTACGTTTGTACATATGTACGTATCTACGTATGTATGTGTGTATGTATGTATGTGGGTAGTATGTTTACAAGTAAACTCTGCATAACTAGATCAACAATGTGACTGAAATTTATACGGTAAGGCTTTTTGAGTGCGAGAAAACGATTTAGACAGATCTAGAGTTTGAGAAAATAAGCTGAGCTGAAACACGAGCATCTCAATCTATCCATCAGCAGTAAGTGATAACAACGAATGGTGAAACATTCACCTGGAACGAACGTTTTTTAGGTCTGCAATTTTCCAATCATCAAAGTTTGTGATTAACGTTAAAAAAACGGATAGAGAGTGTTTCGTACTGAATCATGAATCACAGTGAACAACTCAACATCGGCTTCTGTTATCGAACTTTATTGAAGAATTTCGAATTTAAATATGGAATTTATTAAACATTGTTTTTCACGTTTTGTGTACTGCGACCCATCCGAGCTTTGCTCGGTGAACCAAGCTCTGTATAATAATCACACTTTCACTTCACTATATAACCGAATCTGACAAGTGAATTTTTTCTACCGAAATCTTTTGTAAAATTTTGGTTTTCGAATAAAGAGGCAAGAATAGGTCATTTTCAAAAGCAATTTTAAAATTCGCATATTAGGCTGCACTTATCTGTAACTACTACGTAGGTACTTTACATTCTTCCATTTCTCGAATGGAAATCTCCGAAATAGCGAAGGGTTGAAAATAAGATAGCCGGTTATTCTGAGCCAATGAATGACGTTTTTTGGCGATACACTATTAAATTATTCAGCATTTTTGGCAGTAAGTGATTATTTTGGAATGCACATTCCCGGCATTCCACAGGCGCACGAGAACTGCTAAATTTTGCAACAGTCTTGGTACCTATTTCACAATCTCACGACCAGCGCACCAAAAGACGCGCGCGTGTGCACACACGTTGTATTTTCCAGTCTCCGCACCCTTCATTACAGCCGCAACAAATTCATTTCCTTTATTTTTACACACAGCCACCGGCATCCGGAGCCCAGCACGGAATGGTTCCTATTAGCATTCGGAGTCCCGCTAGATTTAAAATTTTCAAAATAAACTCGGCAACACCAATCCGACCAGAGTTAATTAGTTATTTATTCGAACGGATTACGTTTCTCATACCCTCCAACTCCATTGTCGATGTAAACGAAAATTTATGTCGACACCGACGGCAACCGAATAAAAAAAAAAGGGAAGGTTGTGCACTGAGCCGGCGGTGAAGTTAAAGTCGGTGCGGGTGCGACTGTGCACCCATTTCGAATGCCTGCGCGTTGGTCGGACGTTTGTCTTGCTGCAGACGATCGCAGAGCGGACCAAAAACGTTGGGCCATAAACCTTTTCAAATACCACCAATCTCCACATTTGCTGCGGAGAATCGACCAGGATCCAAACACTGCCAAAAAAAAAAACGCACCTCAAAATCGATATTTTTCGTTCACACACTTTTTTTCCGCATGATAGACAACGGGGATCGACAGTTATCAAAAAAGAAAAAGACGTCCTCGATTAGGTCAATCACTTCTGCTGCAGGTATCATTTCTAGGAAGTGATGGTGGCATACTATCTGAGTATATATGCATAATTGAGAACCTTCGACCATATACTAGATAAACTCGCTATGTCAATAGAAATTGAAGCACACTTAAATGACCTCACAAAAGGGCAAATACATTTTGAATCCCATAACGATTTTTTAAAGAAAAAAAAATTGAAAAAAGTTCATTTTTTCTTCTAAAATAAATTTTTTAATAGAAAAAAAAAAAAAAAAAAAAAAAAAAAAAAAAAACCTGGCTAAAATCAACTTTAAAAATCAGGAAATAACAGCAGTATAACCTGGGTAAAATAACTTCTTGCCACAATGTGACATCACACTCTGTATTTATCACTGTTTCAATGGGAAGCATTCGGAAGCTTGTACAGGGCCAGTCTATCTACTATATGGTCGAAGTTGAGAACTGATTCTCCTAGTTCTGTTCTTCAACGATAGAGTGTTTTGGGGAACGAAATCACTGTAATATATATACAGTACCTTGCGAAACGCTATGGTGTCCGATAGTAACTGCCTACAGAAATATTATACGAATCAACCCTCCTTAACATATGTATACATATACTCAAAGGTAACACTGAACGACAATTTCCCACTGTAATAAATATCGCGACCAATACTGACAAAATAAGGGCTTCGCAGTTGACCTCGCATCATCGCCAAACTTTCGTCTACTTTTTCGAAAATAATTTATGCGTTCTGAAAGTAAAAACAAACCATTGTCAAGTTCAAACTTATGGCTATGGGGCATTTCAAATGATTTAACGGGGATTCGATTTAATTACACATTTCAACGTTACCATGCGGCATGTTGTCTTCTAAAATGATAATGTGCTTCGTTGAACCAAAATTTCTGGGATTTTATAAGTCTTTACTGGGATTTTATAAGTCTTTACTGAATACTTGTCGATAAAATGACTACATCTCAAACACTTATGACACACCATAGCTAACTAAAACAAGAAATATGCTCATATTTCGAAGGCGAACATGTTGACGGTATACCAAGGCTTCGTTTTCAGCGGTTTGTGAATGAGAATCTTCTGACTTTATTCACATACAGTAAGTTCACGGCGCTTTTACGGTAATTTTGTAAGGTGGAATGCAACCCATAACAATGGTAAATAAGTTTTATGTGTTAATATAGAAAAACTTTGGCAAAATATTTCGGTCCTCGGACACCCAACATCCACAGTAAAAATAATTTCACCTAACACGAGTAATTATAACTACCTATCACTATTCAGTTCGCATAAGAAAATTAAAACCAGGAGAAACTCTAATCATGCAAAAAGATTTACACGAAAGATGAAAAAAGGAAAAAAATCTCCACAAATGGAAAATGTTCAAGTTGAGAAAGTGCAAAAAATTACTTTCTTAAAGAAAATAATCACCGAATAAAAATAAAGCCAATACTAAAATACGAGAAATAATTTGTATGTAGGTTTGTATACGTAAGTATATTTGTACATAAACGTGTTCAGGATAACTAGATCAACAATATGGCTGAAATTTATAGGATAGAAGTTTTTGGGTATGAGAAAACGATCGAGATAGGTCTCAAGTTTGAGAAACTTCGTTGAGCAGAAATATGAACATCTTAATCTATTAATTAGCATTTAACGATAACAGCTGGCGATGAAAAATTCGCCTAGAACGAAGGTAATTTTTAGATCTGCAATTCGCCTTTCATTAAATTTTATGATTAACACAACAGATACAAAATGTCTTAAATTGAATCTTGAATCATAGTTAATAATTCAACATCGGCTTCGATTATTGAATTTTATTAATGAATTTCGAATCTGGATATTGAATTTAAAAGATGGTTTTTTACTTTTTAGTGTACAGCTACTCATCCGAGCAGAGCTCGGTGAACCAGATACTATTACATACGAATAGCATGTCATCGAGATTGAAAATTAATCAAGTTAAAAGCGAATTTTTAAAAGATAAGCTTTTATTTATTTTTTTTTGGCTTTAGCTTCATGCGAAATAAACATTATTTTGTTTCCGAAGGTTGGCTGCAGTACTGGTATATTTTAAAATTACAGTGGTAATTAGAATAAAAGCTTATAAAAAACACTGTGATTTGACGAGTCGATAAAAGTAACTAGCTTACTAATAAAATAGGAAAAGTAGGAAAAGTTTCCGTGTATGGATATGAATATTATGGAGAAATCCGAAAAACTGCTCGCCAAAGTGAGTGAGAACTGCGATTCAATTTGTTTCCTCGAAAGATTACAATTCCACGATTTTCCATTTGATTTATTTGGCCGAGTCACTGATCTCAGATTCCAGTTAGTTTTTTGCGGTCCGAATCAATAAAAGAGGAATCAACGTAATCCGTGATTCGAGACAAACTTTTCAACTTTTCTGTAATTCGTGCTCGCGCCTGCTCTCAATGAAGACCCAGTATCCTCGTACGTGAAATTTCGTTGGTCTCCCTACAACACACCGTTTATCAACTGAACGTCAGAGTCCTACCAACGCTCAAGATACGTGGCATCATTGGTGCCCAAATTTGAGCATGGATATATCCCGTACACACAAATATACACATGTGGAATGCACACTTTCTAAGTCAGTGATAATAGTAATTGCGTTAAATATCGTTCACGCATAATACGTTAGTCGAGATCGACTTCGCAGATTGTAAATCCCTTCCTTCGGCCAAATGGGGTACGTGCGCGTAAGCAGGACGATTTCCTTCTTCATTTTTTCCCCGTTAATAGGAGTTTCTCAAAATTGGCCTAATCCCTCGCTAGTAGGGGGTTAAAAATAAAAGGGCTGCGAGAGAGTGAAAAAAAGAACGTTCGCCGCCGTTCGTAATAGTGCCTGTAAGTTTTTACGTCTCCGTATTTTCAGCCGGTTCCCAGCTTTTTTCTCTTGAGGGATCTTCGATTAACCAATTATTCCAATTTTGGAAGGCAGAAAATGCGTCATCGATTAAACGAGTCGACATAAAGGGGAAAACGAAGGAAATTCGTCATGAAATTCTCTTAGGGCTGGAAGTTAGATCTCTAGAACGTAGATGTAAAAGGTTACACCATAAAAAATAAGGTCGACTAGAAAATCATGAGATAATGCTGTTCACTTGAGAATTTAAAATAAAAAAGAAAAACCAAACGTATTTGAAATGCCGACAGACATGATTCTCATTTGAGCACAGAACCAAAGTTCTCGAGTATAGAGAAAGAAAACTCCAGCGCAGCTACACTCTGCTAGAAAAAGTAGGTTTTCAAAGGTATTTTTTGAAATAATTAAAACATAATAACCGTTTATTCAAAAATTTTTAAAACGTAGCTTCTGAAACAATATTCAAAATTATTTTCAGGGATACTATTTGAACGTAAAAAGAAAAAAATCACTAAATAACCAATAACTCGAGAACAAACTGACTAACAGAAACCAACATTCGTAGGTCTAGTTCTTTTGTTAGAAATTACGTTCGCACCAAATTTTGTCACTAATGAACAAGAATTTAAACTTTTATATTAACATCAAAAATTAGCTCATCCAACAGTCCCAGGGCATGAACCATGAAACCAATTGCAATCAAATTTGAAAGGATGTTAGAATAGTGGCAAATCAATGTCTGTTTCAAATTTTGTAGCCATTGTTTCAAATTATTTGGAATTTTAAAGCAAAAAACAATGCAACATAATCGCATTTCCAGACATATCATAATGCCAATCCACACCAAAATCAATAAGTCTTGTACCTGTCTCAGAACGAATATATGTACCAAATTTGGTGATTACTGAACAAAAATTGTGACGTAAATAGCGTTGGAAAGATCTATACATACATACATACATACATACATACATACATATATATATATAATTATATATATATATATATATATATATATGACATTCCAAAAATGGTACCAAAATGTGGTCATGAAACGAAAAACGTTTTAAATCTCACTCTTAGGTCTTTTCATCAGAACGAAAAGAATACAACATAGGATAGAATAGTACCGAGGGTGATGCTACAGAATGCACTTTTTTCAGCTGATACATCGGCTATTGTCTATTTGGATCAGATTCATTTTTCCACAAAAGCCCCTTCACTTCATCTGCTTTATATAGGTATGAACAAACTATGAATTCAAGACTCCAAAAAAATATCAATAGTTGTAGGTAATGAGCGAACTCCTAATCTTGCAGCACAAGTAACTTTTCTTTGATACATCAATTTTCACTCCTTCTTGACGTCTAAACGATCAATTTACTAAATTAAGTCGTCTTCACGTTCTTACAAAATATGGACAAATTTCAAAATTAAAACTACTTGATATTTTAGTTGTTATCTCACATTAATCTCTCTCAATTACTATCTCACACCCACTTGTATTATTCGAACTGAAAGAAAATCGACGATAATCCATATTCAAATGTAGCTTAAACAAAAGAGAAAAAAAATTGCCATAAGAATCCAGCCGTTTTAAACGTAATAACGTAATCAAAATTCTACCATTTTCGTCGGACGACAATAAGTAGAGAAAAATCAATTTAAAATTCAATTTTTAACGGTCTTACCAGCTTAACAACTTCTTCAAGAAAAAAAAAAAGAAAAAAAAAGCAATAATAAAAAGTTTCTTTTTTCTTTCTTTCTTCCTTTTATTTCTCGCTAAATTTTTAATGTGATTCCAAAACAACGCCATTGGTAAGAAAGGTTACTGGTAGTACCTCATGAAAAGAAATAATGAGAAAAAATGTAAACAGAAATTGATTTCCATACGTTTTTCTCTTGGTTTTTTCCCGTTGTTTTCTAATTTATTATTCGGGTTAAGTCCACCAAAATTATTTTTACACGCGAAAAAATGATTATTTTTGTACTTGTATTCATTTTTCTTTACAAAAACGATCCCTAGCAACGTTTAAAATATAACAATTGTATTTCTTTGCAAACGAAAGTAAAAAAAGAAGTTGAAAAATTAGGATGTGTTGGTAAATGCTTGAGGCCAAGGACCAGAGGTTTCATTTACAATTACGGGTAATTTACATAAAGTCGATTATCCATTCACTCTCACAATGTTGAAAAAACCGTCTAAATTTATATAGAAAAAAGAACTCAAATAACAACAGCAATGCTGAAAACAGTCCAGTGTCAGAGCCTCAGAAGAGACTTCAACTGATACACAATGGCGACTATACAGACACAATAAGTAACTCGTTCTTTCTTTATTCCTGTGCTTTTGCTCAAAAAACTGCTGATATAAACTATTTAGTTGAAATTTTGCCTTTAAGTAGCTATGTTTGATATAGAGAAAAGTGCGGCACTCAAATTATGGGGTTCTTAAGAAATTCTGTTGAAAAGAAGCACCTCAACTGGAGATATATAATCCCCGACGCCGACGTCCAATTTAAGTGCAGTTTCTACTTTTTTTAAACGTACAAAAATACTACAAAAATTTTTTCTGCACTCTAAAAAATGAATATTTATTTTCAAACTAAAACTGTTTCGTAAAGTACATGGCAATTGTCAGGATAAAAATTAAAGTTTAAGAATACTTGGAGTTAAATTATATTAAAGAATTTCATTGGATGTTCCACTTTTAACTACGCGCGATTTGCCCAAAACCGACTGCTTTTTGAACATTAAGAAAAATATTGAATCCACATTTCTCGCATACCTTTTGATTCTAAAAATACAGAGAGAATATAGATTTATCGAATGAGACAGACGAAGTAAAATATTCCAAGGTTTATTAATCGGTTATTATTTATTACTGATTCGTGTAGCCGCTCATGTACACGAAATACTGACTTTTATATAACACGCAACGTCTTTTTTTCGATTCGTGCCATAGAAATTTATGACTGCCAGTCTGCGTCACTCGTAACTGGTATCCCAGCTTTAATAACGATGCGAATCTCACCTTCTAGTCATCAACCAGTGCAAAGTTGCTTCAGCCAAACACTGTCGAACATGGCTCATATAGGAGAGAAAAATGACCCATGGAACATGACACAATTCCTTCCTACAAAGAAAAAATTGTGGCCATCATTACTATAGGTAATCTTAATACGAGAACAGTGATTAATGACTGCGACCAGAGTAACTATCTTTACGGCAACGAAGCAATAATTTAAAATTTTTCTTGATTATGAGCCAGTTAAAAATTACGGAACTTTTTTCTACGCCTATAGAAGATGAAAAAAATATTGAGATCTATGACAAAACGATCGATAATTTTCGACAATGTATCGGAGCATAATTTAAATCAGAGCTGCTTGCACGGGACATCACTGATTGATCATCCCTAAACAACAAAAATAAATTTGTTCCAGACATTCCAATTTTACGACCATTCTTCAGCCAAACTTTTACATGCATCTTTAATGTCGTCTTGATAACAAAATTCGTTCCAAACGACAGTTTCCTGAATTCCGAAGAAAATTGTTTGTTTCTGCCACTTTTACAGTTGCTCCATATTACTACGTATTATGTGTCATTCCACGTAACTGAAGCACCACGTTCGACGCTCAAAGAGTACCTAACCGACATCATTTTTCGTATAAATACAAGTTAATGACAGCTGACTTGTCGAATGGTACAGATGGCATTTAATTTTCGTGCAACTTTCATCACTTAATGTTCCTATTTTTTTCTGATCTCCTCAATCGAAGTCGATATAATTGATGACTAGCAATTAATAATCTAATAAATAAATTATATTCACTATTGTTTTTCAGCAAGGACAATACGAAATGAAGATAGTTCAAGTAATAAAAACAGCCTTTTTATTCCGAAAGTATAATACTACAAATAAATTCTACATTATTAGTACTTCCACATTCTTTAAAATTCGACTCAAGTGGGCATATTCGTAGGCTCAAAACGTATGGTTCCAAACTTAGATTAAGATCGAATCGAATTTGGAGTTGTAAGTTCTAGGGAAAGTTAACTTATTCCAAGAGTCAATTCAATGAGTCGACTAATTTCATCTACGAGACTCGTCGTATTCGTTCAACTTGTTCACGGGCGTAGCCAGCATAGGGCAGTGAGAGTAACTGCCCCCCTGAATTTTCAAAAAGAAAATAATGCGTATGTTTTTCCTTATCCCGCATAGTTATCGGTGATATGTAAACATGAAGAAATAATGAGAAAAAGTCAAGCTATCAAGCGTGATTTTCAAGTGGATTTTCAAACAAAATCTACTTATTTTTAGTTAAGCAAGCTAAAATTTTCAATAAATATAAGTTAACTATAGGTAATTTGTTTTTCTTGAAAATATATATTTCTTTACGATAATTCCACTAGAAAATTTTCAAAGACTGCTTTTTGCGCAGCTGGATTTTCGAGTTCGCTTGTTACCAGCGGCGCAACAAGGGGGCCACGGGGTAATCATTCCCAGGTGGTTGAAATTAAAAATGGAAGTTAATTTGAAACTATTTATACAATAATTACACTGTGGGCTAAGGCCTCATGTATCCACAGGGGTTCTTGGAAACTCCCCTATCTACCCAAAAAACAAAAGCAACCCTTCCATACATGAATGTTTCAGAACCTAAAAACCACCAAAAATTTTTTCGGTCGCTCCTCTTGCGAAATGATTGTTTTTCACCCAATAAAAAGCCCTCCAGAGATAAATCCTAAGTACAGCCCTGCTACAGTTGAGGGCGGCATATTGACTAATCCCCATGCGACAAATTCCTAGCTATATCATTGGCTGTTAACGCCCCTAGCTGGTCTGTTCTCTGATAAAACTTGCTTTTCCTCCTAAAAAATTTTCTAGCTACGTCCTTGAACTTGTTGCACTGAACTTATAACTAAATCAGACACCTTTGATCGATTGTGAACGAGTTACCTCATCAGCTAGTAAAGTGAGACCAAAAAAAACGTACATTATGCAGACTCTTGGGAAGCAACTCCCGAATGGTTGGCGAGTCGATTCACAGTTGAACGAATTATCTCTATAGAAGAATTTAGTTTTGGCCTTTGGCAAGAAGTTAAACATACAGCTTCGAACTACTAGAATGTCCTTATAGTATACTACTCGAGCAGCACTTTCATAAGGAGAAGAAGAAAAGAAAAAAGCGTGATTCACGAATTACTGAGATTGAGTTCGAGTATAGAGGACACGTCTGTCACTGTGCGACAAAAGGCATGATCGAAGAGTAGGCTTGCACGCCCACGTCTCCATCGCTAATGTCTTCAAGAAGGCAAAACATTCTCAATTCACATCACATTTTCGGCAGCCGCCAGCCTTTGATGAAGACTATAATACAACACACAGTTACAAAATCCGAATTTACGAAGGCGTACTAATTTTACGACTAACTTGAAACGCATCTGCAGCCACAAAACACGCCACAAAACCCTGCCGCCGCATTTACAACCTTTTGATCGAAATTCTTACTGTCGAAGTGCGTTAATGAAATTTACAAGGATGTGGCGAATGCCACGCTTTTACGGTGTTTACAGGGGCACGTTGTCTGTCGGCCGTTGATGGATCGACTCCATCGGGTGTGGAATATGTAGGGAAATTAAAAAGCGCAACCAGAAACGTATACGCGTGTGTTTAATAATGATGAACCATGTCGCCCAGCAGAACACAGAACAGGAAACGTTTGATTCGGTCCGAATCGGTGGCCCATTTCAAACCACCTCCCCTCGCCTACATTGAACCCCAATCTATGCGCATCGTTTTGAAAAACGATTAATGTCACGTCCAATTATTAATGTGTGCAAAGACGAGAATACCAGCAAACTCGAAAAATGTTGCATGGTGTAACGCTTATCATTCACCTGTTTTTGTTGTGTTGTTTTTATTTTTGTTGTTTTTGTTGTTTTTTTGTATCGCCATTGCGTAAATGCGCTTGCTCCCATCGCGCAAATAGAATTTCTCAAGATACAATTTTTTGACGAGGAAGGCATAACAACCTATACAGGGTTATTCACTTCGACTCGCAGCATTAAAAATTCCCATTTGCTGAAAAATTTATATCTTATTTTGAAACTCGAATGCAGCAGTGTACATTGGTGACAAACTGAAAAAAATTATTGAACAAAACTAGAGCTTCAGAACACTTTATTCGACTTAACTATGAAACAAAATTATTCGAACAAAATGAAATAAATCAAACACATGCAAATTAAACAAATGTTCAAAAATTCCACCACTGGCAAACACATTTTCGCATTGCAAAAAAATACAAATCTAATGTAGTTTTGATGTGTTTAATTTATTTATGTTTTTAAATAATTTTGTTTCATAATTAAGTCGAATAAAGTGCTCTGAAGCTATTGTTTAGTTTAATTTTTTACTCATGTACACTGTTGCATTTGAGTTTCAAAATAACGTATAAATTTTCACATACGATTCACTTTGACTCACAGCAAATGGGGATTTTGAATGCTAAGAGTCAAAGCGAATAACCCTTTATACTGTACCTCGACTCGTGCGAATGAGCAAAACTGATCTTGGTCCTGCTAGAAGTAGGAAGTGCAAGACTAATACCAAGATATAACTCTGCAAAACTAAAGCCTAGACTGACTGTGCAAGACCAACGCTACTACGATCTTGATCTTGTCTAGCTTTTGCTCATCACTTCCTACCTGAGAAAAAGATGTTGAAAAACTTGAGATAATGTTTTGGTTGAACATGGGTTGGTTCACATTGGTTCTCCTTAATAGTAACACTATAGTGCAGCATTCTGTGAAAGGATAATGGAGTACAAGCTCCCCTTTACTTCGAATGAAATGGCTGTTTGTGATAGAGTGATTCAAGAGTCGTGTATTTGTTGTACTCATTATTATTAGTACATTTAATTAATATTGTAAACTACTTTAGGCACAACTAGACGGGGTTTTTATATCTATGATACTTCTCCCCTATTTTTAACTACAAGTAAATAATTCTCAGCCATACTTTGGTTAGTCTCTTTTCATTTCGATATATGTCCACAGTGGTATTGTTCACTGGGTGCTTTTTATGATCCTTGGCAGAATAAACAAGTTTCTTTAAATGGGATAGTTTTTTCATTTCAGTACTTCTCACACTTCAAAAATACAAATTTCTGTGTATTCACGTATATAACATACACCTTGCAGGTACCCTATAATACTATTTTGATTGATGTCTTATCTCGGAATAATTTTATTTTACTCCGATCACGCATTTAGTTCTTTCATTCTACATTATTTCGGAGATACATTTTTGATTTAAAAATCATAACTGGGTCACAAGTCTTTCGGTCCTTTTTATATGGATGAATTTTTCTTTCTTGGCATTACCATTTCCCTTCACTGTAAAATTGACCATAAAGTAAAGACACTAAAGAGATACTATCAACGTAATGTTAGCGTTAAATTCTTTTCAAGTAGGTTTTCAATGAAAATCTACTTATTAATTTCCATCCCATATTAGCCCCCTGGGATGAGGATGGGTATGTTTTTCGTTCCATGACCCAAGGAAACATTTGACATAAATAACTCAAATGCACATATCTATTTTGATTATAAAATGCCTAATTTTGAACAAATAGAAACGAAATTTTGAACAACTATTTACTACAATTTATTGAAACATGTTACCAATTTTGGTGCGGATCGTCGAAAAGGTACTTCCATAAACTTCATTCTTGTATCGATTTTAAAAGAAGTAATAATTTTAAACTGTGCAATTTTAGGTCAATATTCACAAAATTTAATACAATCAACAATTATGATCTATTACTAACTTTTTAAAAAGTTATTTCATTAGTAACTAATTTTCTATCTAAAAACTTACTTTATCTAACGGATCTGCTGCTGAGTTGGTTTTTCTTTTAAACACGCTAAAAACTATTTTATTTCATGCGGTGGAAAATTCGTTTTTATTTATTAGAAGAGCATATTACACACAAAATATTTAAGTACTTTGCAAATTTTACTATGCTTTGCCCTTATCATTTGTCGTTCTCGTTCTCAGTAATATATATAGGTACGACAAAATTTCCCTATGCGGTGCTGTGGGCACACTTTTTAAATGTTCTATTACTTGCCTCGCCGGTGTCGGATAAAATTCCCATGAACATTGCAAACGGATTTAGAAACAACTATTGCGGACGATTTGGGCGAGGATTACAAGGGTTGTATGCGCTGAAAATGGAATTGCGACTGCTTCGTTCGTTTTCTTTATAGCAACATTACCAATAAAATGAGCGCGATACATGCTTTAAGAAAAAACCCTACATACGTGAACATGGCTAAATGCGAAAGAGAAAATACTCGTATGTAAGCAAATAAGCCGATACAAAAACTTCTCGGTGAACATAACACGACGCAACAGGTACTACAGGAAGGAAATGGGTGCATTAGCAACATTCGTTTTTCCTCTTTTTTCGATTTAGTTTTTCATAAATTATAGTCTCAAAACCACTGAGAAAGAGTAGTCACACCCAATGGCAATTTTACCATGATG
Organism: Ericerus pela; assembly: GCA_011428145.1. Taxonomy (NCBI): domain Eukaryota; kingdom Metazoa; phylum Arthropoda; class Insecta; order Hemiptera; family Coccidae; genus Ericerus; species Ericerus pela. The sequence continues at coordinate 1,119,373 of WOFM01000403.1, forward strand.
ACAGAGCGAGATGAAATCCTACAATAGATTGGGGAGATCCATATTTTTTTTTTTTTTTCCAAAAAAATAAAATTATTATTCTCTTTATATAAAAAAACCAATGGGTCACAACCTCAGAGCAACCAACTATACATAATTGATCCTCCATCATTAGGAATATAGAAACTTTGTGTTTAAATTTGTGAATGTCAATGATTTTATTGTAGTTTGTATTTTTATTTATATAAAATTCATAAGCCAGTAGGTTATTTCAAGTATTCTATTTTATCAAAATTTGGGATGTAGATTTTCAATACACTGATGCTTTGAGCTAGAAATGATTGGGTTTTAGGGTATCGTAGATATGAATACATTACAAATTGGGATAATTTGTTTGCCATCATGGTATAAAGGAGGGAGTAAAAACATTTACAGTTGTACATAAATCAAATAACACATTACTGATACCAGAATAGAAGGCTCACAAATGGATATACTTATCTCAAAGTTCATGCATGAGAGCATACGGAGGATTTCAATCTGAATCCAAGAATTTCTGTCTCTTGGTATCTATGCGTTGAAAATCAGTTCACTTTATTCCTCATTTTATTTTCAATTACACAAAGCAAAGTTGAAAGTTTGTTTTTTTGAGTTGAAATTCTCCACGCACGATCTTTGAGGTATATCAGTTCATTTGATTAGTGTCTATCTGTAATGTATTTTACTCCCTTGCCTTCCACCCTGATAGCAAGAAAATTGCCCATATGTCATGTTTTCATGGCTACGATGTCCCAAATACCAACCATTTCAGGCTCCAGATATATATGTTTGAAAATCAGCTGCCCCAACTTTGTTCCATTCTTCATTCAGTTTTGAACGCTACAGAGCAAAATAGAAAAAAATTTTTATATGCCATATTATATTATTTGCGTCCAACTGGAAATGTTATTCTCTTCCTCATCTACACTCCGATGGCAAGCAAATAAACCCAACATGTTATGTATTCATACACAGGATAACTCTGAAAAGTGAGGATTTTTGGTTCCCAGAATTGTAAAGTGAAGGCAAAAGATACGCACTCTGGTGGCAAAAACAATGATCAGCTGAAAACAGGATAATGGATGAAAATATGTATAATATGTATTGATCTTGTAATGCGAAAATTTTTTTTTTAAATAAGTTTTTATATCGCTACAATTAGTTAGGATTTAAAGATTATCCTCTGATAATTATATTAAAGTCTTTCCAACTAGGTATCAGAAAATCAATTTAAATTCTTTTCTTTTCTTTTGGAAAATTACGTGGGAAAAATACTTTTTAGTTTTATTTTTATTTTTTTCATTTTAGCCACTATTATATATTTTAGAGAATATTTTAAAAACTTACTTATGATCTTTATATTTTTGATGTCTAACAAAGTACACAGAACGAATTCTTCTATTTCTGCTTATTACAGCTCGAACAATCCTAAGTTAGAAAATTTATCCATCAGCTGGCATTATCTGGTAGTAAAATCATATTTGTAGACTGATTATTAGCATTATCAGCCAAATAACCATCAGATAGTTTAGATGGAGAATGAGAAAAAGTGAGCCTAACTTTCTATGAAAATAATTTGGTACCTCGCATCTCCAACATCTAAACCCCTAATATTGACAAAAAAAAAAAAAAAACACTATGATACAAATCGAATAATTACAAAAATCACTTCGCTGAATGAACGACGAGCTTTTTAACCGAAATTATTGGCACAAACCTAAAATTCTCTTCACATTCTTCGGCATAACATAAAGCACATGACAACTACATGGCTCCAAAATTTTTTACTATACATACAGTTTAAATTTTGCACATACTACACATCTACCAGGGAAATTCACGAGACATTAACTGAACTTTTCACGTTAAAGGTATCTTACTGATGTTTCAAACTGATGCTCTCAAAAAATCTCAATAACGTAAATCTCAGAGAGAGGAAAAAACACTTTAAAATAATGAACAATAGGTATACCTCGTTGCAAACTACCTTTGATTCCCCATCAACTTCGCCAATCAGCGTAAACTACTAATACAAGAATCGCAATCCAAGCGAATAAAATCGTTTTTTCCACCGAATGCAGGGTCGCAGGCGGAAATCTGAGAACTTGCAGTCTGCAGTGCAGTCAGTGCTTGAGAAGTGGATTGAGGGCGATAGCGAAGGGAGACAATGAGCAGCGTAACCATAATTTAACAAAGACAACGGTCAAGCGATATTTCAAATTAACATGCAATAAATGAAAAACACAATTCGTATCGGCTGGAGACTTCATAAAAGGATAACTTATAGATTCATGCTGGCAACCGTGTCAATTTAGGTGAAATAGGGGGCGACAGCATCACCAGCGACAAAGGAAGTGCAAACCGCGGGCGTGAATGCAATAGAAGGCAAACAAGATGTAGAAAAAAAAAAAAAAAAAAAAGCACCGAATAAATTCTGTGACATTCGAGCATAACACACAAATCATCTAAGAGAGGAGAGTAAGAGAAACGACGACTAGGTATAGCTAAATACGATTAGCAATTAGACGCTTTAACGATGTCCAAGGCTTTCCACTTTGCTGGTCAACAGAACCGAAACGAATCCAAATGCAAATAATTTTTCTGCACGTTGTAACTCCAACTCTATCCCTCCTTTTTCCCTATCTCTTTCCCACTCATTCGCTCTCTTTTTCTTTCTCTTTCTCTCTCTCTTTCTGTGCCTCTCTCCACGGAACTCTCTTTGACCCAAGTCAGATTCTACGCGAAACATACCTCGATGTCTAGACGACGAAGACGAGCCACAATGATGAGAGGCAAAAATTAATATTAAAAAATGCAGGCAGTTGACACACACTACAAAATTATACGACAAATGGGGGATACATTTCCGTTCGGGAAGCCTCCACAAGAAAAAATACAAAAAAAAATTATAAACATGTATACGAAGAAACGAAAAACGGTCGGAAAATTTCGTATCGGAAGCAGAGAAAAACTTTATCAGACTTCAACGATGAACGTATAAGGCTGGCTGATAAATAAAAATATTCCAGCTTCCGCTTGTGGGTTTCGACGGCAGCAGTATAGAACTCTCTTTCCGTTATTTTTCGAATGACATAACGAATCGAACATTTTACTGTCATCATCAGGTAGCTACTTGCTCCAAATCGGAATTTTAGGCTACGAGTAAGGCACTATAAAGATTACATTTTGACATGTTTTTATTTTGGGCAAGAAAAACTAAAAAACTAACAAAAATTTAAATGGAGGCGCAAATACATCGGGTTTCGTTGCTAGGTCTCAGATGAAAAAAGAAAGAAAAAAAAAATTTAGAATACGTCTCCCAACATTTTGATGAGAAACGGATTCAATAAAATTATTAGTGTCATATTGGAAAATAAATTAATAAAATTAATATTTCACAGCAACAGTTGATTTTGCGACGTTGTCAGGTTCATAAGCCACTCTTACGAGTAAAACTGCACCAGTAGTGAAGGATGAAAATTATGGACGAGACTTTCGTTTAAATATAACCAACAGAAGACTGGAGCTCGTGTCTTAAATCTAAAATTGAACTGTGAACGTCTCCAAGGGCTAGCACCACAAAGTTATGTTATAATATGGGTGTTCATTTCATTGCCACAAATCGTCGTATACTTTCATATGACTTGTTGAAGTTAAATGGTTCTGAAAAATGCACATGCAGCTATATGAGTTAGTGATGCCGATTATTTGAAAAAATCGAGTTTTTTCTTTCTAGCACCTAATCGATTAGTTTGATTAATAGGGTGCAAAAATCGATTTTTTTTTTTTTAATTTCTTCCTAAAAAAGCCTCTATAAATTCAAATTCCCAATACCTGAGATTTCCACTCTATGTCCACTCTATGTACTTTCAGCAAAGCTAAATACAGGTAACTATTATGCAAAATTAAGCAAATTTTCAGTTTATAGAATTGTAGTTGTTCGAGCAATCCAAACGTAGTAATATATTATAGTCAAATCACGAGTCTACAAGATTAGGTACGTTCAACCAAATTAACAGACAAAATCAATGCCACCTCGCCTGTTTCCATTTGGTACAATAGCACTAATCGGTATTGTTCAGCCATCATTGGGGTTTCTCTTCTCTAACCTAGTGATACCCAAATATATGACAAGAGCTTGATACAACACATATAAACAATGAATATGAAACATTAAATTGAGATTCGTTTCTCTCACGCATCAACGTTTCACAAAATTACAACTACAGGCACATTACAAATCCCTAAAGAGTGAGATAATTTAGTAGAGGAAATGTTGAGATAAAAAACAAAAGTGGCAAAAACTGTGTGAAGTTGAAGCTGGATCAGAAAGTAAGGTTGCCATAACAGCTACGACGTAATCCAGAACAAAAAAAATTAAAAAAGGGTCCACAATATCCGAATTTGAAGGAAAAAAAGTTTACCCAAGTTCCACATATTCCCCTCTCTGATTTAAATATTCGTACTTTATTTGAATAAATAACGAATAATATTGCAGCAAACATCTGATTCGACTTTGTTGATCCAATCAAATAGTGCTGTTTAGACCTTTTACCATTGACCAAACGTTGCTCCTGAACAAAAATTTTTTTAAAGAACTGAAAGCTATCCAAGTTGCAAGAACTAAAAGAGGGACTATCATGTAGGTACCTCAAAACATTCCAGTTCAGGGAGCTGATCGCGTCTCTTGGCAGGGCTGCAGTATGGGGACGTGTACTATCATGGCGTAACACAGAGGATGCACTCGATTTTCCTAACTGCTGATTTCTGGCATCTGCACACAAGTGCATGAGAGAGTCAGAATACCCATTGGGATTAATATTTTCATCATATGGCAATCAGACATTGTTCCCATTTGAATGCGCTTGGCGCTAATATCAACATCGTTATGCGAACACAATAATCGATGTATTAACACTATTTTGTTGATACCCATGGGGCTAAAACTAGATAGTTAGTTCCATATATTGCCGTTTAATAACGGTTGCTAGGGTTTTTTCATTCTGGAACCACTGAGTAGGGAACCTTACTTTTTAATCGGGCTCAGCACAAGTTCGCAACACTAAATGGACGCCATTCTGTGCGACCAAAGATTAGTATCTATTCAATACTACAATTATTCATTATTATTCGTTAACAGCGATCCCACATTACAATCAAGCAATTTGGCTCAACGATGAGTAATTAACACTAATTAATAATGGTTTTGAAAAAATCGAAGCATTCAAATTAAAAAATGAGAGAATTCCATGATGAGTTGCATTTAAACTTATAATTTAGGGTAATGGCACTTACGTTTCCTACTACGATACTTCGAGTTTTGACGAAGACGGAATATTTCCCCCAACAATATAATTTTGGTAAAATAAAATAAGAACTTGACGAGAGTCTGTTGCACTCAGTGTGATAATATAATGAGTCAGACTCAAAAATACAGTTTCTCCATATTATGGTGGGTGTAAAGAGCAGAAAACATTTCTAGAACGCAACAACATCACCACTATTAAATTTTGTAATCACTAATCTTTACATAACGCTTCGTAAACTGCAAAGAGCATAAATAACAGTTACCTGCGATTGGATTCTCAAATTATTTCAATTCTGAACATAACAAAATATGCTTACCACGTTACAAAGTTCTGCCTTGGTCAGCAGTCGCGGCATCGTAAAATTTGAACAAAAATATAGCGTACAAATCCTAAAAACTAACATTCATCGGCTACTGGTAAATAATTCTATGTATTTACTCAGGATTCCAATTCAAAAGTACAACTACAATAGCAACTCAACACGAACCTGCAACAAACAAAAAGAAAATCGTACGTAAGACACTGAACAATATGAAAAGCTTACCGGACGTTAAAAGTGTAGCAATTTTTTTTAATTTTCTGCATTTTTTCATTCTTTCAAATAAACTTCAAAAGACTGTACAACTTTCTTCTTCTTGCCCTAAATAATTAATAAGCGAAAGGCCTTGTTTTTGCAAATACGCAAGACAGTGATGTGAATACCTAACGATTTCTTGGTTTGCTATAAATTTTACAAAAACCACCTTAAATTCGCGCACTTCCACTTTTTTTCAGTCTTCGTTTTTAAAATGCACTCTGGCAAACAGCGTTTTAGCGAAAGGAAAAAGAAAAACTTTCAGACTGCATCATTATTCAAATTCAAAGCTCGTGCGCAATACTTACACCATATTCGAGGCGTAATCTTCTCGTAGTAAATATCCTTTTATATTTTCTATCCCACACACTCGAGTGTGTTGTTGCTGTGTAGGATAGACGAAAGATCTTCGACAATGTTTCAGAAATTTGTTTACTTTTCTTTGACGAGATTTTTATTCGGCAAACTATTTCTTTGGTGCATAATTTTGACAACCGCCATAAAGCGAAATATTGAACTTTCATCTCACACACGCACACGCGGTGAAGTTTATAAATGCCTACGTGAAGCAGCACGACATCAGTTCTACCCATCAGCATCATTCGGTCAAGGTGAATTGGGAGCAAAGAGACCGATTTGAAAATGACTCATGGCGTAAGGTCAACGTCCTCAAATGGCGAAAGAAACTAGCACCCTACGCTCAAGATGTTCACCTTCCACTCACAAGCCATACTCGGGCTGCGATGAGCAACCAACAGACTAAAACTTAGTAGAAATTCGAGCAGACATTTTGTACACGTATTAATAAAATTGTAATCGAAAATTGGCAACAGAAAATCTATTTGCTAGGATAAGGAATTTTTTCTTTTTTTTTTTAAATTTCTTCTCCCGACTCGGTTCGAAGTTTAAATCTATCAAGGTTCAAAATTTGAATTGGTAGGTTTGTTCGGGTGTTATTATTTCTACCAGCTTGGGTGAGGTGTTCATTTTCAAATGATTCAGTGAATCATGCAAAGTGGTATAGAAATAAAAGTCTCAGTTATCAGATTTTTTTATCATTAGAGTTAATGAAGACTGGAGAGTGAGAATTTTGCACTTTTCAATTTACATTTACAGAAAAATTAAGCACCCTAATTTATTTTGTAGATTATTGATGTAATGTTGAATTTAAGTTGAATATTTTATGAAAACAATATTAGATTATGGTGTCCAAAAAAACTTCGTCATATTTAAAATAGCCCAAGTACCTGTCCAACTTGTAGCTTAGTTGATGTGTGTGACAGGTCTGAAGTTAACTGAGTAGGTAAGGAGATACCTTTTCAGAATTCATTGACATACTTTTAGTATTTGATTAACGGATTGAAAATGAAATGCCGGCTTCTTTCAGATTTTGTGAAAATTTTTCAAAACTTTCTTCACTTTCAATAACCCATTCAATATTTTTATCATCTTTAATATTAAAAAAGAAATGAAAAGCCGACTTTTTATTTTGTAGTTTCAGCTTTGCTAAATTTTCGTATATTTTTCCTCACTATAATGATAACATCGAAAAATAAAGGAACACCCTGGGAGTACAAGCAATCTCATTCATATTCAGTACAGATCCGAGCAACTCCTCACCAAAGCTGGTAGAAATAACAACACCTGGTTTGTTCGGGCAGATGTTTTTCTGTTATTTCTGGTAAAATTTCTAAACGTTATATCAAGAGACTTCCCTGGCATCAACAAATGCTTCTGATGAAATAGTAATATCTTTGTTACTATTTAATTAACAGAAATTTCCGATAATTTATGAAATTGAAAAATTACAGAATTTGCTAGAACACCTTTCTGTAATTTTTTTAGCAGAAATTTTACCAGAATTACCAGAAAAATGGCTACCCAAGTGAACCTGGTGTTGCTGCACAACTGATGAAAGTCGACATTTTTCCAAATACAATTTACTGGGATTTAAGATGGAACTAGATGGCGCTGCAAACATACTGCGAATGAGTGATTATTGAGATAAGAATTACATTCATTTTTGGCTGGAAAAGGTAATATAGTAGGTACCTTTCATTTGATTTCGACTCAAATAATCAAGTACTGAAAATAATTGAATTTTAAATTATTACCATCACTGAACTTCAAATATCTTAATTTCAACTTTAAATCTTCATAAAATCACATACATTTTCATACACGATTGTCCATTTTCTAATTCAACAAATTTCCGATAGATATCAGCCACTTTGATCGCAAAGCCCAGTGTACACCATGATAGTCAATCAAGTTGATCTCATGTCAGTAAATTATCACAGTATAGTCAATCACTAGCACAAGAGTACTTCATACTATCACAATGACGCGATAGCTAGCAACACTATTGTGTTAGTACTATCATAGTGTACAAAAGGCTTAAATCCCAATAAATTTTGTACCTTGCTGAATTCTAAAATTCAATCATGAATTTTGTATATTTATCCACTATTTTTGCAACATTTCCAACATTTTTATTTAAAAAAAAAAATTATCTTCTAAACAGCTGAATCAAGGAGTATGAAAACATTTATGATGAGAAGATTAAATTTTTAAAGGCAGGGACTTCAGGAATAAATTTTTCTCAAGACTTGATTTTTATTCATTTGATCATGTTACAAGTAGAAATTAAAAAAATAGAAGTGAAAAATAAAGTAAAAAAAAATTTTTTTTTTAAATTGTCATATCGGGTCAAGCTTTCACTTCTATATGTGGTGGTAAAGTAACACAACTACCTACTGTGGTACACAAGGGGTTACTTAATGAGGTCCATTGATCCAATATTTATTCAATCATTCTCACTAACACTAACATCCTCATTAAAATAGACAAATTAGTTGTAAGTGACCACTGCTCCTCTCCTAACTACCTCTAATACATGGTGAATTTAGGCATACTCTTCTAGAATAAATGGTGACTTTAGTACGGAGTTGCTACTCCCTGCTGCATAACTGCGAAGGAAGCTGCAGGTTAAAGCTGATCTGTCATAAAAACATGACGCAAATTAGAGCTAGATGAAAGTCTGACGTCTGTTTAGGAGACCAGTTTTGCCTTATCATCAGCTATTGCCAAAAACTTGTAGGTATCTTAACTAACAATCTTGTTAGTATTAGCTCTTAAAAAATCGAAAATTCATAAATCGAGAAAGCATTGGTCAACATAATCAGATAAATCAACCACCAAAAGGGGCTCACAAATGACCACAACAACAACAAATATTCAAATATTGAATACGAGTCAAGTACCTACCAAAGTCTATTCTTTTTTATTGAAAACTTATATCTACAACTGGAGTAAAAAGCTAGAAATTACAACATTATTTGAGTTACACATGTTAGATTTCAAATATACATGTTTTTTTCATCATTATTTCAATTAATTCAAAACAATTTTATGTTATATCGTCTAACTTGAATGAGCGTTTTGAGCTATGTGAACGAGAAATTGTACAAACGACAGGTATGAGGAAGCCTAATTATAAGCTACATTTCTCTCCAAAAAACAGGTCCATTTCTCCGGCCCTCCCCATTCACAAATTTTGACCTGAAAATTTTTGGTCTAATTGTGCTCAGTTTGTGCTAATTGTAACAAATATGTTCGTCATATTTTAATATAGACGTACATATTTCGTTCACAGAAAAATACGTTTTTCTTACTAAGCAAATTCTTTCCCTAATATGTATTGTCAACTGGCAAAAGTACCGTTACTTCCTGCCAACAACCACTACACGTTTTCTAACAGAATATTCGAGTACCTGAACATTCTGGTACCCGAATATTCTAGAAATAATTAAATACCTAAATCAGCAAATCCCTACTCTACTCACAATAACATAGAAAACCATATACCTTGACAGGTATATAAACTCTGGTTTTCATTAAAATAATTATATTGTATTGTATAGTATTGTAATTGTAATCTTGAAACTGCGTAATAGTGTAATATATTTTATTGTAAATAAACTGGTCAGTCGTATACTGTACCTGCAATATTCTTCCAGTCTTAGACTGTAAATGAATACTTGTAAATTTAATATTGTGTTTTAAAAGTAAAGTGATAAAATTTATTGTGTGTTTTAATTTAATTAAAGTCTTTCATTTAGTTAATGTCCACAATAGTTGTGGATAATAAAATTCAATTAGTTAAAATAATTCTCAAATACTATAATATTCCTGTGAATATTATCGTATATCGAAGGAAGTGTAATCGCCCCAAAAGAGGTTAGTTTCCAGTACTAAACCACCTCTTTTGGCCGTTACATCACCAATTATGTTTTTAGAGGCGGCGAGTCAGAATTTTGTGTTGATTTCTCAATTTGACCCATTCTTCATCGCCAAATGAGCCTCAAAAGGGGGTTAATTTTAAGTTTTCACTTTTTATTGTGTGATACATCACCAATTATGTTTTTTGAAGTGCCAAGTCCAAATTTGGTGTTCATTTCTCCATTGGACCCATTCTTCATCCCCAATTTTGAGTTTTCATATTTTATTGTGTGATACATCACCAAATATGGTTTTTGAGGCGCCGAATCTGAATTTTGTGTGGATTTCATGTCTGTTTGTCTTTTATACATTACTACACCATTCATCCGATGGCCATGAAACTTTTGGAAGTTGTTCAGTATACTCCAGCGAAGGTTTCTGGCATAATATGAAAAGAAAATTTCAAACAGTTGTCCAAAAAATTCCCAAAATATGTATTTTATTCAATAATGATATATTGAAAAAAAATATTGCATCGATCTGGTGAAGAACATCAATACATCGCAAAACATATCGATGTTTGTTGTATACCTATGTGATAACAGTGTCAATGAGTTTGTTTCTAATTCTGTTGCATTATGCATAGGATATAGTAATATTTTCCAAAAGGGGTTAATTTTGAGTTTTCACTTTTTATTGTGTGATACATCACCAATTATGTTTTTTGAAGCGCCGAGTCCAAATTTGGGGTTTGTTTCTCCATTTGACCCATTCTTTATCCTCAAATGGGCCCCTAAAAGGACTTAATATTGAGTTTTCACATTTTATTGTGTGATACATCACAAAATATGGTTTTTGAGGCGCGAAGTCCAAATTTTGTGTTCTTTTCTCCATTTGACCCATTCTTCATCCCCAAATGGGTCCCTAAAGGGGCTTAATATTGAGTTGTTACATTTTATCGTGTGATACATCACCAAATGTATTTTCTAAATTATCAAGTATATAAAACCAAAATTAGCATGAATACCTACTTAATAATTTATACACATATGACCATAAAAATTTGTTTTTTTCTTTCTATTTAATTCACATAGAAGGTTTTTATGATAATGTAACATATATTTTCGTCTATTTTTAGAAATGACGAACATATTTGTTCACTCATTTTCATACACCAAAAACGTAGATATTTATCATCAATAATTATCCTATAACTCTTTATAAACAACCACTAATTTACCCGTATTTAATTTTATGTATATAGATATACTTTCTGTATATTCATGACCTAGTTGTACCTGTCCCTCGAGTACTCGACAAGTCAGCACAACCCTATAATAACAACACCCTACCTCACTTTACCTATCCGACACGTACGTTTTCATACCCATAACGAGTATATAATCCCTCGATTCAGTGGAATAGAATTAATTACAGTTCGACAGTTCCTCGACAGCTACTTCTAAGTACCTGGAACCTCTCTTGTAGAAGTCTCTGCTGAACAAATAGTCTTGCTTGTTGAATTGTGATTGTATATGTATAAATATTAACGTATATGTATGTACTATGATGTACAAATTATTATTTTATTAAATGTGTAAACTCACTCATGTGTTTAAAATATTATTGAGTCTCTAATTAATGTTAAGGTCCACGATAGTGTGTGGATGATAAACTTGAATTTATTTTAGAAGTATTACTACTTTTAAAGTACGTGATATTTCGTGTATGGTGTACTCCCGAAAGTGGTCTTAATTAGGTACATTACCACCTCTTTTGGCCGTTACAGATAATATTTTTGATTTGGCAACTTAAATGGAAAAAACTGTCAATAGAGAGTGATCAATGGAAAAATTTACATGTACTTACAAAGTTTTTTAATAATAACCAGAAAATACCAAATTAAGAAAATCTGACATACTGCAAAGTATGGGTTAAGTTCCCTCAAAAGTACCAAGGTAAAAATTTGGTATAAACTGTCATAAAAATTGTAATAAAATTGAACTTCTATTTAAAATGGAAGGTTTGAATTTTCTTGACCCTACTGAAAATTTTGTTATAAATGAGTATTATTTAGGCTACAGCAGAAATGGGTGATTGTTATTAGTTGCTTGAAATTGCAACTTTAAAATTTCAAAAAAGAAAGTTGGCACAAATAAGCACAATTTAAGATAAAATAATGATAAAAGTTTCAGCTCAAAATTCCAAAGGGGGGGGGGCTAAGACAAAACCTTCCTCACCCTTTATTTTAGTTAATACTTGAGCACAAATTATAAAATGGTTGGCACAAATCAGCACAAATTGAGCACAATCAGTTTGCAAAATTTCAAGTCAAAATTTGAAGTTGGTGGGGCTGCATTTCCCCAGCCCCACACAAATTTGTTTTGCAAATAACTAAAGATTTGAATGTACAGGAATTATAAGCTTGTTGGCACAATTAAGCACAAATCAAAAAAGAGTAGTGGGCAAAGTTTTGTATAAAAATTCAAAAAGGGGGGGGCTGAGGGGAAATCTTTTATCCTCCCTATCTGAGTTGGGAAGTGAGCACAAATTTTAAAGTGGTTGGCACAAATTGGCACAAATTGAGCACAATTAGTATGCCAAGTTTTGAGTCAAAATTCAAAATGGGTGGGACTAGCATTTCCCCAGCCCCACTTACAAACTTTTTTTTATATATTAAAAAGGGGGTGATAACAAATTCCAAAATTGGTAGAAAAATTTAGCACTATTTAAATCCAGTTAGTATAAAAAATTTTGGGTCAAAATTCAAAATGGGGGGCTGAGGGGAGACATAAAACCACAAATATTTTTGAAAGGGAATAAGTATAAAATTTTTAATTTGCAGCACAAATTAGCACAAATTAAGCACAATTAGCATGCAAAGTTTCAATTCAAAATTCCAAATGGGGGGCTGACACATAAATTTCTAAGGCCCCTATATTTGAAAATAAATGAGCACAAATTCTAAAATTAACGGCACAAATTAGCACAAATGAAGCACAATTAGCATACAAAGTTTAGAGTCAAAATTCGAAATGGGGGGCTAGCATTTCTCCAGCCCCACCCAGACTCTTTTGTTTATATCTAAGGAAGGGGGTGAGCACAAATTCTAAAATTGATGGCACATATCAGTGTAACAGCCAAAAGAGGTGGTTCAGTACTGGAAACTAACCTCTTTTGGGACGATTACACTTCCTTCGATATACGATAATATTCACAGGGATGGCACATATTAGCACAAACTGAGCACAATTAGGCCAAAAATTTTCAGGTCAAAATTTTAAATGGGGGGCCCTGGAGAAATGGACCTCCAAAAAACTGACAGATCCGAGTAATTCTGCAGCTAGTTTTTCTACGGACACGTTTTTCATCATGAAAAATTTTGGTTACGTTAGATTCAAGAATTTTTTCCAATTTCGTTCTTCATTGACACGGAAATCTAAAAATTATGAGATAAACTTCATGGATATCGTCAGCATAGACGCCGACTACACAGGGAATAAACGATTAGCCGGGGGACCATCATCTCCAGTTTCCTTCCACGAATGCTGGATTGGCAGAAAATTAATTATTTTCTACAAAATTTATTTTCAGTTCGCAAGAACCAACGGATACTTACGACTGCAGAGAGTAACAGAGATGTTTTAAAATTACAAGGAATCCATCAGCGAAAGCCAAATGTTTTCCCCGTAAACAGTATACCATGAAAATCTAAACGAGAAACTTTAATCAGACACCAGCGGATGAGCTACATGTTTGCAGCGATTTTTCCAAATCTGGTTGATGTGGGGCAGAGTGAAATTTTTTCACTCGTCTTCCTCAGAAGAAGCCCACTTTTACAAATTTGATTCGGGCGAAAAGTTCCCAATGGTTAAAAATTTTCCGAAGAGAAATTGTTGAATGGTAGTCCGAATTGTCCCCGTTACATGTTCACTCAATCAATCAGACACGGTTGTCGGATTCTTGGCAAGCAAAACTGAATTCAACGCCCGATTCTAGATCCGCACTTGCAGGTCAATCAAGAACCGACCCTTACTTCTGGAATTAACGTCTACACAATTCAGCCTGGATAATTTCGACACGCGAAGACCAACGCGAAAACACTGCTCACTCGCAAATTACGTCATACGAATCGGTAATACTCATTACGTAACCCTCACTCCAATCCTGACAGCCCTCGCGTTCGAACGAGCAATTAACCGTTTCTGCGTGCACCGATGGGCACGAAGAAGGCAGAAAAGTTGAAAAAGAAGCCCACCCAAGGGGAGCGAAAAGAAAAGACTTACTGCGGTGTACGCGGGCACGCAATCGAAACCATTTTAACACCGAAACAAACATCAAATTGACAGCGCGAACGTTAAGAAATGACTTTCAACAACAATAACAACAATAACGCCGTAACATCCTATCAACAAGAAAGTATACGAAACTCAATCGCGACGCTTAGGTCAGAGCCACCAAGAAACCGATAAGACGTTTAAGTCGTTTACGTGCACCGTGGAAAAAAGTAAATGAAATAAAATAAAAACGGGGAAGGGGAGGAAAACATACGTATCCACCCGGAGTATTTTCTGTGCCGGAGAAGGCGCATTCGTGAAACGGATAGGTAACGAATGACAGATGCGTGCAAATGCGAACGCGAAAAGACAACCATGAAAAAAGAAATTGACAGGAAAAATGAAAGAGTAGAGGTAAAAGTTAAAATAAAATACACTGTGTACGCTGCGAGAGAAAAAAAAAAATCGTAACTTATTTGAGAGAGTAAAGTAATTCATCACAAACCATTTAATTATGAAAAGACATCGAAGGTGAGGCGCGGTGCAGTACGGGAAAAAAGATACCCCGAGCAGAAATCGTATGGGCACCGTTGCGGTGGTTTGGGGTGAGCTGAATTCCTCTCGTGCTTTCCTTGTTTGCGTGATACATGCAAAAGTGGAAGTGGCCAAAAAAAAAGGTTTTTTTTTTTTAAATTATTGCAAAAGCTTCGCCAGCAGTTTGTTAACTTTTCAACGGTATTACTTCGTACCCTGCTCGCCTTTCAATCATTCGTGTCAACATTAAATGACCAGCGGATCTCTTGAATTTTAATTTTTCCACGTACCTAAATGAAGAAATATTTGTTCTCCCAAAGAAAATTTCGGAAAACTAATGTTCATAGAACGGAGACTTTAAATTTCTGCAGTTCTGAGAAAATTATAATCAAACGATAGGTCCTAAACTACGAACAAGGAGCTCGCAGAACACCACCTATACTCTGTCCACAGGTGCGTGACGTCATGAACTTTATCCACACTTGTCTGCTCGAAATCGCAAGGATATTAAATATAGTAGAGGACGCACGTCCATCTAAACGCTGCTACGAGAAATGGCATCACTTTTGTAGCTCGTGTTCCCACTCCCACCGAATTGAATTCAAATTTTCTTGCCGTATTCAGGCCCATTGACAATAATGAAATTTTTTTTTGCTTCAAATAACTGAATTAGATGAACGAATAAATATAATGATTAATAAATTTAGAAACCACAACAAAGACAAATTTCGTAGATTAAAATGTGATTGAAAATTGTATCGTTCTGTTGGAGATGAGATATTTCATCTCAAAAGTGGGGCCACTTTTTGTTTCACATGCGACCTGGGGTTGCCACAAGTATTAAGGCTTGTTTTAACAACAACATTAAATGCCGCAACACCAATGTCGAGAACACTGAATGTCTACAATCAGTGTCGACTAGTGTCGATACCAGTTTTCACCAGTGTCGCCACATTCCCTAGCCACTGATATCAAGTGTAATCAAATTAGTTGTATTCATATAAGAACTAAATCTTCAACCTTTAAAAAATCCCATCTATATGATGAAATGGACCTGGAAATACGTAAATTTTCAAAATTTGATGTGATCAAAAACCGGTATTTCTGGAATTATCAGAGGTTATCCAAGGATGTCCTTCGAATATTATGTTTATCTTATAAGTATGTAACACCGTACAAAATGAAGTATTACCCTACTCCGATAGAAAAATGTTAGAAAATGTAAAAATGACTTGAAAATCCATTTCATTTTTGCTTTTAATCCATCCAGATTGGACAGAATTCATTTCTAAACTTTTGTTCCATTCCATCATAGACAGTAATCACAGTAGAATACACATACAGATTTGATATGTTTCTGGGCCCAGAATGAAAAATTTAATAAGAGCTTTCACAGTTTAATTTATTGTGATTTGTAATTTCCGGATATATTTCACCTGATTGAGAAGATTATCGAAGATCCTAATTTTCACACTATACTCAACTGAATAATTATGTGGAACTAATTATTTGAATGTATTGAGAATTTCCACAACACTGGTATTTTCATCTAGAATTCAGGTTTGAAATTTGGCATTAATTTCAGTAATAGACTATAGTTTTTCTAAATTTTCTTTCGCTTTACATTCGTGGTTTTCTTGTTTTATAATACTTTGTGATAACCAAATTGGGCAGTTTCCAATCTTGTACCCGGAAAAATTCTGCAATCATGCCCATATATGCTTGTTTATGAAACTGCATTCAGGGATGTAGATGTTTCACAATTATTTCCAGTTTGATAAATAATTTTAATGGTGTCTTACATTGTTTTGCAGTTTCAAAACTTTATACACTATCCAGTGGTATGGAACAAATCCTTAGTCCTCAATAAGTTTCCCCCTATAGTATGAATTTTTCAAACAGGGCATTTCCAGAGCTAAAATTTTCCAAATCCAAAAAATATTATTACTTTCTCTTCATTTAACAGGTCATATAATATTATGATGTGGAACAAAGTTAATGTTTCTTTTTTGTTTCTCACCTATGAAAATAATTTTATTCTGATGAAAAAATGAAAAAATTTAATTTTTCATGATTCTGGTTTATAATTTGAGTGTTTTTGTGATACTTTTTTCATAATAGTTCAACACAGTATGTGATATGAAGATTGGAGACTGATAATGGGGTACCGGACATGATTTTCAGTAAACATATTTTCCAATTCTTTAAAAAAAAATAAAAAATATCAGTGGAAACCGCATTAAAATTGGTTGGATAGAATGGGAGAAAATGAATGGTAAATTTGAGTTGTCAAAAACCGGTGTGATATTTTTTGAGCAGTGGGTGTGATGTCATAGAATTGACACATCAGCAAACTTTTCACCTCTTTCACAGGTTTCTCATTCATTCATTCCTCACTCTCCTGTGTTTGTACATTGGTTTAGTTAAGCTCATCAATTTAGAAAGTTCATGGTGACTGTGAGGGAGGGGATAAAAGGATGTGCACTTGCACCCCCCACTCCCTTATTTATAGACAAATTCAAAACATTGAAAAACAATAAAAACTAAGAAAATCAAAAACCAATTATTCCTTATTTGTTTTTATATTATAGCACAGCCTTGGAAAAAATTTTTGGTGGCGCCTGAGGAGTTATTTACTTTGAGGGCTGAGTTCATATTTGCAACCCATTTTTAGATTTAACCCTTCATTTAGCCTCCTGTAGCTCAAGAAATGGAATTAAGATAATATTCTTGGATATTATTGAATGATACATCGATAATATTGTCTTTCGAGGCTCTGAGTTTACATTTATAATCCATTTTTAGATTGAATCCCTCCTTGGCCCCCTGTGACCCCAAACAGGGGGTTAAGATAATATTCTTTGATATTATTGAGTGATATATCATTAATAATGTTTTTTGAGGTGCTGGGTTTAGATTTTCAATCCATTTTTTATCAAACCCCCTATTGAGCCCCCTGTGACCCCAAACAGGGGGTTGAGATACTATGCTTAGATATTATTGAGTGATATATCATTAATAATATTTTTTGAGGTGCTGAGTTTAGATTTGTAATCCATTTTTTGATCAAATCCATTATTGAGCCCCCTGTGACCCTAAACAGGGGATTCAAATAAAATTCTTAGATATTATTGAATGATACACAATAAATAATGTTTTTTGAAGCACTGAGATTATATTTACAATCCATTTTTAGATTGAACCACTTGTTTTCTTCCTATGGCCCCAAAAAAGGGATTGCAATTATATCTTCACTTATTATTAAGTGATTTATTAGGTATTGGATGCCCATGTTTTTTGAGACCAACAAAAAACAACAAAATTCAGTAAAACCACTTGCCCAACTTACTTGTAAGAAAAATAAGATTTTTGTATTTGTACTCAGAAACTTGTAAAACATTATAAACAATATATCACATAATAAAATGTGAAAAGTCAAAATTAGCTACTTATATCTGAACCACTTTGGATCACATTAAAAGGAGTTGTATGAAGAAATACATGTCAAAATAAAACTTCAAGTCAAAAAAAATTACCAATAATGTATAACACTATATAATAGAGAAATTCAAAATTAACCCCTTTCAGAGCTCCTGTGGGATCACATAATGGGTAAAATTAAGAAATTACGTCAAATTCAAAATCAGCAGCTAAAAAACTATTACGAATGATGTATTACATTACAAAATATGAAAAGTCAAAATTTCCCCTTGGGCGTCAAAAATGAATCAAATGAATAAAATAATGTCAAATTTGAACTTGTTGCCTCAAGAAACATTACAAATGATGTATTACATAATAATATGTAAAAAAACAAAATTGGGCACCTTTATGATCCCTTGGGGTCAAAAAATTGATCAAATTGAAAAATTATTGACAAATTTGAACTCAGCACCTCAAGAAACATTACAAATGATGTATTTCATAACAGTATGAAAAAAAAACAAAATTGGGCGCTTTTATGATCCCTTGGGGTCAAAAAATTGTTCAAATTGAAAAATTATTGACAAATTTGAACTCAGTACCTCAAGAAACATTACAAATGATGTATTACAAACTAATATGTAAAAAAACAAAATTGGGCCCTTTTTTGAGTCCCTTTGGGTCAAAATATTGATCAAATTAAAAAACTTAAGGTCCAGTTTGAACTCAGTACCTCAAAAAATATTTTTTTAAAGCATAAACAAACAATATTATACCACCTTTGTGTTGATTTGGATAATTTCAGTGTATATATGTTGAAAGTTCCAAGAAAATGAATTTTTGCCCCATATCTGCTGCCCCTTTCTTATTTTTGGGATTTCAAAAAAAAACAATTAAATGTGATACTCAAGCACCCTCATACCAATTTTCAACCTTCTACCTCAGTGGGAAGTACAAAAAATAAATACAGATAGAAATCCAAACTTATTGAATCTTATTTACTTAGGTGATAATTTAGACTTTGAGCTTTCTGTGCCAAAAGTTTTCTTGGATCCTGAAATGAAATGTGCGCCCACCCTTGCTTCAAAGTCATTTTTTAAAATCAATTTTGTTCAGTAAATTTTCACCAAAAACCTACTTAAAAATGAAGTATTAATGAGATGTATTGAAACCAGCAACCTCTGATAATGCAAAATACAAAGATGTCAATTTTATGACATCACAACAACAGGGTGCTCATCGAGGTATTGTTTTTGGTGCAGCGCAACTTTGACATCTTATATCTTCCTTTCTATTTAATATTTTTCAAAAAAAATTTCAAAACCTTCATTCACAGGCTTTATACTATCTTTCCCATTAATTTTAAGTAATTCTGAGAGTCATGTCCAGTACCCTATTATCGACGCCAAAATCAAAATCAGTTAGATTTAGTGACATTGGTGTCGCAACATCTGTGTTGTGACAACACTGTTCACCGTGAGAACGTAGTGCCGTTGGGAAAATGAGCCATTATACATATTTAACACTCTTTGGCTTGGAACACGATGTTTGTTTACTCTACAAAATAACCTGAATAAATGATGCTTATGAATGCACAACAATATTAATCTAAACCTTTTCTTTGGTTTCAGGACATTTTTCCGAATTCGTTTTCCCAAAAAGCCATTTCCCCAAATGGACAATTTTCAGAAAATTTTTTTTTTTTTGAAAGCCTGAAAACTCGGGTATGATATTCAGAGGGAGGTTAGGTGAGGTATATTATTATTATTTTTTTGAAAAATAAATTATCGTGTGCGCCTTCAAGAATTGAGGAAGGTTCATACTACGAAAAAGATTATTTATTTATTACTTTTTTGAAAAATAATTTTTCTTGAACCTTCAAGTATTGAGAGAAAATAGGCTATTAGTGGTCTTATTTTTTTTTTGTTTTTTTTTGGAAAAATAATTGTATTTTTTGGGAAATTTTCCATTCGGGAATATGACAATTCGGGATAAAAGATTTGAGAAAATGGATTCGAGAATTGAATTTTTGAGAAATCGTCCATTCGGGGAAATGACAAGGAACCTTTTTCATCTCCTCCCAACCAACCGCCACGTCCACAAGTGATTCTAACATCAAGCACTTCTTGGTGTGGATAATAAACTTTAGGAAATTGAAAGACGAGATAGAAAATAAATGGAAAAGGTTGCACACAACTGATCTCACGTTCTTTGTCCTCAATAACATACATTCAGCACAATAAATAGACTTTATTTTGAGTCTTATGGTTCAATTCGAAGCTTTATTAATGATTTTGAAAATTTCCAAGTATTTTATTTATTATTTGTGGTATTCCAAACGATGTTATTACAAGTACAATAAAACAGAAGAAAAATCGGTAGATTATTTTTCCCCTCCGTAATAAAAAACCTAGTGTTCGTATAGAGACCAGGTTTAATCCGGCTGCCAAGGCATGTTTCAGAACTGGTTCTATTCGAAAAGAAAAAATAATAAAAAAGAAAACTCACTCTACAGCTTGTAGTTTCTTATAGTGAATTCAAACTGAAATGATGGCATGAAAACTGTGATTTCGTGTAACACCAAGAATGACAAAAAAATAGTATTAAGAAAAAACTGAAGCAGAATTTAAATTAAAAATATTAAAGATGATCATTTCGACAAATGACACTGAAACTCAGGGGGAAATTACGCTCCACTGAAAAAAGAAATGTCACATTTCAATTTATCACTCCTGATGACAGGAGTATTAATATGTATCAATACTACATAGGCATAGGGAGAAACGTGCTCAAAACTTTCATTTGAAAGTTATGCCGAAAATAAATTTAATGAAGAAAGAAACGGAAAATTCTAGTTGAGCACCACAAAAATAATTTAATACTGGACGTAACACAGATAATGAGTTCATACCTATTCACCGAGTCACTGAACTTCAAATCACCGATCGCCAAAAATGGGTCTCACATGAAAAAATTAAAGTGAAAATTCGAATCTAAAGCTTCGAAAGCGAAATGAAAGAGCTAAGTATTATAGTTTCAACCAATAATGAGCTAAAATGAGATTAAATGAAAATTTCGTACGCATTTTGTAGTCAATGCTGCGAAAAATTTGGTAATGCTAAAATACTAATAAATAAAAAAAACAAAAAAAAACTAAGGCTTAAGAGAATGTGAATCGCGCCCTAAGCCATACCATTTTTAAAAATAAAGCGACCGTGATATGTAACAATAGAAGTATCAAAGTATCAAAGGGATGAAAACAAAATTAGTCCATTAGGTTTCAACCCCGTTCCTGGGATCGAGAAATTTCGTTAAACAAGGTTAATTTTCAATTTTCGTTCACAAAATTCTTATTGCATTAATTCTAAATTTTTCTTCGTTTCTCTAAATTGTAAAACTGAACTCTCCTTCTTGAGATAATCCGAATAACGAAATAAATAGGTATTAACTTATCCAAACAAATGACCACACGTAACTTATTACCTAAAATTTGTGGTGTTTCGCCAATTACTTTTCACGAAACACAGCTAAACCAAAATAAGACAGAAACATGTTAAGTGTCACTTACTGTCAGCGAGGTGTCATATACCGGGCCCATTTTATGACATCTCACAGCCAATAAAAACTACATTATATTTTTATACCGAGGGCCGTTTCGACAGGTGTACTCATTACTCAGCGCCTTCGATACCGCCTTTTACTTTTGGGGTAACTACCAGGAGGTCCCCCAAATAATGCCCTTTTTGGCCTAAATCTAAAGGTAACGGATCACATCGAATTCTCGATCCTCGTCTTTTTTATTTGGGTGGTTGATTAGACAATAACATCAATCTTGGCACTTGTTAAGTAAAAAATTTTTAGTTGGGAATTGGTTATCTCCTCTCGAAGCCTCTCAATACTGAAATTAAAGTAAACATAAATTATACGATGAAAAATGTCGAACTGAGCTAATAGTAATTTTAACGATATTTTAATTCTCGATAATTCTATTTGCGAACGAATGTAATCATCGTTTTATTCCATAAAATTCTATCGAATTTTTGTTTCAACTAAGTATCAACGAGAACCTTCTCAAAATCAGAACAATTAATCGTGGTCTGGTGATTAATTGTTCCCCCATTAGGCTCGGCCGGTAGAACTGCCACACGTATACGGATATACTGGCTTATGTACTAACACAATTTTAACTAAATTCGATCTAAAATTTTCGAAAATGTCAATACTCGACACCACTGCAATCTACTGGGATGGAGGTAAAATAGCATTTTCATGGGTCACTTGTCACCCCTTCTTTCTATCGGCAACTCCTAATTTCCTCCAGCCTCAATTGACGAAATCAACCTTGAAATCATCAGAAATTTGAAAAACAATAATTATTCAAATTCCAATATAATGCGACGTTTATTCTATTATGATAATATGCGTGGTCAAATCAAACCGTGGTCCGTACCAAGAAAGAGGAGAAAAACAATGGATTTACCTTTCAATTACCTACAACAGTACGTCGTGAAGAAAGAAATCGAATAGAAACATCAGAATGTCGCAAATTTAATATGGCATTCTATTCTATGGTGTCCTTTCAATATAATAAAATTATATATTACTTTTTTTTTCCCCATTACAATATGAATAAAACTTCCCTGTACCAATAATTATTACTCTTTTCTTCAATACAAGTGGATGTTAAGAACTGGCCCCTTCATAACTGTTGGTTGATGAAAGATTTTTCTAGTTTTGGCATTGATCACTCGTTACATACGATGAGTGTTTGGATTGCAAATTACGGATGGTACAATATTATCTCCACTAAAACGGATCACTGAAATGGGGCATTAAGAAGCAGTCAACACCTGTTTGTGCATTTTCATTTGAGTGACATACTACATTATGGAGGTTGTGCAACGTTGAAAGGGCTGACATTTGATTTGAAATTGGTAATTTCTAGATAATAATTGATGAAGGATTAGGGGGATGCGATCACAAAAAGTTTTTAACATTGGTAACATTATTCAAGATCAAATTAGTTCATAAAAGAAAGTTAACTGCAAGTGAGCAGTTGACTAGCTGTGTTGAGGTAGTCTTGACGTTAGAGGGGACGGTGAGTTAACAACCAACAGGTACTCATCGATGCTTAATTTGACCTAAGGCATACAACCTGTTACCAAAAATGATTTTGGTTAGCAAAAGTTTTTCGCAAAAATCTTCGATGCTGGGACGACGTTGAACAATTAATTTCATCAAAAGGGTAACATTTGGTCGTTCACATTTGCCATGTATACATAAAACAAACACTTTCAAGATAAAAAATGAGAAGTTGTAACGGTGTAATTGTTACAAAAACAGCACATGACACAATTAAACATTTATAATTGGGTATATTATACGTATTAAAATACATTCTGAGTATACATGTTGAGTATACATATGAGTTAAAGTAAAATAATGAATATACAAAATAAGTTAGGCTTAGAGTTAAGGGAGTTAGTTTGAGTGATTGCCATATAAATATTGTGTGATGAGAGTTACTTCAAATTGTTTAAAATAAAAATGTGAAAACAGGAATAGGTGACATAATGTTGGAGGGTGTATATGAAATTAAGAAGAATAGAATATTTGCAGATTAAAAAAATGTGTTGAGGGAATAAATGACATCATCAATAGGTGTACATGAACAAGGTGGTTTTCGGAAATGGTAATTTCACCCGACAAGTCAAGACTTGAATGGATGACGAGATAATTCATGAAGGAATAAACGTACAAAAGTATATTTGAAATTATCTACGGAATATGAAAGTGAATATGAAATAATTATAGAAGATTTAGAAATGATATGAAACTATCATTATAGAAGTGCATTACAAAAATGGTATCAGCAAAACTGCAGCAACTGATGTAGTTCTCAACATTAAATAGGCAGAATATAGAAGACAAATTATGGGTTTTATAACTTTATATTTATGTACGGAAGTCTGAGGCGTTTAATTGACGAATGCAGTGGATGCATTAAAAGATCGGTGATTGGTTTCGCAAAGTTAATAAGTTTGGAAAGCGCTTGAGATATGAAGGGAATGAAAGAAATGGGTGAGGAAAAAAATACACAACACAGGGACAACAATAAATTAAAGTGACCAGCTTTTGCCGTGTCATGAAGAGTTGGTTTATTGCGTGTACTTTCATAGAACAGCTTACAAATGAAAGAACAAAACACAGTTGTGAATAATGAAAAAAATAAAATAACAAACTGGTTGCAGAGTTAAGTTAAATGTTGTCAGTAAACAGAGTAAGTGTTTGTGAATATTTGCAAGGTACGGTGTTGATAGTTTGTGTAGAGAAAACGGACGTACAAGTATGTATTATCGGCCTCGAATGGAGGATACATAATCATTGTAAGAACCTTAACCGTTCTTGACCAGCCCCCCTCCAAATAAACGTGGCAAAATTCTCCCGTTCTTATTCTCAAGATTTTCATTAACTCAACTTCCTGAAAATTTATCTACGTGAAAGTACACGCTACGCTTACTGAGCGTATTCCGTGAATTCATCCCTGAAAATACCTCAATTTACAATTTGAAATTTGGCATCGGCGAACAATAAAAATATTCTGCATTCTGAAATCAAATTAACCAGAAACATTCTTCTCAGATCTTACCCCTGCACATCAAGTAAAGAAAAGGTATTTTGAGCTCCATGTTTCGCTCTGTTTTCATTTCTTTCGATATTTTTTGTTTCGTTCACATTTCACACAAACAGGGACGAAGCGAAAGCCTTTTTTAGAATTGGGGAGCGAAAGACGAAAATTACTAACTGACAAGATTTTCCAAAAAGTATACAGGGTGTCCCAGTTTCTCTTCCTATCCTGCAAGAGTGTGATAGAACTCGCTCAGACAAAAAATAAAGTTCTCTTCACATATGCTCTTACTCCAAAATTGTCCGACTTATAGGTCAGTGAAAGAATATAAAAGGATAAATGTCAGAAAAATTAAAAAATTAAAAAAAAAACCTAAGATTCCTGCTTATTCATTTTGATCGAGTCAATACTGCGCCCTCAATAGTGTGAAACAGAAAAAAAAAGTATGTGTAAAATAAGTTGCATAGCGCATGTTGAAAGGCAGTTCCATAAGGACATGTTTTTACGGAACTGCCTTTCAACGTGCGCTATGCAACTTGTATTACACGCATACTTTTTTCCTATTTCAAAGGTTTGAGCGCAATTTTGACTCGATCAAGGAAGATAAGCAGGACTTACATGAAGTTTTTTTTATTTTTTTTTAATCTTTCGGAAATTTGTCTTTTCATCTATTGTCATTGGCCTATAAATCGACTAATTTTAAAGAGAGAGCATAAATGTATAGCGAACTTTTTATTTTGTCTGAACGGGTTCTATCGTACCCTCGCGGGATAGGTAGAGAAACTGGGATACCCTGTATACAACTGCCAATTTTTCCAACTCCAAAATTTCCAACTGCTGCAAAATAATGTCGATCATGTAAACAGATAATTGCTGAGAGAAAAAGTACTTATTTACACCGATCCAACAGATAGGGACATTCAATCAAATATCATCAAAATTATGAGAGATATCATCTATTTTATAGTATTACCAATGCTACCATACCGTATCCATGTCCCACTTTTATTGGCTGAAGACAAAGATGGTGACGTAATAAGGCCTCAATCAGCCACTAATGATCCAGCCAAACAAGTCACAATCTATCAAGAAAGGCTCCCACTCTACGTTGGTTGTTTTATACTCAGAGCAATATTGAAACAATAACTGACAGTAAGGTGGTCCGCAGTCGGTACTTCCACATCCCCACCCGTCAACCCAATCTGAAGGCGCAAGTAGTTCAACCGTTACTTCAGGCACGTCGTAAAACTCCATTTCGATTAACAGCAAGGCAACAATGGAACCAACTACGACTTTTTTTTTTTTATAGACACGACACATATTCATTCTCCTTATCACTACGCCGCCGCACTAGTCAGCGATAATTAACGCGTCTCACTCCAATAAACATTTTCTTATAATCGAGCTGTAAAAATGATCCTCAACTTTTCACAAACGGTTGTTAAATTTAATTTATAGAATATTCGTACTGCAGTTTCTGCAGCTCGTTCGTGTACGCAATACAAATCAAAAATAGATTGCAGCTACTCTTCGAGCCGAGTTCTACACGAGGCTGAGGAATACGTGTACCTACTTGTACACGGCGACACGCATTGGAGGGGGAGAGGAGCACATGGGAAAAACTTTTTATTTTACCAACTTCTATTACTTACACGTACGCCAGATAAATGTTACGAAAAATAAAGCAACGCTCGAGGAAACGGACCATTTCGACGGATAAGGCGTTAAATAACGAGCAGACATTCTCAACGTTTATCCGTATTTATTCGGAGTCGTACAAACATTAAAAGCGAGGAGAGAAAAAAGGAAAAAAAGAGAAAAATGAAAAGAGGGAGGAAAAAACAAGACAAAAAAATACCTACTTGGTCGCCTTCGACATTTGTATTCTCGACGAACAACCTACACACGTTCACGACGGATGCACACGTATGCGGTCCTAAATCAGATATACCAATTTGCAAACTTGGAAAAACAATGAATCGAATTATTGCAAATGGAGCGTAGTATAAGGCTGTACGCAGTGGGTACATTCTTCTGCAACCCTATTTGGGTATTCGAAACCATTTGCGTCGGTGGAAATTCAATTTCTGCGTTCTCCCAGATCATGTTGGGGATCATTTCACCATTGTTATAAAAATGCGTCGTAAGAAATGGGGCGAGTAGAGTTTCCATTTTTCTTTCACCTTGTTTGCATGCAAATCTGTCAAGTCGCTGGTCCAGCGAACGTCGAGCTCGAGAACGTCCCCAAACAATGGAGACAATCTCAGATCGACGAACATTTTCAAACAACGTATCGAAATATGAAAAATACCATCAGAGACCATTTAGTACGCATATTAGCAAACATCGAGTTGATAAATGAAGTTACGAATAATAACTAACAACTCGATAGATTTCGCTACAAATATTGGACGATTACCAAAAAATAACGCTCTATCGGAGCAGATTTCTTAAAATTTCTCAAAACTGAAGATGTTATGGAGCCAACCTCAGCACTAAGAGGCTTCAACCGTCCTGAACCTTCCATTAAAAACCGTGTCAAATTTCATTTCTCGATAGAAACCGCTTGAAATTCACATTTTATCGAGTTCAAAGTTGAACGGAATAATTTCTGGATCAATTTTCGAGGTGGTTAAAAAAGAAAAAAAAACAATGTTTCCCAAACATAACTCCGGAAAATGTTTTCTCCCTCCGAACTGAATATCCCAATCCCCCGGACTGGAGAAGGAAATAAAAAATCAGCCACCGCCTATAAATGTCAAGCTGCCAACCCCTTAATTGGTGTACCGAAAAAGGCAAATTTCTAAATATCTATTGCCAGTAAGAAATTTTGCAATTAAACACTCGTGAAAGGGTCACCAAACGCGACACCACGTTTCAACCTAAAGCTGGATGTTGTCTCATCCCTCGCCAACGACATTGGAATCTGATTGCAAAAGAAAAAATGTTTTTTCAATTCTTCTTTCTCTCGCTCTCGCTCCTGCTCCACTTTGTATCGTTCCATTCGCCCTTCCAATCCCTAGTCGCGATCATCATAATCATTTAATTGAGTTTTAATTAACGTAATGATTTTTAATTTCGATACACATTTTTCTTGCTTTTCACTGGGATTCAAACCCACAACCTCCAAGTTGCTGGTCCTCGTCTGACAAAACTAGGCCAGCATTCACACAATTAAGTTGCATGCTATTTTCATTTATTAATACACTAGCTGCATGCACACACAATGTTATTCAAAGCATTGATATGTTCGTAAATCGATATGTATTATATCAATAATGGAGAATATTGGGAAATATTTTCAGTGGTTGGTGAGATGGGGTGGGTTCGGATTTAGGAAAAAGAAAGAAAGGCGGTTTGGGGGCTGGGCCATGCCTCCACTATTTAAAGATTTTATTATTTTATCATATTTTCAAAACCTAACGTCCATGTTTTAATAGATGTATCGATATTAAAATAACTGAATAAATAATTTTCACATTTATGCATTGGAAGAATTGCGATTTGAAATGAGCAAAGTTGTGATCTCTTAAATTGAATCATTTGTCCGATATCGTTCGCCCATGGATGAGACAGAATCCAATTTGAGGGCTAAATGTGATATCACCCACCAAACAGAATCATAACACGACACGAGTATCACAATATTGACTAAGGTATTTTTTCATCTGTTGGACATAATTTTTTATTTACAATATGAAAGTGAATGAGTCAGCTGTACATTGTACAATGTAAATGAAACCGTTTGCAGCAGTCATACTAGAACAAATACTGAAATTCATGAATTTAAAATAACAGTCCGGAATTTTTCAGAGGTCAAGAGCATACACACAAGTCCATTGAAAAGGGGGAGGTTTCTCAATGGTTTCTTCCAATCCCACCCAAAACATAAAAAATCAATTGAACGGACAAAAAACATATTTTAGAGCTTGAGCCTTTTTTTATTTGCCAAGCAGAAGGGATCCAGACCCCCAAGATCTCCGTATATATGGTCTTGAAAGAAGTTTGTAAAACTACTAATTTCAGATTTTTCTTCAGCTATTGTCACCATATTTTTTCTTAATTCATTATATTAACAACTTTTCATCAAACTTATAAGTTACACCTATGGGGAAGTGTACTATGTTTAATGTAAGTTCTGTAATAACTATGTTTCATATGACAATAAAAAAAAAAGGACTTCAGGACCTATTGACTGTTCACACTAAGAAGTGCGTGTTGTCAGAATCATCCTTAGAAATTGCAGTTGGTTCAGGAGAGCAGAAAAGGTATAGATGCACATTGTTACATAATGAAAAACATCATTTTTTAAAGTAAATAAATATGATGTTCAAAGCAGATAAGTGTGGATATGGTTTATGACATCAAATACTGCTTAGTGTGAACAGAGTATAATTATAAGCAAGCAGACAGAATCATTTAATGAAGTGCACAATCCTATTTTTGCTGGTAGGTAAAAGTGTATAATTTGTTGTTTCACACCAGAACAACAAAATTTGTTTTTTTGTTAGTGTTCAATCAAATACACATGCACACTAACTAATTTTTCTTATTTCTCTATTTCATTCTATTCTTGCGCCAAAATTTGAACCGAAACTCGCACTGAGATTTAAGATTTGTGCTTGTCAACTTCACCTTTCAGTTTTTATAGGTAATGAAAATACAGATGTGTACCACATTTGAATAATAAAAAAAAAGGTACGCAAAAGTTTTAGTGACTTCAAAAACTATCACGTTGTTACAAAATGGTTAGGTTTACTTTTTTTGAGTATTTTTTCTGAAAATTTTGTATCCGTTGCAATTATTTCCATCTATTCTTCCTTAATGCAATTTAATTGCAATAGGTGGAACAAGATGAATCTGGAGGGCTTGACGCCTCTAGCCAGCGGCTCAACCCCCAGAAATTATCCAGAAAGAGGGATTAGTATAAAAAATTTTTCCATGACTTTCGAAAAGGGCCAAGTCCTCCCTTCCACTGCCGCAAAATGGTAAACTTGTGTATTTATCGTCCTTCTATCCATAGACAAGTGCTCCTTTTACACATACCTACCACTCCATACACCAGTTCGAAAGGATAATTTGTACGCAGTTTCATTCTGACCACCAGCACCCACATCAAACTCGCTGGGTACTCTCTGGAATATACGTTATTTCGCATTGAGGTCTCCTCTCGTGGTCGTAATTCCAATTAAAACTCGTAACAGCCGATTACGTTTCGATTAATCGTTCGTTACAAGAAAAATAATTGAGCCAATAAATTAAATGACGTACGAAACACAAGACGGCAATACGAAAGGCGATAGCAGCAGCCTATCGAAGAAAACACCATCGACGGTTTGTCGGCCTGAAAGTGCGCGTGTTGATTTTAATGGAGCAGCTCAAAATGTTCATTTTAATGGAGGTGATCAAAACGTTATTTTTTAATCTATATCTGTTCGCAAGCGACTCTCTGATTACTGTACTACACAACATAATACTGATACCATAGAAGCCAAGAGCAGTAGATTATAACATAGCTAGGTTCGTAATTAAAAAAAAAACACACACAAACACATACATACAAACACGCACCGGGCTTAGTTACAGCAATTTGGAGGTCAATCACCCGAGCCAAAAATAATCATACTCGTTCCTGGTCCCATCGCCTGGATCCTTTGCACACCGTAATGGCCCAACAATTCATAGATTTTTAAGTAGATTAATTTTTAAGAAAAAATTAACGATAGCAATCTGGCTCACGGTGTTACTATCGGTTTTTTTGACCTCGACCTGACGAATGGTGACTAAATGCAAATTAGTAACTTAGATTCGCACGGCGCGGGGCCACATATTAGTAAGATGGAAAATAAAATAATTAAGATAACAGGTTTCCTTAAAAAAGCACTGATATTCAAACTTTCTGAAACTGATAGCAAATGTTTTCTTCACTTCTTTTTCATTCAACATTACCCATTCCAGTGAGAAGAAGTCGAATCAAAATGCAAATGGTGGGTATCTATAGCAAGATTTACGAAGAATGATAGGACATGATATTTCCGGCGACTACGCTGATTTCGATCTCGAGCCGCTTAAGATTCGATGACTGTACATATTGTTCAATGCTGCATGCTAATTACATCCGAATAACGACGTATTGTTTTCATTTATTTTATAAATAATTGGCAAAGTGTCAGACAAGAAAACCAAAAAATCTATTGCATTTAAAAAGCTCTCCTACGGCCAGTTCATCGTTAATTACGCGATCCACAATGTATGCCAGTTATTTGAAACTGCGAAACTGACGCTGCGAAAAATGTTACTCTGTTGCAAAAATATACTAAGCTGAGAATTGGCCACCAATCACTTTTCACATTAATGGCAACGTTTCACGCAATGTTACAGAATCAAAGGTAGGGTACCTTCATGACCACCCAAGGTAATGATATATACCACCAGGTATGCCTATGACGGTGATAAGAAATGAACCACAATGTTCATTAGAAAAGTTGACAGCCCGATTTCATGATGATGGAAATGAAATTCTATAGTGGCAGAGGTAGGGGAGTCTTGTGGAAGAAGAAAAAGAGCCCTTATGTGATGCCAGAACTATGGGGTCGGTCAATGTCCGACAGAAAGGTTACTTCAAGTTTAACGGAGTTAGAAAAGGGAATTTCATATTCTGGCCGATAAAACACGGCACACAATAATATTATTTATTGTAAAAAAAAAAAAAAAATCGAATTTTTATAACCCTCCTTCACATAAAAGTCGCAAGCGCCTACTCTAGTGTTGCCCCATACAGGCAGGGACTACACGAATCGAAGTTTTCAGACAGGTATAACTGGTTAATTTTCACAACACACCTAAAAAATTGCAATTTTTACAAAAAAATAAATAAATAAATGGTCGGTAGAAGAAAAAAAAAAGGTCACATTCTAATTCAATTTTTACAACAGCTTGTTCCAAGAAAGGTGTCACACCCGGTCACTCCCCCCCTCACGCGGCACCTGAATACAGGGAAAAAAAAGGAAACTTACTTTTCGAACGCCCTTCGTACATACATCACAAACAATCAAAATTTCTTCATCAAGTCGATAATGACGTATGAGGCTTCGAATTTCATGATCGTAGCTGCTTATTTTTCTTCCGCCATTTAAACGATACGTACGTTAATTACTCGAATGCGATTAAATTTTTTTCAGTTTTTCGAATACTTCCATTTACCAAGCTCGATTTACACCGGTGATAACCCGACAAACATCGATTAGTTTTTCAATTTTTTTTATTTTTAATTGCTTTCGTCAATTCAGTATAGGGACCTAAGCATAGATGAAAATAAATGCCGCATTTCCAATTTTATTTGGGTAAAACAAACAGTTTTTTCGTACCTAACGCAGTTTTCTGATTCGTTTTTCCTCTTACGAAAGTATGAATGAGATATTCTACGCGTAACCGGATGTTTGCGTAATCGAAATGAAAAAAAATTAAGCACGCTGATCAATTCATTGTGTTTTCGCCGATTTAATTGGGATCGACCTCGACCTGAAAGCTTTCGCTCCCAAACGGAAATGGAAATCCGCTAAAAAGAAGTCTTCACTATGTCGAATACAAATAGGCTATAACAAGTTAGTTAAGGCATTCGGCAAACAAACACGCCTTTCGATTTAGATTCGCTTTTTCTCCCGTATTTTCGGTAGGTATACAGTTCTTAAACAGAGAAAATAAAAATTAGGTAAATCCGCGACCTATTTGCAAAATTTATTGTTAAAAATTTAAAACTTCATAACGAAAGAGACATGAGTAGATAGGAAAAAGAGAGTTCTGGGACAGCTTGTAAAGTTGAACTTTGGAGGTCAATATTTTTGCATGTGAGCTTTTGATCGTAGAGGCGTGTGATATATCGATATGTATGTTTTTTGACATGGCGGTTTCGATTTCGAGGTTGAAATTTGAATTCGATGTAGTATAGGGGCGTAGGGGGTTGAAACATGGGGTTTAGAGGTCAATAGTAAGTATGAATGAAATGCGAGGTGTGATATATTGATAGGTGTTTTTTGACATGCCGATTTCGATTTTGACCTCGAAATTTGAATTCGATGAGGCGGAGGGGCGTGCGGGGCTGAAACAAGGGGTTTCGAGGTAATTATTATATATGGATGAAATGGGGGTTGTGAAATATCGATACGTATGTTTACTGATATGCCAATCTCAATTATAACCTTGAAATTCGTATTCGGTGAAGGATCGAGACGTGGGTGGCTGAAGATGAGGTGATGTGTTGTTTTCAGTTATAGATTTTGTTGTTGTTTTTAAAGCAAGTCTTGACGTGCTGGGTGAGTTTGGATTGATTTTTGCAAACTGAATGAAAACCTACTGGCGGAAATATAACTAATGTATATTCAAGAGAATAGAGTGTTCACTTTCTTTTTTGATTCTCCTTCCTCCTTTCTTTCCTTCCTTTTTTTCTTTTTTTTTTCATTCTTTTAGCATCCTTGTTTCATCAAGTTTTCAAATATAATCCTATCTACCCACATTCTCTCACGTAGCTAAAATCTTAAAATCATCCCTCTACTTCTTTAAGAATTGTAGACTTTCTAATCCCATTCAAATCCTCTAATTTTAAACGAAAAATATTTGCCATAATCATTCACATTTTATTATTTGCAAGAGCAGTGTGTTTACAATATTGTTATTTCCAGCAGATTTTATTTCTTCAATATTTGGTAAGTAAAATTTCATTGACATACCTATCTTAAAATTTAACATTTGAAAATAGAAATAAAGCATGGTGGTACATCAGATTGGTACTATAATACTCTTTTCAAAGCATCTTCTAATTTTTATAGGAGGTTAAAAATGCAGAGAAATAAGGGTGACTTAATTACATGTGCTGTGTGTAGTACCTAGCATTATAAAGCATTTTGGCATCAACATCTCCTCTCCACAGTACACAAAGCAGCTGTTTGTAATCGAGGTCTGTGGGAAGACACTGTAGGTGAGCAGGGAATACTTCTCCATTCAACAACTGATAATATGGTATATGATATTCTATTTGCTCCAACAATGGAATTTCAACCATCATCACACCTAACTTAGCTGAAGCATGTAACACCATTGAATCTTTTTTTGTCTATTTCAAAAATGGTATCATAGCTCGAGTGGAGGAGGCTTTGGTCTTTCACAATGCAGTTAAGATTGGTACATCACTGAGTGTAAACTTATGCAAATCGGATGTGAATGGTGAAATGATGTTTACTGACGCATCATTACGTACAAAAGTAGAACCAATGTTGCATGGAACAAATCGAGAAAATTGGTTCACTACATTAGTTGAAACAGTTAAAATAAAATATGAAAACATGCCTCTGAGAGGTTCAAATTGGTCTTTACATTTTATTAATGATTTTGAAATGCATATGAGCAAGTTTGTTCCACTTAGAGCATCCTCTTATATTCCATTACCAAAAAAAATCATGGCAAAGAAAACAGTGATCAATGTGCAAAATTATAGTGACCACTGCTGCTTTGCGTATGCGATCATCTCAAAAGTGCTGGATGCAATTGTGCCAAAAATTGTTCATTTGGAACGTATCACGCATTATAGCCCCACACGAATGAGGACATTTAATTTTAACGAAATTGTATATCCCACTCCCTTCGATAATATCATCAAATTTGAAAAAAACAACAATGCATCAGTAAATGTGTATGGAATTGAAGATGAAGAGAGCAACAACATTTATTCGATGCGAATTGCATATAAGTATGTGAAAGAATGTCATTTTGACTTACTCTACATTCAGAAGGAAGAGTCAGATGGTGTAATTTCTGGTCACTACTGTTATATTACAGATTTAAGTAGGTTGGTCAGTGGTCAGAAGAGTGCTCATAATGGCAAGTTGTTCATCTGTAGACGATGTTTGCAGCATTATTCTACAGAAGAAAAACTTAATGTGCATGAAAACTTTTGTGGACACTACAAACCTCTTAGATCTGTGATGTAAAAGGAAGAACGAGCCATCCAAAAATTTGAGAAGCAGCAATTTCAGCAGGGTATCCCGTATGTAATTTATGCTGATTTTGAATGTGCTCTAACACCATTCTTATCAGCTGATCATGATCCCTCATTGTCAGAATCATTTACTGATAAGAAACATGTTCATACACCGACATCATTTTGTTTCCTAGTTGTATGTAATAATGAAGCAGATGCAACTGTATACAAACCAGTTCTCTATCGAGGAGCAAATGTAGTAAAAGAATTTTGGAAACGCATTTGTAGTACTATTGAAAAAATTGCTTTAATTTACGATAAAATTATTCCTATGGTTAAGACAGATGGTACATTCGATGAAATCCGTAAAAATATGTGTTGTCATATATGTGGTTCTGTAAGATTTTCTAGAGCTAATATTGAGGATGATGATGGTGATCAAACTGTGATGATTGAGGAAAACATATGCACAAATATGGTAGTTGATTATGATCATCTTACTGGAAAAATTCGAGGGTGGGCATGTTTAACATGCAATTTCAAGTATCAGTTACCACAATTTGTTCCCATCATATTCCACAATGGCTCAAACTATGATTTTAAGTTGTTAATCCGCGAAATATATGATGAATCTGAATCAAATCAGGATGAAAACATTAATAATTTTCCTTCAACTTCAAGGAAAAGCTCAAGCGTAAAATGTATCGAATCAAGAGGTAAAAGACAGAGAACATCCACTTGTGATTTTATACAGAGTAATGTTGAAGTTGTAGAAAGTGAGGATGATATGGAGGAAGATGAGGAAAATATGATTGGAGGTGGTGAAAGTGAAACAGAGCAGCTTAAAGATGAAGAAAGAAAAGAACTTGTAGGTCAGAAGAGGAAATTGAATGACAAGAATAAAAATAGAAGTCGTGCAAGGAAAATAGGTGATATTAATGTAATTGCAAAAAATACTGAAAATTTCATTTCCTTCGAAATACAGGTAACTAATAAATTAAGTGCTCGGTTTATCAATTCGTTTAGATTCATGTCCTCTTCATTATGTACCCTAGTATCTAATTTAAATTCAGAACAGCTTAGTCACAATCGCAAATTCTTTAACAATTATGATTGTCTCGAGCTTGTTAAATGCAAGGGTGTATTTCCCTATGAATACATCTCTAGTGTTGTAAAATATGACGAGCAACAGCTACCTCCAAGTGACGCTTTTTATAGCAGCTTGACTGATGAGGTGGTTTCTCAGGAGGATTATAACCATGCGAGGAAAGTATTCGAGTTTTTCAATTTTTGGAATTTAGTGAATATAGTGATATTTACCTCAAAACTGACGTTCTACTTTTGGTTGATGTTTTTGAAAACTTTCGGAACTTATGCCTCGACATTTATAAACTTGATGCAGCTTGGCACTACTCAGCTCCCGGACTTGCATGGAATGCGATATTGAAAGTGACCAAGGCTGAACTAGAACTTTTAACAGACTATACTATGTACTTGTTTTATGAATCTAGCATTAGAGGAGGTTATTGCGCAGCGAGTGAATGGTATGTTGAGGCAAATAACAATACATTAACAAATTTTGACCCAAATAAGGAACAAAACCATATATTATATAGTGATGCGAACAACTTATACGGTGTAAGAATGAATTCCTACCTACCATTACGCAATTTTAACTGACTAACTGCCGATGAAATAAACCAACTTGACATACCTAATATTGAGGAGGAAGGATTTACAGGCTATGTTCTGGAGGTTGACCTCGAATATCCTACTGAAATTCACAATGCTCATAATGACTACCCTTACTGTCCTCAACAACTTAAAACCTCACTGAAACCTGGTACTCCTACTAAACTAGTGACTACGTTACATAACAAATACAACTATATTGTTCATTATCAATACCTTCAATCAGCTCTACGCAATGGTTTAAAGCTGAAAAAAATTCATCGTGGTGTTCGATTCCATCAAGAGCCGTGGATGTGACCCTACATTCAACTTAACACCAACTGACGGAAAGTGGCAACTAACAAATTTGTTAAAGACTTCCACAAGTTGATGAATAATAGTTGCTTTGGTAAGTTTTTGGAGTCTATTTGAAAACGATGTAACTTCTACCTAACCAAAAATGAAAGCGGATATTGAAACTTGTCAGCAAACCAAACTTCAAAAGTTGTCTCATCTTGAATGAGGTTAGCAATCTTGTTTTAATTGAAATGGCTAATACAAGTTTGTACTTTAACAAATTTGTACAAGCTGGAGGTGCTATTTTAGATTTGTCTAAAATAGTGATGTACGACTTTCACTACCAAACCCTAAAAAATACTATATTTCCTGATACACCGGTAACTC
Source organism: Ericerus pela (assembly GCA_011428145.1). NCBI lineage: Eukaryota > Metazoa > Arthropoda > Insecta > Hemiptera > Coccidae > Ericerus > Ericerus pela. The sequence continues at coordinate 1,156,685 of WOFM01000403.1, forward strand.
TAGCCTATACTGATACTGACAGCTTTGTCTACCACATTCGCACACCATCCTTAACTGACCGACTATTACAACACAAATCCTACTTTGATTTCTCAGACTATCCTCAGGACCATCCTCTTTACAATCCTACCAATAACAAAGTTTTAGCCAAGATGAAAGATGAGGCTAAGGGGAAACCCATTAGTCGCATTGTTGCTTTGAAGGAAAAACTATACTCGATAGTCATAGATGGAAAAGAACTTAAAAAGGCTAAAGGCGTTAAAAAGCATGTAATTAAAAAATACTTAACCCCTAACGATTACTTTAACTATTTAATGAGCAAGAAACCTACATATCATCATATGAGTGGCATCCGTAGCTTTAATCAGGAGATATTCACCCTTCAGCAGCAAAAGAAGACTCTCACTATGGATGACGATATAAGATTCATTCTCCCCGATGGCATTCACACCTTGGCTTGGGGACATTATAGCATTGAAGAAGATGATCTTATCCACACATGTAACTCTACCATACATCAGCGAGAAGAAGAAGATGTCAATGTGTTAACGTAAGAAAATGCTCCTCACTGTATAATTGTGCCGATCGTTTTAATCTTTTTTTTTTATTCTATTTTTACCCACTTCTTTGGTCTTATCTGTGTCGATACGTATTACCTGTCATTGTTATTTCATGCTCGATGTCAAAGATGATTTTATGTGTTTCAATTTAGTGTTTCCAGTTTTTGTGTGTTTTATTCAGTCTGTATATAACCGTCGAGTGTAAAGTTGTGATGTAATAAACCAAAATCGAATATTCTGTTTTCCCCTTTATTTTACCTACAATTTTGTGGTCCTTCGGTCCGATTGTGTTTTTTTTTTCTTTTTCTGGCCACTATGGTGGCGTACGAAAATCTCAAAATTCAAAAAGTGTGAATTAAGTAAAATTCAGTCAAAAAAAAAGTTTGTTTTTTCATGCCTGCCCTCCCCTCTGTGCGAGGGTGTTTGTGTTTGTGTGCAATAATAAGTTGCAAAAAATGTCAGCCGAGCTGAAGAAGGAGATGGAGTCCATCCAACGGGATTGCCGATACCAGAAACTGACCCTTGCTTGTGTCAAATCGCAGAAGGAGGAAATCTGCAAGCAGAAAACAGTTGGTGTTGAACTCGTAGCCAAGCTTGAGTCATTGGTTGAAAATCATTTTAGACCAATGATGCGTCAATTTGAGGAAGCTACTCAAAAGCTGTTAAGGCTGCTAGGCACTTCAGAGGAGGAGGTGAATATTGAAACCACCTGCCTGGACAAAATGGACGAATATCGAGAGGTAGGAGTCACCTACCAAGCCAAGGTAAAAAACTTCCACAAAAAGCTCTCTGAGGAGCATGTGCGCCAATCATTAGTGCCTGCGCAGTCTACTTGAGAATCGTCTGTAGGTGCAAAACATCGCCCACCAGTTTACAAAAATCAAAGAAATTGAGCCGCCAACGTTCAATGGTGACTTAACAAAATTCTTTGAGTGGAAGAACCTATTCGAAAATTTAATCCACAGCCGGCCAATGACTGAAATGGGTAATACGCTTAAAATGTACTATCTCAAAAAGTCGATGGTTGATGAAGTGGAGGGCATTTTGTCCTACTTCGAGCTGTCAGATTCTGGGTATGTCACAGCCTGGGACTTCGTCTTATTTTGGTTTGAAAAGCGTCGGTCAATAGTCAAGGCCTTCTTTCAAAAGCTGCAGCACTTGGAATGCAGCACTTGGAACCAATTAGAGACAAGTGAAGTTTGCAGAAGCTATTGGATTTGACCAATAGTATCATTCGAGGCCTGACAGCTGCTGGTGAGACGGTTAATGACACATTCTCTCGGTTTTTGGCCTTCCACACTTCAATCAAGCTCGATAATGCCACTCTCAAAGATTGGGAGGATTTGTTAAGCAGCACCGACACCTACCCAAAGTTCAATCAGCTGAGTAAATTTCTTCAGTGCAGAGCTTTCGCCACCAAGGAGCGTCACTGTGAGAAGGAGTTCAATCCTGCACCAACCGAGGAGCAGAAAAAGGACAAAAAGTCCTTTGCTACTACAGCCATTTGTGTGAATGTGTGTTTAAAATTAATATCGATAATGTCTTCCTCGTCTATAATGTCTGATTTCTACTATTTGAACAATGAGGAAATATTTCTAGAAGTAGGTATGTGTTCGTTGGAAAACAATGGAGATTATCCTATCAAAATTGTTTTAGGATATACTTCGTTTGAAAATAGAGAAAAAATAAATTTAAGTATCAAAGATTTTTCAAAATTAAAGTACGTTTTAATCAGTTTATTACAACTGCCGAATTAATGGAGGAGAATGAAATTGATTTCGAAGTTGGCAAATATACTGTCACCATGTTTAAATTAACGAATATTATACGTTTCTCTGATCATCGGCTGTATATGATTTCTAAGCCACTTTTAGATACTCGTCTTGAACTTTGGCAAAAATTAATGTGTAATTATAAGACTGCGATTCAATATAAAGTATTATTTCTCGAAAAATATCGTGAATATGCTCGTATTGTTCACGATAGAATTGTCAACTATTATTTTATTCAATTACAGGATACGGAGGATAATTTATGTTTTTCGATTGAATATTTGAAAAATAATCTGATTAATCTTGAGACTTCTGTATTGCCACATAGCAATTTAAGTTGTGATTATGTAAATTTAGATTATACCGTATGTTTTTTAATCAATTCTGAAATTCGTCTCAGAGCTGTATATTCAATTTATGAACATATATGTACAAAATTTGTCAATTCACTTGTATCTAAGACTGAAAATTCCATCACTGTAAATGAAATGAAGATGTAAATTGTTTTGAAATTAATAAGTATCTATGTATGGTTTTATAAAAATTTATATATATTTTTAAATATATTGTGATTATTATGTATCTATATATGAAGATAAATCAATATGGTATCATTATATATATTTATTATGTATCTGTACAGTTGGAATATATTATATTAATTTATGAAAAATGAAAATTCTTACATTCGTTTAACAAGATTAGTCAGAGGAGAATACTGAATAACTCTATCATGAATGATGAGGCAATGACAAACAGTATTTGCTGGAACGGCCGTTCAATCTCTAAGCGGATATCTACTGATCCAGTCTTGATGGTATCATTTTGAAAATTACAGTTTAATACAACCAAAAGATTGGAAATTAGGAATTCTTTTCGATCTAAAACAGGGCGATAATTCTTTCAATGATAGTAGGAATTTTGGAAATCATAATACATTTGATACAAAAATGAAACATCTTTCTTGTCTATATCCAAATTCAAGTTTGCATAGGGATAATACTCGCTATTTAAAAATAATTTAATGTCTTTCAGCTGGATATTATCAAATTTATCCATTCTCTTCTTTAATTGATTCTTTCTATCGGTTAGGAAGGAGATTAGTACATATCTAGGTTTCTCCAGTTGAGTAGATGTCATAATCGACCAATTATTTTGAGTTGTCGTACTCAAAGCTGGATTCTCAATCATTTCCCAACAACGAAAAGGTATATAGATTGGCTGTTCTTTCTCAACTAAAGTAAGTAAAACAACTCGAGCTGCATCGCTACAGGTAATGTATGGCATGAGCCAATTGATCTTATGAATTTGAACAATCATCAAAAAATCCCAACCAATTTCTCAATGGCACACAAATGCTAAATTCACTGTTATTATCCAAAAGTTGATCTGTATTCAAGTCTGCAAAACCAGAATTTGTCGAACATTCAAATTCTTCTCTGGTAAATGAGGCTAATCCGTTTCTGGTTTTATCCACCTCAATACTATTCAAATTGTAACAAATGTGATCAAATAGGAAAGCGATGCCATTTTGAATAAACTGCGCAGGAGATGCGTTTACTTTGTTCAGTTTTCCACGAATTTGTAAGAAACTCCTGCTAGGCAGCGTGTAAACATCATTTTGTTGAATGGGAATACGGATTTCATCGTTGAAAGCATATCGAGTTGAAGCTAAAGGTGGATGGGCTTGATACACAAATTTTGAGATTAAATTTTCAAAATTCACATTTGTGCTAACATTTAAAATCTGAGCAGCATTCATGATCATGAAACTTTTACTATTTTTGACAGACTTTATAACCTAAAGAACTGAGAATCAAGCGACTCTTGCGTGTTAACTTCTTTATTGCTGAATGACGAGTGTAAGCTTTTCCACTCTTGGATAAGTATTTATGTCGAGGCTTACGCTGAGAATGATGAAAAGCAGTTAGGAAATTGTTATCACCACCGGGATATTTATTATTATAAACAAGACCCATGATAGTCAGTGTATCTTTCGTAAATTTAACTGAACTACAACTTGCTCTCCACAGAAATTAACTAATTTTCCTCTTTGATCGATTAAACGCAGAGTAATATTACTTAGACTCTTGACATTAACAGGTAAATAAAGCATATTTGTGGGACGTTGACTAATTTTATATCCAGGTGATACATCGCTAGGACAAAATGAGCATAATGTGTGAGATGGTTGACCATTGATGTAGGATCCATTAACAACCTTGCACTCGACATTGACAATATCTACTAATGTGATTTTAACCCAAGTATTGGATGTAGATATTGCATTATTATCGATATAAATTTGATCAAATCCGAGTATATTTCCAACATGTCCACTTCCTTCAAAACTGATTGGGAATGATGCTATAATTTCCACTTTTTGTATATTTACATTAAGCTTTATGAAAAATTTGAATTTATCCTTATTGAAACTATCTTTGAGGTATACTTCATGATCTTTAAACGTTAAATCGTATAGTAATTTTTCAATAGCCTCTATTTCATAAGCTCTTTCTGGTATTTTAATAGATCGTGCCACATGTTTAAGATTTTTTCCAATCAAGAAGTAGCGAAACATATCATTTTGATTCCATATAACATTTGGAATAGAATTGAAGGTACTTAGACTGTATAGCCCAAGGGCATATGTGCCATTCTCCTCTAATTCCAAAGGAGGAAAATAATCTTGAGATAATTCGCTTCTGTAACTGCTAAGTGTGAATAAACGGTCCATTATAGTTGTTTACATGGGAGAATTAAGAATACAAATAATGATTAGATAGATGGTTTCACATTTTTATTAGACTACTTTTCTTTCATACTCACAAAACTGTTTAAAAAGAAAACACAATGATAAATGACCACAAATTATCATATCATAATCTTGTTCTTGCTCCCAGTTATAATAAATATCATAGTCTCCAAACACATTTACAAATTCTTTAGGTGGTGGTAAATTACCAAAACTATCGTAATAATTTACAATGTTATCATGCTTAAAATAACACGTCCAATGAGATCATTCACACCACCTATAAATACGTTACACGCTCGTGTTTTCACCATAATTGTGAGAGGTGACATCCAACTCACATACATCAAGATGAAGACTATCAAGCAAAAAGTTTCATTACCTATTAATGAAATCAAATTTGAATTGGATGGTTTATCTGAAATTCAAAGACATGGAATTCTTTTGCCTACTAGCATTCGAGCCATCATTTGTGGACCTAGTAATTGTGGAAAAACAAATCTCTTGATGAATTTATTATATAACCCAAATGGATTGTCATTTGAAAATATTTACCTGTATTCAAAGTCTCGTTATCAGCCAAAATAACAAGAATTGGAGAATGTGTTACAATTAGTACCAGAAATTGAATATTTTCCATATGATGATAATGAGTCAGTCATTCGTCCTAATGATGCTAAACCAAATTCCATTTTCATTTTTGATGATGTAGCCTGTGAGAAACAACAGCATATTCGAGCATACTTTTGCATGGGTCGTCACAAAAATATAGATTCCTTTTACCTTGCTCAAACCTACACTCGGATTCCAAAACACTTAGTACAAGATAACGCAAATTTACTGGTTCTATTTAAACAGGACTTTACTAATTTGAAACATGCGTACTGCGACCATGTAAATACCGATATGAGTTTCAATAAATTTTGTGAAATTTGCCAACATTGTTGGAATATTTCAAATTATAGCTGCATTGTTATTGATAAAACTAGTGAGTTGAACAACAATCGCTATCGTTTAGGCTTTGATGAATATATAATTATTGAATAATGTAGTTTCTATTCAGTCACAATCATGGCTTCGAATGAAATTGACGATAAAAAGCGTTTAATTGAATTAGCGAGTGTGTTGAGACAAAAATTTGATAATTATCGTCATGGAGAAGCTGATTATAGGATGCAAATGGAGAGAAAATAAAAGCCCTTGGTGGATTTTCAAAAAGATGAGTTGAAACAACGACAACAACCACAGGCAAAAATTTTAATGACATCGGATACAATTAGCAATGAGGATACTATCTTCGGAGTTAAACATCATATGGATGGTACATATTTCCTAGGGGAATATCCTATTGTATTTTCCAATGATTTAATTACCATTGCTGATCAAGAATATGAAGTGACTGAAGGATTAATATCCTTACTAACGAAGAAGAAGCCTCATGATTATACCAGTCAGGATGTTAAGTCTTACAAACAAATGTTGATTGATACTCGAGCTCATTTGCGAAAAGCCGATGGTAAAATTAAGTCAAATCCAGATGCCAAATCAAAATTTATTAAGAAATTGTTTCAAACTGAGGATGCGAGTATTCAAGAAGAAGAGGGAGAAAATCAAATGATTTCCCAAAACTCTCCCTAATTTCAACCATTTTTAAATAATATCAATATCGAACAAGATCGATTAGACAAATTACTATCAATGAGACGAAACTTATTTTCTCCAACCTCCACTTCCTCAACTGAGAATCTCCCTTCTATTTCTTTCACTGAAGCTGGAGCAAGTCATAGTATTACTTCAAATAAAGATTTAGAAACTGGTCAAGGTGTACAAATGAAGCTTATAAAAGCAAAGGATAAAATCAAAAGTTTGTATACTTATTGGGGCAATCCTAACGAGTTGGTTGATTGTTTATGTTTACTGCATGCTTCTCAAAATGCTGGAAATAATAACGTTATTAATGAGATTATAAGCATTGAATCAGAATTAAAAGAAGCTGGATATATCCATTAAATATGGATCCTGTTGCTGATAAGAAAGTATCAAGTTCAAATAAGATGGTGCTTCGAGAGATAGCCATTGAATTACATAAACTAGCTCGTAAAAATTATTTGCGAAGACCTACTGTTGTTAAAGGATTTAAGGATCTATTTCAAGCTGATCTTGTTGAAATGCAGCCTTATGCCGATTAAAATGCTAATAATCGTTACATGTTGACTGTTATCGATGTTTTTTCCAAATATGCTTGAGCTAGACCTCTCAGGAATAAGATGGCTACTACAGTTACATCAGCTATGAAAAATATACTCGATTCCAGAGATGATGCCATTTTCAAACCCCTTGTTATTTACAAACTGACAAGGGAAAAGAATTTTACAATAGCATTTTCAAAAATATGTTGAAAGATTATAATATTCAATGGTACTGTACATATAGTAATAAGAAAGCTGCTGTTGTCGAGCGATTTAATCAAACTTTGAAAACAAAAATGTGGCGTGAATTTTCAGTGAATGGATCTTATAAATGGATTCATATTTTAGACAATTTAATTCATGAATATAATCATTCCACACATAGAACAATTAAGATGAAACCAGCAGATGTAACTCTGAGCGATGAAGCATATTTGTTAGACATTCATAAAAGCAATAAAAATAAGTCTCCTCGAGGATGTGTTAAATTTAAGGAAGGTGATTGTGTACGTATTAGCAAATTGAAAGGAGTTTTTGAAAAAGGTTATACTGCAAATTGGTCTACGGAATTATTCACCATTGATAAAATCCTTCCAACTACTCCTGTTACGTATCAGTTGCGGGATTTTCGCAACAATAAAATTGCAGGGGGTTTCTATAATCAAGAACTGCAAAAAGCTAAATAATGCGATATTTATTTAGTTGAAAAAATTATCAAACATCGAGGAAACAAATGCCTGGTTAAATGGTATGGCTTTCCATCTAGTGAAAATATGTGGGAGAACAAGAAAGATCTCAAACTTTAATCTTCCCACTCCCTTTCATTATTAATACGGTGATGAGCTATAAAATGTTGCATCCGAATAAATTTTCATTACAATTTAGTTACTATTTTAGCGTGTCTTGAGTTTGTGTGTTTAAAGATGGCAAAATATATTATAGATATTCAAGGATACAATTTAGATGACCATTCTTTCGTCATAAAGGAATTGTCAATCGTCGATCTGTACAATGAACATGTATCACATTTTCTTGTTTAACATCCGTTCGATATCACTTGCCTGACAGAAGACAAACAGAAACAAGTTTGCTGGTTGCAGAAATATCACCATAAAATTAATTGGAAAGATGGACAATTGGATTATCATAAAGTGTTTTCAGTTTTAGGACAAGCTGTCAGAGATGCGAGCATTTTGTATATTAAAGGCAGCAAACGCACCTTATTTTTGCAAAAAGTCACTGGAAAATTTGTCATTGACCTGGATAAATTGGATTGTCCACAAGCTCAGTGCTTACCTTCACCAGAAATTACCAAGACTATTATTTGCTCTTATAAAAATCACTCGTTAAATAATAATGAGAGTGGAGTTTGTTCATTAGCTCAAGCTCTGAAATTCAAGTTTTGGCTTAGAAATTTATTTGACCAAGGTGTTGACGAGGTTGATTTTTTGTAATTAGTTAATTCTACTTAAACAATATTTATTTATTTATTTATTTATTTATTTATTTATTTTTCCTTCTTACATTCAGTCCTTATCATTTGTGTTCAAACATGGAGATTGATAAATTTGGTCGAACTTGTGACAGAACCTCAAATCAAAATGAAGAAGAAAATGTTCGTGTTTATTCAAAGATTCATGAGCTTGAGCGTAACTTTGAAGAAAGACATCTCAAACAGCTTCAAATTCAAATTGAAAATGATGCAGTTCGTATTAAAAATATTCTCACTGATGAAAGATCTGATGATGGAGATGCAGCTAATATTGACTTTGTTAAGAAATATACCATCCCTCAATTTAAATTACTTGAAAATGAGATAAATCAACTACGTAATAATCTAGAGTCCAAATTTGAATCAATTCGTGTTAAAAGTATTCTCATAGATGAGAAATCAAAACCAAAAGGTAAAGTTATCGTTGATGATAATGTTTCAAAACTAAAATAAAAAGAAAAAGCTATAGTTTAAAATATTATAATATTATCATATTCTGTTAAATACATGATTGTATACAAACTATTTTTTAATAAATATTAGTTAATTAAAACATCTTGGAATTCTCAGAATAATATTTAAATATGCACCTATTTTATTTTAATACATAGGTAAATAACGGTAAATTTGTAATATTATTGCATTTTACTTGCATCTGTTACAAAAGTTCTCGGTAAAAATTTGAGATTAACACCCCTCATTTTATTCAAACCCAAAACTTTCAAGTGAGAAACATTTTGTAAAAATACCTCGATACCTTCATCCGTATTCAAATAATTCTCGATTCTTTTTGGAAGAAATGATTCAAATTCTTCCTTCGATGATTCAGCTCGGAGATGTGCGATGAGAGAAAGTCCGTATTTGGCTTCGATAGAACAAATTTTCAATATTTCATACTTTTCTTCTAAACTCAGTTCGATTAAACGTTTGATCGGAATTTTGATATACTTTGCAACCTTTGCATTCATTTCATCAGCAAATGCGTCAGAAATACTGTCAGCACCACGTTTCAACAAACTCGAGGATGAAGCCATCTGGTGTGAAACAATTAAAATACTATTTAATAAAATAAGCACAAAATATTCTATTGTTTCGATATATTATCAAATACCTACAGGCAAGCAAAAAAAAAAAAAAAAAAAAAGCAAATCAACTGTAAAAAAATTAATGTTAGGTAGATACTTACTTTGTCAATATGAGATGTAGGAAGTAAAAATAATATCAACCAAAAATTTTTAAAGCAGAAATAACATTATCACAAAGATCACACTATGAAGTGAAACAGCTAGTATTTTCAAATGTGGATAAGTTTCTAAGATTCTAGGTTAAATGCTTATATGAAGTAAAGAGTGGGAGAAACCAAAAGGACGAAAAAAAAAAAGGAAGAAAGGTGAATCAATAGAGAAAGTGCAGTAAACTCCATTGTCTAGGTCTAAGCACGGACAAGTCAAGACTTGCTTTAAAAAAAAAAAAAAAAAAAAAAAAAAAAAACAGGAAAATAAATTATTAACTGAAAATAACTCTTCACCCCTCCCACCAATGCTTCATCCAATACAAATTTCGATGTTATAATTCAGATTGGCATATCAGAAAACAAGCGTACGGATATGCCACACCCTCATTTCATCCACATATATTAATTATCTCGAAACCCCTTGTTTCAACCCCGCACGCCCCTCTGCCTCATCGAATTCAAATTTCGTTTTCAATTTAATGTTTTATACTTGAAGCATTATACATAATATAGTCCAATAAAGGAAGAAATTTTATTCTGGGAAATTGACGTATTTTCTTTTTATTTTCACAAATCGTTAGAGATGGGCGTCTTAAATAAAATACTAAAAGTACAAAACCCTATTCCGCTTGCTTCAGTGGGAATGAGAGGAATATTTTCCCTTCAAATCTCCCTTTCTATCAAATGTATATTTGACTACATTGTACTGGACCAGTAAACTAGGGTTGTCTACTTTTTCGCTGTTATGTCTCAAAATTAAAAAGAACATTGGTCTTACGGAGTTTTACTGGTCCAGTATTATATAGTCAAAGAACTACAGTCGTTTTAATCGATCACAATAATTGAAAGATCCTGCATTGGCCTTTCAAGGCCTCGGTAGGAGCGGTAATGTCTGCGCACAAAAACATAAGAGGGAAAATCTATCTACAAATTCACTTTTTTAGCCATTTTTGTGAAGTTCAGAACCTGTATGAAATTTTTCAATCGGAACAACGTAACCTATCAATCCCTACATATTTTTTAGCGTTGAATCGAATGAAACCAACCTTAAGTCGGCAGGATCAAAAGTTTTTGAATTATTACCCATTTTATTTCAAATTTTTGCTGATAAAATTTACATTTTCTGATATGTTTGCTTAACCGAATACACGAAGAAGTATTTTCCAAGTTCACTTTTTAGGGGTGGTACATCATATACAAAAAATGATAAGAATCTTTATATTGTAAATATAATGTTCAACATTTTCTAACTAAATTTTTTTCCTGCTGAAGTTGAAATAACCGAAAAAAATTTCAAAACACTGATATGGGGGAACATTTCCCTTCATTCACACTGAAGAAAGCGAGGAGGGGGTTCTGACTTTTAGTGAGTTATTTAGGACACCCATCACTAGCGAAATGTTATAAAAAAGAAAATATGGCAATTTTCCAGAATAAATGTTATTGCACATTCTATTTTCACTGCACTAATATAATAATATACGATCCTCCCACACAACCGCATAAAATTAAGAAAAATTTATCTCTAGAACTTCGTTTTCAATATTTCAATGAACCATCGATGAACATCTCCACAACATTATTACAGATATTTGTACGATCGAATTAAATGAATTATTTTTATGCAATAAATTTCAAAATGATTCCAACAAACTATAACGAGTTAATCGCACAACTAAAACGTTACAGTTAAAATTGAACAACTACACGCTTAAACAATTACCAGCCATTTCGTTTTTTATTTAATAAATCTTTTGTCGAAGTTTTAAGAAAAAAAAACTTGGGATTACTGAAAAGAATAAAGGAAAATATGTGAGAGATAATCTACGTTAGAGAAAAAAAAAATATAACTACCTATATATATTATGTTGGCCGTTAATTGATGCAAACTCATGCATTTCCCCATCGAAAGCCGAACTTTCACTCATTTTGAAAGTTAAACAATAAATGAATGAAAAGGCGAATTTCAATTTCATTGCACTGCATGCTAATAATTTTTACTTTAAACGCCTTTTCAAACACTTGGCCAGAAATTTATTTCACTCTCTGCCAGCACTGACACAACTATTGACGGAATTTCGGACCAATTCTTATAATACAAAAGCTACGACCTACAAAACCGAAAATAAAGTAGTTGCAATTTTAGACAGTCGTTTCATTTCTGCTGTTCGCGAATCAAATACCATCTATTTGGTCCTCTTACCAATCACAAGAAGAGGTTGAAATGCTGAGGGGAATAAATCCAAAAATAAAAGAGAAAATAATGCAGACACGGGCCCCAATTATCGACATTTTAGATTCCAGATGCGTTCAAAAGTAGATTAGTTCGTTCCATTGCTTTATAATTATATATATATATATATATACACATGCTTATACATACGTATACATATATATTAATCGTTACTATCTTCTTCACTTTCCCGAATTCTTTTTCACTCTCCAACACCAGCACTTTAGGTTCCTGTGTAGCAGTTGGCATGTAATAAGTGGATGTGCGTGCTTCTGCTGGAAACGTTTTTAGGTACGTCTGGCTTTTACGTACCCTACAGGAAATGTATTAGAGGAGATATTTTACTGTATTAGATCTTACGAAACTATAAAAGATCACCGGGGCGTTATTTCTGTACCAGGAATAAATAGCGTTTACGATGTAAAATTTTTAAATAACATGTAAACTGTGAAATGTTTACTTTTTTCCTTAGGAAAAAAAGAACCGGCTAGGTGAAACAGAACGTTATTTACTTTATAATGGAGGTTTTTTGTCATAAAAGGTACATGATTTTCCTTCTTTTTTCTCCCCTCCATTTTCTTACCCTCTTCTTTTCTCTCTCTCTCTTCAGCACATTCAACCGAAAGCAAGAGTTTGTTCACCTTGCCTAAAGTTATGTCCTAATAACAGCCGAAAATCTTGTGCACCCTTCCGTGAAAGTTTCTGTCGGGTATTTTATGGTCAATTTAACAGAAATTGTGTAGCCGCGATCAAAAATAAAATGAAAATCTGCTGAAAAATGGTTGAAACACCAAAGTACTGAAGTTCGTTTCGAAGGCAGCATGTCGACATTGTTCGACAACAATATACAGTAATTTGCCTTACGTTGATCAACAAGAAAATCCATTTTTCAACTCGTTTACGAACTGCGATAGTCCGGCAATACGGTTATCATCTGACCCCCTACTTAACACAGTCCGGGCAACAAATTGGTTACCTTAAAATCATTTTCTATGCGTTTCTCCAACGACGTTTCCCCCACAGTCACAGCAACTATTCGTAAAATGCACAAGAAGACATCGAATATAAAATATAATGTAACTAATGCAATTACTAATCATTGTAATTCCCAATTCAAAAGCCTTTGAACAAAAATCGGCATCGGAAAAGCCCAGCACAACTCCCCTATGGAACTCTGGAAAACCTATACAAAATAAATCCATCGTCATTCACGCCGTACGCGTTTTCAAGTTACCTTAGTCTTACCTCACGTATGCGTAAAATTGCCAAACACTTTCAAAATTTCTCGAACTATCATGAACCCCTTCAAATCTTTTAGTGGTTTCCTTTGACCAATTTTTGGCACTTCGGCTTTCTCCGAGCTTTGTAATAATCATAAATTTTCAAATATAAGAGCGCTAATCCCAAGGTTCAGTTGTTAAAATTAAAACACACTAAATTACACGCCATTTGCCTCCAAAAACACTTCAATTGATAATTCATTGAGAGTAATCGATTTATTAACTATCCGCTTCCGCAACTGCGTTTAATTTTCTGTTAGTGTAAGTCCTCATCGTCTCAGAATCGCTACGATATTTAAGTAGAGTAGTAGACAGTGTGAGACATGGGCTATAAAAAGCTGGCATATGGAGCAACCAGTAAAGATCTAAATACGCCTTTCATAGCACTGAAATAGTGATAAAATTCATACAGAGTCAAACGGTGGTCTGATTCAAAAATTCTTGCATTTTACCGAGCCTCTTGCGAGAGTAATACGACAAAATATCCAATTGTAACATTTACCAGTCACTGTTTCATGTTTCAAATTCATTCCAGCTTCCAGGTTACCCCCCCCCCCATTACATTGATTTCCATTCACAAACGTTCCACATCCATGGAGTTGCTTCGTTGCGTGAAACCTATTTAGAGGAGAATCCATGCATTCACACAAAACAAGAAAACCTCTCAAGATGAGAAGTGCTTGTAATTTAGGCCCTTTTTCCCAGCGTTGATGGCTAAATGTACCTGATAATGGAATATTCAGCACATCCTTAATGCCATGTTCTAACGCTGAACCACGTATAAAATTGTCAACAATTCGCCCTTTGCGAAACAGTTCGCGAATGATGGGTAACGACCGATTAAATGCGATGACGAAACTGCGAACGTGAGCAGAAATGTTCAAAAGCTTCGCTAACACATTTTTTCGTATCTGCATAATTCGAAGGTCTATCTCCACCAACTCGTCCTTTTTGCCACTTCCACCCAACTTTACGAGTGCTTTCTTTCACAGATTCTAATGACAGCACTCGAAAATCGAGTCGATCGTTTATTAGACGCACCAACCAAAATATTTTGACGTGCCAGCTAATCTTTATAGTTTCAGTCCAATATATTTCTCTCTAATACATCAGCTGTAATGCCTATAAAAATTAATTTTTTCCTATTAACCCTTCTATTACGTTTCATACATCTGACTGAAAAAAATAATAACTACTTAAGTGAAAGTGTGAAACTACTTGCTACGCATACAAAACCAATTTAAAAATTTTTAAGTATCTTCAAATTTTTATATTTTCTTATTAGAGCTATTCAAAAATCTCTTGAAATTTATCAAAATAATACACACCGAAACCTGCTGGAATTTTCTACCTCAGAATAACCTATGTAAATACAAAAATTTATTATTATAAAAAAGAGGAAAATAGTTTATTCCTGTTTTCAAAATTAAAACTGGATACCTCGATGATTTTCTTCACGATATAAAATCGAAAACTTTAAAATTGTACATGAATAAAACTCTAATAAGACAAAGAGACTATCAAATTTTTAAAAACTCTTACAGAAACTGATTGGAGTTGAAAAATATGAATTTAGTCATATATCTTGGATCTCTCAATTGTTTCATGTTCATAAATTTTACATAATGTATATGATCAGAAAGGCAATGTTTACGTTGGTATTTTATGAGTGAAAAACTAGATGCAAAGGGAATGGGCCTCCATGTAAAAACCTTTTTACATGAAGGCACATTCAATTTACATCGAATTAGGGATTACACGTTCTGAATGATATGTTCGATCTGCCACCATGAGGAAGTTGATATTTGGTTCTGTTTTTTATAATTTTTGTGTAAGACTCATCATTTGATAAAATTTCAACGCTTTATTGCTTTACATGACTCGGCAATTGCTCACTCACTGCGCCTGTTTCGCAAACTCTCTCACATGTAAATGCTATACCACTACTGCTACACTCCAGAATAATTTTGTTTTTACATAAGTACAAATAGTTTTGGTACCAATTCTGGCTATTATCTGCAAAAACATCATAAAAATAGGATTTCAAGTGAAATAGAAAAGAATCATCCACAATTAATACTTTTGGGATTTAGAGAACTTGATACTAAAAATTTTCATATTTCTCACAAATTCTGAAGTAAAATTTTTCTTGAAAGCCAATTCAGTGGTATAATAGTGTGATACATTTCTTTCATTCAGATAACAGGTAATAGGAAATCAGCAATTATTGGATTCTTCTATACACTTCATATTTTCAAAATCCACTCCTCATCCTAGCGAAAGTTTTCTTCTTTTTTTACCTGGTAATGAGAATTTTGATATTATTGTAGATACCTAGGCATCCTGAAGTAATAAGTCGTATTAAAATTCCTATTAATGTTAACTTCTTTGTTATATTCTTCAATTCTCACGTTTTTTGAAGGTCCATCTATCTCAGAATTTCTGAAAAATTCCTCTATGTGTCCAGTAACATATATAAATAGCTTTCAACTCAAATCAATTCCTATTAGGGTTTTTAAAAATTTGATAAAGTCTTTTTGTCCTATTAGAGTTTTTTTCGTAAGTAATTTTCTCATCTCAGAATGTTTTTGATTTTATATCACGAGAAAAATTATCATGGTATCCACAGATTTTAATTTAGAAATAGGAAAAAAAAACCATTTTCCTCGTTTTTATACAAATAAATTTTTGTTTTTAAGTAATACTGAGGTAAAAAATTCAAGTAGGTTTCCTTGGGTATTATTTATATAAATTTCAAGAGATTTTTCAACAACTGTAACAGGAAAGTGTAAAATTTGAAAATTTTTTACAGTTTAGTTCAATTTTCCATTTTTAAATTGGTTTTGTATGAGTAGAAAATAGTTTTACACCTTCCTCAAGAAGTTTTTACTTTTTCCTGTGAAAAGTAAGAAAAGTTATAGAAGGGTTAATTATTCTCTTATGTTTTGTATCTGAATAAAAATCTCATTAAATCACCACAATTAGAGGGTTGGACGGAAACATCTCACCTGCCAATATCCTTTTAGTTCCATAATTATTCAATTTTATTCTATTATTATTTATTTTTCTATATTATCTCGACCAATAACACCATAATTAGGCCATCAACCTTCAAAATATTATTTATACCTCCCTATAGATCGAACTTTTTTCTCCTCGTGTTTTTTTTTCAATAGTCAAATCGTTATATGTTATCGAGTAAATTATACTTTTCGCAAGAACTTTTACCTCGACGATTTTCGGCCAATTGATGGAGGCGTTCCCTAAAATCCTAATTCGGATTTGGGTGCGATAGCCTTTTCGTTCGTATTATGTGCGTTCAATAAACGCACATTTCCATTAACAGATTTCCTATTTTCGGCGAAGAAAAACGACGTATGGCTGTAAACGAACTGCCCATTGTATACATACGTATACATATATTATACGGAAAGAAGAAAATACAGAGGTGTGTCTCTCATCGTATTTACAAATAATATATTATACATAGAGCAGGCAATTCAATTTGTATATATAGGTATCTTGGGTTGAGGCGTGGATTTTTCTTTTCTTTTTTTGTGCATCGATCGATTTGATGAATGCGACGTTAACGGTTTCCTGTGTGTCATAATAATCTTGAGAACGGTTTGGTCGGGGTGCCATTGCATAGCATAATATATATTCACGTGGGTTTTGGCTTGAGCTGACCGATTGTGAAAGTGAAAATACGTCGAACACCTACTTTCGAGAAGAAGTATGGTATACGATAAAACAAGTTCAATTAACGACTAGGTGATAAAATTCGTGTTTTCAGATGTAAATAACATTGTTCCGATAGATTTCTCAGTCTAATGCAACTCATAAAATTTCAGCAATTTATGACGGATGGAGACGAAAAAAAGATCAAGGCTTGAGCGAACTCTGCATGAAACACAGGAACAGTTTTTGATTTTTTTGTATGCTTCAGAATAGGTCGATAAAAATTCGCTGATCACAGGAGTGCTTTAACAGTATATATTTGAGGGACTCGTCGATAACGATTTAGGAGGGAAGGAAAAATTCCAAAAAAAAAAATTTTATTTAAAATCAGGAAGAAAATTAAAAAATGTAAAGTATTAAGCGGAGGCGCTCTCTCAGAGCTTGAAGTTACTTCATGCTTATTTTTTCTTGCTTCCTCCTTATCGTCCGCCTACAGGGACGTTATGATCAGGGGTTAGGGGGGAATCATCTCCCAGAAAAAGAAATCAGTTGCCAAATTGGCACATTTTGAAAGCAACTGGAAAATTTGTAAAATGAAAATAATTGAAAATTATACGAGATATAAGTAATTTTTCAACTTACAATTAGCATTTAGAGATTTAAAAATTTTTGGTCGGCAAATTCGAACATTCACCATCTTGAAATATTTTTTCACTACGTCACTAGATATGTTCGTTTAGAATGGATTCTGCGAATCAGATTCGGATTTTGGGGTGTTACTCTATAAATATCAGTGATTTTAAAATTAATTATGTACTAATGTTCACAAAATAGCATCTCAGAATCTGAATCTGATTCAAATAATCTGTTCTAAACGAACAAAGCTACTGTCTACCTATGCATTTTAGTGAGTGAATGTTTCATCTTGATAACGATATTTTTTGTTAGTTGATACTTAAGGTTCAATTCATTGTTTGTCGTTTTCACTTTCGATCATATTTCTGCACTCTTATATGCCTTTAGGCAGATTATACTATTTTTTATTATTTTGAATCATTTGGATTTCTCGGAGAATAATATATTTACTTATAAAAAATAATTAATTAAAAGGGATATGATTTTAAAATATTCAGGGGGAACTCGTCAGTGAGTCAAGGGGATCAGAGCACTTTTGGCTGATCATTGACTATGAATAATAGACTTCTGATAACGAGTTTAGATAATACAGAATTGCATTTAGAGATAATCAATTTGCAACGATATAGGCCAAAAAATCTTCAGATAGACATTTATATAGTTACAGAGGCGGACATTTTGGTTCACCACATAACCGATACTTTTTTTTTTTCTCAAAAAATAAGAAAATATGTTTCGCCGGTTAAGGATTTCGTAGATTCGGAAGGGAACGATATGAAACCAAATAAATAGTTGTCATCTCCATTTCCCAACCATGCTTTAAACCAAACTTCACAGCAGTTTTCAGATTTCCTCACGTATGGGTCAATCCCACGGGAAAATTTTACTTGTAAAATTTCCCACAAATAAGGTTACATGCATCTTTCAAAAGCTTTTCAGTTTTTGAACGGAAGACCGTTGAACTTGTTGCTATACGAAGTTCTACGGTACAGGAAGCGCGTAAATGAGCTCATTCAATGGTAAAAACTCAAAATAAAATTGCAAATAGAATGAAAACGGATACTCCATAATGGAATTATATTGAGTGATGGAGATAGGAAACTTAATTTTATTCTCACCAAGCTTGCATGAAGCGCTAACAGCATTGTGGTAAGTGATGTACAACACTAACTTTAAGAACCTTTTGTTCAAGTAAGGTACAGCCTTCAAAAAATTTATGCAGAACCTTATTTGTCGGAAATTTTACTATTATTGAATACTTCAGAATAAAATTTACCGTGGGACTGACTATTTAGCGAAAAAATTTCGCAAACTATTATCAGTGTGAATTGTGATGTTTTTTGGGGGGCTGTTAGGTGGTAACATCAACTTTAGAGATGGAAACTTTTTTGTTTCATCACGTCTTCTCCCCAATATACGCAAATCGGTAGAGTTTCCATTAAAAAAATTTTCATATGAAAATGAAATCATACGATCTTGCAAAGAACAGGTACCTTGTGGTTCGTTTACATATACTCTCGATCAAGTACCACTATTCTCATTAACGGAAGAAACTGCCCTCAATAGTGTGGAGAATGTAACGAAAAAGAGCGAACGAAATTATCAAATCCATCACACGTTAATAAGATGTGATGGATAATCCAAATAATGGTATACGCTAAAATAATTGGCGAATTCAAAACGCAGATGTGTGGGAGAAAACAGAGATTAAGGCATTAGACTCAAGCGATGATGGTGGGTTGACGGTCAATCGAAATAATGAGGTAGTTATGAACGAAGCGTGACTAAATCGTTTTAATAATCTTATCAATTACGTTTCACGTAGCCAGTCCTAGGTCAACATTCATCAATATGACAGAACGTGCACAGTTTTCCATCAGAAAATTACTGCCATTCGTCGATTATAGGCCTACATTATTACTTTGAACACAACAGAATAGAATGAGAAGAAATTTCTCTACCATAGGTACGAGTCAATGAATTATGCAAATTTAACAAATTAAAAAAAATGGAAAACAGTTTTACGATAGCCTGAAAACATATTAAGAGGAGGGCTTTTTTATGTACGCACAGTTTCTGTAATAGGTGGGGGTCTTACTTATCTCTCTCATTCATTAACTTTTTCCTCCTACTCACTTTTTTTTTTTGTTTTTTGCTCTACGCGTTGCTAAACTACCTCGGTCCCTGAACTAAAACCTCTAGTGTCTGATATACACTGGCAAAAAAAACATAATTGCCTATTCAATTTGAATATAACATCTGCTGTCCGATGTCCACGCTCCATATTCATGACATCCCACCGAACGGTTAATTTCCTCTCGCCCTCTCTCCTCTTTTATTTATTTATTATTATTATTTTTTTGTTTCAAATACTTACTGTGCAATTTGTGCAGCTAAAACGACAACATACCAACTACATACCTACTTCATAAAGCTGAATATCGATTTGATTCATTTATGCTTAATTTTCACGTATTTTCTAGTTGATTAACAAAAAATAAATATAAAAATAAAAATAATAGTAGATGTTGGAAACATCATTAAAATTTAAAATTAACACGAATTAGATGAGTTAGAAGAAAAAAAAAAGAACATATTAATCGAGAGCTTAACCTTGACATTTAATTTAGTTTTCGAATGAAGTGGTCCATAATTCATTTTCTTAAATCAGTTTTTTTCTCCACAGAGCTAGTAGTCGGATGTTCAAAGGAACGAATTACAAATTAATCCAGGTATTTACATGGTGACTGCTTCTGTTCTACTCGAGCGATAATAAAATTGGCGAAATAACAAAAATCAGAACTTCTAATATTCGAGAAGAATATTTTTCAAAAATAATAACCTTGAAAAGTCGAATTGGTATAGATAACAAGTGGAATGGGAAGAACAAAATATTCGAATTGTACGTAATAAACCAATCCCAACACAATCGAAAATCAAACGAAGTCACAAAACCTGGAAACACCTAAAAAAAAGAGTAATGATTATGATATTCGTAAACAAACTAAATAGATGAAAGGATGTCTCAAACATTGCAGTGAATTATTTTAGGGTAGATATAAAGAGAAAAGAATAGAAATCGGTTTAATAAAGTTCGTTTAACATATCTACAACAAACAAGAAAAAAATGAAAAAGAAAGGTATAATGATGCGAAATCTGCACTAACAAAAAATAAGACTTCAATTTCAAAACTCAAAATTGAGTAAATATTTAAATAATTCGGGTAATTTGATAAAACAAAAAGATGGAAAAAGTCAAATATTGACCGTTCAAAATTATTACAGATAAACTCTCGACTTCAATTTGTTGGTTAAAAGAATTCTGAGATGATTCTTCGAAAATAGACAATGCGTACGTATGGTAAAAATTATAAATTTGAAAAACACCAAAACATTTTTAATCAAACAACATTAAAAATACGAAATTATGCAGAGGTACATCAGGAGATGAAAGATGGATGGACATGAATGACTGACGTGAAGACTGCACCACTAACACGAATTCGAGAATGATACGAAAAAAGTTTTCTAACAACAAAGTAGTTACACTCATAAAACAATAGCATGCAAGAATGTACGTAAAAACATAATCTAAATTAAACATAATACGAAATCCACTCTCAGAAGTCAAAAGGAATACAAAAGTACAACTTCTAAAGCGCCTACCGTATGGGTCAAAATTTTAGGAAACCACACCAAAAATGTTTTGAAAGCTGCAGGTTGGTAATACTGTCATGTATCACCTCTTCCACACACCAAATCACTACGAAAGCACCTCCTTTTTTAGAAGGTTTTCGATAGTTTAGCTACCATATTTTCGTAGCATTATTCATATAAATTTTTTGAAAACCTCTTTTCAGTACACTATCGCATCCCTGAATTATAACTGCAGTTTACCTCCAAATAGACACTGCACATTTGATGCCAATGTAAGTGTACATTAATAAATAAAAAGATACCAGCTCTACTGGTCACCATTTGAAACTCTCAATGTTTTTCATGTTTTCCTTTTCTCTTTACAAAACGTCAAGCAAAGTAAGACACGGAAAAACAGTTGTATAGAAAATTCAGCTAAAGCTCCGAAATGGCAAACCCTTGCAAATTCTAGCGACCACCCTTTTAATTTACCCAATTAAATTCAAAAGAACGAATTCCAGAAAACGCTTGCATATTTTCTTACACCTAGTTTTCCGGAATTCTTGCTTTGAAATCAATCTGAACTTGACAGCCTCGTTTACTCCTCCAAAAAAGCTCTCTCACCTCCGCCTTCAAGTCCCCCGTTAAGATGTTGACTTGGTAAATCCATGTTCATCTCGAAATCACTTCTGGATTAGAATACCTCGAATCAAGTCTTATCTCGATATAAGCTTCTTCCTACTTCTGATAGGTATAGGAGTAATCTTTAAATTCCCTTCGAATATTCAACTAAAGACATGAAGTATTTTGTATTTTATTTCATAATTATTTTAAAGATAAAGTAAAGGTCTATTTTTGTCACTAATTTGAATCGTTATGATAAAATTTAATTTTTTCAATTTATTATTTTCTCGTCCAAAATTTATTGAATAATATGAAATCTTTCGATATTAAATTATTTCCAATCGATCGTCTTTGTCGATTAATGATTGCAAGATGTCGTTCTCAAGCTGGTCACCTGCCTGGCATTTAACAAAACATTTTCGACTCGACTTTCCTCCGCCAACGACAAACTCAAGACAGAATTGTACAAGGTTACAGATGGGAAAATAAGGACCGTATCCTTCCTCTTCAACAGCGAGTGTATGTTCCTATGCAGAGATCTGACAAATACGAGGATTATAGGTTAATATCCAAGCCAACAGGTTCACAAAGAACGCCCTAATCTGCGTATCATTCACGCCAGGCCATTCTCCTCCATCGCACACCCAAACGCAAAACAGAAAAGGGAAACCCGCCGTCAGCTAGAAGCCATTCCATCTTCACAGCATTTATCTACGGACAACATTCATTTAGCACACCGTCGCTGGAGACTAAATTAATGAGAGAAAGAAAAATTTCTCAAAGCCAGCGCGTGGTAAGTAACAACTAAATTAACATGCAAATTACCAGCCCACTCCGGGGGCACTAAATCAAGATAACATTGGCAATGGCGTCAATCAATTTTACGAACAATTTTTCAACTTTTTCTCTTTCTTTCTTTACGTGACTCTTCTTCAGGTTTTGCCTACATCCGTGGAGTAGGTATACGTGTACGTCTTTACGTTCATCAGACACTCATCTTTCTTCATTCGCGGTTCATCCGCTGAAGGCATACCCCACAATAATGGCATCGACTTGGCGTTAATTATACGATACGCGTGAAATTCTTACCTGAAACAAATAACCAGACACACGAAATTGAATTATTAATTTTCGTACACAGATAGGTAACCTACGAAAGCATACATAGGTGTATACGCAGGGTACGAGAATTGGTAGTCGAAGTTATTGTTTACAAATAAAAACGCGTGGTTCGGGGCGAAATGTCGAGACGCTCGCGTGGAGTAAAACAGACGAACATTCATCAAAAACTGAACCTAAAATTTTGCACACGCGACAAAAAGGCGCAGTCTAAGCGAAATATAATTAACGATCGACTTCGGGAGAGACGACATGAAGACTCGAAATAATAGGTATAAATGATCGGCGGACGAGGGGCCCAATTTTAATTAGCATTGGTGGTTTACACTCGGCAACAATGGCGAGAAAAAACACTTCGCAGTCGTGCAGAGGTGAAAAGAAAATACACCGAAGGCGAGTTCCAGAAGTCGCAATCTATTTTTGATGAGTATTCAGACGCACGGCAAATTAAAACGACCATAATCCTTTCATTCGGATCTCGAGTCTTTCGGCATCTTCATTTGGGCTCAACTTCTTCCTCGGGTTACCACACGTTCAATTTTCACTTTTTCTCATACGCAACCGCAACTTTTGGTATTCATTACACGTTCAATGCAAGTATCTATGATCTACAAAAAACACCTAGTCATTTGGCTCACACTTTCACGTCATTTGCACACAAATAATACTTTAATTGATCAAACTACATTGAAATTTCACACATAGTACCGGGTTCACCGGGGTGAATGAAAAACTTATGGAAGCATTAAAAAATAAATAAAATAAATATTGAAAGAGAAAAGGTAGATGACTACATATGAGAAGAAAAAACCCACAAACGAGTGGCCGATGATGTACCTATCCGTTGTGTTATAGCATTAATAAAAAAATTTAATGATAGGATTCCAGATCTAAAGAAAACGTTTGATCCAGGCCAATTTTTCATCGCTAGCTGCCATCTCTTACTACTGATGGATAGATTATGATACTTATATTTCTGTTCAACGAATTTTCTCGAACTTGGGATCTATCCAGATCACTTCCTTACACCAAAATCCTTGACCCTATGAATTCTAACTACATTGTTAGGCAAATTATTCAGAACGCGTGTACACGCATGTATGCATGCATATGTACATATGTACATACATACAATTATTGTTCACATTATAGTACAGGATATAATAGAACTGGGCATCATATAGTATTTTTTGAGACAGGAAAAATTTTTTTCCGATACTTCCCTTTCAATATTAGAAAATATCAACCCTACTTCCATTCATTCATCAGATTGTATTTTCACCATCTTGATTTAAAAAGAATTAATTATATTAAGAACAGAAGAACTAAAGTAATCGTGAAAACAGAACTTTGCTAGGTCTATAGCAAAGTAGACTGACAAGCGAAAAAATGAGTAACTCGAGAATATTTTTGAGGGCTCATCAAGCAATCGAATCATACTTAAAATATGACATGATTAAGGAAATTTGTAGCTACTCAGTTAAAGAATGAAGGTCAAGGAGTTCATTACAAATACTGGTTAAAAGTAAAGAAAAATCTTTGTTGTTTTTTTGTTTTCATTGCATCTTTATACATTTAGCTTATTTTCTTAGACACTGATTGGGCAGCAATGAGGTCACAGAAGCACGACGAACATTATGTAGCTCATATCGAGTTATCAAAGGAGCTAGACTGAAAGGACGCAAATTTGCAAATGACACAATGAAGCAACAATATTCAGTTAGACGACTCGAGAGAAATATGAGTAAACCCTTAAAAGTATATAGACCATCATTTAGCGTAGAACACTAACTAAAATTCTAGACATAGTTCCACGGCAAAAAATTAAGAAACGATTCACAAGTATTTTCAATTTCTGCGCAATACATTTCCAGCATTGACGAAAAAGGATGAAACAAAATCTTTCAGTTGAGTACCACAAAGCGCGGGTATGTATACGCATTGTAGACCGCCGATAAGCACGGATTCAACGCCTAAATGAGCACATGCGAGAAGAATTAATTTGATGCATAGGCGACACAAAGGCGTAATTAAATCTTTCTTGCTGATACAGCATCTCATTTTGCGAAATTTACAGCCCGCAATCACAATTACACGCATCCTTAGTATTGCTATTATTGCTATTTCCTCACCAGCCGATCAAGTTCATCAAACAATATACCACACTCAGAAATTGGACATTAGTAAAATATTTAACAACTTCGTGGAACTTTTTACGAATAAAATCGCACCTTTGAGTCAACGGTTGCGAGTAAAAACGATGGTTACGAAATACAGTTAGGGAAGAGAAACCTTTTGAAAAAAACAATTCTCTTGGGGCGTCATCTGAATAATTAGAAAAACTCGAATTCACGCAATGCCCACAAAAATCAATCGAGCGGAACAGTCAAAAGTTTCCTTCGACCTGTTTTTATTCAACATCGTCTCAGAGGGAGGGGATGCCAAATTCGCAATTCATTAATTGTAACTTTTATCAAAATTTTTATTTTCAAAATTTCGCTTATCTCACTGAAAATAAGTTAACTGGAAAATAAATCACTTTTCAGGAAGAACATCGAAGAAACGCAGAAAAGATGGAGATTCTCAACTCCAGTGAGTTTAATAAAATTAACGGAACTTTAAATCTTTTTGAAACAATAAAAAATTAAATGAAAATAGTTGTGAAGAATACACCACTGGAACTTAAATCTTCTTTTATGACTTTTCCAGAGGTAGGCAGATATCTTACTGTGATCATCAGTCAAATTCAGATTCCTTATTATCTTCTATCTCGTAATCCGAGTAAGTTTTGGGCTAAGAACAGCGATAAAACCATTTCTTTCCGAATGTTTCCAATAACATTCCAATAACATTTGGGAAAAATAAATTTTACAAAGGTTAAATGTTCAACTTCGAAAGACATAACGGTATGTTTCACATAATCTATATATTTAATAGGCAAGCAATTTTTAGTACATTTTTTTTCTCTGGAACTACTGGACCAACTCTATTGATACAGATCTCATTTGAAAGGGTTTCAAGTGTAAGGGCGCAGAATCGAATTTAAAAAAAAAAAAATAGCTGGAGCAGTGGGAGTTGGATCGAAAAAAATGAAGGCACCCGTGGACTTTAAAGATCCATATGCGCGAAATAGATTCTTTACTAAAAAGTTGTTTTTGTTTTTCAGTGACGTAGATTCAAAGCCTTTTGTTAGACAGGGAAAAAAGAAGGCCGAATTAATTAATTGATTGATTGATTTAAAAAAAACTCTACCGCAGCTACACTCCGCTAGAAAAAGTAAGTTTCAAATTTATGTACTGAAATAATCAAATCGTGATTAGTAAGGTACTGATTATTCAAAATTCTATCAATCTTAGCTTCTACACCAACCTTAAAGGCTAGCTTCTGCCCCAGCCTTAAAGCTCGACTTCTATCTCCACCTCAAAAGACAATCAGAAAAGCATCCTACTAGAAGATTAAAAAATAAAATCAATAAAAAGTAGAAGAAGTGATACCGGTTACCAAAATATCTCCCAACAGGTCACAGCATTATGAGAATCGAGGAATGGAAATGAGGACCATGAGGTCATAAAAAAAATTATATAACAATGGAAAAATCCTAAAAATTAAATTTCAATTCATAATTCAATCAGTAAAACAAAAACAAGATTTGATCCAATCATAAATTTATTACGAATTACTAGCTCTGATCCTTTTGGGCATTTTCTGTGAAAAGTTGTGAGAATTTATTGTTCTCAGGCAAAAAGAACACCGAAATTTCACAACAGTTGTGAAGTTCTCACAGACTTTCACACCAATTGAGCAAAAAAAAAAAACAAAAAACGGAGCTATTCATTGTAAAATAATTCAAATCGCAAATCACATGACAGTCAATGATACAGTTGAAACTTACAGTGCAGTTGCAGATAGTTGGAGATAATAAGTATTGTTCACAAAATAAAATTCAAAGACACTTGGCTTGACAGGAGTTAAAAAAAAAAAAATTACACCTAAGTTGATTCCAAAAGAATACGTAAACCAGTTTGTCAAGCATGAAATTATGAATCTGATGGCTTGTGTTCTAATACAGGCAGGTGAATGGGCGGGGAATGGATGAAAAATTGACTTCTGCAGAGTTGTTATGATTTTTTTAGGTTAAAAGAAGAGTTTTTCTCAATCGGGCTTGAAAAATATTTTTTTCAGGGCCATTATTTGAACGAAAAAAATGAAAAAATCAAAGTAAATAACTAATAACTCAGGAAAAAATTGACCAGTAGTAACCGAAATTTGTAGGCCTGGTCTTTGTGTTTGAGGTGGATAAGAATTACAATATTTATTGAGTTTAGTCACTCCAACAGCTCCAAGGAATGAACCATACAGGCAATTGCAACCAAATACGAAAACATGATATAGTAGCTCTAAATAAATGTCTAGGTAATTCAAATTTTTTAACCACTGCTTGAAAATTATTTATTTTAGAGCCATTAATCTGCCAAAAATTCAACATAATGGCACCTAGCAGATGTACCACAAGACCAAAAATTACACCCTGTACTCTGATAACAAGAATTGTACATACATACGTACACACGTACACACTAAATACATTTTCAAAAAAGAATTTTCTTGATGAAATTTTTTTTGCGGAGGGCGATGCAAAAAATAGTATGTGACACTCGTGCAAAGTATAGGTGTTTGCTATTCATGTGACTTGCATCACTCACCTTTGGCTCGTGCTGCAAAATCCCCTACTTTATGCATTTGTATCACAAATAATTATTTCAGCTCCACAAGAAAAAAATAATGCAGATTACTATGATTTTAAAAAACATATACATTACTTTTTCATCACCCTGTAACTTTGCCTTTACGATAGTTATGCAAATAATGTGTTGAAACTATTTTTTAGCAGTATTTGTATGTATATTATTGTTGCGAGAAGTTCCTACTTCTATTTTATGTCAATTATGGCTATTGAGGAAAATTGAAAAAACTAAAAATAGTCGCACATTTTAACCCATTACAGTAGAAGTACAGAGGATTTGGGTGAGTAGAGCATCGTTTTCATTTTCTGAGAGGTCCACTCAAACATAATATTTCAGACATAAAACATTTTGTAACTATTACTTTCATCTGAACCAAGTATATATACAGCAGGTAAACTAAACTGATTACAAATTAATCAATTTCGAGCTACAGGTTCCCTGGTTTTATTTTATTCGCAAAGAAAAACATATCTATCAATAAGGAGATCAGCACTAACGAAATTCTAAAAATTGATGAAACAAAATTCCACCATTTGATTTTATGAGAGTTAAAATTTTACAGACGGCTCGGGTTTACTATCACAATAAAGGTCAATATTTAATCGTTCTTCACTGCTGACAAAGGCAATACATTCAATTTATCAAAAACAACTATTCTGCACAAGTGAAAAATGTAATTATTCACGCCTCGACACATCGTTAATGAACAACAACCGTGGAATGCACCACGTCTTTCATGTTAAAGAGTTTAAATTAAACAAGAAAGCACGAGTTTTAGACGATACTAAATATAAAGAGAAAGAAAAAAACAAAAATATTTTTAGAAAATAAAAAGAATCATCTCATGCCTTAGGAGAGTTATCAAGAAATTCTGAGTAGTAGCCGCCTTCAAACAACAGTCCATGACGGGCATAATATAATTAAAATTACTCTATGAAAACCATATTGGATTCATTATGAAACAAACTGTTATAAAAACCCGTGCATAACAGTGAAACTTAGCAGCGGGTCAGCCTAACCTTTCCTTCGAAGGGGTTTCCCAAGAAAATTTTCAGAAATAATCTAAGAAAAACGCTAGAAAAGGGAGTAGCTACTTTTTTCTACATCTTCGGTATCATAATTTAATCCGAAAAAAAGATCTTCATAAATTGTTTCGCTTGTATATAGACACCCTTATGTACAATATTAATAAGTATCATGAGTTACCATATCTTTCACATGCATGGGGACATCTGATTTCATCATTAACATTAGCACTTAAACTTTATCTGTATGGGGTGGTCGGCTGGATCTCCTAGTTTAAAATACTAAAAGTTGCACCCTTCCCACACTTTGAGTTTTAGGGGAGGGAGTGTTCGTCCCCAAAATTTGATTTTTTGCGTTTTTCCACGCAAATTTTGATTTTATGATAAAAATAGATTAATAAAAAATTGTTCGATAGAAAATTTTCTACAAAAAAGTAGTAAGAAGTTTTTTACCTATGCCTCCCTTTCCTTCCAGAGAGTTTTGAAAAAATCATTCTTCAGTGAATATGCTCAAAACATTGAAGTACAGGAATAATGGAACAAGCATTAGGACACGACAGTTGCAGGTATGTTCATAAGTTTACGTTAAGAACAAGTTTTTAAAAGATAAGTTTTTATTTACTTTTTTTTGGCTTTAGTTCCATGCGAAATAAATATTATTTCGTTGCGGAAGGTTGGCTGCAGTATTGGTATATTTTAAAATCGCAGTAGTGAGTAGAATAAAAGCTTACCTATAAAAAGAAAGAGTTATCCAGAGATATTGCTATCCCTCTTTCACTCACTGCCAATTTATCAGAATCAGATTAAATGCAGTAAAAAAAGAATTCATGTGGTTTTTGAAACATCCTTTTATACGATTTTAATAAGTTTGACAAACATAATTATGAACGAATTAAGAATAATATATAACATTTACAAGCATTACAAGTTAAGAAATTACTATGTTTTCATCTGATTACACTTTCCACAATGAGTGAAAGAGAGACAATACTACCTTCTTCATAGCTCTTGTCTTTTCAACAGGTTCCTGCTATTTTGTTTGCATTTGGGTTTACGGGTACTACTTGTTCCATTATCCCTATACTTCGATGGTAACAACATTATACGGGAGATATTACTCGTAATTATCATACTGTGTAGATAATTGGTAAACCAAATAGATATTTTCTAACCATCCACCCCCTTCCATAACCCCTTCAAATAAAAAAAGGTTAAATTCAGTTTATTTCCAAATGCTGCCTAATAGAGTGTCTTGAAAACAACCAAATTCAACAATAAAATTAAGTCTAAAATTATAATTTTTTAAATGTATTATAGTAGTTTAATTGACTGCTTGTGGATGGTACTGACAGTACAAGTCAATTCCCTCTTTCAATATTTTTCATTTTAGATAAAAGTATTTTACAATTATTTTAATCCCTGAAAAATTGTATTCTTTTACTCAAGTAATACTGTTTAGCCAATGCAAGTGAAAATTGTGATAAATTATATCCACAAATTTTTCCAAATTGGTGTCAAAAGTTAGAGACTCGTATACCTGCATGAAATTAAATTTAAATAATTTTTTGTCCTTCATTTACCCTCGCGTAAACACATTCTTATCCATCACGAACTTCAATAAATACCTTAGAAATCGAAGTGAACGTCTAGTCATATCAAGTTTATCAACTCAAATCGACTACTCAAGCTAGAAAACACGTTTCGGCAATTTCCATTCAATGTAACCTAAAAGGCCTGCTACTTTCTGCCATTAACGACTTTTTTCTCCGGCATCCATTCAAATATTTTTACTACTACTAATCATAAAGTAAACGGCGTCAACGTTAACCGATAAGCGTTATCGTCTTTCTTCGGAAGGAAAATACAGACGGAAGTATTTGATTTTTTCACGTTTCAAGTACTTCATATCGCAAAATTGGCGTCGTTACCAAAGATTAACTTTCAGGCGAATAAACAAGTCGCCACGAATCTGCGAATTTGCAACCAAAATAGACTATACGGCCGACGAAAAATTGATCAGATTGTATAAGTCGCAAGAAATTTAACCAGCAATATCAGCCAATTTCTGAGCTAGGTAATCCATAAAGTGGCAGCAAATTGCCGTTGCACAAGCGGATAAAGAAAAAACTAATTTTTGCTCGAAAGGTAATAGGAATTTGACTCGAAAGGAAAAAAAAAATAGGGGACAATATTGCCTACTTCAAAACTGATTTGTAATGGAAAATGATACGCAGAAAAATTGAGTTGGAACCTGTCAAATTATTTGGATTGATAACTTGTTGAGTGTAAAAACTAAGGAGTACTTTTGAATAACCCATCAATTTTTATAGCACTTGAATTACTTATCTTAGTTATTGAGAATTGAAGCGATAACGAAGTTCTTCGATTAAAACAAGTTTAATCATAACACTTTATTGGGAAGACAAAAAAGTAGCAACACTACCTGACCTGACTAAAATCGAATCTTGAAAAAAAAAAAAATTAAATAACTACGTTACCATCCATCTGCTCTCAGCTTATCAGGGCACCAGCCAATTAGAATCCAATGAAAACTGGACGAAATCAAGACGATATAATACGTACTTACACAGTATTGATTGTACATCGAAACAATCGATAATTCTTCAGAGGCAATTGAGTTCAACGTAGTGACATAGGATTGGTTCATCCCCCAATTTTTTGATTACGATTAGTTCTTATGAATTCGAAAATTAATCTTAAGTTAAGCTATTGCCGGAAAATATTTCACCAACCTCAGCCCTTCCCACAAAAAAATATTAAAAAAATAAATGATGATAAAACTTTTTTCAAAAAATTAAAACCTACTTGAAAAAAGATAAGCCTACATAAGAAAAAATACTAAAAAGAAAAAAATAATTAGGATGTTATGACACCATCTTCTTCTTTTTGAAACAAAACTTTTCAAGTCAGTGTCATATTTCAAACAGAAAATCGAATTATCAACTTAACTGCATAAACTTTGGCCATCCGCATAAAAAATTTTGTTCAAAAGAAAAAGAAGAAGATGGGGTCATAACATCCATTTTATTTTTTATTTTTAGTGCTTTTTCTCATGTAGGCTTATCGTTTTTTGAGTCGGTTTTAATTTTCAAAAAACATTTTCATTATTTTTCAATTTTTAGTTTCAATTTTCTAAATATAAAAAAAAATGGAGCTCAAGATAGAGTCCGCCATTGTGCCTACCAAGTTTCGCTTAGATTGATTTAATTCGGAATTGCAAATCCACCTTATTGGATCTGTAATTTTAAATTTCGAAAATCTGACAGAGGATTTGTAATCGGTAATCAAAAAAAAAATCTTAATATACCAAATTTCACACAAATTAGCTGAATTTAAAATGTTTCATAAGAATTATGAAACACAAAATCAGTTCAGCCGTTGCTGAGTAATCAGTGTACATACATTGAAAATTACACATATATCTTAAAGTCCAACTCTGTAAATACAAGTATCAAAAATCAAAACACATTAACCCACCTCTACTTGAAAAATTCTGCTTCAAAGGCTTCAGAAAAATGTTTTAACCTTGAAATTGCGACAGCAGAAGCGAAAAATTTTTTGTTGAGTAATTTCCCAAATTACGGATTCGCCACAGAGCATGAAACACTACTCATTTTCGAGAAGTGATTCACCACATCTTTTACTAAAATACACAGACTCACGAATATAGGGATTTCGATACTTGAAAAATATCTTTGATAGGATCATACGGATGCAATAAAATCAATCCACTTTTTTAACTTTGTGGAATACCTTGTCGTGAGAGATATTCACACTAGAAGGTCTTCAACAGTATTTTGCGTGTTCTGCCACTTCATACAAATAAGTATGGGAGAGCCAAATCCTCGGCAAACACTGGCGATTTTTGAGCCGGTTCTGAGAGTTTATATACCGAATTTGGCACACGCACACGGACACACATACGTACGTATGTATACGTAATTATGTCATACGTTGCGTCGTTTCCTGTCTCCGTTGAGATGATAAGAAACGACGCAGTGCGTTTGGTACCGAGTCGTGACATTACCGAGATCGTTATCAGGTAATTGATCTCGACTCGTACGATGTATCTTACCTGTACGTACGTACAGGTACGAACATACAAACGCATTCGTGTGTATTAGTTTAACGTCATAGAGACGATTATTGCCAGCCTTTGGGCGGCGACTGTCGTCGAGGGGTGCGAGCCCCTAAAACCTCATACGAGTAATGTCCCCACAAACTTTCCAAAAAACAAATAAATCTCAGCAGGGGCGAAGCCAGAATTTCCTCATGCGTGGGTCAAAAAATTATTTGATTACCTTTTTTTTTATAAAAAAAAATCATCATTTGAAATTTAGCATCTACGAAAACCGCTATCTCATACTTTTTTCTGAGTTTTTTACCAATTTCAAGTAACAAGCAAAAATAAAAATAAAAATTAGGTCTAGGGGGCCAATCACCCTCTTTGTCCCCCCTTGGCTACGACCTCGAATCTCAGGACAAAATAATTATATGCTACCCTCCAAAAACGACAAATAAGAAGTAAACAACTTATTCAGTGGGTATTTTTGCAAATAAAATTCGCACTGAAACAAAACAACGAAATTAATGTATTCCTGGCCAACAAGAACACCTAAAAAGAAAAGGATTTAGGAGGGAAGAAAGTAAAATAAATGAAACTTATCTTTAACACGTCGTTGGTGACGATCTCGTTTTAATATCAACCAAAACAAGAAAATATTAAAAGATATCTACAAAATACCACCAAACAAAGACGGTTTTATCCTCAATGCTCAGGAACACACAACCCTCTGGGGTGTATTCACGCTCGTCTTGCTGAGAATAATGAACAACAATACAAATGATTATATGGCTGCATGTAGTTGTACGTACATGTAAAACGACGTGCGAACAAAAATGTAAAAGCATTTTGAAACGCGTAACACAGAATACTAAGATAAAATGCATAAATCGTAACTTATTCCAGGTAGGTACTCTGTCATTTTTAAAAAACACAGATAAACGCCGGATTTGAAACAAAAATTATGGAATTACGTGATCGGAAAAAATCGTTGCACATTAATAATTCATGCGATAGTAATGAGATTCAAAAATTTTTGGATCCTTCATATGTATCGATGAGAGGGAGGATGGAGATCACACAAAGTAATCTCGAACTGCTCGAAATCTAATTTAGGATTCGATAAACACTGCACTAGACCCTCTTTCAATCTCTTTTGTTCTAAGAATCCAAACACTGTATCCTGGAAAACATACATAATAAAATTGATCTTGTATTAAGACCCACGGGGGTGGATTTGTTTTGTATCTTATGATCCCAGGAAAATTTTGACACTATTAGTTGGAATTCGTATTTATATATACTAATTTCTGTTAAAATTGGTATAAGTCGCAATTTTCTTCCGATAGTCTTGAAATCTGGTATACTTATTTGGATCTACACAATGACAAACACTATTTGTTTTGGTCCAGGTCGGCTTCATGGTTCGTATATTACATCCCATTATGTTTCATTTTTGGGGATTAATATTATATAGTTCTAAAATGTATAATTTTTAATCAATAATCACGAAATTTGTTACAGACATTAAATACATTATATTCCATCATTCTACAATATTAAGTTACAAACAACTTAACGGTTCATGCGTAGAAGTGATTCGAAAAAATCATAAACTATTGCTAAGAAAAGAATATCAAGTCCAGATGAACCAAAGAAGCTGGTTGAAAGTAGGCTTACTTTTATTTAATTTTCCAAGCAATCATTTAACAACTTGAGTACGTGTTTTATAACTTTTTAATACACTTCACTGCGAATTTCCTAGAAACTTCATTTCAAACATAATATTTACTCACCATTTTTCCAAATAAATTTCATTTTTTCATTTTTTTTCATTTTACACAATTCCATCAAATTATATTAACTTAAGTTCCAACAAATTGCAAAATATGTTTTTAACCAAATTAAAACTTCTCGTGTAAAATTGATTTAAAACATCTTAAATTTTTAATAACAAGAGAAGATATATTCTAGAAGGAAAAAAAAATGCTGTCATCAAACCACTCTTGCAGTTATTTTATTCGACAAGCAATCATTAATTATGTTTCACATAATTCAACTTCATCAAATATTCAACTATTCATTTCGTTTTTTTTTTTGTTTTTTTTATCAAGAACACCTATATTTTCTGATTTTCTTCTTCTTTCATGTGATACCTGAATATTTTTTTGGAAGTCTTAATGATAGTGCTCATAGAATAAAGTAGTATACAGTAACAACTTATGGAATTTCATTTTTGGCCATAGTCCATATGTAAAAAAAAGAAATCAAAACTGAATAAAATCACTTGAGCTGCAAATAAGGTGTATGAGGGAGTGAAACTCAAATTTTTTTTCTCAGTGAGCGAACGGGCGCAAATGACGTTAGTGGCCGTTGCCTCGTCTGCAAAAAAAAAATAGGGGTTGGCTTATTTTAATGAACTTCGACGATTCATTGTGATGCCATTATTACAGATAGAACAAAAAATCAAATAGTGTTATTCAAGTTAGACCCAGGTTATTTCATTGAAATAATGAAAAAAAAAGTTTTTATGACCTCATTAAAGCATAATAATTGATTATTCAAAATTTTTTAAAACCCAGCTTCTACCCCAAACTTAGATGATAGTAAGAAATATATCCTGATCCTATAAAACTACAGAATACAATCAGTAAATAGTAAAAGTCATGCTGGAACTAAAAAATCTTCCAATAGGTACTTTACTACCTCAAATGAAACTGTGGCGTAGAGCCGTAGATGACTAGGATTCAAATTGTATGCAAATATGTATATAAAGACTCTGGATCAAATCAGTAAATAGGATTGATAAAAAGAGGAAATAATACAAATTACTAATAATATTGGAAGAAATTGAGTTATAGGAAACCACAATAGGTAAGTCTAGTCCTTATATTAGAGGCCATGTTTGTACCAAATTTTTGACTCTTGAATAAGAATTGTAATCTTCATTGAATTTTGCCCTTCCAACAGCCTTAGGGTATGAACCATGAAACCAATGGTAACAAAATTAAAAAGTATTTTAGAATATATCTGCATGAATGTCTGTTTGAAATTCTGTGACAATTGCTCGCAAATTACTCATTTCAGAGTCACTAAACTGCCAACAATACAACATAATGGCACCCAACAGACATATCATAAAACCAATCCGTACCAAATTTGCTGTTGTTCTTTACTTAGTACCAACATGTGGTACAAATTTCGTGACTATCAAACAAAAATTACATCATGTACCGTGTTAACAAGAATTGTACATACATACCTGCAGGCAAGTAATTTGTATGTGGCCTCATGCGAAAAGTATATAATATTTAAGTTTTCTTGTTATAAAACGACGTCATTATGTATTTGAAGGTTAAAAACAAACTTTTCAAACCTAAACTTCAACGAGAAATTGAATAGCGCTGGTTTGAATCCGATACAAACAAAGTTGGCGGCGATAGAGTTGAATATTAATAGGCGGCTGCACAATTACCTGATCCAACTGTATGAGATTTGTTTTCTTAAGGGGACACAATAAAGCGAAAATACACCCTTTGTGACCACCTTATAAAATTATTACTGCCTTACGAGATGAAATTACCTCTTGTTGTAGGATATTAATGTTCAACAGATGAATCGACTGAGAACGAAGTTTTACAACCGCTTTAGGCACTGATTTTTGGTTGAAGGAAAGCAGTTTGAGCACCTTTTGTAATTTATCCTTTCTTTATTTGGATTTTTAATGTGTAGATACATACTTAATACACTCTACCAAATTTCATTATGTTTGGTTTTCATTCTGTTTCTGGTGAAAATACCCATTTTTCATTATTAATATTCAACTCTATCTCCGTCAATTTTAACTGTATCGACTTCACTCGACACAATTCGATTTCTTGTTAAATTTTATGTCGGAGAAGTTTATTTTTAACCTTCGAATAATCACATACGGGCCACTTTTTATGTCAAGAAAACTCGAATCATACACATTTTTCCAATGGGGCAACATCGACGTTACCACCCTGTATATAAATACATATTTTCGAAAATGGTGTCAAAATTTTCCTTGGGTCATGAAACGAATAATGAATTTTATTTAAAAAAAAATAAAAAACCGACTGCGTTAATCTGAATGAGTAGCTCTTATTTGTGGATATACCCAGATTTAAAACAATAATTTTTTTAACCTCTAAATTCTCATTTTCATCAATTACATTCTCCTAATTTTTAAAATTTTAAATACGAATAGCCTAGGACATTCTCTGGATGGTAAGGAACATTTTGAGCCTACTTTCATTAAAATCTACAAAGTAAGACACTTGTTCTGAGCGAAAGAAATCCATTTAGTTCTGAAGATAG
This sequence comes from Ericerus pela, assembly GCA_011428145.1. Lineage (NCBI taxonomy): Eukaryota > Metazoa > Arthropoda > Insecta > Hemiptera > Coccidae > Ericerus > Ericerus pela. The sequence continues at coordinate 1,194,088 of WOFM01000403.1, forward strand.
ATATACCAAACATATAACCTCTTCCGTCCGCAATCGGTAAAAACGTACTCTTCCCAAACCTAGGTACTTCTATGAGCATGAAATTAAAACCTGCTTAAAAAGGTAATATCTACTCCACTGAAAAGTTCCAAATTTCTCTAAATTTGGAGATTACTGGCCGCACAAAACAACGAATATGAGCTGAAGAAACTATCTGACTTGACGAATTCCAACGACCAGAGGTGTACAGCCTATTCTTATTGGAAATATTTTCGTGCCTACTATTGGCGATGTATCTTTTCTACAATGAAAATGCAAAATAACGATTAGAAAGGACCCTGAAAAAAATCAAATATCCGATATTTTAGCCTCCTTTTTACAAATAGTTTACAAACACTTCCCCTTGGATCGCGTTATCTGTTTTTTTAATACCTACTTAATTTGTCGAGTTCGTCAGCTGATATGCAAAATATTTCAATCCGGTATTTTTACAAAAAATCTCGAATCCCAATCATAGATCACACAAACACCAGCCATACTATAAAAAATCAAAAACCGACCAGCAAGAAGGGTACCACTGACGTGAAAAAAAAAAAAGAAAGAAATAGGAACGGTTTTTTCTCTCGATGTAATCGGATAGTCGGAAAATCAATGGGCCGAATGTTTTTCGATTCGGCGAGAACGGCAATCCTTTTTTCTTCTTTTCGCTCCCAAGTTAATCCGTTTGTTTTACCCGCCTTTTCGCAGTTTTTTTTTTTTTTTTCCGTACTCTGATTTTTTTTTTCCCATTTTACGCACTACTTTTCACCAAAGAAATAAGTTTATTCCCAATTGTAACAAACCCATCCATACTTCTATTTACAGTTAAATTTTTTACGATTCTTCACATGGATGAGAGAACCAACGAAAATTATCGGTTGACGTTGTCCGTTAAAATGTTGTGTTTTTTGTTTTTTACTATTAACGGTTATGAGAATAACAGCATTTCAATTTCAACACCGCCAAGATTCAACAGGCACCTAAATATAGACGAATAATAAGGGATTTTCGAGGAAACCCAGATAAAATTAGTGATGAATTAGAAAAAGCTTGGATACACTGAATAATTAAAATGAGCGCACATTAAGTGTGTAACAGGCCTAATTTTTAAAATAAAATACTTGAAAATATTTCCTAAAACTCAAAGTAGTTGAAAATATTCAGCATCATTCGGGGAAAATTACTAGCTCTATACTTAAACCCACTTCCTTCAGGCTTCACGAGTCCACATTTACCTTAGACAAATAATACTCACGTGATAACCTATCATCACTGAAAATAAAATACATACACTGAAAAGCTCGGAGAGCAAATTCATACCACACATATTATTTCGCGTAAAGACGTGAAATTAATACCTATTCGATCAAACATGATCTCGTTGATACGAGACATCGAAAAACTTTCATTGTGAACAATTTACAAACGCCAGAAACAAGATTTACAAAATATTTATTCCGAACATAACGCACTTCGAAAATGGATAGAAGAGATCCTGCTAAAATCTGCAACATGCAACAAGTGTCACATTTCAAGTGCTCTGCAAAGTGCGTTACCAAGAACGCGATTACGCGATGGCAGTGGCGAATTCATTCAGAAGATGAACGGTGGAAGCTGTGCAAAGAAAATAAAATCGAAAAAGAAAACGAAAACTGTGGTAAATGAAAAAAGATGAAAAAAAACTCCAGCACAGCAAGCTACTTTGGAACATTTATCAATATTTTTACATCACTTTTCACATTTCTCTAGATAATTTTTGATTCGATAAAAGTTTAAGCTTCTTTTTCTTTTTTTTTCCAACACTGATTTTCATAAAAATCTTGTAGGCATTCAGAATTTTTTAAGCCACCCATGTAACAAATTTCAACCTTGTAGAAACATAATTACGTTTCAACCCTCATTGGCGGAACTTTCATTAGCCTCTATAGCACAATCACTTGACCAATTATTTTCATTAAACTCAATACCAAACTTTATTAGGTTCACAACCAACAACATACTTACCAAATTTTGGCCATCTCAAATAATAATTACATCTTACGCCCCATGAGTGGAACTTTTATCAATCCAAACCCCTATAGCTAAACCAATTAACCTAATACTTTTATTAAACTTTAAACCACATTTTATTAGGTTCAGAACCAACTAACTACCGAATTTTAGCGCTATTAAATGATAATTATGTCTTGGGCCACATGAGAGGAACTTTTATCAATCCCTATGACTAAACCGCTTGACCGATTCTTTATTCATAAAACTCGATACCAGTTTTCATCAAGTTTAGAACCAACTTCTTACCAAATTTTAGCCCAATGGAATGATAATTATTTCCTAACCGTATTGGTGGAACTTTTGTCAGCCTCCCTAACTAAACCCGTTGACCGATTCTCATAAAGTTCCATATAAGTTTTTTGAAAACCACTTCTTAAACATCACTGATGGTATTTATTTTGGCTCTCTGCAGCTCAAAATATCCGAGGTTATGCTCAAAACTATCCCCGTACCAAATTTTGGCACTATTAGACGAAAACTGTGACCTCTACGGTGTTTACGAGATCTTATACGTAATATACATAACTACACTCACATACACACACACATGAGATAATACGAACATATAAAGTTATACGAATTTCTGATTGTTTTGTCGACTTAAACAGCAGGTTTGAAACCTGCTAAAAAACGTCTTCTATATCGTTACCTTGTAAGTTAATAAATTCTTTCAAATTGGCGTCGACAGAGACGACACGAAGAAAATGAAGCTACAATGATCAACATTGTCTATCACCCAAGACTAAAAAAACTGTATTTCACAACTTTAAGGGAATCAATTCAATTTTTATCAACTACGAAAAGATTTTCAAAAGAATTGAAAAGGTGTTGTAAAGAAGTGGAAGTCAATGAACCAAAATATTTAAAATTCATTTTCTTTTTTTATTTTTCTTTTTCTTTTTTTTTTTTTCGTTATCGATGATGTTCTCTACAAGACTTTATTAAATTTCGCGACAACATTCACCGACACTATGCTACACATCAGTATTCTAAATAAACCTTTTTGGGTAGTTTTCGAAGCACTTTGAAGGCACTATCAAATGTCAGCCTGCAAATGATTATCAAAATAAAATTCTATCGACAAAATACGTAAAGGACTCACTTTTTAAATTTTTCCTAAATCTCGTACACTAGTTCTTTCAGCCCAGCTTTAAAATAAGGGATAGCAAATTGTTTTTTTTTTTTTTTGGTTTATCATGCACCCTCTGCAAGTCCTGATTCCTTTTTATCTTCCTTAAGATGTTCTTTTCTAAACACTTATTCGTCAAGGAGAAAAAAAAACAAAAAAAAAACACACTCTTGAATCGGAATAAACATCATTAAAAGTTGGAATACGTATGAATGAATAGACATCCTCCAGAACTACACAGTCTAGAATAGGTAGTAGGTCTTCGTGTTATTTGCTTCCCTCACTTTTTCCGGTGTTTCCTAGAGGCGTACGTAAAAAACTTTTCTTTCTTTTAATTAAAACGAGTTCGTCAAGGTCAGTAAGATTCGCTTCTTCCATTTTCCTTTCTGATATTGTCAGAGGCAATCTACAATCTTATATCCTACACTATAAAACGAACAATAATTGTACGTACGTATGTATGTGTTCTGACGAACTAAACCGACAATGTTGCTGGCAATTAGGTACAAAAAGTTTTAGAGTACGAAAAAACGATCTAAATGGATCTTAAGTTTGAAAAAATTCATTGAACAGAAATATGAATATCTCGATCTATTCATGAGCACTAGTGATAACAGCTAGCGATTAAAAATTCGCCTTGAACAAACGACATTATTAGATTTGCAATCTGCATATCATCAAATTTTGTGATTAACGCTGAACACAATGAATACAAATATCACCTAACATACTAAATCTAGATTTTGCATTTCAATAGTGAGATAAAATTCGATATCGGCTTCTGATGTAGAATTTTAAAACTGAATTTCGAATCTGGATGCTGAATTGAAAATATGGTTTCTTACTTTTGAGTGTACGGTACAGTTATCGACTATGGTGGTCATTCGAGCCAAATTCGGTGAACCAGGTACTATTACTTACTTACCTGTTAAAATTTTCGTTCTAAATTTCGTTTAAATGAAACCACGATCCGATCTAATTTTGCACTCTTCCATTCAATGCATGTACCCAACATCAAAGGACATGCCCACGTGCAGCGCGACGCTAGAATGGACCATAGTTTGATTTTCTTCAATCATTTTATCTCACCTATTTTGAATCAACCGGTAACATAATTATGTAGAGAAAAATCATTTAGAAAAAACGAGTTCTAGGGAAAATTAATTCGAGAATAACGGAAAGGGCTGAAATATGATGAAGTCAAATAACGGATTCCTCGCGTGGAATATAAACGGAAATTTCATCTCGTTTTTTCGTAAGCTTCCAATATGTAGCATGCACTGTATCTTCAATTCTAATAGGCTAGATTCGCCTTCTCGAGAGGACTTTTTCCCGCACACTTTCCATCAATCTCACTCTTCGAAGCTACAAAACCCGATCAAAAATTAAGGTTGCCTACGCTGCACCTACCTAACTCCAGAATAAAAAATTAACAAAAACGAGTGAGCACACGGCCTCGAATTCAAGAATAAACAGGTTACTCAATGTTCCACAAATTCGCCTCCCCAATTTAAGTATTTATCTCGCTCACTCATCGTTCGGGCACCTCAGAAACAATACTTTTTGCGGCAATAATACCTCATATACTCGGTTGATCCGATCAAATCCTGATTTTCTTACTTTATCACAGCCAAAAATTGGTCCAGAAAAATCTATGAAGAAACGTAGAAAACTAAAAGATGGGAATATTAGAAAATACCTATCGGCATCAATATTTTTACCATGGTACATGTACAAGTGGTTTCAATTTTGTATCCACTTTGCACCGACACCAGCACAGTTATACAAACGAAATCGGCTATACTCTTTGTACTGTCACTATTTTGTTAAAACTCTCAGAAATAATAGTAGATAATTACTTAGTTAAATTTTTTCCATTTTATGTAAGTTTCTAATGTTTATTGTTTCGGAGTTGTAGAAGAGAGAATCATACGTCGTATTTTCTACGATTCCATTTAGCAAAAGAGGAATAATTTCAAGAATAATTTACACCAAGATCAATTTTCCAAAAAAAATGAGACCTTTTTGCCCTAAATAACACTAAGAAAATTATTTTCAGAAACGCCTCTTAATTTCGATGAAATTTGTCAATTTTCGTATTTCTTAAGATTGTTGAGTTTGAATATTTTATTATTTGCTAGCTGTTAACGGCAGCTATATTTGACTGGTGTCTATTTTTTGTGCTGGCCTTTTCCCCTCATTTTAACAATTTTTTTGTGGCTCTATATTTTTTCTATTTTTTCAATCAAAAGTTGGACAAGACCAAAGAATATCACTCAATAGTATACAAAAAAACTTTATCCTCTTTTTGTGTTCTAACAGGGTCCATCAATTGATTGAATCCAAAATAAGGGCAAAAATTTGAATTCAGCATCCAAAAACATCCTACGATGAAACCTGAAAAAGAAAAAAGAAAAAAGAGAGAGACTGAGTGCGAGAGAGAGAGAGAGAGAGAAAATAATATCCGCCGCATTAACCAGTAGACCAGTGGTTCTCAAGCTGTGTGTCACAGCGCCTTGGTGTGCTGTAGCTTCCTTATAGGATCAACGTAGCTCAAAGAAAAATTTCCTAAGGGTATTTTTCAAAGAAGAAATTCTGTGGCTATAAGTATACTACTCCGTATTTAATTGTTTTGAGAATGTGTATAACTAGCTAATTGTTGTACAGATTAAATCAAGTGAACATATTGTGATAACGACTAACCTCACCCATATAATGTAAATTTTGGGTATGTTCTGACTTAAGGGCGCCGGGGAAAAATTCTGATGAACTAAGGGAGCTGTGAATCAAAAAAGTTTGAGAACCTCTGCAGAAGACAAAAAAAAAGAGAGGAATAAGTTTTTTCGCAATATATGTCGCAAAATGCGCGATAAGGTATTCTTTTTCAAGGCACAAAACATAACAACCAAGGAGCGAAAAATTTTTATAGGGAGCAAATGTCAATAGCAGGAGCAAAGCAAGTATTTTCTCCTGCAACAAAAATGTCTGACTCTTCCTTTCAATCAATCATACTCCTTCCCTACTTACGCATGCACATGTATTGCAAAAAATAGTGTTTGCAACTCAAGCGCAAGTTGAGCGACCTTGACTCATACGATTTACAACATTCACCTGCGGCTCGTGTTGCAAACTGTGACTAATCGAGGATCACTCACTTTGCACTCTCGTAGCGAAATATACCATTTTCAATTATTTTTTACTTGTTTTTGTTTGTTTCAAGATATGTTTTTTTCAATTTCTATTTTCATAAATGATAAAAATTAGTATTTTTCCCCCCTAGGAGGGTACAGATTTCCATATTTCCATAACGGCTATAAACCTTCCTTGAAATAACGCAATTTTCTCTAGAAAATCTCATCTAAATCCGTCCAGCAGTTCTGGAATAATGGCGTTTCCAACAGTTTTTAGCTCTCAGTATTTTATAATATGTAGAGAAGAGATAGAGATTCTTTCGGACGCATTTTTAAATGGCTGATAATTTCAATGCAGAATTTTTCAAATACATTATCATTTTCATAACGAATTATCATGCCAATGCTCATAGTTTCAGAAAGGTTGATCACCTTTATGATAACTCTTTGTGCAACAGGGCTTCTGCCTCTCATCGATTGCTCGAGCATTTTTCAAATTTTCACATAATTCTAGCCGTACTGTATAATGTTGCAATAAATATTTTTCGAAACACTAGAAACGAATTTAGAACTTGTGTTTTCATTTTCGAATAAAGTGTACAATTTTGATGGACGATACACCCACTCGGCCTTAACTTTCCCAAAAAAGGAAGTCCAATTTTTCTCTCTTTTACATTAATTTTAATCTCTTTAACTTATTCATTCCGGCCTATTACATAAGCTACATCGTAAAAAACGAATGATTCATTAATCCAGAGTCCTTATGAAGAAAATGATATCATTTTACTTATGAATTTCATTTAGCTACGTTTTTTACTTCTCGCGTCATAATTTGCATGAACACTCTTCTCGAAAATGGAAAAAAAGCATCGCCTTCCATCGCTCTCGATAAAATCGTTAATTAAACTACTCGTTTTTCAAGGAATTTTTTTTTTTTTTTTTTTTTTTGAATAAATGAGTTTATACTGGATCGTATTCTTACAACACAAGCGAAGATGTGCATGTCTTCCCACATTTTTTTATTTCCTTTTTTTGGTGGCTGACTGGCTGGTTTGGCTGCAGCAATAACAACAAATTTAGTCTCTCTTTTCTCTTCCTTACACCACTAGCCTGTCATTAAAAATGGTCGCTTTTCTAATGAGACACGAAATATATTTTGTGGACGTTGATGTGGTCGTCCCAACGAAGATCTTAATTTTCTACGTCTGCTCGAACATCTTCATATCCGAGTGCCATCGTTTGGGGTGCTTCATAAAGATACCGTGTCTCAAAAATCATTTATTCAAACTCGATAGTCTCAGTTTCTATGGAAACGAATTGTAAATATGATTTTGTTTTATGCAGTATACATACAATTTTTTTCTTTTTTTTTCGTTCTTTCCCTCTCTGGCCGGATGCTAGCTATATCATTCCCTGCGACAGTGACTAACAGAGACGAGGGCCGAGGTATGAAGGAAGCGAAAAAAGATTCGAAAAATAATTTCATCGTTCGTTGTTTACCTTAAGTAGAGAAAAAAAAAAAAAAAACGTGAAGAGGGAGTGAGAGAAAAAGGGAGAAAAAGGGTAGCAAAAAGAAACCTTTTAAAATGTATTATTTTTTCATTGCCTGTTCTGTCTTTACAAAAATTTTTTTCAGTTCTCGTATTTACAGAGTCATTTGTCGTGAGTATGTTGTATTCGGTTTTTGCTGGCAAGGGAAAGATTGTAGGCGTATAAAAGGTAACAGTCGGGTAGAAAGAGAACAACTACTCGTTGAGGCTGGCAGTTTTACAGAGATTCGCAGGGTTACAGAATAAAGTTGATTACCGAAGACCAGATTTGATTTTTTTCCGCGAAATGTTTCGATGCTTCATATTTTTCCAGTTTACAAAAACAATTTCGATTTTCGACAGGAAAGATATGCAAGAGGAAGGTTTATCGAGAGAATATTATTAATAGAGTTGGCAACGAAGCTTAGAACGTTGCTAACTCAAAAAAGCTCTCACTGATCATAATAAGTTTGCATGGAACTTATCAGAACAAATCTTACTGCACCCAAATGGTATATTTGGGGATGCAGTCATCAACCAAACAGACGAAGGGGGCTAGCTAAATGAAGTTTTCAAATGAAATACGATACTTCAAGGCTGAGTGGTGAGAGAAATAAGTTTACGTTAAAAACAAGTTTTTAAAAGATGAACTTTTTGTTTTTTCGGATTTAGCTTCATGCGAAATAAGCATTATTTCGTTGCAGAAAGTTGGCTGCAATACTGATATGTTTTAAAATCGTAATGGTGACTATTGAGTAGAAAAGAGTTTATAAAAACTCAAACGCAGCAGCAACTCCGTTAGAAAAAGTAGATTTTTCAACAGAAGAAAATTAGTTACTAATAGAATACCTACCTAAAAATTTAGTAACAGATCATAATCGATAATTGTATTAAATTTTGTGACTGTTGATCTAAAATTACGCAATTTAGAACTATTACCTTTTCAAAATTAAAACAAAAATGAACTTTATGGAAATACCATCCGGTCGATCTGGACCAAAATTAGTAACATGTTAAAATAGATAATAACGATTGATAATTTATTCTAAATTTTGTAACTGTATTGGTCCAAAATTAAGCATTCTATGGCCAAAACAAAAACAAATTAACGATACCGGAAGTACGATCTGACCGACCCGCACCAAAAACAGTATATCAGGTCTTTGGCTTAGTGATAATATTTGTACTAAATTTTGGGACCATCGAAAAAAAACGTTGATCTGCACCAGGCCAACAAGAAAATGGAATTTACCATATTCTCAAAGGAGCCACAAAATGGAAAGTGAAGGTAGATGAATTCATTTAACATACTTAGTTGTATTAATATAAGGACTAAATCTTCAGCCTTTAAAAATCCCATCTATATGATGAAACGGGCCTGGAAATACGCAAATTTTCAAAATTTGATGTGATCAAAAACCGGTATTTCTGGAATCATCAGAGGTTGTCCAGGGATGCCCTTCGAATATTATGTTTATCTTATAGGTATGTAACACCATACAAATGAAGTATTACCCATCTCCCGATAGAAAAATGTTAGAAAATGTAAAAATAACTTGAAAATCCATTTCATTTTTGCTTTTACATAATCCATCCAGATTGGACAGAATTCATCTCTAAACTTTTGTTCCATACCATCATAGACAGTAATCATGGTAGAACACACATACATTTGATTTAGGAATATGAAGGTTTCTCTAGACCCTGAACTGCAACTGGATTAAAGTTCTATATTGTAAGAAAATAAAACGAAGGAAAGTACATTTGATCTACATCAGTGTTTATAGTTTGAAGTCCAAAAACTGTAAAACTATGCAAAACTTCATTATCAGTATTATCCAAACTGGAAATTAAAATGGTTTGTTACCATAAATCAAAAACTTCATCACTGAATACTGAATGAAGATTATACAGTTCAAGAGATACTTATTACATTTATTGAAATTTATTCCACATAATTAGACAAATTTGTATAATTTCAGAACTATTATATTCTAAAAACTTTTTAATTTGGTGAAATGGATCCAGAAATAAGAAACTTTTAAAATTCTAAGATTTGTAAAATATGGGACCTTAACATGAGTTACAAAGCTACTTTCAACAAAAATAGGGTACTAAACATGACTCTCAGAATTACTTAAAATTAATGGGAGAGATAGTCTAAAGCCTGTGAATGAAGGTTCTGAAATTTGTTTTGAAAAATATTAAATAGAAAGGAAGATATAAGATGTCAAAGTTGCGCTGCACCAAAAACAGTACCTCGATGAGCACCCTGTTGTTGTGATGTCATAGAATTGACATCTTTGTATTTTGCATTATCAGAGGTTGCTGGTTTCAATACATCTCATTAATACTTCATTTTTAAGTAGGTTTTTGGTGAAAATTTACTGAACAAAATTGACTTTAAAAAATGACTTTGAAGCAAGGGTGGGCGCACATTTCATTTCAGGATCCAAGAAAACTTTTGGCACAGAAAGCTCAAAGTCTAAATTATCACCTAAGTAAATAAGATTCAATAAGTTTGGATTTCTATCTGTATTTATTTTTTGTATTTCCCACTGAAGTAGAAGGTTGAAAATTGGTATGAGGGTGCTTGAGTATCACATCTAATTGTTTTTTTTTGAAATCCCAAAAATAAGAAAGGGGCAGCAGATATGGGCCAAAAATTCATTTTCTTGGAACTTTCAACATATATACACTGAAATTATCCAAATCAACACAGAGGTGGTATAATATTGTTTGTTTATGCTTTAAAAAAATATTTTTTGAGGTACTGAGTTCAAACTGGACTTTAAGTTTTTTAATTTGATCAATATTTTGACCCAAAGGGACTCAAAAAAGGGCCTAATTTTGTTTTTTTACATTTTAGTATATAATACATCATTTGTAATGTTTCTTGAGGTACTGAGTTCAAATTTGTCTATAATTTTTTAATTTGATCAATTTTTTGACCCCAAGGGACTCATAAAAGTGCCCAATTTTGTTTTTTTACATATTATTATGTAATACATCATTTGTAATGTTTCTTGAGGCAACAAGTTCAAATTTGACATTATTTTATTCATTTGATTCATTTTTGACGCCCAAGGGGAAATTTTGACTTTTCATATTTTGTAATGTAATACATCATTCGTAATAGTTTTTTAGCTGCTGATTTTGAATTTGACGTAATTTCTTAATTTTACCCATTATGTGATCCCACAGGAGCTCTGAAAGGGGTTAATTTTGAATTTCTCTATTATATAGTGTTATACATTATTGGTAATTTTTTTTGACTTGAAGTTTTATTTTGACATGTATTTCTTCATACAACTCCTTTTAATGTGATCCAAAGTGGTTCAGATATAAGTAGCTAATTTTGACTTTTCACATTTTATTATGTGATATATTGTTTATAATGTTTTACAAGTTTCTGAGTACAAATACAAAAATCTTATTTTTCTTACAAGTAAGTTGGGCAAGTGGTTTTACTGAATTTTGTTGTTTTTTGTTGGTCTCAAAAAACATGGGCATCCAATACCTCATAAATCACTTAATAATAAGTGAAGATATAATTGCAATCCCTTTTTTGGGGCCACAGGAAGAAAAAAAGTGGTTCAATCTAAAAATGGATTGTAAATATAATCTCAGTGCTTCAAAAAACATGATTTATTGTGTATCACTCAATAATATCTAAGAATTTTATTTGAATCCCCTGTTTAGGGTCACAGGGGGCTCAATAATGGATTTGATCAAAAAATGGATTGCAAATCTAAACTCAGCACCTCAAAAAATATTATTAATGATATATCACTCAATAATATCTAAGCATAGTATCTCAACCCCCTGTTTGGGGTCACCGGGGGCTCAATAGGGGGTTTGATAAAAAATGGATTGAAAATCTAAACCCAGCACCTCAAAAAACATTATTAATGATATATCACTCAATAATATCAAAGAATTTTATCTTAACCCCCTGTTTGGGGTCACAGGGGGCCAAGGAGGGATTCAATCTAAAAATGGATTATAAATGTAAACTCAGAGCCTCAAAAGACAATATTATCGATGTATCATTCAATGATATCCAAGAATATTATCTTAATTCCATTTCTTGAGCTACAGGAGGCTAAATGAAGGGTTAAATCTAAAAATGGGTTGCAAATATGAACTCAGCCCTCAAAGTAAATAACTCCTCAGGCGCCACCAAAAATTTTTTCCAAGGCTGTGCTATAATATAAAAACAAATAAGGAATAATTGGTTTTTGATTTTCTTAGTTTTTATTGTTTTTCAATGTTTTGAATTTGTCTATAAATAAGGGAGTGGGGGGTGCAAGTGCACATCCTTTTATCCCCTCCCTCACAGTCACCATGAACTTTCTAAATTGATGAGCTTAACTAAACCAATGTACAAACACAGGAGAGTGAGGAATGAATGAATGAGAAACCTGTGAAAGAGGTGAAAAGTTTGCTGATGTGTCAATTCTATGACATCACACCCACTGCTCAAAAAATATCACACCGGTTTTTGACAACTCAAATTTACCATTCATTTTCTCCCATTCTATCCAACCAATTTTAATGCGGTTTCCACTGATATTTTTTATTTTTTTTAAAGAATTGGAAAATATGTTTACTGAAAATCATGTCCGGTACCCCATTATCAGTCTCCAATCTTCATATCACATACTGTGTTGAACTATTATGAAAAAAGTATCACAAAAACACTCAAATTATAAACCAGAATCATGAAAAATTAAATTTTTTCATTTTTTCATCAGAATAAAATTATTTTCATAGGTGAGAAACAAAAAAGAAACATTAACTTTGTTCCACATCATAATATTATATGACCTGTTAAATGAAGAGAAAGTAATAATATTTTTTGGATTTGGAAAATTTTAGCTCTGGAAATGCCCTGTTTGAAAAATTCATACTATAGGGGGAAACTTATTGAGGACTAAGGATTTGTTCCATACCACTGGATAGTGTATAAAGTTTTGAAACTGCAAAACAATGTAAGACACCATTAAAATTATTTATCAAACTGGAAATAATTGTGAAACATCTACATCCCTGAATGCAGTTTCATAAACAAGCATATATGGGCATGATTGCAGAATTTTTCCGGGTACAAGATTGGAAACCACCCAATATGGTTATCACAAAGTATTATAAAACAAGAAAACCACGAATGTAAAGCGAAAGAAAATTTAGAAAAACTATAGTCTATTACTGAAAATTAATGCCAAATTTCAAACCTGAATTCTAGATGAAAATACCAGTGTTGTGGAAATTCTCAATACATTCAAATAATTAGTTCCACATAATTATTCAGTTGAGTATAGTGTGAAAATTAGGATCTTCGATAATCTTCTCAATCAGGTGAAATATATCCGGAAATTACAAATCACAATAAATTAAACTGTGAAAGCTCTTATTAAATTTTTCATTCTGGGCCCAGAAACATATCAAATCTGTATGTGTATTCTACTGTGATTACTGTCTATGATGGAATGGAACAAAAGTTTAGAAATGAATTCTGTCCAATCTGGATGGATTAAAAGCAAAAATGAAATGGATTTTCAAGTCATTTTTACATTTTCTAACATTTTTCTATCGGAGTAGGGTAATACTTCATTTTTTACGGTGTTACATACTTATAAGATAAACATAATATTCGAAGGACATCCTTGGATAACCTCTGATAATTCCAGAAATACCGGTTTTTGATCACATCAAATTTTGAAAATTTACGTATTTCCAGGTCCATTTCATCATATAGATGGGATTTTTTAAAGGTTGAAGATTTAGTTCTTATATGAATACAACTAAGTATGTTAAATGAATTCATCTACTTTCACTTTCCATTTTGTAGCTACTTAAGAGGATATTAGGTATACATTATATATAATTATTATACCTACTGTATATCGCTACGACAAATGCAAATCCTGCAGATTACTGGGCTTTTATGACTCCCTGAAATTTTCTTTATTCATTGTTCCAGCGGAAGTCGTGGGCTAGTACAAGCCAAAGCGCCACGAAGCGGCATATCAGGACTTATTATTTTTATATACATAGGATATAAATACAAATTTGAGTTATTGGCGCCAAAAGTCACCTTGGGTCATGAAACAAAAAATGTACACACCTCCATCCCTGCTGGCGGCTAATATCGGATCGAAATTAATTATGAATACAATTTCATAGAAAACTTAATTAAAAAGTGATCGATTCATCTTCAATATGGTGAATCCTGGTTCACAGTTCAGAGATGATGAAACAAAATCTGAGCATATTGTAGATCAGTGAATCAACGATCAGTTGATCAGTCAAGTTTGAGAATTTCATCATCCAAAATGGTTATAGAGGAAAAGGGAGGTATATAAGTCAGATGACTCAAGATAACCGTACATTTATTTGGTAATAAAGGAGAATTGAGACAAGTTTACAAATTCTTTCGACACAATACCCTCACACCAACAGCAAATGAATATATTTCAGAAGTTTTGTACAATGTTTATCCTCCAGGATCCTCAGGACCAGATAGGTACTAGTAGTAAATTTTTAGAGTAAGTACTCTGAATATTCAATGGAACATCTAATTTCTCAAATTTTAGAACATCATTTGATTTAATTTGATTTTTTTTTTTTTTTTGTAATATTCTGGAAGACTACAAAGGCCGATGTTATAACTTAATACCAAGAGCGATCTATATATTGCTTGGAGGGCAAAAAAATCGACGAACCACGGATCCGCGATCACTGCGGCCATCACCAATAATATATTCGCAATAGTTGTTCTTCACGTAATGGCAAATTAATGAATGGCGAATGCAAATCGAGGCCAAATAATAAAGGGCATAAAACTCGGATCACTAGTAGCGGCACTGGCCGGCAGTGGCGGGAAGAACAGAGCAGACGAAACGATAATGGAGACGTGGCACGCGGCACGCACTGTGCAGATTATTTAAAATGCAATTTAAAAAAAATTAAAACCGAATAAACAGGCTGCCGTCGAATTCAGCTAACATTCGCATTATGCAAATGCGTCGGGAGTGCATCGAGTTGCTGGAGCGACCGAGCGGCCATCGGTAAATACAATTCTGCGTGGTTCGCGACGATAATTCGTCCATTTGAATATGAAATTTAGTTGTCGGCGGAATATAACAGCTATTCGTATTTACTGTTAGGACGTATCGGGGAGTCAGCGAAGCTCGTTTTACCGGCAAATGAATTTCTTCCGACATAATGGCAACGCGCACAAGCCAAGAATAGACTATCGACACTCTGGAAGACGAAAAAGTAGTACCTACTTAGATGAGAATTTGAGATTTTGGAAACCGTACAATTTTTGAGGAACACGCGACCGTGAGTATGAGAATAAACTCTCACGATACGATGGTAGTTGACGATGGTTGCAGGTCACATCGTGCAGCAATACCAAGTGGTTCACAGGATTTTCGCCTTGATATCATGATGATTGCATTCACGTTTTGTAATGTCACATTTTGGTATTTTCACTCGAATTCGCAGTCAGTTTGGGTGGGCTTTGCTCACCCAAATTACTTTTTCACGGAAGAAGAAGGGACAAAAATTTAGCACAAAAATCTCCGAAACTCGTCATTCGAATCGTTTCCACTTACACATCGGGGCTACGAGGGAAACACCATCTACAATATTCTCAGTCGGCCACTTTACTCGGGTGAATTACTGAGAGAAAAATAAGTGTACTTAATAGTTTTGGTATTTTTAAACAGTCATTTTTTTCACTCAAGGATGACTATTAAGGAAAAAACCAGTCTGGTCGGGAGGTCACTTAGGTGAACTAACTTAGCTAAACGCACTCGGCGTCAAGTGAATACCAAATGACGACTAACAAATTCGAGCTCAGGCCTCTCGAAGGGAGTATTTGAGTAGATCTGTCGAGGGTTTCCAAAGCGACAGCACTCGAACGTAAAACAGAACTAAACATGTACGTATTTTTCACCGAAAATTTTGAGAGAAAGTAAACCCCCAATGAGCAAATTCTTTCCACGTAAAAATGTTCCGGACATTTTAGGATAATTTCGAAAATAACGCGCGTTAGTGAACGTGAGCAGTGGATACGTCTGATCTTATAGGTATGGAGACGACACGGTTTTTCGACGCACAATTCTTAAACATAAATTAGTCGTCATAGTTCAAAGGAAATTCCATTTTTTGAAGACAAAAAAATTTTTCAAAAGAAGAAATGGGGGACGTTATCACTTCAACGCAAATTGTTGCTCTCTTTAATTATATAAGTATTACAAACAGCAAACAAATAGACGAATAAAAATACTCAAAAATGGACCCCGCGGTGATCTTGCGCCCACATATTCTTCAATCATAAAAAATAATATTGTACTGATGAATCTACTCGGGGTCAATCGGTCGGAACAAAAGGTGGACCGGTAAAATCAAGAAATGCACTTTAGAGATATGTACCTACGCATCAGACACACGGGGTACTGTATTCTGTAAATTGCCTACTACACTGAAAAAAATGAATTTATACGGACAAAGAGAAAATGTGAGCACGGGGAAAATATATTCACAATGCATTCATCAACTGAACTGTAACTGGTAAATTATTAAGTAAAATGATACCATTCGATAAATTTTCTCACCAAAAATGAGCAAGTCCACCTCCAGCCCCATACTGGCGGAACTAATGAACTGAGAAGAATAATTGCAGAAACTCCAGCGTATCTTTTGAAAATATCACATCATTTGAACTCAATTAAATTAATTTAAATAAGAAGGAATACGCTAAAAAATTCAACAGCATGTAAAGTAAACCAGGAACACAGCGTCTGTTTGAACCCCCACTTATTTTTTAGGCACAGTCAAAAAGGTTCAAGCAGATTTAATTACACAATATTGATCTCCGAATACATAAAACTGTTGACATATCACTATCGATAAAAGAGAACTCAAAGAAGAGCTAACGAAAAAGAAAATGAAAAATAAATTATTTCCACGACCGTTACATTTTCGTAAAAATAATGCATATTTAATGAAAAAATCTTCAGTTTTCACATGGTGAGTAAAAAGAAAATAGTCTACACAAGTGAACCAATAAATTTTGACTTTTTTTGACAAGCAATCAGAAATGCACAAATAAAAGCGAAATTGGTAACGGATAGGTACCTTACCATGGAAATAATCAAAGGAGTCTGATGTCAACAGAGAAATATGAAAACAATTTCAAATACGTGTATAAAACTACGAAAGTCACGCAAACTAGTTCAATAGAATACAGCAATTTTCAAAGCGATAAAAACTTTATTCAAAGATAACTCTCTCAAACGTGTTGTGTTGAAACAATTTCCAGGTGTCAAGATCAAGAGGTACGCTCATTCAGAAGGGGAAACTCTTGTTTGCATATTGGATGACGTCACACGTTAAGCTGATAAAGAAAAAAGCATTGCCTATATAGGTCAGTCTTTAAATTTTAATAAAATAGAATCTTTTTGAATATACCAAATCAAGAAGGAAACCTTAAGGAATAATTTGAGACCAAAAACAACAATTCTGAGCCTTTAAAAAACGAGAAAACTTATGAAGAGGATGAAATTTTTTATCAAATTGTGAATCTGACTAAGACAACTGATATGACTTAAAAACAGCGAATTCGGGAAAAGAAGTAGGTAAATAAGTACGTATCATAGAAAATTTCTTCTTTTTCCTAAATTTTTCGACTTCTAACGGCTCGAACTTCTTGTTCTAGACCGCATTTTATTTTTTGGAATTCCATTCCTAATTTGATGTGTGGAACAAGAATTTAGCTTATCTTCGAAAAGAATTAAAACCTAAAATTTGAAGACTGCCCTATACTGGCCATACATTAAAATCTTACCGGCTAAACGAATGATGTCTTGTTGCGCAGGTTGCGTTTTTATTTATATTTCAGCGAGCACATTTCCTGATCTTAACACCTGGCAGCTATTTAACCTGAAAATAAATATTATGCTCACTACAAAATCTCACGAGGGGGTTAGTGTTTGGTTTTATTTCTGACATATTCTATCCAAACCTTCGACTAGACATATAATATTACTACGAATATGGTGTCCAAACATCTTTCAAACTACTTTTATACATTCGAGTCCACTGACCAACTGAACAGCTAGAAGCAGCCTCTTCAACATAAATAATAATAAACAAATTCAGCACTTTCAGCAATTTATTTCCATATGAAAGTAGTTTCAAGAAACGTTTGGACCCTAATAAGGGTGAGTTTTCTGAGCAATCTTATTGGTAAGAACAGTCAAGTATAGTCAAAGGACTAAACATCCTCATTCAACCAGACAAATTCCACTGGCAGATCTCGGCCGAGGCCTAATTTCATTGAAATTATTCAACCAAATACGTGCCACTTTTAACATTGGAAAGGTTTAACCCGAGGTATACATCAAAAAAGATGACGTCATGTGCAACGAAAAGTGAAAAATATAAACAAAAAAAATGAAACATCAGGATTGTTTCTTTATTGTGCGTGTGTATTTGATTGTATTCATGATTCATCACACGCACAGTAACACAAAACCGAATTCGTTGTTTCCCCGACTCAACGAATTTAGCAGTGTTACCATAGTATGAAAAATGACAAATTTAGCAGGGTTACCTTAGTATGAAAAATAAAATGCGTATGTTTATTAAACAAAAAAACTCTTGCGCAGAAAGCCTGGCAGAAAAAAGTAGATTTTCTTTGTTTAAAAATTACCTGTATCACAAACATTCTTCTAGTGAAGTAACATATAAATATAAAATATTTATATATTTTGCAAAAAATTATCAATATCCCACAATACGATGCATTCGATGAAATATACTTTTTAAGGTATCATGTTTTCAAAATATTTTACGAGTGTATCAAAAATTATTATTTTTTTGTGAAATGAAAAATTATTCCAAGTTCTAATAAGTACAACAATTTTAAGAAATAATTGAATGGTTTTCTTTCCTACAGTGAAGACATTGTGTATTATATATATATATATAAGATCCGAAGACCATTACATGAAAGAAGGAAAACGAACTTCGAGAAATGCGATTTATTAAAAAAAACGAATTTTAAAACGAAGTCGTCACATAGCGCATGGTTTTAGTCGGACAGAATAATCACAACTAAATATACAGAAAAGAACATCGATGCGAAGTATAATGGTACGAGAGTTAAAAGCAGATAAGACAGAGCGGATAAATGTAGGTACGTGTACGAGCAAGAGATAACGAGAGAAGAGAGGAATCTTACATCCCCCCCTCCCCTCTCATTTAGGAGCGGAAAGATAATCGAGGAATTAAGAGGAGATTGTCTTATCTGCTGGACAGCGTAGTAATTTGCTTGCATGATACAAACGTTTGCCTGAAGGGCCATGGTTGACAATGATTTCGAAAACGTTGTTGGAGATTACTCTAGAGATTAGGAACGGTCCAATGCGTAAATTATCAAGTTTATTACAATTGAGCTTATTGCCATTGTCGACGTAAACAGAGTCTCCAATGGCGAAATTGACATCACATTTATTTTTATCGTATAAATGTTTATTGTACATGTGATATTTAAGCGTATTTTTGAATGCGGTTTTCCTATCCTCGTGTACGTCTGCAGGAGAGGATAAAGTTTCAGGGATGATGGAAACAGGTCGACCGGTTAACAGATACGAGGGAGCAAATTTGGTGACCGAATGAGGAGAGTCGTTGTATTGTTTCACGCATTCGTTGGCAATAGTCGACCAACTCTTCTTTGGGGGAGTGGATATGTCGTGTTTCGAGCAACGAATGCGATTTACCAATGTTTGATTGAGACGCTCATTCAAACCATTTGAAAATGCGCTGTCGAGTGCTGTAAAAACATGGCGAATGCCGGAGCGGGAGCAATATGAAGTAAATTCGTCGGAGGATAAGCCGCCATATTGATCTGTGAGAAGGATCCCAATCTGGTTTTCTTTCTGCACAGAGTCGATAAGCTGAGACATGATTTTGGCTGATTGGCCTTTGGAAGAGAGGATGTACGCGTATCGCGTGAAGTGGTCGACAAGTAGATGTAGATAACGTAGTGAGGAGTGATAGTGGCCGAAGCCTCCTATTGTATCGAGGGACATGACTTCGAACGGGGCTTTGGCTGGACCAAGGAAACCCATTCGGGCACTGCGGCGAGGACAACGGGATTTGTTCATTATACAGATTGTACACGAGTTACAAAATTTACGAATAGAATTGTACATTTTTGGAAAAGTAAAATGTTTCGAGATAATAGCTATTACATGTTTTGGCCCGATGTGGCCGTACTTTGCGTGAACAATGCAGATCAGATATTCACCTGCTTGGCTATCTAATACGATACGAGAATTGCCGTTAATATTGCGAAAGATGATACCTTGTTTGGTCGAGTCCAAACTTGATATTTTTACGTTACGTTGAAGTTGTTTAATTTCGCCGAGGGACAGAAAATTAAACGTGGGTAATATCGGTTCGATATCCGTGGAGTCAGACTGAGGTTTTAGTACAGGGTTTCGGGAGAGGCAATCGGCTTCGTGATTTGATGTTCCAGGACGGTAAAGGATTTTGAAGTCGAACTGAAGGAGTTCATTGGCAAGATCTCCAAGTTCCTCGTCAGTTCGAGCTTTCAGATTCAGACCCTCGAGGGGTTTGTGGTCGGTGATGACAGTGAAGTGGCGTCCTATTAACCAATAGCGCCAATAGCGGATGGCTTCTCGAACAGCAATGCTTTCGATATAAATAGCCTTCTTCTTCTTTTGCGCATCTGACAATTTCTTTGAGAAGTAGGCGACTGGTTTTTGCAAACCGTTCGACTGCGTCTGCTTTAGCACCGCACCGATACCTATTCCACTGGCATCAGTGTAAATAAATATCGGTTTGGTGCGATCAAAAATGGCCAGAATGGGTACGGAAGTTAGTAGGTCTTTTATTTTATCAAAACTACTTTGGCATTCGTTTGACCAGGAGAATGGAGTGTTTTTTCGTAGGAGGTTGTGGAAAGGTTCGAGGATAGAGATGGAGTCTGGGATGAATTTTCGATAGAAGTTCACTTTGCCAAGGAATTGACGGATGTTTTTCCTGGAAGAAGGAGTTGGAAAGCTTTTGATAGCTACCAAGTTATCCTGGAGTGGTTTGACAGTATCAGGTCCCAGGATGTGACCTAAGTATTGGATTGAGGAAGCGGCGAAATTACACTTCTTAAAATTAAGGCGGAAGCCGTCTTCAAAAATGGCTGTAATTAAACGTTGAACGTGAACTAAGTGTTCATCAAAGGTACGAGAAAAGATTAATATATCGTCCAAGTAATTTACGACAAAATTGGAAAGTCCGTTACGTTTAATAATGCCAGAAAGTGCATTTTGGAAGACAGCTGGGGCTACTTTTATTCCAAAAGGCATAGAATGCCACTCGTAGTGTCCGTGCTGGGTGATAAAGGCAGACTTGTGTCTATCCTGAGCACGAATAGGTATTGACCAGAATGCCATGTTAATGTCCAGCGCCGAAAACCACGAGCAACCTCGCGTTTTAACAAGAATTTCATCGATCAGCGGGAAAGGTTGACTTTCCGGGATGATTAATTTATTCAACTCGCGGAAATCGACGCACATGCGAGTTTTTGTTTTTGTGTTGCTCAAGCCGTCTTTCTTAAATTGCATCGTTACAGGGGAAGCGAAAGGTGATTTAGATTCGGTGATCATGCCAAATTTTAAAAGTTCGTGGCATTGCCGTTCGATCTCTTCCTGATCATCGAATGTGCAGCGGTAAGGTTTCTTTGCCACGTACGTATCTTTCGAAAGGTTGATTGCACATTCATATTTAGTGACGTTGCCAACGTCAAAAGAGTGTTTAGCAAAAGCGGGGAAATTTTTAAAAATTAGCGAGCTAATATCGTCTTTTTCTTTAGCTGCTAGATGCGATATTTTTTTTTTGAATAACTCTTCAGATAAGTAGTCGTTCCAGATATCTACGTTGTTTATGGAAATTTCAGGAGGAGTGATTTTACGTTGCTTTAGTATTAAGTTATGATCAAGTGCGAGGCGAAACTCCGGAATTAAATCGAGGGCGATAATAAAATCAAAACAAAAGGTGCTCGAGTTGAGAACGTATAACAGTACTCTCTTTTTGATTTCAAAAATTTTGATGTCAAGCATCGTGACACCTAATATGGAGCCCGGGCCGCTCGTGGTGTTATATGTTGATTTGATAGGTATAAACGGACAATTCTTTATTTTTTTGAGCGCGTTGAGCGAGACGACTGACGCATTTGCACCAGGGTCGTAAAGACCTTTACCCATTACAGAACCATATTCAACATTAACGACCACGAACGCGGGCATCACGCGTTTTTTTGTATGGAGTCGATTTCCTGTTGTAAGCTTTCGAGTTCGAAGGAGTGGATCGCCTTGTTTACGTTGCTAGAGTTTACATTAGGGTAATTAGGATTATTGTTACCTGGGTTTGCGGAATTATTACGGTACTTGGTATCTCTGATTTTTGTAAGGCAATCCTTTTCAAAGTGGTAGCGTTCGTATCCTTTCCTCTTGCAATAGGGACAAGGATTTTGCGAGCGTGGAGACAAGAATGGTGCAGGCTTGGCCGGGTTTGGAGCAATAGTAGAAGAAGATTGCAGGGGGCGGGTAGGATCGAAAGAGTTGATTGTCAAAAGCATCTTTCCAAGTGTCGTTGTTTCGGCAAGATTAATTCGGTCTTGGAGGTGGCGGGGAAGTCCGAGAGCAAGCTGAGTGATTCGGTCGAGCTCATGCATTTTTGGATTGTAGGATGCTAACAGGTTCAGCTTCTGTTGGGCATAGTCGGAGATCGATCCGGAAGTGTATTTGAAGTAGAAAGCTGAACGGGCTGTGGCGAGACTTTTAGTTCCAAAATTTTCAAGGAATGACTGTCGCCAGAAATTCCAATTAGTGGAGGTGGATGATAGACGTGTGGTGTTATACCACTTCTCGGCACTTTCTTCTAAAAACAGGCGAACAGCTTCCCAGTATCGGTCCTCATCGATGAATAAACGTTGGCATTCTGATTCAAATGTATCTATCCAAGCGTCTGCATTGGATAAGTAGGTTTTGGAGCCAAATTTCGGTATTATTGCATCCTTAACGATTGAGGCGAGAGATTTAATGGGGGTGGGGGTAGTAGTATGCGAGCGGCGGGTAGAGGTGGACACAATCGAATCAACCTCGTCGAGTTCATCTAGGAGGATTCCGTTGAAAAATGCATTTTCAAATTCATCAAAATACAATTTAGCAAGGTCGTCATCCAGGGTGCATTTAAAAGATCGTCGGGTCCATCTTGGGGTTAGGTCCTTCTTTGCTGCCTTTGCAATAGGCAGAAGCATCAGCTTATCGTGTAGATTGAGAGAACGTAATTCAGGTGGAAAGATATGTATGGACTCTTCGTCGAGGCGTTGAATGGAAATTACGTGTGTAACGGTGGTGGCAGCATTTGTGAGTGATGGCTCAGCACAAAAAGTGAACTTTACCTTGACCGGCATGGCGGAGGCGCGTGAAAGCGAGAGAAACGACGAGTTTTAAAATTTATAAGATCCGAAGACCATTACATGAAAGAAGGAAAACGAACTTCGAGAAATGCGATTTATTAAAAAAAACGAATTTTAAAACGAAGTCGTCACATAGCGCATGGTTTTAGTCGGACAGAATAATCACAACTAAATATACAGAAAAGAACATCGATGCGAAGTATAATGGTACGAGAGTTAAAAGCAGATAAGACAGAGCGGATAAATGTAGGTACGTGTACGAGCAAGAGATAACGAGAGAAGAGAGGAATCTTACATATATATATATATATATATATATATATATAAACACTTAAATGAGAAAAAAATATTGTAGTTGTATACGTTCTGGTTACCCAAATATTAGGGAAGATTTTATTTCCGTGTTTAAATCTAGTGTATGACAGTGGGTGGAGGATAGGCGAAAATTGACTTTTTTCGCAGATCTTGGTGGTTTTAGGTTAAAATGAGTGGTTCTCTCGATGAAGGCTAGAAAATAAATTTTTCAGTACCATTATCAGAAGGGTAAAACGAATCAAAACCAAAATTGGTAGTCCTGATCCTTGTATAGGAAGTACTGTTTGTACCGAATTTCGTGACTATTGAAAGAGAATTGTAACTTTTATTGGGATAACATGAAAAATTAGCATCTCCAACAACCACAAGAAATGAACCATAATGCAAATATAAACCAAATTTGGAATCATGTTAGATATACTTTGAATAAATACCTGTATCAAATTTTATGACTATAACTTGAAAATTACTCCTTTTAGAGTCATTAATCTGTCAAACTGCAACAAAATCCCCCCATCAGACGTACGTGAAGCCTATCCCCACCAAAATTGGTAGATACTGTCCTTGACCTAAAGCACCTACGTATACTAAATTTCAGTCCTATCGATCGAAAATTCCAACCTTTACGCTTTTCAATACAAAATGCATATAAACTGACCCAGCAGACGAACTATGCGCCCGATTCGGACCAAAAACAATACGTTTCTTCCTTGAGTGAATTCGAATATGTGTTTCAAATGTCGAAACCATGCGATCAAAATTACGCCTGGAAGACTCAACGCAAAAGGGGGGTACAAAAAAAATGGAATTTTCAAAAATAGTGTCAAAATTCTCAGAAGATCATGAAACGAAAACCGTACCCACTCGCACCCTTGTGTCCGGATCAGACAATTTTAATAAGTAGATTTTTTTAAAAACTAAAACGCAGCAGCAGCTCCATTAGAAAAAGAAGGTTTTCAAAAATTATAAAATTAGGTAGTCACCAAAAAGTTATTGATAAATCATAATAAATATTTGTTCCGAATTAAGTTCTTATTGGTCCAAAATTAGGCATTTTATAGCCAAAATAAAAACAAAAATTGTGTTATCAGATGTACCGTACGACCGATCCGCACCAAAACTTACAGAAAGTTATAATAGATCAAAATTAATATTTTTTTCAAATTTCTTAGCAATTGGTCGAAAATAGAAAATTTTATAGCCAAAACGAAAACGAAAATAGACGTACTGGAAGTACTGTACGCTCGATCCACATCAAAATTCATGACATGTTATAATAAACCGTAGTAAACATTTGTTCCAAATTTCGTAGCAATTGGTTGAAAATTGAAAATTCTATAGCTAAAAGAAAAACGAAAATAGCCATACAGTATCATGTGGCCGATCCTCATCAAATTTTATAGCTTAAGTTACAATAAGTCATAGTGAATATATATTTCAAATTTCGTATCTATTGGTCAAAAATTGAAAATTTTATAGTAAAAAAAAAAAAAACGAAAATAGCCATTCCAGAAGTACCGTACGGTCGATCCTCTCAATAAAATCAATAGGTCAGGTTCTTGGCTTAGTACTAATGTTCTTTTCAAATTTCTTAACTATCGGATGAAAATTGTAACCTGTACCGTGGTAACACGAAATTGGCTTTTATATATATACATATACATGAAATCGAGTTATTAGTGCAGAAATTTTTCTCAAGTTTTGAAACGAAAATCATACTCACCCCCACAAATAGTAAGAGCGGGCACGATTCGTGAAAAAAAAGGATTCAAATTCTTTTAAGGGGTTGAAAAGGAATTGAGATTCGTGATTCGAATCATTTATTTACAAACAGCGGAACAACAAATCACGAATCCCATTCCTTTAATCAGGAAATTCGCGAGAAATTCGCGTTAATTTGGTGATTGTTGGAAAAAAATTCATGAACTTCATCATTGTAAAGTTAAACAGTTTTTTCAGAGAACTTTTAGTTTTCACTTTCTTAAATAAAATAGTTTTTATTAAAAAGTACCTACTACAATAAACGGAACTTTTTTCTCACAGATCAAACAGAATTATTTAACGTTCAAGACTGAGGATTGCTGATTCGTGAAAAAATGATTCGTGCCAATTATCTTCAATCTCTGGACTGAAAGTATTCGTGATTCGAATCATTTCGCTCTAAAAAATTTTCTTTGCTATAAAGCATTCATGATTCGTGATTCGAATCATTTTTTTGAGGACTCTGCCCACTCTTACCCCACATTGTTCCACGAAGCATAGATTAATAAGTGGATTTTAAATAGAAAACGTACTTAAAAATCATTTGCAATGTATCGTCGACTGCGCCAGAAATGCAAATCATGTAAATTTTAGGCGGTATAACAGTTTCAGCTTTCCAATTTTTCGCTCGCCATTGCTGAAGCGTGTGTTCAGAAGCTACGACCCCAAGTGCTAGGCTAACTAAATGCGGAGAATTAGGTCGCAAATAGAAGATTCTGTAAACGCGCATCCCACTATATGCAAATTAGCAAACGCGCATATCTGCAACGAATACAACGCCTTCAAAAACCGACACATTAAAAAACGTACCTAACGATTGCCATCCATAAAAATCCATCAACGTTCTCAACGTCCTTCATTCCCTCATTTTTTTACACGCTCGTCAAATCAGCGCCAGATTATTGCATTTATCCGCAATGTATACCATCGTAAAATGAGCACCAAACGTGGCCAAATAAGAGTAGCATAAGCACGAACATAATAATAATACCTAATAATAATAATAATAATAATAATAATAATAATAATAATAATAATAATAATAATAATAACAATATCAGTCACAAAATAAAATAAAATTACTGTCGTGATTATCCAGCCGTAACTTTATCGCATCTCTTCTGCGGAAGAAGGGATCGCGTCAGCTAATACGGACGACTCCATTTGCGATTCTGCCTGCTATACGGGTATGTGGCAATCGAGAAGACGTAAATTAAGGTTTTTACTAATAAAATCTCTGGGGAACTCGTTTTCCAGACTGAAAGGAAATGAAACGATGGAAAGTCGGTCTAACGCCTCCAACTCCCAACTCGTTTTTCAAGAGGCGAAAACGGGAACGAAAAAGCAGATGAAGGAAAAAAAAAAGCACACACGTACAGCGAAGTCAAAACGAAAAAAAAAAGAAGATAGAGACGGGGGAAAAAAGGCATCAAATCAGACAGCGTAACTACAGAACTCTTTTTTACTCTATTCTCAAGAAAAGAGGTAAACCATTCGAATAATTCAAATAAACGAGGCTATTTTTCGCGTGAAAGTTTCACCATATTATCCTACAAGAAGAAGCAATATTGTAAAATAAGAGGGAAAAACAACTACGGAGAATACTGTATCGTATTCGGATTCGATATTTTTTCCGAACACACATGCAAAAGCGCCGAAGGTAATTTCTGATTGCGTCACCATATTCCGACCAGAAGGAACTTTGAACCTGAGCTGGGCTCTATTGTTGTCGACGAGTTAAATTAGGGAGGTAAGTCCTAGGGGTGTGAACGTTGTCTTAACTCCAAACAAAAAGCTTGACGTAAAAAAAGTGAGGGTCGAATCCGTTTTCAATTTCACTACTAAGCACAAATTTTCATGAAACTTTAGTCTTACAAATTTTTTTGAATTTTATTGATCTGCTAACTTTCTATTAACTTGTGTTTTACCATTAATTAAGTGCTGCATACTTACGTAATGAAAAAAAAGATAACTTTCGAACAAACAAACAAACAAATAAACAAAAAATAGTGGACGTTTTATTTCTCTTAGGTTTACATAAAAAAACCTACAATGAACACAAATTGTCCTTACGGACTCTTGGAGGAACTTTTTCGACCTACTTTTTTTTTTTTTTTTGAGGTAAAATTAGAAGAGAAGTTTGAGCAAAGAAGTTTTAGTGGTCCAAAGAACGTTGGCCTGAAACGATTCGAGGGATGAATGAAGTTTTGTTACGGGAAAAATCTCTCGTTAGAATTCGAATGATATTTCTTCACGACAAAAACTAAAGTTAAAAGATAAAAGAATGAAAGAGTAAATGAAGACATTTGTGGTAAACTTATGGGAACGTGGCGAATATTCAATTTTTTTCTACAACTCGACCAAAATGAACTGACCATCATTTGTGACACCATCTCTATGATATTATGAACCCATTGAATGTTAACTATGTTTCATGAATTTTTCAAAATTGCATTAGTAGGCCTGAAAACAGGTAAAAACAAAAAATTATTTTTTCTAACAATCATTAGGGCAGTCCAACTTTTCTCACCATCGTAAACGATAATTTTCCTTCGAGGGAATGAATAGCAAAAATTATTTTACCCTAACTTCGAAACAATTTTCTTGCTGAACTACTAAGGAAGTTCTATAATTTAAATCGTAACTTAATTTAAATTATTAAACTTTTTGATACGTTTTTCAAGGGCAAAGAACGAATAAAACAAAGTTTGCTTAAAGGCTTCGAGTACCGGTAACCAAAACAAAAAAGATTGTCCAGTTTTATACATACGCATAAGATGGGATGGAAACAAATTTTAATACGTGAAATGAATGGATACGGCAATTTATTTCGAAAGAATTCCAACTCTTTGAAAGGTACCAAGAACATGTAATAAATTAATAAAGGGCAGACATTCTTTTTTCTACTTCGTTTCATTAAGGGTAAATACATCGACGAAGAGGAGGGTGCGACTCATTTGAATTGAAAGAAGCACGCGAGGCTTTAATTGGAAAAACCGAAAGGATGAAAATTAATCCGACGGTTTTAAAGAAACTCGATTGGGTCCTTTTTTTTTTTCAGGCCAACAGAAAACTAACAATGGACAACGAAAGTGTTCGTAAAATCGTATAATTGAACTTTATTCTCATTCGCGTCGCAATTTATTCCGCGCACTAATGAGTTTTTGTGCAAATAAACTCGATAGATGATGAAGGGAAAAGTTTTCGATCCACAAACTTCGAGGTTTGAGTATTTCAAAAACGGGAATAAAATTTAAACGTTAACAGTGGCTAAATGAGATATAACGTAATACAGTTTTATTTTCAAATATTGGCATTACCTAACGAAATCTTTGCGAAGTAGATACATGCATACATATATTCAAGCGACTAAAATTTTGCTATTTTCGTCATTTCCAAACCACAGGTATGCAACGACTAATTTACTTTTCCTCATGGCACATTTACACGATACAACGAAAAGCCTAAATTTATATTTCTCCAAATTACATCTAAAAAGGATTTACACTTCAGAGTTTATAAACATGCGATTCCAGCAAACCATTTTGCACTTCTAAAAAAATGTATTAATAATCTAATATGAGTTTGTAGTTGAAGCAGATTTTGAAATTTTGCAACACTTTCAATAGGTACCTACCTAAAAAAAATTTGGAACATTTTACACCCTAACTGTCGAAGTGAAACCTTTGACTATCATTATAATAAACGTACAACCCAATTTTTCAAGACAAAACTCAACGAAAATTATTCAGACAAAATTCAAGGCGCATATGATAACTACAGATGTTTCACTGTTTCCATCATAATGAAGAATTAATCAGTGTTGCCAGGTCAGTACAAGCCAAAGCGTCGCTTTGCGGCGCTTCAGTTCTTTTATATTACTACGTATCTTCGACCATAATTATACTATATAGACGCGCTATGTCAATGGAAAATTGAAGTACACATAAATGACGTCACAATAGGGCAAATGTATGCTAAATCCCATAAGGATTTTTTGAAGAAAAAAAATCAAAATAAGTTTATTTTTTCTTCTAAAATGAATTTTTTAACAGAAAAAAAAAGAAATAATTATGTACAATTTTTCAAAAAAAAAAAAAAAACTCCAACCTGGCTAAAATCAACTTCAAAAACCTGGAAATAACAGCAGTATAACCTGGGTAAAATAACTTCTTGCCCCAATGTGACGTCACACTCCGTATGTATTAGTGCTTAAAGGGAAGCATTGTACAAGACTGTACACGGCGTGTCTATCTAGTACATTGTGGTCGAAGCTACGTATGGACTGCATCAAATGATACATTGCTCATCCAAACATCTTTCAAACTATTTTCATGCGTACTGGTCTACTGACCAACAAAACATCTAGAAGTAACCTCTTCAATATAAATGATGATAAATAAGTTAAGCACTTTTATAAATAGAATGATTTAATTATTGAGATAATACCGGGCATTTCGCACTTTCAAAAATCGAACTTATAAACACGGTTTCAAGATATGTTTGGATGATAATAACGGCGAGTTTTCTATGTAATCTTATCAGCAGGTAAGAGCAATCCATATGGAGTAATATTTATGGTCAGAGTGAAGCGTAAACTGTAACCCATCGATGTCTATAATGAATCTCATGTAATTCTTGCTGAAAGAATAAATATTTTATGTACAATTAAAAATATGTCGAGAAAAGACTACTTCCGAAACAAATAAAGCAAACTTTCAAACTAAATACTTTGAAAAGACTACTTCTGAAACAAATAAAGTGAACTTTCACTCTAAATACTTTTCGAAACTGGAAAATTCAATCAAAACCACTTCACTTTTGATCGATGAAATGAGTGTTCTCACAAAGCATGTAAACTGAACATTTACATAGGATTGTCGCACTCATAAATGCATTGCTTTGTCAATCAACATTGAATGATAACTTTTTTGTATAATTTCCAAGAACATAACAGAATAGGAATGATAGAGTGAAGCATATTCATTTTTTTCACGTTTATTTAACTGAAGTCTTGTGTATACATAGTTCTCGAGCGTTAGAGCCTTAGAGGATAAATGGCACAAAAAATATCAGTTTTCAGAGCTCAGTAAATGGGAATTTAGAACCTAAAGAAATAGAAAGAAGAACCTAATAAAACATTGACAAAAATATTTGAAAAATAAAATTAGCAGCAAGTTGTTTTTAGCTAGTCTCTTCAATGACGACCGAAATATATTCTTTAGATAAATTATTACAATGTAAATCATAAAAGTCAGCAATGCTATGATAAACTCAAAGAGAAAAAACTACTCACAATTATTTGACCTTCAATTGAAGCCGACTGTCGACGATTTCTTCGAAATTGATTTCTCATTGTAAAAAATTAATTGACGCCTTTTGAATAAATCACTTTCAAAGAAGGCTGGAGTAAAATTGCACATACCTGAAACGATAAAACAAAAAATTTGATTAGGATGAAGTATAGGAGAATAGAAAAAAAAAAAGACAATTTTAATCTAGGAACGAATGCTATTGTCTGGACCGATTTTACTAGCATACTCTAGAGCAGAACAAGTCCGATTTTAGGGGAATTTAGAGTATAATAACCCGGTGCCAAAAAAAAAACAAACAAAACAAAACAAAAACAAAATAGCCAGTATTGCCTATTTGTTCACTTGAGTGACGAGCGCACTAAAAATAATAAAATCATTTTTTACGTCATGTTTAATTGGCGATATAAATATGTAAAAATTGTTATCCCCTCCCCTCCAATAAAAATTTATGAATTGCAAGATGCAATTCTAAACATAGGCTGCAAAAAAAAAAAAAAGAAACAAAACCAGTTCTTTTCCCCACGTCGTTGCTTATGTAATAAGCAGGAAGCGGATTTATATGTGCTAAAAAATAGAAAATATGCTGTTAAAATATATTCTAAAAATTGCAAAATATAAACTTTTTTTCTCCTAAAATATGTGTAAAAGATATGCCATACCATAAGCCCATAACAATATGGGTGTCATTTTAAAAGGCTTAAAGAGCTGTACTCATTTTTGAAATTTACATGCAATATTGGCTCAAATTCACTCCAACAATTAGACTCAAAAATTAATCAAAAGCAGTTTTACTATAAAAATTTATCACCATATGACAAAGTAAGTTAACTATCAAGAAATTTCGACGACGATCATCTAACAGTTTTATAAACGCTAAAGCTTCTTTTCACATTCACAAAAACGAAAGGTGCGTATTTGAATACAGAACCAAATTCAACATTTTTTATTGGTTTGAAAGACAAAAATTTTAAATTGAAGAAATATGTGCAAAAAATTAAAAAATTCGGAAAATATGCTCTAAAATGAATAAATATGCGCTAAAAATGACCCAAACATATGAAAAGAAGCTTTTTTCGGCACAATATGTAAAATATGCAAAAACAAATAGGCCCATTTTCCTTGAAACGATGTGAAACAGAAAAGTAAGTGGAATACACCACTCCTAACTCAAAATAGGAAAATATTCTATTGCATAGAAATCCTCTCTCTGGTGATAACCTAAGGAACGCTTAAAGCGTTTCTTCAAGAGGAATAGTGAATGAGAAATCAAAAAACCTTTCCGCACATACAACAAAGCCAATTCCAACGAATGCGAATCGAAAAACATTTATCGAATATATGTACTTCGTACCAAATCATTTTAGCTGTGCAGCATTGTGGAAATCTCACTCAGCAGAATTCAGCAAAAACATCAAAACGGTTTCCCAATCGAGCCTCTCAAAGAGAGTCCTTGAAAATTTTGTCGATTCAGGCGTCACCACCTACAGAAAGGAAAACGAACTGCGATACACGCAAAACTAACCCTCAACTCCAGAAACGCCCCAATACCGCGCCCACCTTTCTGCTGTCAAGAACAACACACGCAGGGTGCACTTCCGAGACGAATTCTTGTAAAGTAATCGTAAACTATACGCAGTTCAGGGGTGGATCGCAAGTGCATACACGTATTCGATAATTTAATAAGCATTCGTTTGTTGTACAGACGCAAGCAGGTTCAAAACTGAAAGTATATACCCAGAAACGAAGCGAAGAAAAAAAAAATTCGAAAAACAACACGAGAGCAAATGAGGGTGAAATGGGTTTTGACGCTCTTTCGCATTATGTTGCATGAAAGGCTACATGGCGCACAGAAGAAGGAAAAATGTTTTTTATACAAAACTGGTCTCCCAGTTCCTTTTCCTCGAGGGGTAGAACAGGCGAAACAATACACGGCGAACAGTTGGCGAACGTTGTTTCCGAATGAGTCCATAGACCGTATTTCCAGTTTTTCATCGAATATGGAGGAGATTGACGACTGACCCGACCCCTGGACACACGTCGAACACGATCATCATAATAAAACGAAGGGTGTACGCCAAAAACGAAAAAAAAAAAAAGAAGAAAGTAGGTACTTGCAAGAAAAAATGAACAATAAAACATCGTCAATGTTGCCAAATCTGACGTATTACGTACAACTTTTTTATCCTTTATTATTACTTTTCTGTCTTTTTTTCTCATTTTTCATATTTTTCATAAAAACTAAACCCCAAAATTCGAAAGTTAAAAAGAGAAAAAAATAAGCGAAGGCATAAATTTAGCGAATGTTTGGTTAATGGCAGTTTTCCGAATTGCAGCGTCTCTGTGCGCCAGAAAACATCTATCGTTGGCATTTGGCAAAGGTTGATGCAAATTCATTCGAATAAACTCGATCGGTAAAGTTTTATCGAATCCTTTGTTTCGTTTTTTCTTTTTTTGTTTCGTCGTGAAAAAAAATGACAACGCAAGTTTTTCAGAGCTTCCAATTTTCAACTCAAATTCGCGATACACCCCACATAAGACATAATACACATTTAAAACTTTACATATTTGAGGAGTTCGGAGCAAACGTTGACTTTTTTGATGTTTGAGTTAAAAGGTCGCTTTCGGATAAATGGACGTAAGTATTTGAACCAATTCATAATTTCACTTCTCACCCGAAAAAATGGGATTAATAACATATTTTCACACAATCAATTAAATTGGAAGAGTAAGCATCAAATACACTTTCACGGAAATAAAGGCCAACCACTTTCTTCAATCCAATTCTTCATACTTTCTGTTCAGTTGAGATGATCGGCATGATCGAAAAATGTGGTTCGCTGACTGAACCGTTTAGGTGTCTATATCAACAAAAACTAGCGGCTCACCCAGAAAGTGCGAGTTGCTGGAGACCCATTTTAAATTCTTGTTCTCAGGCTCGATGAGGTGAGAATTTAAAAATACCAATGAACTGTTGCCAGTACGTTGCGTTGCAGCCATATTTCCTCAAGTAAAATTTTTTACAGCTTACACAACCCTTCATTTCTTGTTAGCTGGTTATCCATCTATCAGACCGGATAATAGGTAGAGCCACCCCACCTACACCAGATCTTGACTCGTGCGTTGACATGAGACACGATGTTAGGCCAACGGTGCCTACACGCAGTTCACTAAACTCGTTCACCAGTCTGGCAATATGTCATGTCATTTGCTGACGCGGACGATATTGAGGAAGCCATTATAAATTAAGAGCTCATCTCAATCAGAGGAACAAAGTAGAGGGGGCAAATGAAGATCTGCCAGGCAAGTAACACCACTTACGCATAAATATTATACTGCATCCGTTGATGTGCGCGTTTATGGGACACGTAACTTGCAACAAAAACGACGCATTTTAAAAAAACTGACAAACGGGTATTTACCGTCACACAACGGAAATATACTTTAGGGGATTTTAGGGAGTCTATTCGGCTGCGTGCGACTAAAAGATAAAAATGAGAAGAAAAAAAAATTGTGCACCGCCGTAGGTACCTCTATCATTCAACAAACAACTTCTTTCGAAATGGGTTATCGCTGAAAACTAAAATTTACGTGTTGCGACTTGCAAGCAGAAACACTTTTTACCCAGTTTTCTGGCGAACGGAGTATTAAAATTGACCTCACAAAAGGGGTTAAAGGTAGCGATGATGAAAATTATCGGTTTCATGAGAAAAGAAAACAATTGGTTCCATTTTTCCATTTTGATCTAATTTTTTTATGTAGGTATATCAGCTATAATAAACATACAAACTGTTAATTCGTTTCTTAAATTATTTTCTGATATTATTTGGCTGATTATTCCCTCATATCGCTGCCCATGAGCCACTATCCACACAGCCACACACAGACATATAAAAAATTTTCGTTGTTTCTGCCAAAACAACGAATTTTACAGTGTTACCTATATTGCAGCAAAAATCCAGGGCTGGCACAAGCCAATGTATCGCGAAGCGGCACCTCAGGGCTTGTATATACATATATTATACATGTATACATAGTATATGTATCACCCAAAATTTTCTGTTCCCAGTTTTGAAAAAACTACAAGATGGATAAGACTGAAATTTTCACAAGAGATGTTTCTTATACTGGAGCAGGTCTGAAAGTTGTTTGGTGTCTTTTAGTCAATTAGTTTCTGAAAAACTGGAAAACAAAAAATTCATGGAAAAGTATTTTTTTCAGGATTCTGAAAAAATGACAAAAGTGATCCAGCTGAAATTTTTATGATAGATTTCCCTTATGTTGTTGCAAGTCTAATAGAAGTTTGGTGTCTATTAGTTCAATAATTTCTAAGAAAACTGAAAAATGAAAAATTTCTAAAAAAATTTGGTTTTTACTATGATGAAAAAACTACCGAACAGATTAGGTTGAAATTTTTATGAGGCAGCTATCACATGAGAGCAGGTCTGAAAAAAGTTAAGTGGGTTCGATAGTTCTTGAAAAAATGGAAAACAAAAAGTTCCCGGAAAATTTTCTATCAGAGATAAAACATTGATAGATCTATATTTTTGTTAAAGATATGAAAAACTATTGATAGTTTTTTGTAATTTATTTATTTGAAACTAGCAATGAAATATCAATATATCGATATGTTTGTCAGACGTTATAGAGGTTGAGCTTAACTGATTTGAAGAATGTATAATGAAAATAAAGTTGTCGACAATTACAATTTTGACAAATTACGACGATGTTAAATACAGTACTTCAATTGTTTAAGATGATACTTCAACAAAATTTAAATAAATCTGACAATTTCCAGTTGTTAATGTATACCAAATTATAATTTTTGCAAAGTAGAACCAAACTGACAACTGACTGATGAATTAGTTCCCCACAAACAGGGAGATAACTACTGATTTTTCAGACTTCCAGGCAACACAAACAGAGCTCCTGACAAGTTCAGCAATTGACAATAGCCTTTGAAATTCAGATACTCGGTTAGACTTAATACTCAGAACTCAATCGAGGGTCGAGGACTGCAAAATCGAAAGTTCGTTGAAACTGAGAATTTCAAATTAAACTGGTAGATAAAGCAAATTCTTGGATGAAGGTGAGGGAGGACCAAATAATCGTAACATTGCAACAAAAAAATGACGAAACATGATAAAACTGAACTTAAAAACTTTTTTCATTTTACGTTTCAGAGCCGAATGCAAGAACGATACTAAAGTAATTTTTATATTTTTTCTATTATCAATTATATCTACAGGTAAGCATTTTGGTATAAATATAACTTTATTAAAATAAGCAATTCTTAAATCAATGTTGGTACTTAAGCACCATTCTTGTATTCGGGCCTCAGTGTAGGTCCGTAATTTTTCCATTTATATGAAAGCGACTTTTCAATATGCTTTTCACGATGTCATTCTGAATGCAATGAACTCTATTGTATGCACTAAATTATAGGGGAAAGGGAAAGAATACGTATCATTTCAACGAATTGTATCGGTATTTGGCAACAAAATAAAACAACCATTCAATTCGACAAGAAACGCGGACTTTGTATGCGATTCTTGTCACTTACAAGTCCTTTACATCTGACTGTCTAAACTATGACTTTAAAACAGACTTTAAATTTGAAAGAAAAATTAGACTAACTGCCATGAAGAGCAACTTATTTGAATGCGTACATATCTTACAGTAAATTTAATTAGAAAATTCACTGTTGAAATTGAATACGACCAATCTGAATATGCTAAATGATAATCACATTTTGTTTCTAGGGCATTATCGACGATATCTTACTTTACAAGAAAGAGCAAGCAAAATACCAGTAAAATAACATGATTTTTTAATGATATTACTGGGACGGTAATATCATAAACGTAGCCAGATAACTGTTTAAAAAAAAAGAAACACTAATATCGTTGCACAATTTTTTTTTTTTCACTTTCTTCATCTTTTTTCTTCCTTCATAAACATTATCTTCAAATCCTTCTTTAAACTTGTAAAAGAGATGAATCATAAGTTAACCAAAATCACAGCCAACAAACTTTCAGGAGATTTCAATTATTGCTCTGGAATTCACTCAACTAAATGTTGAAGTTAAGAATTTTAATACATAGGATCAATAATCGAGAGCACTTATCATAGGTAAAACTAATGTAAAAGTTTATAGAGGTGGTAAAACTGCCTGTGCCTCAGTATCCTTTTATAATCGGCTAATTTCACGACGTTCCGTACCTTTCAAGCAGAACTGAGATGCTGCATCCACAAGAACGATTTTCTATACTTTAGGAACAGAATAATTGGTTGTCACTTGTTTCTAGAGCAAAATGTACTTACGAATAACGTCGACAGAAAAAAAAATCAGCTAAACAACATTAGCCGCAAAGACGGGTCAAGGGTCTACAGCCCCTAGCTACGTCATAACCTATATTCCTTTCACGACGAGGAATTTTTCCTCTTCCTTGGAAATAGTTTCAAGGCTTTTGTTTTCATGTTCAATGCCTCCATTGCATACCAAATGTTACGAAGGACCGTAACAAAACGAAACATCCCGTATGGTAATGAAAACAACAACAACAAGAAGCCTAAAGAGCCAGCAGAAGGGTAAAAGTGAGCGGGGAGCGATGCATAGTAACGTGCGAGAATAATATTAGTATTTTATGATTTACTCGGCTCGACATGCGTGTGTGACACACCTGTTTTAAATTTATGAACGCAAAATTTTATTTATTTATTCGTTTTTTTATAAAACTTTACTCCTTCCGATTACTAAGACTGGTGTGTGCATTAACAGACCTGAAATATACGAGCCAGGTTATGAGAATACGGTTAAACAAAAATAAAAATAAAAAAAAGATAATAGTAATACAGACTGGGAAGGTACAGACCGTTTGCTGAATACATACCAATATGTATATGTAGTCACAAAGGTAGATAAACAAAATACATACATACGTACGAACGTGCATACACGAAGCAGTGAATGGTACAAGAGCAACCGGTTCGGTAAATGCAGAATTAATAGGCAAAAGAGAGAGGATCATAGAGGAGAAAAAAAACCGGACTCGACCGGCAACAAGTGTTATGACTTGTCGAAGAAGAGACGCCTGACCGTGTGGGGATAGAGGTGGGCATTCCGGTTCTCCCCCTTCGCTTCACAGCACCAGACACGCCGACGAAGAAGGGCCACGGTCCACTCATTGTACGGTTTCTCGAACAGTTTTTAGAAAATACCAAGAGGAAAAAAGAAAGAAAGGTAAGAGCAAAAAAAAAAACACAATGGTAATAATAACAATAATAATGCAAATACGCACACACAAACAAACGAGGAATACCTTCCAGAATGGTATATGCACGTCAGTTGTTTATGGAGATGAGACCAGCGTGCACAACACGAAAAATATAAAATTATACGAAATCGATCGTGACAGTCGTCGAGTCGCGTTTTCACATGACAAAGGAGCAGACGTAGAGGTGCTCACGAATTCTCCAGGTAGTATCAGCTGTTTCCAGCAGAAGGGTTCATACGATTTTCACGCATCACGACCAGTCGTTCAACGAGTTCGCACAAAAAAAAAGTATACTGTAGAATTAAACCCGAAAAAACGACATTTTAATACGTGTTCCGAACAGCTGGTGAACACGATGGGTCGAATGTTGTCTCCAGTAACTTGAGACTCTTCTTCTTTTTCTTTTTTTTTTTTTTTTCGTTCAGGTAAATTATAGTTCACCCTTCAAACACACGACACGCAGATATATGAAAGAAAGAAACAAAACGTGCAAAATTTGTCAGTACCGCAAGGAATACCAAAGATTTTTTACTTTTTTCAAGCAACGAAATGTATTCCTTTAGTGTTTGAATTCATTTTTTTTTTTTTTTATACAAAATATTTAATTTGCAAGGCTGAAAACTAATAAACGGTAAATATTAGTTCCAGCAATGTATCTGTAAAATTCGATTTTCAAAAACTTGGAAATTAAAATTTTGCAATAATGTCTCGAGATAGAATTCAATATTTTCAACACAATAACGAAAATTTACAGAATAGTTTTACAAGAGAATCTGGCACAAGTAGAGGTTTTCAAAATCAGTGTTCAAGAGAATACAAACTGCAACGGAAGTGATAAAAAAAGACAACGGGTTGCATAATCATTCACTTGGTCGCAAGATAGTAAAAATGAAGTAACATGGCTACGAGTACGAATTTTGTAACAGTTTAATTGTCAAAAATCATGCTCAAGTCAGGGGTGAGGGATAGAGGTCTGAATCAAACGCATAAAATGTCAACAATTCCCATCAGTGATTAATGGGTTAACTTTTTTTCTTTTTTTCTTAAACATTATTAATGTGTTTGGTTCAGCTACTAAGCGCAAAGTGCACTAATGTACTGCTTTTTATAATATTCACTCTCTTTTAGGATGGAAAAAAGGAAATTCTTTCTTTTGGTCCAAAATGGCACTTTACTCTTTTCGTTTTTCGCATGCAATTAGTATCTAAATTTTCACCAAAAACAATTTTTCACCACTTTTTTCTAGCTTTTTCTCTTCAGTGACAGTAACAATTATTTGTTTTTTTTTCTTCCTAAATTTCGTAATTTTGTCTTATAGGTACTTTTTTCTTCAGAAAAAAATCTGTGCATCCTGAACTAAAACTATAATTACATTGAACTCAACAGAAAGAAAGTAGAATCAATACCTAGATGTTATAACAGTTATTCAAGACGAGGGTCAGAATTAGGACCAGGATCCGTGATCGGGAGCGGGAAGGGGATTCTCCTCGAACCCGAACTTTTTAAGAGGATCCTAGAAAAATCAATAAGTGTAGATTAAAAAGGAGTTTTTAAAAGATGGGTCAACACTTTTATATTTGAAAAAACAAAAAAAAAATTCCACCATAGATAGAAATTGAACACATAATTATAAGGAGCATGAAGAAACAAGTCATTACTGTGAGGCCACAGTAAAAATTTGAAGTAAAAAGAAAAAACGGAGTGGAAAACTAAACGCATTCACCTACAACTATAATTAAAACCAGAATAAAGTAGAGACCCCAAGTGGACTAGTATCAAACTCACTCATATTTCATAGCATTATAGTCTATTCCAAATACGAAAGACATGAGGTCATACGAGTTAGTGCACCAAGGGGAAATCAACAGGTAGAGATTCATCCTAATTAACAAAGGCTGCATCAATAAATTTAGATTAAAAAACTAGTTTTCAAAAAATACGACTTTATAATTTGAGAAAAAAAAAATCCCATTCCTGATAGGATTAGAACATAAGATATTTTGAATGAAAGTACAAACTGATACCATGACACCAAGGTGTGGATTTAGCAAGCGATGAAACTTACGTTGAAAAAGCAAGCAATTGATAAGACGTGATAACTGATAATTTTTTACTTTCCCAAAAAACACGGCACTCCCACAACGACACGAATTAAAACGAACATTTACATTTGTGTGATAAATCTGCAATTATACTTATTTTAGAATAACAAGACAGAAATACCAGCGAAAGAGAAAAACAACTTATAAAAATAGATATGTGTGTATTTGTGTGTGTGTTGCAACACGTGAAAGGAGTGCTGAAGTTGGTCATTCGGTATACCAATATTTTTAGCTTGATGTAGCTATGAAATGCAATTGTCTCTGCGACGTGATGTCTTTCTTATTTGGAATTAACTATCATAACTGAAATAAAAAATCACATAATTATTTACTAAAATACACTTGCATGACGCCAAAGTACCGATTTTTTCTCTCTGACCTTGATTAGGACATGTTGTATGGGCATCGCTGCAGTGAGATAACCAAATACCACTGCCAATAACTTGCTGACCAGCTGGAGATTATAATGATCACTTGGGCATCACGACAGTCAATAGACCAAACACTAACACACAAGTCACATCAATTTTTAATGAAACTTGTTTTGTTCGATGTTATAGAGTTATAGAACTGAGAACTCAGTATAGTTTCTGTAAAACTGCGGAGCTATTCCGATAAAATTCAAACTAATAAATGAAGTTAACACCACAAAGATTGTGTATTTGTCGCATATCCGCCCTAATTTTACATTTACTGAACAGAATTTGTCATCCTGAACAAACCTACTGTCGAATGAAAAATTACTACAGACCACTTCATTTCATCGTCCAGATCTGTAGTTAGCTGAACATTATTGAACAGCAATATTCATTATTTACCACTAGTTTTATGGTTGGAAATGACATTGTCAATCCCTTGTCTCCCAAGTGTAGTCAAATCCTAGCCAACTGTGCTACAAAGACACCTTTGATTAGGGCTGTCAAACTCTACTGCTAAATTAAGTTTTAAATGTAGCTCAATTATTGTGAATCACTCATCGGAGCAATGTGATTGTTTTTACTTCCAACAACATCGGTGAATTTTGTAAAGTTGAGACAAATTTTAAAATATAGCTGAACTACGTTTGATATTATTTTACATTTTTAATGGTGGAAATTAGCGTATTTCAGTGTAGCTATAATCTGCTTCAATACGTGAATTGCAATCAACGAGCTGTCTAAAACATAGCATAGATGAAGTGTGTGATGGGCCTAGCGGATGGCCATTATCAATGAACTCCCACGATGAGTTTCAGTCAGAGTCTTAATTGCAATGGGTGTAATTGAAGTTTAATGTTTCCATATAAGTGGCAGTTCAAAACAAACTTATACTGACGAAGAACTTGTAATGGTTGCCTGGAATCGCCAAATGATGATAATATATTGGAAACCACTTTATAAACGCACTGGGCGGTAGCCTTTTGGTCCCAAAAAATCGGTGTCACATCTAACCAATGTTGAGTATTCAAGTGGGGAAAAAAAAGTAAAGCTGTAATTTTTAATGGCAAATTTGAGCACGAATCAGTGAAAATGGTGAAATTGTCATAAGAAAGGTTACTGTGGATTCTCAGTGAAAGATGATAACAGGTACCTTCTGATTCAGTGTATTCTGGTGAATTTTCCTAGTTCTTGCCTGCCTGACTTGCACAAGAAAAAGGAAAGTCAGATGGAATTAATGACAAAGAACCATGAAGAACAAAAACTATCCCTGTTTAACTGATCCTGGATGATTATATTTTTAAATCGGAAAGTTTGACAGTAATTTTCCCATATTTATCAACTGCATTGTCCCAATCATGTAATGCGTTTTCCCTAATAAGCGATCTCATTTCGTTCAGTTTTAGTACGTTTATTTTGTAACTATTCAGACTTGTCCCAAATAAGTAGTTGTCCCCTTAATTCGGTGTACTTATTGAGCGGTTTTCACTGCATTTGCTCAGCAGTACCGCGTATCAGTTTCCCTTTCCCATATCCTTTTACCACCTAACTTAAATCACAAGTTGTACAACATCGGTCAAATCAAAATTGGACCATCATTACTGTAGGAACCCTAACTGAGGTTCAACTCTGAAGATCCAAAAAACAATTCGGCCCAAGGGTATAGCGATATAATCGCGGAGCAAATTAAGTCACTGAAAACGACAAATCTTTGCGAACTTTTCACGAAGATCTTTCATACGCTTTTTCGACTTCAACAATGATGAATGTCAAAAGCTCTCCATATACCCACACAATTTTCAAAACAAAATTAGATCCACCTCCTAGCAAAGAAAATAGGCTTCACAAAAAATCTACGAAACAAAATCCTTAACACACGCTTTTTCAAACCTTTGCATCCATTCGTACGTTAGTTTCCTTGAAAAATCTCGACAAGCGATTTAGATCTTTCATCAATACCCTTACGCAATGGCCAACTCGTCCATATAATGACTCGTTAAAAATACGACCTCATAGGTCAGCCGAATGTCTTCATTGCGCCGAATCACTGCAGACCGATAAAAAGAAACCGAGCGCTTTTACACGCGGATGCCTACTATGTGCAGACTACAGCACATAAAAACTACCGTCTCATCGTCGTATACACATTGTACCCATGAGTTATCACATTTCCAGCAGACGCATTCTCCGCGTCTTCGCGTTCGCAACAAAGATTCATGTCCGAGTAATGCACGACGACGACGACGACGACGACGACGACGGCGACGACGACG
The DNA here is from genome assembly GCA_011428145.1 of Ericerus pela. Lineage (NCBI taxonomy): Eukaryota > Metazoa > Arthropoda > Insecta > Hemiptera > Coccidae > Ericerus > Ericerus pela. Next base: position 1,236,923 of record WOFM01000403.1, read on the forward strand.
GCGACGACAAAAGCGTGCGAACTTATTTTACCAAACATGCAGCGCACATAGACCATCATTAATCATTTTATTAATTAATGAAACAATTGGAAGGGCGCGCAAAACATTATTCCAACCATAAAGTGGCGTTAATCGACGGAGAATGAATCTTGGCGTGTCCACTGCTATTTTGTGGCACTAATCGTGTGCTGGCCTCCTTGGTCATTCAAGTCCACTCCACAGTGCACGTACTTGGTGCACAAGGAAAACCAACCAACGCAGATCCAGTGGAAGAGAAAACCTGTACGCACTTTTCATGTAATGGAGCCAAAACGACGACGACAGCGACGCTGGTAAATTAATTTGAACTCGACATCACGCCCGTTATTCCATTATGTGAAGAACTTTTTCTTCGCTCTTTTTAACTAGCGCTAATGAGTATTTAATTGACTCATTTCCACGTTCTTGACAGCGAAACCGAGAAACTTCCGAGTATTATGCACGCGAGGAAGATTCGTGAAGGCTAACTGAATAATACACGAAATTGTACGAATTTGAATTCGAACGCGCACTTGTTGGTCTCGAACTGCGATACACTCGCGGAGGTAACGATTAGGAGAGGAGCACTCTAATGAGGGATCCTATTCAAGGCATTCGACGAAAGGGATGGAAGTCTTCAGCACGAGACAGAAACTGAAGAAAATGTTTTTTTGTTTTATTTTATTCATTTTTTTTTCACCTTTGGCTTACAGCATATAAGTACCTAATAAGTCAGAAAATGTAACCTTTTAGAATATGATAACAATTCATCACTTTTGTACTCGTAAAGAGGTGTTTTCTCGCATAAAAGTATCCATCTGTCGAACGTTAGTTATTACATCCGCCTAAATCAATCAAATTGATGCATTTTAAACGTGAATCACGTCCAGGATATATCGAAATGAGGGTCCCATTCTAGCTAATGATGTCGCACAACGGATAGAACAGAGCCGCAAGAGCAATACAATTAAGTGCGTAGCCAAGGAAAGAAGAAAAGCGAGCGATTTCCCCCATGACTTTATTTTAATTTTTTTTTTTAGTCATTTTTAAAATTTTGAAAGAATTTTAGAAATAAATATGCGATAGCGGATTCCATAGATGCTAAATTCATCATATTTTCTATACTTTCAAAAGTGACGAGCATAAAAAAGAAAAAAGGTCATCAAATAGTGTTTTTGACCCCCTAGAAAAAATTCTGGCTACGCCTCTCAACACAATCTTGCATGATACATAATTTGGTCCAGCGTGAAAGGAAATAATACAAAGAGAGATGATTTTTTAATGAATAAGACACAACAGAAAACACATATATATTATGTTTCTATGTCAATACGAAATGAGGATATGGTTGAAACACATTGGGATGGACACTAAAAATGAAGTAAGGTGGATTACTTTCCAAAATTAAGAGTAACTTCACCAGTGAATAAATTATAGGTAAAAATAAATTATTTTAAATATGCTTTTATAAGACAAGTGAAAATCCTCCCAAAACGTCTGAGAGAGTGAGAGTGAAAGAGTGAGCGTGAGAAAGAAAAAGAAAGAGAAAGAGAGAGAAAGAGAGAGGAGAGCTTGAATGTCCATAACTCGGAAAAAAAAACTGATACTGGGGATTCCATCAGGATAACCCTTGACTGAAGAGCCACGGGACTACCACAATGCCATATAAACGGATGAAAAATCAGGAAGTAACTCGAGTAGAAAGATAAGAGATAACTGATAACAACAATCAGCGCCCCTAGATATTAGTACAAGAACCAATTCACATTTTGTTGAGTTAATAGCTTTGTTCGTTCGTACGAGACACTGAATAACATAACTTCGGGTCTGTTCAAAAATGAAAAATTTTACAAGTCCTAATCAATTCTTGTTTCTAAGGTAGGTAAGCGTTTTTGAACTTGAGTAATAAGTATTATTATGACATTAATGACTATGTAATGACTTCCTCAGTTCTAACGCAAATATATATAGTACCTAGTTATTAATAAAAACGATATAGGCATTCACAGACATTTCGAGTTTCACAGGACTCGATCATGAAGTATGAAGATGTACACTATAATCAGAAATAATAAAGTTCCACAGAAGAGATACTAATAAAACTAATTCAGTTCATTGTTGTTAGAATACGAATGAAATGACTTACAGGTGGGAGATTAGATTACAAAATTATCAAGCATCTTGTGTTCAATTAAAATTATCCTTATTTTGTATACCATAATTTTATTGGTTGCTTTGATTTGATGGTTGGTCAAGCCGATGACTTGAATCCTTGCAATTCTTGTTTCGATTGGTTTTAATGACATTAATTGTAACTACTGATTGTGAATTGTAACAAAAAGTTTCAACAAAAGACTTAATTAATTAAAAAAAAAATTGGAGGTTATTAAATTAAATCAATGTTGATATATATATATAAACACATATATCAGTCTTTACTCCAACACATCACGTAATGCCAAACCAAGAACTAATAAGTGCTTGTGAAATTTTTTATTTTTTAACAGACCCGCATTTATGATATTCAACGCCTTGTGAAGTTTAGAACGGATACTCTGAATCAGTTTCAGATTTTGAGGTTTTATTCTGTAAGCACTGCAATGTAACTTAATTTTTATAATATATTATCAAAAAGGCAATATGTACTATCATATTTTGTGAGAAAAAAGTAGTGCTTACCATTGATGAATGATATGTAAAGGAATTTTCCATTAACTAGAGTTTTTATTTTTATAAAAAATTTACTGGCCTGATTGGGATTTGAAACCTAACTTCTGCGTCACAATTCCAACTACGCTACGAAGCTAGTTGAGAGAACGTAGTCACTATAGGTATATTTGTTAATTTTGATTTTTTTTTCTCTTTGTAAACCCACATTTTCAAACCATGGGGAATAATGTACTATTAACAACATAGATATTTACAGAGTAACACCCCAAAATCCGAATCTGATTCATAGAATCCGTTCTAAACGAACATACCTTGGGACTGCAATGAGAGGGTAGAGCAAAACCAAAAAGATGACTGCCCGTATGTTCTGAAAAAATCGTAACGATAAGGGTGTACGATTGACGGACATAATCAAGGCTCGAGAAAAATAAGCGCACACGACATACAAAAAATGAACATGATAGCGACCCGAGCACTTCCAATAGTTCGGGCAGCTCAGCTAAGCTAAGCTCCACCTAATAACCAGTTATTAGGCGCCAAATAGGGGATTTGACTAAACATTACGACAGGCGAGCGCAACGCTGAAATAACATAGAAAAATGGTTTTTCCACATCAACCAAATCCTGGCCTAAAAGAAAGAAAAAAACAACTATCCGGGTGCATTACTGCGTGATTGTAGAAACAAACTTCTGATTGTAGAAACAAACTTCAAGATCAATAAATCGAAAAAGATAGTTGGTTTGACAGGAGAATGTGGTAAAAAAAAAAAAAAAACTTAACCCATATAACCAACGTACAGAGCAAAAGTTGTACTATCCCCAATTTTAATCGCCAACAAATCTTCGATTCACATTGGCTTCTGGCCAAACCGCAGTAAATTTTTTTTTCCTACCATTTTTACTAACAAAATCGATTCGCAGAAATTTTTAACTTTCATTTTACTCCGCAAATTATGGGTTTAGAAAGAGAAAATAGACTATGAAATTAACGTAGCTGCAAATAAAAACGACGGACTTGGTAGGGTATACACACGTTTGCGTAGACAAAAGGAACAAAGGTAAAAAAAAAAGACTAAAAATCAAAAAAAAAAACTCCCAAAAAAACCAATAAGTAAAATTCAATCTCGATTTGGTAAAGAAGCAGTTCATCAAAAGAGTATATAGTCGACTTTATTACAGAGAAAAGGAGAAAGAGAAAGAGAGAGAGAGAGAGAAACGAATCGTCGGTAAAAACATCGAAATTGGGCGGCAAAACTCAGCATTTGGCAGCGAAAAACCACCGTAGCGAGGCGACACTTACACAAAGAGGGAGGGGGCCAGATAGAAGGGTAAGGCGTACTTTTCCTGGCCAAATACCGAGTAGTCGTCGGGTGTTTCACGTTTCAGTCCTTTACCATTCACGCGGACTGGCGTCTCGACGACACACACAACAAGACGTTCGCTATTTCGTATGCCCGCAAGCAGATATGCATTTTACGAGGGCGAAAAACATTAGCGAAACATAAACAGGGGCGGGGTGAGGGAATTTGGCGAAGGGTGGAAAAATGTGTAAGGAGGGCTGAAATACGATATAAACGAGGAGGTCGTACAGCGGAGTGATTCACGACGAAAATACGTTCACGTCACCCCAGGAGCCCGAATGGTGGAATCGAATAGGACTTACAATCAATTTCAGCGAGGAATAATGAGCTTCTGTAGGTTTAGAAAAGGGATGCGCATAGAAGGACACGAGTGTGTACAGAGCATGATGATGCTCCAATATATCAACAAAATTACCGGAAATAAATTCCGCATATTCCTGCACGGATACCAAACGCCACTCAATTTTTCTTGAATGGCAATTTCTCTCCATTTCGTCCACTTGCAATTGAATTTCTTCACTCATCACTGGACACAGTTAATGTAATCATCCTCCGATTTTTTTTACAGCTTTAGAATTCGTAATTAATTTTTATTTTTTAGCTATTGCGAGAGTAAAGGATGAGCGAAAGATGGACGACAACATTCGAAGATATTTGGACTTATCTGTTTACTTAAAATGAAATATTTTTAGGGAAGGAATGACACCATAGGCGAAGAAAGTTTATGATTATAATAGTGTGATCTGCTTAGCGCAGTGGTCAAGGGCCTGACTTTATTACTAAAAGGTTACGAGTTCGAGATCAGCCACTGTCACATTCCTTACCTTTAATGGCATTGTATTCGGTTCGAATCTACTGGTGCTCCAGTACGTGATGGTAAAAATTCATGCTGGCAGACCACTGAACACCTTGTCCTCCCCTATTCCGAAACCAAGTACAATAAAGCCCCGTTAATACATTCTTCACGGGACCACAGAAAAAAACGTATTATGAGGGAAAAAATAATACATGAGAAATGGAAAATTTAATAAAAAAATTTTAATTGCATTTTCTTCAAATTTTTTCCTGAAAAAATCGAAGGGAAAAAAATTATAATGCAAAAATAATTAATAATGATCAAAATCAGCAGTTTTTAAAAACTTAAGTTTGAATTTGGCATAGTGCGGCAGTAATTCTCTGAAGAAGGCTATTTGATTTTCTAGGGCAGAATCGAAAAACACTTTTTTACACAAAAAGTTTCGAATTTTTAATAATAAACCTGTCCAGACCTACCCAAAAAACGTATTATGCGGGAAAAACCGTCTTACCCAGCAATGTCGTAGCAGGAACCTTTAAGTAAGTTAAGTAGAGCAAATCAAGGGACCAAAACAGAACACCGTATTATGCGGGAAAACTATCTTATGCGAGAATATATTAACAGGGTTTTACTGTATATTCTCCAGATGCTGGGTAAAATGGCAAAAAAATGTTTGCGACTATTTGTAGCAAAAACACACAATGTGTAGGTCACCGAATTTCATATTTTAAGGAATCAAGATCCATTCTTACTAACTCCAACATTGAAAATTGGCACAGAAACACGAAGAAAGTCAGAATTCTTATTGAATGTATTGCCATTCACCCATGTTATCTTTATCAAAAACATTATCTCTTCATATAGTATCAGTACAGTGTAATAGTATATTACTCAGAGATTGAGAAACTCGACGTTTTTTCATTCTGTTTTCCCTAGTTGAATTTATGAAATTTATTATAATGTTCGTTTTTTTTTTGTTTCCATTTATATCGTTTTGGTTTCCATTTCCGTTGCATTTTATGATTTTACCAAAATTTTTCATCAAGTTTCCGTTTCAAGTTCCATTTCAATTTTTATTCAAAAAAAAATTTTTCATGACTTAAAATTTCTCAAATCTCGTTCAAATATCGATATAGGTATCGATATTTTTTTCATACATCTCAAAAATTATCGATATTTTTTCAAATTTTTCTCCTAGATCAAAAATTAATCAGGTGAGAAATAAAAATGAAAACAATTTATCATTCGGTTCCTATTATTGGTCTTAAAACCAATTGGTTAATTGTTTCCAATTCAGTTTCCATTTCAGAATTTTGTGTTTCTATTTATTTCGGTTTCCAGCACAAGAAAATATGGTTTTTGTTTCCAAAAAATTTGGTTTGCGTTTCCGTTTCTCAATCTCTGATACTACGCAGTTAGGAGGAAAGCGAAAATTTTTCAACAAGAATGATGTTTACAAGCATGAACCATGGGTGAGTGCGATAATTGCATGAGTTCATAAATTGCTCATTCCGACTAAGTTGCGTACAATATTTCATGTAACAAGTGTATGGAATGCTGTACTTAAGTCAGGAGCAGAAACATGCGAGTTGGTGAGCGGAATCCCCCTTATGGTAGAGAGAATTTTGAAGGGAAAAAGATGGAATCAATTTAAATGAAAGAAAGCAAGATATTCAAAGGTGCGCAGGACATCGACGAACCAATAGGTGTGGGAAGAAAAACTGAGGTATGAGGAAAAAGCATAAAGGGGTGAAAAAAAGAAATTAACGCTTGAGGCTGTAGCTCCAAAGGTCACTCTTTACCAATCAAGGATGACCCTCTGCTGCTTTGATTTCTCAAACCTAGATCTGAACAGCCAATAGTAGTAGCAGTTCTATGTGAATGCATACAACCATCTGATAATAGCGAGTTCATATGAAGGCATCGCAGATGAAGTTACGCGATTCGACAAATATAGATGATACTTCATTCTGAAATAAATTTCAACGAGCAATGCTGTAAAAGCTACTAGCTCCATTTTTATGAGAGAGAGGCGAACCAACGATCAGAGATTTTAAACACACATTTGTTCTTCCTAAGCAAAAAATACTGTCAACAAGAACAATAATACAGTATAGGACCACCATGGAACCATCATGCCTGGTAAGCATGAGATTTTAGAATCAACTGCGAACAAACTAATGGATCTATTAGCAACAAGTAAATGTGGGCGACACAGTGGGACAGGAGGGAAGGTATCCTATACTCCAATAATATAAGGATGATATCGAACATCCTATCACATGAAATGTGATAGAATTAAATATAAATCAAGACCTCCAGAAGAAATATGTCTCCAACGAAAAAAGGACAACTACATTTGAAATCTATACGTTTACAGGAGAGGGACTCAAGCGAATAACGAATGAAAAATATCTAGAAACACCTGAGCCGAGGAGAGTGTGGTAATGATAAGGGGGTAGTCCCGAGTGGTCTTACCCCAAAAATAGGCGAGCATTGCTGGAATATACAACTGAAACTGACGAAGAGAGTACACATTCACTTTCGTGAAAATGTGGACCTTACATACGATCGAATTATATGTATACGCATTTGCAGAGTCATTACAGAGAGAATGACGTTGAAATACATGCGAGATGATAGATGAAAATATTCGAGAGAAAAACAAAAATTTGTACAATTTCTAAATTGACTACACCAGTTTAAAGATGTCTGCAAGCGAATAAAATATTTCGCTGAGAACTTTTAGCCCTAGCACTCAGTTAACGGTTTGCATAAGCATAGAGTATTTTACACTTCCACACCCATTCGGAAGCAAGATTTTATGGCAACGAGCAGCCAAAAGCCAGAAATTCGTACCTGACCAACCATTTCTCATCTGAATATTCATGAGGCACAAACAAGCTGCCTACATACAGTTGAATTGTTTCGCTTCATCCGACCAGATTTTGCCAATCCATCAAATTGCGATCAAAAATGAAACAGTGTAAACCGCACGATTTGCAAAAACAATAAAAAAAGACTGCGACAGGGATGAAGCGAAGAAACTAATTGAAATTGAAATAAAACAACGAATAGACGATGCGCTTCTCTGGAATCATAGATGAACGATTGGTCATTTCTTTTTTTAGTTTTTATTTTCCATTTTTTTTCTTTTGCAATCTGAAAATGAAGGGATACGGAAAACCAAACACAATTTTGAAATTTAAGCGCCGCATTACGGTGGATGCATTTACATTTTATTTAAATTGTACTTCTTCCCTCCACAAGCGCCCCCATCCCTACGATCACCTATAACTGTTCACTCTACACACCACGAACCTTTGCACGCTTCCTCTTCGTCGCGAGTTCTACCATTTTCGAATTACTGGTTTACAAAATTTAAGCTGTCATTAGCATCGTCGGCGGTAACCGGTGATTCGAAGAGGAGCCATCCGTGGCGAGAAGACTATCGCGGGGTGGGGGCGAGGGAGAAATAAATAGCCTTTTAGATTGGCGAATTGAAAATTCGAACTACGGAGATATATATTTTAATTTAAAACCTATAGAAATGTTCGTTCGTTCGTGCGCGCGTAATGACGTTTTACATTTTAATTTGCCTGCGCCAGGGTTATCGATGCTAATTCGGCCCAATCAGATTAAGCGCGGCAAATCACGACGAATTCGTTTCTGGAAATGAAAAAAAGAAAAAAAAAAAGAAAAAAAGAAATAGAAAGGAAACGGGAGAGCGAAAATGAGAAGCAAGGAAACGTCAAAAGGGAAGAGGGTATGCAGGGGAGGCACAAAAAAATAAAAAATAAAGCGAGAAGAACCGCGGAAAATTTTCTCGACTTAATTAACGTAGCGGAGTTTTTCCGAGTATTTGGCCAAACGTGGCGTCGCACCCTCGGCGTCTTAAAAAAACAAATTAATGAATTTCGCAACTGAGAATTCCCCTTCATTTTGGCGACGTTCTTTTCGAAGACGGTAAAAATTAAACGAGACGATGAAAAATATCGAAATTCCATTTTTTACATACTTGGGCTACTTCTACGATACGCAATAATATTTGCTGATATACCAATACGATAAGTACGTTTTCAAACAGGAGAAACAAAAAAATGAACTGACAAATTTACGAGAAGGCTACAGAGAGAACATCTAAACGGAATCAAATCCGAACATCTGATTTCTTCAGGAGAGTTTGAACACAGTTTTCCGTATAAACGGAACTCTCCCCCCCCCCCGGCACATTTCAGGAAACAATTACGCGCTGCATCTACCTATTTTTCGATTTCGAGATTATATATTTGTGTGGAGTGGTGGGACGATTCTATCCTTAATTTTGCAATAAGAGAGGATACACATTACAATACGTAACTCCTTTAAACCTGTTTATGCAGACTGAACTTGCCAGTTTGTTGTTATTTTGTACCTCACAAAAAATACGTTCTTTTCGTACGATGAACTCATTACTTTATAGCTTTTCGGATGCAACTGTCATTTTACCCATTCCATGCTATAAATGTTTTAGGAATGTAAAAAATACATTTTCAACAAAACATTATTCATATTTCACGTGGTACCATATTGAGGTTCAGTGGGCCCCGGGACACATCCCCTAAATGGACCCCTTAAAACCTATTAACCACAAATTTGTTTCATTCACCCTTCATGAGGTCTTTTATGCTTCAACTGGTAAAGTTAAAAAACTTTGGGAAGTATAGGCGTGTAACTACTTACTATTAATACAATACCAATTTAAAAATATAAAATTCTCTAAAAACCAAATAGTAATTAAAACTATCCTGTAAATAAAAAAATTTTGGAAAATTTTCATATTTTACATTTTCCTGTTAGAGCTTTTCAAAAATCGATTAAAATTTATCTGTATAATATGTAATGCCTACAGTATACTCTTGCCAAGATGATCTGAAACCAAAAACAGGTAAGATAATATGTAACTGAGATAAAGGAAAGCGAGAACTGGTTGTATAGATACGTACTAGAAGGATTGAAGCGAGAGAATAGGAGCAGATAGTAACATACCCTTTTTATCGCCTTCTGTCCTTTGACTAGCAAAAGAAAGTCAACTTCCAGTAGAACGCTCAGGAGGCAAGGTGACGTAACACAAGATGAGCCGAGTACCATTAGTACCCTCTCATACTCGCTTTCTCTCGGGTTGCCTCGGCAAGAGTGTACTGCAGGCATAAGGCAATCAACTGGAATTTTCTACCTAGGAATTTCTATTATTTCATTTTAATTCCCAGTCATAAAAAAGAGGTAAGTATTTTATTTCTGTTCTCAAAATAAAAACTGTAAATACCGAAATGAGTTTTTTCATGATGTCAAATAAAAAACATTCCGAAATGAGAATATGACAGACGAAAAAAACTATAACAGGATAATCAGACTTCATCAAATTTTGAAAAACATTAATAGGAATTGATTCGAGTTGAAAAATAGAAATTCAGTCAAATATTCTGGATCCCTCATCCGCTTCAAGTTCATAAACTTTACTGCTTATATTTTAGAACAAATTCGTTTTTTCTGAAATATTCAGAGGTCAAAATATTTTTGTGACTAATTTTGGCCATTATCTGTATCTGTAAAAACTTCATAAATTGTTATCAGAACTTTTTCCATGTCGAACACAGCTTGTAAATACAAATATTAAATAAGAACAAACGAATCGATCGATTGAACTAAAAGGGGGAAAATCACTTTAATTCCAATTTTTTTTCTCCAGTTGGGCCCCTCTGAGAAGTGGGCCCAGGGGCATATGCTCCGAGTGCCTATAGTACTAATCGGTGCTGATTATAGGGGCTTGAGAATTATATCGATAAATATGGAATGAAATGTATCTTGAATTGTCACAAGTTTTCCTTATTGCGCAGAGGGTTGGCATAACCTTAAACTTAAAATATTTGGTCGGGGATAAAAATAGTGAAAAGCTGAGAATTTCTTTAGTGAATAACTAGAAATTAAACAATATCATTCATTAAAATGCATTTGTAGGCATTCAAAGATGGCCAATTTCTAATCCTAATTGATTCTAGCGGCTGAATTTCAGCCACGTCAACCCACTGGCTTTAAGATAACATTCGCTTTCGCTAGTAGGAGTCATATAACAAAAATTTTAAAAATCTGGTGAAGTCATGTCCGACGTTGATTCTTACGTCAATTAATTAGACACAGTATTGTTCGTTGAATTAGGAGACACCTGTCCAGAATAAGAAGAGGAAAGAGTTCCCTGGTAACAAAACATGAGGAAAAATTAAAACGGTAACAAGGCGGTGGTATCAAACGGAAAAAAATTAGGCCAATCATCAACTGTAACATAAAAGAACCTGATTCCTCAAAATAAAGAATTTGAACCTTTTCTCCACGTGTACGAATATATTCAAATTCGAACACCTCAAGGAAACGACGATGAAATAGTTATTAATTCTGAATAAAAGTTCAAAAATATAGATTTATCTCAGATTTCAATTTCTTTACTAATCGTTATCACCCAATCAGTTGGAAGTTGAAAACCCTTGAGAAAGAGGAGTACAAGAGACACGGTATCACAGAAAAAATAAAATTGATCTGATTCTACTCGCGTATTGTTCACATTCTCTCAGAAGTAAACGTAAATTTATAAAGTAATTTTAAACCCCGCTTCCGTTTTTTGTCTTCCAGTACAATTTTTCCACCCGAATTAATAATGGAAAACATTCACAAAAAAAGAGAAAAAAATACTACGTAATTACCATCACCGTTATCGTTTTTAGAAGCAACGATAAAATATTAGATTTCTCATTCTTCGAAACATTTCGATTAGCAATTCACAAAGAAGTTTCGACTCGTTTTCAAAAATGAGGGTACGACTGTCAGCCATTTCCCTGCGTCACCGCTGCGAATAAGCGAAAAACTCACTCAATTATCTGAGTCGAGTTTTTTCAAACACGAAAACTTGCAGCGAGCACAGACAAACTTCGAAGTTTGTCAGTCTCAAAAATAACAATTATTTTGTTAACGACGGTAATTAGCAGAATTCACTTTTTCGCAGCTAATTTTTTGGTCAAGATACGAAAGCGAAATTGTCATTTGACGATGTTGACGGATCTGGTTAGGGGTGAACGGCCGCTTTCCTCGCAAGCGTTGGAATCCATAGAGCAACGCTTTTGTTCGAAAAAAATAAATAAATAGATAAATAAAATAAAATAAAGTGAACGAAATTTTCAACTAATTTAGAGGCACTATACGTGCTAAACAAAGTTTAAAGATAATAAGTAAAAAATCATACAAGTTTTTCTAATCGATTCAATTTTATGGTGGTGAAGGATCACGATAATCTATTTTCTTTCCTCTTTTGCACTTAAAAAATAGTGAGCCACATTTTCTGTTAAGATCGAGGAAATTAGATTTTATTCAGCAGGTGAAATACACCTCACCACCACCAAAAAGACGACGCTCCAACACTGCGCAACGATTTAGTTCATTAAATAAATTTGGAAAAATATTTAAAACTTAAGGTCGTTCGTTTGAAGAAACTTTGGTCAGACACAATTCACTACCAAAATTATGGGGTGTACGTGCGATATTAGCCCAGTTGAAAACAAGAATTCTAGCTAGTCTCGTTTTCACCAGGTTTCAGATACTTCAACGATGAGCCTGTGTTTTTCTTTCCTCTCTTGGACTGGTTTTACCAGAAAGAAGAAAAATACAGGGCAGTCAGGAAGCTCCACGACCAACATGCTACAGTTAGCTGATTGAGAGAGCTTTCTCTGTTTTGCATGTTCTTGATCTCTTGATGCTAGAATCATTTCGTCCGAATATTACTGTATTTTGTTTTTCTTTATTTTACGTGTCATTCTGTTGATGTTCTTATGAACACCTTTATCCACATTGAATATGGTTTATATGCAGTTATCACTTGTACGTCATGAATATAATTTTAATGTAATACATTGGTTTCATTTTATAAATTTGTCTTGTGTTCTTTTTTGATAAGTACATGTCCGGCTGGGCTGTGTTTTTTTAGGCTAGAAATGGAAGAAAATTAGTATGTTCTTGATCTCATGATGTTAGCTTACAGAATTCAGTATGTTTGGGAGCTCTGTTCTTTCTGGCCTTAAACTATGCATGATAAAATGAGATTAAATTACCCAGGAAAACAATAAAAATTTCATATAACTCTGATAAGCTATCCGGGCTAGATTTCGTGGATCTTTGTTAAAATCATTCAAATAAAATTGGATACAAGTTATCCTGAATTTCAAGCTTTCATAGATTTTCAAGTACCTAATTTCAGGAAACCGTTTGAAAAATTTGTGAAGCCAACCATATTTTTTCGTGACATGTGCCCACCATGGTTGGAAAACTACAATTATGATTCACATCCATTAACTTTCAAGTTGACAAATTAGATTTCGGCCCAATTTAGTACAATGGTTGTTTTTTCAAACAAAACTTTTATTTGGGCATGAGACATTTTACCTCCTCTACAAAGCCAATGGATGACAGAAAATATGAAACTTTTCAACAGAAATGTACAAGTGTCTGAATCTCACTGGGAACTCCAGCTTACTTTCTTGTGATTGGGTTTGCTTTTTTTTTTTTGTATTTCTCACATGAAATCGATCCTATACCAGCCAGCTAATCAACATATATTAACACCGTCAAAAACTTCGTAAAAACAAATTCATAAAAAAAAAAAAACAGAAAAAAATATACTCTGCCATTAGAATTTAAACGGCTGACCTCGGTATAAAAAACACGGATTACAGGAGGGCGTCATGCCGAATACAAAAATGTTACAATTTAGTTTACTGTATAAATGAAAAAATATGTAAAATCAATCAATCAATCACAATGTCGTAAAGCCAGAGCCTCGAGTGAGATTTAGACGTTTCTAGAAATGTTTCGTTCAATAATGAGTCGACTTGCAAAAGTCGATTTCATTTATTGAATCGACTGAACTAACTCGTAAATCATACGGGAGTTGCTTCTTGAGGGTCAAAATATACATGTTCATTCAACATGTGTTTTAGTTCTTTCACAATTTACTGTTAAAGTGTCTCTCCTTCGTCGATGAATTCAATGGGAAAAGTCGACGCGTACTTGTAGAATTTTGGAAAAATAAAATCAAATTACTGATTTTAGGGATACACCGGACAATGACGAGATATCAATCATAAATTCACCATGTCACCAGGAAGTTGAATGTCAACTTAAAACCAATGTGAGAACATCTACATATATTAATAAAAACGTTCAGGTTTCATAGCTCGTAGAATTAAAATGTTACAACTAAAGCCTGACATAATTGTTGATTCTGTGGCTGTCGGCAAAAATACAAGACGCACCATTCTCGACGTAATATTTACGAATTCCAGATAGCGTGATTTGGTTTGAAATTTCGATTTTGTAGCAGGGAACACAGTATAAGCCATTAGGAAATGAAGAATTTTTCAGACGATATTTTGGAAACTATTTTCAAAAAACAAACAATATAAATTAAATGAAGAGTCAAAATTACTAAAGTCTCAATGAAAACTAAAAGCTTTGTCTCCTGCTAAGTGAGAAAAGAAAATCATTTTTCAGGAAGTTAAAATGAATCAGTCAACAGAACTGTGGAGTTTTATAAGCCATCCCAAGAACTTGTTTCGAAAATATTTGTGAAGTAGCTAATACCGAGTTTATTTTGCAGCGTTGCAGGTTAGGTGCTAGCCATATTCCAAATAATTGTCTAACATTCCAACATAAAGATTAGAATAAATTTCTTTTCAAGTACAATACAAGTTTCAGTGAGTCACACATAAGTGCATGAAAACTATCGATGGAACAGGAGAAACGAATACATTGCGTAGGCTTACACCATTTAGGTACATTATCATCATCATCATCATCATCATCATCGGATGCATTGACCTCAGTATGGCGGAGCGAAACTGACCAAACTGAATTGAATTATCAATGACCAAAGCCACTGGGAAATTCTGAATAATAATAATAATAATAATAATAATAATAATAATAATAATAATAATAATAATAATAATAATAACAATGGCAACGAGACACGATGATAAACTTCGAACACTAACTGGTGGGTATAAAGAAGGACGGCGTTCAATTTTCAGTCTAATGCAATCGTTACCGATGAGGCGGACATCTAATTTAGAATGGGCATCCATCGTTACCGAATTCATGACTCATTAATTTTTCACGCACATAAAACGTCCGAAGGCGAGTCGTTGTTTCACCAACGAAGTAACGCACGTTCGTCTTTCGGGTAGGTACGAAGTCCAGTCGGCGAATTTCTTGCACGCCAAAACAATGCCGAATGATTTGACGCAGAATTCAGAATTCACCGATCGGGAACGACGATCTCCACCGTATACACGGCAGCGTAAACAGAGCCAGTGAACGTCAAAATGGTGCCATTTCTAGACGACACAGGGGAATTCCGGAGCATCGCACACTGGACTTAGGGGGGTCGAAAACACACCATCGCAGACCGAGAAGACGACGAGTAAGGCAGTTCGCAAAAAAAAGCAGGCAGACTGACTACAGCGATCATTCCATCCCATTGGCATCATAAAGTGGGAGAAATTTCGATGGCAAGACGTCGGTTCACGAGTCATTAGTTTTTGGCGGCAATCTGTAAATATGGCCGACTACCGCCTTCCAATTTGGACACATCCGACCATCACCGTTGATAATCGTTTCTACGCTGCTGGCACCGCTCTCCCTGTCCTTCTGCCGCGATGAAGCAGTTCCACCTCGCCCAACAATAAAATGGGCATTGTTTTTCTGTCCCGTCTATTTTCCTCACTCCCTCGCCCCCCAAAAAAAAATATATATATTTACGAGCCAGCTGTCGTTTCTCGCCGAAAAATTACTTTTTCTCACTTGACGTTGACGTTCGGTCGTTGGCGAGATTTACAGCGAAAGAAAGACCGAGAAAGGCAGAGAGGGAGAAAGAGAAAGACTGTTGCGAGTACATCGCAGATAATTAAAATCGGAAACTATAGGAGTGCCTCAAACAAACAGTACGGTTCGTGACATGGTATTATAATTGCAACACAGACACAGACAGACAGACAGGCGTATAAACCATACAAGGAATTCGTATGCAGAAAATAGTGACGTCATACGGTCGTAAAAATGTGATAATATTATTTGGTTTACAAGGAGAGCGTGCCGACTGCCGACTGTAGAGTGTATCGCTGGGTGATTTAATTTTCTTCAATGATTCCAACATGAAAACGTATATTCGCTCGACAATTTACTTCTGACTCATCTATTTCCTACCTTTCCGCAAATCCCTACCAACAGGCAAAGGTCATTCATATTTCTTTAATCACACATAATACTCAACTTCTGCTTCCTGTAAAGCTCAAATTTAAATCTACATGAACAGAATCTGCTGTTGTAAACAAGTAAGTTCAGATTAGCTACCTCATTTAGAGAAAAATATTTAATAGGCAAGAGTCTTCACGAAGTGACAGGATATTATTCCTTTCGATGACGTCTTTTAGAGCAAGCAAGTTACATAAAACTGTTTGAGTCATAAATCTCGACTCTCATAAAAATTTCAAGTTTTTCAGTGACTTACATACATTTAATTTCGCAAGCTAATTTTAGATGGGATTATTAACTTAAGTACTTTCTGAAGAAAAAAAAAGAAAAAAAAAGGAAGGCATGATTTCAGAATTCGGTGAGTTATTGAGTTAACCTCTAGGCACCCACAAAATGGAAAGCAAAAGTAGATAAATTCATTTCGTTTACTTAGTTTTACTAATATAAGGACCAAATCTTCAGCTTTTAAAATCCCGTCTATGTGATAAAACAGGCCGGAAATACACAAATTTTCAAAATTTGATGTGATGAAAAACCTGCATTTTCAGAATCCTCAGAGGTTGTCTATGGTTGCCCTTTGAATATTGTTTATCTCGTGGGTATGTAAAATCATACATGTAACCAATGAAGTATTACCAAACTCCATTGAAAAAACGAAAGAAAATCTGAAAATAACTTGAAAATCCATTTTTGCTTTTACATATTCTGTCCAGATTGAACAAAAAAATCCATTTCTAAACTCTATTCCATACCATAACAGACAGTAAACAAAGTAGAACACACGTACGGATTGCATTCAGGATACAGGCGTTCCTGTGTCTGGAATGAAAAATTTAGTAAGAGCTTTCGCAGAACTGGATTTGAGAAAAGTTTCATTTATGGTGATTTGTAATTTCCGGATATATTTCACGTGATTGAGAAGATTATGGAAGATCTTAATTTTCACACTATACTCACCTGACTAATTACGTGGAACTAATTATTTGAATATAATAAGAATCTCCACAACAACATGGTATTTTCATCTAGAATTCAGATTTGAAATATGGCATTGATTTTTAATAATAGACTATAGTTTTTCTAGATTTTCTTTCGCTTTACATTCGTGGTTTTCTTGTTTTATAATACTTTGTGATAACCAAATTGGGCAGTTTCCAATCTTGTACCCGGAAAAATTCTGTAATCATGCCTATACCTATACGCTTGTTTAAGAAACTACATTCAGAGATGTACATGTTTCACAATTATTTCCAGTTTGATAAATATTTATAATGGAGTCTCACATTGTTTTGTAGTTTCCAAACTTTATACACTATTTATTAATATGGAACAAATCCATAGTCCTCAATGAGTTTCCCTTATAGTAATATGGATTTTTCAAACAGGGTATTTCTAGAGCTAAAATTTCCTGAAACCAAAAAATATTAATACTTTCGCTTCATTTAACAGGTCCTATATATGATGATGTAAAACAAAGTTAATGTTTCTTTTTTCTTTCTCATCTAGGAGAACAATTTTATTCTGATCACAAAATGAAGAAATTAAATTTTTCATGTTTCTGGTTTTTAATTTAAGTACTATTGTGATAGTTTTTTTCATAATAGTTCCAC
The DNA here is from genome assembly GCA_011428145.1 of Ericerus pela. Lineage (NCBI taxonomy): Eukaryota > Metazoa > Arthropoda > Insecta > Hemiptera > Coccidae > Ericerus > Ericerus pela. The sequence continues at coordinate 1,254,709 of WOFM01000403.1, forward strand.
ACAGTATGTGGTATGAAGATTGGAGACTGATAATTTTGTTGAAAGTAGATTCGTAACTTTTGGTATAGTCCCATATTTCACAAATCTTAGAATTTTAAGTTTGTTATTTCCGGATCCATTTCACCAAATTGAAAAGTTTTTAGAAGATGATAGTTTTCAAATTATATAAATTTGCCTAATTATGTGGAATAAATTTCAATAAATGTAACAAGTATCTCTTAATGTGTATCATCTACATTCAGTATGCACGGGTGAAGTTTTATTTTGATTTATGATAAAAGACCATTATAATTTTCAGTTTAGATAATACTGTTAATGAAGTCTTGCATAGTTTTACAGTTTTCGGACTTCAGACCATAACTACTAACATGTAACAAATGTTCTTTCCCTCAATTTTTTTTCTTAAAATATAGAACTTTGATCCAGAAGCAGTTCTGAATTTAGAAAAACCTTTATCCTAAATCCAATCAGTCCATGTATTCTACTATGATTACTGTCTATTATGGTATGTAATAGAGTTTAGAAATGGATTTTGCACAATCTGGACCAATTACATAAAAGCAAAAATGAATTTTCAAGTTATTTTCAGATTTTCATATGTTTTATTAATGGAGTTGGGTAATACTTCATTTGTTCCATGTTTGGTGTAACAGAAATCAAACAATTCACTCAATGATATTCAATCATGCAGTTTAGATCCACATTCGTCAAAGGAAATTAGAAGTTAAGATGAAACCTTTATCAATGAGTATTGCCAATAATTTTGGGTAAAGTAGCATCCAGTGTGAGCAACAGAAGCATTAGAGTATATACATCTTTAAATCGTTTATCAACAAAATGAGTTAAATAGTCTTATAACACCATTGATGAACATAAAAAGACCACATGGAGCAAAAAAAATCTAATCTGACATTTTACAGCATTCAGAAATGACGTTTGGCTGATACTAAACTTTCTGCGATATACATGTTGAACATCATCTCGAAGACACAATGAATAGTCAATGAGTCATTTACCCAGCTTTCTATATTAACAGATTGCATTGGTTTTGGATATTACCATTAGATAGTCTTGTTTCACTACTAGAAAATAAATCTGTAAAGTTTTACCTTAAATTTATCAATGTGACATTTTTTATTGTAAGTGAGTGTACAAAAGAGCAGTCCATCATTACTGTTTTTGTAGGCATAAAAACAATCCAAAACCTTGCCATTATTATTCCAAAAAGTAAACATAATATAGGTCGTTATCACTATAATAAACGTACAGGTTGTTAATTCATTCGTTAAAATTATTTTACCAATATTACTTTACTAATTATTCCCTCATATTTGATGGGCATGCGCTACTACCCACATAGCAATTGCCCCCTCCCCACACACACAAATGTTCACTGCTTCCTTTGAAACAACAAATTCTACAGTGTTACCAACAGATATGCCAGAAAAAGTCCAGGGCCGACACGAGCCAAAGTGCCAGTCCACGGCGCTTCAGGGTTTATATCAATATATAAATTTTGCAGCCAATTTATAAGAACAAAACAACAAATGTTATCAGTAACGTCGAACAAGATCAAGGAAATAATTCGAGTCAACTAGACAAAAAAGATCAAATGAGATGAGACGATCACCGCATTTCAAAGAAAACAAGCGACCGCCTACGTCACCATACAGGAATTTCGATTGGCAGGTCTGTTTGTGCCTACACAAACTGAAAGACACCAACAGAACAGCAAACAATGGACAACTCCGTCTTAGGCAGGCTCAAACATAAGGACGCGGTCACATCGACGTACTCGTGACTCACACCATCTATACCAAAAACAAGATAGACAAAACTAGGCAGTCTGAATCTAGAATGATCTGAAACGCCTGTATGGGAAGACCCACCGACAAAAACTAAAGGCACAGCCGAACACCGAATACTAACAACAACACATAATATTTATGTCGATCAGTTTTGCGTGCGTACCAACTCATACGGCGAAAGTGAATTCTAGTTCGTGGGTACACGTACCAGATTTTTTTCAAATTGGTTTTCTAAGTAGTCGTATAGAAATTGTAATTTTTGGCTCCCATTCAACGCAATTATACGTTCCAGCGACGTTTTATAATGCGCGACGTCTAATTTCTTTCAAAGGAAAAAACAAAAAAAAACAAAAAACAAAAAAACGCCAACAACCTTACGATTCTTGATATTGTCTCAACTCCCCCGGCGACCTACAAAAGGTTGAGTGACAGGCTACATGAAGCCCCCTCCGAGAGTACCCCACCCGTTTGCATAATCAATTATCCGCAACAACCCGACAACCAGCGCGAATATCGCAAGTTGACTCGTTAACTCGGATATACGACTTGGGCAGAAAATAAAATTCTCGTGTTTATAATATACCACCGATAATAAATATTATGACAAGAAATAACGTTTATTACCCCCCTTTAATTTGCATAATATGGTTAAGCAACGTTAATCAGGAACGTTGGATGATTTTCTTGACATTTTTTATTTTTATTTTTATTAATTTATTTTTTCAGATTACGTTAGCGTTGTACTCGTAGTACCTACTTTTGTTTCTGTTTTGATTGCAGTACCACCGCCGCAAAGTAAAGTGGTATTACACACCGTTCTCGTTTAGGGTATAATTACGAAATCGCATAAAATACAATACAATATTTGACGAAAAGTTTGCACCGACGGAGTCAAATTAAGCACATCTTTTTCGGCGTGGAGGAATGGGAGGTGGGCGACGTACATTTCTTCGAACTATATTCGTTTCCACGCAGCAGCCAAAACAAGGTAAGAGTACGACGCTACTAATGCCGATGAAGTTAAACAAAAACTTCGAACTCGTAATTAGTTGCGGAGTATGAGAAGTGGGTACTACAATAAGTAGTTGTTACCGGCGACGATGGCAACGAATGAATCGACTTTTTAATTTGATTTCGCACCGCAACTGGAAATGGTGGCAGCTGAGGATGTCTGAGGCAACGAAGAGATGTCGTTTGGCTTTCCGTTCTACATCTACGAACGATGACGGGCATCATATTTTTATGCAGGTTTTCGAAGAAAATCTACACATTAAAATCGATCTGGTATTGAGACCCAGAGTTGGGGGTAGGTTTGTTTTTCATCTTACGACGCCAAGAAACTTTTGACACTGCCAGCTGAAATTCGTAAGAATACCCATTTCGATTTGACTCGGTACAAGTCGCAATTTTCATCCGAGTCATGAAATTTGGTACACTACTCATTCGGATCTAGACAAGGATGAACAACCTTATGGATTTTGGTCCAAATCGGCCGGATGGTGCGTTCGATACATCCTATTATATTGAATTTCTGGAGCTTCAATGGTTCTAAAATGGGTAATTTTTGAGCAATACGAAATCTGGTACAGACATCGAATATATTATATTCTACATTCTGCAAAATTTGATTTCAATCGGCTCAGCGGTTTATGCGTAGAAGTGATACGAAAAAATCATCAACTACTGCTGAAAAAAGTAGATGATTCCAGATGAAATAAAATATCTGCGTGGAAAGCATGCTTTCTGTAGTTTTATTTGCGAAACGATCATTTAATAACTTTCGCACGTATTCTATAACCTCACAATACAATTCATTACGAATTTCTTCGACACATCATAAAACGTGATTTTTACTCAGTATTCTGGCTAATACTTTTGATATTTTCATTTTTTATTGTATACGTCTGATTATTTATTTATTTAGATTTTTTTGGTTAAGAACACCTACACTCTTTAGCGTGGTTTGCTGCGCTTAAGTTTTTTTTGGTTTATTTCTGGTTATTAATGCTTTCTTTTGGAATGTCATTTATTTGAGCCAAAACTTTTATGGTGTGTCTTCCAAGACAATCTACAAATGATGAGAGTGGTATTTTCTACGTTGTTTAAAAACTATTACACGTTTTTATGACCAAATACTAATTTATTGGTACTTTTGCGGTCTATGTAACAGTAACAACAATAAATGTAATCTGGATTAGTGAGTGACAGTGACAATTCAAGTATATCTCACAAGTGACACGTGACAACTAATTGTAGTGCTCGGTTAACAACATTCGTTTTACTTCCATTTCAAATGATTTAAAATTAAACTGTCACGTTTTCGCAAAAGATTAGCCACACCAATCGGATATAATCAGTAATTAGGTTCTCATATTTCTGCGCGCACCAACGTCTAGAAAAAAATACAAGATAAAGGTAGTGATACAACAGGTTTACACCTTTTTTTCATGATTAAATGAAAAAACTTCTCGAATGGATGAGAGATAACGAATATGTTATTTTCCACGAGAAAATCAACTGCTAAAAGCAACAACGTGGACCTATTGCACAGAAAAAATTCTATATGAATGGCAATCACCCACAGTAACATATATTGCGGATTCAGGAAAAATGAATGGAGCTTAGATAATACACTCACTGAAGGGATTCAGAAACAACTCTCAATAGATCACGTGTTATGAATTAGGCCCAATATGCATTCGCAACAGTTTGCAAGACTCTCATTAGTGCTACATCTAAGTGATTCACGTAAATGCAAAAATCCACTTCAATGCGACTGGAAAGGATATAACGGCGTCGATAAACGTAGAATATTAACTGTAAGGGCTCCTCACCGCCAAATTGTATGAGCTCGAACAAAAACAATGCTGACAGAGACATTGAATCATTTTTCAACAAGGTGGGTTTTCGCAAATGTCGTATATCTTGGCAAAGACTGACACGAGTGTATCGGTCAACTCAGCAGTTCGAAGTCACTCTAATTTTTGTAGAACCTCAGCCACCTACTTAGTACGCGGTAGATTTCAGACACCAAAATTCGAACTACAAAGCTTTAGGCCCCTAAAACCATTTAAAAATAAAAGGAAAATTGAAATAAAATCGAAACTGGCACATTGGCGAATTCAAAGCGACGTTTTGAAGGACGAAAATGAAAAATTTTATGAAATGGAGCTTATTTTTTTGCTCTTTAAAAAATTTTTATCCGAATTTTGTGGTCTTACTTTCAATTTTTCCCTTAAAATTTGGTCTTTTTGTCTTGGAATTTTAGGGGAGAATTTACGCATTTCCTCCCGGATCTGCTACCGAGCTAGAATTAGCACATTTTCTCGGGAGCGGACACCCAAGATTATATTAAAAAAACCATTGAATGACATATTTTCGTTAAAATTCAAATTAGGTAATATAAAAAATATCAGAATTCAAATTAAATCTTAGCTTGAAGAAATACTCGAACCTATATAAATAATTCAAATATCCAATAACCGAGTGGACGTCTAAGTCAAAGACTACAGACGAAATTCCAGAGAAAAAGTGAAAAACGGACGAAAACACAGTATAGTCTAACAGTAGTTTCAAAAAATGTAAGAAAAAATGCGTCATCAAATCTTGTCATAATTGCACGTACTTTTCAAACACACAAAATCGAGCCAAATACTTCATTGGGATAAGACGAAGGTACACAGAAAGATAACGTAGACTTCGTTTTTCGCATATTACCGACCCGAATACCTCCACCGCTCAAAACAGTTATGCTTGCAATCCTAAATTATTTTCATTGAAAGAATAAGGGCGTACGGTTTACACGGTCGTAATGAACGGAGATAAGAGAGTCATTAAACAAAATCAACCATATAACTGCGCAATGCACAATAAAGCGCTGCCAGACGAACGCTTCAACGAAAGCGAGCAATTTATTTTACGCGTAGGCAGCCCCATTCACAATATTGTCGAGTGTACTTGGAGACAATTTCCCACCGAAACTGACCAGAATATTTAAGCAGCGCGCGATGGAAATACTCGAAATAATACGTGCACACCGAAGGGTGGGAGAAAGTACACATCGAATTCCCGTTGATGTTTGCAAGAAGCTAATCGTAAACAAGCTACATCGATAAACGATGTTGCAATAGTGTTTTTGCTTCACATAAGGTCTGTTCTATTAGCCACGAAAATCAATACTTTCAACACTCAGTGTTTCCCTCAGTGTCAAGTGGCGTTCTTTTTGTACCATAACAACACCCAAGGTTATCAATTCGGCGTTCTTTTTGCACATGGGGGTTACAACGAGGGTAACACAGGACAGCGAATCTTACACTTGCTTGTCAAGTAGGTGTAGGAAATCAGGGCAAGGGCAGAGCGTTTTATTTATAGACTGCGATATAGGTAAGAGATCGCTGCTATCAGCGATGAGGTAGGTCGGTGTTACATTTTGGATTATTTGAAGTAATCAATTTTATCGTTTTTTTACACCAACATGCAAACTTAATTTTTTTAACATGCATTAATTTTGAGGTAGAATAGAAAATGTTTCTTCGACAACAGCCAACAAGGATTTTTTCCTTTTATATTTCGTCTATTTCTTTTATGAAAATTTTGTGATTCTTGCTCAAGCCTAAATGATATTCGATAAATCAATTAGCCAAAATTCGATTAGTCGAACCAATCGACTAGTGCACATCACTAGTTTCACAGATGAAAAACAGAACATAGAATTGGTTGAAAAGAGAGAAAATAAAGAAAAGAAGGAAAAGAAGAAAAAAAACAATAAGGCGATTTTAATAGGGTTTTTTGCCTAAAAAGAGAGACAAAAATGGTAGATATGCTCATTCAATAATGAAGGTGCAACAACGCAACCGATCAAAGAGCAAATCAGCCATAACTCTCATCAATGGCGACTAAAATGAACTAATTACTTCCTTTCTCACGCAATTTTACGGCCCAAATTCAATATTTCAACGTCACCTACTATTGAATAATTCCTCCATCCAAAGACGTTTATTCTCGATGTTCTCCATTCTCACAAATGCAATAATAGTAAAGACGATAAATGGGTTCTGGAAGTAAGATTAAAATAATGAATTAGATGTAATAGAAAATTATGCAGGAGTCTAATAAACTGAATTAAAATTATAAGTCAAATTAATGGGTTGAGCACCTTGTTTGATTCGCGATTAAACTCATTTTTTCAGTTTCATTGCACGCAGATATCATCAAAAAACTCAACTTGTTACAACCTCAGAATGGCCATTTTTGAATAATACTCTTACTGTTTGGCATCATACATAGCTAAATCCACTACGAGAAACTGATTTTAAAAAGAATTATTAACCATCATTATTCAGCAATAATGCAACCAGAAATTATCAAAAAATTCTACGATTTAAGCAATGCATGAAAAAGTAATGACGTATATGAGATGAACTGAGGTGAGCATTTCTCCAAAACATATAACATAAAGGTGGACTCGCACTCAGTAGACACACCTCCACGAAAGATAATTCTTAAATTTTGACACTAATACCACCAACTGAGAATCACACGTCAATAGTGATGGCCTATGTCAGCGGTTTCTAAACTATTTAGAATCGAGATCCACTTATAAAGAAATTGGTAACATTTAAGACCCACCAAAAGTAAAATGAACAATTTCCCTAAGGCAAAATGTGAAGAGCAGTTAATGAATAGGAAACCATCCACAAGGGAAAAGTGTTTTAAGTTTCTGTCTTCGTTCCATGCACTGAAAAAAAAATGAAGATCCCCAAAAAGGATATGTGCTCAGATATATTGGGTGTTGATTCATCCTCAAAAACACATAACAAATATAAAATTGTATTACATGTTACCAGGGCACAATTTCAAGCCATAGACAGAGGCGATAGCCAATAATCAAACATCTCACTTCTGACCAACTCGCTAAAATCCAATGTCAGCAGTAAACATCGCAAATAAGATGTACACCTAATTTACCTACTTTTAGATAGAATAAGTGATTCATGATACTAATCGATGCACCAATTCAGGGTTTTTTTTTTCTTTCTCAAAAAGACTAGTCGATTTCATTTTCAATCGCACACATCGAATAATCTCCAAGGAATCCAGATGATAGCGCCCAGCAACAAGTGATCTCAAGTCTGTAAGTCAAAATGATCGACGTGCAGCCATAAACTGGGTTTCCAGTGTACTGACCTACAATCGAGTAAAATGTTTTCTTGTTTCCGAGGTGGTGACGACGAAAAACCTACACGCCGTAATTTCGATGAGGAAAGTTGAAAGAAAAAAAAAATTGCAAAACAAAGTGTTTTCGATGAAACGCCGACAGCCAGAAGGGTAAAGGTAATACGCATAAAAAAATCTGTACCTCACTACACTGCACATCGCCAAAACTACACCAGAATTTCACGAGTTTTATCACCTGATGTGTGTGCCTAGAAGATAAAAAGCGATAACCCATAAACTTCGGTATATCAGCCGAGTAAACTTCGATTTATTCCAGTGAATACGCACTATTTTGTACGCGTAGACGTGTAATCATGTTTGAGGAGAGTACACTGACTCGACGATCCACTTTCTTCTTTGCCATTATAGATGCAGTAAACACAACAATAGGTACCCAGCAGATTTTCGCCTTGAGCTCGTAATTTAATACAGACGACAAACTATTTAGTCCGCGATACGATCTAGGAAGCAAACATAGGTCTTTTTTTCTTCAAGTTCGCATCGAAGTTCACAGCCACGGTAGGATTAGACGCATCAGTAGAACTACGGATTGATTTTAAAGTTCCACGAATCCATGGTCACTAGTTCTCCAATATTGGGATCTTGGGGAAAACGTTTCAAGACACCAGTTCATTTCGATCACGGAAATTCTGACAAAAATATTATACACGTAATGATGCATCATTACAAAAGAATTGTACGGTAGTACTTTTTTTTGGATTTTGAAAGAGTACCCCATAATTTATTGCTGTTACTAAGACAACTTAGTGATCCAACGTTTCGAATAATACAGTTTACACGATTTTCGTAACACCTTAGAAAGATGGAGAACAAAATCACAATCATAGTCAGGAAAATTCCAGAAAATATAGAGTAATTACAGCAAAATGGTACCCACAGAATCTTTGAATCCAAATAGTATTCGTCTGTATCGAAATGCATTTGAATATGTCTAATCAACCAAATTGGTCAAACAGAAAATAAAATCAACTGGTTGGATTTTTTTAAGCAAAAACCATTTTTACAAATTTTGAATTAACTTTGTAAGGAAACATACGAACTTTATACTGTAGAAAGACGATCTGATTCACAGTCGGGTTTTTAAATTTTGAATTATTACATAAAAAAGTCTATATTTTATTTCTGGAAGGACTGAATAGCAATATTGCAAATGGACAAAAGACCTGATTTACATAATTTGAAAGCAATTTGCAGCCTAACGATTCACTGAATCACTCGCAGGGTTACCAAACTAGTATCTTATGGTCGAAATTTTTTTTGGGAAAAATGTATTTCAGTATAAATCGTGAAATACGGAGTAAAATTACGAATTTTTTAAAAATTATGGTAGAAGGGAGCCAAAAAATTGATACCTTTAAATTTTCAGGTACATCAATTAATACCGGTAATATGATTTTATAAATAGTACAGAAACAGAAGAATAATTATCATCGAGACGTTATAGAAATGGAATACTTCTATGGTTTACATGAGAGAACTTTCATGAGCTAAAATCATTATAAAACAAAGCCGACACTTTCATCCATTGATCTATGAAAGTCGCAACTCAATGAATTAGAATCACGATCGTTCTAAATGCCTGTTAGATTTCCCAGCCTTGTTTTATTTCTCAAACTTGAATTTTTGACTCTGCAGCTCTAGGTTATAACGCCACCAACCCAACATACAAGGACATTAACTTGCATATATATTTTAAAATAATTTATTTTATGTGGTTGTGAAAGATTAACTATTTTGTTCTTCTGTTTCTTTCCCTTTTTACACGTGTTTATGCGTTTTTATACTTTTTTTTCCTCATTTCACGAAGTATTCGATGCGACCACAGAAAGCGCCACGATCGCGGAACGAAACAACCGGGTTCAGCTTATGTGGGTGTGTGCGGGTGTTTTATGACACTATTGTGTTATTTATTAGGTTTCACGCACCATTTTTGCACTCATAATAGCGTATTTGATAAAATTTTGTTTTTACGGGAACTGATGTTTCCTTATTTCAATTGTGAAAATGAGTAAAAAGATCAAATATTGGTAACCGGTAATCGTGGATTCTAATACAAAAAATTTCCATGAAAACAATCTGCGGATCGTTGAAACGGTAAGAGAGAAATGAAAATTCTCGCTAATTTAAAAATTATATGGTTGCAGAAGTGCCAATTCAACACTAAGAGAAAATTTTACGTAGTTAGCGTTTTCAATATGTTTTCCATTTTAAAGCATTCGGTCATGATCACACACAAGAAGTAGACTGAAGGCTATACGATTGTTGGAACGAGTTTTTGCTGAATTTTCATACCAAAATACTTCACAATACAACGTTAGAAAATGACTAAAACGAAAACACTGCATCGTCAAGATCATCAATACTTCGACAGCTCGAATCAGACGAATCTAAGATAAAACTTCCATAGAGGGAGGGGAGTAGACCAGCTCGAGGACACGTCATTTTTTTTGTTCTTACTAGTACGTATTTTCAAACTTCTATTGAGCAGAGAGAGCTTCGCTAGATTTTGAAGGGACTTAGCCCCCATGTCCACTCAGTTTCTTTTCAGGTTCGAAAATTTTCTGCGTACGTCACATTTTCATTGTCTCAGCGATTTACAATATTTATACATAACTTATAATTCGAGAATCATGTCACCAGTCACCATCTATGCGACTCCCACGAACCCTGTCATGGCTGCAGCACCAATAAAAAAGTGAGATACAGAATCAAAAAAATGCAAAATGTTAGGAGAGAATCCTCATTTAGAAGAAAAATGAAAGATGAGAAAGGAAATATATATTAAAAAAAACTCTAGCGCAACCACACTCCGAAAGAAAAAGTAGATTTTCAAAGATATGTATCGAAATAATCAAATCATAATTAAATAATGATTATTCAAAATTCTTTTAAACTCAACTTCTGCGGAAACCTTCAAGGGTAGCTTCTACCCCATCTTTATAGTTTTACTTCTGAATAATCCTTAGAGGTTAGCTTCGGCTAAAAGATTACAGAATAATCAAAACAACATTCTGAACCTGTGAGTAGAAAGTAGAGGTGATATTAAATAGGTATCAAAAATCTCCACAATGGGTACGTACCTCAAATGAAACTGTAGCGTGACATTATGGGAGTTGAGGAATGGAAATTAGAACCACGAGATCATAAAACAAGGTTATTCAGGAATGGGAAAAATCCCGAGAAAAATAATTTCAAATCACAATTCAAAAATCAGTAAAAAAAAAGAAGAAAACTCGATTCAATTACAAATCATTAGCTGTTTTTACGGGGGTTTGTAGCGAAAAGCTGTGACAACTTCACAACATTGGTTAAAAGCTGAGAGAATTTATTGTTCTCGGGCAAAAAGAAGGCCAGAGTTTTTCTCGATTAGGCTTGAAAAATGAATTTTTCAGGCCTATTATCTGGAGATGAAAAAAGAAAAAATTATACTAAACGACTAATAACTCAAAAAAAAATTTACCAATAGAAACCAAAAGTAGTACGTCTAGTCCCTGTGTTAGAAGTAATATTTGTTTCAAATTTAGTAACTATTGAACAATAATTACAACATTTATTGAGTTTAGTCCTTCCAACAGTCCTAGGGCATGAACCATAAAGCCAATTGTACTTAACCAAATTTAAAAGCAAGCTAGAACAGTTCTAAATGAATGTCTATTTCAAATTTTGTAACGATTGCTCAGAAATTACTCATTTTGGAACCATTAAACTGCCAAAAATCCAACATAATGGCACTTACCAAACGTACAATGAAACCAATCAGCACCATATTTTAATGGTATTGCCCTCGTTTTAGAACTCATATTTGGTTCAAATTTTGACAATATCGAACAAAAATTACATCCATTACTGTGTTAACAAGAATTGTACAAACATATATACACGAATACACAGATATAAAAATACATATAAATTTCCCAAAATGATACCAAAATTTTTCTTGCAAAATGAAACGAAAAATGTATTTATTTACACCCCCGAGTCCTTCCATGAGCGAAATTAATATGTCGATTTACGAAGAAACCTACTTAAAAATAAGAAGGTATCCATTGGGAACAATTGTCGAACTGTTTGGAGGGAAAGGAAACTGAAATGGCTAATATTGCATACGTCATCGAGCACGAAAAAAAATTTTAACTGTCCATTTGTACAAACAGATCAACACAAAAACGACAACTTCGTATTTTTCAACGATTCAACCACAATCTTCTCGACCCTATGAAGCAGAGGAGTCACATGTCCAGTTCCCGTATCTGGTTGCAATATCCACTCCCATTTTCATTACGAAACTATTCGCTTCATTAATTCGTTGGCTTTTTCTTGATAATTTTCTCATTCTAACCGCTAATCCACTGCATCGAATACTTTAATTATAGACCATTCGCGCTTAATTAACGCGCAACGTTTATCGGCTCATCGTGCACGCACACGCACACAAACGAGCAGTGCGGGTACCGCATACAGACATAGAATATGCAGGAAATCGACACCAAAATGCACCACATCTCTACATCTCTGACAGTTGACCTTTCGCATATAAAGAGCAAACAAGTTGCGATGAACGTCGATACGGACGCAAACATTTGCCAGTTATTTTCATTTCGCAAAAGATTAAACGTGTAATTGCATCACCGAAGGAGGAAAAAATGAAAAAAAAAAATGGAAAAAATACCTCCAAATAGACTATAGCGAAATGTGAGAAAATGGAAACAATACACCGAAGAAGCATTTACTCCTTTTTGTCATCGTTTTTCTCCAGTTTTTTTTTCTTTCTCTTTTTTTTTTTTTTTTTTACATTTTTTATAAGTATCCCCTTTTTATAAAATTCGATTTCCACTCTTCCTCCAGCTAGTTCGACAACCGTTACCATCGTAATCGCTTCAATTTGGTTTTCATTCAACAATGAATTCTCCCTTTTCAATATAAGCGAATGGCCTATGGGCTTCATGGAAAATCGTTTCATCTGTTTGAGTAAAATAAAAAAAAGACTACATACGATATTCCATCTAGCGTTCGTCTTCTCACGATCGTTTGATGCAAAGAAACGTTGTTTTGGAAAGAGACAAAATGAAGAAGAAATTCAAAACTGCCAACAAAGCTTTCGAGCAGATTCTCATTTCTTTTTCGTTTCCTGCAAATAATGAGATAAGTACCTCTTTATCTGCGGCAAAATTCTAACTTGTCTACCTGTAGCATACTTTGCACCGCGGAGCTAATCCTTTAGGAATTGCCACAAAGGCTCTCAATTCAGATCTGATGATTTAAAAGAATCACAAAAAAGGCTCCCACTTCTGCATAAAAAAAAACAAGTTTTTCACGTTTATGATGAGTCGTTCGGAATGAGAAATGAGTAGAAAAATTTCATTTTAATTGAAATATGAACGAAAACGAAAGGTCTCCAGCGGCAAATATAAATCAATGGCGGTACCTGAACAAATTACCAATTTTATTACAGTTAGTAAATTCAACAAAACATTGTTTACCAATGAAAAATAAATTATATTTAAAAAAAAACAATTGTGTTAATGGTTACTACAAATGAAGCAAAACCTTGTGATTGAAGCGTACTAAAATATAAGAAACAAGTCTCTCAATCATTAATTTCAACAAAATTGAAATATTAAAAAAGGTTTTTTGACAAATAAAAACGTCACAACTTTTCCATCTGAACAATGCAGGCGCTGGCCTCAACTGACATCAAAATAGTCTCTCTTATCATCATGCATATAGATAATATAATATTTTTTGTTAAATACTTGGAAGGCTGTTTATATCAACCTATTTGTGAAAGGGAATGTGCATGATTTATTAAAATCGCAGTAGTGAGTAGAATAAAAGCTTATAAAAATAATAGTAGTTAATTACAGACACATTCATTGTTTCTACTTCGAAACTTTGACGAATGCGCTCAAATTACTCCATTATAAATGAGCAGTCATTAATCAGGAGAATACAGAGATCATATTATCTCACCATTTTCATCCCCTATTAAGAAGGTCCGTTAGGTGCAGATGGTAACGCAGGCAAGGTAAGCCAAAAAAAAAAGAAAGGGTTCCAGCAATATACAGGAGAAAAATTGAATGGATTTGCGTGAAGAAATATCCACCACACCAAACAGTCAACGGCGTCGTTGAATCGTCGGATATTAACGTCGCCCATTAAACAAACTGCACACAAAACCTCAAGAAGCAAATCCCCAGTTAATCGTTTCTTTTACTGGTACCGATGCAATGGCACATCTCGAATCAAAAGTAGGTAACTCGTTCATAATACGAGTAAGGCCCATACACGTCGTATCGACGACCAAACATTCGTAATTCCTGGCTGAATTCATTACAAAATTACAATAAAAACCTAATCCACCGAACACGTGGGCCATCCACGTTTTATACATAGTATGTATCGTATGGCCACCAAAAACCAGTTGGTAATTTACTTATTCGTGGGTGAATCTTGGCGATGACACAGTTCTGGCAGCTGTTCAGCCACGGGCTAACCCCTCCCTGTCCCCATTCTGTCTCTTTTCTCCTTTATTCATTTTTTATCCACTTTGAAAAAAAAAAAAAAAAAAAAAAACACGAAGAATGAAAGGCAAGAGTACAAAAAGAAAGAAATAGGACATAGTAGTTAGGAGTAAGTTATATGCAAAGTAGATAAATATGGAAAAACAACGACATATTAGTGGCGGTTGTGGATCTCGCGTAACTACACTCGCATACGGATGTTCTTCCCAGAAATTTAATTGTTACTCGTTTTAGCATTTAAACGATTTCGTGATTTATATTAAATAATACGCGGAGACAATACCACATGTTGGTGTATAACGACATATAGCGGGGCCCAAAAAAAAAAAAAAAAAAAAAGCATCTTCCGATTTAGTAAGTGGCAACATCCCACTTCATTTTGAGATTTTCTACCGCGGTACCTACATTTGATGCAATTAAACGCCGAGAAAAAAAGTCACACGAGCCAAACAGAGAGGCAGAGTAAAGGATGGAACATATGATCCATTATTCTACACGGCAGATACATTAGGGGATCGGTGAGATGAAAATGATGAAAGATGGTTCTATCGTATACGTAATAGAAGCTATACGGGTTCGAAATACGAAAACCTGGCCCAGTCACATTATGGCCGTCTGGCTGTTCATTGAACCACAATTTTACAAGGAGCCAATTTGGAAGAAAACATTTACGAAAGAAAGAGCTTTCGGGCTTTCGTTACAAATCGCATATATGTACGAATTTCACCAACCGGTAGTCCGAAAAATATTTCGTCGAAGTTGAAACGGATGGCCAGTATTTTTTTCTACCATTTCATATTTTAGACCTTGTTCGGCGACGGTGAAATGGAGGCAAGTTCTCCCACGAGCTAATTTCACACTTGGTCAATTTAGTTAATTTCTGGTCGCGTTTCAACAAGTTGGCTGGGTTTAAGATTTCAATTATTTTTTTACGTCCGTTTGTTAATTAAGGTAAAAGTGATTAAAAAACGTAGGCGGTTTTTTAATGGAGATATGAAGAGCATGAGCTACCACAGGCACTAAATTAGTCTCAACTGTTCGGTGCTACGATGAAAATTCAAAAACGATGTTCTGCGCAGCTTCAAAAAACTGGCGACATCGAAATGAGAGAAAATTCGAACTGATGTCCTCTCAAGAAGACACAACGGCTATCCAACTTATTTTTTGCAACATCCTTCCCAAAAGAACGTTTTTTATGCCCCTTGATGGAACAAAAGGCAGCAAATTTCGATACAAAGTTAAAAAATTATCTTCTGCACATGCGCACTTGCAACTTGAATTTCTCGCATATCACGATGAATTTTTCGCACAGGTTGATTAATTTCTCGCATAGGTTGACTACTTTCTTAGTTTTTATTATTTTTCACTAGGAACTAATTACTTTTATCGCATTTTCATCGAATATAGGAAGAAAATAAGAAGCCAACGACTTTCACACAAAAATAAATGGAAAAAAGTGACATTTTTTTCAAAAGCTTTTAATATTTTGCAAATTTTTAATAATAAATTGACAAAAATTTACAAATAAAAGTAATTTCATAAGTATTTTCAAATTTGATTAAAAAAAATAAAAAATTATATTTCTTAAAAAAATTTTTAATTTTTTTTTGAGGAGCGGTGTGGAAAGTTTAAAGTAATTTAAAAAAAAAATTATGAAATTGTTGCGAGAGTAATTCAATACTTTTAAATTACCTCAACAAATAAGATAAGTTACAAACATTTATCTTTTATTAGAAATTTCACTTTAGTTATTATGAACAGTTTAAATTATACTTATTTCTATTTCTTAATATAATGATACCTAATGTCCATAGCAACTAGTATGGACCCTAACGTCTCTACTCGACTTCAGGTTTAGGAATGACCATGTCTTCAAAATGAAGACATGACATTACTTTTGTTTTCTTTGTTTCAATCAAAAGATGGCCGACCAAAGAGGTGGCGTGATACGGAACATCCGCCAAATATGATGACACTTCATTGTCAGCATATCTGGTGGTGTCCGTTCGTGAGAAGCTAGGTAAAATATAGACAGCTATTATTCCGAGAATTAGGAATAATAGTTGTCTATAATTTGTTCGACACGTTTTTGTAGACAAACTGAATCGTCTGCAAAAACGGGACGGAACAAAGGTCCCTGGGCAAAAGAAAGCCCGAAGCTCCTGCTTCGCTAAATTTTGTGTCCTTGAAAGTTTACTATTTTAATTTACTATATTTTTAAGTTTAGTCATAATACAATACTAATTTTTTTTTTTACAAAGGTCTCTTAATTTTACTTTGCGGGATTGATCATCATATAAAAAAAAAATTATATTAAAAAAAAATTTTATTTGAGCATTAAAATTTATTTTTGCAAATAGACTTAATTAAGATAATTTGCATAATCAAATTTATTATGCTTTTTTTATATTGTAATATAAAATATGGACTTAGAATTATGGACCATTAACGATGTATTGCTCCCAATGCCAGATCATTTAATTGATTGTGCGCATTGATAGCAACACAATTTATTTTTAAATTTACGTAGACCAATATGGCTACTATGAGTGTTAATAAACTACACCAACCGATTAGTAGTAAATGTACCGTGTTTATTGTATCCTGGTATCCTAGATCAGGGATTTTCAGTTCTGCTGATTTTAGTCTTTCTTCAAGCTTATGAATTGGAGTTATTGGTGAAAGGTAAGGTACGTTGTAATGCCATTTATTATTGTAGGCAATAGACATATTTGGAAATTTGAATGATTGACGCAGACCAAAATCAAGTTCCATTAATTGATATTTCGTCCAAACTAAAGGTAGATGATGTTCAATGAGGACGTCTTTTTCTGGTTCATTTATACAAGGGAATCCAGCTGGGATGATTGTTTCTGCATTGTTTTCTCTCTGTAATTGTTGGATTTCTACTACACATGTAACTGCTAGTAGAGTCGCTCCAGGCCATGAATCATTTATAGTTATGTTTGAAAATAAACCAACGTTGCGATGTTTAGTTTATTCCTGTCATTTTATTTTTGTTGGCATTCCTTGTTTGCTTATCTCCGGAGTTTCTTTTGTCTCACGGAATTCCAATTTTCATCACATACTTTTTAGCAGGTTTAAACTTACGTAGCAGGTATTACTTTTTTGGGAGTAAATTTTATTTTCTTCGCATTAACCTCTCAGACTTGTTAGAAGGATGGGAATTTTTACATTTTTTACTGCCTAGGGGCCTGCCTCTTTTTTGTGGGCATATGGGGCCTCCGGATCGAATGTTTTAGTGGTAACATCGTCCGAAAATTTCACAGACTTTTTTGTTTTTGGTGTTTTCTCTAATTGTGAGTTTGTTATTTAACATTTTTCGACAGATTCTTCTATGTTTGTTGGTGAATCCGTCTGTATATTTTCTACGTTCTCTCTCTGCAACCTTTTTATTCTTTTATCGTTGCTTACCATGTATGCAGGCTTCAATTTGTCGATTGAAATTGTTCGAGGTTTGCCTGCAATGAGTATCACAAAGTTTTTTTCATCTCGTGATACTACTTTGTAAGGACCGGTGTATGGTTTTACCAGTGCAGATCTCATTTTTTCGTCCTTAAAAATACGTGTGAGGTATTGGCCAAGTGTTTCGAGATGTAAATCTTTGGCTGGCCATGACGAGTTGCCTGTTTTAGGTAATTATTGGCGTCATTTCGGATATTTTGCACCATGAATTCAGGGCTAACTTCCTTCGATTCTGTGAGGAAGTCCCCTAGGAGGTGTAGCTCTTTGCCAAATGCTAATTGCGCTGCAGAATGACCTGTATCCATTTGTAGGGCAGATCAAAGCCCTAAGAGGATGGTAGGAAGTACTTCTACCCATCTCTTTGTATCATGTGACATGATAGAGGCTTTGAGAGCTCTATGCCATCTCTCAATTTTGCCACTGGCTTGAGGATGGTAAGCTGTGGTATGACTGTGTTGAACACCAAGCTTATTTGCTAACTCTTTGAAGAGCAAGCTTTCGAATTGGCGACCTTGGTCCATAATTATGACTTCTGGTACGCCATACCTTGCAATCCAGGTGTCGTATAACCTGGCAGCTACAGTTGGAGCTGTCATCTCATATAGAGGAATTGCTTCAGGCCATCGTGTTGCCCTGTATATTATCTTTTACAGGTATATGTGTCCTTGAGATGGTGGCAATGGGCCTACCAAGACCATATGTACAGTTTTAAACCGCTCTGTTTGTTTGAAGGTTTAGAGGGGCAAGTAAGTGTGTCTTCCTACTTTGGATTCTTGACAGTTCAAGCAACTGCGAGCCCATTTGTTGCAGTCAGACTTCATTCGTGGCCATACAAACCTTGCTAAAATTAAATTAACACTACATTTTGGCCCAGCATGTGACAGATTATGTACACTGTTGAAAGCCAACCTGGGATATTTTACTGGTAGAAATGGCCTATTCTTACCTGTACTGATGTCACATGTTAATAAAACATCAGTACCGAGAATTTTTCGCTGTCTCAATTTGAGAGTAGTATCATCATACGATAACAACTCTTGCAATTCTGCATCCTTAAGCTGTGCTTTAGCTATTTGCATAAGGCAATTGGACAGGAGCCGAGATAGCTTCGATTCTACTCAAGGCATCAGCTGGAGTGTTAAGTTCTCCACTTATATACTGAATGTCGGTAGTCAATTGACCAATGTAGTCTAATTGTCGTGCTCTTCTCAGCGATGCAGGTTCTGCTTTTTGTGTAAAGGCATATGTTAGGGGTTTATGGTCAGTATACACAGAAAAACATCTACCCTCTAATTGGTGCCTGAAATGCTTCAACGCAGAAAAAATTACGAGCAATTCCCTATTGTATGTGCTATAGTTCTTTTCTGTTTTTGAGAGCTTCCTCAAGAAGAAAGCTAGCGGTAACTTCTTGTTGTCTTTATCAAGTTCGTACAGGGTTGCACAAATAGCAAAATCAGATGCATCGGTACTCACACATAACGGCAGACTTTTGTCTGGATGAGCCAATAGAGTTGCATTTGCCAGTGTATTTTTGATTTTCTCAAAAGCCTGTTTGGCTTCTTCATTCCATTCGAGTGGAGTCTTATCTTTCTTTTTACTTGTCTTAATTAGTGCAAACAGCTTACTTTGTTCGGCTGCTGCATTCTTCATGCAACGTCTATAGAAGTTCACCATCCCCAAGAAACGCCTAAGTTCAGCGACATTTGAGGGCTTCGGGAAGTTCAATATTGGCTCTACTTTGGTCTTCAAGGGGGAAATGCCTTTGGTCGAGACTTTGTAGCCGAGGAAGTCAATTTCAGTCTTTGCATATAAGCTTTTACCTACGTTGATAGTAGGCCCTGCAGCGTGTATACGCTGTATGACGGCTCTTACATTCTCCACGTACTGTTGCTCACCGCCTTCAGAGCAAATGCAAATATCATCCAAGTATGCATATGCAAACGGAAATCCCCTAAACAGTTCATTGATAAATCTCTGGAAAGTTTGTGCTGAGTTGCAAGTCCAAACGGAATTCGAAGGTATTCGAATAGTCCAAAGGGGGTTATAACTGCTGTCTTTGGTACATCCTGGTCAGCCATAGGAATTTGGTGGAATGCCCAGTTGATGTCTATTTTGGTGAACATCGTTTTACCCTTCATATTCGCCTTGAAGTCCATTATATTGGGTACTGGGTAGTGATCAGGAACTGTTTTGGCATTTAAGGCCCTGTAGTCTCCAACAATTGACCACTCTCCACTTGCTTTTTTGGTCGTGTGGATAGGGGAGCTCCATGAGCTTTTCGAGGGGCAACATACGCCCTCCTCGATGATGCAATGGAAGTACTCCCATGCCACTTTGAGTTTGTCAGGCAGTAACCTTCGTGCTCTAGCATGGCAAGGCGGTCCTTTAGTTTCTATATAATGAACTGTGTCATGTTTATAGGTAGGATGCCTGCGGATTGATGGTTGAGTGACTCCAGGATAGTCAGACAGGATCCGTAAGAGTTGTCCGTCGACTTTGGTACAGCTGGATATGTTTGTGTCCAGTCTATAAGCATGCGTTTTGCCATCCACACAATTATTAGATTCACTATCGATCAAATTGCCCTCTTTGAGGTCAATGATCAGGCCATAATGTGCAAGGAAATCTGCACCCAGGATCGGGTTTGGAACATCAGCAACCGTGAAGGACCACGTCATATTTTTCTTAAGTCCGATGTCAACTTTGCTAGTCTCAAGTCCGTAAGCTTGAAGGTTTTGACCATTCACAGTATGGAGATAGTATTTTGGAGGAAGTACTTTTTGGTTTCTACTTACTGGCAATATACTCAAGTCTGCACCTGAGTCTATCAAGTACCATCTCCTATGAGTCCTGTCCTTAATGAACAGGTGGCATGAGTGTTTTTTGAGGGGTCTTTGGCCGCATAGATAGCCCCTTGTTCTAGTTTGACGCCTCCTTGGTATAGGATTTGCCCCACCATTTGCACCTGTTGTTGCATTTAGTGGCACCTGCGCCAAACCTGTTATGAAAGAAACATTTATCATCCCAATTTCAAGACTGGTTTTTGGGAAATGATATACGTGGGGGAGTTGAACTCTGACCCCTGTTGTTGGAACTTGATCTTCAGTCTGTGGTCCGGGACTGTTGTCCTTTGTTATTGATATTGTTGTTGTTGTTTCTTGATTTAGATCGTTGTCGCCAGCTACTATTGGGCTTCGTTGAGCTTTGGCTTTTATTCAGTTTCATTTCCTCAGTCAACTGAGCTATTTGAGCTCGAAGTTGAGCGATTTCTCCAGTCTCTGTAGACACTGCACCTACCACAGGCTTTGCCCTGGTATATTCTAGCGCATTATCTGCTGATTTTGCAAGGAAGTCCAATTCTGAGGATGTATTTATCACGGTTGAACCTATGGCGGCTAGGCATTGCACAAAACTTTGGGGAAGTTGTTTGCAAAATTGGTTACCTATGACAGAAGGGGCTACGATATTGTCCACCTTCTTTCTTAATTTCGCCATGATGATTGAGGGTTTGTCATCCCCCATCTTCATACCATCCATCACGTCATCGATAATTCGGTTTTTAGTTTTTCCAAACACGTTTTTGATCTTCTTGACAAACCAGGCGTATTTGTCCTCTTCTGTCAAAGGGCATTCCATAATATCCGGAATGTGGCGGATTATCTGTGGGGGCATGCCTCCACAGATGTGGAGATACCGCTGGTTCTGTGTTATATTTTCTGTCATGAACCTGCTTTCCAAGAGAGTCAACCACAAGTCTACCTCATTGGGCAGAAATTCCGGGATCTCTATCCTTTGTCTGTAGAAGTTGGGGTTCTGCCCTGACTGTAATTGCAAAATCTGCATAATCTGCGCCAAGTCTTCAGGTGTCAGCTGTGGCTAACTACTACCTCCCTGTGATGGTTGTGGGTTTTTGGTTAATGGTGGGACCATTGCTGTGTCTTTTTGATGACAAGCGTATTCCACAGAACTACTTCCTTCCTTGCTAGTCGAAAACACTGGCTCCTGTGTTTGTAGGACAAGTGTTTTCAGGTCAGAACTTTGGCTTAAAGTTTGACCACTTCTCAACGTTTTAACTGCTAGTTGTTCTTTATTTATTGCAGTTCCCAGTCGCGCTAATTCTTGGTGTTGAGGGGGCCTTCTTCCAAATTTGGTAAATTCTTGGAGTGTCAAGTTGAAGTTGGGGGGGTTGAGGAATGAGTCCTACCTTCTTCCTCCAGGTCTACTGTCTGGTTTCTCTTTGTTTATATATTTTAAAGAGAGGGGTGTAAATTCCCACTTCAGCAGACTTCACTTCGATGACCTAAAAGGTGTCTTAGTCTGCAAAAAAATATTTTATTTGCTGAGCAAGCGAGTTTCTTGCCAGCGCACCGCGCCAAATTTTTGTAAAAGCGCAACGCACCTCAAGACACCTCACAACGTAGCCAAAAAATCACGTTGGGGTCACCACTGTGGAATACCTTGTTGTGAGAGATATTTTCACCAGAAGGAAATTCTACAGAATTTAAGCGTATTCAGCCACTTCGTAACAAGTACGGGTAAGCCAGAACCAGACCGAACACTGGCGATTTTAGAGCCGGTTTGGGTGGTTTATATACGGCTTATTCACATGCACACAAACACAAGTACGTACGATAATACATACATTGGTGAGAACGGGCAGGTCACATCATCCCCTATCGAGATAAGAGATGGTTGGCCGGTTCGTGTACAAATTGTGACATCATCTTATTGTGTCACAATTCGGTACTCGTACATTACCTGCAAGATGCAGGTAATTACGATCGAACGTATTTTGTGTTGTTTAACGTCATAAGGACAATTATTTGCCTGCCCTTTGAGGCAGCCACTGTTGTCAAGGGGTCCAAGCCCCTTTTCCTCATACCGGTGAGTCCCCACATTTAGCATAGCTTAAGGCTTAAAATATTGTTTCTAAACAGAACTTTGTGGTTTTCAGACTCGCAAATATTTGACAATTACGTCGACCAAATTTCTTTCTTCTCAAAGAATTACGGATGAAAATTCTGGATGAAAATTCTGCGAATACACATTTTGAGAAGAAAGAACTTCATAAACTCTCGAAAAATTGAAAATTCTGTCATTATTTCAAATTTGAAATTCAATGATCAGATTATATTTTTCTGGAAATGATGAGACTGTTTTTCGGGTTATATCTTTATACATACTTAAATTTAAGAAACTATTTTCACCAAAAGTGAAGAATTCTCCCGATATTTCTGATATTTTTAAGACTTCATTCGACGTTTTTATTTTATTTTTAATGTGATAACATTTTTATTTTCTATATGGGATCTGTTTTCGAATTCGATGTTTCTTTATTTTCCTATTTTTTCCACACATCGATAAAATATCGATATTGGTTTACATGCATTTTCCATTTAACATCAAAAAATATAGATTTTTTTATATATCGAATTTTTACAAACCAGATCGATATTTATTTACATGTATTTCTCATTTAACATCGAAATCGAATTTTTATCAATATATTACGTAGCTAAAATATATACTGGAAGAAAATCGGTCAGTGAATCGAGTAGAATCCATCTTGGATTAAAGTCAAATAATATGAAAATGTTATCACATTAATTGTAATCAGCTTCAGCCACTGATACTGACCACTAGTTTTATCAAGAGGACGAAAAATTAATCGGTTTATCTCAAAATAATTTGTAAAAATCATGTCGGTACCATATGCGATAACTAATTTTAAAACAGACTAATAGGGGAACAAGTTTCAAGCAACTCCACCTTCACAAAGAAATGAAAAAAAAAAAAACCTCCACCACCTACTATCTGTCTTTAATCACCTCAAAAAAGTGTTGCTTCGGATAATTGACCTTTCAATGGCTTTTTAAGGTACTTAATTTCATCGCATTCTCGGTTTTTAAAATCATAACCGATTTTCTTCACAAACGAATTACTTGAAAATTATCAACTTATTCGGCGCCAAACAGACGGAACTTACGAAAGATTTGATAGGAGTTTAAAAACAAATGAGGTGTTTAAAAACTAGGGAATGATTTCGAAGCACGATTTTTTTCAATCATCAGTTCACAAAGTTTCCAGACAGCCTAATTTTCTTCTAATACTTTTAAAATATTGACGTAATATTGACTGGATTTACGTGAATTCTTTCAGCCACTACAAAAAGTAGTGAAGAAAGATTGAAAAATCGTAACTTCTGATTTTACGAAAAACGTATCGCCGAATTACACCAATTACGCGAAGGGTTCTGATTTAATTCGTTTTCAAAGTCGACTCGCCCAACAAACTCATTTTTCTTCGACTTGCAGAGTGCAGAGTCGCATCACTACGACGAATTCTGTATTTCATGACAGCTTGGATATCTACAGCAATAATTTTTTAGTGGCCACTTTACGATTCACCGACTTTTAGAAAAATTTCATCAAGTATTAGGCTAATCCAATCAGAATAAAATTTCCAAATTTAGGCATGATAAATAAATCACAACCTTGTTTACTTGCATTAATCTTTCGAATGAAGCATTAAATGAACGAGACCGAGATCGAGATGCATCATGGAACTAGTTCACAAAGACTTCATTAACAAATCGAGGTAAAACAAAGCCCCCCCCCCCAAAAAAAAAAAAAAAAAAAAAACTTAACGCCAGTGAGAAATAGAAAGTCTAATACAATAATAAAAAACAGCTGATCACAAGTCATGAACCTATCTTCTACATGCGAAATAAGTTAATCTACAGTAGGTACGTACACACATAAAGAATAATGTAGAATAACGTAAAATTTGTAAACAGGTGTAAAACAATTGATGAAAATTTAATAAAAAATAACCTATAATTGCAAAATTTTTATAATTAGTTTTTCTATTCTAATAAGCGACAGCCAGTTTCAATTCAACCTACACGGTTCCAATAGTACCTAATAACGGATGTTGTTGTTTTTTTATTTATTTTTTTTCACAGTACTTATTCTAGAACTCGTTTTTTGCATCATAATAAAGCGGTCTCAGACACAACTCACGATCGAGAATTTAATGGGTCAACTTAGTTAATTCGCGTGTATAGGTCTGTTCAATATACCAATAATTTCTTCCTTTTTTAGAAGTCGGTTAAAAAAGTAACAATTAGTCCTTTAACAAGCTGAATTTAGACACAGTGATAAATTTTCCGACCAGATTTGGTGAGTAGGTTCTGATCTTCAAGCATATACATACGACAGATACGACATTCCAGAGTTTTACAATAGAAAAGAGTGTCGTGAACATCTACACCAACTACGTGTATACCGGAGTACAAAACACCTCACATCAATCTATCAGATTCTTCGGTATGAGGTATTTTCTCCGGCAGTATTTATAAACAAATATACCAAGATTTTTTTTCACTAATCAGATTTTTGGAAAGTATTATACGTGGTTGTTGTAGCGCTGTCTATTGTCAAGACACCAAACTACCTGCCTTGTGAGCTCCATAAAGGCAGGTATAAACTTGTATCATTTTGTCATGTCATATCATCGGTGCATATCATATAATACGCACCAATGATACCACCCTAATTTCATGAGAGCTTGTTTAAGATCGTATTCTACTGAAAATTTTGCAATCTCAGGTAACGCCTTTCAATGTGGTGGCAGAATACTGACATCGAATGGAAAAGGTGCATATTTTATCATCGTATCATTTTTTGATACAGTACAAAATTTCAGACCTTGTACATGTACACATTGAGATGATTTGATGATATGATATGGAAGAATAATACAAATGTGTACCAACCTCAATATACATATCATCGAAGGTTCTGATTATTTTCTTCCAAAGATATAAGAGCATTCGTATCCCAACTAGAAAGCCTCTAAGACAAGTACGCACATAAAATATAAGTAATTTTGTTTTTGGGCCACAATTATCAATTTAAATTCAATATTCCACTGCAAAATTCTTTTCACTTATTTAAATAATTTATTTCATGTAGGTAATAGAAATGATTCATAATTGGTAAAAATGATTTTGTGTTCAGCCACTGCCCCATCAAAAACATATAGATGCAAAACAAAATTCATCAAAATAGGACAGAAAATGGCGTATGCGTCTATTCAGGTTAGAGGTCCTTCGTCCCAACCTCTTTTCATCAAAAATACTATTATATTGGGTTGCAGCACAGCCTGGCAATCATTGGATGCAGATAGTATAAAGCAGGACCACTTTGGTGCTGCATGGTGCAATTGTATATGTGGTAATAAGTAAGAAGACCGTACTTTGGATACTATTTTGCCTATACCATCTAAAATTTAGAAGAGCATGAGCCACATATAGCTGAACAGTGTGTGCGATATACATTTACCGTGAAATACCTTTACAAGAGCAATCTATCTACTGCAGTGTGCTTTGAGGAATGAACTACACTGTGCTGCATTCCACAAACTATAATAAACTATATTGTATATACATTTATTCCATTTCCAAAACACTCTAAACCATTCAAGCAGCCTCAAGAGAGCAAATAATCCTTTCAGAGGACCATTAATTATTCACAATGACTATCTACTAACATCAGTGAAAAATATTGCATAGGAAGGTTATAATAATATTAGCTGCATCATACAACATTTATCTGTGAGTATCTGGTGATACACTTACTAGTTTCACAACACTACCTGAGAATAAAATTGTTAATACTGCTGCAGCTGATGCACTATGCAGTTATCCAGACACTGCGGCTAATAACACCAATTAAAATTGCTTGCGTCTTACACAAATCATTTATGCTTAGGTTGACAAATGCAGTAGATAGTGTGCAGTAGTTTTCCTTTCCAATAAGACTACATACGTCATCAAGTTTTTTGAGTTTACAGTTTAAAAAATCGACATGGAACAAAAACCTATAAGGGCATAACCCTAGCCCCATAGGAGTGGAACTGGGAAGTAACTGTCAACAGAAAGTGTACAGAATGAAACTTCAAACGAAGCACTTGTCTCCATATCCAACATAGTCAAAAAAATGAATCAATTGAAAGACGCTTAAGAAACACTTATATAATAGTATAATAAGTAAGGTAAGGCTGTCAAGCTGAATAGCAAAGCTTAAGCTTTTGGCTTGCCCTTTAATAAATATAGCTTCAGCTTTCGGCACGGAAACACCAAAATTCTGAAATGGAAACGAAATTAGAAACAATTAACTATATTAGTTTTCAGACCAATAACAAAAACATAATGGAAGCGGAATGATGAATTTCATTTCCATTTCTCACCTAATTAATTTTTGATCTGTGAGAAAAAATAAAAAAAAATATTGATAATCTTTGAGATATATCGAAAAAATATAGATATATCAATATTTAAACGAGATTTGAAAAATTTTAAATCAAGAAAAATTTTTTTTTGAATGGAAGTGGAATCTGAAAAGGAAACTGAATGAAAAAGTATATTAAAATCAGGAAACGTAACGGAAATGGAAACCAAAACGATGTAAACGGAAACAAAAATAACTAACACTATGGTAAATTTCAGACACTTAACTAAGGGAAACAAAATGAAAAAACATAGCGTTTCTAAATCCCTGTTCAAAATACGTCTTTTTATCGGCTCTCAGCTTTTGGCTTTCAGCTACCTTGACAGCCCAGACACGTAAGGTACACATACTGCAAATCGATCATTAGTAAAAATTACCATTTTTTGGACGTCAACCACACAACTGAAAAATGGACAACTTGAAACTTCGCAGCGATCCGTCAGAGAGTGACATCATTTTCAGTAACGCATAGACATATACCCACTTGAACTACTGTTAATTCATGAACAGTGACTAAATTAACGAGTCATTCTAGCCAATTCGTTGGTCTCGAATCAAATCGGACTCTTGCGAGTCGACTCGGTCCAGAACAAATCATTACCGTTAACACGAAAAATATGCTTCCAAACATCATTAATTGCAGTTATAAATTTATAATTTTTCAATTTCGACGTACGTATATCGCTACATTATCGTTAATTCGAATACGAAAGCGATGAACGTATATCAAACAGCACACCTAAGTCACGTAACTTGAGGTCATCAAGACATCATGAGCAATAACATTTATCTCGTGATTTTTCATTTTTTATGATCGAGCCCGAAGGAATCTAACACGAAAATATCTTAAATGACTCTAACTATTCGCTACTAGCTACTAGCTACTAAAATTACGAAAATCAAAATGGAGTGCAAAAGAATTTCGGTGGACACCTTGTTCAAGCCAACAATCCATCGTTGACCATTCCTACAGGTAATTAATATTAGTATTTCACGATTGTATCCACCGAAACACGACTGCAATAGTACCGCATTCAATCGTAACCCCACCATATCAAATTCGGCCTCGGTGAAAAAGGCGTGAATAATCAGTTCAGAAAAAAAAAACAAAAAAAACACAGAACTAATTCATGCGAATTTAATTCCCGAAAATTCCCAATATTTTTTGAAAGTGTAAATCCCACTGAGAATTTTTAGTGAAAATGAATAGGCCAGTGGCGGTCGGTGGGACGAAAAAGCGAGTGTCTGCACAAAAGATTGGGATGATATGATGAGTAAATTTTTTACCATGAGAAAGTGAGAAAAAAGTGAGAAAAAAGCGAAAACTTTATTCCTGGCAGATTTTAGGGTGGGCACCGACCTATCTGTTAATACTGAAGACCAATACTGGTGAGTGGGCTACTAATAAAATTACTAATACAATATTACTATGAACTCATATTCGAGATTTTCACATTTTTGACTACCCCCATCAATTTCCATGCGGCAAAACTCCAAGAAATTACTAAAATAGGCAAAATGGGCGCTGATCTGCTGATGAGATGTTATGTGATGAGATGTACGAATTTCAAATGAGAACATTTGCAATGTGTGTACTGATGCAATGCATTAGCGCCTTGGTGATTCAGGTTAAGATCATGGCACCGATGCATTGCAAAAGAAAACATTTGGGCACTAATGAAATACATTAAATATATTATACATCGTTTCCTTGGTACCTAAAACACTGGTACTGATGAATTACAAAAGATAACATCTGAGCATCGATACAATACAACAGCCTTCAAGTTTCACACGGAAGTTCAGCTTCAGGCTCAGGCAGTCAGCTCTGAATATAGTAGTTGTAGAACGCCTATACCCTGTACAATATAGCTACATACCTACATGTAGATGTAACTGTAGACTATACGTATACAGATTATGTAGGCCATAATCAATTCTATCCAAAGCCAGATTCACTTACCAAGCTGCGAATTGAAAATCGCAACGTCGCAAATTAATATCCGAAGGACCTTTTTTGACAAAACTTGTTTTTTTAGTCAATTTTCAAATTCTTTATTCTCAAAAATGCAATTATTCGTCGAATTTCATTTTTCCTCAAGTTAGGCTTGAATATATGCTGAAAAAGTGAAGCGGGCAACTGCATTGAGGAACCGATTTTCATTCCACTTCATGGCCTGATAAGTAAAGTTGGCTTTGCCCTATCCTATACCTACCGTAAGAATAAAAATATTGTGAATAAGCGTTTTCATTTTACAGGTTTAAACTTCCAGAAATTTCAATTTATTATAAGTCATAACTGAAAGTTACCTTTTCACAAGATGCAAGATGCACTCCTTTTAGAGTATTTACTCTCTTTTTGCGCAAAAAATAAAGAAAAAAAAGAGAACTCTCTCTTAAGGTTCAAAAAGGGCACTTTACTCTCTTTTTGTTTTCTACGTACTACTAGTATCCAAACTTTCACCGAAAACTATTTTTTCGTACACTTTCTTCCTACTTTTTTTCTTCTGCGACACTAAAAAGTTACTTGATGACCGTTTTCTTCTGTTTTCCCTTTGTTATTTTTGTAATTTACTCTTTTCCTTTGAAAATAATCAGTACAACCTGCTTTTAAATCAACTAGGACCGAATGCAAGAGCGATACTTAAGTAATTCTTACATTTTTCCATTATCAATTATATCTATTCAACATATACAGATATACCCTCGTTCAGATAAGTAATTCTTAAAGTTGATACTTAAGTGTCGTTCTTGCATTCGGACACAGTATAGTCCATTCAACCAAGAAAAGGTAACCCAAGTATGGAAAAAAACGAAACATTGACAGTCACCATTAAAAGTCATTATCAATGTTTTTTCTTTCATTAAGAGTAAATTCAAGGGCGTAGATAAAAGGAGGGTCCTGGGGATCTGAACGCCCCTTAGCCATAAAGAAAAAGGCTTGACCTCTCTAAAAATTGTGTTTTGATCAGTTTTGGTGATATTATGTTGTGGGTTTGGGGTTAGAAGAGACCACCGAGAACGTGTGGACCTTCTAACGACGAAGCTATACATACACGCCCTTATGTACATTTTTAAAACAATGTTTGGATTATCCATTTCTCAAGTTGAACGGACTGCATAATTAATTATACTTCAAACTTTAATTTGTTCATTATTTTCACTTTTCATTCAGTTTTTGTACAATTTCCTTAAAATTCAGTATTTTCAGTATCACTTGAAAACATTAGACACGACTGTCGAGAAAACAACAACAGCAACGACTCACACTAGCGATAACAAAGTCGATTAGGTCATTAGGTACCTGTTTCGATGACTCGATCCGAACGTTGTCCAAATGGCGCATACGCAAAACTATCGTTCACCGATCACTTTCGCCAGCTAACGCATAAAATTCTTCAACAACCCGACGAGTGTGACTGTGATTATATTATTCACCACAAAAATAGCAGAGGTAACGATGTTGAAAACACGAAAAGAAAAAAAAAAGGCACACAAAAGCACGTCAAATTACCACCGGTTACACAAAGACTAGAGAGGAAGGAACCAATACACACATATATGCACACATTCACGTAAAAACACAACCGAAACACGAAATCTTTACAAAAATCGACACACAACGAAGGCATACAATAATATGGAAAAAAAAGAAAATAAAAAAGAAAAAACGGACTACATTCGCCGGGAATGAAAACGAGAAAAAGAAATAGCAATACAGCTAAATACACGCGAGATTAGCGAAGAAATTTAACCGAAATGATTAGAAAAGAGAAAAAATTCGAATACGAATACATTACTCATCGAATTACTAATACAGCCGAGCTGGAGATAGTTACAATAAATAGCGAAAACTCTACTCATTTAAGTTGTCATCTTCTCTACGTTAACAAAATATGATGTCGTATGTGCGTCGTCGAGACGATGTTTCTTTTCTAACCGGCAAAAAATGTGGCAAACATTATTCGACCAGGAACGATACACGAAAACGCCATTACCTTCGGTAAGACGAAACACCACGCTACTGAAGAAAGAACAGCACATTCAACATTGAAATGCCGAAGTCTATGCGGTGTGTGAACGCCAAGTCACATTTTCATAACGTGCTGCTGCTGCCGCCGCCGACGCCGCCGTCGTTGCCGTTGCTGTTGCTGTTGTTGTCGGCGATGCAGCCGCTACCACCGCACCACACCGACGTACTCATCGAATCTCGATCACGATTCAGTGTTGCCACGAATGGTAACATCGATAAAATTACTTATTTATTAATTACGAATTCTGTGGAAGTTCCTTAGGAATTCACATTATTCGCAGTTTTCCTAATTATAATGATGCGAATTATCAATTAATGGAAGCAGGAACGAAGAACCAATTGAAAAAGAATCTGTATTGGCCCAAAATTCCTAAATATAGACATGCAGTAATGAGGGCCCGAAAATCGAACCAATTTAAAAAAAAAAAAGAACGCTCGAAACTTGACTCATCAATACATATTTTCTTCGTCGTACAAAAAGAAACATACAAATATTGTTGAAAAACTTTGAATATTAATATGAGTAGCCTACAGACTTCGCTCAACTATCATTATAAATTAAAATTTATCTCCATGCTGACCTAATTTTTACAGTAACGTGTATTATCAGTCATTATTATCAATATCCAAATTATCAAACAACTAATCAACAACCTTCAAATTATTTGTTTAAGACCCTTTTTCAGTGGATCTCCATCTACCAACTGGATTTGTATTCTAATTGAAATATTTATTTTCTTTTGCCCCAAGCTTTTATTTTGTGATACAAGAATAAATAATTTAAGTAGGTCATGAGAAATTATTTTTCTACTTTTTAGAGTGCCAAGTTAAATAAAAGCATATTTTTAAATTTCTTTTTTATTTATTCTATTTTTGACTTTTTAGGAAAAGAAAAAGGTACAGGTAATTTGATGTACATCTTAATTTCAATAGTATTTTACATATAATTCACGTTTAACATCTAGGACCATATTCAAAAACATCACTTTAACCTCCCATCACTTAAACTTCACTTGAAAATGACTTTGGCACAATTTTGTATTTAAGAGTGTGGTAACATTTTATTTTTAAATTGGAACTCTCATAAGAAACACAATATTCCCACATTTTTAAGAACAAAATTGTGCAAAAAACTTTTTTAAAGTGAAATTTAAGTGAAGTGAGGTTAAAGTGACATTTGTGAATATCAGTGTTGCCAGGTTAGGCAATAAATTACTGAATGGGCAATTTTGGAAACCCATCGGGTGCCTAAAAATGTCCACAGGCAAGTAGGCTCTTACATGGGCAATTTCAAACAATTTAAGCGACGCCACTAGGAGTGTTCGATGTCATTTTTTTGTTAAATTTTCCACCAATTATCGATATATATCGATACAAACAACATAGCTTTCTCATGACACATTAAAATATCAATATTTCATTCAACATTGATAAAACAGTTATGAGGAAATCTATGTATTTGTTAACACAGTATCAATAGTTGAGGGTAAAATATATCAAAGAACATGATAATGATAAGGTTTTAAATTCATATTTACTTACTTCATATCTAACTTTGCATAAAAGGCGATCAAAGAAGAAATTCATTGTACTTTATAATAATATCATAAAGGGAAAATAGGTGGCCTCGGTTATTTTTTGAATTAAATACAGTTAAGCGATCCTGGTGATTTTTGGAGACAGTTTCGGCGCTTTTCAGTGTCAAAAACCTAGCAACACTGGTGAATATGGGCCCTAATCTATCGACTTTTTTGACGATTCACAATTCAAATCGAATGAGAGATTCATCGCCTTAAGAAATCAGTAATCAATATTAAAATAACAATTAAATAATAACAGAAACAGACTGACTAGTGACATACTGAACAGATGATTCACAGCAGTTAAATTTTAGGACCCGACATCAGTGCAACCAACAGTGCACACATAAAACTCTTTGACGTTGTCCTCTTATCAGTTATCACCTTTATTCTCCATATGTCTTAACATTTTTAAGAATTGCATGATATTTTAGTGAAGTTGACGAGACAATCGCGACAGTACATTTGTTGTTTTCTAGTTTTACAGTTTATCTTATTTAATTATTTTGCTAGTTTGTTCGTTAATTCCGGATTCGTCGCCATTAAATTAATTATAATTCGTCGCCGTTAAATTAATTAAGATTCAGCGACAAATCGAAGAGAATCCATCTACAAATTAAGGAATTCTCTTCAATTTGTTGACACATAGGAAATCTTTACTTACTTCTCCCAATTATGTCAATTGACTGTATTTTAAATTTTTCATGATTCATAAATGATATTATGGAAAACAATTTGATAAATAAATAAAAAAATGATTTCAAAAAGAATTTGATAAAGAAAAACACACACATCGAAATTATAAAGGTTGTTGTTAAGTAGCGCTACCTGTGAACTGGCGCGCTGGAACTAGGCAAAGTCAGTTAAATAAAAGTGTTTAAAAAAAAAGAACCTCGAAAGAGAAAACTTATAGCCTTTCACACACTTCAATAATTTCTGATCTTACTAATTTAATCTTTATATCCCATTTTTATTGTTATTTTTTTACATCATTATCGATCACGATTCAGTGTTGCCACAAATGGTAACATCAACTAAATTATCTATTTTTATCATTTCTGAATTCTGCATGAATTCGAATTCCTTTTGTCAGCGTTGTACCAAAGGATTTCACATTATTCCACAGCTTTCTCAATAATGGTGCGAATTATTAATTAATAAGGCAAGAATGAAGAACGTCAGATAAAAAAAATCTCTATTGACTCAAAATCCATGAAAATAATAAGAATACGAAACAGTAAACCAGTGACGCCGTGAAGGCATTGTTTAGAGGGAGAGGGAAAAACTAATGAAAATTCCAACTCAAATTTTTTGAAACTTCGATCTGAAAATGAAATTTTCAAACTAGTATACGTATTTATCTAAATGGCCATGTATGATCGGAGCCTCAGAGAAGAAATTTGGACTGAGGGGAGAAAACGATTATGGACTCTTTAAAAATTCAAAAAATTCGCATATGTGTTTAGTGACATATCTAGAATTAAATGATGGGAGGTTTTTCTTTGCTGATTATAATAAACTTATGATAGAAATATCGCTAGCGGAGGGAGCGAAATTGTTTTGATGTTTTTCAAAAAAAATCTACTCCCTTTTTTTTTTTCTTTAAATTCTGGGGTCCAAATATACCGGGCCCAGGGGATATTCCCCCTTCACCTCACCCTCTCCTAACCTGAATATGATAAAATTTATCATAAAATCAATTAAGATGCATCCATACTAATTCAGTTCCTATATAAGTTCAATTCATCAACAATTTTTTTCATAGTGTATATATAGACACGTGAAGGAAAATCCTCCTCTTACCGGATTTCAGCACCACCTCCTCAAATAATTTTTCATCAGATTTCGTATAAAATATAAAAGTACGTAGGTACGTATTGTAGACATTGTAGACTATATATCGCCAGTTCCTTGGCATTAAAGTCAAATTGAGAAAATGTTGGAAATTTACTAATGATATCAGTTTGAATATATTCAAATTTTTATGCTGTATTTGTGTTTAAAAAAATTACGATTTTCCCAATTGTCCAAGAAATATCCAACTTACCAACTTTTCCAAGACTTCCAGGAGGACAATCTGCCCCCCCTTTTCCCCTTAACTCCGTCCCTGTATACCACTAATAATCCAAGAAAATATTCACTGAAGAAAATACGTTAAATTTTGATTTTAGGAGATCCCATAAAAAACGTGAATATCTATTAGAAACAGTAAGAACACGCAAAGGCCAAGTTTAATAATATATGGCCATTGTTTTAATTAAGCTCAGTTTTATTTAAGAAATTTTGGACATAGTCTTAATTAGCTATAACCTAAAAAATTATAACATGTTTATGTTTTCCACTACAGTGAAGTATTTGGATAACTCAACATTCAGATGGCGGAGAAAGGATTCTTAACAAACAAAAAAACATAGAATTTTGACTATTAATTTTTTTCGACATGTGATTTTTGCATAGAAATAAATTCTGCTGGGAAGGCGGTTGAACCGCTAACTACATCACCACTCTACGACCTCTTCCACCATTTCAAACTTTTAATATTGTTGATTTACTTGTTTTTTCAGCAAATACAATGTTAATGAAACGATTAATATACGAATTATATTCTGCCTTAATAAACTTCGTGTATACTATATGTAAAAGCTTTTAGTCATATTAATAGTATAGTCTTCAAAATTTAGGAAAAACAGTCGATTAGAAAATGCGTTGGAAATGTGGTATCTTTATTTTACATACTTTTATTGCAGTTACTAATGCAACAAAATATGACATAGTTCTGGTACTAAAATCTAGAAGTGCTCAAATCAGACTTTGTTTTGATCAATTATTCCTTATCAACGTGCTTGCTTTTTCCGTACAAACTTCGCTCTTCAACCATCACTATGGCGTTTTAGTATCGACATGACCCTAAATACGAAGTATTACGGGTTCAAGTCCAGTTAAGGGTACAATTTTTTTTTTTTTCAAATTATAAAAGCGTATATTTTTAAAACTCCGTTTTAACCTAAATTTATTGTCAAATTTTACTCCATTGGCAGTAGACAGTAAGATATTTATCAAAAGAGGAGAAAAAAAAAGAAATAGAAAATTTTAATATCCTGAGAGTTCAAAATAATCATAATTTTTATCATTTAGAATATTCCAAATGGTGAAAGTAGACCATATTCAAATGTGTATAAATGAGAACGAGAATTTCGTGCAAAGTTAATAAAATTTTATTACCAATTTCTAAATATCTCAGTCGTTGTAAAACCTGTCAAAAGCAAAACATACAGTAAAACATTTTCCCAATTTTTATTCATAATAAAAAAAAAAAAAAAAATAAATTCCAAATACTCTAAAAAATATTAAACAATGATCGATAGTTGTCGATATCTGACAAGTATATCGATCTACCGATATTTTATTGCTAATTTCAGGTAAAAAAATTACAAAAAACTCCAGACAATTACCGATATCTTCAACAAAAATATCGATCTATAAATGTTTCGTTGCTAGAAATCGATTTTCCAGGAATTTTTTGTTTTCCAGTTCTCTCAAAAACTATTAAACCAATAGGCTTAAACTCCTATAAGATCATATCAGTCAGATTCTGTAAATCGTTATGAGCATAGCTAGAAAGAGCGGTATGAAAAAAAAAAAAACGTATTTCACATTGTTTAACAAAATGGTTAGGCATATAGTCACGTTAGTTAGGGTGTTCATAATAGTAATTACAGCTCTGTAATTCAATATAACGAACTTTTTCGTTATTTTCAACATAAAAGTTTGTTATTGGAGCTCGTAACGTCGAGGAGGTGTCGTTATAGTTAAAAATCTTAACGAGGGGAAAGCCACCTCTCATTACGACAGAATATATTGAATGTGAATGGGAAAATTTTAATTTTTTTTTACAAGTTAATTATTTAAACTTTTTTGTGAAATTTTGAAAAATTTTGAAAATTTTGAAACATACAAATACTAGTGGAGGGGATTAAAAAAAAATGTAGGACCAACATGTTCCTTGAAAATAGGCCTAATGGAAAATGACAAACTTACATGCTTTCTAGGCTAGGTATTGTGATTTTAAAGGTGATTCTTAAAATTAAAAGTAGGCCTAAATTATTTCTTAAAATATACGGGCCTATTTCTTAAAATACGTAGGCGTAAAATAACAAACTTATTTATGCTGTTTAGGCAAGGTACTGTGATTGTAGAGGTGATTTTTTAAATTAAATGTAAATAGACCTAACTTATTTCTTAAAAAATGTCGACTTAATATATTTCTTGAAATATGTAGGGCTAACATATTTCTTATAGTATGAAGACCTAATGGAAAATGACAAATTTATGTGCGATTTATGCTACGTATTGTAATTTTAAAGGTGATTTTATAAATTAAATGTAAGTCCAACATATTTTTTTAATGTTGGCCCAATGGAAAATGACAAACTTGTGTGCTGTTTAGACTAAAAATTGTGACTTGAAGGTGATTTTTCAAATTAAACTTAAGCATAAGATATTTATTCAATTCAGGCCTAATGGAAAATGACAAACTTTTAAGCTGTTTAGACTAGGTATTATGATTTTAAAGGTGATTTTTCAAATTAACCTAAGGCCTAAGATTTTTATGCAACATATGTCTAATGAAAAATGATGAACTTTTATACTATTTAGACTAGGTATTGAGTTTTTAAAGGAGATTTTTCGAATTAAACGTAGGCTTAAGATATTCATTCGATTTAGGCACAATGAAAAATGAACCTTTCTACTGTTTATCGTGATTAAAGGTAATTTTTTGAATTAAATGTGGGCCTAGCATATTTATCAAACTTCCTAATGGAAAAAGGCCTTTTGGGCCATTAATTCTGATTAAAGGTGATTTTTGGAAATAAAAGTAGGGTTAACATATTCATAAAAATAACTTAGGTCTAATGGATCGTGAACTTTGATGCTGTTTATCATGATTAAATGTGATTTTTCAAATCAAACGTAGGTTTATTATATTTATTGAAAAATGAAACTTTTATAAGCTGTTTATTTTAAGTACCTGGTTCATAAAAAACCCGAATGGGGAAAATAGAAAATTTTTTACAGAATTAAAAAAAAAAAAAAAACTGAATAAAAAATTTAAAAATAAATGATATGTATCGAAGGTCGGTACATTAAAAAATAACACATTAATAAAATTCAATAATAGAAGCTGATTTCAAAATTTAAATTATGAACTATCAATAGGTATTCAAGATCAAATATCAGACATTTTCTATATGTACTTAGAGTTTATCATTAATTACAGAATTTGATAATAACATGCAGATTGCAGCCTTAAAAAAATGAGTGAGTTAGTATGTTAGCAATACTCGAGGTAGTTATGTATAAATATCTTTATGTGCATGAAGAATTATCAATGAGAAAATATGAATTCTCCAGGAACTATTGTGGGTATACATAACTTTGCTTAGTTGTCCAATCCATTAAATATTTTAATTTTCCTACAGAGAATCTGTAACAATATATTTCTACCTGATAACTCTCATACTCATATATCCTCACACAAACAAACCATCAACCACCCTGTATAACACATTCCATTAAATCATGTGGACATAACAAAGGCGCCACATAGGAATGCAATTGCACCATACCTATCAGTCTCTCACTCACACACACATTCCTGACATGTGCTATATTTGCCTCCAGCCTTCAAAAGCTTACCAGATTTGCTAACATATTAACTCCTTCTAGACGTATCTTCCAGAATTATCTGAAAGAACTACTCTGTTCAAACTGAATAATTAGATAGGATCATCCATCACCTCATTGGTCAAATATGAAATCATCCCCTAATAGAAATCTCACACCACCTTCATTTCATATTGCATATTAATCCACTACTGAATTTGTGATTAACTTAATTAATCCAATTTTAGCAGTAAATCACTTCTATTATAACCAGGAAATGTTAAGGGGCTCAATCATCTGAGTCTGCAGTGTCAAACTATAAATAGTAATTTTTAATGTACAAATGTTACTTTGAAGTCATTAAAGTGTGTTTACTGTAATTTTGTCAAAGTGTTTCTTGTACATCAGTCATTTTCAGTCTAAATAGCCATCATAGAATCTAGTTTGCAAAGTCAATTGCAAAATTACAAAACAATCAAAAGCAGCTTGGGGCTCAGATCTTTCAAAATTAAATCAATAGATAAATAAATCAAAAAACTATGATCTTAGATCACAATCTTGGATCATTAGATTTCTTTAAAAAAATGATATAATTTTTAGATCTAGATCACATTTTTTAAATAATTTAGATTTTTAGATTCGATCATTTATAATATTATTAAATTATTTATTATTAAATTTTGAGTGAATGCTTGAAGTGAAAAGTCAATAATAGTATTATTTTATAATTTAATTGAATTTTTTTAACCTGTACCAGTTTTCAAGTCTCACTTGATCTGTTGCATAACATTGATCAAAAGTACATTTTCAAAAACACAAATAATTTCCTCAGTTAATTCACACTTATAAATTATAGAAAAATTGATTAAAAATTATCTAATGTATCTTATGATTTAATTTTGTCTATACAATTTTTTCTTTTTTAAACCAATGTTTTTAGAACCACCATTAGCACTGTTTGATACGATTACACTAAATTACACCAACCTACACCAGTAGGGATATTCCACAAATATTCAAGTAAAACTTGGTACAAATTCATATAACATTCCTACATTTGTGGAATCGCCCTCCTGGTATAGGTTGGTGTAAATTGACGTACTCCTATCAAACAGAGCTATTGTCTAAATGTAAGTATTAATCCAAAAATTGATCAGAAATTCCAGCTTGGTACCTCAAAAAGTATCTTTGACAATGTATCACTCAATGATTTGTGAGTAGTTGCTACTAAGCCCCTTTCTGGTCCAAAAATTTACAAGAAACTCGAGCTCAACACCTAAAAAATATATCTCACGATACATTACTCAATAATTTGTGAATTATTGCTTCGAAGCCTCTTTTTGGGAGCTACTTGTACCTCAAAAAATTAGTCTAATTCAAAAATTGACAATAAATTCAAGATTGCCACTTAAATAAACATATTTGAAGATATATCATTCTATCAATAATCAGTGATGAATGTCAAAACAAGTGTGTTATTGAATTTGATAACAAATTTTGATGTTATGGAATTTACACCTTTGTGTAACATTGTGACATTAAGCCAAGTTACAGAATATCATCATTGTTATAAGTATAGCGTTAGATGTGACATCATTCTTGTAATTTGTTTGTACATAATGACCAAAAATTTCTCATTATGCGTTCGTAGTTGGTCCCATATGAGGAATATCTTTCATGACAATTTTAGCCCTATCTTTTTCATAATTTTCTTAAAGTCGTGATCACTAAATTTTTTCCAATAATTTTTCTTCTCCAGTTTTATCAGAAACTACCAAATTAATAGGAATTAAACTTCTATCAGACTTGAACCTATTTAAGGGTAATCTATTGTGAAAGTTTCAATTCCATTACTTTTTTCCTAACCAATGAGTACCAAACTTTTTTCAAACCTGCTTCCAGATGATTACAATTATTTGTAGAAATTTTAGCCTTAAATGTTTTGTAGTTTTCTCAAAACCAAAATTTTTTCCAGCAATTTTCTTCACCAGTTTTCTCAGAAATTAATGAACCGATAGGCACCAAACTTCACTATCTTTTGTGAAAAATTTTAGGTGATATATATGTATATGTATGTATGTATGTATGTATGTATTTATGTATGTATGTATATATATATATATATATATATATATATATATATATATATGTAAGTAATTTTGAATGAAATATGAACAATATCTCGATTGCACTAAAAGAAGTGAAAATATATTTTAAGAATCAGATAATTTACATACTTAGCATCAAACTTATTTCAACTTACCTAAAAGAAGTGAAATACAAAGATTAAAAAGTTCATTACTCGATTACAAAATTACTTAAATCTTAGATTGTCATATTACATAGTTTAGCAGAAAATTACTAGAAAGAAACGTTTTGATCGTCTACATTATCTCGATACATTCGATTCTGCCGTACTATGGAAATGATAAATAGCCAGTTATTTCTAAAATACGTACACGTATTTTACATCCCCATACCTGAGAAAATTACGAAACAAAGGGGAGTAATTTGGAAACATGGAACAAATTTGACTCTTTCTTCTGATAACCAGCATCTACGCGATATATTACATTTGACAAACTTTCAGTTATTTTGAACGGGCCCGTTCTTATTTCATCGAGTTTATTTTTGTTTAACAGATTACCATGATTTACATAGACTAAATCGCCAACTCTATAAGAAATATCTTTTCTCTTGGAGTCAAATTTTTGCTTATTATATTTATGACTTCTCTGGGAATTTTCAAATGCTAATAATCTGTCATTGGTCAGATCTGTTACGTTAGGCATCGGAATATCTTTTGGACATAAATTTACTTTAATATTATTCATTAAATAATTTGGTGAAAATAAGGTTGATGAATGAATAGTATCGTTATATTCTTGAACACATTCTTCTGCTAAAACTGACCAAGGCTTTTTTTTATTTATTTTGTTTTCGTTAACTTTACAGCGTATTCTATTCACCAGAGTTTGATTTAGTCTCTCATTGAGACCGTTGGAGAAAGGACAGTCTACGGCTGTAAAAATTAATTTGATATTGTGTGACTCCAGAAATTCTTTAAATTCTTTTGAATTTATTCCGCCGTATTGATCCGCCAGAAGTGTCTCTATTTTCTGTCCTTCTCTTAAAATTTTACGTATTAAATTTATAAAATCTGTGGCTTTTTGAGTTTTTGATGGTAAAATGTACGCAAAACGTGTGAAATGATCAACTAATAAGTGTAAATATTTTTTTGAAGTATTATTTCCGTTAAAGCCACCTATTGTATCTATTGACATAATCTGAAATGGTTCAGTCGCAGGGCCCAACTGAGATAGAAAACCATAACGAAAAGATGCTCTGGACTTATTTTTAGTACAAATAGCGCAATTCTGACAGAAAGAGGTAATCAGTTTGAAAAAATTTTTACAATAATAAATTGGAATAAGATGGAACGAAAGCTGCTTAGGACCAATATGACCAAATTTTTCATGAACTATCTTTATTATTTTAGTCGCTAAATCTTCTGTTATCAAAATTTTATTTTTACCTCTAATGTTCATGAAGAGTATATTATTTTTTTTTATTACGTTATTTTTTTGGAAATAGTCTCTTGAAAATTTATTTTGGTCCATAGCTATTTCATTAAATTGAATAAAATTTACTATTTTAAGTTCTTTATGCGTTTCAAAATGTTCGAGGACAGGGTTACGCGACAAACAGTCGGCCTCCTGATTCTCGGAACCAGGTAAATACTTTACTGAAAAATCAAACTGAGACAAGTAAAACATAAGCTGACCAAGTTCATTATCAAATTTAGAGTTTACGTTCAGATTCTCAAGCGGTTTATGATCTGAATAAACGACAAATTTCTTTCCAAGAAGCCAATGTTGCCAGAACATTAAGGCCTCTTTAATTGCCAGACACTCCAAAAAAATCGCCTTTTTCTTTTTTTGATAAACATTTAACTTTTTGGAAAAATAAGCGACTGGCCGAAAATTTCCGTCTTTCTGTTTTTGTTTCAGGATTGCACCAAGTCCTTCCAAACTTGCATCAGTGTATAAAACTGTCTCCTTTAAAGGATCATAAATAGCTAAACAAGGACTTGAACATAAATAACTTTTTATCTTTTCGAAACTATTATGGCAGTCTGTTGACCAATTAAAATCTACGTTTTTCTTCAATAAATTGTGTAACGGTTCTAAAATATGTGCAGCCTTTGGAATATATTTCTTATAAAAATTAACCTTCCCTAAAAATTGGCGCACATTCTTTCTATTTTGAGGAATGGGAAAATTCTTGATAGGGAGCACATTATCAAAAACAGGCTTAGTTACGTTATTGCTAATTATGTGGCCTAAATATTTTACGTTATTTTTGGCAAAATTACATTTTAATAGTTTCAATCTAAAACCTTCTTTTTTAATGGCCATAAACAATTTATCAATGTGCTCCAAGTGTTCCTCAAATGTTTTTGAAAAAACTAGAATGTCATCAATATAGTTTACACAAAAATAGTCCAACCCGTTACGTCGGATAATATTTTGTAGGATCCTTTGAAAAATTGCGGGAGATGTTTTAAGGCCAAATGGCAAACATGTCCACTCAAAATGGCCATTTTGTGTGACGAAAGCTGTTTTATAAGAATCTTTTTTGCGTAAGGGAATAGTCCAAAAAGCGGAATTAATATCGAAAGCTGAAAAATAAACACAATCCCTAGTCTTCACAATTAAATCTTCTATTAATGGGAAAGGTTG
Source organism: Ericerus pela (assembly GCA_011428145.1). Classification (NCBI taxonomy): domain Eukaryota; kingdom Metazoa; phylum Arthropoda; class Insecta; order Hemiptera; family Coccidae; genus Ericerus; species Ericerus pela. Next base: position 1,298,073 of record WOFM01000403.1, read on the forward strand.
ACTTTCAGGTACAATAAGCTTATTTAATGCCGTAAAGTCGATACATAATCTGTTCTTCTTTCGAACGCCAAACTCATCTTTTTTAAATGCCAGTGTAACTGGAGCCGCAAAAGGAGATGTAGATTCCTGGATCAGACCATGGTTTAACAACTGGGAAATTTGAGATTCAATTTCCTTCTGATCAATAGGATTACATCTGTACGGCTTGCGAGATACATACCTATGCTCAGTCAATTTAACCGAAGCTTCGTGGTTGTGTACACAACCCGTATCAAATTTGTGTTTCGCAAAAATAGATTTATGTTTTTCAATTAAATAAGTTATTTTATTCTTTTGGTAATTATTTAAATGATCCAAATTTGCCTCGAATTCATTAATTTTAATAGATTCATTAAAATTTACTGTAAACGGTGCAGACTGAACTACGGTTCCGAGATCAATTTTTTTATTATTATCCATTACGTTAATCTGAGAGATATTCAATTCATGGTCTTGGTGTAACCCAAAATCCTTTATCATATTTAAGCCAATCAAAAAATCATAATCAAAATTAATCGAATTTATCACAAAAACATCTACAAATTTGACGATATCAAAAATTTTTACTTTGATTTTTACGATTCCAAAGACTGAAGCCGTACCACTGACCATTTTAAAATTATTGTTGCAAGAGTTAATTTTTATTTTATTTTTCCTTGCAAATTTATAGTTTATTAATGAAATATTTGAGCCGGAATCATAAATACCGTTACATAATATAGAATCATTAATTAAAAGACGTAATTGAATCAGTGGTACCGTTACTCGTTTTTTGGCAAGTCATCTGAATTATTGATTTCGGACTCTATCTCCAAATTATTTACAGATTTTACTTTGTTAATTTCATTTTTTTTTTGAGTCCTTAAACCAGCAGACATTTTCCGAGTGAATTCTACCAAATTTCCCTAATTTATCACAAATCGAACATGTTTTTTTTTTAGGAGTAAATTTCTTATAATTAGTAATACCATTAACATTTTGAACAATCGTATTTGTTTTTTTTGACATAGTCGAATTTGCATTCTCAGAAGATGTACGACGAGCAGGGTTATCAGCATCATATTTTTTTAATTTAGAAATTAATAATTTTACCGAAGTTACTGAATTACGATTCAATGAATCTTGAATATGAGCCGGCAAGCCTAACACTATTAAATTCAGTAATACATTTTCAGCGATAAAATGGTCTAGATCTAACATTAATTTTTCTTTTTTTATAACGTATTCTATTAAGGAGCCCGATAAATATCGGAAATTGTAAGCAAATCGGATCGGTTTCCAAGATACGTCACCGAATGTGGCGATAAGATCCTCGTGCCATAGAGCCCAGTCAGCATCAACACCAATTTTCTTTTGGGTACTCAGGAACCAGTCATTCATTGACGTATCTAAGCAAAGGTGAAAAACCTCAATAACTCTGGATCCAACAAGAGAAAACCGAGCTACTTCTTTTTCGAAACTAACAGCCCAAGCAACTACGTTTGAATTCTTGGATGTTAATTTATCGACCAGAAAATGTTTCATTATTTCTTTTAGTGATTCCTGTTTCTCCAGTGACACTACCGGCGCGACAGACGAAGAACCAGTCTCTACCGATGACAAAAAATAATCAGAAAAGACAAAGTTACCGTCATCATCCAGATATGATTTTGCTAGCTCCTCAGACAGGCTAACATTTACAGTGCGATACTGTCCGCGGGCTTTAAGCGCATCTCTGGCAGCTTTCATTGAACCCGTAGCTAACAGCTTGGCATGAATAGTCAGCGATTGAAATTCAGGAGGAAAAGCGTACCACATTTCATCCCCTGGTTTTCTAACTCTTTTTATTCTGATAACAGTAGATTTCCCATCAGCAGCAGCCTCAGCAAGCATGAAAACTTGTAATCGAACTGGCGACATCGCTGATCAAAGAATTAATCTTTGTATTTGTAAGTAATTTTGAATGAAATATGAACAATATCTCGATTGCACTAAAAGAAGTGAAAATATATTTTAAGAATCAGATAATTTACATACTTAGCATCAAACTTATTTCAACTTACCTAAAAGAAGTGAAATACAAAGATTAAAAAGTTCATTACTCGATTACAAAATTACTTAAATCTTAGATTGTCATATTACATAGTTTAGCAGAAAATTACTAGAAAGAAACGTTTTGATCGTCTACATTATCTCGATACATTCGATTCTGCCGTACTATGGAAATGATAAATAGCCAGTTATTTCTAAAATACGTACACGTATTTTACATATATTACTAGAGAGTACCCAATGCTGCTACGCAACAATAATTCACAGATCTATATAAACTCATAAGCTATAAATGTATCTGAATTATCAAATAGTCAGGTGAACAATGGAGAAAAAAAAACTTTAAGTTAGACTAAAACTAAAATACAGGCATAGCTAAATATATCTGTAACTATGGTCAAGTGATAGCCTTAGAGAAGTGGCTTATATAATAACTATAAGATACATAAAAAAAATTAGGTCAAAATGGAAAAATGGTACCAATCGTTTTCTTTTCTCATGAAACGGATAATTTTCATCATCCCAACCCTAACTCTTCTGTGAGGTCAATTTTAATACCAGTTTACAAGCAATCTGGTAAAAGAATATGACGTGTAAAATAAGTTGCATAGAACACATTGAAAGAAAGTTTCTTAAAAACATGGTTTTTCGAACTGCCTTCCAACGTGCGTTATGCAACTTGTTTTACACATATACTTTTTTCTCTGTTTCAATCTATTACTTAAGTGCAATTTTCTTCAATCAAAGAGAATCAGCTGTACTTCCAGGTTTTTTTTTTTAGTAATTTTTCTGAAATTTTCCTTTATCTTTTTTCACTGGCTTATAACTCGCTCAATTTTGAAGGGAGAGCATAATATGTTAAAAGAAAACTTTTTTTCTGTCTGAACCCGTTCTATCATAACCTCGCCCAATAGGATTAAAAACTGGGACATTCTGTATAAGAACAATCATTCTTGAAAATTTCTGACTTATTCTTTTGGTAGTTTACTCAAAACCGTGAGTAAAATATTTTGGGCGATACATACGTTACATACATAATTATATACATCAAAAAAATTATGTTTTTACGGAAGGGATAATTTTTATCATCCCCACCCCTAAACTTTTTGTTAAATAAATTTCAATTCTCCGTTTGCTCGCAAACGAAGTAAAAAACCAACAAATAGAATATTATGAAAGGATCAATTTGATTTTAGATGCGAGCACATAGTGAATATTTTTCAAAGGAAAATACAACTTATTGCATTCAGTGCAATGGTGGGATCTGTTTGAGCTACAATTTCAAGTTTTGGAAATCAAAAGAAGTAAAAGTCACGTCGATCTCATCCTCCATCATACATGGTTACTGGTAGACACCATACGATCAATGGCCATATTTTATAATTTCCAATAAAAGGTTCTAGTCAAACAACTGCTAATTACAATGTGTTAATGTTATTATTTACTTATTCAACATGTCAAAGAAGATCGTCGTTTCAAGATATTATGTTTCTAAAATTGATTGGGAAATTGTGTAGAATACTTAGAGATAAGAGCTCACCATTCAAAGTAAAAAATAGGTTAGCTCGTTCCAAAGCCCACAGAAGAGGGGACAGAGAAGAATGTTGGGCCAACCTGTTGTAAAAATTAAGAGGCGGTGACTTTTTAAGTAGATTTTTGAAAAAAATAATCTTATTAAAATTGCCTGAGTATTCAGACCCAGAGGTGGGAATGGATATGATTTTCGTTTCATGATCTTCTGAGTATTTAGTTACTATTTTTGAAAATCCTTTTTTTTTTTTTTAATATGTACCCCATTTTGCGTCGAGTCCATTTCCAGGTTTAATTTTGATTGGATGATTTCGAAATTTGAAACACATATTCGGATTCACCTAAGAACCTTATTGTTTTTGGTTCATATCGGGCTCGCGGTCCGTCCGGTAGGTCAGTTTATACGCATTGTTTATTGAATAGGTGCAGGTCGCAATTTTGAATTTATAGGCCTTAAATTTGGTATTCTTATGTATTTTAGATCAACAATAATACCTACCAATTTTGGTGCGAATAGGCTTTACGTTTACGGTATGTCTGGTAGAAGCGATTTTGTTGCATTTATGGCAGATTAATGGCTCTAAAAGGAGTAATTTTCAAGCTATAGTCATAAAATTTGGTACAGATATTGATTTTAAGTATATATAACAGGCTTCCAAATTTTGTTTCTATTGGTATTATGGTTTATTCCTTGGAGCTGTTGGAGTTGCTAATTTTTCACGTAATCTCAATAAAAATTGCAATTCTCTTTCAACAATCACGAAATTCAATACAGAAAGTATTTTCCATATAAAGACCGGACCTACCAATTTTGGTTTTGATTGTTTAATTTGTTCCCAACTTATTAGCTATTCAGTGTAATTTTCCTTGTTCTACTCTTCTGATAATGGTCTTGAAAAATTCATTTTCTACGCTTTATCGAAAAAACCACTCGTTTTAACCGAAAAACAATCCGATCTCAGTAAAAGGTTAATTTTCATATATCCCCATCTGCTTCTGTACACTAGATTTGAACACAGATCCTAAAATCTCTGCTAATATTTTCGTAACCAGCACGTAAATAACTGCAGTGTACTTTATTTTACAGTGTGGGAGATTTTTTTCATTTTTTTAAAATTTTTTTTAATATAATCCACAATTTTTGTCACTGCAGGAAAGAGAACCATCGAATTATTTCCTAAACTCGTGCCAGTTAGAACTTGGAATAATTTAATAATTTTTAATTTCACAAAAAATTAATGATTTTTGACAAAAAATTAAAAATTTAATCATTAAATATTTTGAGAACTTGATACTGAATCAGTATATTTTATCGTATGCATCGTATTTGCGCGATACTGTTAATTTTTTGCAAAAAATATAGATATTTTATATATTATGTGGGGACTCACTAGTATAAGGTAAAGGGGCTCGGACCCTCTACAACAGTCGCTGCCCCAAATGGCTGACAAATAATCGTCCTTGCGACGTTAAACAAACACAAATTACGTTCAATCGTAATTACCTGCAAGTATTTGCAGGTAATGTACGAGTACCAAATTGTGACATATCTCGACAATCTGATGATGTCACAATCTGTACACAAACTGGCCCATCATCTCTTATCACCACAAGAGATGACACAACCGGGCCGCTCTCACTTACGTACGTATTCTTTACATACTTGTGTATGTGTGTGTGTGTAATTAAGCCAGTATAAAACCGTCCAAACCGGCTCTAAAATTGCCAGTGTTTGCCTTGGTTTGGCTTACCCATATGTTAAATATGAAGTGGCTGAACACTCTTAAATTCTGTTGAATTTACCTTCTAGTGAGAATACTTTCTCACGACAAGGTATTCCACTTATTACTTTATTAAAAGAAAGTTGGTGATAGAAGTGATTCTTAAATAAAGAAAATCTACTTTTTTTTTTTTTGCTCTTACACTGACCAATTGGCGCTTTTACCAACTGCGTATGGAGAAGATTATATATTTGGTATGTCTATTTCAATTTTGTTTACTCAGAACGAGTGTCTTACTTTATAGATTTTAATGAAAGTTGGCTTAAACGGTTCCTCACCATCTGGAGAGTGTCCTAGGCTATTCATATTTGAAAATTAAATAACTAGAAGAAAATGAGAATTTAAAACACTCTCGCTGCCAGACAGGGTTTCACAAAAATCAGTGTAAAAAATTTTTTGAGCCAAAGTTTGAATCTCATTTAGAAGGGTCTAGATAACATATATTTATCATTTTTTCATCATACCATCCTGTGTAAGGGAGATTTTCACCCATGTGCAATATAGCACACATGGCCTGAAGAGCTAAAAACATACTTCCACCCATGAGTAATCTAGGTGGTAAATACAATATTAAGAAACTGATAAGACCTTTGCGAATGCCTCAACAATTGAGAAACAATCAATGTACTAAACTGAAAAGGTACTTTTCATATGCTACTCTATAGCATTCTTAAAACACCCATCTTTTGTTACAATGTTGCCAAATTTCTCTGCTGTTCCAGAGTTAGATGTATTCAAGCCAGTAGAAACCGAAAATCACATTTATTTTAATGTAAACTGTGTTCTCTACAGCACATAATCAAAAATATGTTGGTATGATCCGTGTGCAATACAGCACACACGGCGTGAATGGCAATTAGATTTGTGTGCACAGGTGCACTCATGGCAGCGAGAGTGTTAACAATTGAAAAAATTACTGTCATAAATTTGGGAATATCCACTAGTAAGAGCTACTCATTCAGATTAACGCTGTGGTTTTTTTATTTATTTTTAAATAAAATTTATTTTAATGAATGCTTTTGGCAGTGTTGTAAGAACTTACCAGTTACTGCCCCCTAAAAATCATTGCTTCGCGTGGCCCCTCAGATTATTTTACATTTTTTTCCCTTTTGATATTAGACATTGGTTTTTTCTTTGCGATTTGCAATCATAGGCAGTTTGTTCCAAATTCAAATTCTAATAAATACATTTTTCTATCATTTTCTAAAATAAATTAGTAATCACTATTTTTGGATGTCACAAAGTGAGGAACATGAAGCCAAATCCAAACTTTTTTTGTACTGTATTTCCAGAGGTAATCTAATTAATTGCTAACATAGAATTAATTTTCTTCGATTAAATTTTGAGAATGTTCCATCATATTTAGGCAGACACATTTGCTGACCTAAATATTTTGTAACAAGTAACGGCAAATACTCCTACTAAATATTTACCATTACCTGCGATTACCAATCTAATTATTGGCAGCTAGCAAATCGACGGCCTCAAGCATACTTGACCTAAGTGACATTTTTTGGAAAATTGACTTAAGTGCACAGCACAGCAGACGGTGATGCGATCTATCAGCCAGTAGCACCAGCATAGTAATTAAGTTAATATTCCGTCCGCTAGAAAGCGCACAACACTTGATCTAAGTGAATTATTCCAATTTTGTGCTGTGCCAAATGACCTAAGCTACTTAGGTCTGTTGAAGTGTTATCATTATTGCACTTGAGTCATTAGGCTGGTAAAGAATAATATTAATTCAGGTGCAAATAAAAACGGGTTTTCAAGATGAATAGAGTCAATGGGCCTACAAATTGTGGGACTTTGTTGACAAATCTTACAGGACAATTCATTTTTCAAGATGTTACCAATACAAAGGTATAGTATTCATCATTCTACGTAATTTGCGTTCATTCTTGCTTGCTGGCAGGAGATGATTTTTCTCGGATTTTGATAACAGGATGAGAGAAAATGTCATCCATTGTATCAAAGTTCTGTTTCTGATGAAGGAATACCTGTTGAAAAGAAAAATGCACCAAAGAAAAATGATAGTTTTGTTTCAAGCAAGCTAGATATGTCGGTTATCAGTAGTAATGAAGAGCCTTCGTTGGAGATTTAAAATTTTTAACTATGAATATAGGTACAGGTTGGTAGTTTAACCACAAATAACTACAAATCTGACCTTTTTACTATTCGTTGGCGATTTAAAATTTTTAACTACGAATATAGGTATAGGTTGGTAGTTTACCCTTGCCTCCTGCTGGTAAAGCATATCGGAAGTTGCAGCCTATTGCAATAGATAAAAAAAAAGATTTGTTGAAACTAGCAAAATAGAAAATTATACTGGCAGATTATAAATATTTTTATGATAACTTACCTACTTCTTCTACAAATAATACTGCTGAAAAGACGAAAAAGAAGTTCGTCCTGTTTTGTCAGAATTAATTTATTATGAGTTGAATTTTACATTATATGCCAGATGACTTGAGTCCATTTTTATTCGCGCCAAATGACTCAAGTGCTGACCCCCTCAAATGTATTATGTGGTATGAGGCGGGATTTGCTTATTTTCATGAATTTCTTTAATGCAGTATAATATTGAAGGTTCATAAACTTATTCATGAACTTTTGCCGTAATTTTACCCAGTAAATAATTCAGTACGAGCGTTCAAATTTAATGAAATTTTGTAAATGCTCTCCTGAAAAATTTCTAAAATGTCACTTTGTTCAAGTGTGCATGAAGCTGTTGAAATATGCAGACGAACAACAAGTCAGTATATCTGTCAGCACAATTTAGGTATGTACTGCAGGTATATTTTTGGAATACATAAACAATTTAGGCACCAAAAGAAATTCAAATTACCCCAGGACTTCACTTGCCATTCTTTCGAGCTACAGTACAGAAGTACTCTGTCCGAACAGTCTAAGACGTAATAGACGTCGCAAGATAGTAGTCCGCCTTAGAAGAGGCAGGACATAGATAGGGAATAAGATTATTGTATAAGAAAGTGTTAAGTATAAGTGATAGTTTTGTGACATAATAATTGTGACATGTTTAATTTGAATAAAAAGTAGATGAAAGTTATGGTTAAAGACATAACAGAAGATATGATAGAATTTTTTGAAATTTCAATTATTTATCTAAATTCTTAATTTGTTCAATCATGATGATGAGCTTGGGCAAGAATTTTTTATATGTGGCAGCAACTGACATATTTTTCTGTTTTTCCTAAACTAATAATTTAATCTAAAAAAGAGAGAAAAAATATACTAACTTAAACCAATGTGAGTGTGCAGCAGAAATAAAATATATTTTGATTTTCAGTTTTTCAAAATCCACCTCGCCAATCGCCTCTCTTCCCTCCATATTTAGACGGTATGAGAGAGTTGTATTCTCAAACAATATGAAACCTATACCATAGCGTTAATTTATAAGGGTAGGTACTCAGTAGGGGCGCACTCACAAATTTGGAGGCCGATCCATTTTACATTTTGAAAGCCTCTCCAAGACCATAATCTTTGTGACATATAGTAAAAAGTACCAATTCTATTTCGTTTTTTGGAAGGTTTTTATGATTGCGAGGCCTAATTTTTTCTCTTTGAGCTGGAGGCTGATGCATTTTGCATCACTGCAAATATGGGAGAACGCCCCTGGTATTCAGTTAGTAAATTCAATCCTAATTCAAAATTTAAAGTTATGTATTATTCATCAATATTCAGAAGTTTTATCCGAAAATTTCGTCAGTTAAACCTCACATGTAAATCATAGAAAAAGTAATTAGATGATTGGTGATTTTTTAATGATTCACAAATGAATCCAATGATTCAATTTTAACCGCTCTATTTTGTCTTAAAAACTAACCGCAAATTTGAGCTAAGCGCTTCAAAAAACATGTCCGACAATGTATCTTGATAACTTATGAAAAGTTGGTTTTAACCCTCGTTTTTCCGCCACTGAGAGTCTAAAAATTGGTTCATTTACAAAATGGACTGTAAATTTGAGGTTTGAGCTCAGCGCCTCGATAAATATGTCTATCTGTGTAAAATTTAGCAATTTCTTTTATGAAAAATTGGTTTTAACCCTTTTCTGGGGCCACTGGGGATCCAAGGATGGGTTCGATTAAAAAATGGACTGTAAATTTGAGCTCAGGGTCTCAAAAAACATATCCGACGATATACCATTCGATGATTTCCGAATAATTTCTTCTTCGCCTTATTTGGGTTCTCTGATGAGTGCCCCAGGAATTATATAAATAATTCAAAACTGGACTATGAATTCGAATTGGACGCTTCAAAACAAATGGATACATTGTTCTGTTTACCCATATAATTTGGCTCTCGAGTTTCCTTAAGCTCCTTTCGGAGTGCCTGTAGGAAGGTTGTTCAGAGTCGAAGATTTCTTTTATTTACTTTATTGCGCAAGGCTAAGGCCCTTTTGAAGCCTGTCAGTGACGAATATTCCCTCCCCCCCAAACCCCGAATAAAAGTGGAAAAAAAGTAAATCACTTTAGTAATAATGAAATTTCCTATAGGAAAGAAACTTCAAAAATCTCTTTCGTATTTATTCTCCATACTAATTTTAAATTTTCATAATAATTGTGAATTTGAAAATTGGAAGGTTATATTCGCCCATATTTTAAGCGGGAAAAAGTCCTCGTAGCCTGCATTTCAACTACCCATTTAAAACTAGCCTAAGTGGAACCAGGAAAGCGATGCCCCCAAAACTCGCTTATGGCTCATCAGAAAAAATTTGGAATTACGTACCTATTAGTAAAAAAATTAAAAAAAATTTCTACTTACTTATATTTGGGGAAAACGTGAATAGACCTTGAACCTCCCAGAGCCACAGGTTTCATCCAAGCTTCGTCTTTGGACAGGGTTTTTAAAAAATCAACCCCGTTTAATTACGCCGCTGACACGACTTCACTGTAACAGTGTGACGCTAAAAACGTCTCAATGATGATGACATAATATCATGTACTATTTGTGAATAATGCCTTACAAGCTGATATACGCAATATCATTACCGGGCGTGTAATGCAAATAGGCTACGTTCAGTATGCAGGTGCGCAATCGATATTCTCTCAGCGTGACAAATGGAGTTCAGTACAGTCAGACGAGAAAAAAAAAAACTTCTATTCGGACAAATTGGAATAGTTTTGATTTATTCACTAATCGGTCGGTTTGGGCGTCTAAAATAACATACTAAAAATCACAGTCCCTCCGCCTCGAGCATTCACGGCCATGTGGGTGAGTAGGTATTGTCATGGCTGTAGCCACCACGAGTCCTGTGCGCACTGGCGATGCGCAGAGGACTCGACATGACTGGAGAGACTGGGTTGAGGCGACGCCAACCAGTTGTCTAGCAGCGAGGCGAGAGCTAAGGTGTGTGACAACGATATATTTTATTCGTCCTTGTGACGTTAAACCAACACAAGTAAACTCCTCCACTACATGGTAGCAGGAGCACGGTGTCTTACACTGGATCTCGAATTCATTAATTCGTTCTCAATCGAAATTTAATTTCACAAATCGAAACTTGGTTTCGGAATTCGAAAATTAATTTCGCAAATCGAAACTTGGTTTCGGAAATCGAAAATAAATTTTACAGATCAAAACCTGGTTTCGAAATCCGAAAATTAATTTCGAACATCGAAATTTGATTTCGAGAACCGAAATTTAATTTCAAACCCACACGCTTCCACTAGTCAATGACTCTCATCCGTACCTAGTACGCACTTAACAGTCTCGTTAAGAATTAACCTAATCAGTTAATCCCAAACCTAAACAGTTTGACTAACGAGACTGAATCTCAATTCGGTTCTATTTCTCTATACCCCGTATAGTAAATTATCTTCTAATTGTAAATTAGTGAAGAAATGACCTTCGTAATTGCCGCTAATACTAGGCTGACGAAAAAATAATTCACAATTATTTTTCCGCCGCCCCCAGCGCCATTTATTACGTATATTATTACGTATATTATTCCAAGAATAATATACATCGAATTCAAAAATTCGTCCTAAAAATATTTAGGCTGTATCAGATACAGAAAACATCGCTAAGTGTTAGCGCATATGGTATATCCGTCCTTCAAAACGAGAGAGATGGAGAAAAATTTATTACCATCCCTATCTCTCTCGCACTCACGCGTTTTAAAAAACGTTCCAGAAAAGAGACGAAAATACCATCTTTTCGATCGAATTTCTGAGGAAATGTAGCGATCGTGTTGAAAACAAAAGATTCGCTTCAACCAATCGGCTCTCACCAGCCGATGAACAGTTGAAGATGTTCGTATGAATTTTTTGTTGAATACGCACACATACGTAAAAGGGTTTGTAACCCTTTGTGCATTTACGCACACAAACGTAAATTATGCACCACGCTGCAGCGGCAGCGACATCAGCGTGTTTAACACGGCGTACCCAGGGTGTACGAATATATTCACGATCACAATCATTTCGTGTCAAATTGTGATCGAGTTAAATGTGCGTTTCCGCAATTGACCGTTTTTTGCCTAATTACTTTGCAATTTTTGGCGAAAATTAATAAATTTTTCGTAATTAATTACGCGTTTTGTGACTTTCATTCCCCCCGGAGTGTAGTGGTGTAGTTTCCATTTTGGTGCAGCCACTAATTCATACAAAAACCGTAAGTACACTTACGAAAAGTTTTAAATCTTTAGTATATCGCCTAAAGTGCCTCCATATTTTCAATATGCATTCGTAACCCATTGTTAGGAGCCTAAATTATAGGTATTCGGACTCAAATTATTTAATTTTTATTGATTTGTTACCCAAATTTGTAACCTCAATATTTAGTCCGAACAGATTGAAAGCAGCCAAGATCGCAAATCGATCTTAGCTGCACATGGCTTAGTAATTATATACGTAATTTAATTACGAATTCAATTCGGTTTGTGACCCCATGTTTGCGCTGAAATAAATTCCTGGCTGCATAAAACATGGAAACCGAAATGAATTCGAATATCTTTATTCGTTTGTAAAAATTTCGAAATCGATGTTTCGCCCACGGGTCATGCCCGATTTTTCGTTTTTTGCAAAAACTTAGGAAAAATTTCGAAAACATTTTTTCGCAAAATCGAAAATGATGTTTTCGCCCACGGGTCATGCCCGATTTTTCGTTTTTTCTAAAAACTTAGAAAAATTTTCGAAAACATTTTTTCGCAAAATCGAAAATGATGTTTTCGCCCACGGGTCATGCCCGATTTTTCGTTTTTTCTAAAAACTTAGAAAAATTTTCGAAAATAATTTTCGCAAAATCGAAAAAACAAAAAACGATTTCTTAAAATCGACCAACCATGACCCTCTCAATTTTAATTTTTTATGTTCCCAGAACATGACTCAACAGAAAAATACGTCGCGTAGCGACGACATCGATGTCCTCCTCGATCCAGAGTCTTTATTGATGGAAGAGGAGGAACAAACCGAGGCATCAACGCTTCGCGAAACAGATGCGACCCCAGCGCCACAACCGCGCTGGGTGGATGAAATCGAGGTGGAGGAGCTGCGAAAAGCGGCGGCTATTTTGCCGGGCACGCAGCAACCCCCGAGCCACTCATCAACCACACCTGTACGAATGGACGTACAGCCCGCAAGCCGAGCGTCCACACATGGAACGAGCGACGTCACCGATAGTGACGATGAGAGAGAACAGTTTGTAGCTGTTCTCGAGGACGCAGAGGAGTACGCGAAATCGCTCGAGAGAAAACTCGAGCGACCCCACGTACCGCAGTACGAAATCAACGCACTGTCTAACGAAGACAGTGCGATCGAGGCAACCATTCGAGACCTCGAGTACGTACCACGTGGCCTCGCAAGAGAAACCTTGCGCAGGGCCAGGCAGGTCAAGCGAAAGTTGCTCGTGCTGCAATCGACTATAAAATCGAATGTGCAACAACAGTCGCAACGTCCATCACCATTCGTACCGGAGGTACGCGAGGATGCTACAGAGAAACGTCGCCGGGAGGAGCAGGAACGTTGGGACGCTAGGGCCCTCGAACTAGCAAGAGAGCTAGGTGACGCTCTGCGAAAGGAGGCCAACGCACGCAAGGTGCTGACCTCCTCGCAGAAAAAAGTCCGCGAGCTCTCCGCTAAGGTTCATGAGGACCTTGGCGTCCAGGCGGCACAGTTCATACATCAATACCTCCCGGATGCCACCAAAGCATCCGAACGCGAACGTTCGCCTTTGCCACCATCACCAGCGGCTGAAGCGCAACGGACCCCAGTGAGGGGAGAACGAGGGCGCCCAGGAATGGTGACAGGTAATGAAAATTCAAATTCATCAGATAACATAATATTTCCTGACATAAATGAGGGTGAACCTAGCCCCAAAAGGCAATGTTCCAACCAACCCTCCTTATCTCACAATCACTCTCAATCAATCGACACGTCGTGTCGCGAGCTATCGCAAAACTCGATAGAAAACGTAACACCCCTTGCAGTAGCGATGGACTCAAACTCCATCGAAAAACCAACATCCGAAAACTATATTTCGAAATGTTGGGAACATGATCCTAAAGATCAAGTTGATGCCGGGTTTGCAAATCTCAAACCACCTAAATTTTATTTAGAAAAGTGGGATGGCGATATCCTAGGCTATCCTGGGTTTATTAACGGATTTAACAATTACGTTAACAAACGAAAAGATATCGCTATTCCACAAAAGATCAACCTACTGCAAGGGGCTCTCCCGAAAGTTTTAGTAGAGAAAATAAGTCATTTTTCCCCTGACAACGTTGGCTACATACAACGCCTAAAATTCCTAGATAGTAGGTATGGGGACGAATCCAAGATTCGAGCTGAAATGTGGCTAAAAATAACTGCATACACGGCGACCACTAACGATACAACGTCAATCTTAGACACGTTAGACACTCTTACCATTATGGTAGATAGGTATCGCTTACTTGCAAAAGTAATCGATGAGGAACAACTATTCAATATAGTAATCAAAAAATTTCCTCCCCGATCGTACCAAAATACTTTAAAAAGTAACGAACGCAATGTCAAACATTTGTTCGAAGCGGTTAGATCGTTCATTAAAATTAGGGAATTATCGGAGCCTATCTGTACCTCTGTACCAAAAAAGGTCGATAAACCTAATCCACCCTCACAAAATAAAAATTCCTCTCAACCTAAAGGCAGGAGAAATTTTGCGATAATTTCTTCAGAAAAGAAAGCGAACGAAAGAGGAGAGAATAAATCCAATCCTCGAAAACGACCAGCACCACGTTCGAATCGCGCAAAATATAGGGACACTAATGAATCTCTATCCACTACAGATGCAGAGGGGATCCTGTGGGTCCAACTCCCATCCGGCCAACGCATCCCGGCATCGACTGTGCGTACGCCGTTGACTCCGAATACGCCTTGTATTTTCTGCAGTGGTGACCATCATGGTCACCTATGCAGAAAAAAGAGTACTCTGGAGTCCCGGCGCGCACACTACGAGCGATACCGGATATGCCAACGATGTGCAACATCGCATACCAGTACCAAGTACTGCAAGGCGCTACCACCCGCGAACTGTAAATGGTTCCAGTGCGGAAGTAGCGAGCATCACTCGAACTTGTGCCCTGTGATCGAATATCCGATCACGGAGGGCAAAGTTGCGGCATGGATCGAGCAGTTGAAGGACTGCAAGCAATACTTGCCACCAGGTAACCTGTTTGATAAACAGCAACGAAAATTACCTGTACCCGATCCTAAACAAACTGTACAATTACAGACGACTGCAGCTTCCGACGAAGAAACCGCTAGTCTCGTTGCCCAGCAACGCCAAGAGGATGAGAACCTGAGTTCCGTGTCCGCTGTTCCAGTGTTAAGTGAGTGCCTATCATTTTTTAATACTAAAGATAATGACGCTCATTTCTTAACGTTTTCATCGTACATTCTCGCTCCAAATGCCAAACATCCAGTGAAAATTAACGGCTTTTTTGATTGCGGAAGCAAACATAGCTATATGTTTTACACATATGCCTGTAAACACCTCAGAGAAAATTTTTCTGAGTTCGCAGAAACAATCAAATTTCGAGGCCTAGCTGGACAAACGTCAAAACAAATTCGCACACAAATTGTAAAATTTGAATTATTCAAACGCGATGGAACCAAGGTTCAAATGGAAGCCAACACGGTTCCCCACATCGCGAATAACCTCTCCGAATTTGATTTTGACGAATTCAAAAACCGTTATCCACGATATTCCAATATCGACTTTTCTGGCTTGGACCGAGAATCCACGATACATTTATTAGTTGGTAACAATTATATGTGGTCGTTTATAAAGCACATTAAGCAGTTATCCCCAACCCTGACATTAATCGAAACAGATTTCGGAAAAATGTTAGGAGGTTTCTTAGGAAAACCAACCAAATGTGACGCATTCGAACCATCATTCTTCACATCACCTGAAAGTATCGAAAATTTTTGGAAATTGGATACCCTTGGTATCGAAACCAAAAACCTCGTTGAGGACGATGCCGAAACTGAGGCATTGCACTTATTTTATAAAAATATAAAATTAGTGAACAACCGATACCAAATCAGGTGGCTATACAAATATAGCCCACCACCATTAGTCAACAATAGACAGTTAGCATTCAAACGATTAGAAAGGCAATTGCCCAAATTGCAGAAAAATCCAGAATTTTTCGTAAGATACGATCAGTATTTTACCTCACTAATCGACTTAGAAATGATTGAACCTATCGAAAACGATAGACCCGCGGAGGTAGTACACTACTTACCACATAAGGGTATCTACGATCCAACAAAAAGCACTCCACTCCGAGTAGTCTTTGATGGATCAGCCAAAACAAAAAAGTCTAACTTGTCATTAAATGACTGCATGCACAAAGGGAAAGTACTATTAGCTGATCTAATAGCAATGCTTGTAACCTTTCGTAAGAATCCTTACGCAATAATCGCTGATATTAAAAAAGCGTTTCATCAAATCGGATTGCACCCAGATGACAGAGATGTCACACGGTTCCTATGGATTAAAAATCCTAACAATCCGTTAACCAATAGCAATTTGGTAACATTTCGATTTTGTCGGGTTCCCTTTGGAATCATAACGGCACCATTCTTACTTGCAGCAGTGCTATTGCATCACTTCCGATTGGTCGATATGGAGTTCCATGACAAGTTCTTAGAACGATTTTACGTTGATAATTTAATTGTTTCCGTACCAACGTACGAAGAAGCAATCGATTTATACATCAAATCGAATAAATTATTCAACGATATCTCAATGGAACTCGCCCAATGGGGCACCAATTGTAAACAGCTAAGAGAAAACTTTAACCCAATGCACGCATTGAGCAACCCAACTATAAAAGTGCTTGGCCTATATTGGGATATGGACCATGATGTACTTTACATGCCCAAACCAAAACCGTTTACGTCTCAATGGACGAAACGCACATTCCTTAGGGTATTATCGTCATTTTATGACCCTTTAGGTTGGTTTGCACCAGCATTCGTTCCGTCGAGAACGTTCATGAAAGTACTCTGGTCCAAGGGATTGAAATGGGATGAAAAAATCCCAGACGATCTCGAACCAACGGCCACTGAGATAATTACTGATCTCAGCAATAGCCTAAACTATTGTATACCTAGACAATTCTATCTAGGCTCTTACAATCCGAATACCTATCAATTACACGTATTCGTAGATGCGTCACAAGTAGCGTACTCAATGGCAATATATATCAGATTTAGCAATACTAAATCAAATTGTCATGCAGTACGATTTGTAACAGGAAAAGCACGCATAACACCTATGCGACCGATAACAATTCCTAAACTCGAATTGATCGCAGCACTTATAGGTGCACGTGGACTACGTTCCCTACGTAAACCGCTCAGTTTACAGAACGCACCAACATTCTTGTGGTCTGATAGCAAATGTGTTCTCACATGGCTATTAGAAAGAAAAGTCCATCCACAATTCGTAAAAAATAGAGTCGACGAAATAAAAGGTATAAAACCTGTCGAATATAGATATGTCCCATCAACGGACAATCCAGCCGATATTGGCTCACGTGGTTCCTCTACCCACGAACTCTCCGAATCACTTTGGTGGTCCGGTCCAACTTGGCTATCCCAAGATGAACAATCTTGGCCAAAGACCGATTTGAATATAATCGAAAGTCTACCAGACGAACCGACCAAATTAGATACGCCTGTATTTCATACAATGAAAGAAGTTTTATCTTCAACTTCTAAACAATCCGTATCCATAACACTTGATGACGAATCAATTTTTGACAAACGTCATCCTGCCAAATACTTAAGGCAGATGAAATCTGTAAAAAGATTCATACCACACTTCTTCATTGGTCCAAATACAGATCAATGTGAAGTGACACTTCCAGAACCTGAAGTTCTGTCGCAGCAGTGGATAGCTGATCCACCGAACCAAACTCAGCCACTTGATTTGACAACTACCAAATCATGCTATATTCCGAAAGATGAAATACCTTTCGAAACTTTCATACATCTACCGTTGAACACTCCATTCAACATAGATATAATGAAATATAATACTTTATCGAAACTCGTACGCACACTTCTAAAATGTATAGAAGCCGTACGACGATTTAGTAAACAACGAATAAGGAGGAAAAGATTAATTTCACCTTATGCATCGTTAGATTTCACCTTTCATTTTGCTCTACTCTGTTTCATCAGAGCTGACCAAAAGAAATACTTCGCAAAACTACTCGAAGTATTAGAAAAACGAAATCACCCTCCGTACATCCTGTACGAAAAATTTCATATCCTGATTGATCCATCTGGGATATTACGTACTGTAAATTATCTACCCGATATTGAGTACGCAAGAGACATGCTATCACCAATACTGATGCATCCTAAGTCTCACTTAACAAAATTAATTCTGATGCATACGCATCTGAAAAACGTACACTCTGGTACGAAATTTACCATAGCGGACTTTAGAAGACACTATTTTGTGCCAAAATCACTAAAAGTGTTACCTCAAATTCTAAAAAAGTCATGCACGCTATGCAAAAAAGCTGAAACAAGACCGTTTAAACAACCATCTTTTTCAGCTTTACCAGACTTTCGTCTGGTACCTTTCGTAAATCCATTCACCTATACAGGTGTGGACATATTTGGCCCATTCATGGTATTTGACAAATATCTGCCAAAAACGAAAGCACAGTTGGCAACTCCAACTACAACACCAATTAAAAATTGGGTGTTGATCTTTACGTGCCTGTCCACGAGAGCAGTACACCTACTCTCAGTGTCAAATTTGACAACCGAGGACATCTGGACAGCGTTCTTGACGTTTTTCGCAGATAAAGGCACGCCAAAAGTTATCCTTTCCGATAACGCAGCGCAATTCCACTTAATTGCGACGTACTTACCAGAGTACTGGAAGACGTTCTCTGAAGAACGAAAAATAAACACTAGCTTAGATGAAAGGGGCATTAAATGGCACTTCATCCCAGCTAAAGCACCATGGTATGGTGGAGTTTATGAAAGACTGATCGGCATTATAAAACAAGTGTTCTATAAAGTCCACGGTCATCGGTCAATATACAAACATACCTTTCAAGCAAGTTTGAAAGATATACAAACAATGATCAACCGAAGGCCACTATGCCCATCTCCAGATGAGCTAGACCAGTTGACATTGACACCCGCACATTTCCTGCGGGCAAACCTAGGTTACCTAAGTAACCCGATTAATGAATCGATTAAAGACCCAACTCCCACAGCAAAACAGCTTATGGAGACTTGGAAGCTCGACCAAGATTACCTAACAAACCTTTGGCTAACTTGGAAGAGACAATATCTCTTATATCTAAGAGATAGACCACCAACCGCGCTATCTAATCCGGGGCGCACGGTACCATTTGTACCGAAAGTAAACGATATAGTACACGTTTTGGACTACACATCCAAACCTGGCGTTTACAAACGTGCTAAAATCATTGATTTAGAGAAATCTCGTGATGGACAAGTGCGTCACGCAAAAATAGAATTCTCAAGCAAGCAGATATCTACAAGACCTCTCAAGTTCTTGGCTCCACTGGAGTTAGATGACAGAGACGTAGATATCATCGATACGTAGTATCGTTCTCCGCTAGATCTCTCCTGATTATGACAAAAATAGATTGGACTGACAAGCCAATTTACTGACTTTGGGGTACGTCATAATTGGACATTATGCTCCTAAAAACGGCATAACTACGATTTTTTGGCACCCACTATTACTGTCATGTGCTTTATAATCAGCTTCGGGTAATAGGTGGCAGAGTGCACTACTTTAAGCATCGTCGATGCCCATACGATACGCTAATTCCCAACTATTCCCTTTTACAGAATCTGTGATCTACGGCCAATAACTCGTCTCATCCTCAATCATGCAGCGTCCGGCTATCGAAAAGAACTTTCGTCGAAAGTCTCTTTTTTCACTTGTCACCGTTACGGGATCGTAACGACAGAAAAACAAGAAACTTGTTCCTATTTCTTATTTCTGTACATATCTATTTTCACATGTTCCTATATTATAAGTGTTATGTTTGTTGTTTTTATTTATAATAAAATAACATCTTATATATAAACATGTTCGTCTAATCTTTTTAGATTTCAGGAGAATCTTCGGAGGTGGCCACCGATGGCCACCCAGGAACACCGCCCCCAGTGTCATGGCTGTAGCCACGAGTCCTGTGCGCACTGGCGATGCGCAGAGGACTCGACATGACTGGAGAGACTGGGTTGAGGCGACGCCAACCAGTTGTCTAGCAGCGAGGCGAGAGCTAAGGTGTGTGACAACGATATATTTTATTCGTCCTTGTGACGTTAAACCAACACAAGTAAACTCCTCCACTACAGGTATACCCCCATAATGACTTTTCACGTTTATCTCAACAAATATTGATTTTTTTGAAAAAGTGTCTGGGTTATAAAATGCTTTCCTACAGAAAACTTCATATTAAGTTTAGTCTTCTCCCCAGAATTAGCACTGAAAGAATCACGCGCGTTCAGTTGCTATCGGCACTAACGCAGAAACTTCAACTTATAATGACACAATTCTCACGATACATTAATGTTCTCATTGGTGTAAAAATTTCACCAGTTTTTCAGTCGGCAGCAAAGGTGGACGTCAAATTACCAAAATAAATATAATCTTTTTAATAGAAAATTCAGTGTCGAACATTTTCATTCAGTACTGCTGTTTTGAAAAAGTCGATATTCGTTGAGATAAATGTGAAAAACCTTTTTTGGAGGGCACATTCACCTCCATATCTGAGGAGGTTCGCGACGAGGAGAATGTGATTTCAAGTATGTTGCTTTAAACGCCCAAACTGACCGATTGGTAAAGAAATTCGAACCATTCTAATTTGTGCGAATAAAAGGCCTCCCTTGACTGGACATTCTGCAGACGTGAAGGTAAGTATTTATATTTCTCTCTCACCGAAAACGATGCAGTCGTCGTTTACTTACACATTCACCTGATAATGATAAAATGCAGATACACTCGACTCAACTTTGCTTTATTCATAATTTTCTCAGTCGTCGACTCGTTGCATCCGACATAATTATCGTTATCGTCCGTTCGAATTGAAATTTATTAAAGCGACGCCACCGATGCATTTGCGCGATTCGAAATATTACTTTAACCTTTAGGGTGAAAGAAAATCAACGAATTGTGAGAAGTTAACGGACGGGGGAGGGGAAAGGTAAAGTGGAAGATATACTTGAGAAATTTACATTTTTGTATTCGACTGGTGTGTACGCGAATTACGCGTCTACGTGTGCAGGAAAAACCTTTATTAGATTGTTTATTCAAATCGCATGCCTTTTCCTGCTCTTTTTTGTTTTTTTTTTTGTTTTTTTTTTACACATTCGTTTTATCGTTGCTTACAATTAGAAGACGAGTCGACAAAATTTTTTTTTTTTCTTCTTTTTTTCACGCTATTTTTCTAAAAGATTGTGACACTGTGTAGTTTATACGATATCGGAGGCAGTCACTTCGGTGATTAAACGTGTACAATATTTTACAGTTTTAAACGTTTTTAAGTGGATGCGAATGCGAACCATCGACAACAATGGCGAAATAAAAAACTTCGTTGGGCGCGTTCGCAATTAGTAAAACTTGCAATCTTTTTTCGTTTTTACTTCTGTTTTTAGTGTCTTTTCTTCCTTAGGTCGTAAATTTTCTCGTTCCCGACATCGTATGGAGAGAAGAAATTTTGCATTCGTGTGATGAGCTGATGTAGGAAACGCAGGTGCGGATACAGAAAAAAATTTTGGAGGGTTTCAAAAAAAAAAATTTCTTACCATTAAAACAAAAAAAATTGAAATTTTTATTGTTATACTTATAGTTTTTTCTGTTTTCCCTTCTTTTTTTTGAGGGTGAATTTCGGGAGGGAGTTAACCCCCAAAACCCCGCTAAATCCACGCCTGAGGTAATGTTTTCTTGGTAGATGAGTTAGTTACTCAGTTTCAGCGATTGAACATTTTTGTTTTTGTTTTTTATTTAAGTTCGTCTCTTGGAAGTCGAACAAGTTAATTTATGACTGATTGGTAATTACCAACCTTTATACGTATATGTAGCAAAATTTTAGCCTACAAATATTACCACCCCCTGAAGTAACAACGACGAAGCATAGATCTGGGGACTAAAAAAATTTTCAAACTTACTTTCTCTTTTTCTTTTTTCTTTTGATCAATGGATCAGGATTTCTTCTCAAACACCACAAAAATATATTTTTAAATTCGGCCAAGTTCTTCTATTTTGTACTAATAAATTCTATCGTACAAATTAGAGGAAATTTTTCTTCCTATTAATTTTTTTTACCATATCATCTCAAATACCAATCGGTTGGACGATAAATTTAGGCCATTTAAGACACTTTGGGTCGGATATACTAAATATTAAATTTTTTACGAATGGTTTTTCGGTTTGGTGACAGTCAGAAGTTCTAACATTCTGACATCTTGTAAATCTCATGCTATGATCATCTTGTCTACAATCGCAAAAGAAATCTTTGAAATAGATATCTTCCATTTACAAGAAGAAATAAAAAACTTAGAATTAGGTCTGGTGATTCCGATATCCGATTTTTCAGATTACTATCATCCAGTTGTGATTAAACTTTTAAAATTACATTAACATATCATATCGATATTTTTCCTAGTATCGATATTTTTTAATATTTCCTAAATTTTGGTCAATTTAATCATTTTTCGATTATTTTGAGAGAACGAGGCTATTTTAACACCACATTTACACCATCTTTCAATAACTGATTCACTATGATGATTCAGTGAGAGCTTTGAATCTTTTTGTTTTCATTTTACAGCATTTCACAAATCCTTATCAGAAATAATGTGGGTATAATAGAATTGTTTTAATTTGTGAATAAACATCAGAAGAAGAGTATTTTAATGTTACTAGCACATTTTTAGCAGATTAATAATGGTCCTATGAAGTTCTAGAGGGTGATAAGGGCTTGTAAATAATGTATCAACAAAAATTGAAAATATTCAAAAATATCATGTATCGATATTTAAAAATACATTATCATACAATATTGATATTCAAAAATTCAATATTGATTCATCACTATCATCAGAACATGTAAACTTAAATTTTTAAAAAAATATACTGAAACTATAAATTAAAATTTTTTTAAAACAACAAAATATGAAATTTTTGACTTTATTTCACTCATGTTCAAAAGTCCTACTAATGAACTGTGTAGTTAGGATCAAGAACTTTCTCTTTTAATTCATGAAATTAGATTCAAAATAGATTGTTTTATTTCTGGAACAAACATGAACCTTCATGAATTTCCATTCAAACAGAGGAAGTGATAAACTTTCCACTTTTCCAAAAAATTTATTCTTTTAAGATCTAAATCAAAATTCATTACAGTTATGTTCATTTAAGTATATGGTTAACAATAATCAGACACTTGTGCTCCCTATTGGTCAAACAAAATTTTTAATTGTAAATTTTAACTATTTGATTGGAACAACAAATTCCATTACAAAAACATCAGAAAATTTGAAAATAGAAAACAACTCCCCTGGTACTTTCATCCATGAAGTACCCTGTCATATCTAAATTGAAAATATTGATAAAAATAACAAAAAAAAACAATTTTTTTATAATTCTTATTGAAATTCCCTGCCTTCCTGAATCTATCGAAGAGACAATCAAAATCAAAAATTGTTACTGTTTTTTTTTAAACTAACATCCTAAAGCAAAACTGTGGTGGACATAGAAAAAATAAGAAATATTTAGTGTTAAGAAAAACAAAAAAATTATATTTGAGGACAAAGCATAATAGCTCTGTTTGATAGGATTACAGTAACTTACACCAACCTACACTAGGAGGACGATTCCACAAAGGTAGAAATGTTATATGACTTTGTGCCAAGTTTTACTTGAATATTTGTGGAATATCCCTACCGGTGTAGGTTGGTGTAAATTACTGTAATCCTATCAAACAGAGCTGGTAATTTCACGATAGAACTTTGAGCCTCTCTCCCTCCTTACTAATATTTTAAGATGAAGCTTTTTTTTTTGCTGTCAGGCTTCAGGCAATATGAAAGCTTAATTATGTACTTGTAATGGCAAAAAAGTGTATGATTGTACCATTTTGATGACACTTCCTTAGGCGTTACACGTCCTTCAACAATATTAATACTCAAAGTGAATATTAATACTACTTGAGTCACAATTTCAATTAAATAGTTTATTATCCACACTCTTATGTGGACCTTCACTTCTAGATACAAACCTTAAAAGAAATATTTCAAACATAATATTTTCTGATCATAATAAGTTATAATATTTAGGTAAATAATACTTTGTATATCAACTGTAAAAGCTGATAAGTTGATGAAAGGTGATCGTAACAAGTAAGAAGAATCAAATATTCTGTTTAAAATATGAGTATATACATATATGTGATTTTCCTCAGTGATTAGCGTTCGATGGGACAAAGGTAAGGATACGGAGAATAGAGGAATTCGTGTATTTGAGGTACCACGGTATTTAGGTAATCTAATACCTTTTGTTTTATGTGTGCAAAATTATTAAACAAGAAGAAAAATAAGAATAAATGGAATGTAGGGATTGTGTTTGGAAAATAAAATAATTTTTGTTTGCGTACGAATGTAGTCGTCCGTATGAAATATGATCGACTATATTCGTTACAATAATTAGCGATTTTTATGTATGTATGAACGACAAAGTTCATCGACTTGTAAAAATTCATTTGTAAAAACTGGAAAGAATGCAAAATTTTTCTACTTACCTAATTCTCGAATTCCGTCCAATTTTTGGGGGTAAATACAGGTTTCTAATTCATATTTTCCACCGATATCCATGACTCGAATCGTAAGTTTGTTATTTTTGGTAGGTAATAAATGTTTTTCCTCCCCCCTCTCATCCTGTAACAATCTTAAAAATCTGCCTATAGACATTCATTTTTTTGCTACAAAGTGACGAAACACTTTTCTATTTTGCGTATTTGTAGTTCCTCATTTAGGATTGGCGTAACTTTTCACGACTCCAAAATGTACTTTTTCACCTTCATTATGCTTTAGTTGCCCATTAAAGCGAAAAAAACAAAACAAAACAAAACAAAACAAAAAAACAAACAAACAAAAAATAATAAAAACTGGCGTGGTAAACATCGTCTAAAAGATTAGCATTAGTTTTAATTGAAAGTAAACGAATAATTAACCAGAAGAGAGTGAAAGAGAAAAAGATGGATACCACTTACCGAGTCTCGTAAATACCGCCAAATGTTGTTTACCTTGACAATGAAAATTATGCATTCTCTAACGACGACTACCTACCAACGATAAAGTAGTGTTTTAATATTGCGATGTCACATTTAAGCTGAATATAATGCCCAAAACGTTCAATGTCACCAGTCAGTGCTTATGCGAACTTTTCTTCATTAACTCGTGAGATTAGATTAGGTAAAAAAACATACGAAGAAAATCACTGATAGGTAACCTATATACTTGCTTACTGTTTTTACAATTCGTGGAAAAATGATGTGATATTCGTAACGAATCACCAATTTCAGAGGATAATTTAATACCCACCTATCTACGAAGAAAAGTGGGTCAAATTTGACACCTTTATTCTTCCTATTGGATATCGGGGACAATAATATGTCCGTTAAGTATTCGGTAAATAAATGATGAAGTAATTAATTAAATAAATGAATATAAAACACTCCAGTACCACATCAAGTAAATACTTTATTATATAGAGAATAACAAAAGATATGTTAATTTTACGAATACCAGAAAGAAGAATGAATAAAAAAATAATGTATCGAGAGAACCAGTAGTTGCGATATGTCATATCAGTGTAGCCAACAAGTGCTCAAGCAATCAGTGTAACTCCAACATTTCCATTAAGTTAGCTATCAGAAATAAGTGAGCTGGAACAAAGAAAAACTGAGATACCAGATAACTATTGCTTATGCTTACAGCAAAATACCTAACAGTTTGAATTTAAATGTTAGCCCTTTTATTTTGGTATGTAGGTACCAAAAGTATTTAATAGAACATAATTAAATTTCAGTAATGTTACATACCTATTATGAAAGAACGAAATTTTTTCAAAAGTTTCAATGCTGTCTTATAAACTATGGAAGTATTAATCTTTAATATTAAAATGTTTAATTTTTTTTGGAACATGTTGTTTTCGAGGTATTTTGAACGGTTTTTTTTGAAAAGCTCAAAAGTTTCAGTGATTGCACGTATTAAAGCATCAAATTTTCACTTTAAAAAGTTTAATTTTTTCTTCGAAAGATTTCATTTTCAGGGACTTTTGGATTTTTAAAGGTCTACTCTGATAGCTGTAATCAAACTCAGAAATTTGAATGACATCATATATGGACGAATCAAGGTTTAATTTTGAAATGTTTCATTTATGCTCTAGAAAGTTTAAAGTTTTGTTATGAAAGTTCAACTCTAAAAGCTGTAATCAAGTTCAACAAAAATTAAAGTAATGTCACATGTGAAAGAATCAGTTTCATTTTGAAAAAATTCATTTTTACATTGAAAAGTTGCATTCTCAGGTTTTTTTTGAAAGATCTACTCTAAAAATAATATTTTTAGAGTATTTTAGGAAGTTTGGTTTTGAAAGCTCCTCTAGTAAAGCAGTAATTAAACTTCAAAGTTTCAGTGATTGCACATATTAAAAAATCAAATTTTCACCTTGAAAAGTTTAATTTTTTATTCAAAAGTTTTCATTTTCTGGGTCTTCTTGGTTTTGAAAGCTGTACTCTAAATGCTGTAATCGAGCTCAGTAATCAATTTCACTTTAAAAAGTTTCATTTTTTCTTTAAAAGGTTTTGCATTCAAGATTTTTTGGTTTTGAAAGCTTTACTTTGAAAGATGTAATCAAACTCAGAATGTCGTCTATGGAAGAATCTAGGTTTAACTTTACAAAGTTTCTGTTTTCATTGGAAGGTTTTATCTTCAGATTCTTTTGAAAATTTTGGTTTTTAGACTTGGTAGCAGTAATTATGCTCAAAAGTTTTGATGGTGTCACATATGAAAGAATTTAGATTCACTTAGAAAGTTTTATTTTTGATTTGAAGGGTTGTGTTTTCAGGGTAAAGTTTCATTTTATTGGGTAAAATTTAATTTTCTAGGTTTCTTGAGAATTTAGGTTTTGAATGCTTAACTGAGAAAGCTGTAATTAAGTTCAAAAGTTTTCATGACATTACAGATTACGGTATAACAAGGGTATATTTTCTAAAAGTTTGTTTTATTCAGAGTTTTATGAAAATTTTAGATTTTAAAGCTCTACCTTGAAAGCAGTAATTAGAAAATGAGAAATTAGATAGGAAATGGAATGGTGAAAAATGCAGATCTGAAAGAAGTTTTTCGCTTATCGATTAATTGGTTTCTGAGAAAACTGGAAAATAAAAAATTCCTGGAAAAGTCGTTTTTCCGGGATTCTGAGAAAATGACAATATTAATCGGGCTGAAATTTTTATGATAGACTTTCCTTACGTTGTTGCGAATTTTTAGAAGTTTGGTGCCAATTATTCAGTAGTTTCCGTGAAAACATGAGAAGAAAAATTTCAGGAAAAAATTTTGTGTTCTCGGTTTTGAGAGAACTACCGAACAGATAGGGCTAAAATTTTTACAAAAGATACTTATTATAAGGGAGCAGGGAAGCTTCGAATTGTTACCTTCTATATTGGTATGGTTATGCGGTTGCAAATTGTTCCACTGCCATAGTAGTTTCATTTTCCACGACTAAAGGAAGCTTGTGGGAGCTTATTGCTTACATTGGGGTTCAATAAACAATGAATTATAAATAAATTTATCAAAGAACAAGGCGTGATTCCATGAATGATAACTTTGGTTTAAACGCGAATAGTGACAAATATCTTGTGAGCCAGTCCAAAGAAACCTTTGTTGGATCTTTTTCTTGCTCTTGTTCATCATTACGCGGAGTTTCATTCTTGCATGTGCCCAAAAATCACATTTCACAGCCATCACTAATTCTCTTATCATTAGGATTTTAGACTTCCTTGCTGCCAACATCGTTCCGAGGTTTTTTTTACAATAATATTCTCTGAAAATTTGAAAATTTCGAACAATTTCTAGCGGCTCGTCAGCTCACATTTTGAAATTCTTTCCCTCTTGAAATTCAAGTGAAAAAAAAAAAAAAAAAGAAAGAAAGAAAAGGATTAATTTGTGGTGAAAGTCATGTAACAAATGTAGTGGAATAACAAAAATGTAAATTGTTTTTCCAGTCTCACGTCTAAATTGCCTTGAAAAAAAAAAAAAAAGTAATTCAACCCCAAACGTCGAAAACGATTGTAATCCAGTCGACTAATTCCCATTAACAAAAAATGGAAGGAAAAAAAATAGAAAAAATTTCTACAGCACCTTTTAAAATGGAGTAAACTATACCGAAGCAATTTTTAGCACAACGATTGTGCCAACTATTTGAAAGTAGGTACCTCAAAAATTTTCTCTTTTTTTTTTTCTGGTTTCCTTCTGAAGTTGAATCTTATTTTAGAAACAAGTTATGCGAGCTTTTTCTCTCCAAAAGATCCTTTTACCATAGCAAAAAGAATGTGTAATGATGCGTGACGAGTACGACGTGCCACTTTCAAAGGATGAATAGAATTTTTGAGGCTGGATTGGGGTTTAAACGCAACAACATCTTATTATAAGACTTTTGTACATTGACCAAAAAATACGACTGACTTCAACTTTCTTTTCACTTCTTTCCTTCAATCTCACGATGACCAAAAATTGACAAGTTAACGTAAAAACTCTCTTTTTTTTGTTTTAAATGAATGTTTCGATCACAAAGAAGGTTATAAGTCGAATGAGTTTTTTTTCCAAGAAATTAATGTTCCAATGATAAACCACAGCAGCAATGTTAATTGAATTTCTTTTCTTAAACCAGCCAAGCTTCTGTTTCGACTTTGGATTCCACAAAGTAATTTACAAAATTTAATAAGTTTTTTTTTTTTTTTTTTTTTTCGATGTGTATTATAGTTTTAGGGAATTAAAGAAAATTATGGTCCGGTATGTACTTACTTAAGTCGAGAAAGTATTGTTATTTTTAGAAAACAGAGGTATGGCAAAGAACGTTTAATTGTTGCGTGCAAAATGAGTGGTTTTTTTCCCATTTATTTTTAGTTCTCTTCATCGTATAAAATATTTCCGATGTACACGAGAACTGAGTTGTTTTTTAATAAAAATGATAGGTAAGTATCTTAAAGTTCAGAACTAATTTAAACAACTTTTTCATTTTGTTTGGTAGTTGTCTAGGTGTTCGTTATTTTTCGATTAAAAATCTGGGAAAAAATTGAAAAAGTTCTGAAAAAAGTTTCAAACAATAAGTTATTAATTAATTTATTTCTTTTTACTTCCTTTTTTTTTGTTTTCTGTTTTCGAGAAAGAATTCACGTTTATTAATAACACCTTGTTGCACTCAATTGTAGGATTTTTAAGTTTTGTTGTACCTACCTAGCCTACAATTGTACTTACCTATAATCATTATGTAACAATGAAGAAGGAATTATTATTTTTTTTTTTTCGGTAAAGCGAGAGTTTGCAACACGTGAGCCAGAAAAAAAGTTACCCTCTGTAACGAGAATACTGGTTACAAAGTAATTTAAGTACTCGTAATTGAAAAGGTTATATTATACACAATATAAAACAGTGAACTCGTAAGTTTAACATAAAAGGTAAAGATGAGAAAGATAGATTAGATTAGACTAGACGTTAGACAAAATGTACATGGTTACATGAGTTTTTATAGTTAAGTGTTTTGGGAGGAGAATATGGCGATTTCTTGGAGAGTGGAAATGGTAGTAATATGATTGGAGAATTATGACAATACAAGTTTAGAATTGTCCAATAGGAGTTTAAGGAAATGACATAAATGGTGATTTTGGGTATTTGCAATATCTGCAGAATAGTTTCATAGAAAAGAGTTGTTATGAAAAGTGTATTTATGTTTGTTTATAAACACAATATGTAGAACAAATGAGTCAGTAAAGGCAAGTAATGACTTGTTTACATGACGTCATTATAATAAGAATTGTTTTAGGTGATTGATATATATGTGAAATATATATTGAAGAGAGAAATATTATGAATGATACGAAATTATCATTACACCCTCGGTGCACACTTTTCTTTTTGCAACGTCCCAGCGAATATTTCAAATGAGAAAGTGAAATTTTTTCATTGGCAACACTGATTTTTTCCCTCCTAGGATAGAAACAGTATTTTACTCTTCGACCATATTCTAGATAGACACGCCCTGTACAATCTTGTACAATGCTTTCCATTGAAGCACTGATAAATACGGAGTGTAACTCACATTGGGGCAAAAAGTTATTTTACCCAGGTTATACTGCTGTTATTTCCAAGTTTTTGAAGTTGATTTTAGCCAGGTTGGAGTTTTTTTTTAAAAAATTGCACATAATCATTTCTTTTTTTTCTATTAAAAAATTCATTTTAGAAGAAAAAATAAACTTTTTTTGATTTTTTTTCTTTAAAAAATCATTATGGGATTTAACATGCATTTGCCCTATTGTGACGTCATTTATGTGTGCTTCAATTTTCCACGTACAGGGCGTGTCTATCTAGTATATGGTTGAAGATTTTACTCCACTAGTTAGCAAAACGAGTGATGTTGGTAAGTTGCGTAGTTGCAGCACCAGCCACATGTGAGTGCTGTAATCGCAAGTCAGGTGTAGCTAACTAATTGACTACGATTTTTTTTCTAATAAATCCACCAAAAAAGTTAATTATTTATTTAATTAAATAGGTAAACTCTATAAATAGAATTTTAGACAATAATTAAATAATTATGGAGAGGTGAACTTGTTTGTAGGCATAACCATGTAAAATGAACCTTTTTCCTAGTAAAATTTCACCATAAGCATGATTATGTGATCTCAACTCATATACTAAAAAAAGCTTATTATTAAATAAATTTTGTTTAGTAAAGTGTGAGATTTGCGAGTTAATTCTAAATGGTCGATAATGATTTTTGTTAATTCACTAGTGTAGTAATGAAATGAGACTTTACAATATGAAAAAATTGACTAGATGAGTATTTTAAAAAACTCCATCGAAGATGAAGGAGTAACTATGTTGAAAGATCATGTTAATAAAAAACCAAACTCGGTTAATTAACATTATGATACTTGTCATTTATTTCATTATGATGTTGAAATCACAATGTTTCTCAGTCAACTGCGACTATGAGAAATATCACAAAACATATCGATGAATAAACGAACACAAAAATCACAGATAATAAAATAATGATGAGAACGATTTAGATTAATTATAATAAAACATGATTTGTTATTCGATAGTCAACTATATTTGACTGTTTTTTTTTTTTTTTTTTTTTTTTTTTTTATAAAAGGGTTGTTTTACATGATGATACCTTGAAATAACAAAGTTCAGCTTTCCATAATTATTTAATTTTGTTTTTTTCACAGATTTTTTGTCTGTATTATTTGAAAATATGTCCGAACTAAGCGACAAAAAAGGATCCGTTTCAGTCAATTTTGGCAAAATAAGCAGTGGTCCAAATCATCCGGTGACCAGATTATGTGGTGTCCACTGTGTTTTTAATACCAACACGATGGTAGAAAATGTGCATTTTTGGTACAGTGTTGTATAAAGTAGCTACATTGTGTACCGATTGGTTGTGGTTTAGGTATATACTCTATTTTCACTACTATTTTCATAATTATTAATTTTTGATTTTATTTCCAATTAAAATAATTTTAGTGCAACCCTTTCCTTCTTTTATTATAATTATATTTATTTTTTATTTAGATACTTAATTATGTTTTAATAGAGAGGTGCACAACCATTTAGCTACTAACCCTCATCTTTATCTTTCTATTATTATCTCCAGTTTTTTTTCGGTTTTATCCTTGTTACAATCGCTAACTTTCTGTTCTAGATCTGAACAAGTTCTATTGAAGTTATTTCTTATTTTCAACACTACGGTATTAGTGTTGTAGCATCTTTGTGAAGTAACAGAAAATCAAAACTTGATGCTCCAATTCAAAAAATTTTTTAAACTTTTCTCATTAAAAAGAAATGATGAAATGTACAGAGCATTTATGTGATTCAAATACAATTGCATCTTTAGAAGAAAACTTTTCATCAAAATTTACTTATCCGCTAGGATCAGGAAATTTGCCACTTTTTGAAAACTCAAGTTTCTTCCGAGATCGATCTCGGATAATCAAACAGCTTTATCAGAGAACTTGTTTCATACTCTTCCACGGCAAAAAGCTGGTCATTAAAAAATGTTTACAGTTCTATAATTTTTTCTGTATCGACGAGACCTTCTAATTGTCGCATATAGACCAATTAATAACGATTTCTCACTCTTTCAAATTTGAAATATATTTTCAAAACTTCAATAATTTTTATCATAGAATGAAAAAAAAAAAAAAAAAAAACAACAACATAAAGCAACAAAAACGAAACAAAATGTTTTTCGATATAAAGTTCTATCTTAAGTTTGAATCTTTATTACGTTTTCCTTACCATTGTGTATATTATATTAAGTAGATTTTCCAGAATTTCAAGACACGAACGATAACGTACTAAACTTCATAAAATAGGCTTTCTAAGAGGTTTTATTTATTTTATTTTTTTTGACATTAAAGTTGATTTTTTTGGTGAAAAATAAGATTAGGTAAGTATATCGTTATTTTTTGATAACGCATAGAAAAATAAAATAGATATACCGTGTGAGACTTTTTTTTTTGGAAGGAAAAAGGGATGTGGATCGGGGAAATGCGTGATCATCTTATCTGTGCAACAACTGAATTATGAATGTGTTATGGAAGAATGCAGCTAGAAAAAGAAAATAGGCTTTTAGACGTCAGAAATGTTCGGAGAAATGTAGAAAAATTTCTGATTTGTGGGAAGAAACAATTTTGAGGAAAAACTTTTACACTAAAGTGGAATTTGTGGCGCTGATCCGTTGTTCATTTACGAATCGGATGGTGGAAAAACGCAACCTTGGTGGGTCATTTTCATCAACTCTAAACATACACATACTTGATTTCCATACTTTCCTCAGTTAATTGTCTCGTTCCATCAATTCGAAAATATGCCAACTCTGTTTCAAACTTTCAATCATTCACCAACGTCATTCACCGCCTAACATCGGATGAGCTTCTCACCTACTACTCATTCTCCTCATTGCCTACTACATCCTGATAGTTCGGTTGAAAGGGATCTAAATAATTTCCAGTCTATCAGCTTCTCAATCCAAATTCTTCTCAGCGTTGTTTTCAAAATATGATTCATACTCCTTCGTACGTCTGCTTTTTGCGCCTTTTTATTCATGCCTTCAACACCGGGAGAAGGTGGTTGTGGCGATTGCTGCATCAGCTGAGTACCTACGGATGTTCATTTGTCTGTAGGAGGCAACCTTGTAGCCTAACCAGTATGGAGGTTGACTTCTATATATGGATAAACATAGGTGTGTGTGATCCAAATCATCGATCTGCCAATATTTACACTCACATCACTTGTATCCCATCGTACAAAAATGTAGGTAATGAATTACCTTATTTGTCTTTTAACCCTCCTTTTCAAGGGTACATGTCAGTCAAAAAGTCTGAACCAAAAAAACAAAAATAAACACAAAAATTCATAAATTTGGTTATCGATTTTTCACTCATAATAAAATTTTTTTTTCCTAAGAACTGATGCTAAAATAAATGCAAACAGCGCCGCTTAATCCGTATGCCAGTCATCCAAATCGCGGTTTATTTTGGCCACAATTGCTGGTGACAAATTAAATAATTTACTTTTTGATCCGCCAGTGAATCCAGTTTTTCGGTTATTCCGGAAAAAACATCCACTGCCTGATTTGTCTAGATTAAATGGCGCCCACTACATATGTATTTAAGCTGTTATTTTAAGATAGTAGAAAAAAAGAAACAAGTAGGTTTGTGATGTTAGTGTTATAATGTCAAAGGCCAGATGATGACTACATCGAGCACATATTGCTCGAGTGTCAAACTTGTAGCCAGGGGAATTGGAGCAGATACAGAAGCTCCTGGAGAAAACGGGTGAAGCACATCTCTCCAGGAATATTCTGGTAAAGCTTATGCTATGCAGCTCTCATATATGGAGGTGTGTGTCCTTCTTTAATTGCTGCCAGTATCTCAAGAAGGTAAGTGTGAAATGAGATATGGAAAAGACAGAGAGAAGGCAGTGGAATCATCTGGAGTTAGCCGTCCGCACCAATTCTTCACCTTTTGGAATTGCTCAGAAATTGCCAATAGGAAAGAGGAATGGAAATACCGGGTTGTTTGCTCCAATGCATTCCCACTTTCTTTGATGCAGACCCGGAAAGGAGATTTCAAGGCTTGAAGTGCGGTATCTAGGAGACCAATTTGATATGAGTGAATCTACATTGCCATACACTCTATCATCATTAATGTGTAATATTATACCTGTAACGGCCAAAAGAAGTCATTTAGTACTAAGAAATGAACTTCTTTTGGTTTGGTTATACTTCCTTCAAAGTATTACAGTATTATTTGAATATTATAACACTCGAGAATTTATTTAATTAATTAAGTTTATCATCCACAGCTATTGTGGACCTTAACTGTTTGAGAGACTTCAGTGAAATTATAACACACAATGAATTTTATCATTCTATTATAATAATATATAAAAACACAATATTTAACATACAATTGATTATTCACAGTATTAGACTGAATGAATACTACTTTACAGTTTAGGACTGAATGAGTATTAATTTTACAGTACGAATATTCTAATGGAAACAAAAGTTTATATACCCTGTCAGGGTACATGTTTTTTCATAGTATTGTGTATAAATTAGGGATTTGCTGATTAGGAATTTGTTGATTCGAGAATATATGGCGATCAGGTATATTCAGGTCACCGAATATCCCATTAAAAATGTATTGTAGTTACTAGTAGGAAGTAAGGTACTCTTGCCAGTTAACTGTAAAATTAGAGGGACAGAATGTGCAGAATAAAAATACGTTTTTTTGTGTGAACGAATATGTACGTCAATATTAAAATATGACGAACATATCCGTTACAACACCAGCATTGTTTTAGATTATTTAGGTGTTCACAAGATAACTTATCTATGTAGATAATCTTCTGAGAGAAACTACATTCTTGAATGTTTTTCCTAGTTCAGTATACTGTACTTTCCTCCCCCCTAAAAAAAGGCTATCTACTAATCATTTGATAAAAGAGTCTAATCTCTGATTTGCAAACATCACAGATTCCAAAAATGTCTGAGAAGCTTACTAATAAGTTTTTTCAGTTTACAATGTGATGGGAAGGTACGAGGACTAAGTAATGTTCTAAGAATAGGGAAACAAATTCCATTATTTCAGTAGTAAACACTTTCGAGAAATTATCCGAGTTTTATGATAAATGATAGTGAATTCTTTTCTAATAAAACAGAAAATGAGAGCCCACCGCAAAAAAATTTTGTTTACATTTATCAAACTAGTATTTGTTCGTTTTCAACCATCTTCGTAAGCATTGTATCTAAGAAGAATATTTTGAAGGTGCACAAGTCATTTATTATGATCTGAGAAGCCTTAAAAAAGTTAAATATTATGAATAGAGGCCTGAACTCTGAATATTTAATCCTTTTTCAAAAGCAGTGGTATATGGATCTAAGAAATATTTTTTCAGTCTAACTCTACTTGGCCTACATTTTTGAGAACAGTGATGAAAATAAGAAATAACGTTACTTCATATCATTACAGTAATTAGCTAACATAAAATCTCCAGAATTCCTGCAATAATACTTTGTCAATGGTACAGAAGGTCTCAACGTTTTTCGTAATGAAACGAGTACCTACTAAATATGTATGAAAATAAATTGGGCTTCTATTTTAATACCTACTTTTTAAATGAAGAATGAGAGTGATAGCCTAAGATACGCGAAAAAAGCAGGCAAGATTATTTAACTGACTCAATAAAAATTCGGCGTCCATGTTCATAGTTTTTTGTTTTTTTTTCAGCTACCAAATAAAAATAAAAAATCAAATTCGTATATATTTTAAAATTTTAAATTTACCATCAGTCTAGAAAATATAAAAATCGATATTTCTCTTTTTTACTCACGACATATTGTATTTGCAGCCTACTCAATTTCTAAAAGCATATTTGTAAGTAATAAAAGAAAGAAGTTGTTTTGAAACGATAAAACTTAGTAATTTTTATTACCCTTACGCCACCAATAAACCATCATCAAAAAATAGTATTTCGAATCCACAATATTTAAAAAACTGCTTACTTCAATCTGACAAAAAAAAAATTTAATCATACATAAAAAATTTACAATCTCATGTCACCGAAGAAAGGAAAAATGTTTTCTTCCAAGATGAAAAAAATGTTTTTCGTCGACTATATCATTATTTTTTTTCTTGATGCATAAAGGACGCCAATAAAATTTTATTTTTACGACAGTTTTATGCCGAAAAAGTAGAAGAAAAGTGAAAATGAGCGAGTAATCGATAAAGGATGAGCTGAAATAGGTCTATTAAATTTTTTTCAATTAAAAATCAAAACTTTCTGACGCTTTGGCGAACGTGAATCGTTTCGACGAATGTGCAAACTTTTCGCGTTTCAATTTCCTTATGATATTTTACAGAAAATTTTTCTTACAGAAATTATACAGCGGAGAGATGTTCATGATGAAGCACGCAGGAGGATGTTAATATTATTCTATCGAAAAGTATAGAGTTTCAGGTTAGCAATTAGTGTTTTTTACACAAATAAATAGACGTCAGTACTCATTTGAGTCGCAAAAGTGCAGTGTATATTCGATGAAACATTAATACATAAGAGTACATATAGTTCGTTGCCTGATTGAGAGATAAGGTGAAGATCAGAGAGTGGGAGTGATAAATGACGAGTACATTTACATATATATATGACAAGAACTAGTTTCTCACGATATGAGTTATATGTGTGTGTATAAGGTGTGAGGGGAAGGGGATTGGTGTCACCCAACACCCCCCACAATTCTTTGGACTGAACAAAAGAAAAAGGAGAAATGAAAAATAAATAAAATTTAAAAAAAACATCCGTACGATTAAAATATTAAAAAAAATTTTAGTGTATAAAGTAAAATGGTAACATAAATTGCATTGAAATGGTGAAGAAAAAAAATTGCTGAAAAAAATGGTAAGTATATTCATATATGTAAAAATAAAATTAGATGTAAGGTTATTGTATGATATGTAATTAATGTGTGTATTTATATATATTTATAGGTATAAGATGTGATTTTGGAGACAACTGAAGATGAGTTACAGGTAAAGTTTATTATATAGTTGTTCCATATTTAATTAATTAGATGTTAATGTGAAATTTTGATTTTCTGTTTTCAGGTGTTCGAATCGAGGTACAGCTGAAGATTTAAAGGATTTTGATGAGTTTATGGATCGACTGAAGGATTTTCCAGGATTTTGTCTGTTAGGATTATGTGTTGTTTTACAGGAAGAGATTTAGTCAATAGGTCTGCAAGTTGATCTGCAGTAGTAACCTGTTTAAAGGTAAATATTTTGTCTTTATATGC
Organism: Ericerus pela; assembly: GCA_011428145.1. Taxonomy (NCBI): domain Eukaryota; kingdom Metazoa; phylum Arthropoda; class Insecta; order Hemiptera; family Coccidae; genus Ericerus; species Ericerus pela. Next base: position 1,335,614 of record WOFM01000403.1, read on the forward strand.
TTGGGCTAGACCATAGCATTTAATCATTAATGCCCTAAGTCTTTTCTGGCCTCCTCCAGAAATGACATGGATTACTGAAATATTATCTTCGTTGACTGTTACAGGTTCAGTGATTTCAAAAATTTCCTTATTTAGCAGCCAAGCTACTTCGATGTCTTCAAAGGAGTCGTGAAAAGCTATCAATTCGGCTGCAGTTGATGACGAAGCATGGATATTTTGGCGATGAACGCCCCAATTCACTATATCGCCATTTATTTTAATTAGATATCCCGTAATGGATTTTCCTTTTTCTAATTCTTCCATATCAATGGGTCTATCATCGATATCAGGGGCATAGCTTGCATCGACAAAAGCTTCAATTCCAGTGGAATTTGATTGATATAGAATTGAATGATCAATTGTAGATTTAAGATACCGAATTATTCGACAAACATAATTCTTTAAGGTATCGTCGGAGCTATTTTGGAACTGGCACAAATAATTTACGGCGAAGGCTATGTCCGGCCTTGTACCTCTCGCTACATAGAGTAAGGCTCCTATCATTGACCTATACTCCTTATCATCTTTTCCTGTTGAAATTTTGCTCAATTTTAAACCAGTCTCCATTGGTGTTTTAGTTGGGTTTGAAATGCTTAATTGAAATTTTTGTAGAATCTTTTGAATATGTTTTTTTTTGATTGAGTCTGATTTGTTGCAATTCAATGTTTCGTTCAATTTCAAACCCACAAAATTTTTGGGATTATTTACAACTTTCATTGTAAATCTTTTCTCAAAGTGAGAGGTTGTTTCTGATATCCATTGGGGTCTATTTGTTGCTAGTAATATATCATCCACATAGACTATCATTATGGCTAAGCCATTTGACTCATCTCTACGATTGTATATACACCTGTCTGTTTTAGACTGTTTGAACTGTGTTTCCAAAATATGAGAATCCAATAACTCCACCCAGTTCTTGCTCGAGGTTTTGAGCCCATAAATGGATTTTTCTAATTTCAGTAATTTATTTTTTTCAATTTGAGATCCTGGTGGTGGAATGAGATAAATCTCATTTTTGATGTCACTATTCAGATAAGCTGATTTAACATCGTATTTCACTAACTGTAATTTCAATGTGTTGGTAACTGACAAAAGCCATCTTATCAACCACATTTGGATTACAGGTGCATAAGTTTGTGTAAGATGATATTCGGAGCGGTCTTTGAAACCTCTAGCTACGAGTCTGGCTTTAGGGCACATTTCACCGTTTTCATTTGCCTTAACTGTGAATATCCAGCGGGCATCAATTGGTTTAAGACTGTCTTCCTTATGAACAACTTTCCAGACTTTAAGGTCTGCCATTGACTGCATTTCATCCTGTGCTGCCTTTATCCACTGATCCTTAAAAGGATTTGAAAATATTTCCTCATACTTAGTTGGCACACAGTCTTCTATGAATTGATTATTTTGAAATGAAGCTTTTTGACAAGTATTTATTCTATATATGGCTTCAGTTTCATCAGTAAGGGGTTTGATTTTGAGATCCTGTGTATCTTCAGAGAAATCTAGCAAATTTTTTGTCTCATCAAATTTTACATCACAGGAGATATAACATCCCATTCTAGCTGGGTCAAGAAGTTGATAACCAGTAGTTGTGTAGCCCACAAATATGGTTTTATGTGATCTGGGGGCCAATTTTACATCTAAATGCTCTTGGTTTTTCTTCTTAGCTTTGGCTACAGATTGTTGGCGCTGTTCTATTGGCACATGCCTATAGGCAATGGCCCCAAAGACTCGAAGATTAGATAAATCTGGCTTTTGGCCATGAAGTTTTTGGTAGGGGGTCATGTATCCCTGATTGACGCAGGTTGGAGTCCTATTAATAATGTAAGTCGCAGTATACACCATAAATGACCAAAGTCTAAAATCTATTTTGGCGTCATATAGGAGGGCACAAATTTTTTCCATTAAAGTTCTGTTTTGCCTTTCGGCTATTGCATTTAATTTTGGTGTCTATGCTATTCCTGTATCTTGTGTTATTCGCTGTTTGGAGCAAAATTGGACCAATTTCTCATCCATATATTCTTTTGCTTGATCTGTTCTTAAGACAGCAACAGGATCATTTGGGAATTTTGACTTAAAAGTCAGGACAAAATTTTTAAACTTATCTATGGCTTAGGATTTCTTCTTGATAGGAAAAGCTAGAGTGTATTTTGACCAATGGTCGATAAAAGTTAAGATGTACTTTTTGCCATGATAGGCGCCCTGAAATGGGCCCATAATATCTGATGAGACTGCTTCCATTCGCCTTTCAGGTCTTTTTCTCACTCCATGGTGGCCAAGTCTGGTGGATTTAGCTTTTGTGCAAATTTCACAAGTGGCAAAGTCGTCCTCTTTAAAGTTAAGGTTCCCTGTTATTCCTATTACTACTTTGGATAATTCTTTCAAAGTTTTGCCACTTGCATGGGGTAGTCTGCGATGCCAAAGAAGTTTGTTTTTTGTGATGTTTATTTTTTGTTTTCTGTTGACTCTGACACTTTCACTTATGTCTTCTTCACTTTCAGAGTCAACCTCCTGATTGGCTAAGTCCGCATTAGCTTCTTCTAAATTTTGGATGTCATTATTTTCTGTCTCACTATGCGGATTATTTTCTTGTTCCCCTTCTGCAGTTACCAAATTTAAATCTAGATCAGCTGTCTGATCTACGTGGCTAGTGTCATTTTGAGTGACAGGCATGCATTTCAACTCCTCATAGACTTTTTCCTCATTTACTATCTCATAGTCTATGTAGTACATAGAGCCTCTCTTTATTGCAGTGATGGCTACCTTTCCAGTCTCTTTGTTGACAATGTCTGCATGGTCATGTTCAGAGACTATCCGAAAAATACCAGACTCCATAACTTTTGCTCCAGCCAAATGTCTATGTTAAGATCTGGGTCATAGTATACCTCTTTGAGATGTATAGTAGAAAATTCAGCATTCGAGTTGCAGACATTGACAACCATTTCTCCTACATGTGTAGGATTCATAAACACTCCTTTTTTAGCACATTGAGTTTTGCAATTATTATCAAGTTTGCGAATGTTGTTCAGTTTGGACATATCATTGACCATATGGTCATCTGCTCCTCCATCTAATAGCATGGTGTGTAATTGGTTCTTTATTTTTGGATTTTCTGATGCTGTTGGTGGTTTTGGCCATTGAAATTCCTGCTCTAGAATATCATCAAAGCTCAATCTATCAGGCTGGGAGCGGAGCATCATGGAATATTTAACTCTAAAATCTTGTTTTGGTTTGCTCTGACTATTATTATTAGAGTTATTTGAGCTTTGAGGTTTTGAACTGTTATTATTGTTATTTTGTTGTGGAGTGTTATTTTGTATAACTTTTTCATTAGGACATGTCCTAGACATATGTCCTTTTTTATTACAGTTATAACAAGTAACATCCATGAAATTGACTTTATCCTGTGTAGGATAATTTTTATCTACACTGTTTGTTGTTTTGTGATCGCTTAGATAATTGGTATTTTGGTAATTTGAATTGGTTGCTCGATTTTGGTTATTACGAGCGAATCTAGTATTTTGAAATGGTTGATAAAGAGTTCTGGGTTGGTCAAACCCTGGAAAGGTTCTATTTGAATATTTTATACGATCACTTTTTTCGAGGACTATTTTTACAAGTCTGGCAACAGTTCTTTTTTCTAAAGATAAATTACTAAAATCTGTGAAAACAGTATCAAAATGTTCTGGTAAGGCCATCATTATTTGATCTAATTCATCAGTTTCTGTCAGGGGGTAATTTGCATCTCGCAATTCTTCGGCTATTTTGGACATGTTGTCCATAAATTTTCGAATATTACCTTTTCTGGGGTCGAAGCGAAGGGATTGATATTTTGCTCTAAGAACAATTAAATTTGTGGGTGTAGCGTTTCTATAACATCCATCTAATATTTCAAAAATTTCTGAGACAACATCACAATTTTTGACATAATGCAAAATTTTTTTATCTAATCTCTCAAAAATGAGAGCTTTGGCTCTTTCTTGAGTTTGAAAATAACTCAGCCAGGTTTTACTTAATCTGATTTCTGTGGATGTGCAAAGATAACTAGTTTCTTTGCCATCAGGGAAAACTGTTTTATGACAACCTTTGCCAATTAGTGTGCTGATGATTATTGAACGCCACCCTTCGTAGTCATTTCCTCTGAAAACATTAGATATGCGTTCTCCTGATTCTGCCATAATGATAGAAAAAAATAAATAAAAAAATAAATAAATAAATAAATAAAAAAACAATGTGGAAACAATCCCCAGCAAATGCCGAAAGAACAGATTGCCACAGCACTATTGATCCGAAATCTTGGTATAACAATCGAATTTCAAAAAATCCAGATATATCTTCCAAGTAAAAAATAAAAATAAATAAAAAAATTCCCAGCGGGCAAGGTATGATATATCTATTAACGTTGTGAGTGGACACAACCCAAAAATGAATAAGACAAAATAATCCAAAAAAATATTCTAATATTCGAAGTAGAATGGTAAATAAAATTGCACGTAATAAATAATAATGCACAAAACAAGTATAGTAAGTTTATAGGAACACAATTGAAATAATTGGACAACAAGGGAATTATTTATTTCTTCAGAGGGGATCTGTACTCGATCACAAATCTGAAAACCCTGAATTAAAAATCAAAATAAAAGAAAATATTCGAGGGGACTGTAATTTTTCTAAGTTAAAAAAGCAAATTAATTTTTTTTTTGAAATGACTAACGATTTGTGTTTCTTCGGATGACACAAGCAGGGACTCCAAGCAAACAAAAACAATCGATGGCAGCTTTGGAAATTCGTAGACTTGACCAATATTTTGACACACAAGCAGGGCGCAAAATTTTCAGCAACTGACGATGTTCAATGCAAAATTTTCAGTAGTTTTATAATTTTTAATTCAATAAAATAAAAATGAAACAGTATTATTAACTTTTTGATTTTTTTGGCATATAAAATTTTCGTTAACAAATATTTATTTTGCACGATAAAAATAGCAATATACTTTGCTTATTTAAATTTACTTTGTTTATCACGAACGATTAAACTTTAATTTCAAACAGTAATTAAATTTCACTCTGTGTTTTAAAAAAAATTGAAGATTGTTGCCTAGCGATGCTACCATATAGAGTTTCAGGTTAGCAATTAGTGTTTTTTACACAAATAAATAGACGTCAGTACTCGTTTGAGTCGCAAAAGTGCAGTGTATATTTGATGAAACATTAATACATAAGAGTACATATAGTTCGTTGCCTGATTGAGTGATAAGGTGAAGATCAGCGAGTGGGAGTGATAGATGACGAGTACATTTACATATATATATATGACAAGAACTTGTTTCTCACGGTATGAGTTATATGTGTGTGTATAAGGTGTGAGGGGAAGGGGATTGGTGTCACCCAACAAAAAGTTTATTCGGGATTCCAAATTCGAATGCCTCGTTGTCTTATTATTGCAGCATAGGCTATATATATACGATAATTTTTTGACGACGGAATATTACATTAGGAGAATTTCGACTTTCATTCGGTGTGTTTTCAGCGCCGCCAAGAAAGTAGGCCTATACCAGGAAAATTTCTTCAGTCGTTTCTCAGTATAAAAAAATACGGCAGTTAGGCCTAAAGTGGGAGCGAAACTTTCATTAGAACAATACTAACGATTGAGAGTTTAAAGGTCCCGAGTTATAAAATAAAATCAATTTGGCAACAGTTTTTACACAAAGATCAATCAAGCGATCAGAGGGATGACGTGTTTTGCGTTGGTGTCCACCCAGGAGCTCATATTTTCAATTAATAAGAACGAGGGAAAGATCAAAACATAAACGTAAAAGGCTATCATTGGAAAAAAAGTGGCAGCCTACGATGTACCCTCAAATAATAATAACATTGTGTATCAAGGGGGAAAGAGTTGTGTTTTTTGTTTTTTTTTTTGATTGAGCCTTGAGTTTGCAACACGCGACGTATAGTCGAGGGTAATGAGCCGAAGACAAGGGTTGCAAACAGGCGAGGCAAAAAAAAACATCCCCTCCTTGGTGCGCACCGTACTTTATTCTACGACCACGTTACTATTGACCGTATGAAAAAATTTTAAAGAACCTTTTTTGTAAGAAAATTTATGGACATTATTTTTGTATGAACCTATTTATACTGTAAAATTGAAAGGGAAAACGTTATCATGAAAAATCGGTTCTTTTAATATTTTTCATTCGCCATTAACTTGAAATGACTTCGTTTTTAGTGAAATTTGATGATAAAAATCAATTTGTCGTTAAAAAATAGGGGTGGGGGTTCTCACTGAAAATTTTTTTCTCCATTTATTAGTTTATGAAATGAACAAAAATTTAAAAAACGACGAGTTTGCCATTAATTAGCTATTTTTTATTCCTCAATTATAAAGAATTCAATGACGACGTGAAACAAAAAAATTATTGATGGTAAATTTTAGTAAATTTTCCTCTCTTTCCAGCAATACCAACGTCAGCTTTCTAGCTTCAATAGTAGAATCATTAAATGAGAGACAATAAGTTTTTTTCAAAATAAAAATGTTGTTATTTCAAACGAGATTTTCATAATGTTTCATTGGCAACACTGCTTTTTCGGTCCTAGGACCGAAAAGTGAACTTTTCAGATCGCAAATTTTACTTTTTGGTTGTTGGACCAGAAAACAGTCAAATGTGGTCATTTACCACTCTTCCCTATATAGTCAAAGAGTCATTACCAATAAATTGGCCATACAAACTCCGAAATTAAAACGCAAATTATTTTTATCTTCTCGCAGTGCTATGGTCCTCCTCATAAAATTCACTCATTTTTATTTCGAAGAAAGAATGGGGCACGAACAGGAATAAACCAGTAATGAAGCTTATTAGTGTTTCGATAGAACTTACATACAATGGCTTTGATACCAAAGGAAAGTCTTACGTAAGATAAAAATTTACATAGGTGCCGACTTGAGTTTTTTTTAGTGTTGCCAAATTTTGCGTCAATTTTGACTATAGAAATTTATAAACAGTATTTGCATGGAATCGAAAATTTATATGCACATTGTACTTGGGATCAGACCTATACTTTTTGATTCGATTCGTTCGACTGGTTTATCGTTCATTAAACAGGAAACAAACTCGTAATGGGAATAATTTCGAATTACCAGCGTTGTAAAACATGGTATCAACCGATTCTCCGCATAACCTTCAAAAATACCGACGTCATATCTGTTCTCCTGCTTCATTCAAGTTTTTATTTTTATTGTTTTAAATTTTTCCTTTATCAGAGACCGATAAACTTCCGTGAAAGAAAAATGTTCAGAAATTGTCGAATATTAACTGTTTGAAAACCTAATTCCCAAATCCGCGTCATGGCACGTTGGTCATGGTGGTCAAAAACCTGGGTGATGTGTTTAGCTTAGATGGGTGAGTGTCAAGTTCATAGTCTTTTAAATGGCAGAGCGTAAAAATAACTCATAATTTGAATGTTATTTTTCTAAACAGAATCTAAGTAGGTAGATGTGTAGACCGAATGTTTGATGTAAAATGAATTGCAGAACGTAAATTCATCGAATGACTTCATTCGTGAGTGCTATTGGGTACCTACTTTTCAAATAATATTATCGATATACCTATAAATAATATTGGATCATTAACAGATTTTATAAAATTGGAAGTTTCGGATCAGATTTTATCAAATCAAATAAAATGGTACTTGGACCATGAAATTAGCAGTGCCACAACACAAGCACAACAATAAAGGGCGGAGCTAGGCTGCTGTGTATCAACACAGACTTAGGCCATCATGGCTAGCCACTTTAAGGAGGGGGGATGTGGGGGCAGCTGCGTGTTTGTCTCATACTCAGTTCTCTGGGCTATCAGCTTGGGGATTCAAACTGGCAACCTACAGTTAGAAAAACACGACACCAACAGTGATGATGAGGCACGATAACGCATACAGCATTGTCCCCACAAGAGTCTTCTTTTGAAAAATGTATAGGCCTTTGTATTCTACCTTTGAATAATGTGACTGAATCACATGAATACAAAATTTTAGCCCAATTTTTTAAGTAGGTCACTTTAAATAAAAAAATACAACTGAATTCCAATCAGGGATTTTCCTTTAGAAAAAAAATTTTTCTCAACTTATATACCAAAAATAGGTTATTATTAAATCAGTTTTGATTAGGTACCGAAATACGAGATTTTCAAATCAGTTTGGAACATCGAAAATGATTTTCATTTCTTCTCTGAGTGTATAAACAGTGTAAAAATGAGTTTTTTCTCAACTATTTGTTGTTTGTTTCTTCACAGCACCGTTTTCATGTACTCAAGTTGTAAAATGTCATAATGAAAAAGGGCCATTTTACTTGGTGATGCTTACACAAACAACCAAGTTCACTTCTCGATAATATTTAATTATATCTAAAATTCAATTCATGAATGAAGTTGACCTGTTTAATCAAATAAATAATAACCTCTTTTGGTGGATTGGTTAGAAAAAAATATCGTACTCAACTAGTTATAGTCACTCGTGACTCATGCTGCAACTACGCAACCCGTTGAAAATCACTCATTTTGCTGACTAGTTGAGTAAAGTACTGTTTTGTAACATGCGCACATAATGCTCAACTTATAAGGCATATTTAGCGTGGTTAAAGTAGCTTATTCCAGAGCAATGCAACTACTTATTTTTCTTACACAACTCTCAGTTAATTTCCACTCACCTTTCTTTAAATGCTTCTTTTCTAGTAAAATCTATTATTTAACTGTAGCCTTCAATCAGGAGAAATTAAATTATTTTTATTATGTTTTTTTTCGGAAAAATTCTCTACTCTGACAAGAATTAAAATCCGCAACACTGAAGTAGAAGAGCCTATGCTTAATTAACTAGGTATGCCATGAGACCTAGTTGGAAGTATTCTATCAATAAAATTTACATACTGATGAATTTGTTTTCAATAATTTTTTTGATTTATAAATCGTTGAAAATTCCTAAAATAGTTTCAGAGCTCCAACATTTTTTTTCTTATGTAAGGGAATGAGGTCCCGTATTTTATTTCCTATATTCATTGTGAACTTTCTTATCGCATTTTTTGAAATTTTTGTTTTGTTCTCTCAATTCTATTCCTCTTTTTCAGGTTTTCACCATCTCAGCCTTCCTATCACAATTGGTACAAAAAATATAGTCGACTTTAATTTTTCATTTTGGTGAAGTTTGCAGCACTCGCTTACAGCTCGAGCAAACATAACATTAGTGAAATTGCCTACTTTTCGCACTAGTTAAACAATGTACTATTTCATAACTCATATCTACTCAAAAAAAAGGCTATTACTCGAATTGAATCAGTTTTGGTTCCTAAAGTGAGAAATTTCCAAATATATACGAAACAGTGAAAAACAAAAATTAATTTCTTCAGTATAGGGAAGGAATAAACTTCATCTTATCTCTGTAACAATTTTGTTTATTTCTTCACTCAAAAATATTCATTTCTCTATAAGGATTAAAAGAGTTTTTTCACAAATATTTTTTTTTCTTTTTTTATTGCTTCCTGCACGCCTAATTATTCAATTCCATTGAAAAAGGAGACTGAACTGCGTATCAGAATGCTTAAAAAACTGATCAAATGCAATAACAACCTTTTTTTTATGGAGAATTCGTTGAAAAAAATTTGCTAGATACCAGAACCAAATTTATTTGTACATTCACGGTAGTCAACTCATGCGATTACAGCATTTTCCGTAGTGACAAAAGTCGTTGACACTTAGGAAGGAGCCGGAAATCATGAAAATGAAAAAAAAAAAGTTTTAATTAGCCTAAAAGTTTTAGTCACTTTACAATGAGTCCAAACAAGTTTAGGCCAGTTGGAAATTCGAAAATTACTGGCCTAATTATCCCATTACCTATACTAACAAGGTAAGTAGAAATAAGCTTAGAGCTGTGAGAGGTGGGAGGGAGAGGAGGACTTTCTAGAATGGCCCGGAAGGCTGTTTCCATATAAAATATTGAAAAATATCTCTTATTTGCTACAATAATTATTTTGCATAATTATTTTGACCGCTGGGCCCATTTTTCTCTCTCTGTGATTACAAGGCCAAACTAAGTTAGACTGGTTAAAAAATTGTTTCAATCAACCTACAATAATCATATCACGCCGCATGTTTATTGGATGACATTTGGTTGATTAGAAAAATTTAGTAATAGGCTTAACTAGGTTTGGGTCATTAAAATAAGCCTAGTTAATACTAAGCTAATTGGACTAATAATTTTATAATTTCTAATTGGACTAAATTTATTTGGGCTCATTGTAAAATGGTTAAAATTTTTAGGCTAATTGAAATTTTTTAGTTTTCATTTTCTGGAGATCAGACTCTTACCAAAATGATGTAGATGGCGGAAAAATATGGATTTTCTAAATCACCAACGATATATTGTATATGGCGATACACCAACACCACGCTATCAGCTAATTCCTCTACCAATTTTGTGCTAAACTGTCCTAACAGTGTTACCAGTTCCACGCAGAGTGGGATACCAGTTGCGCGCTTTCCACTTGTCAATTTCATGCAAGGAACTCGGTTCATCTTTCTTATTAATTACCCTACTTAAACCACCCACGGTACATTAAATATAAATTAAAAAAAAAGAATTCACATCCTCTAATTCCCCCACTAACCATTATGTACATTTTCAAAAGAACTACCCACCTCACCTAGCCCCACACCATACATTAATGTATTTTAAACAGGGATTGATCAACCGAAACATCTAAGCAATTGCTTATCATCTTGTCAATTATTGTATATGTAACCTCGAATTTGCATGAGATAAAATGGATGAAAATGAGAAGCATCTATGTTCAGTCAAAGAGGATATTTTTATTTGCGTTATCATAGGTTATCATAGGTGTTCTTAGTGTGGTGTTGTACATAGTGATGTTTAAATCAGCAAATTTGCACGTGTTCGAATCTTCTTTTTAATGAAAAAAATTTTTTATGTAATTTTATTTATTATTATTATTATTATTTATTTTCATATTATATCTCTCAAAGGGGATTAGCCAGTATATTGTATTAAGAAAAAAAATTCCAAAAAATGAGGAAATTTTATTACTTTCATCTCCTACGATTTTTCTGAAAACCTTTTTGTCCGAATACAGACGCTTGTATGAAAATAAGTTAAATGGCACGGAACTTGCATCAACAAAATTCATCTTCCATGTGGAACTGGCAAAAAGAAAAGTTGGTGTTTCTGCGATAGAACCAAAATGGAGTAACCCCTAATCTCTATCTGTGCATAAGTATTATAAAATATTATGGGCTAAAAACAGTTTGAAATACTATCATTCTAAAACTGTGGACCAATTTGCATGAGATTTAGAAAAAAAAATTGTGTTATTCCAAGGAAGGTTTATAGCCATCAAGGAAGTTGGTAGCCCTTCTGAGGACAAAGTTACCAATTTTTACCATTATGTCAAAACAGAAATAGACAAAATATTTCTTGAAACGAAAGAAAAGGAGTAAAAGAGAATTGAAAAATAACTTATCGCTCGCTCATTTTTCATCGTCTGACCTCTACTGGTTGGTGAATTGGATATGATTCTCTCTCTCTTACTCTGTTTCATTGTTTTTTTCATGGGGTTTCACTTGAACCTACGAAAAATGGATTAAAATTATTACTAGACATTACGCACGTAGAGCTGCACTGCAGGTAACAGCTCGTGTATTAAGTACATAAAATTCTGGTCAGTGAGAGTTGTTCCAATAAGTAATTAATTATAAATCTTTCGATAATTTTCTCACAAATTTCAGGTATATTTTCCCTTCCTTACTCGCGGTTATATTAATTGAAATTTTGAGTGAATTAACGTGGTTTGTCCGTGGGTGCTCTTAGCACAGATCAAAAGGAATTCTTCTCAATTCTGACTGATATTTTAGAAACGTTCAGAATTTTTCAAGATGTCCGTTATTAATACTAATAATATGCGAATAGTTTTTACTTCTTGTTTTGTTTGTTTTTCTCTTCAGGTTTGTCAGAAATGAAAAATTTGTTTACTTGTTAAAAAATGTTTGCCAACTTCATCCTCATTGCCCATCCACTAAACAAATTTTAGATTACATCTTTGACAAGAGCTATTATTCAACACTCTCTTTATGGTACACTTTTTTTTTAGCTAATCTTAAAATTTTTGGCAATTATAAATTTTCCATTTATTAGATATTAAGTGTGGTATTATTAATTTCGTTTCACTTTCTTGAAGCAGTAAATAAATAAAAAATTGTTTTCTTCATGCGATACTATCTCCTATGCTTCTTCACTGCCTAGAATTGGTTCTTTTGAAATATTCATGAGTAGTTTAATTATTTTGGTTGCGCGTCAATATTTTTCTGCCTGAATAATCATCTCCGGCCTCTTTTTATTAATATTTGCACTTCAACAAATTTTATATATTTATCTCTATCAGTCCGTCTGTCTCTTTTCATTTCTGGCCTATTTTTTCCTTCCATTCATTTACATAATTGCTGGCAAGTTGCGTTCTCGATATGTCTATAGGTTACTTACTTTAGGCGTATATTTTTCTGTTTTTTGGCTGAATAATTTGGATGTTATAATAATTACCGCCTAATCCTTTGCTACCATTTCTATTGGTAGAAAAATAACCTTGGCATTTCATGTAGGGACACCAAAGTGTCGATTCTCGTAATTTTTCGATAAAAAAAACAACACGAGATCTTCAGAAAAAAAAAGAGAAGAGAAAAACTGTTATCGTCTTCGAATTCGCCTTGTGTTTTTTTAGTTGAGCATGAATTTTTGTCGAAATTAGAAATGAACAATAGCCGGAAAAAAAAAACAACAACTCAAGAAAAAGAAGGCGAATTAAACAAGAAGGGTTCAGAATAAATAATAATAAAAAAAAAAAGATGGACCGAAAAGATCAGTTTAAAGTCGTCGAAAAAACTTTAACTCTTCAAGGAGTGAAAAATTTCGACCAAATTTTTCAAGGTGCTGCGGTTTTCTCTCGAATAAATTAACCAGATGGGACGTTTATTGAAGAAGAAAAAAAATGAATTTTCGTTATTCACCAATTCGGGTTAGCAGATTTAGTCGACCGCAAAATTTAATCCGATTATCGGATTTGTTCGGATATGTCAACGTGAAGAGCCGTTCCTTTTCGTAAATTTTATTCATGCAGTTTTTTTTTTTCTCCTCCAAATTTTGTAGAAACATTATACCAGCCTAATCTTGGACAAAAAGGGAATGCTAGATCGAACCCTACTTAAAATGGAATATTCGTTCATTCGTGGGCGTATGCCAGCTTGCAGAATCGTCTATTCCCATTGAATTTGAATCAGATAAAAACGTTCGTATCTCACTAAAAGCTACCCCTTTTTAAGGCTTAGTTAATTTCTTTGATCAACATTTGGTTCTTAAATTTGTAAATTATAAATTGCAAGTAGTTTTATTCACATCGAGGAACGATACAAATCAAAAGAGATTAGTAGAAGGGGTTGAAGGCACTGATAAAATTATCCGATGTTACTAACTTTTTAGTGATAGCCTAAGCCCGTTTTGAAGCCTACCGGACAGTGTGAGCTATTTTGTGGTAAGCTGTTTGGAAAGATTTTTAATCAACCATTCTGAGATTTTGTAATTCGATAACCATAGGTAATTGATCCTTGAAGTATTTCCAGAGTCAAGTGCTTCTGTTTATAACTTTTCTCATCCTTCCCCAGCCTTATTTGCAATATTGGCATAATAAACCCTCAGTACCCATCATTCCCTCTATTTGTTTAGTTTCCATATCCTTAGTTCATCAACAAAAATGTGATGTTGCTTGTTGAGAAGTGAGATTTCCTCGGTCGTTGGTAATGTGCGCAATAATGAAATTTTATTTTTGTTTAACATTTAAATTTTCATTAATCAGTTCCTTTTTGTATTCAAGTTGGATCCTAAATCATCTTGCGCTCTATGTATGTCCATGCTGTTTTCCATTAAATATTGTGGTAAATTTAAGTTGGGATTTTGAGTACACAACGAAACCTTAGTAGGTACTATTAATATTATTTTATTATTAAACAAAAAATCTAAAAAAAGGAGATGGGCCAACTTCGCAAAAAGCGGGTTATGCCAACAAAAGCTTACAATTGTTTATGTTACCAAGTCTATGAAGTGAAGAAGAGCCGTGAGTTTTGAGAAGTGAGGAGACTTTTGTGAAGGAGTTGTAGCTATTGCGGGTGAGAGGTTGTGAATGACGATATTGATAGTCAGGCGGGTGGAGATTAAGGAGAAAGAATGAATACGTTGAAGCACAGAGGGCCAATGTAGAGATGAGTGATAGTGATTTGGTGGTATAATGAAAGTTTGAGAGTGTGGGACCAATCGCTGGTGTCTTCTTTTATGGATTTGAGGAAATTGTTGAATGGACCATCACTCAGCTTGTCAGCTGAAGCAGGAGAACCCCCTTTATCATTTTGTCGAAAGATCCTTCTAGGTAACCTACTTTCTGTAATTTGTATAGCCGAAAATTTACAATATCCCCACCTCTTGTTCACCAGTTTACATAGACCTCGAAAATACATAGTTAAAGATATTTTTGGGTCATCTAGCTTCCTTTTACTCTGAAAAAAAATTTGTAGTCCATTTCTAAACTTTTTATCCATCCACTTCCTTAGCAATTCTACCCTCCCCCATCCTCCTCTGCTTACTTTATTTCGACAAAATCCAAACTGCTCCCTGTATTCTTCAATCTGAACTTTGATCTCTCCTTGAATCTGTCTCTCTTTCCCTCCATATCATTACTGATCGTTTCAAAGACACATCGACAGTTAGCTCTGCCATTTACCCTACCACCTTCTCTTCTTCACACCAACTACCTCTCTTTGTATCCATACTTACAGCTGAATTTTACACAATACTCACAATACTCAAACTCATATCACATGACCCACCACACTCATCTTACATTCTGTCTTTGTGATTCTACTCCAATTACGGTCATTTGGATCCTCAGCCACTACGGCATAGTTGGAAATGAAACTGCGGACAAAATGGCAAAAGAAGCCATTAATCGACATCGTCTGGAAAAATATTACTTCACTCGACTGTAAGCTACGCAACAAAACTTGGAATCAGAAAATCCGAGTTTATTTAAGGGTTTGATAAAATTTTCAGCTACTCTTGATAACATCTTGAAAGTGCATTTGAAACGGCAGCAGTGTTCAGAGGAACATCAAAAAAGATTCAAAATGATGGTACTAGGGGTGTCTCCCTAATACCTGTTGTTTCTTACGAAAAAAAAAAAAAAAAAATGAGCGTACTAATTTCTTTATTTATTGAGAAAACTTTGGCCTCAAATACTGAAAAGACTAAAAGTGTGATAATTAGATTTGAAAAATTGATCCAAAAATTCAAATTTTCAACTCTGTGTTCAACAATAAGTGTTTTCAGAGTTAATGAAAAATTAGTTCTTCGAAATATTAAATTATGTAAATTTAAAATATATAATCACAGGAAAAAGTTTTAAATTCTATGTAGATTTCGAAAAAATTTGCCTGGGAAGTTTAAATTTCTTTGTAAAAATTTATTTCAATTATTGCTGCTACGAGCGATATCGAATAAACTTTTTTTTCGATCGCCTTTTAATTCCAACTGCGAGGAGATATGTGAGTTTACATTTCTTTCACTTTTTTTCCTCCCATTTTAATTATTATTTTTAAACAAAGTTTCTTATCGGGGTTTGCTGACGAACATGTATCAATTATTCAACTCATCACAATGTCTGTACGAGGAGTTTAGGGTGAAAATTCGAAAAAATGGAAGATGATATCAAAAGAAATAGTAGAGATTTTAATAGAGTTCAAGGTAGATGAAAGACAAGTAATTATTGTCATGATTAACAAGTAGATGTTTGTGTAACGCGTAAGATCAGATGACTAATAAAAATTTTAGTTAATAAAGGAAATTGATTTTCATCATTAGGTACCGCACCTATAAAATAATACTTTTCTGCTCATGCGTCAAACAGTATCTTACTTAAGTACCTGGCACATGTGCTTGTGGATAAATACATTCAGAAGTCTGGATATTCGATGGATCGTATATAGTTGGCGCCATTGAATAGTTTGTAGCTTTGCATCGCGTATGTTGCCGTCGTTTATTTTCATAACTTTCGTCAATTTTTTCGATTCGAAAATTGTAGTTTTTTTCATAAAATTCATCCTCTGACTCCCCACCCACACACCTAATTTTTTTCTCACTGTTCGCCTTTCATCTTTCTCCCTTCTAAGAAAAATCAAGAGAAATGTTGCCTACTCTAGTAAAAATGAATGTAAGACCAAATACCAAAAATTTGTATATTCAAAATTTGTTTACTGAACCGCTAGATTGGAGAAAAAAATTGGTTTCAAAGCCTCTTTTACTACAAGGTTACAGAAGGGTTGGATTTATGATTTTTGGGCTCGTAGGCCAAGTGCTGGTGGAGGCCCTCGCATGGTTTTTGAAAACATTTTTACTTACTTCGCTCGCATACCATTCCCCATTTATTAATTTTTTTTTCATTTGGTGGAGGTTCTATTTTGGTAGGGGCCCACGGCTACTAGTCCCTTTTGACCCCGACTAAATACAGCCCTGTGTTATAGTGCCAATGACAAAAAGGGATAAGGGATTTTTTAAGTTTATTGAGGATTGTTTCCCAGTGCAGGAATTGTAAAAAGTAGTTAGGTAGCAGCTTAACTATGAGCTATTCTTGAAAATCTGGAAAAGTAATTAAAAACCAACAGGCAAAAACCATTTATAGAACCATAAACGTAGACATCCTTTGGCAGAAACACAAAAATTATTTGATGACCATTATAATTATGATGATCAGCTTTCCTTCAATTCTCATTAATAGTGGCAGAAACTTTTATGTTTTGTGTCTTGCATGTGCAAAACATAGGAAATTTTGCAACCCATGGAATTTGCACAAATTGACCAAATCTGAGAATCAAAGTGAGATATAATTTCTCCTCTTTCTGAATGTGCAACTGCAACACATGGGAAAAATATAATTGCTGCCCCTGCTCACGGAACTGAACCTGTTGACCCATCATTACAAATCTATATATCAACATTGCACAATAAGTTGGCAAATGGAAAAGTTGTGCACACTTGGAACCTTAAGTCTGTAAAATCGTAATCGCGGAGAAATGTTTTAAACGTAGCTTGAAGTGTGTGATGGGCCTTACCATTGAGTGTCCTAAGTTTCACCAAAAAATTAAGTTTTCTTCGTGACTTTAATTTTTTTTTTTAGTGTTATGTCAGTTTTACTTTTCATGTGGTACAAAATAGTAGATTTTGTTACATGATAATTCACATCTGTGCTTGAGCTTCAAATGCTATTTTTGCCACACATGAACAGGAAAGTTGACGAATGTATAGAAACTCTTGTGTTTGATTGGATGGGAGAAGCAGAATACTTTTGTAGGAGCAAATACTTGTTTGGCTGTCACTATCATATTTTTTTCCAACCATAAAATTTTTGCTCAAAAGTTGCAAATTTATTGCTTTAGGCACCTAAAAACAGCATATATACTTACATCTACTTTGTGGTATGTGTTGCAACCTAAACGCAGCATGGGCAATCTTGATTCATAGGGTTACAACACTTGTCTAAGACTTATGTTGCAAACATTACAATTTGTCAAGAATTGCTTTCTTCGGACTCTAGTGGCAAAATATACTATTCAAAGACTTTAAGGTAAACAATAAAGTTCATTCTCATTGGATGCAGGAAATCGGGATAAAGTGGGAACTTCATGATTTATTAGAAGGTAAGCTGCAGATTCATTTTTGAGAGACCAAATTTAAGAGTAGACACCCATGGCTAAATCACTATAATTGTCAGTGATTAGAACAAGATTCACACTCATGCTTTCCAAAATCCACTCATTGTTTTTCATGAAAGAACGGGAAGTAAAACATGAATATTCTGATACCAAAGATAGGTAGATACTAGATACCGATCCTATTTGAGTGAATAGAAGGTAGGCTGAATTTCAACACAATCGCTGTAACCTCCGAGCAAAATTTTTGCAATATTTTACAACTATGTGATGTTACCCACAATAATATTCAACCTATTGTCTGTAAAAGGGTCTATATGTACCCATCACCTTTTGTACCTTTCTTTGGTACATTTTCTCTTGGGGATAGTGGGAACTTTTCCAGTAAGAGAAGAATTTTTTTTTTGTCCAGAATACCTTTGATAGTGGTTAAATATGTCATTACATATACCTCAAGCCAAAATATTTTTAGAAAACGTCCATTGTTGTTGTTTGTAATCTCTCTTTCTACATTCTTTGTCACTTACAAACCAAGCTTATATTAGCGCTCCTACATTAATAGTATATAACTAACTGCGATGATGTGAATGATGTGGAATTTCTTCTAATCTTAGCTTAACACATTCACATGATGTTGGCCTTTTATTTGTGCGTTCATTCTCGTTTGACTGTTTACTGAATAAACACACGTCCATTAAAATGTCTTTTCATTTCTTTTAACAAGTTCAAATTCAACAATTTTTCCTTCGTTATCAGTGATTTATTGTTTTTGTAAGTCTGAAGTTATTTTTTCAATCATTTTTCAGTTCATATAGAATTTCAAAAGAAATTTGAAAACACAAGTCATTATATAATCATCTTTAGTTAATATTTATTCTGTGTAGACGCACAATTTTAGCCCACAATAATGATATAGAGTATTCTGAAAACTGACTTCATGAAAATATTTGTAAGGGTACATAATGGAATGGCCAAGTGTGGTACACAGTGGAATTATTTAAAACTCTATCAGTACCTTGTGGAAGTATACAGTTTTAAATTTTATTCAAATATTTTTAAATTAATTTTTTTTTCTCTAATTCATTGATTAGGAAATTCTATTAACTTGCAGAAAAACATTTGGTTCCTAAATTTTAATTATGATTTGTCAAAAATAGAAGTCCATTGATGTACTTACCTTAATTATTGTTCATAGTGACAGCATATTTTTTGGCTAATTTGTATCATTTATGTTGGTGTTCCACTATGTACCATGTGCTATTCCACTGCGTACCACCAATGGTACACACCAGAACTATTTTTGACTTTTTCAATATTATGTCTCTCTAATCGATGACTTAAGCATTTTAGATCTCAAGCAGCTTAATCGATGAAAAAAAAGATGAGCTCTTTCTAACAGTGTACCTATTTTTTAAATTTTGATACAAGTAAAATTCTGAAAGTTACAGTCAAAAAAGCAAAAAATATCCCACTGTGTACGACCCTCCCCTATATATTGTATACCTCGGGAATCTGGTAATGGGCCAAAACTTTTACTAAAATTATATAACTTATAGGTTTTCCCTCACTCGTAGAATCTGTGTTACAAGTTCCTTCTTTTCGGTTTTCTCAGTGCCAACATATTGTTCACCCGTTGCAATGTAAACCCTCTCAGATCCGAGCAAACACTTAGTTTTCTCAGTGAGTAATGGCTGACGAATGAGCCTTTGAGAATTTAATAACTGACCCCCCCCCCACCGAACTGTCACTTTGGCACGCCACTGTGGACAACAGTGCGACTTCGCCTTTTATGTTTTGGTGTCGAACCGCGCATACTTCCGCTGCGAAGTTGATTTCTGCTCAAAATGACCAACTAAAATCAGCTGAATTAATTCGGTATATTTTTATAGAAAAATTAGAAATTTAAAATGAAAAAGCAATAAGTTAGGAAGACGCGGCCACGATTACGTGTGATTCGCGTTTGCGGTGGGACTCGTCGAATTCGAAGCCTTCAGAATTATGAAGCCAGCGGCTTTTCTGAACAACTGCGACAGCAGGGTGTTGTTGGGAACGATGGCCAGGAACGAGTGAATTACTGCTCGCATTTCGGGTGTATCTTTGGGTGTATCTTTGGGTGTATCTTCGGGTGCCTGCGCGGCTGCCGCGTCCGTTTCGTCGGTGCCAGCATCCGCGAATAGTTCGCCGTCGTCTTCGACTGAATCATCGATTTCGTTATCCTCGTCGTTTGCTTCGTCGTCGAACATAGGCTCGGTGGGTTCCGATTCGGCTTCCGATTCGGCTTCCGACTCTTGTTCCGACTCGTGTTCCGACTTGTATTCCGACTCCGGTTCGAAGTGGGCTTCGCGCACCTGAATTGGCAGGTTGCGCATGTACTCGACGTGAGTGGGGATGATCTCCTTCTCCGGTTGCAGTCTGCTCAGCGTGGCATCCACGAAGTCAGCATTCAGATCGTACTTTGAGATCGCGGGTGTCGACAGGGCTGCCTGCGACACAAACAAAATTAATTCGATATTAGGCAGTCGATTTTTGAATCGTGTTACGTCGTCAATGAGGCTGGAATGTCAGAATTCGTAGCCAGCAATGGGTTATGTTATAGAATTGTGGGCCAATTCCATCGAGAATACAATTACGAAGGTTAGAAAAAAAATATTGCGGGATTAAGTACCTACATCGAGTATTTCAAGAGTTGGAAGGGTTGTCGCCCACAAGTCGCCTATTTTCTATTGTTTGATTAAATTAGTAGGTAGGTACTCGTATTACGGCCACACACTCGACACTCAGGAAATGTTTTAGAAGGATTATTGCTTGCAACAAAGAATTTGAGTAGTTTAAAGTTTAAAATAAGCTTCTCCGACTGCGATGGGTCATGTTTCGTTCATTTTTTCATGTCAGTAGGCATAGTGTTTTGGTTGCCTTGAAAAAAAAATAGGTAAATAAATAGGTAATGGTGACTTTTAGTTAAGGTAACTTTTCTCATCAAAGGCATTCATAGCTCGATCGTAAGGGGGTCCACATCTTTACGATCCTCCATTCTGACCCACTTCTTCAACAAAAATACCATTTCCACCAATAAACGGAAACTATGTTTTTAGGATAAGCTTTTTTCGGATCCAAGGGGTTCAGATCCCCAAAGCTCTCTCTAAATGGATGCCCTTATTTTTCATGATGATGCAAATGTTTTAAAGATAAATCCTGGAGCAGATTAGGAAACGTTGGTGGGTAAGTGATCATTAGTTATTGTTTTCTAGGTTGATATGTCGTTCGAAAAAATGATAAAAATTTGGTATCAATCGGAGGTTATTTAATATCTGGTTAAGAGGATACTTTGGATAATAGGAGGACTTTGGGTAAAAATAATTTTGAGAGACGAAAGGAAGATTAGAAGCATAGGCGCAGACAAGTGTTCTTGTAGCGTTGGGGAGGGCCTTCCGATAATTTTTAATAGGGAGAACCTGGCTACTTCATAATTTAGTGAATTTAAACATACACACTAATATTATAGGTACTTTTTTTTGCACTAAATAATTACAAATTTGGCGCCCAAGTTGAATGTAAACTAAGGGATATTAATTTTTTTTTCATCCTCCAATATTTTTATCAATTTGGCGCTGTTAAAGAGTTAGAAATGAAAATTTAATGGAAGTTCTGTAAAGGGAAAGAGGAAATTTCCATTAGGCAATAGTAAGTTACGTAGAAAGCTCAGCTGCAAATTGAGGAAATGTGATGTACCTAATTTGAGTGAAAGGATACAATCTTGAATAGTGAAAGCTAAATCCACTTATTCGTCAATAAGGGAACTACCAATGGAATATGTTTGATGTCGAGGGTTAAGGCTGGGGTTAGAGGCTATGGGGAGATCGGATAATTGAGGCAGCTATAAAATTTTCGAAATAGATAATTTGTATCATCTACTTTTAAAAAATTAAGAAATTATATGATTTTTCTCCCTTGTCTTTTAGTCGTTTGTCTGGCCACTCAGAAATGAAACTTGATAAAGTGATTTCTCCCACTTTCACGAATTTTTGTGTTTGCTCCAACTTTTATAGATTATAGAAAATTACTCCTTTTGGAACCTCCGCGTTTTCGAGTTCTACAATTTTTGTTTCTTATAAGATTTTCGCATAATGTGAAATTTTGTCGACGATTTCACTTCGTGTTTTTTGTTTGATGTTTAATTTTGCCCATTTTCCATTATTTTTGTTTGGTTTTGGGATCACGGCTTTGGTTGTCTTCTGAATATTGGTATGTCCTATATTAATTTTATTAATAAAACCAGTATTTTACTTCTCTTTTTTAACTTTTTTATTAACATCATGTCAGATTAAGGTGGTCATCTATGGTGGGAAAATTCAATGGGTTATAATATAGTTTCAGAGGTTGTTAAAATTCTGAGAAAATAGGAAAATAACTGATTAAAGACTTACTGGTTTTTCTGATATTTTTAGACTTAATGTAAAATTAAAATGTAGGAGTTTGGTGTGAACGAACTCCAAGGTTTTTCCTTCCAATTTTTTCCCTCACAGCAAATTTGGGAATTTCTCCCTGTGGGACACTATTAACGTAGTACGCAATATTTTACATAGTTTTTCTTGGAATATTTTATTTCATCAATTCTTCAATTTTCATCGTCACACTCTTCTCTGGTAAAACATATATTATTTTATTATTGTTTTCATCTTCAGGTACCTATCATGTGTATGGTATCTTATTACATTCATCTCGTGAATCAGTTAAAGTAAGTGTTTGGTTGTGAAACTTATGATTCTAGTAAGAACACAGTTTGTGAGACAGGTAAAGACCCCCATTGACATACCACATAATTGAGCAGGGAATATATGATGCTCATTCTGTCAAGAAATTGAAAATTCAAAAATTCAAAAAATTCAAAAATCAAAATTTAACACTTTTTCTTGAATAATTGGAAGTTATAACACATAAGTGAAATTTAAAATTACTCTCCTTGAAGATAGAAAAAACAAGAAAAAAATTAGCTTAATATCAAACTTCAGGTTTGCGTGGACTTGAAAACAAATAATGTTCGGCTTTACTTTGATTTTATATTCAATAAAAATAATTGAATTAAAACTTTAGTCACATATTTTAAAAGGTTGTTCTCAACAGGTAGGTAAACATTTTTCAAGTTGATGAGAAACATCATGGAGCCGTAGGCTAACAAATTTTACTTTTATTCTAAAGTGAATCCTACAGTAAATTATTCGATTGTTGGCGGCTGTAGGGGCACGTTTGCTGAATGACGAAAGACCCGTCTGATTATCTAAATATTCGTCTCCACCTCTTCGAAAAGTATATTGTGGTGATAAAAGGCACAGATTTTTTCTCAGCTATAGCTGGTTAGTAAATAAGTGTCCAAATATATGAATTATTGTTGTGTAGGTATTGTTTGCATGCTTACGAAAATGATTAAACATTTATTTCGTCTCAAATATGGTAACGTGAGGAAAAACCACAAAGAAAATAGTATCAATCGATGATGCAAAACGTATTGTAATCATAGCTTCATCACCGATATAAAAACCGCTAAAATTCCACCCAGGTCACTGACTGCCGAGTGCTGGTAGGTAAATACGAAATCAACTATACGACGATTGCGTATGTATAAAATTATTATAACGTACCTACGCAAACAAAAACCCAAGAGCTGTAATGAAAATACGTAAGTTTTTTATACAGCAAAGAGGATTTCTGTTCGCATGAAAACACCTGTAGGACAGAATTATACAATGAAATGCGAAATTATTTTCCTCTGTTAACAGATAGTTGGGCCCGGAGGACTATTCAGCATTAATTTTTTCGTCCATCTTAATTTATGGCAAATTTATGGCAATAATGATCATCGACTAAAAGTGAACGAGGTAATTTTTTTTTTTTTTTTTACGAACAAAATATCATTATAAATATTGTTAGCTCATTTTTTAAACCCGGAAGAAGAACAGAACTCAAATTTTATTCGTTTTTGCGAAATGTTAATGTTGTTATGAGAGACTGATGTGTTGTTTTGGTTCTCCACAAGACCGGTTTTAAGACGGGGAATTTGGGGTATAATCCCCCACAACATCAAAGAAAAAGATCAGTTTAAAACACAATTATTCGGTTTTTAAAATTTTACAACTATGAAATATGTGAAAAATTGTTGACCCATTCCTGAAAAATTCATGAATCTTATAAAATACGATTCAAATAAATCCTGAAATCGGTTTCGGTTCCTGATGCCTAAAGGTATATAGGTATTTTAATTAAGATGAGAAAAATTATTTACTTTCTTCAGTGTTAGAAGAATGTAGAAATAATATGTTTGTAAACAATCGAAGAGCTAAAATATTTTCCTCAAGTGCTCAGAGAATGAGAATCGTAAAATGCAGAAGTAAAAGGTTTCGCTGTTGACGATGAGGAAAATTTTCTCAGACCTTTTTGAAATCCGATCAGCCGACTTTGGAAACATCAAGTATAGGCTGATACTCTTATTTCAAACAGATTAATTAATTAGTAGGTATTTGTACGCCTTTCTCCCACTCTAGGTCTATGTATATTAAGGTAAAGGTACCTTGTTTTACTTTATACTAGGAGTTGCATGTTTGCGATATTCGCACGTTAGATTATTTTTTATTAAAAAGTATATTTTACTTATTCACATTTAAAATTGGGATATGAGAAAGTTTTGCATTACCTAATGTATTGTTAGGGAGTGTTAAGTCCTCTAGTAAGGTGCTATTAGACCTTTTTAGGGATCTTAAAATGACTGAGAAGTGTTCAAGTTTCCTAATGTACTGATGTTTAAACACTTTTCATAAAAATTTGTGTGATAATGGTCTGAATTTAGCACCAAATGTATTACCAGGGAGTATGAAGTAGTCTAATAAGTGCCATTGGACCAAAAGATCTAAAACATGGTCGCATGAGCTGAAATTTCCCAGTTAGACATGAATAGGCTTACCATAATAATTATAAAATTTCTAACCAGGAAAGGGGTGCAGGATGGGTAGATGTACCAAAAGAGTTATTGCCAAAAATTCTACGAATAGGTTTTTTATGAAAATGTACTAACCTATTAAAATTGATTTCAAAAAACAACTTAGGGGCTAGCATGGGTATGTTTGGTCCCAGTCTTTGAAACAGACGTTGATTTTGTACTATTTCAACACTCTACCCCTCGCAACTGGATTTCCAATTACTAATCTGAGGCTATGGGGAGAGTCAATAGTTGTTATATATGTATATTCATATCATATTTTGATCACTAAAGTAATATTAATTTTGGATTTAGAAACAAAGAAAATGTATATACTTATTTTTCTTGCGAAGTTTTCTACAAAAGAGATTTTTATATTATTATATTTATTTTAAAGAATTTTCTTGAATGATCACGAAATAATCGTCAGTAATCGGATGAGGAGGATGTTAGAAAAGTGTACAAGATGAGAGTAATGAGACTTTTGAATTTTTTCAGTATTTTTTTCATTTTTTTTATTATGTAACATAAAATTTAGTTAATTAGCTCTTGAAGACACAACATAAAAATAAAACAATACTGAAAAAAAAAATGTTTGATTCAAGAAGGATTTGAATACGGGTCACCAGACTGGTAGCCCTTGCCTCATAGCAAGGTTCCAAATCTTTAGTATATAAAACACCAATGATAACCACAAATAAAAATATACTCTTTGACAGAACATAGACCATTCTGATCACAAACCATTTTTTCACCACTCTTTTTTATGAATTGGACCTTTAAAACTCCAATTTAAAAATAATTCTCCTACTTTATTATAATTATTTGTTTATAAATTTGGGGGAAAATAGTAACCTGGAATATGAAGCTCAACCGGCCAGAATACTGGGATCAGTGCCTCAAACAGGGATAATCTGGGACAAACCGGATGTACGATAAATTTAAGCGTGAATAAACTGAATCTGAGGTGACTGACAACATAGGAGTGAATTCTGCTGTATTATTCTAATAATAGAAACCACATAAGTCCTCAAAATTTCATGTTCAAGGGTGTCAAAGAGTGATTCAATCTGAATATAGGTAATGAACTGAGTGTTTCAAAATCTCGAGAAATATATTACTTCATAATAAATAAAAAGTTCATCTTATATCTCTTTACCGCTTTGAAAAATGTACTCAATCATACAATACTCTTTAGTGTAATAAGAAAAGTTATCCCAACTGGCTTTTTGAGGTCGAAAGGCCGAAAGAGTGATTCTTTCTAAAAATTGACCATATACTTAACCTCAAGAATCATATGCGATGATCTATTACTCAATAATATTTGAAAAATTAAACCTAATCTCTAGACTCCATTGAACTTCTGTTAGTGATAATCTGAGATTACAACCATAGACTTGAACTTGAAGAAACATCCAATGATACATTATTCAATAATATTTTAAAAATTAAACTTGACCTCCAGGCTCCATTTAACCAGCACCCTTCTCAAAGAATGAGAGATTACGATAAAATTTCAAAAATTAGTTCTAATCTCCGGGTTACATTAATTATAAGAAAGACACGTCATTATCTTCATAATTATTTACATCACAGTTAAAAATATACTTTTCATATGTGGAATTTGTATATTGGCAACATTGACTGAAATTTATAAGTTTTGGAAATAAGCTTTTATGCATGGAATTTTTATAAAAAATAATATTTTACTAATGTAGGAATAAAAAAATTTAGTAATTAATAATTGAAACATGTGAGTTTAATGCAGACTAGCTGTTCTTCATTTTGTACATTCTATATTCTTATTGTTTCTGAAAAAAAAACGCTGCAGTCTTAGTTGTTTCGAAAATTAATCAAAACTTTTAATCAGATTTCAGAATGTATATTTTAAAATTCTTCGAATAAATTAAATAATTCTTTTTTTTGCAGAAATAAAACGTGACCAATAGTACCCACTTATTTCATATTGAGATTTCTAATTTGAAAAACTATGTTATTATTTTTATTCGTGTATTATGGGGCTTGAGATAACACAGCCAAAAATAACATGCGTAGGAACGAATTATTAAATATTATTTAAATATATTTCCTAGAATTTTGGCAACCGCATGTGTATCTACGTACGATAGAAACGGGTTTTCAATTTTTCATTCAAACGAATTTCGATGGGGAAAATCCTATATTATTTTTAGAAGTAGGAATTTCATCTTCAATGAAACTTTACATGCACTGGGTATAATTTAATAAACTGTATCGAAGCAATAAATTCGAAGTTTAACTTTATATAGGCTACAAGAAGCAATAAAGCTGCCACTTCTTCCAAGTCGTGAAAAACTATGATACCAAATTAATTGTTACGAGTTTGGGCTTTTGAAAACTCGTAATAGGTATAACACTGTAGTGACTCACCACATATTCTTTTTATCTTCCAGATAAGGAGTACCATAGGTTATAAAGCATACAATTAAAATTATAATTTTCACCACATACGTACGTTTCCAAAAAATATTTTATGGAAAAATCAATCCCTGTAGAATTTTTCCGGACCTTTTCATTTGAACCATCCCTGATGAGAACAAAATTTCACCAACAAATTTCGAATAAAATTGTAATTCCCAATTTTTGAACTTTGACGCATCACGTAGGTAGTAAGTTTCTATTGTTTGGAAAATAATTTAGATCAAATTTGTGTCCGACATTTTGATGTACTATTTTAATGTTCTAATTAATTTTGAGATGTGAAAATTGTTTCTAAATAAAACGAATAAATAGAAGTTAGAGTCAAAAACAACTCCTGTGTATCTATTTTATTTTAAAGAATTAAGTTGTAGGCAGGAGAAAATCATGTGTCATAAATTGATAATATTCTCATTTACAATAGGCTATCTACTCAGGTAAACAAGCCTAATTAACTTATTTTCAAAACTCACGAAATCCGAATTTTTTTTTTTAGAATTTCAAATAGACCCTTACTATTTTAGGTATCTCTGAAACTTATTGGGAAAAACGAATAATATGACACCACCATTATAAACTGACCTTTATAATCAGCTTCCAACAAGTTTTTATATTACTACAATGTTAAAAACTTTCTCAAGCATTAGTAAAATAATCTAATCCAATTTCCATTGAAATCGTTTCAGAAGTCACGATGTTTACTGGATTTGTTAAATCCGCTTTTAACTTTATACAGGTACCTAACAGATGAAATTCGTTGGCGATGCATAAAGATTGAAGAAAATGGTGAGGGTTTTCCTCATTTTAAGGCCTCATAATAATTATTGAAGATTAATGTTTTCGATTACAGCGCCCAAGTTTACTCAAATAAGATTGTACAAACAGGAATTTCAAATTAGCAAAATTTATAAAGGATAGCTGCTCCCTTCAGGTGTGCCAGCTTAGCTTGGTCCACATGCTGAAAGTAGCCAGCACCTTTATATAGAATAACAATTAAACTACGTCTCTCTTTCTCTCTCTATTGATCCAGAAACGGATGTATTCTAATAAGGACGTATTCTATACTAATAAAGAAGCTAACTTCTCTTAGACAGTGGAGTAATCAAATAATTAATTCTGGAATTGCCTGTATTACTTTGAGCGAACAGCTAGTTTTGTATATATAGGTATAATACATTGTTTACGTAGGTATTCTTGAATATTGACGCAACTACATACATCATTATTTACTAGTATCTCGTACCGTGTCTACGGTTTTAAAACCAGGTGCTAAAATAAAGAAAAATCTTGTAAAAAAAATGTAAGTATCTAATCTAAGTATTAAAATTTGTATTTTTAGTGGGCAGTGAAGACTACGACAGGTTTATTTAAAACGATTTCATTTTTCGGGTGGTTTTGTGTTGGGTCATAAAATAAAAATTGAAACTGGAAACGATTTTTCTGAAAATTTTCGTAAAATACCTATCAATTTTTTTGAAAACAAAAAAAAAAAAAAAAACTAGGAACTTGGAAATTTGTTTTATGCATCAGATACCTACTCTGTAATCACAGAGCGACAAGGTCATACAAGTGTGAATATAAAATCGAATAATTTGTTGCCTACCTACGTAAAAAAACACATTTGTACTAAAATTGATAATAGCACGACATTTCTGCGAAGAAAAAAAAAGCCAATTTCAGTTGAATCAACGACCAACATCAGATTAACTTTAACTGACAAACATTTTCGTGTGGGTAGCGTCTTTTTTTTCTCATTTTTCTCAAAAATTCATCGAATTTTGTTTTTGGTGAGTACCTACGTAACAATTCGTTTTGACTTTTGAAAAAGATTGGGAACATGTGAGATACAACGATAAAAATAATAAACTATTTGAGAAAAAAAATGCACTATTTCGAAGATTTCTCGTTTCAGTTTTTGGTGGTTTAGATTTGCTGTTCTGAAATCATTTATCAAGATCACATTTTTGGGGAACGATCTATTAATAAAAAATTTTTTCAAGTAGTTTCTGTGTATTCTCCTCCCAAATTACCTAATGAATTTTTTTTCTTGTAGTTCCGTCGAATTATTCTCAACGATCGTTTCAGTCAGTTCAGTTTTATTAGTGGTTTTTTTATTTACCATGGTAGGTACAGGTAGGAATATCTTGTTCCAGATTAAAAATGTATTGTTGCTTCATTAAGCTTAAAATGAAGATTGAAAATGATAAAAATATCTTTCTAAGAATACTTTAGGATTATTCATTGCTAAACATCGAAGTTATTCTAGCTACTACTTGGTTTCGGAATGACTCTGTTAAATTGTTCGCATCATTTTGTCTTATCTGTTGGCAAAAAAGAGCAGCGTTGTTCGCTCATATACTCAGCTTTTATGCATGCGGTAACAAACGACGATATAAAATGCTGTAAAATTGTTCAACCTAAACTATGCCGAAAGCACTTTGTATGCAAGCTGCTAAAAAATTATCTGCGTGGGAGATAGGCAACTACGAATGACTGGGAGATTTTTAATTTAGGTTTGCTTTTTTGAAAATCTGTACAAAAATAATTTTTGCATTCATAATTAAAATGCACAATTTTGTTTAGCAACGTTCATTTTCTGGTTGGTTTACATAAACTCTGGTGTAACCATACTTCACTAGAAAACCCAGTTTGCCAGTTTCATCTAAAATTCAAAAAACGAACCTGAATTTAATAACTACAAAAAATTATCGATAGTTATCGATATCTCACAATTATATTGATCTATCTACATTTCATTCCAAAGTTTTAAGTAACACATACACACAAAATCCTAATTATATTATACTGTAAATGTAAAAGTTTGTTTACATATATGTTCATCACTTCAGAACTGCTCAATCGATTTTGCTGGAATTTTGAGGAATTATTTGTGTTGGTCTGCAAAAAGTTTTAAGTCAACTGAGAGGTCCGTAGCCCTCCTAGGAAAAAGTTGTGAATTTTGACCCTACATCCTGACACATATTTTAAAGAATTTTTTTCATACAAATATATCTTCTTCTATGATATTGGTATATCCTCCAAATTTCATGCCTCTACATCCCCCCTTTCTCGAGATATGGGGAAAAATTAAAATAAATATTTAATAACTCCTGAACAAATGGATCAATTGGATTAAAACTTGGTAGGTCAGTTTTTTTGTGTTAGAGGTAATGTTTGTACCAAATTTTCTGACTATTGAATATAAATTACGCTCTGTAACATGGTATATACATAGAATACATATAAGTACCCGTACATCCACACTAACACACATATACATGCATACATGCCCACACATATACATACCTACCTACATTACTATAATAAACGTACAGGCCGTTAATTATTTCATGAAATTATTTTCCGATATTATTTTGCCAATTATTCCCTTATATTCGATAAGCATGCGCCACTACTCACACAACCACCTACAGATACAAAAAAAAAATATTCATTACTTTCCACTGAAACAACGAATTCTACAGTATTACCTATAAGGTGATGTCAGCAAAAATCCAGGTTTTGTATTATATATAGGTAGGCTATACATAAAATTTTCATCATCCTCACCTCGAACCCTCTTGTGAAGTCACCCGTTTGCCAGCTAACTGGGTAATTAACTTATTTCAGTTTAATCAATTCTGTTCTTTTTTTCTGTCGCGTCTATGTACCCTTCTCCCACTCCCACTAAGGATTCTTAGAAGTTTCTAAAGAAGTGATGTAAAAAATGTCAGAATACTCGTAGATACCTAAAAACAGTATCGATTGATAGGCTAGCGTATCAAATCAAAATTAGGTACGACGAAAACTGTGTATAAGACCTACCAGTGAAGGTGAAAGGAAAAAAGGTATGATCTGCAAGATTGCTGGGTTTCTTTCTTCTGGCTTTCCTAGTTTTTCCAATCTTCCTTTACTTTATTCTTTAACTGCTTCTGAATTTAAATTTGATAAATTTATGTTTTTCTTTTTGTAAATTTAATGATATAAATAGTATCAGTGTCAATAAATTTATAAAAAAGTATCAATTCTTCGTGATTTGATACCGATACGTACCCACAGTCTACTTAATTTTCTTTGTCTTCTACATCACTATATCCCAAAGGACCGATCCTTTGTATGCTGATGCAAAGTCTTCTTCTACACATTCCACTAAAAGGTTTTTGTTGAACTTCAAATACATTATTGGCTCACATTTTCACGTAATAGGTTCCCGTGAAATTATCTTATTCTCTGTTTTTTCTATGTCATCTATTATATTGGCTGCTTTGTGCCTATTATTTAAACTCAATTTTTTATTTAATAGCCATATAATATTCCAAAATAGAGGATGGTTTATGGAGTATGAAAAAAAATTTTTTTTTCTGTTTTTAAAACAAAACATGGATAAATTTATATTTTATTCTAAATTCGGTAATTAGACTTTCAGGTTACCTACGCCATTAATTATTGGAAGAAAGAAAGGCAGTAAAAGTAAGTATCCCTAACTTCTATGATATACGTCACACACCTACTGAAAATACCAAGCCATAAAAAAAAGTAAATTATCATCAAAATAATGATCTATCCAATTAAATTTTAAATTAATTCGTTGAAAAGAATTTATTATTCATTTATAAACTTATTCCAAAAATGAAATTCGTTCATAACTGAAGGCCGAAAATTTCTTAATAAAAAAATATAGCTTACCTGAATTTACTAATTTTTTGTGCCAACGTATACATGAAGTAGCACATTGAAATTTTTTGTAACCATGAACATTTGATGTGTAGGTACCTACCATAATTATATTTGAAAACGAAAAGGATATAGAGATTTTTTATAAATTTCATATAACTGTGAAGTTCACCTTTGTTTCGTTAATTTTGTATTAAATCTCAGGAAATTATTTTGAAAATCTATAATGTTCACGATTTTTCCCAGTAAAAATAATTATTACCCAGTTTAACTTCGCAAAAGGGTGAGGAAAATTATTCGTTTCGTGAGAAAACAGAACGATTGGTAAGCTACCATTTTCTAATTTTCACCTAATTTTTGTTTATGTATATAATTATATACGTACATCTGCATATTATATAATACTTACCTATATAAATATGTAAAGGGTGAGTCATATTTTGATGTACCATTGGGAAATAGTATTTTGAGCGTTGAAATGTGACTCACACCTCTTTACTTTTACAAGGTAAAGTCATACTTTCATGCACTAGCAAAGAACTTGTATTGAACTAAATGAATGATCTTTTAATAACAAAATAATAACAACTGCAATAGAAAACAATAAAATATGAAAATAAGTTAAACGAAATGTTCAAAAGGTCTTCCATTGGCGTTCATACAGTGTGTCCTACAAAGCTTTTTTTGACCCACCAGATGTTTTCTTTAACTGAATGAGAAAACAAGGTCTTTCACTGTACACACAACACAAACTGGACTCTAACGAATATACTTATCAAAAATGTTTCTATTCTTACCTCCAATCAGTAATTAATATAAAGATTGTCGGTTTTCTGTTGATTATTGTGGTGCACAGAAATGTGACTCGAACATGTATATCGAAGGGTGGTGAGTCATATTTCGACGCCCCAAATGCTATTTCCGTATGGTGTGTCGAAATATGACTCACCTTAGTGGCTTTTTTTTTTGTTACCTTATCAAGGAGTCTATCTTGGATAAATCGGCTTCGAATTTTGCATATAGACTTTCAAGAATGACGAGAGTAATCTGAGTCGAAAAAAAAATTACGAAAATTCGGTCTTTTGGCCTAGATTGAGACTCAAACTTTCGATGATATCAGCAGGTGTTTTACACTATTTAATGACGTCACGTGACTAGATGGACGTTTGCAGAGGGGTAACTGGTTGGAGAGTTGGGGGAGTCCTACCTTCGAATCCCATTTAATACTTCATTTTTGAAATTAAGTTTTGGTTTTTTTTTCAAACAATAAAGGCAATAGGTTATATATTTACGTAAGTAGCCAGAGGTGAGTTTTTTTTTTGGACCTGTTCGTATGAAAGTTAGTTTCCAGTTCTACCTTAGGGTTGCAGTGTGAGTTGTGAGAAATGAAAAATCAAAAAATTTTGAGCTTTAAACAAGTTTGAAAGTTCTCAGCAAAAGTTTTAGTTCTGGACCTTTTCTTTTGGTAGTTGGTTCTTAGTTTTGCTTCACGTTACCTGTGTTGCATGAAGTATCTTTTTCGTATTTACGGCGCAAGGAATTACGAGAATCTTTTCGGCACTGCATTAATTTAGGTTTCCATTTTATTTTTGTCTTTTTAAAAAATTTATTTTGGGGTTTAGGGAAGGGGAAACTTTGGTTTGTTTTTATCTGGATTACATTTCATGCTTTCATTTTTGATTTGGGCGTTTGGGAGGACATTTTCCTCTTTCACCTATGGATGTGCACCTGAATTAAACTGATGTTAATGTGCTAGCGATTAGAATGACGAAAGATACTTCACTCTAAAAAAAATCTGGTCAGTATTGTTCATAAACAATAGAAGACAATTTAGAACATTTAGGTGAAATTTCCAACTTGAAGAAAGAGATAATCAATCTATATTATAATTATAGATTTTGTGAATGTCATGAAGTCATAGTTAGAGAATTGAGTAGTTTTGTCATTGCTTGAAAGTACTTGCAGGCCTGACGAAAAACATTCGATAATACATATTTAGTTTCGAATATCATAGAATATTCATAGTCGAGGTACATCGAGAGATTATTAAGTTTGTCATTCAAATTTCGAATAAATTTTGAAATTAAGTTTTCAATATTCGGTGTCTTCTGACCGAGAAAAAAGAACGTATCAAATTCGAAATTTTTTCCCATAAAAATTTCATTTTATTTCATCAATAGGTATTTGAATCTCGTAGAGTGAAAACGTATCCGTTTGGAAATAATGAAAGTTTTACTGGAATAGTCCATGATAGAACCCTCCGACTATTTTATTATTCGATATCGACTAGTTGAAAAATTTATTCGTTGTTCAGCAATACTGAAAAATTTGATTATGACGACGATACATAAAGAACGTTAAATGTAAACATAGATAGGTAACGTATTAATTCATATTGCTCATTTAAAAATAATTAAATTAATTTTAAATGATTTCGTATACTGCTTTTCACACATTGATAAAATATTTTGAAAACGTGATACTTAATCAGTATATTTTATCGCATGTATTGTATTTGTGTGATATTGGTAATTTTTTGCAAAAAATACAAATATTTTATATTCTATACTATAATACGAGCAATAACTGTGTGTGTGTATGTGTGTATTTAAACGTGTTATGAAGAACTAAACCAATGATGTTGCTGAAAATTATAGTATAGAGGTATCTGAGTACATAAAAACGATCTACAAAGGTCTCAAGTTTGAGATAATTCGTTGAACAGATATATGAGCATCTCAATCTACCCATCAGCAGCAATTGATAACAACGAACGTTGAAAAATTGATTAACCCTAAAAGTAACCAATAAGAAAGTTTTTATTACCGAATTTTGCTAGGCCTAAACTACGTATGATTATTATGATTTATGACTAATGAAGTATGAATTAAATATTGCAATCTTAATTCTGGAGATATACGAATACGATAATACCGAAGGATATACCTAATAAATATATCGCTAAAATTCTCCAGCAAGATTAAAATTAACAAAATTTTATTTTTCCACATCCCAGCAAAGCTCGGTGAACCAGGTACTATTACTTTATGGGAAGAATGTTGGTGATATAGATGATTTTTAAACGAAGAAAATCTATTTTTTCTTGAGAAGCTTGCTGCGCAACGGTTTTCTTTATTTATGTTGTTATATGTTTTTTACAGTGTTTTTCTAAAATACATTGAGAATAGAATACTTGGGAAGTACCCTGAATCGTAGCTTAGTATCTCCAATAATCCGTGTTCAAACCCCTCTCCTCCTAAACTTTTTTGTTAATTTTTTTTTTTGGATAAGAGTTACATTTTGTGTTCACATGTTCCTTTGAAGGTAGACATGTCAAACTCAATATTACATAAAAAAAAAAGCCTTAATAGACAGAAGTCTTTACACTTTGTTATTCTCTCGAATACTTTTTTTCCATTTCTTTACGGATGTAATCGAAAACACCAGACAGAACAATCTCTTTATCTGATCACAGATGTTTGCGCTGTTATCAGCAGCTTCACTTGCGTAGTATCGATAATTATTGTTTTAAGCCTTTTTTGGTTGACCCAAATGAAACCCGATGGAAAAGAAACGAAACAAAGTGAAACAAAGAGAATCGTATCTACCTCACCAACCAATTGTTGTCAGGCGATGAAAAAAAAAGTGAAGAAAATTTTTTTCAATTCACTTTTTTACTTTTTTTTTTCTGGATTCAAGAAATGTTTTACTTGTTTTTTGTCTTCGCAGATGGTAAAAATTAGTAACTTCGCCCCCAAGGAGCTGCGGACTTCACTGATAGCAATAAACCTACCTTTGAATAACGTAATTTTTTCTGAAAAATTTCAAGCAAATCCATCCAGTAATTCTGGAGTGATAGTGTTTCGTACAAGTTTTAGTCCGTAAAGTAATTTATAATTGGTATGTAGAGGTAATTATACAATTTTATTGTAATATAATACATATTCTCTTTTCTATCAAATGCGATACATGTAGCAAGTTTTGTCCGATTGTCACAAAATTTGGCACATACATTCGATTTTGACCAAGGAAATACCCTATCATTGATGCGAATTGGTATTATCTTGCATGTTTTGCAGTTTAATGGCTTTGAAATGAGTAATTTTCAAGAAAATGTCTCGCAATTTAAAACAGACATTAATTTAACATCTTTGACTATGTAATACTGGACCAGTAGAGCTCCATAAGTCCAATGTACTTTTTGATGTCAAAACATATCGGCATAAAAGTAGGCAACCCGAGGGTACTTTGTGCTCACTTCGGATGTTTTGCTCGAGTTCGCCAATTTAGAATACATTTCTTAAATTCATCCCTAAAATTCACAAGGATGGAGCATAAAAACGTAAAGTACACACAGAGGGTTGACTAGTTAGCGCCGGCATGTCTAACCAGAAATCATCGTTCTTTACTGGTCCAGTACTTTAGAGTCAAAAGTTTTAAATTATTGTATGTTTCAAATTATTCTAACATGCTTACAAATTTTGTTTCACTAAGCCCAACGGTTCATGCCTTGGGTCTGTTAGAGGGGCTAATTTTTGATGTTAGCTCAATCAAAGGTTACAATTCTTTCCTAATAATCACGAAATATGGTACAAACATTGCATCTCATACAAGAACCAGATTTACCAATTCTGATTCCTATTGTTTAATTTATTTCTACATTATTAGTAATTCAGTGTTATTTCCTCCCTTTTCCCCTTCAATTAATACCCTTAAAAACCCATTCATCGAATTTAATAAAGAAAAACTCTCGTTTTTGTCTAAAAAAATCGTATTGCTCTCAAAAAGTATAATTTTCCTCTTCCTCCCATTTTTAAGTACATTTTCAAAAAAGAATCGTCTTATTAAAATCGATCTTATGAAACGACCCGAAGGGTGTGGTAGTAGATACGTTTTTTGTTTCATGACGTCAGAAAAATTTTGGCACTTTTTTCGAAAATTCATATTCATATATATGAATTTTAGTTTTTGGTGCCAAAATTTTCCTTGAGTTATGAAAAGAAAAACCCCAGGTCTTTCCATAACACAAAGATTAATCATTAGATTTTCATAGAAAACCTACTTAAAATCAATTTGAAATTATTTCAGGGGTCCATCATTTACCTGACAAGAAGAATCATTCGAAAGACTAAATTAGGGTAACTACAATAACGAATATGCATACTTAATAACTTATTTGGCGAAGTACCTAGTTATTAACATGCTAACCACAAAAACTTAAATTTGTTTTTATGGCAATGTGCCCGCAACAAGTTTTCGTTCTTCTTTGAAAATGAATTTTCAATTAAGAAATACGAAAATGTTTTACTAACATTGTAGCTATACGTGTGAAACATTTTCGTCTGTACGCTGAAATCGGCTGCAGTTTTGTTTCAAAGGTTGAGATGTTCTTTGAAACTGGCATTTGTCTCACAGACACAAAACTCGGATACCTATCTATTTTTTCTGTTTCAAAACTTTCCAAATTTTAGATGAACAAAGTCATCGAATTATAATTTTATTTTTTATTTTCTTTATTCTGTCTATTCGAAGACTGGATGATAATTATAGGTAGCTATAGTTTTTCACTACGTCTAGTGAATAATTATAAAAGAAGTTTATAAATTATTTCCAATTAGCTTGTAATGTTATTCCAAATTCAAACTTCGATAATTCGAGAATTCAGTAATTAGCTCTTTGTACTTTTCAAATGTGTTTTCTTCTCCTTTTTTTGACAGTTGAGGCAACTGAATAAGAAATATAATATGAAAATAATGAAATAAGTAAATATAAGTACTTGTAAATTCGAAAGAATAAAAATTTCATAAATTCCATGAAACGTGTTTTTCATTATAATTAAGTATACCGGTATTCAGTACTGTCGAAAATACACTTTTATCAAAAATTTTCTTCTAATTTGATAGGATTAATGAGAAGAAAGAATGGTATGTAAGCAGAGAAGAAAGTTCAAAATAATGACATTAATTCAATGGAAGACTAACGCACCTAAAGTTGTTTTTGAAAATTTGAATTTGAAAATAAAAAGACGAAAACGCGGGAAATGGAATAAATTTTTGCAAACATAAAATTGAGAAGAATTCAAATAATTTTCAATTAACAAAACGGGAATGTAACTGACAGAGAGTTCCCACCGGCAGTACTTATCTAAAGTGAAATCTAACCTATCACGTACATAAGTCGTTTAAACTACATCACGTTAGACAAATATCTTCTCTCTCTGTTCGATTGTAAATTAAATCTGTCGATAAAAACGTAAAAATTAAAAGAAGTCGATACGAATTTTATTATTATTACGTTGATTAGTGCAGCTTAGAAACTGAGAAACATTTCGCTTTGACGATCTGAGTTTGTGGAAAGCTTAGAGACTTGAGAAACACACATAAAAACACGTAAGTTACATATACAGGATTATTCGTGTTAGCACGCACCATAGGAAATTAACATTGTGGCGTGTGACGAATTGAATACGTCATTTTGTCATTTACGTTGCACCAAAATTCAAAAGTAGAATACATGAATAAAATAACAAAATACACAATTAAGAATTAATCAAAATACTTGATGTCGGTAATTAATACCTAACTAAAATGAACATTTTCAAATAAATTGTTCAAAATAACTACCTGTGGCCATGACACAATATTCTAGGTGCCTTTGGCATGGCCAACAAAGTCCTCCGACCTCAATATGTTAGATTATTTCCTGTGGGGCCACATTTCATCTGTGATTTACAAATAATGAAACATATTCCACTGCAGAGGGACTTGGAAATGATTATTAATTACATTACCTATCTTGATTCCTTAGTTGTGTATTTTGTTATTTTATTCATGTTTTCGGTGCTATACGTAAGTTAACGATTTGTGTTGCATTTACCTGACTCATTCATTTTATTACACACCATAATGTTAATTTTCTACGGTACGTTATAACATGAATAACCTTGTATATGTCTACCATATTACATTTTAACAAAATGTAGCATAAAAATCCTAAGGTACTCATTCTCAAATTGGTAAATTATAACCGAGTGCCTATCTGCTTAACCAACCAATAGAAAAAAGTTTCCCATTGAACTATTTACCAAAGTAGAAAAATTACATTTCGAAACCAATCGCCATTCAATGTGGTGAATTGAAGGAGAATGTTGGAAAATCCGAAGGTGCCTACTTTAATTTTATGTAGAAAGAGAACATGGTACCTTAACTGGTTCTGCTTATCTGATGGTTTCAAAAGACTGACATAAGATACAACTATGAGAATATTATTTTAAATATTTGATAAAGACTAATGAAATATATTTTCTTGGATGAATATTGGCCTAGACAAAATGGGGAGATTGTGTTCTAATAATACGGAAAAGTGATAATTTATCAATAAGAGAGGCAATAAATAAATCTTAGAAACATTTGATCCGAATACGTAATATCTATATTTTTTATATTCTCATCTTCTTTTTCATTTGGATTAGTTCTCCATGACGAAGGTACCTCATGAATAATAGCATATTATTATCCTTCAAATAAATGTGCAGCATAAACTCAAATATAGAATTGGTAAAATTCAGAAAAAGTTTTTTTTTTAGAATAACTTAACGTGCGAGACGTTCTCAGTCTCAGGGCTGAAGAGAGAAAATTCTGGCTCAAGGGTCGTATGACCAGCGGTGTTATGAAAACATTTTTGAGTAGAAACTTCATTTTGTTTAAAAGTACTAATAAAAAAATTTTGCGATCGAAGAGAGTGAAAAAATTATTTTAGGTTGTCTTTGCATTTAAGAACATTCATATTTATAACAATTTTATTTCGTTTTTCAAAATTTCTGAAAAGTACACTGCACACGCCTCGGTTTGAAACACTCCTGCATGTACCGGAGAATATTTTAGAAATAATAATTCAATTTTTTTCCCTCAGGTATTTAGACCGGACCCTTTGAGAACGTCCAGCTTAGGGGAATCAATCCTTTGTCCTTTTCCTCTACTCTCCGGCATTGATTAATCTTCATTTTATTATAATTGCATATATTTATGAATTAAGTTAAAATAAGAAGTTAAATTATTATTCTAAACCTTTATTGAGAAAATCTTTTTGGAACTTTAAGACAAAAATTGTGGATAATCTTTTTGATTTGATTTGGAGGAGTAGATAAGTACAATAATATGTCTAGAATAAGATAATAAATTTTTTACTCATTTAAAGACAAAGTGTTCAGAAAATTCTACTTTCATTTATCAAAAGTATAATTGTGGGGATGTTTCCCTCACCTCCTCCTTACAGGGCTCAGCCCTGTGTCAACAGACGGGTCGCAGATCAAAGTCAGCGACCCAAACTAATAGTGCATTGCGCGTTAAACAAAACACATCGTCTGTATGCACTCATACAGCCGATACGTTTCTATGTTTACCAGTAAACAGTAAATGGAGGAAAGCGAGTACGTAATTAGTATGTACTCGCTGATAATATACGTGTTGCAGTCCGTATAAGGTATCGCATCGACTTTGGACAATTGCCCCAGTTAGTAGGTACGCTTAGTGTATGGTAGGCATTAAACTGGCTGGCTACAGGCTGGCTACAGGCTGGCTACGGGCTGGCTACAGGTACCAAGAAATAATTCGGTCGCCCGCAGGTAAATTGCTCCCTCCTTAAGGTTCCATGAACCCCGTGTAGGTAGCATCTACCTACAATAATTTTTAAATGAATCTATCAAAATAGAATTCTTCGAATATTCTGAACATTTGGGGTGAGTTAGCTGAAGCATTCTTTTCTTATGCCAATATAAAATTTCATAAATCACGATGACAAGCTAAGCTTTTATTATTATTTTAACTGTAAATTTCACGTTTCATTCAAGTTTTTAACCGACGTATAAAAAGGAGAAGGTTCGATGTTCATTGGATTTATAATTATATGGATTACGTTCGCTTACATGTTATATTATAATATATAACTACGTATAAGTAAATAAATTTTTTTATGTATGTAAATTAATTACTCAGAAACGGCTGAACAGATTTTGATGGTTCATACTTCATTTGAAAGAAGATAGTTCAGAGATGAATCCATTAAATTTTCGCTAAGATTGAACCAATGCTGGATTCATACCGGGTTCGAAATTACGAACTTATAATTTAAAATTCAACCAATTTCTGTGAAAATTCGTAACTATCTTGGAGTTGTTTTGATTGCTGATTACGAAACCGCTGTCAAATTTTCGAAATTTAAAATAGCAGATCCAACATTATGGTAGATTTGAAATTCTGAATTTAACTAATAGGTAATTTCTAAGGATGTCACAACATCACCTCTTTTTGATCGACGATGTTTTAACACCACGTTCTTCTTTTTTGAAAAAAAATTTGTAAGTTAGTCCTAAATTTTAAGCAATTAAGGAGGTAAGTTGATTTTTTTTTTTTTAAATTTGGCACCGACTTGAACGGTTTTGTTCAAAAACGAAGAAACTGGTGTTATAACATCTTCTATCAAAAAAAAAAAAATGACGTTGCCACATCCTCCGAAATTATTCGTTCCTTTATAGTGCTTTTTTTAGTTCATTTCTTTAATGTAGGCTTATCGTTTTTTAAGTTGGTTTTATTGTTTCGAAAAAAATTAATAATATCAGTAAATTCGACTCCAAGAAGAGTCTAACTTTCACGTAAATATTCGATGTCATTGGGTTCTTAAATTTTCGATACTTTGGTGGTCACCTGCATGAACCTGCCACCAAAAACAACATACCATTTTCTCGTACGAACATTTTGTCAACATTCCACATTCTTTGTACCTACGCTGTGTGGTTGAAGTCATTGACCAATCAACAAAACGACAAATTTTTTTCCATAAACACGACGACTGATTAGACGAATGTCTGGTTTACCGGAAAAGGTAGGGTAACCTTCCCTGGTGACATACACCTAAATGAATTTTGCGACTAATCTATGGGCTAAATTAAGTAACATTATATTCTTACCTTAACGAATAAAATTGCGAACAATGTCAAACTGGTTTTCATCATCGTTAATCGAACTTCCATAAACTGACGATGGAGTAATAATTAT
Organism: Ericerus pela; assembly: GCA_011428145.1. Lineage (NCBI taxonomy): Eukaryota > Metazoa > Arthropoda > Insecta > Hemiptera > Coccidae > Ericerus > Ericerus pela. Next base: position 1,377,600 of record WOFM01000403.1, read on the forward strand.
AATTACGCAAAAGAAATAAGCAATCAAAAAAAAAAACAAAAAACAAAAAACAAAAAACAAAAAAAACCAAAAAAAAAAAAAAAACGTAAAAAACCAACGAAAAACGAGCAACACCAAAAAGTAAATGACCACTACTAACTTTCAATCGTAATCGACGCTATAACGAACACTTCATAATTTATTTTCGAGTTTGGAAAATTTCTCATAATAAGGAGCCGGTCAAAATATTCTAAGTTAGGCTACACGCGTGGATTGTGTCAAGTGCAATAATGAAACGGTTCGCCGATGAAATGGAGATTAAAAAATAAAAGCAGGAGGAAAAAAAACCAACAAAAACGTATTATATGACTCGTACGTCGAATACAAGGTCATAGGTGGCATGTATGGGAGCGTAAGTGTGAAGGAGCGAGTGGAGAGACGCGGAGAGAGAAAAATCATAAAACTTCAGGTCCAATCAAATTGTTGTTCGGCGTCTCATCGAAACCATGAAAACCAATGCCCATTGCCTACCCGTACGACCGTCGACGTGAACTTGATCGACATTCAATCAAATTTACGATGTCGTAGGTACTGATAGAAAATTTGAAAATAATTACAACAAATCGACGGTGTCGATCGCTAATCATTCAAAATTTCTTTCACACCTGTAAATTAAATCAATCCGTCCGATAGATGGAAACAGTTCTCGGTCGACCATCGGATAAGTTATGGTGTCTTAGCGAATCCATTTTCTCGGCGCAGTTCATCGACTCATTTGTTTCATGTTTCTGTAGAGTCGTGGAGATCATTAACTGGAAAAAGATATAAACGCCTATTTAATTTAAAGAAAGATTGAAAAATTTTAATTTTTAAACGCATTTTTGTGATGTACGTATCATACAATGTGGACCAGCCACCGCAGGTTTTCGCTTTCTTTTGCTTTTTGCAGGAGTGATTACAGAACGTTTTCTTATTGATATTTGAGGATATGATATACCATTTGGGGTAAGTGACTTTCCACCTGTGAGATACCCCATGGAACCCCAGTCTAGTGGCGAATCCGAGGACCTGTATGAGTTATACTCGACACACTTAAAAGCAGATTTTCGTATGATAAAAACGAGTTACGTTTTAGGATTTAGTTCTGGACAAGTTCTGTTGAAAGTTAGTTCTCAGCTCTACTCAGTGTTTTTAGTTCTGCGCGAGATTTGTGAAAAGGAAAAATTCAAAAAACTGATATCACAAAAGAACAATTTCAATAATTTTTCGATAAAAAGGGCATGCGATACAAACGGAATCGTGTAGTAAGAACTGAACATCAGAATTTAATGACTTACGCAGTTGGGTCTGGAAATTTGGCTTTTTTTGAGAAATGGTATTTTACACTCTATAGTTTGCAAAATGAGCCATTGACGACCAGTTGCAAAGTTTACTGCATGAGCTATAGGATGAATGCTGTAATCGCACAAGTGAAAATTTATAGCCTAAGTTGGATTCCAACTTCGGTGAAAATTTTGTGACCATTTTTCAAGTAGTTTTCAAAAAAACAGCTAGCAATAAAACATCGATAGATCAATATTTTTGCCGAAGATATTGATAATTACCAATAGTTTTTATAATTTTTTTACTGGAAACTTTACTAATGAAATATCGATAATCGATAAATCGATACGTTTGTTAGTTATATCGAAAACTAGCGACAGTTTTTGGAAATTTTTTTACATACTTAGCCGTTTCGAATTCATATGTTTGTTTTTTGAATTGTAGATGAAAATTTGCAAACTGGGGTTGCTGGGTTAGAATTTCTTCTTCATGTTTTGTTCATAAATTTATCGATATTTTTGAAAATCTCTTTCAGCAAAAAAATTCAAGCAGGCTTCCAACGTTTAGGTGTTTTATTCACTCACTAGTTAACTGAAATCACAGGATTTCTGCAAGGCCACTTTGTGGTGAAGGCTTCTTCATTTTTTTTAATGTAAAGGGCCATTTGTATACATATATATATATATATATATATATATATTTTAGTAAGTACAAAAATGTTGTATCTCGCTGTCGTCTTCCCAAAAAAACAAAAAAAAACAACAAACAACAAACAAAACTACTGTACTTATATAAATGTTCTAAAAAACAGAATACCCTGAAAAAATTTCCATATACTTATTTTTTTTGGGTTTGGGGGTTGATGGTTGGTCGACCTTATTAGTCTGTGGGGCACTTCCTCACTGGCTCAAGAAGATCACAGCTGCCCATTAATATTTCAACTCGGACAAGAATTTTTTTTCCAAGTCTGATAGAGCTTAAAACTGGTTCTGCTAAATTCTATTTTTATCTGCTTCAGTTTCCAAGTAGTTGTTTTAATAGCCTACCAACAAATTTTTTTTTACTAATTAATTAATTTTTTTTGTGGTACCTTCAATTTAGAACAGATTTTATTATGATGTTAAAGTACGTTTCGAAAGAATGTTTGCAACCTAGGAAATGTACTTAATCTGTGGGTGAAATTCTACACACGGTACCTACGAGTTGAGAAATTAACTTATATGGCCAAGTCTAGTCGTACCTTCATTACAGTAAAAATTTTCTCATAATATTGTGAGAGAAGTCGATAAATTAATTCACGCAGTGTAACGAGTTGCACATTTCGGTACATTCGGTCGACAATACACAATGCTATCTCGAAATGGAAATCTTGCATTTTTTTTCCACGATATAATCTATTTATTTGTAATTTAATCTTAACAAAATCAGAACGAATTTCGAGATAACATCGCTTTGGTTTCTTTGAAAAATATTTTGAAGCTGTTCGATATATTTGTTTCCTTATGATATCTAGAGGCGAAACGCACGTAAGTAGAGTTTCTTTGAACTTTCATCTATATATATACCAATGAAGAAACTACCTGTTTTACTTCATTGAAAAAAAAAAAAAAAAGTCTCACAATTAATATTAAAATAAGAAGTAGGGATGGAAAACAAAAAAAATTTGAATATTATTTTACGAAAAGGTGGAATTTTAATGTGTTTAAATAAGAGCCTAAAAAGGTTTTTTAACAATCTATTTGACAATTTAAATAAAAACGAACAAAGTGGGTTATGAATAAATTTAACTAGATTTTGGTTTAATTTTTGAAAATCATTATTTAATGAAGTTGAAAGACTATTTTATATGTACTTATTTATTTCTTTGCACTTATATAAATCTTCAAAATGAAGCGAAAAAATTAAAATTAAAATAAAATTAAAATGAACCAAATTCGTTGTGTGGAAGTGAATATTTAATATGATTTTCATTTTCACCTAAACACCATTTTGGGTAAAAAAATGTGGGGTTTCACTTTTCAAACAAATAGCCATACCTTTTCAACTCTTTGTTGTATCAAAGAAAGAGTCCCATCTTTTTATTCGGGAGGTAAAAGTACACGAAAAAGGTAATACCTTACCCTTACATGAAAACTCGTTTTCAAGAAAAACAGAGTTGAAAACATTTTTGATTTTTTTAAGCGCTTTGTGGTTTAGGCAGTATAGTTTCATATTTTCAAAAACTGAATCATTCTTCCAATAGTTGCCCCTCACCAGGCGCAACATTAGGGAATAGCAGCGGAACCAGGATTTCTTCAAGCGAAGGGGAGTAAAAAAAAATTTGATGGCCTTTTTTTTTGTGCTCGTTTCTTTTGAAAATTTATAAAATTGAGAAATTTTCCATCTGCGGAACACACTGTCGTATATTCATTATTACAAATATTTTCAAATTTGAAAATTTTATGAATGAATTTTTTATTTTTGTGTTTAAAATCATTATTTTTTTTTTAAATAAAAAATTATTCAGAGTTCTAACTAGCACGAGTTTAGGAAATAATTCGATGGTTATTTTTCCTGTAGTGACAAGAATTGTGGATTATATAAAAAAAACAAACAAACAAAACACCACAATTATATGTGAAAAAAATATCACACATTGCGAAACGAAGTATAGTGCAGTATTCTACGTTCTGGTTACGAAAATATAAGCAGAGATTTTAGTGTCCGTGTTCAAATCTAGTCTACGGATGCGGGTGAGGGCTGGGAAAAAATTGACCTTTTGTTGAAATCGAGTTGTTTTTAGGTAAAAACGAGTGTTTTTCTCGATGAAGCCCAGAAAATTAATACTAGGAACAAATTGACCAATCAAAACCAAAATCGGTAGGTCCGATCCTCGTATGGGAAGTACGGTTCGTACCTAATTTCGTAAATATTGAAAGAGAATTGCAACTTTTTTTGAGATAACATGAAAAATTAGCACTTCTAACAGTCCCACAGGATGAACAATAATATCAATAGGAACCAAATTTGAAAGCATGTTAAATATACTTCAAATCAATACTTGTACCAAATTTTGGACTATGGCAAGAAAATTACTCCTTTTAGAGCCATTAATCTGCAAAAAATGCAACAAAATCGCTTCTACCAGACGTACCGTAAAGCCTATCCGCACCAAAATTGGTAGATACTGTCGTTGATTTAAAGGACATAAGTACATAACAAATGGCAGGTTTTTCGATTGAAAATTGCAACCTGTACGCTGTTCAATAAAAAATGCATATAAACTGACATACTGGATGGACTATTTGTCTTTTCTTCATTTCATTTTTCATATGCCATCTTTGAACATGCTACTTTCTTTTTTCTTTTAAAAATTATGATTTTAATCTTTTTCTTCAAAAATGAAGTTAATTTTAACAATCACTTTTTTCTCCTGAAAGTTCTCCTTTTTTACCAAGGTCCAAGTTTGTTTTTTCTTCAGTATTAAAGTACGTTACCACCTTTGTTTCTTCAACATGGTTCGCAATATTCAAATTTTCAAGTTATTCGCCATTTTGTGATTTAGATTAATTTGTTTAAGATGCCCTCCTTTTACATTGGAAAGTTTGTCTCAAATATAATCACTTTAATCAACAAAATGTACTAAATTTCTTCATGAGTTGTTTCAAAGTATAAGTATGTGTGAGGTATATGAGTGCACTCGGTGCCCTTAATTTGGTTGTTTAGACTTAAAAATAAAGCATATTGTGTCCACAAATCTTCATTCTCAATCTTACTTTTGAAACCTTTTGCCTTTCGACTAGTGGTGTGCTCTTTGTGGGACTTCCACACACCGTAGGATAGAATGTAAAAATGATACTCGGGAACTAACTACGACTTCAGAATTATGCGGGATAAATGTACAGATTATGGAGTATACAACAAATATGGTGTACCATATTTTCTCTTAAACTACTAGTGTGGTTCTGTACAATTTTGTACATTTACCCAGCTGGCGCGTTAAGTACTGACCAGACCAGTGCTTAAGAACGTTGCAAGTAATTTGTATGTTTCACACATAGCAGGCTTAGGCCCATATTCACAAACGTCACTTGAACCGCCCTTCACTCAAATTTCATTTAAAAAAAGTTTTTTGCACAATTTTGTACTTAAAAATGTGGGAACATTGCATTTCCAGTGAGCGTTCCAACGTAAAAATAAAACGTTACCACACTCTTAAATACAAAATTGTGCCAAAAGTCATTTTTAAGCGAAGTTTAAGCGACGGGAGGTAAAAGCGACGTTTGTGAGTATGGGCCTCAGTGAAAAACCGCAATCCGCACCCGGTGCAAGTTTGCTCCACCCATACCGCAGACACGTACCGGACTGGTCGACCATTGCCAAATAAATAGTCGCCAAGCTTGAAAATAAACCGATACGAAATGAATTAGCACAACACAATAAAATGGCCCACGTAGGTATACGTATATTTGATTATCGACTCGTTTCGATCTGACCGTGCAGCCGTCGTCGCGAGCAAAGGTGCCGCCACACGCGCGCGCCTAACGCCAATTGACGGATCTGCTCCGCAGCGGATGACCGACGAAGGCTCGGCTGGCGTTGGCGCACGCCTGCGTCAAAAGCCGGCTCACGTCGGTGAAGATGGTGCTCAGGGTGTTGGCGCTATGGGACACGAATGAGCTGACGACGTCGCACAAAGTCGTGTTGCTGCGTAAGGTCACGACGCTGACGACGGCGACTTCGGGACGGGCAAGTCGCTGCAGCACTTTGTACGATTTCTGCTGCGGGTCATCTTTGATGGCGATTTCATTGAGCGAGTTGTCGATTTCTGCGTTCAAAACGTTGTCGGCACGTTTTACGACGTGATGCGAGCGCTCAAATAGGGCCGTTCGCACACCGCTGCCTTCATTTCCGGGTATCACTCGGCTTGGTCCCGAATACGACGAGGTCGCCTGAAACAAGCGACTTTCCTGTAGTTCGATACACAATCGTCGTCGTATACTCGTACAATGCTATTTTACAACGACTGTCCGAACGGATAGCCGCCTAACGAGAGTACCGACGCGGTATGCTTTGGCTAGGGACGCACGTTTGCGAAATTCTAGCGCAGCAAACTGTGCGAGAAACGCTGCTTCTCATTAATATTTACGAAAATTTTAGCTAAAATTTGCTATCGTTTTTTTATTAACATTTTTGCACAAAATAACGGAAACGTAATGTAAATTAACTTCTTCGATGGTGGGAGTTTGGCTGAGAAGCACATTGTTCAAGCTTTTTCACTTTTTATCGAAATTTTTTAACTGATTTCTCCCCCCCCCCCAAAAAAAAAAGGTGAAAAGGTACTACGTGTTTTCTTATCGAATTTTGGCTGACTTGGAATTTTGAAATTAGTAAAATTTTTGTGGGTACAGGATACTGATTTCTTCGTCTCCCTGAGGGATCGATCAGCCTTACATTGACAGATAATGGACCATATTTGTAAGTCACATAATTGTGTACTGTGCGTTAAAACATTTTTCCAGCGTCTATGTACAGGTACTCTGATGTTTGGGACTATACACTATTTGTAGGCTGCAATTAGGGAGACAAATACGTACGTACTTACAAAGGTCAACTGTGGTTTACGACGATTCAACTTGGTTCAATGGATCGTAAAACCACGTTTTACCTCTGAGCCTAGTTCAAACTCTGAACTTGGTTTAAACTACTCGGCTACTGTAAAAATAGCCCTTAATTAATCATTTGGGTTCTGATAAGTAAATTTTGTCACCAGCTCTGAAACCAGCGGTCACATTGGAGAGAAAATTAACATAATTATTTTTCGCACTTCTTGTACCAAAGTAAAAACTAAATTAAAGGACTTTTGACTGAGTTGAAAAATATAGTGAAAGTCTGAGAATATTCACACCAAAACCATGTTATATTGAGAACAAAATGAACGAATAAAAACCACAATCTACGGAGTTTATTTACACTGTAATAACCATAAAGTTATGTAGAGGCAAGTGTTATTCTGTCACACCAAATTCTTTCGGCTATATTTTCTAAATTTTTTATCTAATTGTTTCACTTTTCATACTATTGAACAGAACATTCAAAAGACTACAGAATAAATTTATGTTAAAAACGTATTTTTAAAAGATAAGCCTCTTTTTGTTTTGGCTTTAGCTTCTTGTGAAATAAACTTCGAGTATATATATATGTCACGGAGAGCTGATTCCTATAAAATTTCTGTAGGTACTTACTATCAGACATAGATAGTGTTTTCAGGAAAAGAAATTACTCTGTTTTGCATATTATTATATCTATATATGTAAGCTCTTTAGAAAATAATGAAGAATCATGTAGACATATCTTTCATCTTTCCATACTTAAAATCCATCAATAGATGAATATAATACAAATCTAATATATATATGAGAGATCTCTGCAACTCACTATATCAGCGAGTGCGAAACACAGACACAAACTGTGGTTATTTTAAGAATGTGAATACATATTCTTACATCCCCATTCTTCGAGGGGGAGCTGCACTAGGGAAAGAACTGAGCTGATCGTTTACTAATTAGCATTCCGTCTTCCTCAAGATCATCCCACTAGCTTGGCATGTATTGATGGATTTGTAAGCTCTTTAGAAAATAATGAAGAATCATGTAGACACATCTTTCATCTTTCCATACTTAAAATCCATCAATAGAAGAATATAATACAAATCTAATATATATATATATGAGAGATCTCTGCAACTCACTATATCAGCGAGTGCGAAACACAGACACAAACTGTGGTTATTTTAAGAATGTGAATACATATTCTTACATATATATATATAAACATATAAATATACATCTTAAAGTAATTTCATTCCCGGAAACACTCAATGTTTGTGGAATTCACACATATACTCAAAGGAAATAAATATTATTTCCTTGCCGAAGGTTGGCTGAAGTATTGGTATATTTTGAAATTGCAGCTTATAATGAGAGTAAATTTAAAACTCAAAGTCTTTTACAACCTGATAAAAAGTAACTAAAAGGAAAAAAAAAGCGTTAGTTCCAATGGGGACTCGTGAAAGATTGATGTGTAAACATAATAGTATGTTGTGAATGTGCTAGTTGCGTATGCACACAACCACACATTTATATGCCAACAGTTACAATATTGTAACTTGTAAGATGTACGAGTTACAATCATAGTTCTCATTTTAGCCCCTACAAGAGTGTAGATCAAGCGCTAAGATGTTTACACGCTAAAAATTTTGACACATTACAACAGACGGTTGTAAAAAGTCACAGCCACGTTATAAAGTGTCACATCAGATAAATAACGGTCCAAAAATATGAAAAATAATCCCAACGTATGAAAAAGTGTCATAACATATAAAGAATTGTTCTTTCAGGCAGATTTTATTTGAATAGAAATTCAATCTGTGGCGACTGCCTACCAGTGGTGACGGGTGCACTCCTACACTCACTGGTAGGTTGTGTGGCCAGTCCCTACAAATAGTAGAGTGAATTCATTTTTGTTTCACCGGGCTACATAGTACACCAATACCTGGTCTAATTCTAACACTGAGCTAGGCTAACACACCCGTAACGAGGTTATTGCGTTTTTGCGCATACGTTAACCGCATCGCTCTACACAATCCATTTTTTCAAACTTGACTAAATCAAGGAAAAAAATTATGAGACATTAATGAAGAAATTTGCCGAGTATAAACTAATTTTGAAACTAATTATTTTGAAATCCACGCCACACTGGCAACTAACAGAAGTGTAAATTTGTTCCCTCTACCAATTTTTTTAAAAACATTTATTTTGTAGGTATCTTTTCACTGTGACTTTTTACAACAGCCAGTGTGAGACAGTTTACAACACTCCATCATATGGCAATCAGAAGTAATCATCCAAAAATAAACTATTTCTAAAACTTCAAATATCATTAGATTTTCGTTTAAAAGGGCTTTAGAGTAGAATGGGGGCAAGATGCCTATCGCATTTTTTTTCATGAAAACTAGATCTGGCAACACTGAGTAATGTAGTTGAAAGAGGACCAACCCAAAAGCCAACAAACAAAATTTCACCCGGCCAAGTTGAAGAGAAATGATAAAACAAATGGAATAAAACTTTGTTGATAAGTTGATATAATTTTCATGAAGGTTCATTTAATATTTATTTCTAGTAAAATTATTTTGTGAATGGTGTTTGAATGCAAATATTGCAGGATGGTGAGGTAAGTAATAAATTTAATTCATAAAAACATTTAATTTCATCTTTTTTTTTTTTTTTTGTAAATAACGTAATTTATCAAAAATGAAAGACTGGGCCAAGTTGACTACCATCGAACTTATGAATTTTCAAGTTATTTAACTATTTCTTTCCTTTTAATTTCAGGAACTATATCCCCAAGTCCAATCGAAAGAAAATGACTGAAGAGACACTGAATTCGGCCAAAATATTTTTATTTTAATTTTTTTATTTCAACCAAATGAAATGACTTCTACCCTGGATATTGTTAATTTTTAGTGACTGTGACAGTCACATTCTAATCACATTTCACTATCAAATTGATACTTTTTAAAAGTTATCATCACATATCAATCACAATTCATTCACAATTCAAATGAAAATGTCAATAGGGTAGTTATTCTAGTTAAAATATGAGTAGGCATCTTGCCCCATGACAAAAGTCATCTTGCTTCATAGGTTGGGGCAAGATGCCTATTACTCATTTTTTTTAAATTTATTCATAAAACTTGATTTTGCAATTCTACAACGTTCGGTATGGGGTTAATTATATGCTTAAGACTTCAATATAATCTGCCAAATTGGTTTTGAAGTAATTTTTTCTATTTGGAGCTTTTTGTGAGAGAAAAAACCTTAAGTGCGTCATCTTGCCCCGCTCTACTCTACTTTCCTCGAATGAAATTGAAATTTTAAATAAGAAAAAACTACATTGAAAAATTTGAGTTTTGACCACAGAAAATACTTTTTTTAATTACTGACAAGGGGCAGTGAGTAATATCGAATTAAAGTAAACCATTAAGTATGATACTATATCGATACATATTCAGTTTAAATTTCTTGTACGGAACTCGAGTAGTTCCTGAGATATTGTAGGTGTGACACTTTATAACATGTGACACAATACCACAGTTGCCCCTATACCTAACAGATTTCAGCTGAAGGTATTAAAAAAAAAATTCTACCCTTTGTCGCGTTGAAAAAATTAGCTTGAACGCAGTATAAAATTGGATATCACACAAAGACGTGTGTTCGATTTGCACCAAATTATGTGGAGTTGATTTCTGGCTTAAAGTGTGTCCGCATGTCGAATTTCGGTTTCGTCGACTAAAAATTACAGTCGATATCCTGTTCGTAAGAAAACACGTATACCAACATAATTAAAATTTTATTACACCAGCACGAAGTTACGTCATAAGGACAATTTTAATAAGTGGTTTTCAATTTGAAAACCTGCTAAAAAGTGTAAACTCGGTGGCGAAATTAACGACTAAATTAGGGTTCCTCGCGACGAGTTTGGTACGTAGTCCATCCATAAAAATTGAGTATTAGGTTGCATATGTTGCGAAGGTATAGGTTATTATATGACCAATGACGAAGTAAAATGGTCGCCTCTATTATACGCGATTTTGGCGTACGTTTTGGTGTACCGGAAGGCACGTGACGTTTGTGCGAAATTAAATTACAGGATGGTGCATCGTGGCGACGTTGCTAATTTTTTTCGGTATACCTTATTTTATATTAGGCCCACATTTCTGTGGTTGAGGGTACAATTATTGTCACACATAGTTTGGCAAATTATTACACGATCTCCAGTGCACGTCGCCGGTCTGCAACACGAGCACGTAAATTTGTGTTTAACGAATCGTGAACTTTCATTAGATCTGTTAAACTTTAAGAAAAATTTTTTTAATTTAGGCGAAAAGCGTTTGTAGGTGGGAAAGCATTCTGACGATATGACGTGCCCGAGAGTACCCACTTTAGTGGACTTTGGCTTCTTCGTTTCACTGTTGTGGGTATAGGAACTGCGAATTAGCTGGTATTTTGACAAAAACTGGTACAGGTCAATGCACATTTTGTTGGGATTGTATGCTGACCACTATAAGAGTAATTGTTTTGCATAAATAAGTTGAAATAATGTGAAAATAAGTGAGTGAAAGAGGCGCAGTGATGTGTAAGTAATGCAGTCCCTTCCAGAGACGTGGCGTAGGAGGTTGGGGGAGGCTCTCCCGAAATATTTTCGGAGTTGGAAAAATTGACTAGCATTGTATTCATGGTTGGCAAATCGTGTCAGTTGATCACCTCTTTTGTCTGCGGTCCCTTCTAATTTAAACAAACCACTTACGGTGAGTGAGCTGTAAAACACTGAGCACGCTATTATATAATGAGTACATTCTCTAATGTAGTACACATATATAAAATATAAAAGCGAAAATAAGGCTGTATGAGTTATTTTGTCGAGCATTCATCTACCATAAATGTTTTTGTTTTCCTTATTTCTTATTTATGACCTAAGGGGCAGCAGTTTTACTATTTCAAGTAAGTAAATATCGATATTATGCTCTCGAGATTCTTCTCGCATTCGTTAGATTTAAAATTCATTTATCAGTTCAGGGTGATCAGTATATTGATTCGAAAAACTGGCTTTGAAAATGCAGATTTCGGGTATCATCACATTCACTAATTTATTGGTTTGACACAATTTCATGCGGTTTTCGCCGAGACAAATTAAAATGCGTTTAAAATATTCTTCCATATAGAATGTGTTACCTGCACTAAATGTGCTATGAAAATAAAATTTGCATTTCGAGCACTAAATTTGCTCCTGAAAGACGTTCAAGCAATTATGTTTTTTGATGATTTTTTTTTCTTATTACTTTTAAAATGAATTTAAAAGTGGGTAAATCGGAGGTCTATTTCTGTGCACTTGGACTTCTAGGTCAAAAGTTCTGTTGCTTTATTCGTGGCGAAAAATCTTGTCATTTACTATATAGGTACGGTATCTACTTACAATATTATTTCAGCAGATAATTCCAAATTTTTCTTCGTGCCGTGAATAAAATCTTTCAGGAGTAAATTAAATTTAGCGAAGATTTATTGGTTAAAAAAAAATAAAAAAAATAGTGCTAAACACATGGCCAAAATTTGAAATGAAGTTAGTGGCTAAAAGAACTCGGAGATTTATTCAAAGATGGAAGAGTTAAATGCGTTAAATAGTCGGGAGGGGGCATGCAGAAAATGAGAAACCATTTGTAATCGTTAAATTACTCCTATAAAACTTACGAATGTCTGTAAACCGAGAGTGAGACTACCAAATTGTTCAAATTAAGCAAATATTCTAAAAACGATTGATGATAAGACATCGTACGGTGTGTTGGATAACTGCATGCTTATTTAAATTACCCGAAGCATCCATAAATATAGCTAAGTGAAGGACAGTCATCGCTGCTTAAAATTTTTCCCACCTATTGACGTATTTTAGCAACAACTTCAGACATAGTAAACCGTTGGAAATTTGGCTGAAAATCGATAATTTGCAGAGTTTTACAACAGTAAAATTAAAGATTTCTGTTTATATTTGACACATAGATATTATACAAACAGTCAATAGGTAAACTTTAAATTTGAATTCCAGAAATTTTTAGTTTTAAGATGAATGGGCTAAGTAACATTTTTCAAAGTATGCTATTGATTTGCAGAAGGGGTTCGTAGGTTTGGATGAGTAGCCTAATATTATTTTTCATTACCGTAGTCATCACTTTTCGAGTGATAAATACCTATTTACTTGACTGTGGGTGAGCCGGGGCTAGTCAAGGTGGGCCTAACGTAACATGAAATTTTAAAATATTTAGCCTCAACCAAACAAATCGAATTGGAAACTTGATTTTAATCAAGTGCAGGAACAGCGAATTTTTTTCTGGGATTTAGCACTTCACACAACGAAAACCATAGCCAACCCTGAGGAAATGTCCTAGGAATGCCAATATAAATGCCCATCACTGGTACTAGTAAATAGGTACCTATTCTTAACTATTCAGGGTAACAGGGTAGCCAGACTTTCCTTTGTACTGCGGCAAAAATGTTTTCCAGATATACTTCGAGATCATTTTTTTGTTTTGATTTTGAAGTTTTTAATAGTTTCAACAAAAATGATAGATGTAGAGTAGAGCGGGGCAAGATGACGCACTTAAGGTTTTTTCTCTAACAAAAAGCTCCAAATAGAAAAAATTACTTCAAAACCAATTTGGTAGATTAGATTGAAGTCTTAAGCATATAATTAACCCCATACCGAATGTTGTAGAATTGCAAAATCAAGTTTTATGAATAAATTTTAAAAAAATGAGTAATAGGCATCTTGCCCCAACCTATGGGGCAAGATGCCTACTCGTATTTTAACTAGAATAACTACCCTATTGACATTTTCATTTGAATTGTGAATGAATTGTGATTGATATGTGATGATAACTTTTAAAAAGTATCAATTTGATAGTGAAATGTGATTAGAATGTGACTGTCACAGTCACTAAAAATTAACAATATCCAGGGTAGAAGTCATTTCATTTGGTTGAAACAAAAAAATTAAAATAAAAATATTTTGGCCGAATTCAGTGTCTCTTCAGTCATTTTCTTTCGATTGGACTTGGGGATATAGTTCCTGAAATTAAAAGGAAAGAAATAGTTATATAACTTGAAAATTCATAAGTTCGATGGTAGTCAACTTGGCCCAGTCTTTCATTTTCGATAAATTACGTTATTTACAAAAAAAAAAAAAGATGAAATTAAATGTTTTTATGAATTAAATTTATTACTTACCTCACCATCCTGCATATTTGAATTCAAACACCATTCACAAAATAATTTTACTAGAAATAAATGTTAAATGAACCTTCATGAAAATTACATCATTTTATCAACAAAGTTTTATTTCATTTGTTTTATCATTTCTCCTCAACTTGGTAGGGTGAAATTTTGTTTGTTGGCTTTTGGGTTGGTCCTCTTTCAACTGCATTACTCAGTGTTGCCAGATCTAGTTTTCATGAAAAAAAAAGAAGCGATAGGCATCTTGCCCCGCTGCGTCATCTTGCCCCGTTCTACTCTAAGTATAATTAAGTTCTAATTTTTTTTATTGGTGGTCTACTGGAGGTTAGGCGAATGCCCTATATTACTCCAATGTCACTACGCCGATGATGATTAAGGGGCGTATGTAGGGATTCGTTTAAATGGACGTTTTTAAAAAATCTTAGGAAGACAGGCGAAAACGTATAAAAAAATTCTTAATAATTACATGAGAAAGAGAGGTTCAGCGGTTTCATATTTTAAATGAAAACATTTTGTTTTCTTGGAGGGCCCTGAAATAATATAATTCTGAACATCATCACCCCGAGTAGGTGTACAGGGTTATTTATGCTATCACTCGCCATAGGAAATTAATATTGTAATGCCTGATAAAATGAATAAGTAAGTAGGCCTAAGGTAAATGTGGTATGATTCGTCATTTACGTTACACTAAAATTCAGAAGTAAAATGCATTAATAAAAAAAAAAAAACGTAGTTAAGGAATCAAGCTAATGTAATTAATAGTAAAATTAATATTTTCAAATAAATTGTTCAAAATGACCACCAGCAGCCATAACACAATACCCTAGGCAATCAGTAAACTCAGTTTGAACAGGCTCCAATTGAGAATTGGTAATTTTGGACCAGTAATCATTTACTGCATTGCTGAGTACCTCTACACTGGAATAATATGGTCCATACTTGTAAATCACAGATGATATGGGACTCCACAAGAAATAATCCAACTGATTGAGATCTGGGGACCTTAGAGGCTATGCCAAAGGCAACTGGGGTATTGTGTTATGGTTACTGGTGGTCATTTTGAACAATTTTTTTGAAAATGTTCATTTTACTTTTTAATTACATTCTTAATCGTGTATTTTGTTATTTTATTTGTCTATTTTACTTTTGAACTTTGGCTCAACGTAAATCACAAATTGTTTTACATTTACCTTACATATTCATTTTATCATGTGTAACAATGTTAATTTCCAATGAACTCAAGTTTGTGCAGCAGTTGAATAGTTTTGGAGAAATTTAACCGCTCTGCTTCATGCTGATGAAGGTAGGAGTCAAAAGGAAAAAGGTTGGGGGAGTATTTTGGGAGAAGAAAAAATCTCATTTAACTTATTTGAAGAGCCGATGTGTGATGCCAGTACTGTGCAGATGGTTATTATCGTGCAGAAAAATCAGTTCACATTTAGCAGGGTGAGCAAGGGGAGTTCCATATTCCAGCCAATGAAACACAGAACACAGTAAGGCTGGATAAAAACTGAAAATATTCTGAAGTTGTACAAGCCTCTTATGCCTAAAAGCCCCACATGCTTACTCTAGTGTTGCTCTATATGAGAGGAAAGAAAAAAAACTCTAACCCAGAAATACTTCGCTAGAAAACCAAGTTGGCCAATTTTCATCTATAATAAAAAAAAAACAAAAAAAAACAACTAAATTCCAATAACTTGAAAAAATTGTAAAATGATATCGATAGTAATCAATATTTATGAGAAGGGTCTTCATTCAGACAAAGAGTACCTATATTTTTATTGTGTAATCAAAGGCTACCATACGTTTTTTTACTGTAGTGATGTTTGAATAGGCTATTCTACAAGCTTCTCAGTAGCTCCTTGCCATGAAGCATGAACTATCACTCTGGCAACCAATGTTCGAATCTTTGTCAAAATAAAAATTTTTTTTATACTTAATTTTGTCTTTTCATTAATATTTTTTTGTTTTATTTTCTTATTAGCCAAATTGTATTGCGATATCTTTCACAAAAAATCGATATATTGATTTTTTATTACGAAAAACAGATTTTCCAGGAATTTACTGTCTTCTAGTTTTCTCGGAAACTATTAAACCAACAGGAAGAGCGTACCCCCTAGGGGAAAACACCACACTTTCACGACGTAAAAAAAAAGCAAAAAATAAACATAAGAAAAAATCTTTAGGTGCATGAAAAAGCTTCAAAATTATTGAATACGTAATCTAAATTTTTCGGGGAGAACGAACAAAAAAATTACTTCACAATTGAACTACCCCCAAAGCACGTTTAGAACATAATTTAAACTTCATACTTCCTCGTATATTGTATAATCGGTCTTTCTCTTTTTCTTGGGCTTTGGAAAGGGCCTCGGCCACCCATGCCCCTTCCTTGAGTACGCTCCAGCGATTAAATATTGACACATGAAATCATAATATTACCTGCAACAAAAAGACAGCAACGAAAACAACAAAACTATTCATTTTTATGGAGTTTACACAAAATTTCGACGACCACTTAACCAAACACAGTAACGTTTTGATCTGCTAGATGAATGTAAGCATTGGATGTGTCGAGTAAAAACCGTATTCCAGGTAAATTTTACTTCCCTTCGGGTGTACTGTGACTTTTTCTTTTTTTAGCAATAGTTGAGAGACAAAAAATGGAGGAAAAAAGCCAGACATAAATTTATAAATTAGCAACGCGATTATCGCGCCGGGAAATATGTGCATGTATTAATTTATTTTATAATAAATGATAAAGACCAAGGTCGCCATTAAATCAGAATAAAAAGGAGATGGTGAAAAAAAAAAAAAAAAAAACCAAAAAAACCATCATCTGAATGGAGAATTCTAATTGAATCGCACGTGATAATCAAAGAAGAAGAAAAAAAATGAAGTAAAAAAAATTCATTTTATTGGATATGAAACCTTTATCGTAGGTAGATACCGGTATTATAGTAAGCGTTATCCAAACGAAATAATTCAAGAAAAAAACACGAACATTATAATGACAAGAAATTTTATTTTTGAATTTAAAATAGTTAATTAGGTAACCATTAAAAAGTAATACGAACAATGATGAGAACAGGTTTTTATGTATCGAGCAGTGAAGATCGTTTCATCTGTAACTAAGTGCAGGAGAATTAGGGTTTGGATTCAAACTTTTTTATGCCATCTCGCCAGAATTTTGTGACACACTAAATTTTTCAAATTCATCTGAATTTATTCGACTATTTTCAGGCAGGTTTCTGTTTCAGATGACTTCTTGATTTTTTATTTTTTTATCGAATTTCTCTTTTACATTCCCTATTGTTTAAACGGTTTTCTGCAACTAAATCAAAATTCCGATCCACATTCGTCAATTTGCGTCTGAATCTACTTCAACGGATGGCGCTTATGCCTTAGAGATGGCAATTATCGAAACTTTTCAATATCGATTTCAAAAAATATCGATACTATCGATAGTTTTGGTAGTTTCGATAGTGTACTTTTGCTTAAACACACCATCGGCGTATGTAGGATTTTTTTTTCTCTGGGGCAAATGAATTTCGTAGGTGCCTCCCAACTATTAAAAATTCCAATTTGAGCATCAGTGTCTGGATTTTATCTCGTCATCATAAAAAACTGACACAGTAGCTGCTCCAACAGAAAAAGTAGGCTTTTAAAAGGTAAATAATTAGGTGCTAAAAAGTTAGTTATTCTCAGATCAAAGGTTATTTGATGATTGTATTAAATTTTGTAACTGTTACCTAAAATTATGCTTCACAGTTTAAAAACCATTACATTTCTCTTTTAAAATGGAAAACAAAAATAATAGACTTTATGGAGATACCGTCCGGCCAATCCACACCAACATTAGAAGCACGTTACAGTAAATTATATTAAATATTTGTGCCAAATTTCGTTGCTATTAGTTTAAATTAGTCATTTTATAACAAAAATGAAAACAAAAATAGCAGTTCCGTAAGTAACATCAGGCCGATCAGCACAAAAATCGATGTCAGGTCTTCGGCTTCGGACTAATGTTTGCATCTACCAAATTTTGTGAATAGTATTGGTAAAAAATTGCAACCTGTACCATGGTAACAAGAAAACGGCTTGTCAATAAATTTATTTTGTGTTATAAATTTCAGTGTTTGGTGCCAATATTTTCCGTGGGTTATGAAACGAAAAACGTACCGACTCCCATCCTCTGATTGTTTCATGAGATCGAGATTAATAAGTAAATTTTCGTAGGGAACCTACTTCTAAATAATAACATCATAAATCTTAATGAGAAAATAATTTATCGGCCTGTTGCCACAACACTTGATTTTGTTTTTCTTTAGTTTTCACGTTCTGCCATTTTTCGCCCTTTTCTTCAATTTTTTCTGTGAGGCAAGAGCCCCAGCCTGCCTACCATGAAACACACACCATTTTTGGTTATATTGAATAGAACTAATCAAAAATTAGTCAAAATTTTTATCCCTTTCAATTTTTTCGTATTAAATATCAAACAAAATGGTATTAGTTTCTTTAATATTAAATTTATACTTTTTCCACTTCCTTTATAATCCAATTATCTACATTTTTCTGCATAATAGGTTTGTTCTTT
Source organism: Ericerus pela (assembly GCA_011428145.1). Classification (NCBI taxonomy): domain Eukaryota; kingdom Metazoa; phylum Arthropoda; class Insecta; order Hemiptera; family Coccidae; genus Ericerus; species Ericerus pela. The sequence goes on from WOFM01000403.1 coordinate 1,396,317, forward strand.
GTGGTCCGTTTAAATAAGTACTAATGGTGTTTGTGGAATACCTTGTCGTGAGAGATATTCATACTAGAAGGTCTTCAACAGTATTTTGCATGTTCTGCCACTTCATACAGTTAAGTATGGGAGAGCCAAATCCTCGGCGAACACTGGCAATTTTTGAGCCGGTTCTGAGAGTTTATATCCAGGATTTGGTACACGCACACAGACACACATGCATACATACATGTATGTAATTATGTCATGAGTTACGTCGTTTCTTGCCTCTGTTGAGGTGATAAGAAACAACGCAGCGCATTTGGTACCAGGTCGTGACATCACTGAGATCGTTATCAGGTAATTGATCTCAGCCCGTGCAATGTATCTTACCTGTACGTACGTACAGGTATGAACATACAAACGCACCAGTGTAAATTCGTTTAACGTCATAAAGATGATTATTGCCAGCCTTTGGGCGGCGACTGTTGTCAAGGGGTGCAAGCCCCTATTACCTCATACGAGTATTGTCCCCACAGTGTTAATTTACTGTAGAGTGTATATACCTACTCATAAGTTCGGGGTTACAAGTTTAAATATTAAATAAATTTGTTTGTGACAACTTTTTTCGAGAATAACAATTTGGAATATTTTCAAGATCGCATAGATGAGTAATTCCGAATGGTTTTGAGTTGTGTTTTAAAGCAATGAGTAAACTTGTGAATTTTTTATTAATTATGGTATGATTCTCAAACTGAATTGGTATGAGTGAATAAACGTTAGGTAGGTAATATGAAAGTTCATCAAAATCAGTGTCCAGGGTGAGATGTTATGCTGGAACAAACATTGAAAACAAAGGTGTGGGTTCTACTGGGAGTTTATTCATGAAGGGCTGATGTATTTAAACATAATAATACTGGGGTTGTGTGCATGTGCAACGCATTGTGCACGCACAATCACACACCCACATGCCATGTAACGCACACAAATTAGAGTTACAATTGCAAGAGTTACAGTTACGTGAATTTGACAATTGTAATTCTCATTTAGCCCCTTCCCTAGACACCGAGTGCTAAGATGTTTACACATCAAAAACAAAAAACCAAAAAAAAAAAAAATATATATACACGGATCAAATTTATAACTCCTTTTTTTGAATTTGGTTAAAAATACACCTCCCACAGTAAAGTAAAACCTTATTTATTGTGACCACTTTGGGACTGGTTAAGTTGAATCATGATAAGTGGGTGAACACAATAATTATGTATGATCCTAAAAAAAAATTGGATTTTAGTATTGCTACAAAATGAATGTACCAATTTGAAAAATTTTCAAAAGATGAGACAACATTGTTTGTAAATAAGTCCAAATATCAAATTTTGTTTTGATGTTTAAAAAAATTACCAATCTTTATTTGGTTTTTGCTATTTTTTAGCATATTCAATACAAAATTTGCATCCTTATGTAAAAAATAGCTTCACTTTTATCTTTCACATGTTTTCATATAATATTGTAGGGGAGAGTGTTGGACCCCATGTACTATGGGAATCTTGGCTTCTATGTGACACATGGTAAAACGAATCACATAACATAATAAAAGACATATCTGACAACAATGCATTTGTCTGTCATTCTTACAAGCCAGATATTTTTGATGTTATAACATTTTAAACTGGAAAAAGAGTGAAAATTACTTTCCTTGGAATATTGATGAAGGTGTTTTGAATGGTTAAATTTATATTTTAGCATTCAGTTTTATGTGGTCATATTCCTTTCAAGTAAGCAATTAATTTTACCTAATTGACTTTTCAGAACGAAGCGATTACAAAAACTGAAAAAAAAAGAAATAAAAGTTGGTATGTGGTGTACTATAGAACTCTTTTTCCATTGTATACCATGGACCATTAATTTATTTCATAATTTGATTCATAAGTGAAGTTAAAATAGTGTTAGTTAAATATGTTTCTTTTGAACTCCAACAGATTATTGTACAATATCCTTTTGACCCATGCTCAAAAATAGAGCATTTTTGAAACATTTTTTCCGGAAATATGAATTATATTTTTGGGTACTTATTTTATATTAGTGTTTTTTTTTGGCAAAGGTGCATTTTTTATATTGAGCCTCATTTCAATTTTTCTGGTCAATCCAGTCTTAAATAGTTAATAAAAAATCAATTTGGGGTCCGTGGTACAGCACTCTCCCGTATCTATATGAGGCGTTGGACAAATCTTTAGCAGTATGTCACTGGGAAAATGATTACTAAATCTGAATTTGTGTCCAAAATTTATTTGAACTTTTTCACGGCATGTTTAGAGGTTTCAGAGTAGGCAGAAAGAAGTGATTATTGATTTTAAAAAGACAGTAATTATTGCATTGTATCGTTAGTCGGATCGTTTCAGTAGTCAGAATACTGCACGTAGGGCATTTAGTCTAAATCACAAGTGAAGGCGAATGCATACCTTACCGGTACACAAATTATTATTATGTATTATAATATCAAGTTCTCGTCCGACTAAATTGTTTAGATACCTACCTCTCTGTTTCTCTTTCACCACAGTTGCAGTGAGAGATTCGAATTAATCTGTCTATGAATGAGACAGGCATAATTATCTTTAAAAAAATGGAAATTGGTACTATTTAAAAAAAAAATTCTAAAAATTGAGCATCCTTTAAAAATTTGTTAAAACATTTTAGCTCTTCTGACGCGAAGATTTTGAGTAAATTGAAAAAGATAAAAAAACTATGCCGTTCTGTAAACAAAAGGCTTTTGAAAATGCTGCCTTCGAGTTAAACGTACATTTCTGGTTTGAAACAATGAGAATGCAAAATGCGAGCGTCAGAGATTCTTAATTTTTGCTGAAGTTGATGTTAGAAAAAACAATTCATTGTACCTCTTTCCTCGATCCTGCGTCTGTTGCATTCTTTTTTGTTTCAGGTTGAACCGGCCCAGTTTTAGGATTTTTACTAGGGGGGGTTAGAATCACATTTTACAACACATGTTTTTTATGGGAGGGGTTAACAATTTTTTACATAGTTCATCGACTTGAGATTTTAAAAACCAAATAAGTAATAAAATTGTTTTTTAAATCGACCTTTCTTTGCTTTCGGAATTACACCCCAAATTCCCCCCAAAAAACCGGTCTTCGGGGTTAAATGATTTACAAATTCTTCTCTCTGCAAGTTTATCTGTCCATTAGAAGTTTTGCATAGGTACTCGCATTGTCTAATGAACTGAATAATTATTTAGCATGCATCTCTATGTTATTTCTTAAGGACAAAGAAGACGGTGAGGTTGCTTTAAAATTGCTTCGAAAAACTGTGTGACTAAATGATAAAATATCAAAATTTGAGATGTTTCAGGAAATACCTATGTCTACCAAAGTAGACTACCTTATAAATTAGTAGGTAGGTATTTTTAAACGTCAGGAAAACCCAGGCGTAAATAAAATACGAAAAAAATTCATGAATTTTTAAAATTTCGGTGTCAAGGCTCGTCTGAAAATATTTCAAAAATAATTTTTTTTTTCTCTGTTTTGGATGATTAATCGAATTTCGAAAGATAAAAGGGATTCGTTATTATGTAAATTTACAAAAAGAAAGGTAATTTTTTCTTTGGCATCTCTCAAGAAGGGTAACTACCTACTTAAATCAGACTTTGTTATTCATCTGTGATATCTGGAAAAAAGGGAAACGCTCTTTATAATTAATATTGATTACAGCGAATGCAAACTTGAAGAGCAAAAATAATTGCTTATAATTTCGTATTACTTTGATGCAAAACGTAAGCTATTGCTTGAAGATGGAAGAATACTGAACAAATACAAATGGATTTTATGTGGCTTTAATCCTTTCTTTATACTCTACTTTTTCCTCAATTGAAACAAAACTTCCATCACAAATTGTAGCCAACCGATTCATGCAAGAATTAAATGGCCGGTGGGAGAGGATCATTTGTACAATTGATGAAGAAGTTAAACTTAAATTTTACTTAAAGTTGAGTTTTTTGATTTTGGTTTTAATCTCGTATTTTGAAAATTAAGTTTAAATGAAATGCAAATGTTGTGGAAGAAATTACACGTTATAGCTGTTCCGTCCCGTTTCTGCAGACGATTCAGTTCGTCTACAAAAACGTGTCGAACAAATTATAGACAACTATTATTCCTAATTCTCGGAATAATAGCTGTCTATATTTCACCTAGCTTCTCACGATCAGACACCACCAGATATGCTGACAATAATGTGTCATCATATTTGGTGGATGTTCTGTATCACGCCACCTTTTTGGTCGGCCATATTTGATTGAAACAATGAAAACAAAAGTAATGTCGTATCTTCATTTCGAAGACATGATCATTCCTAAACCTACAGTCAAGTAGAAACGTTAGGGTTCATACTAGCTGTTATGGACATTAGGTTTCACTAGTATTAAGAAATAATATTAAGTATAATTTCGAAGTGTTTGTAATAATCAAAGTGAAATATTAATAAAAAGATAATATAAAAGAAATTATCTTATTTGTTGATGTAATTTAAAACTATTGAATTACTCTCGCAACAATAGCCTACCCACCATAATATCCCACAAATGTCAGGTTATTCAATAAAAATTTAGGTTGGAAATAATGAAGTGCAAAAATTTGAACCTTCCCTGCCTTGTTGAAACTTCAACAGTTTTTTATTCAACAACCAATTATTGTTGTTACTTACGTTAAGTAACCTATAGGTATTCAAGCAGGTAATAACGCAAAATACGGATAAGTTATTACAAAACTGTTTTAATGGCAGTATTAACAATAGTAAGTGTTCCATTGTTTAAAATCGAAAAACATTTTATTTTACAAACTACCTAAAACATGTTCTTGATTTCGTTTAATGGTATTTAGAGAATATTAGGCTAAAATCATAATTTATTATAGAAATACATCGTCAATGTTTGATAGGCTCGATATTCACTTTCAAGTTTCAACACACCGTAGTGCTAAAATTAATTGCACCCACAGTAACAAGCAAACGGAAGAAACGTAAACACAAACCTATGTTAATATTTGCATCGATGCCATGCAACTGTAATTTACTGTCGGAGGTCTATCGCGTGACCTCCTATTTTTTCATTCGAACAACGAGAAACAAAAATTCGTCGGACCAAGTCAAACAAAGGGACGATGATTTCGATTAAAAATTCATTTTTTGTACTTACGAACGCCATAATTGAAGGATAAATTGTGAAGACAGATAATTTGAGAAAAAAAAAACCGATAGTAAAGTTTCAAAGAATTGAAAAAGGTTTATTCGTTAGTGGTGTAATTTGATTGTGACTGGAAATGCACCGATTTATTAGTAAGCACCGATATACAGATTGATAAATTGCTTCGATATTTGTTTGTTTTCTGGTTGTATGTGAAGTGGAGGGGGACGGGTAGTTCATACATGACTGCGGTACCAACCCTTACAACTGAATTATCTATTTTAATGAATTTTTCCAACTTCGAATTATCAGAGAAAATGACCGAAAATTTAAATAAATTAGCAATTATAATTTGTATTAAGTTAAAATAATAGGAAACAAATGATAGTTACCTACTAAATACGGCGTATGCAATAAATCTGCACGTGCACCATGCTATCTATACTGCCCTTCATTGTTATTGTTCTCTTTTGTCGCAGTGGGCCATATTTCGCTGCTTTTAGGGGAAAGCTTTTCTTCTTTTTTTTTTCCTAATAAATTTGTCATTTCCAGAGACATACCTACAGTTAAAGAGGTGTCCAATGCTCCATACGCCATGTGCTTTAAAAACATGCAAAAGATAGAAACAAAGCGGTTTGAGTTTTACATTTTGCGCTGCGCATATTTCATTGTAAAAAAATAGACATCGCTGTACCAATACACACACACACTATCAATTTACAACACTTGCGCAATAACAAATATTTAAATTTGAAACGTTCTATCAAGGTGTTGGACATCTTTTTAGCTGTATGTCTGTGGTCAGTGCTCATAATCAGAGACATTGAGGTATTTACTGTCGGCTACCAGCTTTATGAAAGACATTGTGTTTGACTTCCTAAACTCTCTAGTTATTGCTTGTTTTTTCTTATTCTTTGATTTGTGTGATTTGAATTGCGTACACTACACTTTTTCACTCCACTATTTTCAGGTTTTCTAATGTTTGGTTGTTTATTTCACAGTCTGACATTTTCTTTTGCATCTGTTTATAGTGGGAGAAGTTATATGTTCGTTTAACGTTACAAGGACATGAAAGATTATCGTTGTCACACTGTTGTGCAAGAACAACAACTAGTGTTGCCTCAGCCCAGTATCTCCTTCAACTCGAGGCTAGTCTCCTGCACATCACCAGGGCGCAGGGGCATTTTAGGCGAAGCCACAACACTGTTTTGCCATTAGCTACTTTAACGGGTTTCTTGCTAATTTATTCCACTTTTTCCTAATTAAATCATCTTTTCCAACGCTGCTTCACTATGTATTAGAGTTTTTAATTTTAATCGATCCAAAAATTTGGTTGGATGTACTCTTTTGAAATTATAATCTGGCTGTAGTTTGGTGGTGAACAAAAGAAAGATCATTACTGGGATAATGGCAGTCCTTGTCTTAGTCTTCTGTCTCTAATTTTAGTTATAGGCAAGTGTTCATAGTTGACACTAATTACGAGCCAAGTGTTTACTAACCTGAAGGTAAGTTTTTAACTTGCAGCTCTCGGCTATATTTCTCAGCAAAATTAATTTCTCTCACAGCTTTCTCACAATAGAAATACTCTTCTAAACGAAACTATTTTTTGTTTGTAGCTTTATGGTAGTTTAAAAACAGGTCATTAAGTTAATGAAAACTTAGATTAGTGTCGGTTATGAATACAGCAATTAGTCATGGCCAGAATCAGTCTAGTCTTGATTTTAGTTTCATTATTATTTTTAATATTATTGATACTTGAATCGAATAATCATACTATTCTTGTCTTTTCAAAATATAGAACAATTTCAACTTTTCCTCAAAACAGCAATGAATATTATGAAGAAAAAACAATTAAACGTTGAATATTCCAAATTAAAGTTTTAAGTACTTCACAATTTGTTTAAATTTTTTCTCAAGTTTTTCATCCCCCTCTGACAGTTATAATGAACTTGTCTTTTTGTTTACTTTTTAGTGTCCGTCATAAGTCCCATTATACAAAAAATTTTTCATTTCCTCTCCCCTTAGGCATCTCATTTCAGTATCGAATGTTTCCATTAATTTGCTGGTTGACTTACAAGAAGGTCAATAGCAGCATTTCGGAGTATGTCTTACTGAACTTTTCCTTCTCATTTTTTTATTAACACAAGCAGATACGTGGATTAGTTACTTATATCGACTGTATGAAATGCCTGTAAACTAAGTGAATCTCTTGCTTTCATATTACATTTTATTGGTAGTCAGCATCTTTTTTACCCATTAAGCTGGTTGATGGAGGGGTTACATGAATGAAATATAATTATTTTACAGGTACTTATGCTAAATGGAACTGACCTGATGCTAATGATTTTGTGAATTGTGTCCATGACTCCATGTAACAGCGAAGAGAAAAACTGATCTTGGTCCTGCATGTTCTGTAAGACTTGACAATGCAAAATAGAATCTGCTGCCTTTTTCATGATAGTCCAACCGTCAGCCCATTCAGCCCCAAAATTGGATAAGTCTTACATTTTGTTTGAATTTTGTATTGTCACGTGTTGTAGAGTAGATCAGGCAGGACCAAGACCAGTTTTACTCATCTCTATTAGATGAGTGATGGTTAATCCACCCCTCTCAATCACTTATATATGGAGTCATGGACCTAAATCATAAAGTCATTGACACAAGGTTGGTATTATTTTAGCAAACCCGTTAAACAATGTTGTCCAGGTAACCCTTGAATCCCTGCGCCAACTAGTTTGGTGGTCAAATGGGATGGTAACTGGACTATTAAATGGAAGGTAATGGGTTCCGTACTCTTATTAGGGGATGAGAGTTGAACCTATCTACTAACGATTGTGATAGGACAGACTTTAGATAAATTTAGTAATTAATAACTGTATAGGCATCTATCAGTTATTCTATTAATCAATAGGTGAGATGAAAGTTTAAATAAGAGAGGCTCCGCAGTGTGTCTTGTGGTATGCAATGGCGGTTCATAAGACCCCACTACTCATAGTAACAACAAAATTTTTAACCAAATAGAACGTGATCAAGAAAGCACAGTTAAAAATCACCGAAACCGTATAATGTTTTACCAATATACTATTACTCGATTCGATTAGCTTGCCAGATATTTGTCTTTGACCCGATCTTAACCCATGGTTGAACCAAAATTAAAAATGTTTCCAAACTATAGCTAAATAAAATTTCCACAGAAGTACTCGCACATGTTTTCATAATTGATCTAAGACTTCAGTAAAATGTTTCTCAAATTCATCCAATACCCAGAAAATTCAACACACTTTAAAAATTAACGCCACGTATTAAAGGAAAATAAAATTTACAATCATAAATAACTATCATGTAATAATTACAAAACAATATTTTATATAAGTGAATGAACAGAAAGCCAAAAATTTATTTTACATGAAATGAAATTGGTTTTTTGTTCGAGAGAGCCAAAAATTGATGGGAAAACATAAAATTAATTTTAAACTTAAGGTAGGATTGTAGATGTAAGAGAGCAGTTGGTCAGTTTAACCGTAGCTGTAATCGAAGAAACATTGTGTTGGTGGCAGTGGAGGGAAAAAGGAAAATAGTGGAAAAAAACGAAGAGAAGAAGACAGGCGGCGGTGAAGCAGTGACGAGGAAGGAATGGTAAGAAGAAAAATAAGGCATCTTCAAGATGGGAGAAAAGAAAGCAAAAAAAATTCCTTACGCAGTAAGCTTCGCAAGAAAAAGTAGATTTTCTTTGTTTAAAAATCTCCTATACCATCAACATTCTTTTGATACACTAATATATAAAATATTTATATATTTGAACAAAAATTACCAATATCTTACATGTACAATGCTTGCGATAAAATATACTGATTAAGTATTATGTTTTCAAAATATTTTATGAATGTGACAAATATCATCACTTTTTTGTGAAATGAAAATTATTCTAAGCAAGATTTTAGGAAATAATTCGATGATTTTATTTCCATTAGTGACGACAATTGTAAATTACATATAAATAAAAAATAAAAAAACTTACAAGCGAAAAAAATATCCCGCATTGCAAAACGAAGTATAGTGCAGTTGTCTACGTTCTGGTGACCAAAATATTAGGGGAGATTTTATTGTTTGGGTTCAAATCGAGTGTACGGGAGCGGGTCAGGGACGGCCAAAAATTGCCTTTTGCTGAGATCTGGTGGTTTTGTTTTTCTCGATGAAGCCTAGAAACTTAATTTTTCAGGAACATAATCAGAAGGATAAAAGAGGAAAAATCAACTGAATAGCTGATAAGTTGGGAAAAACTCGGCGCTTCGCGCCTCGGGAGGGGGCTCCGCCCCCTCCACCCCCGGGATGTTATTACTTTGAGCCTGACGGCTAAAATGTAAAATACCTGACCCTTCAGGTTTTAGCCCCCTCTCTCTCTTCCTCTTTCGATATACAATCAGTGTCTTTATTATAATGTGTGGTCTTATATACGCGCTACTTTTGGGTCGCTCTTTCCTGTCGTTTTTTGGCTGGGGACCCATCGCTAAAACCTGAAGGGTCAGGTTAAAATTGACCAATCAAAACTAAAATTCGTAGGTCTGATCTTTGTGTAGAAGGTACGGTTTCTACCAAATTTCGTGACTACTGAAAGAGAATTGCAACTTTTATTGAGATAAACTGAAAAATTAGCACCTCCAACAGCCTCACGGAATGAACCTTAATATCAATAAGCACCAAATTTAGAATCATGTCAGGTATATATAAATTCAATATGTGTAACATATTTTGTGACTATAGCTTGAAAATTATCTGCTAAAACCGCAACAAAATCGCCCCTATCATACGTACTGTAAGGCCTATCCACACCAAAGTTGGTAGGTACTGTCCTTAATCTAAAACACATAAGTATATAAAATTTCAGGCTTATCGATTGAAAATTGCGATCTGTACGCTGTTTAGTAAAAAATTAATATAAATTTACCTACGAAGCGGACGATGCGCCCGATCCGGACTAAAAACAATAGGGTTTTTTCTTAGGCGGATCGGAATATATGTTTCAAATTTCGAAACCATTCGATCAAAATTACGCCTGGAAATGGACTCAACCGAAAAGGGGGTACATAAAAAAAATTAATTTTCAAAAATAGTGCCAAAATGCTCAGAAAATCATAAAACGGATAACGTACCCACTCCCACCCTTGGGTCCGAATACTCAGGTAATTTCAATATGTGGATTTACTGAAAAGCGATACGAAAACAAAGAGGACCACTGTGGCAAGGGGAAAGAAATAATTTCACTGAGTGAAAAAAAAAAAAGAAAAGAAAGAAAGAAGACACTAACCGCGTGATCGGTGAGCGTAAGAAAAACGGTATGTGTAGAAAAATTGAAAGGCGTTGGTATCGCCAGTTGCCTATCCAATCGCATTTACGGTGACAGCGAATTTTATTAAATTTCTAAATTTTAATTTTAGAAAAGTAAAAACCTTACATAGGAACTGTGCTACATGACCGAAAATCTGGCCAATTAGTGGAAACATTAGATGCCAAAATGTGATACCTTCTGTAACGAAGGAGGTGGACTGGTTATTGTGCGCAAGGGTTTATAGCCTGAGAAGTTAATCGAGTTTCACATCTTGTAAAAAAAAAATAAAAATAAAAAATCTTCGGCATTCGAATAAGAGGGTCGACATTTTTGTATTTGTTTTCGATATCGAGTGCATTTCTCGTAAAATTCAGCTTTCGATTCAACAGATCGGTATTTAAAAACATGTTAAAATCACCAACAGCCTACCGTGGATCGTATAGCCGACTGTAAAAACATTAAACTTTTCAACGGTTGTACTGGACAGGAGATATCTGCGGAAAAAGGTGAGTTACGAGAAAAAAACAAAACAATTATTATTGAACTCACGTAAAGATGTCGAAAAGTTTCGCGAGTAGGTGAGTATTTTAGGGTTGGATACCATAAGGAAAAATGGAAAAGTGGATGGTTTCATTTTCTTTTTTTCTCTCTTTCTTTCTTGTTTCGTTTTTTTTTTTTTTTTTTTTTTTTTTCTTCTCCACAGTTATCCACTTATAATCAAAACTTTTTGTGATCATGTCACGTAAGTTATGGTACGCGATTGTCCTGCAGTGAAAAGGCTGACCACAAATAAGTAAAAAAAAAAAAAACAAAAAAACAAAAAAAAACAGGTGGGTTATTAGGAAAAGAGAAAAAAAAGTCGAAGCACGGTTAGGATTATTTTCTTTTGTAAAAGTTAGGTAACTCGGTCATTGGTCGACCACATTGCTGGCAAATTTATTTCAAACGAAACGATCCCCGGTGTACCTGCATCGCGAATAGACGCGCACACACTTCGGATTAATATTTCAAGCCTGAATAACCGTCGTCGTGTTTCCTATATAAACTGTAAACTTATGGAAAATTAACGGACGCCTGATTAAAAGATGAGCGACGAAGGACGTAATTAAATTCGTCCACGAGAGTAGACCGTTCTTCAGTCATAAATTAATTTTCTTCGCTTTTGGTAATTAGATATTTTTATTCGTTGTGGTAGCGAAGTACGTTTTGCGGTGGGGTGGCGTATACAAGGAGTGTTGAAAAAAATACTTTACAGCTTAGCTGCTGGCCATTCTAAGGGATAGGCTACCAACGATACGAAGTTTATTTATAAAAAGGTCAACCTTGGATATCTGCGTTCGGCTTTTACTACCTACCACATGAGTCTACATCAGTAGACTTATATTTTGTCGTTGAAATTATATTTGTATCGTTATACTTCGTTCCTAATTTAATCTCTCAATTAGACGGCTTCAGTAATGCAGTATCTTGAAGTAGTACCTATTTACCTATTACTGTTGAAGTAGGTCGTCGCTGAACAAATAGGAAGTACACACTAGGTATATTAAATAGGTATGGAATGTAGTTTTGGCTGTACCACTAGAAAATACCTAAATCAACATGAAGTCGAGATGACCTGTTGACTGGCATAAGTTACGAGAAGAAGTGAAATTATATCGTAGGAGATTGAAAAAGTTACCTACCTACGGAAGAAATATTGATATTTAATCAGCTTTTTATTGAAATTACAGTAGAATCCGAATTATCTGATTTGACCTACGGAAAGGGAAATCAGGATTGGAATTATGGTTTTTAACTAAAAAAAAAGCAAAATACATACGGTATATAATTATGAAAGTACGACATTTAAGTAATATAAAATATTTTACATTTATTCTATGCAAACACTGAATAACCGTTTCGCAGTCCTTTGGCTTGTACTAACGACCTTCGCTTGCATAAATGTGGTAAAACTGTTAAAGTCGTTATCTGGTGAAAATAACCAAACATTTTTGTTAGTGTGTGTGCGTATCACAAACACACGCACACTAACAAAAATACGAATTTCGTTCAAATACTTTCAACTGAATATTTGGAGTGTTGTATGTTTATTATAGTGAATTATAAAAAAAAAGAAATTATTGGCAGCGAGTTTCCCCCAAAAAAGTAGATATTCTATGTTTAAAAATTATCTATATCACCAACATTCTTTTAACAAAGTACCTAATATATATTTACTGGGGCTTGGAACAAGAACAACCAATGTCAATCTTTGGCACTTTTGAGTTAGTGGTATTTGCGTGTTCCTAACTGTACCCTCTATCGAAGGCAAGAACATCCAAAGTTCTAAACACATTCAGAAAGTGAGAACAGCTGATCTGTAATACCAGTATCACCCAGAAAAAGATTTTTTGTGAAGTAAGAACAACCAATGATGAGATTGGTTGTTTTTGTAGGTTAAAAAAAAATGAAAAAAATACAAATTCGATGAAAATAAACATCCAAAATTATTAAGCTATTATCACTGGAATTTAAATTTATTAATAACACAATTTTCTACGATCATAAAATATGAAAGAGTACCTTATACATTATACAGTAGTGATACAAGTTATTAATTTTATACTTTAAAATTAAAATACGACGACTTCATAATTATAATAATATTGGTTCACGTGCTGCAAAACTTGTATAGTTAGGAGTCAAAGGCAAGTACATTTTAAATTTCAATAGCTAGAAAGCTAGGTAGATAAAATTGGAAATGTACCGGTAGCCTATTTTTAAAATACGATCAAATGATCATTCTAGCAGCATCAACATCTTTGATGGTAAATGAAGTGGCTACATCGCTAGTTGAAAACAAATTGCAGTCAGTATCATTTGATGTGAATAGTGAAGATGGAAGCTTACTTTCTTCGTTTAAAACCATACTGGAACTGTTATTAATCTTGATGAAAATACGCCCATTATTCTAAGTGAAGATGGTAATAACTGATTGTGGGGACTCAATGGTATGAGGTAAAGGGGCTCGGACCCCTCAATGACAGTTGCCAGCCCCAAAGGGCAGGCAAATAATCGTCCTTGTGACGTTAAACACACAAAACTCGTTCGATCGTAATTACCTGTATGTACTTGCAGGTAATGTACGAGTACCAAATCGTGACACAATAAGATGATGTCACAATTCGTACACAAACCAGCCAGCCATCTCTTATCTCGGTAGGGGATGATGCAACCTGGCTGTTCTCACCAATGTACGTATTCTCTTACGTACGTGTGTTTGTGTGCGTGTAAATAAGCCGTATATAAACCACCCAAATTGGCTCTAAAATTGCCAGTGTTTGGTCTGGTTCTGGCTTACCCGTACTTATGTACGAAGTGGCTGAACACGCTTAAATTCTGTTGAATTTCCTTCTGGTGAGAATATCTCTCACAACAAGGTATTCCACAGTGGTGACCCCGACGTGATATTTGTCTACGTCGTGAGGTGTCCTTAGGTGCGTTGCAGCTTTTACAAAAATTTGGCGCGGTGCGCTGGCGAGATACTTGCTTGCTCAGCAAATACAAAAATTTTTTTGCAGATTAAGACACCTTTTAGGTTGTCTAAGTACAGTCTGCTGAAGTGGGAATTTATACCGCTCTCCTTAAAATATACAAACAAGGAGAAACACGACAGTAGACCTGGAGGAAGAAGGTTGGATTCATCCCCCAACCCCCCGACTTTGACTCGACACTCTACGAATTTAACAAACCTAGAAGAAGGCCCTCAACACCCAGAATTAACATGACTGGGAACTGCAATAAATAAAGAACAACTAGCAGTTAAAACGTTGAGAAGTGGTCGAACTTTAAGCCAAAGTTCTGACCCAAAAACACCTATCCTACAAACACAGGAGCCAGTGTTTTCAACCAGCAAGGAAAGAAGTAGTTCTGTGGAATACGCTTGTCATCAGAAACACACAGCAATGGTCCCACCACCAACCAAAAACCCACAACCATTGCAGGGAGGTAGTAGTCAGCCACAGCTGACACCCGAAGTCTTGGCACAGATTATGCAACTTTTGCAATTGCAGCCAAGGCAGAACCCCAACTTCTACAGACGGAGGATAGAGATCCCAGAATTTCTGCCCAATGAGGTAGACTTATGGTTTACTCTATTAGAAGGCAGGTTCAAGACCGAGAATATAACTCTGAACCAGGGGTATCTACACATCTTTGGAGGCATGCCCCCACAGATAATCCGTCACATTCCGGACATCATGGAATGCCCTTTGACAGAAGATGACAAATATGCCTGGTTTGTCAAGAAGATCAAAAATGTATTCGGAAAAACTAAGAACGAAATTATTGATGATGTGATGGGTGGTATGAAGATGGGGGATGACAAACCCTCAATCTTCATGGCAAAATTGCGGTAACATAGTAGCCCCTTCTGTCATAGGCAATCAATTTTACAAACAACTTCCATAAAGTGTTGTGCAATGCCTAGCCACCGTAGGTTCGACCGTAATAAATACATCCGCAGACTTGGACTTCCTTACAAAATCCGCAGATAATGCACTCGAATACACCAGGTCAAAGCCCGTGGTCAGTGCAGTGTCTGCAGAGACTGGAGAACTCGCTCAACTTCGAGCCCAAATGGCTCAGTTGACCGATGAAGTAAAATGGAACAAAAGCCAAAGCTCAACGAAACCCAATAGTAGCTGGCGACAACGATCCAAATCAAGAAACAACATCAATGGCAATAGCAGAGGATGACAGTCCTGGTCCAGAGACCGAAGATCGAGTTCCAACAACAGGGGAGAGGCCAACAAATGCAACAACAGGTGCAAATGGTGGTGTAAATCCTACAACAAGGAAGCATCAAACTAGAACGAGGGGCCATCTATGCGGCCAAAGACCCCTCGGAAAAACACTCATGCCGCCTGTTCATTAAGGACAGGACAAATAGGAGATGGTACTTGATAGACTCAGGTGCAGACTTGAGTATATTGCCAGTACGTAGAAACCAAAAAGTACTTCCTCCAAAATACTATCTCCGTACAGTGAATGGTCAAAACCTTCCAGCTTACGGACTTGAGACTAGCAAAGTCGACATTGGACTTAAGAAAAACATGACGTGGTCCTTCACGGTAGCTGATGTTCCAAACCCGATCCTGGGTGCAGGTTTCCTTGCACATTATGGCCTGATCATTGACCTCAAAGAGGGCAAATTGCTCGATAGTGAATCTAATAATTGTGTGGATGACAAAACGCATGCTTACAGACTGGACACAAATATATCCAGCTGTACAAAAGTTGACGGACAACTCTTACGGATCCTGTCTGACTATCCTGGAGTCACTCAACCATCAATTCGCAGGCATCCTACATACAAACACGATACGGTTCATTACATTGAAACCAAAGGACAGCTTTGCCATGCTAGAGCACGAAGGTTACTGCCTGACAAACTCATGGCGGCACGGGAGTACTTTCATCGCATCATTGAGGAGGGCATATGTCGCCACTCAAAAAGCTCATGGAGCTCCCCTAGGGCCTTAAATGCCATAACAGTTCCTGATTGCTACCCAGTCCCCAATATAATGGACTTCAACGCGAACATGAAGGGTAAAACGATGTTCACCAAAATTGACATTAACTGGGCATTCCACCAAATTCCTATGGCTGACCAGGACGTACCAAAGACAGCGGTTTTAACCCCCTTTGGACTATTCGAATACCTTCGAATGCCGTTTGGACTTCGCAACTCAGCACAAACTTTCCAGAGATTTATCAATGGACTGTTTAGGGAATTGCCGTTTGCATATGCATACTTGGATGATATCTGCATTTGCTCTGAAGGAGGTGAGCAACAGCACAAGGAGAATGTAAGAGCAGTCGTACAGCGTATACATGCTGCCGGGCTTACTATCAATATAGGCAAAAGCTGATATGCACAGACCGAAATTGACTTCATCGGCTACAAAGTCTCGACCGAAGGCATTTCCCCATTGAAGACCAAAGTAGAGCCAATATTGAATTTCCCGAAGCCCTCAAATGTCGCTGAACTTAGCAGATACCTGTTGACAATAATAGACAGGGCAACACGATGGCCAGAAACAATCCCTCTACACGAGATGTCAGCACCTACAGTAGCTGCAAGGCTATACGATACCTGGATTGCGAGGTATGGCGTACCAGAAGTCATAATTACAGACCAAGGTCGCCAATTCGAGAGCTCACTCTTTAAAGAGCTTTCTAATAAGCTTAGTGTTCAACACAGTCATACCACAGCTTACCATCCTGAAGCCAATGGCAAAATCGAGAGATGGCATAGAGCCCTCAAAGCCTCTATCATGTCGCATGATACCAAGAGATGGGTAGACATACTTCCTACCATCCTCTTAGGCCTTCGATCTGCCCTACAAACGGATACAGGTCACTCTGCAGCGCAACTAGCATTTGGCGAAGAGCTACGCCTCCCAGGGGACTTCTTCACAGAATCGAAGGTAGTTAGCTCCGAAATCATGGTACAAAATATAAGAAATGTTGCCAACAATTTCCTAAAACAGGCAGCTTGCCATTGCCAGCCCAAGATTTACGTCTCGAAACACTTGGCCAATACTTCACACGTATTTGTTAGAGACAAAAAAATGAGATCTTCGCTGGAGAAACCATACGCTGGTTCTTATAAAGTAGTATCACAAGATGAGAAAAACTTTGTGATACTCATTGCTGGCAAACCTCGAACAATTTCAATCGACATATGGAAGCCTGCATACATGGTAAGTGACGATAAAAGAATAAAAAGGTTGCAAAGGGAGAACCTAGAAAATATCCAGACATATTCCCAAACAAATACGGAAGAATCTGTCGAAAAATGTGAAACAAATAATTCACAATAGAAAACATTAAAAAAGTCGGTAAGATTTTTGGACGATGTTACATTCGATCCTGAGGCCCCCTTATGCTCACGAAAAAGAGGCAGGCCCCCTGGCAGTAAAAAACGTAAAAATTCCCTCCCTACTCGCATGTCTGAGAGGTTAATGCGAAGAAAATATAGTTTACTCCTGAAAAAGTAATATCCGCTACGTAAGTTGAAACCCGCTAAAAAATATGCGACAAAAATCGGAACTCCGTGAGACAAAAGAAACTCCGGAGATAAGCAAACGAGGAATGCCAACAAAAAGAAAAAGACAGGAATAAACAAATCCACGTGCGATAAGGAAATAAACATCGCAACGTGCGTTTACCATTAAACACAAAGATAATCTCAACGTCGTGATGTCACAAGCGGAGATTCCTTTGTAATAAAAATTTGAAAAATATATTCTATGAGTTTATTTCAGGCATAACTTTGCTTAAACCGATTAGAACTTGACCGGAAAACTTGTATACGGTCGAGAATTTTAAGCACTATCCCCTCTACATGCTGATAAGAAGATACAAAAATAATGAAACATAACTGTAATGGTAAATCAAAAACTGAAGTAATATCACCCACTTCAGAACCGCCAGAGATCTTGGATGTGTTTTCTGAAATATTTTTGGTTCCTTTTCGTGCTAACCCATTCTAATGTCACTGCCAATTCCAATCCTGAAGTCCGCCACCTCCCAATCCGCCCAGAAAACTGCTGAGTTTTTACAAACTCAGCAGAAGACCGAGCAGAAGACGGAGCTGGAACGGATCGAGGAGGAGCTGCTCATGGACACAGCTCCTCCCATAGACGATGACCTAGCGGAAATGACTACTCCGCTGCCTCCAATTATCTCTCCTTCCCGATCGCCGAAGGAGCCGACTCCGACTCCGGAACCACCGAAGCCAGAGCCAAAACCGGAGGAGAAATGGGAGCTGATGAGGTTCTTGTTTACAGCTGAGACGGCCGTGAATGAGAAAGCGAAGATGGCCACCTGGACATCGGGGAACTCAAACTCCTTGATGTTAAGGAAGCCAACGTTCAAACGTCCGCTGCCCCCTCACTCCTGTCATCACCCCTACGCCTGCTCAAAAAATGTACCACCAAGGGGTAGGGGAGAAGACTTCCAGGCAAATTACCTGGCCTGAATAAACGCCCGTAGGGAATCCTACAATTGCGTCGGGGCTGCGGTAGGTAGTGCCCTGGTGAAATGGGAGGCCGACCAGAGGCAAAAGTAGAAACCCGCATGTCCCCCAAGCCTTGCGTATTTTGATCATTTTTGCCGTGCAAAAACTGGGGGGGAGTAGCTGTGGGGACTCAACGGTATGAAGTAAAGAGGCTCGGACCCCTCAATGACAGTTGCCGCCCCAAAGGGCAGGCAAATAATCGTCCTTGTGACGTTAAACACACAAAACTCGTTCGATCGTAATTACCTGTATGTACTTGCAGGTAATGTACAAGTACCGAATCGTGACATAATAAGATGATGTCACAATTCGTACATGAACCAGCCAGCCATCTCTTATCTCGGTAGGGGATGATGCGACCTGGCCGTTCTCACCAACGTACGTAATCTCTTACATACGTGTGTTTGTGTGCGTGTAAATAAGCCGTATATAAACCACCCGAATCGGCTCTAATATCACCAGTGTTTCGTCTGGTTCTGGCTTACCCGTACTTATGTAAAAAGTGGCTGAACACGCTTAAATTCTGTTGAATTTCCTTCTGGTGAGAATATCTCTCACGACAAGGTATTCCACACTGATGCTATACACATAATTAAGACATACCCTATTAAAATTACTACATTCAGGATGATACTGCTGCTTTCAAATGTAATTGTTGAGAATTCCATTAACAATACTAATTTCAGCAATGGTAATTATGAATTGATCGAGCTAACCAATGTGCCAGTAATTGACACAACTACTGAAGCAAGTTTGGCAACGAATGTGATCGCATCAAATGCTGTTGGAAATGAAAATAGCAGTTCTTTTTCATGAAACAATTTTTCAAATAGTCTAAGTACATTCCATCAAATTCAGAAAGTAGCGAGGATGAAGATGAGTCATCTAATAACAGTCTAACATAGATACTGAAGTGCATGAGGATACTGAAACTCAACCCTCACTGGAACCAGCCACAAATAATGCTCCTAATGCAAATAATACTCGTCAGGTATGGTAACAAAGAAGACTAGATTTGTTATTAGAAGGTACAAACATTAATCGCAAATATTATTTTTATGACTTCAATCGTCTATTAATTTTACTGGATGATATTACTACATCGAAACAATGGAACTAAAAGTGATGGTACTTTACACAAACGATGTAGAAATTGGAGTAACTGGAAGAGAAACATCCGTTCTAAAGCAAAAGCTGATGGTAAGGAGCATATCTCAACTGTTGGAAAGCTTGTACCAGCTAAACAACTAAAACCTTCTTGTTTCAACTGTTGCAATAAATGTGCTAATAAGTTATCTGAAGAAACTAGGCAAAATATTTTCAATGATTTCTACAAATTATCAGCAGCTGCACAAACTCAGTTCATCAGCATTTCTGTTACGGAGACTGAGAAGAAAGTTAAGCAAACAGGCAATGAAACTGGTAGGAGGAACTTCTCTCATAAATATTGTTTTAATAATATTGCTGTTTGCCAAACTTTTTTTCTGAATACATTGGATATAAAGTTAATGCGAGTTTGTTGGATTGTCAAAAAGAAACGTAATGCTATGAGTGACATTTGCCCTCCAGATATTTGAGGTAAACATAAAAAATGCCTTTGATTGTCAGATGTGTCAAAGATAGCTATTACAGAGCACATCAATTCATTTCCAGCATATAAAAGTCACGACTCACGTAATAAAACTGATAAAAAGTATTTACTGGCCAACTTATCAATTTCCACAATGCATAAATTGTATGTAGAAGAAAGAACAGCTGCCAATTTGCCTTTTGAAAATGAATCCATGTATCGTAAAATATTTGTGGAAAATTTCAATCTTTCATTCAAGAAGCCAAAATTGGATTCGTATGTTAAATGTGACAAGTTTGCTCTCTTGTTGAAAACAACTACTGGTAATGAAGAAAAAGAAAAAATTCCGAAAGAGTGTGACAATCATCTCGAAATGGCTGGTGAATCCTATAAGGAGAAAGAAAATAATAAACAACAGAGTCTTGCAGCAGACAGTACAGTTGTCTTTGCAACCTTTGATTTGCAGCAGTACCTTCCTACACCTTTTCTCCACAGTGGATTATCATTTTATAAGTGTTCTCTTTGGACATACAATTTGACTATCTATTCCATCATTCAAGGGAAAGTTTCAAAGCTGTGCTACATGTGGGATGAAACAATGGCTACTAGAGGAGGGTAAGAAATTGCTTCATGTGTTTACAAATATTTGAAAATGTTGCCAGAATCGATTAAAGAGGTGAACTTCTTTAGTGACTGCTGCTCCGGGCAGACACGCGATATTTATTTTGCAGTTATTTGTATGATAGTAATACAAGAAAGACAGTTTGTACTGAACCACAAATTTCTACACCAGGTCACACACATATGGAAGTTGATAGCATTCATGCCTCGATTGTTGCAGCAAAAAGAAGACCTCATTCAGTATTGAAGTACCTAGAGATTGGATGAATTTTATTTCATTGATTCCTATTCAAAGAAAATTAGAGGTTATTTCCATGGAAGGAAAGGACTTCTTGCAGTTTTCAGCCTTACTGAAAGGAACAGGACCATTGGTACATAGGAAAGTCGATGAAGGAGCTGATGCTGTAAAATGGCTTAAAATCAAATGGATTCAATATCATCCAGATAGTCCATACCATTTCTTTTACAAGTTTGATTTTAAAGATGAAACAAATTTCAAAGAACTAAATTTAGAATGCAAAAAGGGGATGAGGAATGTATTTCAGAGGAAGATAGAGCTGAATCCTATTACGATACCTGCAATCACCTTACCACCTGCCAAGCTTAAAAATTTGCTGTATGTTTTAGAATACGTTCACCCATGTAGTCATGTTTTTATGCACAACTTCAATTATCTCATAATGATGAAGATGATGTTTATCCATTTGAGGAAGAGGAAGATGAAGATGAGTAACAATGGATTTAAATCTTCGTTTCTTTACTTTCTTGACTTACATAATTGTTTTCTTCTTCAGTTTTGTTTTATTATAGTTTCACTGACAGTGTAAACATAGTTTCTTATTATTTTTTACTATTAAAACCAAATGAAATGTGAGGCTCGCATCATTACATTGGACAGAATAAGAATCTGCTATTTTCTTTTCTTCATACAAGCTTATACTATGTAGATAATGAGCTATAATACGTTTTTTTTGTAGATAAATTGTAATGAAAGAACAATCAATGTCACACTTCTCTGAACAAAAATACATTAATCAGAACAACCAATTTCACTATTTTCCCCACTTAGATATAATTCGAGGAATCAACATTTTGAGGATTTATTCGTCACCACTCAAACATTCATTGACCAAACTTTCAGCTCATTCCATTCAGTTCCCGATGAGAAATAGAAAGCAGTAGTTTTGAAGAATTATAAAATTGCATTTTTCTCAAAACTTGAAAAATTGACATAGGTTGTTTTTGTTCCAAGCACCATTTATTATTTAAAATATTTATGTTTTTTGCAAAAAATTATCAATATCCCACAGATACTATACAAGCAAAAAAATATACTGATTAAGTATCATGTTTTCAAAATATTTTATGAATGTGACAAAAATCATTATTTTTTTGTGAAATGAAAATTATTTCAAGTTCTAAGTTTAACAAGCACAATTTTAGGAAATAATTCGATGGTTTTATTTCCATTAGTGACGAGAATTGTGGATTATACATAAATAAAAATAATAATAATAATAATAAAAACACTTATAAGAGAAAAAAATATCTCACATTGCAAAACAAAGTATAATGCAGTTGTCTACGTTCTGATTACCAAAATATTAGGGGAGATTTTATTGTTTGTGTTCAAATGTAGTGTACCCAAGCGGATCAGGGGAGGGCAAAAATTGACATTTTGCTGAGATCTGGTTGTTTTTAGGTTAAAACGAGTGTTTTTCTCGATGAGGCCTGGAAAATTAATTTTTCAGGACCATTATCAGAAGGATAAAAGAAGAAAAATCACACTGAATAGCTGATAAGTTGGGAAAAAATTTACCAATAAAACCAGAATTGGTAGGTCTGGTTCTTGTATAGAAGGTACGGTTTGTACCAAATTTTGTGATTATTGAAAGAGAATTGCAACTTTTATTGAGATAAAATGAAAAATTAGCACCTCCAACAGCCCCAGGGAATGAACCTTAATATCAATAAGCACTAAATTTAGAATCGTGTTAGATATACTTTGAGTCAATATTTGTACTAAATTTTGAGACTCTAGCTTGAAAATTACTTCTTTTAGTGCCATTAATCTGCAAGAACTGCAACAAAATCGCCCCTATCTGACATACCGTAAGACTTATCCATATCAAAATTGGTGGATTTTGTCCTTCAACTAAAACACATATATATACTAAATTTCAAGCTTGTCTAATAAAAATTGCAACTTGTACGCTGTTCAATAAAAAATGCATATAAACTGACCTACCGGACGGACTATTAGCTCGATCCGAACCAAAAACAATAGAGTTTTTTCTTAGATGTATCAGATGTATTAGAATATGTGTTTTGAATTTTGAAACCATCCGATCAAAATTACCCCTGGAAAAGGACTCTACCCAAAAGGGGGTACATTAAAAATAATGAATTTGCAAAAATACTACTAAAATGCTCAGAAGATCATGAAACGAAAAACGTATCCACTCCCCTCAAGGATCCAAATCCTCAGGCAATTTTAATAAGTAGATTCTTATATGGCAACTAAAATATAAAGATTAAGTATACAAGTATCAAAACAAACATAAAAAATCAAAATCATATTCTGGTAAGCAATAAATTCAAATTTTAAAATAACTGGTCAGTAAAGATAGTTATTATAAGTTTTTATTCTACTCACTATTGCGATTTTAAAATATACCAATACTACAGCCAACCTTCCGCAACGAAATAATATTTATTTTGCATGAAGCTAAAGCCAAAAAATAAAAATAAAAGCTTTTCTTTTAAAAATACATTTTTAGGTTTCAAGCCTCTTTTTACGTAAGTTAACTCAAATTGTTATCAGAATTATAAACATTTGATACATACAACAGTTGAATGGAGATATTGCATTATTCGCGAATCGTGTGTTTGTTATATTCCCTTATCTGTACTAATCATGAAGTTTAGAAAAAATTATCATTTTTTCTGTAACACGTATCTAATTTATAATGCAAAAATAAAAAAAAATTTGATAATCAAAAGACAGAATTTTTTTCTCAGTGAATCGAGTTATCGGATAGTTGGAAAATTGGATAATCGGAATTCTACTGTAGATATAACTAATCATTGGATTAGCGGATACCTTACGGGCACTTCAGAAATGACGAAAGCACAAGAATAGGTGAAGGGATAAATTGACAAATATGTTGAAGAATTAAGTGGGACTGATTCTCAAAATTAAATTTAGGAAGGGCCGATGACAATGCCATCATATGTCAAATGATACAAGACATTCTGTTCACAATTCTCTCGGTGACAACAAACATTACATACAACCATCCGAGTTTACCCTAATGGAAACTGATACCTCCAGCAGTTTGAATGTTCCTATTTACTCTACAACCAAAACCAATCAGTAAGAAATCAATAATGTTCTTGTTCCAAACGTTAGTTAAAATCCAAAGCCTATGTTAAATTTCAATTTAGTGCACTATCCTATATTGGGACATATTGGTGACAGACTATTTTGTCCTAATAAAGAGGTTGTTTCAATAATACGAAGAATAACAAAATGGTAAACTTTTTTTGTACATACATAGTAAATTACGTTGTATTCAAGTACATATAAACAGTCCTGTATAAAAATACATAATAATTATTTACTTTTGGGACATTAAAAAGTGTTAATCAAAGTCTACTTCTTCGTTCATAATGAATGACTCTGAATAGTGGGAATAGGCATCCAAAGCACCTGAGGAGTAATTTTGGTTCCTTTTTGTAGGTAAAATTTAATGGGAACAATAGACCAGCAGAAAAAAAAGAAGATTATACTGATTAGATGTACCGATTAACCATACTATTAGTGCACTGTATAATTAGTTTAATTGTCATTATCATTGTTATTATTTGTATTGCTAAATATTATTAATAATTATTCAGGTGTATCACTAAAAAAAAATGTTATTTTATTTGTGTACGTATAACTTGTAAATAGAAAAGTATAATTATATTATCAAGAGTATTTATTATTGTTATTTTTAGTTTTTCAACAAAGATCAATGGAGGCCTATATGCTCAGAGATGGGTGGATTCAGCGCTGCATTCAAAGCAATGAAATAGAGACCAATGACGTTTCATAAGAAAATATGTTGGCTAACTTAGGTATGTCGATGATGATTCAAAATATCGAATGTTAAGATGAAATTTTTACAACACAAATGTGTAAAAATGAAGTGAAGTGAAGCTCTTGCATTAGCTTAACCTAAGTGATGGTGTTTTGTACACAGGAAGTGCAAGGTAATCAGAATAAAACAGAACTGAAGTTTTGCACATATTACATGGAAGAGTGCGTTTAACAAACAAAAAATAAATAACCAATTAAAAACAAAATAACAGGTAAAATTATGCAACCTAGATGTCGAGAATCGTAGCCTATGTCGTCAACGTCGTGAATCAATCGAATATTTGTTTTTGTTTTTTTCTATTTTATTAAAGTTAATTATTTCTTTTCCTTTCGATCAGTTCATTGTACATCTATAGGGTCACAATCGATTTAACCGAAATTCATTCAGCCATATCCGTAATATTACTCAACGAGAACTGGATCTCTGAGGGAGTCGACGACATGTTATTAAATCAGGTAAACTAAATGAAAAAAACATGAAAGAAACGAGGAAAGGTAAACATTGAAGTAAAATGAGGAAAGATGAAAAAAATTCGAATGTGGCGCAGCAAGCCTGCAGCAAGCCTCGCTAGAAAATGTAGGTATTCTTAATAAATTAAAAAAAAGCTCGCTTCAGTGCCTGCCTGGACTGGATCATTTAATGTGGTTCACATTTAATGATCATGAGATAGGTACTGCGCACCAACAGGTCCAGTATGTTTGGCAACAGCGCATAGAGCGCTGGAGTTTATACTGGTGTAGAGAAGGTTGCCAGACAGTTACACTTCGGTGAGGAGGTGTGTGACAATGTATTTTACTAGTCTAATGGATGTAAAACAAAACCAGAGGCTAAGACCACTATACACTAAGGTTTGTTTTATTTGCCACGAGGTGTAGACACATTTTCATCATCTGTATGCCCTCATATATGTGATGCTGCACTGTAAGAACTCGGACACAACTTTTAGGTAGGCATAAGTTGTGACATCCAAAAACAACGTACATCCCAAGCATAGGGGTTAGAAATCACAACATGAAGTATATCAACAATTCTTGAGAAATTATAGAGTTGAGACCACAAGTCAGTTCAAACAGTTAGCCAACCAGCCTACCAGCAAAACTCCTAAGGCCTACATAGTATGTCGGGCAATTTTGTATAGGCGAGTTAAATAAGTTGGCCGACCTATTTGTACAATTCACATTTTATTACAGTAAAAGTTACTTGCAATCGAATACAAGTATATCTGATCATGCTGTTGTTAAAAATTATAATGCCACATGGTTTCTCAATGTCTGGTGAACTAATAGATTCCAATTAGGTATATTTCTCATTCTGATCAAAAACAGTTTAAAGTTGGACTGGTAACGGTTATGCTAACAGCTTTCACTTTTCGAGTAACAACGTATAAAATGAGAATGACTGTTCACTGTCTAACCAAAATTGTGAACAGTCGGGAAAGATTAGGTGTTGGTTCATCGGTGATCGAGTTATAAGATACACGTCACCACAAAAGTATATAAAAGTAATCGATTAGCGTGTTGTCAATATCTTGTAGAATGGGAATTATTGTATGTTGAACTCTGTGTATTTATCTGTGAACTTACCATAGTATAATTTTAGAACTTGTGAGCCATTCCTGCAATATGAGTATATACAAATATTCGATATTATTGGTGACTTGAGGAGAAGGCCGCTGGTTTTTAGATGTCACAAAGTATGTAGGTACCTACTGTACTTTCTTGCCTACTACTGATGACATATTATGTGGTTTGGCCCATTTACATTTGCGTGGATTATTTGTTCATTTGCTAGAGTTTATACTGTGAAGTAAGCATTAAATAGGTTTTTTGCTTGAGTCTCAAAATGAAGAGGTCACTAAACGCAGGTACATGTATTTGTGAGGAAATAGGGTTGTGTTTGGTGTTAATAATATGTTTTTTATTTATTTATTTATTTTTTTTTAATAAATGAAAGAGACAGTAAATCAAACGAAATAAATATTGTACTATAGATTTATTTTGATGGAAAAACTAACAAAAATAACAAAACGAAATGTTTTTCAATAATGTGTAACTTGATTTACATTTAAACAAGAATCAAATTAAATCAGAACATCGCAGCCTAAATGGTATTGGCAGAGAAAATGGTTTTGGAGGAAAACCCACCATCAACGAATCCAAGATATAGCCGTATTAAATTTTAATTTTTTTTATTAGAAGATTTTTTTTTTTTTAAATAAGTATTAAAAATAATAGGGATTAAATGTGATGAATTTTTTTTTCTTTTCTGCTTCGTTTTTTTTTTTTTTTACCAGATGAACTAAATGACACATAATAAGCAGCACAGGAAAAGTGACACTCCCATTATTCTACTCTCCAGCTTAAGGCGTAGTCAGAACAAAGTTAATTTAATTTTTTGTTTTTCAATTTTGTAAAATTAATTGATCGAATTACGGGACATTTCGATTAAAAAAATTTGTAAGAAGCGCTGTTCTTTTTAAGGTTGGTTCTTAGTTTCAGTGAATGGTTTTAGTTCCAAAAACCATATTTTAAATTAGCCTAAGTATTTAATGAATTTATTTTCATTTTTCCTAGCAACGTTTAATTTATTTTCCAATTTTCTCTCTCCTATTAGCTACGTCCGATTTTAATTTTCTGGCAAATTGTGCGAAATTTTGTTTTTCTCACTTATTCGTGCTCTTCTCTTCGTGCCGAAGATATTCACATTTCATTTCTTACTCCGAGAGAGAAAATAGAAATGTGCACCACATTAAAAAACTTAATAAAATATAAATTAATAAGTAAAATAAATAAAAAAATTATTTGGCAGAATGCTGGGTAATAATTACGGTTAAAATGAAGTTTCAAGGAAATTCATAATGAATAAAATTGTATTGAGAAGTTATAAAATACGTACGCAAGTTATTAAACGATTGCTTAGCCAATAAAATAACAGCGGGCGTGCTTTTGGCACAGCTTCTTTGGTTCATCAGGAATTTTTCTTTACTTAACTGTAATTTTTTAAAATCTTTTTAAGCGTGAATAGTTAAACCGATTGAAATCAAATTTTTCAGATAATATATTCGTTGACTGTACCAAATTTAGTAACTATTTGTTAAAAATTACGCATTTTAGAACCATTTAAGCCTTGAAAATGCAACACGATAGGATATTGTACCGGATGTACCATCCAGCCGATCTAGACAGAAAGCAATAGGGTTCATTCGTTATTAAATCGGAACAAGTGTAGCCAATCAAATTTCACTGTTATTGAATAAAAATAAATCGCTACCTGTTCCTAGAGTTAAATAGAAAGGTGTATAATATACCATAAATTTCAGTTATTAGTGTCAAAAATAAATCCACCCCGACCCTGTGTTCAAATACCAGATCAATTTTAATATGTAGATTTTCTATGAAAACCTACATAAATAAAACGAATTAATCAACCACCCACCAATTAACGTAGTCATGCAACAATGATTTTATCACAGAGAAGGGAGACTATGCAATTCTTACGACAACTGCCGCAATTGTAATTTATTTTTGTTTTTGTTAGTTCAGTTGGTTTTCTTTCGATCTCTTTGAATGACCAATAGAAGAAGAGGTTCGACCATATAAAAGTATTCGGATCGTATTCCACGAATATCAGTTGTTCGGTTGTATGAACGTACGTACAGTGCACATTTTTACACCTCAATCAAAACCGCGAGTTAAAGTCCATAATTGTTGTGGATGGTGAAATTATTATAGCACCATCAATAGCCTGCAGTGGGTACAGTAGTGGTGGCAGCAGCAGTGGCAGAAATTACACCAAAACTGCATAGCACAGTTGTTCTCCGTTTATTGATATTTATGACGAAAGAGAGACTACGAGGTCATAAATAGAAGTTGATTCTAAGATGCATGTGGATGAGTTTTTAGGCAATGACAAATTCGTGAAGAAGGGATAAGAGACGTTGATGGGTGCACGAAATAACGATGACTTTGCGAATGCGCAGCACTCTGGGTTCGACAAGGAAGGCAACGACAAGGCAGCCGAGAGCTGCAGCAGCAACAGCACAGCTGGACTGACGCCAAAATTTAGCAGTTTGCATTTTAAGCAGAAAATTATCCGTGCAGATAAAAGTAACAGGTAGATATAAAAGGTAAGAAGCAGCAGAAGCAGCAGCAGCAGCAGCAGCAGCGAGGGTCACATCAGCGACGGTAAGCTGATAGGGTCTGATTTTGAGGAATCGAATGGATCTGTAAATGGACGATGCTAACGTTAAAAGAGATCACAAATATTAACAACAGAATACGACAATCATGAATAATATGCTGACGAGGAAAAGGCTGATGTAATTTCGAAAGTGGCGAAGGTAATCCACAGTAGACAGTACGGAGCTTCATATGCTGGCAATTATTACTAAGGGACAGAATTTTGGTAGGCGTGGTTTGGTGTCTTGGTGCTGAAAGTTTTAATTAAACTTTTTATAGATTCCCCAAAATAGCGGTGTTTTCAGTTCAATTTAATTGCAACTCACATTGGTACTCTCACATATAAGTATAACTGAAAAACTCGTGCTGGAAGATCACTGGACGCCGGATTCTGGCCAACTGCTCCTTTCACGTTAGTATCATCAATAATCTCTAAGCAGCGAGTAAAATAGTCACGTTGTTAGAGCCTAATAATGATCAATAAATGAAAAAAAAAAGTGATAATTATTTTCCTTCTTATGAAATGTATGAGATTTCATCAAAAAGTGCAAGTCTTATTATTGCTGTAAAAAGTAATACCTAACATATGCGATTCTTATGCGCTGGAAGTTTTTAATGTGAAAAACATGCAATTTTATTTAATTTCTACCCTCCATAATTTTATTTACGAACTGTAATTTGAAGCATTATATTTGATGTAAATTTACCGATTATTGGGTGTGTACCAAATACGGGCTAACGTTGTTTCTTTTAAACTATTAACGCAATTTGCTGGAAAAAAATTGAGGATAGTCATTAAGACTGTTTTATTGTACCAACCCACAAAAACAGTTGGAAGAACAAGCCTAAAATGAGTTTTCTTCTCATTTTGATTTTCATCACTATCATCTTGAATATTTTGCAACTTTTCGCAACTTTTGGACGAAATACCAATTGATATTTTGAAATATGATCAATATTAACAGAAAATTTTAAGATTTGGCTTCTATTTTCAAGTATTTTTAATCTTGTAAGTTGATTCATTCAGTTTTAAGTATTTTTTATTTTCATCACATCAAAATTTAGAGGATGAACCAAATATGCGGTATCAATTGTTCATATTTAAAACAACAAATAATGGAATCAGAATGGTGTAATTGGCAATTGTAACGTTTGTAAGAAAGAATAATTAATTTTTTATAACCCTAGTTTTGATGTTTTACATAAATTTTCAGGTACCCTGTATTAAAAAAGGGGGTACGCAATTTTGGTAACACATTTTGTGAAATAATTATTTTGAGTCATGCGACAAAAAAATTCATGTAAATTTAAAGATTGGTTTCATAGACTTTTCAATGTTACAAACTATAACTCCAAGGATAACTAATATTGATTCTTTCTTAAATTTTAATTAAAATTGATTTCGTATGTGCAAACATCTTAGCGCTTGGTCTATGGTAGAAGTTAAATGAGAATTACAATTGTCAGATTTGTGTAACTCCAACTCTACAATTTTAACTCATGTTTGTGTGTTTCATGATGTGTAGGTGTGTGGTTGTGTGAGTGATCATTGTGCACACATTCAACCACACACCTAAACAATGAAAACTGTGCACACATGTAATCACACACATACACAACAACAATTACATTCAGATACTCTTATACTTACGCATCAATTCTTCATGAGTATAGCTCCAGTGGAACTTACCTATGCCTTTTTGATGTGTAAACATGTCAGGGCTTGGTGTCTATAGTAGGGTAACTTTTGTAACTCATGTTTGTATGTGTTGTATGATGTGTAGTTGTGTGATTGTGTGTGTGCACAATGTGTTGTGCAAGCCCATAACCATGCTTTTTTATGTTTACACATCAATCCTTCATGAGTATGCCCCAGTGGAACTCACATTTTTTTTCTAATTTATAAACAATTTTCAAGTTATCTACCCCATAATCTGTACATTTACCAACATTTTGTTCGTTCATACTTCATTATTTTTTCTTCATAACTTAGGCAGATATTGTGGGTACTTAGAAATATTTTTATAATTTTATATATTACGCTAATATTGTTTTATTCGTGTAAGTATGACTACAGAAAAGTTTTATCATGTTCCATAGTTTGTATTTGAAAAAATAATTGTTTTTTTGTTTTATTAAAACAATTAAAATTTACGCAGCAAGCCGCCTTAGAAAATGTAGTATTCATAAGCAAAAAAAAACAACTAAATAAATCAACAGATTAAACGAATAATAAAACAATAAATAAGTACAAGAAAAAAAATCAAAATATCAAAAGTATTTTGCAGAATTCTGGCTAAAAATTCGATACCTACGTTTAATATGAAGCGTCAAGAAAATTCATAATGAATAATATTGTATTGTGAGTTATAAGAAATAAATGCAAGTTATTAAATGATTTCTTGGCAAATAAAATAACGGTAAGCTTGCTTTCCCTCTAACTTCGTTGATTCTTCTCGAACTTATCTTCACTTTTTAGAAATAGTTTAAAATATTTCAAATCATTTCGGAGGATTAACCCTTGAAGTGGTTGAAACCAAATTTTTCAGAATGTTATAATATTATAGTACCTACATTTCATTCCTGATCCAAATTTTTGTGATTATTGGTTGAGCCCCAAAAATGAAACATAATAGGATGTGATATATACTATAGATGAACCATGGAGTCGATCTGGACCGAAAACAATGAATTTCATTCTTGTCTAGATTCTAGCAAATGTGTCAAATTTCATCACCATTGAAGCAAAATTGCCACCAGTACTATGTTACATATAAATGTGTAAACAAGTATATATTCTCCTTTACATATGAATTTCAGATTATAGTGCCAAAAGTTTCCTGGAGTCGTGAAACGAAAAAGAAACCTACCCTCACTCCTGGGTCTTGATATAAGATCAATTTTTAACCTACTTGAATAAAAATTAAAAAGAAATTGACAAAAAGCGAGCACTTCAGAAGTATCGATCACATTTTTCACTTTCGAAAACAGAGCTGTTTCTCTACAAAATACTATACCTATTATAAAATGACGGTGGCTGTAACTATATGCATGAGTTCTAGAGATGTATTAAATTTTAAACAATTGGATTTTTGATGTTGGAAATGGCGTTCTTTTGTCGGTGAGAGACATAGGTATTTGCAAAAAATATCGGCTCCATTTGAACAATTTCAATCAGTAATGAAGATGAGAATTTTTTTCCCCAGTGTGTTTGTGAGTCATTGAAAAACAATGGTGACAATTAATTTGTGTATCCTATCCACGGCGACGATACATGTAGATATCGAAAGACCAGCAACTAGCAAATTAGATCGAAAACTTAAGACCTTCATCAAAGTTTCATTGAGGATAAATATGAGAACATTAACTTTGAAGATGTTTCGGATAGATTCGTGAATGTTGATGAAACGAAGGAAGTCGGTAGTAGTTCTTTGGTTGATGAGCTAGAAATTATTGCATATACTCCGAAAAGACGATCATGTCAAACAAACAAACCAACAAACAAAGCTAAATAGTTTTCAATAAAATTATCTACGACTAATTTGTGCGAGTAATAAATTTTATTAACGAATTTTAAAAGATTTTTGTTTTTGTTGCACGTGTCAAACTGGGTGTTGGAAGCTCAGTTCTCAAAGTTTCTCAACCCTTCTCATAAATTTTCAAAAAAGAAAAAAGAATCGTGTGATTGGAGACAGACAATTCCTCAGTGATAAATTTTTAGCTCGGTATAGGCGTATCGATATTTGGTAATATATAAAAATCTTTTATCACTTTAGTCTCCCCTTTTCTGCGAAATTTGTCCAGTTCTGTCTATGCTTATCAACGTAATTACACTCTGCTGTTCTAGAAGAGAAAAATTTGATCGCTTCATATCTATAGGATGTCGGTAAGGATATTACAGAATTTATACTCACAAAAAATGCTACTAAAAGATGAAATTTTATCGAAAAAATTAACTTTCGCATCGTTTCAAGTACTGACTTATAAATTTTTATAAAGTTATAAATCTTTATTAATTTAACATTGAAAAATTGTTGCTACGAGAAAACAACGAAAAAGTTTATCGCACAAAGGTGAAGAGACTATCGCATCCTCAATTGAAAAGTTTCATAAAATACTTCGTTGTTGATTTTGTTGAATACCAAACAGACCGCTTTTTAAATCCTTTTTTTTTCCGCATATTTTCACGACTTTCAAGAATCGTATGGAAATATTCGTAGGAATTCATTTTTTTTCCTCGCACTGCTCGATTGAATACTCGGGTAAATTGAGGAAAAAAATGTTATTTTTCCTCTGTTGAGGGAAAAAAATTTTTTTCTTTCTAAAAGGTTATTCAAATCGTTTTCCGTAATTGTGTAGGTTGTGCGCCTAGCAAAAATGCATCATCTGATAGGCAGGTAGGGACTTCGTTTATCGGTTTATGAACGATTGCTTGTATTTTCATTGAAAAATAAAAATAAAATAAAAACTCAGAAATTTCAATAATGTCAGATAGAATCCAAAAAAAAAAAAAAAAAAAAAAAGATTCGGTAATAGCTTATTTTTTTGTATGCGACTTCCCTCTCTTTGAGCCCACACAGGAAAAAAAAATTAAATTTTTTACAGCTTACACGACAAATGCAGAATTCTCCGCCGTAAGGCTAGTCCAATATTTTTGTTTTCACATTGTCGTCGTATATTTTGACAGGAAAAACAAACTGTATTCCTGTATTCGCGCATTGAAGATTTTTTCTCAAAATATTTACGATCAAAAGATCCATCAAAGATGCTGACTGTCGCCTGGAGGACCATCAAAATATGCTTAGACTTACGTAAAGTAGTGTAAACGTGATAGCTATTGGCCTATGAACTGAAACGAAGTCGAAGCTATAGTGTGAGCAACAGTTTGCCATTTTTCTATTTTCATAAGCTTTTATTCTACTATAGTTTATACTGCGATTTATAAAATATACCGATACTGCTGCCAACCTTCTACAACGAAATAATGTTTATTTAGCATAAAGCTGAAGCCAAAAAGAAAATTTAAGCTTATCTTTTAAAAATTCATTTTTAACTTAAGCCTATTTATTTCTGTTTTTGACGGAA
Source organism: Ericerus pela (assembly GCA_011428145.1). NCBI lineage: Eukaryota > Metazoa > Arthropoda > Insecta > Hemiptera > Coccidae > Ericerus > Ericerus pela. The sequence goes on from WOFM01000403.1 coordinate 1,430,465, forward strand.
AATATTGTGAATTATCTAATATTAACTTAAAATTATGTTAAGAGGTAGATGCGGCACCTATGAGATCGAATTTAAGCTCGCTGTTAACATAAATATCTAATTAGAAATGATTAAATTTTGTGTATTGCAATTACCATCAGGTTAGTCTGCAACTGTTAGTAGTTGAGACTGAGTATCTAGCTGTGGTAAGTTGGTGTAGAAATGTATCCTTCAATTCGACGGAGCTAACACTTGAAAGCGAAATTAAGGTTAGCCGTGGAATCACATTTTCGGGTTAGATTATTGATTGAAGACCTGCCACCAAACAGTGATACGACCACTGTCCAATTTTCAGTTTTATGTCGTTATCGTCCAATTCCGGCTTTGTCGCCCAACATGATGTAAGTTAACAAACTTTTGAAAATACTGTTGGGAGATGTGAAATTAAAAAAACAACCATTTTACAGCCACCTTGATGTTTTATCACCTCACACACGTTCTTAATTTTGCACTAGGTACTACTCCCACATTAAAGATGTCAAAAAATGAGATAATATCGCCACGATTCTTCACAGAAATCGTAAAGAGAATAGTATATTGTGTGACTAGTGCGATATTGCGCACCATACTTTTTGCAACTAATGTACAAAAAAGTATAGCAACAACTCCCACTCTCAATAAAAAAAAACTTATGAAATAAATAAATTTTTGAAATTATAGCTGAAAAAACACAGAAACGGCAAGTTTTCCATTGTTTTGTGTTTTTTTGTTCGTTTATTTTCAAACAACTAAGAGACATTAACAAATTGTAGGAAAGAAGTTTCAAGTAAATTTTCCTTTCTTTCTAGCACTACTAATCCCAGTTTTCTTACCTAAACAGGGGCTGAGGAATAATTGAGTGAAAGAAGGCAGGTTTCTGCATTTCAAAAAAAAATGTTTCCATAAATTTTCGTTTTTTTTATTTGTCTATTTTCAAATTGTTAAAGGTGATTAAAAAATTAAACGAAAACTAAATTTAGGTAAATTTTTTCTTTTCAGTTCTCTAGCTTAAATAGCAACTGAGGAATTACCCAGGGAAAGAGGAGAAATTTCTAGATTACAAAATATAGCAAATCTGCCATTTATTTGCGTTTTTTTCGTTTATTTGTTGTCAAATAGCTAAAGATAATTAGAAAATTATATGAAAATTTTTTTAATTTTATCCCTTTTCGATCATTATGAACCCCAGCTCTCTAACTTAATCAGAAGCTGAGGAATCATTTGAGACTCTTTTTCTTTAAAATTGAAATGTTGTGTTTGATTGGATTGGAAACTAGACAAACACTTTTTCACATAATAACTGAATAATAATATCAAAATGATTATATGTTCGAATATTTTACACCCTGTTGCGCAGAATTGAGATGCGCAAGAGTGTGTAAAATACGTTACACGCTATTGAGCAGGATTTGAATGCGCGAGAGATTGTAAAATTATCGTCTACTTCATAGGGCGAAAATTCGTTTGTTTACATTCGCTGTACCTGCATGTAAAACTCATTCTTTTGTGCATGCGTTGCAAAAATAAATTATTATATGAAGGGTCTTCTAGAAGTAATACCTGTTTTTCATTAAAATGTCAGCAATGTAACTCAGCATACGAAAACTGGCAGGGAATTAACTACTTGAGTCGTGGAACATATCCTAATCAGTTTCAAGTTTGTCATTGATGTCATTGAACTGAAAATATAATTATGACACACTTCAATAAAAGTTGAGCATCCAGCGAATATGTCTGCAAATGCTGAGTTGCATGTATTTGTTGTTTTTTTGGGTTGGTGAGGGAGAAAGCTGTCAAGGTAAACAGAATGTTGCAAACACATATAATGTAGGTGATAAGTTAGCAGATGAATCAAGCATTAATTGTCATTGGCAAAGTGAATTTTTCAGCTTATTGTTTTTTGTTGTCATGGTTTTTGCATGGATGATCACTTCACTCGGCATGTTCTAACAAAGAATGACTGACTAAAAAACCTGCTAAAAATTCTCATCATTAACAATAAATGATTTATTAATTTGGAAAGTTGGCAGTTGGCGGCAGCCGCATATGTATGAGCACTATCCTATACTATAATATGAGCAATAATTGTATGTGAGTATGTGTGTATTGTGTGTATGCAAATGTGTTATGAAGAACTAGACTGACAATGTTGCTGAAATTTACAATAAAGGGGTTTTTTGGTATGAGAAAAAGATCTAGATAGGTTCCAAGTTTGAGAAAATTCGTTAAACCACTGTATTAACAACACTAACATATTTCAATTATATAAATTCAGCGATGTGGTGATTGATAATGATAACTTTTAATGTTACAATTGAATCCAAACAATCACAAACAAATTTCACTTTTTGGCTTTCAGATATACACAAACTGTCTTCAAAAAACCTTTGAAAATTATTATAGGAACTATCATTTTCAAATCCATCATATCCATGTTTATTAAGTATATATTTAATTTAACATATTAACTCTGTTACCTATCGCTTTCAGCATCTTATTTGTTTTACTTTCTTTCTTCTTTCAATTCTTAATTGTATCTTGAGCCTCTGCAAATCATAAAATAATGTAAGTTGTGTGTTGTTTATGTTCGGACTAGCTCACTATAGCATGATAAAGAAATTCATGTGTTTTAATTTTTAATATGTCGTAGTTTAGCCAACTGGTTACGATATAAATGAATCAAGTCCATTCCTTAGCGATGTTTTTTGTTTATAAAAAAATAAATGTGATAAGCCTTTATCAAGCTGATTAATCAGGATTTGTTGCCCTTAAATTAATCAGGATTTAGCTACGAATTAAAGAGAATTCATCTACAAATTCGAATTCATCTACAAATTCTCTTCAATTTGTCACTCTTTAATTGATCAGGAATCCGCGATGAATCAAGGAGAATTCTTCTACAAATTCTCTTCGATTTGTCACCGTTAAATTAATCAGGATTCAGCGACCAATCGAAGAGAATTTCTAAACCTATCTATACTATAATACGAGCAGTAATTGTATATGGGTATGTGTGTATGTGTGTATGCGTGTGTGTGTGTGTGTGTGTGCGTGTATGTGTGTATGTAAATGCGTTTTGAAGAACCAGACAAACGAAGTTTGCTGAAAATTACAGTAGAGAGGTATTTGGGTACGAAAAAACGATCTAGATAGGTCTCAATTTTTAGAAAATTTGTTGAACAGATATATGAACATTTCAGTCTATCCATCAACAGCAAGTGATAACAACGAACATTGAAAAACTGATTAACCCTAAAAGTAACAAATGAGAAAGGTTTTATTATCGAATTTTGCTAGGCCTAAACTGCGTATGATTATTATGATTTATGACTGATGATGTAATAACCTTTCCTATATGTTACTTTTAGGGTTAATCAATTTTTCATCGTTCATTGTTATCATTTGCTGCTGATGGATAGATTCAGATTCTAAAATCACTTTTCAATGAGTTTTCTGTTTAGATCATTTTGTCACACTCAAAAACCTCTATCCTGTAATTTTCAGCAATTTTGTTGGTCTAGTTTTTAAAAACATCACTCACATTCATGCAATCAACATACAAACATACATACATACATACATACATACATATAATTATTGCTCGTATTATAGAACAGGATTAATTTTTTATTAGCCATATTATTCACTTTTTTACAAATATGAACTAACTTTTACATTTTTTGCGCGTTAAAAACCATAATTCTTACTAACCAACTGTTCGCAGTACCCGACCTCCCTCTCCCCCTATTAACTCGGGTAATGGGTAATAAGGATTCTACTGTAATGAAAATTGTTATCGACCAATTGGAATCGACTCGGAATCTACCACTTTGCTAGCCAGAATTGATTTAATAATAACCTCTTTTTGGTGTATGAGTTGAGAAATGTCATTTTATATCATTCAAATTGTTTAAATCGGAAATATTTTGTAACATGGAAAGTCTACTTATTAACCTTGATATCATGAAACGATCTGGGGGTGAAGGGAAAATTTGGGCACTAATAACTCGAATTCGTATAATATAAACCAATTTCTTGTTACCACGGTACAGGTCGAAATTTTTATCCGATAGGCACGAAATTTGGAACGAACATTAGTACTAAGCCAAGGACCTGACCTATTGATTTTGTTGCCGATCGGCTGTACGGTACTTCTGGTATGGTTATTTTCGTTTTTGTTTTGGTTATAAAATTTCTAATTTCTGACCAAAGTTACGAAATTTAAAACAAATATTCACTCTGATTAATTATAACTTGATATAAATTTTGATGCGTATTGGTCTAACGATATTTCCGGTAATATTATTTTCGTTCTTATTTTGGCTATAAAATGCCTAATTTTAGGCCAATAGGAATGTAATTCGGAATAAATATTCATTATGATCTACCTATTAATAACTTTTAAGTGACTTTCGAATTTTACAATTTTTAAAAACCTACTTTTTCTACCAAAGCTGCTGCTGCGTTAAAGTTTTTTGCTTTTAAATTCATTTATAAGCTAATATGACAAAGTTAAAGTGAGCAAAATATAAAATTTTTCCTTTTTTTCTTCGGTGATAGGAATGAAGCAATTATTTTTTCTTGAAGGATTTAAAAAAAAAAAAAAAAAATTTGCCATCTTCAAAATCTGCCACCTGTAAGCAGAGCCTTTGTAGGCTAAAGCAAAATTCAGCACTGCGTATTAAGGAAAATCCCCGTACAACATGCAGATTAAAGAAGGTTCGCACCTATCATGTTTGGTACCTACTCAAGTATTCGACTGTACAGTCCCCACGGTTTGTTCTGTAAATTTGTTTCTTGTAAAATTGGGGTTCTATTTTATCAGTTTCTTGTGATTCACTTTGTTTTGTAAACATTGTAACCCTATATTCTTATTCCAATTTAATAGACGTTGTTCTACCTCAAAAAACAATCAAGTCTTTACTTTTAGGAAATGAAAATGGACATAAAAGTCACGTTCACTTCAAGTAAGTATAATATCTTGGTTTTATTTTTGAGTCCTTGTTTCAAGTCGATCTATAATATTGACATAAAATTGTTGGTTTTGACGGTTTATGAGGTTTGTGATCTATGTTATTGACATGACGACTAAATCTGTCAACTTAGCACCTTCACTTATTTTGCAGTAAATCGTCTCCTACACTAAGAAACAACTGACTAAAAATAATATTGCCGGAGGTAGGTATGACGTACCTAACTATTTGTCTCAATGAAAGACTAAAATGTTAAAATTCGTTTCAGTATTTAAATATCTACATTTACACGATTACTTAACTTAAGAATTTCCTTCATTGCGAGACAATTTTGAAGAATATTGAAAAAAAAAAAAAAAGTCATTACCCGCTGTTTTTATTTTTGTAGCGATCCCTACTGTTGTAGTAGCAAAACAAGTCATCCATCTTCCAAATACCTCGGTCATGAACTTTTACCTTATTATTTTTGTCCCAATCCAAAATAAATCGTTCGTCTCTGTTTTTTCATACTACGACGACCAAGAGGGTCTAACTTTTAAGAAGACCCTTGTTACGTGCCACCTTGGTTTCGCTTAATTAAATTTGCGCTGGACGCGACAGCAACCTAAATTTTTACTTAACGTTTTCGACCCTTTTTGGCCGCCAGAAAAACTCGTTTACACTACCGCCGACCATATAATTAGATTTTCAACTACGATCTACATAATTGCCACTCATTTTGTTTCTTTCCTAATGACGGCGTCGTAGAAATGGTGCACCATAACGTATTCATGAGTGTAACATTTCTCTTGAATACATTTTTTTCGTTGGAAATTTTTCGTAGGGTACCTACCTATCTATCGTCCCACTTACAGAGTAATAAACTTCTCAAATATTAAAAGTAGAAACGACAGTTCAATTATGTTTGCCCTCCTCATAGAAATGTGTGCTGTGACCTTGATAGTTTTTCGTTCCAGGTCAAAAGAAACTAAATGTCACCAAAAACTAAATTTCGCATGATTATACAGGGTGGTGCATTTATTACGTACCCTTCCTTTTTTTTCCTTTTATTTTTAAAGATAGAAAAAAGTCGTTTTAGGTGACACCCCTTATTTTTTTGCTTAGATATTGAATTTATCATTGAAAATTAATTACAAACCCACCTAAAAATACCAAAAACTCTACAATCAACACTGATACAGCGGAGATAAAAAGTAATTCTGCTCGTTTCAAAAAACCACTGCCATCAAGATCAATCAAACTTTAAATCAATTGGTTGAAAACTGATGTGATTGTATTAATTGATAAATAGGGTACGCATAATATTATGCTTAAAATATGAAAATATTAAAGACAATGAGAATGTTTGCCACTGCCAATGAATGATTCACAAATCATTTAGGTGCCTAAAAAGAAGCTTAAAGGTAAGCAGCAGCATTTACATTATATCGCTGATTCAAGATGACTCTTTTAGAAGATGGTTCTCTTTTTAACTCTATTGGCTATGTTCAACACCTATTTGTTTGAATAAATGTTCAACTTCTACCTAATCCAATAAATAATAACCTATTTTTGGTGGAATCGTTGAAAAAAGTATCGTACTGTACCAATTAGCCTATTGTGACCATCATCTTCTCATTGACAATCACTATTTTTGCTTTACTAGTTGAGTAAAATACTATTACCGTTTTATTTTTTTTTGGCTGGGTATGTCGAACGGCTAGAGCAAAGTTTCAGTACCACTCTTATTTCCATGTCAAACATAGCTATTGTTTTAGCTCCATTTTAGTTCTGTAAAGTACCCAGTAAGTAAGAAAGGAGGAGATACATTCAGACCAAGTGTACATTTATAAAGAAGGGTTTACGTTCAGAAAAAGAGTATATTTTTATTTTTGTTATCATAGGTATTTTTTATTAGTTATGTTTAAAATGATGATTTGGCTAGTTTCATTGTGGCTCCTTCTTATAAGGCAGGTGCCATCAGCCTATTAACCCGTGTTCAAATCCTTATTTTTATTAAGAAACTTCTTTTATATAATATGTAATCGGAAAGGCAATGTTTACGCTGGTATATTACGAGTGACAAGTAACTCTTATCATTGATGAATATAACCTTGATGCAGAGTGAGGGTGCCTCTATGTAAAAACGTGAAGCATCTTTTTACATGGAGGCATATTCACTTTACATTGAAGTAGAGATTACTTTTTCTGAATGAAACGTTAAATCTGCCACCATGAGGAGATTGATATTTTGTTCCACTTTTTATAATTTTTATGTAAGACTCTTTATTCGATAGAATTTTAACATTTTTTCAATTTCAGATCATTAAGTATATAAAATATCTTTCTCAACAATGTTTAAGAGTGAGTTCACATGCTTCGAGAATTATTCACTTGCTGTGCTTGTTTTGCGAACTTCTTCACATGTAAATGCTCACTTTTGAACCTTGCTGTGTTATACACTACTTTATAACTTGGTTTTTTCGGTATTGTTTTGTTTTCACGTTGTAAGTGGTTGAGCCAAATTTAATACTACAAAAATAAAATGCTAAAATAGGCAGAAGTCTTATTACTCACGTCTTATATACTTTTTCTAACATCCTCTTTGTCTGATTACAGACGCTTGTCAAAAAGAATAATATTACAATTATTTTTGATGAGAATGAAAATATAATCACATGTTTAATGAGGTATCAACATGAGCGATGGTTTTAAAGTAGGTGACATATTAAACCATTCCTGATATTAGAAAAATTACAATACCATTCATTTGACGTATCAAACTCCATGCGAAGAAAATACAAAATCGGTATGTAGGTAGTTATTTGTTATATAAGTGTACAAAATAGGCTATTTCTACGAGTGTGATGACTGCAGTGTGAGCCAAAGGCATCAGTTGCAAATCACACTTGTAGGTTTTTTCTCAAAGGAGTCGACAATTTAGATAAAAATGTGGTTTCGATTCTTTCGACATTTGAAGCAATTAAAAAAACAAAACTGAATTAAAATCTCACTATCCTATCCACGAATGTGTCATTTTCGATTGCAATTATTCAAATCGACAGAAAGACAAAATTGTAATAATAATACATTGTACGTTATTAATTTCGCATCATTTTTCAAATTCTGTCAATGACGGTTACTGTTACCATTAATCGTTTTCTAATGCGAATCATTTGTACTATCGACGTAAAAGAAAAAAAAAGAGAGAAAAAAAATTTAAAAGCCAAAAAAAAAGTAAAAGGAAAAAAAGAAGATACAAATGAAAAATACGTAAATTGATGCATCAATGCCCACTCGAGTGAACAATAAACCATTCGATAATGTATAAAAGTAATAAATATTTCGAAATACTTTTTCCCCCTCAGGATTACTGTTGGGTTCAGTTCTTGTTTCCATTTCATTGATTTGTAAGTGAATTTTTAACCATTCCGTTTACGGTTGTATTTTTAAAATATTATTTTTTTCGAAGTTTTGGATTTTGTTGTGATAAATTACAATGAACGTGGAAAAAAAAGTTGATAAAACTGACGAATTAGCTAAGATTGACGAGAGTGTTTTTTTTTTTGTGTATGAAATGTTGCATAACTGTTTCGCCGTAAATACGAAAAGTTCGGTAATGATTACATCTTCGTGAAAGGGGCTTTGATTTTGATTTTTGTAATCGGAAAACTAAATTTTTGACTATATTCGACATCTTTGGAAATTAAATTCCTATGTTCGGAGCTTTCTATTGTTAGAGGCCAAAAAGTTGTACGGACTGCAACTTTTGATCTTGGTTTTGCGCATTGTTGAGTATTTTTCCTCCAAGATTTTTCTAACCCGATGCTCAAAAATTAATAAACAGAGAGAATTTGGAGATTCATATTTATCTTCTCTCTTCGTTTCTACCTATTACATAAAATCAAAGTAGGTACCTTTTCATTGTGACGGGTAGGCTACTCCCTTACATGAATTTTGACCAAATTTTTGTCTCACATACTTGGAGCAAGTTGCACAAAACTCAGCCGCCAGTTAAACCGCAAATTAGTTCAAAATTTATGGAGAAAACTGTGGTTCAACTCGGAACTTAGGTTCAACCAAGTTTTATGCAACTGGCCCTAGCTACCTATAGGTAGTCCCTACCAAGTTTCGCTTTAAAAGCTCAACTATAAAAAATAAACCTAGTATATCAGCATAATTATACGTTACATACCTTATTCTTATAGGAAATGTTGGATTGACATTGAGTGCCCTGAAATTATATGCCTAGATTTGTTTTATAGCCTACCCTGTCCTTTAGGTATACTACGAAAAAATGCTGCATCCTAGGTTTTTAGTAATTTCTGTTAAGAGTGCGTTTGGAGTTTATCCCTATGGTTTTAGTTCTGAATAAGTTCGAAAATCGAAGATTACCGGCTGAACATAGGTATGTACCTACATAGTAAAGAGTCTGACCAAAAATTTCATTTTTTCTTAAACTTCAAAACTTACCTTATTTTCAGCTATTATATGTCCTAAATTGACGAAATATATATTTACGAATATTTTTATTTCTTTTACTTAATTTTTCTCATTTCATGTACTATTTATTTTATTTTTCATCGTATATAAGTTTTCCTTGCTCAAACCCGCATTTAATGTTGTACCTATTTAAAAATTATCATTTTTTTGCTTTGCTCTGCTGCATATGTACTTAATAGGAACAAATTATTATTGACAGACGAGTTTTGTTTCTTTTTCATTTTTCTTTTTCTGTTTCTTTTCTCATTTTTTTCCTCTTATACCACCAGTAATGACAAACGAAGTAGGGGAAAAATATTACAAATCTTAATTCTATTTTTATTTGAAGTTTTTAAGACTTCACTTCTGTTCTGATGACACCCTGTACTAGGTTTAGCATTATAAAGTCCCTCTTTTAGGCTCTGACCACAGTTCTGTTTAAGTTGTAAATTAAGTCCTAAATAAAGGCAATGAAATATGCTTTTAGCATTTCTCTACGGAAATTTTTTTTGAGTTTTAAATAATTTTAAAGGAAGACTGAAGGACCAGTAATTTTTTTATTCATTTTTATTCATAACTAAATTGAGATTTTTAAAAATATTTTCGAGTTCTAAAGGAACAGTAATGATGAGAAAGTGTTTGTAAAAAATTTAGTAACCAGCTTGACAATTTTAATAAAATACCTGCGGGTTAAAATTATAAACCAAATTGATAGACAAACCGTCCCTTTGCAGAGGGTAAGCTTACTGTAATTTGGAACAAATGGAAGAACTGCCGACAAGTTATTATTGGGTTTTAGGTAACAACTTTGTTTCATTGACCAAGTACTGTCAACTTTCATCGAGTCAAATGTTTAAAATATTAATTTGACGTCATTTACATTTTTGTAAAAATTCTGTTATTTCATCCACTATTAAAACAATTAAATATTAAAAACTTAAATTTTTTTGTTTTTATTTAAAACTACAATAGTTTGTCTAAGTTTTCCAATAGTCTACAATTAATCATGACGACAAAAGGAAAGTTCTTCCCCTATTTTGTTCGTCATGTTCCATTTTCGTTACTTAGTTTTATTTATTTTTTCATTCATCTGAAAGTTCAGCTTTTAATAATATAATATTTTTATTTTTATTTTTTTTTTTATCGATCGTTTATAAAGTTTATTGGAAAGAATATAAATATCACGTTACTGTAACTATAGCCTTATTATCAAGCTTAATACTCTTATGGATCAATGCTTCTTAAGCTTTCTATCGCTCTTGTGCTTTCATTGCTACGAAAGGTGGTGCCAGCTAAATATAGTGGACAAATATTTGATTTCGGCATGCTTCTGGTAAGTTTTCATCGTGTTATTTGACTTCAAATCCATTAGTTCATCTTGGTGAAAATTCATTGGATTAGACTTTTCATCATTGAGTGAGTTCTTACTCATAACTTTTTTATATTTTTGGCTGCATGATGTCCGATGGTAATGGACAAAATGACGTCATCAGCAAGTAATGTAAGTAATGAAAACAAATCTGAACATTATGAGAATTTTTCTTCGACGCCTCAGTAGATACGTACAAACAAAAAAAAGGTTCACATATATGCATGTTGGTACTTACCGCGTTAGATTGTTAGATTGCTGCTGCCCAGTTCAAGGAGTAATTCGTCTTGTAGGTAAGTCGTTTATTTAAAATTTTCAATCATCATTTAAAGTCAATTTACCAGAACTATTGGTTTCGCCCATTCGCAAAAGGTCGCTCAGTAAGAGTTCAAGATAATAATATCTACGTTATTACCGGGTATTTTCATCAATGGAACAACATCTGTTTCACATGGCACCATATTTTTGTTCCATTAGGGTAAACATTTCGCGAAATTTCACTTAAATTTTACGACAAACACTCTCTCGAATGACTCGATTAGATGAATTTTAGGTTAAAATATTCGCATTTACTTTTACCATTTACCCAAAGAAAACAAAAAGAAAGAAAAAATGATTTTCTGGTTGGAATACTTCATATTCGTTCCTCAAAAAATTTACGAATGGACGCGAATACAAAATGTACAATGGCGGTCGTTCGGTGGCGTTTCCAATGCGAAATTTTGATAGTTTTTACCAATTTTTAGTAATCCTAAAAATGTAGTCGAGTAAATTGTTATCCACGTTTCAGTGTGTTTTCAATTGTAGCGTATACCTTGGTCGAGCAGCAGCAATCTTTTTCGTTTTATAGTCTCATAAAAGCGGTGTGCGCAGCAGAAGGGCATCGAAGTGAACACTCGTAGCAGCCACCATATAAATTAATGGCGTAATGACGGAAGTGAGTTTTTACGACATCGTATATATCTCACAAATTGAGGGAGAATCTGCAGAAGTGTTAAAAGCTGTTTTATTGGACGCGTAAATTGCTGCTGGCTCGAAATAGTTTGTTCAGATCGAAAATGACGAACGAATGGTTGGTAAATTTTTCTTATTCGACAGTCGAACGTGCGGCCGGGGTGAGGGGGTGATGAAAATAAATTTAATTGGCGTCATAGGCAGTCGTTTGGTGGCAAATTAGACATCGTGTGTAGACCTTCGGAACTTAAAATGAAATTTATTAAGTTACCTTTATAGTGCTGGCGTGAAGCCAGTTCGTGTAATCTTTGACTACCTAATCGAAATCATTAATGTAGATTAATTAGAAATTATTATACATGGTGAAAATAAGGAAAGAAAACAAATAATAAAAAAAAAACTCTCTCGCAGCAATACTTCGCTAGAAAATAGAGTTTTCCAATTTTCATCCATAATTTAACATTAAAAACGAGTTTTTAAAAGATAAGCTTTTATTTATTTTTTTTTGGCTTTAACTTCATGCGAAATAAATATTTTTTCTTTGCGGAAGGTTGGCTGCAGTATTGGTATATTTTAAAATCGCAGTAGTCAGTAGAATAAAAGCTCATAAAAAAGCAAAACACGAGTTCTAATTAAGTACTTGAATAACTTGCAAAATAATATCGATATTTATTGATATTTCATTGCTCGTTTCAGGCAAAAAATATCAAAGAACTATTGATAGTTATCGATATCTGTAATAAACATATCGATCTATCAATATTTTATAGTTAAAAACTAATTTTCCAGGAATTTATTGTTTTCTGGTTTTTTCAGAAACTACTGAACCAATAGGCACCAAACTCCTTTTAGAACTGTTTCCTTCTAAGACATACATTTTATGAAAATTTTAGTCCGATTTATTCGGTAGTTTTCTCAAAATCACGAACAAAACCTTATTTTTCAGCAGTTGTTTTTCAGCAGTTTTCGTAGAAACTACCAAATTAATAGGCACCAAGCTTTTATCAAATTTACATCTACGTAAGGATAATCTATCGTAAAAGTGTCAGCCCAATCCCTTCTGTTGTTTTATCATTATCATGGAAAAACAATTTTTTCAGGTATTTTTTATTTTTCAGTTTTCTCGGAAACTACCAAACCGATGAGCAACAAACTTCTTTCAGACCTGATCTAACTTGATGACTATCTCGTGAAAATTTCAGCTTCATCTGTTTGGTACTTTTCTCAAAACCGTGAACACAAACTATTTTCCAACAATTTTTCTTCTCAAATTTTTTCAAAAACTGCTGAATTAATAGGCACCAAACTTCTATCAGACTTGCACCGACGTCCAACATAAGGATAATTTATCGTGAAAATTTCAGCACGATCCCTTTTCTCATTTTTTCAGAATTCTGAAAAAATGACTTTTTTAGGAATTTTTTGTTTCAAGTTTTCTCAGAAACGACAGAACCGATAGGGACCACATTTCTTTCACACATGCTCTGGTATGGTAACCAGTTTTCTTGAAAATTTCTCCCATCATACCTGGCCCAACCTTTTTGTGAGGTCAATTTTAATACCTCGTTAACAAGCAAACTGGGTAAAAATCAGCATAAAGTTGAGGCACCCAAAAGGCCATACTTTTCTTAAAGTCTACTATTACAGGTAGGTATTACAGGTAGGTACCTGTATATTCATTCGGAAAGTGGCTCGCATACGTAAGACTGTGACCATTTTACGTTTGCGCAAATCTGTGCTTTTACGCTTTTTCCTTTTCACATTGGCTGTAGACGTGACACAAACTGGAGGCTGTCTGCGTAGATCAGAGGTGAACTATGGATACATAGTTGTCTTCATGCGCGCGATTGGTGTAAAGTCTTAAGGAGAATTTTAGACAATATGGAAAGATCCCATTTCCAAGTACCTACTTGGTCTCTAATAAACAGCAAGCTCGAAATCCTCTTTAGTTGTCCGCAGGCTTAGGTCTATATCCAGCTCAAAAATGAAATAACGAAGTTCCGTGCCATAATGTTAGATTGGATCCTGCGTAATTATCTCTTAGCTGTTGCGGGGCATCGTCTAATGAATGAGACAATAAAAGAAATTGTTTTCACCCACAGTCATGATACAGATTGACACAGGTAGTTACAGGCTTTGTATTACACCGCCTGCACCTACATTTCTCAGTTGGCACCAAAACTCAGCTTCGTATCACATGGCCTATGGGAGTCCCTAGGAGTGCATTCAGAAACGTTACTGAGGAGGGAAGAGTGTTATCCGACGCGTTCAGAATTGTAATTTTCTACTGAAGAGTGTAATTTTTTCTTCCAAATCTGGCAAATCTAAAAATAGGGATAATAATTCCCAAAGGTAGTGCGTATAATTCATAAATATTAATTAAATTTTTAATGGAAATCGTCTTATCACAAACACCTATTTTAGAGTACCTAATTTCCATGTTTTGATGATTTTAAATCATCCGTCACTAACTTTCACGAATTTTTGATGGGTAAACATTTTTGCGCTCAGTCTATGGTAGAGGCTAAAGCAAAAATTACGATCGTCAGATTTACACATCTCGTGGGTCTTATTATATTGTAACTCTCGTTTGTATGTGTTAGTTGGCACGTAGGTGTGTGGTTGTGTGTGCGTGCAACACGCATGCTCTCAACTACACTATTATGTTTACACATCAATTCTTCACGAGTTCCCGATGAAACTTACACCTTTTTTTTATGACTCATCACAGTCATTCTGAGTAATGGTGATAAATGCCCCAGCATTTATTATTGATGGGCAAATTCTAAGTAGGTTTAGGCATTTTCTCAGCATCTGCTCATGCTTAAATTGCTCAAGCATTAAATATTGGCTCAAGTTTGTTAGAGCATTTTTAATATTTCCATTTAATACAAGTTGAATCCAGTTGCAAACTTGCAAGTTACAATAATTATATCATTACTCCGTCCGGATGTTCTGCGAGTTGTTGAGCGAAAATAAAATTTCGACTTTATAGATGCTCAGTAGATAGTGTACTCACTTGAAAACAAAATGTAGTATGGGAAACAGCCGTATGAGTGCGCTAGATTTGAAAAAATGTTTTAATCTTATAATAAATGTATATTTTGAAAATTGATTTTTTAGAAACCTATTATTCGTTTGTTTAGGTAAGAATCTGGAACTATTGAAAATGCTTATAAGTTCTCGAGCATACGCTCATTATTGAGCATATGTTTTTAAATGTCAAGTATTTATTTTTAAAGCATTTGCTGAGTAAATACTCTTTATCATCACTACTTCTGAGTAAAAAAATGAAATCTTCTCCAGACCATTTAAATTGTGTACATACCGAGTAGGGTAAATGTGAGGTCATGTAGTGTGGAACTTTTACCTTCTCTGGTAACGTTTCTGAATGCATCCCAGGTATCTATGTTCCTTCACGTCAGATTCTGGGCAGGATTCGTGAATTCGATTCTAGATTCTGGATTTTTCACGTTTGTTTTGTCAAGTATGACATCGCAAAGTGATGTTCGTTTTGGCGCATTGGATGAATCTGAATCAGATAGATTCACTAATTTTTGAATCCACTCCAGAGTAGATTCTAAAGCGGATTTCGGATTTTTTTGAAGAAATTTTTATTTATTTTTAACTTTTACGCACCGTTGTTAAGAAATAAATAATTTTAGCGCTATTTGTTAAATTACCAGACAATTAATTGTAAAATAATCTTCGACTAGTCTCGGTAATGGAACTGTTATTATCATTTATTTTTGATTCGTGAGCATGCTATGAAAAAGTTGCATTCCTTCTATATAATCAAAGAAATCGAAATTAATTTCATGAGAACTGTTGGTTGGGAGAGCTAAAACTTTGGAGAGATATCGTGGTAGATATATTAGTCATAGATTCTGAGAAAACCCGAATGGTTAAACATTTAATTTGTATCGATAACCACAATATTATCGTTAATCAACAACATTCTTGTCTACGAAATTTAGTTTTATTTTTCGAATTTATAAACTAATATTTGTATTTGGATGTAATTATTGGCAACTAGCCTATATTTTATTAGAAGAAAAACCAAACTACGAAGTTAATTTTGTGTTTTTCTCGTTCTGACAATAACAACAAGAAACCGGCTTACAAAATTATTAGTCTTGGTTCCATGATTGATGCAAATCAGTCTGCTAAATATTAGTCATCCAAATTCTGGTAAGCTGAAATTTAGCGGTTAAGGTAGTGCAGTAGTTTTTCAAAATGCATCTTTTACGAGCTCCATGTCCCCAGATCCTCACCTAACGAAAATTTAAAATTCAATAAATGTATTCGTTTGTGCTACGTTTGTGCTGGTTTGTGCTGAAATTTTCATCGTTTGTGCTATTTTCCTAAAAGAGTTATTCAAGAAAAACGTTTTCAAGGTCAGTGAGGAGCTAGAGACATGTTCCCCCACACCAAGAAGCAATCGAAAATTTCAATATGGCATTTGTTTGTGCTACGTTTGTGCTGGTTTGTGCTGCTATTTTTTTCGTTTGTGCTACAACCCCCTCCCCCCTAGGGCAAATGAAAATTTTATATATGGTGGAATTTCAAAACTGCTGAAATGAATTGAAAGTGGGGTGAATCGTTTGTGCTACGTTTGTGCTGACAGAATATACCAACCACAACCCTCTGACCCCTACCCAAGAGTTATTATTTGGAAAAAACGTTTATGGGGGGCAAACAAAAATTGTTTCGGAGGGAAACTGAAGTGGCGTCATTTGTTTGTGCTACGTTTGTGCTGACAGAATAAACCTATAATACCCAACTTCCCCTCTATAGGGGGCCTGTAATTATAAAATAAAGAAAAACACTTAGGATCAATGACCTGGTGAACTCTAGACATCAAATTGCAAAAAGAATAAATTCAAAAATTTAATGATGGCATTTGTTTGTGCTACGTTTGTGCTGGTTTGTGCTGAAATTTTCATCGTTTGTGCTATTTTCCTAAATGAGTTATTCAAGAAAAACGTTTTCTAGGTCAGTGAGGAGCTAGAGACATGTTCCCCCACACCAAGAAGCAATCGCAAATTTGAATATGGCATTTGTTTGTGCTACGTTTGTGCTGGTTTGTGCTGCAATTTTTTTCGTTTGTGCAACAACCCCCTCCCCCCTAAGGCAAATGAAAATTTTATATATGGTGGAATTTCAAAACTGCTGAAATGAATTGAAAGTGGGGTGAATCGTTTGTGCTACGTTTGTGCTGACAGAATATACCAACCTCAACCCTCTGACCCTTACCCAAGATCAATTATTTGGAAAAAACGTTTATGGGGGCAAAAAAAAATTGTTTCGGAGGGAAACTGAAGTGGCGTCATTTATTTGTGCTACGTTTGTGCTGACAAAATATACCTATAATACCCTACCTCCCTTCCATGGGGAGGCTATATTTATAAAATAAACACTTAGGTTCAACGACCTTGTGAACTCTGGTCATCAAATTGCAAATAGAATAAATTCAAAAATTTAATGATGGCATTTGTTTGTGCTACATTTGTGCTGGTTTGTGCTGCTATTTTTTTTGTTTGTGCTACAACCCCCTCCCCCCTAGGGCAAATGAAAATTTTATATATGGTGGAAGTTAAAAACTGCTGAAATGAATTGAAAGTGGGGTGAATCGTTTGTGCTACGTTTGTGCTAACAGAATATACCAACCACAACCCTTTGACCCCTACCAAAGAGTTATTATTTGGAAAAAACGTTTATGGGGGGCAAACAAAAATTGTTTCGGAGGGAAACTGAAGTGGCGTCATTTGTTTGTGCTACGTTTGTGCTGACAGAATATACCTATAATACCCAACTTCACCTCTATAGGGGGCCTGTAATTATAAAATAAAGAAAAACACTTAGGATCAATGACCTGGTGAACTCTAGACATCAAATTGCAAAAAGAATAAATTCAAAAATTTAATGATGGCATTTGTTTGTGCTACGTTTGTGCTGGTTTGTGCTGAAATTTTCATCGTTTGTGCTATTTTCCTAAAAGAGTTATTCAAGAAAAACGTTTTCTAGGTCAGTGAGGAGCTAGAGACATGTTCCCCCACACCAAGAAGCAATCGCAAATTTGAATATGGCATTTGTTTGTGCTACGTTTGTGCTGGTTTGTGCTGCAATTTTTTTCGTTTGTGCAACAACCCCCTCCCCCCTAAGGCAAATGAAAATTTTATATATGGTGGAATTTCAAAACTGCTGAAATGAATTGAAAGTGGGGTGAATCGTTTGTGCTACGTTTGTGCTGACAGAATATACCAACCTCAACCCTCTGACCCTTACCCAAGATCTATTATTTGGAAAAAACGTTTATGGTGGCAAAAAAAAATTGTTTCGGAGGGAAACTGAAGTGGCGTCATTTATTTGCGCTACGTTTGTGCTGACAGAATATACCTATAATACCCTACCTCCCTTCCATGGGGAGGCTATATTTATAAAATAAACACTTAGTTTCAACGACCTTGTGAACTCTGGTCATCAAATTGCAAATAGAATAAATTCAAAAATTTAATGATGGCATTTGTTTGTGCTACATTTGTGCTGGTTTGTGCTGCTATTTTTTTTGTTTGTGCTACAACCCCCTCCCCCCTAGGGCAAATGAAAATTTTATATATGGTGGAAGTTAAAAACTGCTGAAATTAATTGAAAGTGGGGTGAATCGTTTGTGCTACGTTTGTGCTAACAGAATATACCAACCACAACCCTTTGACCCCTACCAAAGAGTTATTATTTGGAAAAAACGTTTATGGGGGGGCAAACAAAAATTGTTTCGGAGGGAAACTGAAGTGGCGTCATTTGTTTGTGCTACGTTTGTGCTGACAGAATATACCTATAATACCCAACTTCACCTCTATAGGGGGCCTGTAATTATAAAATAAAGAAAAACACTTAGGATCAATGACCTGGTGAACTCTAGACATCAAATTGCAAAAAGAATAAATTCAAAAATTTAATGATGGCATTTGTTTGTGCTACGTTTGTGCTGGTTTGTGCTGAAATTTTCATCGTTTGTGCTATTTTCCTAAAAGAGTTATTCAAGAAAAACGTTTTCTAGGTCAGTGAGGAGCTAGAGACATGTTCCCCCACACCAAGAAGCAATCGCAAATTTGAATATGGCATTTGTTTGTGCTACGTTTGTGCTGGTTTGTGCTGCAATTTTTTTCGTTTGTGCAACAACCCCCTCCCCCCTAAGGCAAATGAAAATTTTATATATGGTGGAATTTCAAAACTGCTGAAATGAATTGAAAGTGGGGTGAATCGTTTGTGCTACGTTTGTGCTGACAGAATATACCAACCACAACCCTCTGACCCCTACCCAAGAGCTATTATTTGGAAAAAACGTTTATGGGGGGCAAAAAAAAATTGTTTCAGAGGGAAACTGAAGTGGCATCATTTGTTTGTGCTACGTTTGTGCCGACAGAATATACCTATAATACCTAACTTCCCCTCTATAGGGGGCCTGTAATTATAAAATAAAGAAAAACAGTTAGGTTCAACGACCTTGTGAACTCTGGTCATCAAATTGCAAATAGAATAAATTCAAATATTTAATGATGGCATTTGTTTGTGATATGTTTGTGCTGACAGATAATACCTTCAGTGCCCTTCCGCTCTTCAATTTGGGCCCTATATTTGAAAAAAAACCAACAAATACCAGTTAGATTCAATGACCTTGCGACTGACCTTTGATCAGCAAACTATAAACAAAATGTTTTCGTACATTTAATGATGGCATGTATATATATATATATATATATATATATATATATTGTGTACAGAAGAATTTGAGTGACCGAGATATTTGTGATCTACAACTCAGGATCGGCGTTTTTCCACAGGTTACGCCATTTCACTGAACGCAGTAGTTGTATTTTCCTTTAGAAAATACACTAAATGTTATTGTAGATTATAATTCATGACTAAATTAAATTTTATAGCAGTTAAACTATACCTAAAAATACACAATTTAAAACGTTCTTTAATTCTAAATCAAAACAAGAACTGATTTTATGTAAATAACACGTAGCCCCTCCCATTGGTACCAATATCAATTGTTCTAGACAATGACTCAATATTAATATTCATGCCAAATTTCATGACTATTGACCAAAACTGTGACCTGTACCTTGGTAGCAAGTAAAATGAATGTATATCTAGATGCAAGGATGGGGAAAATTACTAATTTTTTTATTTGAATCACTGATCACGGATCATTCATTTTTGACCCGGATCACTGATGATTTGGTTCATGCCCATCCCTGACTAGATACACCCATCAATTTGGGCTCTCAGCGGTAAAATTTTCTTGGGGTTATGGAATGAAACACGTACCCACTCCCATCCTAAATTTGATTCATATTTTCATGAGAATAAAATTATTAAGTAGAATTTTAATGTAAACGTACTTGAAAAGATAATTAGAAAAGGATAGATCAACAGACTGCGAATTGCAGTTATTCCAGTTATATGTTGTGGTATGGGAAACCAATTTCAGTGCTGGATCCAGAGCATCATTTAAAGGAGTGGAATGACAATAATTTTATGAAGTTGAGGTTTTGTTTGCTTTTCAACAACTGTGGCCTTGAATTTTGAATGCAGGTACAATTTTTTTTTAACATTACTAGATAGCCAAATTTTATTAGAAAAATTTGTAAGAAAAACCAGAAAAATTATTTTTTTGTAAACGTTTTGATTCAATCATTTATCACAGTATAGTAAAAATAACAGATTGACAGCCATCACTATGGGACTGTCAGTTACACAATCATACTGTAATTTCTTGTTCCAATTTTTCCCTTTTAAGTTAGATTTAATCCGAAAGCCTATTGCCATATGAACACCCTTCTGCCTCTTATAAAAATAAGTTAAGTTAGAAGTTTTCTGAAAGTTTTTATCTTCTCAGGTTAAGCTGTCATAAAATAGGATTAAAATATGATTTTATTATACTTGTGTGAAATATTATAATAATCTTTTCATTAATTATGAAATTCATTTAAGCCAATATTGTAATTGTTTTTAAACTTCAATTGAAAAACTTTTTAAATTATGATAGGTAGGGTGGTAAATTAATTTTTTTATAAAAAGATATTATAATCTAGGTACTGAATTTTTTATTATTTGAAATTTATAAAAATAATAATGACTATATTTTTTATGGAATGTTTCTTTGAAGTCCCAAAGTTTATCTAAAAAGGAGACAGACATAACTAGTCTATAGAATTAAGAGTCATAAACCTGCTTTTAAAAAGCAGTTAACTTTATTCAAAAGTAAGATGACATGCTACAATCAACATTATCCCTTGGAGCAAAAAGCCGAATAAAGAAAATTCCACCTTCAACTTTTTGCTTTCATATTATTGTTGTTCTATTTGTGTTTTTTTCTTTACTTTTGCCAATATTATTTCATTAAATTTAGATACTAGCAGTTTATGAAATAAAGACAAATAAATTAAACTTTAGTATCATACATAATATATAATAATGTTTTCATATGTTATCTTTCTAATACTCAAATAAGTTATACTTGAAGAATTTTTTCAGATAAAAAATTAAATAAAATATGCATTATTATGGTTACTGAATTACATCTGCCACCTGAGCTCTGAAGTAAAACCTTGAAAACAAAAGACTGTCCTAACTATCTTTCAAAAAGTTATATTGAACAAATGTTTTTAGGAAAATAACACAAACTAGAAAATAGCTGCATGAACCAGCATAATCAAATGGCAACATCAAATTTTTCAATATTTTCTGGTTACAGTTTGATAACCCAAGGTCACAAGGTTATTAAATCTAACTGCTTTTACGCCATTTTGGTTGCTTTCGGATGTAATTTTGTTTTTTCCCCCTATGAACTTTGTTTTTCAATAATGTCATTTGGGCAGGAGTAAGGGTTTTGAGTATGGTTTTTTTCATCAGCACAAACGTAGCACAGATGATTTATAAAATTTTCAATTTATTTTTTTAGTTTTGAAATTCAACCATATATAAAATTTTCATTTGTCCTAAGGGGGAGAAGGTTGTAGCAAAAACAATGTAACGGCCAAAAGAGGTGGTAAAGTACCTAGTTAGAACCACTTTCAGTGTTACACCATACACGAAATATCACGTACTTAAAAGCAGTAATACTTCTAGAATAAATTCAAGTTTATCATTCACAAACTATAGTAGACCTTAACATATGTTAGAGACTCAATAATATTTTAAAACACAAGAGTGAGTTTACACATTTAATAAAATAATAATTCGTACATCAAGGTACATAAACATACGTTAATATTTATACAATCACAATTCAACAAGCAAGACTATCTGTTCAGCAGAGACTTCTACTAGAGAGGTTCCAGGTACTTAGAAGTAGCTGTCGAGAAACTGTCTCTTTTTCCACGGAATCAAGGGATTATATACTCGTTCAGGGTATGAAAACGTACGTGTCGGATAGTTAAAGTGAGGTAGGGTGTTGTTATTATAGGGTTGTGCTGACTCGTCGAGTACTTGAGGGACAGGCACAACTAGGTCATGAATATACAGAAGGTATATCTACATTTGTAAAATCGAATACGGGTAATTTAGTGGTTGTTTACAAAGAATTATAGGATGATTATTGTTGATAAATATTTACGTTTTTGGTGTTTGAAAATGTGTGGATGAATATGTTCGTCATTTCTAAAAATAGATGAAAATATACGTTACAAACAAAACGAATAGCGGCACAAGCCAGCACAAACATATCACAAATGATTTATACTACTTTATATTTATTAGGTCAGTTTTGAAATTCCATCATATATAAAATTTTGATTTGATGTAGGGGTGAAGGGGAGGTAGCATAATGGAAAAAACCAGTCCAAACAAATGCCATATTGAAACTTTTGATTGCTTCTTGATGTGGGAGAACATGTCATTAGTTCCTCACTGACCTTGAAAATGTTTTTCTTCAATAACTTTTTTAGGAAAATAGCACAAACAATGAAAATTTTAGCACAAACCAAATATAACATAGCATAAACTAATGACGCCTGTTTAGTTGTCATGTGAAACAACTATTCTCTTGCCCCCATAAACGTTTTTCCAAATAATAGCTCTTGGGTAAGGGTCAGAGGGTTGAGGTTGGTATATTCTGTCAGCACAAACGTAGCACAAACGATTCACCCCACTTTCAATTAATTTCAGCAGTTTTGAAATTCCACCATATATAAAATTTTCATTTGCCCTTTGGGGGAGGGGGTTGTAGCACAAACGAAAAAAATAGCAGCACAAACCAGCACATATGTAGCACAAACAAATGCCATCATTAAATTTTTGAATTTATTCTATTTGCAATTTGATGACCAGAGTTCACAAGGTCGTTGAACCTAACTGTTTATTTTATAAATATAGCCTCCCCATGGAAGGGAGGTAGGGTATTATAGGTATATTCTGTCAGCACAAACGTAGCACAAATAAATGACGCCACTTCAGTTTCTCTCCGAAACAATTTTTTTTTGCCCCCATAAACGTTTTTTCCAAATAATAGATCTTGGGTAAGGGTCAGAGGGTTGAGGTTGGTATATTCTGTCAGCACAAACGTAGCACAAATGATTCACCCCACTTTCAATTCATTTCAGCAGTTTTGAAATTCCACCATATATAAAATTTTCATTTGCCTTAGGAGGGAGGGGGTTGTTGCACAAACGAAAAAAATTGCAGCACAAACCAGCACAAACGTAGCACAAACAAATGCCATATTCAAATTTGCGATTTCTTCTTGGTGTGGGGGAACATGTCTCTAGCTCCTCCCTGACCTAGAAAACGTTTTTCTTGAATAACTCATTTAGGAAAATAGCACAAACGATGAAAATTTCAGCACAAACCAGCACAAACGGAGCACAAACAAATGCCATCATTAAATTTTTGAATTTATTCTTTTTGCAATTTGATGTCTAGAGTTCACCAGGTCATTGATCCTAACTGTTTTTCTTTATTTTATAATTACAGGCCCCCTATAGAGGGGAAGTTGGGTATTATAGGTTTATTCTGTCAGCACAAACGTAGCACAAACAAATGACGCCACTTCAGTTTCCCTCCGAAACAATTTTTGTTTGCCCCCCATAAACGTTTTTTCCAAATAATAACTCTTGGGTAGGGGTCAGAGGGTTGTGGTTGGTATATTCTGTCAGCACAAACGTAGCACAAACGATTCACCCCACTTTCAATTCATTTCAGCAGTTTTGAAATTCCACCATATATAAAATTTTCATTTGCCCTAGGGGGGAGGGGGTTGTAGCACAAACGAAAAAAATAGCAGCACAAACCAGCACAAACGTAGCACAAACAAATGCCATATTGAAATTTTCGATTGCTTCTTGGTGTGGGGGAACATGTCTCTAGCTCCTCACTGACCTTGAAAACGTTTTTCTTGAATAACTCTTTTAGGAAAATAGCACAAACGATGAAAATTTCAGCACAAACCAGCACAAACGTAGCACAAACGAATACATTTATTGAATTTTAAATTTTTGTTAGGTGAGGATCTGGGGACATGGAGCTTCTTTACGATGGGTATACCCATTTAATGTTTTTCATTTGAGTACCTACGATAAACAAAAATATAAAAAAATCTTTCTTCTTGGTTGAATCACCCGCGATGATGATGATTTAAGTGTTTGGTATCAGTTGGTTCTGGACGATGGTATCGATATTTAATTATTAATTAATAATAACTGAATAATAATTGAAGATAAACTCAAATCAAATATGAACTCCATTTACGTTATCTACTTGTTAGTTTCATCTAGGTATAGTTTTGTTTACTTATTTGCCAGGGTAATGACAAACCGATCAGATTAGAACTTCCTAAAAAGTAATATAAGAACAAGAATCAAGTTGGATGATTCAAGCCATCGTTTCCTGAACTGGTGGTCGCCACTACCACCGGGGTCGCGGTTTGTCCAAAGAACTGAAACGCTATGTATAAAAAATAAATTATTCAATTATAATCGAAAATATTTGAGTTCAAATTGATAAAAGTAATATAGGTTCATAATTAGGAAGTAAAGAGGATATTCACTTCCTTTTTGGTCTTTTTCAGGGATTGCCACCCTCAAAAGATTGAGAAAGGATGGTTTAGCTGTTGAAAAGTTTCTTCGTAATATAGTTTCTGAAGTACTGCCAATGCCTATAATTTTTCCCAATTGTCTTGAATTCAAATAATGAATAGTTTTCTTTTTTTACACAGTTTGCTTGCAAACGAGGTATTAAAATTGAAGACAGAAAAAGATTAGGAATGGGGATGATAGAAATTAACAGTTTCATGAAAAAAGAAAACGACTGGTAGCATGTTTCAATTTTTTCATAATATGTTTCTAATGTAGGTATATAATTACGCATGTAAATATATAGGTAGGTATATCTATTGTTATATTTACTGAGAAGTTCAAGATTTTTTTATGTCAAAATAAAAATTTTTTCAACTCATAATGATAATATAAAACGACATCATGCAGACCAAGAAACTCAAGTTAAGATAATACAGTATCCAAAGCAGATGTAATATGAAGACGAAAAACTGATGAAGAAAATAACCAAATGAAATTCTTTTTCAGACAATTCTACTAATTGTATGTCAAGTTTATATAACAGAGTCATTAGGTATAATATGACACCTTGTAGAGAGGACAAGATTTCATTTGGTCAACAGATAATTCAAGACAGAATACTGTGTAATGTAGAATTGGATGCATGGTAAAAATCCCGCTGATAATACACAAGCTGCCAACATCTTTTTGCTTTATTAGTTTCACTTCGCTTCTTGTATGTCGACTTTTACACCTTTTTCTTATCTGTCTGTATTTTTGATGACTAAATGAAGACATTGAGTGGGGAAATCTTGCCAACTAGAAAGACTACCATTGGAAATAATGCGTTTGTTTTTAATTTTAATTTTTTTTTTTTTTTTGTAAAAATTATTAAAATGAATTTTTGGGATATTCTTTACAAATGTTGTTTTTCTGGTTGCCTTTTGGCAGAATTTTGATATGATTATTATTTAGACAGTTAAACTTTTTTTTTAAATTACTAGTTTTTGTCATTGAACCAGATTTTGGAAATTCTAAAAAATGACAACTATGAAGACAACCCTAGTAAACAGATTAAAGAAAATTCCAAATTATTTGGAGAAAAATTGAGCGGGTGAGAAGGTGGGATAGGAAGTACTTTTTTTCTCATCGAACTACACCCCTAAGATAGTAGTACAGCGGAATCTAATTTTTTATTTTGAAGGTGGGGGAGTTCTTCCTTTCAATTTGTTCATGCTGCTTCGTTGACCATTACTGAAGGAGAAGTTACCAGTTTTTGGGGGATCTGGGGGAAGGTTTAAACACACACATCCCTACATTACTACGTCACTGCTTCAAGACAGTTTTTCCTCTATTATAAGGAAAATTTGCGTTAAAAATTAGTGTTATGTAGATTTCAAAGTTCATAGAGTGACATGGCTTAAGGGAAATTTTTTCTTTTATGCATTATTTTTTCACTTTCCAGGATTTTTTCTTTCTAGTGCTATTTTTGAAGACGCATATGCGTAAAATAAAGTCGAATAATGGAAAATTAATTTGGCACCATTATCAATGTTTCTAATTATTCAGCTTGAAGACATACCGATCTTTGACTTTATGTACCATAGGTGGCTAAACAGAATTTTAATGAGCTCACATGATGCAGGGTGCCAATGACCAGGAAACCTAACTGTCCTATATTTTATGATAAATCAGTATATCATTCGTATTTTGATTTAAGGCGCCTCAATTTTTCTGGAAAACTTCTATGAGTGAAAAGTTTCTGAAAAAATGAAAATGTAGTTCTTCATCGGTGGATTCCATTCTGAAAAATTTTTTTTTTCAACAGCCACGTTAAAAACAAACGTTTTTATTCTTCTTACCTGTATATGAAGGAGATTTTCAACACCATTTTTTAACATAATTTTTCAAGCATGCGCACTTTGATCCTTTTTACATTATTAAATACTTTGACTTCTGTTTTTTCGGTCACACATGCGCACGAAGTTTCATTAGATATTACGATACTTTTTTTTCTTTTAATTACTAAAGTTAGGCTTCTGGTGATTGAACACCTCCAACCTCCGCATTTAAAAACTAGCAACTTAGTCACTGTGTCACAACTTTTGGCTAAAGGAGTTGTGATACTTTGCGCTTATAATATGTCTGCCAGTTACCAAAATATTTATTTTTCTTTATTTTTTTTTTGTTTTTTGTTTTTTGAGAGAGGCGTTGAAAAAAATAATTTGTGATACTCTTGGAAAGTAGGTGATCACACTTGTATCGCAATCATCTACTTTACACACTTGTATCACAAATAACTACCTCAAAAATTGATCGAAATTATCCAACACCAACCAGTGGTGGATTCAGAGCGTCATTTTTAAAAATTTTTTTGGAATTCAGCTTTTTTTTTTGTTACTTAGCTAATTTTTGGTGGTTTTTATATGGATTCTGTATTTCTTTAACTTAAATTTACGTCTTTTTTATTTATTTTTGGCATTTGGGAGAATTTCCCAAGTTCCCCATGGATCCACCACTGATACTTACTTTTTCATCCGACACTTGATTGTGATTGTAGTTGTCTGTCGAATTTAGTAATGAGTAAAATTTAGTCTTTGCTTTGCGACCTTTTTCAATGCTTTGTACATTTTCTAAACCTTTTCAATCTTGCTAGGTAGATAGCCTCCAAAAATAATTTTCAATATTTACTTGTAGGGTTAAACTTTTTTTATCTTTCAATTTGATCACTTACTCGTTTTAGTGGGAAGGAAAGACTTTTGTATGAATCAATGGCGATTCCATCGCATCATGTTTTTTTTTTTATGGGGGAAATGAAGTATTTTGTGCAGTTGAACTGTTTTATTTTACTTACTTGCACTTCAACAAATTTTCTTTTTTGGCTCTGGGGTGGGGTAATTTCCCAATTTCTTCTCACTGAATTCGCCACCGGTATGAATATTAGGCAAGTTCAATTTAGCCATAATTAATGACGTAATTCATGACTAGTGACTCGGATAGAGTGGAAGACCAAGACCAAGACCAAGACCACCAGGGTCAGGTGTCTTTGTCTGACCACTGCACGTCACGAACCGAATAATAACCCCAATGATAGAATATTACACAAGAAATTGCCCAGTTTTACAACGATTCCATAATTAATATTTTCAATTTTCGATTTAAATAGGCAAGTAGGTACCTACGTCGGATCAGTTCGCACGGCTCGACTTGCTCTCTACGTCATCTGCGGAGCGAAACTGAAAATTATTCGATGGGTATACGCGGATCGACTGAATACGCGACATACAAACGCTGCAAAAAAAGGGTCACTTTTCGTCACTCTCGAACAAGTGTGAGTACCTACGACCAGTATTTTTCGTATTTTTTCGTATTTGTGGCCGCCACTCAGGTATTCCTGAATGGCAATTTATCGTGCATCAGTGTACCTCGTCGACGTTTCAAGGCCAACTCACGACGTCGCTTATCCGCCACTGCGCTCGAATCGCCCCTCACGCCGTCGCCGTCCAAAGCGAACGCATTCGCCGGCGTCTTCGGCGTCGCCGTCGTCTTCTGCGATGCGCTGCGCGTACTCTGCAGATCGTACTTCACCTCTTCGATGACGTACTTGATTCCCTCGATGACGCCTTTCTTGGCGCGCGGCGCCATTCCGGCCGCCGCCGCCGCCGCATCCGCAGCCTCCGACGGTATCTCCTCGAACACGCCGCGCCGGTTCTTCAGGTGCACCGGCAGATGGTTGTACAGGTAGCGCATTTTCGTCGTCCGATTGTAGCGGATGGGCACCTCCCTGAAGGTGGGCGTCGCCTTCTTGGCGGCGAGCACCGGCGCCGGCGTCGCCCTCGCCGCCTCGTCGACCAGCTCGACGCTCGCCGCCACCTTGCCCAAACTGCGCAACTTCTCGACGTACACGTTTTCGTATTTGAGGTGGTGCGAGCAGGCGATGCGCAGTCGGCTCGTCTTGTTCAGGCGGCTGGCCACCCTCGACACCGGCACCGTCAGCCGTTTGCGCAACTCGGCCACCGTCGCCGGCCGCCTCGGTCGCGGCGTTGTGCGCTGCCGCACTCCGTACCGGTACAGCTGGAAGGCGACGTTCTTGCGGTCGATCTCGACGCCCACCATCGGAGGTTTGGTGCGTCGGATGCGCGCCGGATGCACTGTGGTGGCAGCCTTGGTGGGCGTTCGTGGCTTGAAGGTGCGAGGCGTGAACGAGTCCCAGGCTGGCAACTTATCCTCGTCGACGTACGAATAGGGCAGCCCATCCGCCGTCGCTTCCACCTCCTCCGACGACTTGGGCGGCCCTATGCGGTAGGTGGGCGACGCGTCGGCGGTTGCCGGCGATTCGGAAACTCTGACGCCTGCGGGTGCCAACTTCGGCGTGCTGACATCTCTGATCGGCGATAATGCTGGCGGCGCGACTGACGATGGCGACCGTGCTAAAGGCGATTCGGATCTTCGCGGAGCAGCAGGGGGTTTGGCACCCGCAGCCGGTGTTTTCGCTGCTCTACCCGGTGATTTGGCCGCTGCAGGCGCAGTTTTGGCCGCCGCTTTAGCTGGTGTCTTGGTAGCTGCCGATGGTGTTTTATCTGCTGCTTTACCCGCACCTTTAGCCGCTTTGTCTGGGGTTTCGGTCACTTTATCTGGTGTTTTACCCGCAGCTTTGACTGGTGTTTTAGCTGCTGCAGCTGGTGACTTGGCTGTTGTTTTACTCGGTGTTTTAGCTGTCGCCGTTGATGGTTTACCTCCCGCTTTACCTGGTGTTTTACTTGTTGAGCTTGGTTGTTTACCTGCTGGTGTTTTGGTTGCAACTTCTGGTGTTTTACTCGCTGCACCTGGTGATTTACCTGTTACTGCTGGTGTTTTGGCTGCTACTCCAGGTGTTTTACTAGCTGCACCCGGTTGTTTACCTGCTGCTGCTGGTGTTTTGGCTGCAACTCCTGGTGTTTTTCTTGTTGAACTTGGTGTTTTACCTGTTGCCCCTGCGATTTTACCTGAGGCAGTGGTTGTAGCATCTTTTGCCGATACTGCTTTAGCAGGTGGTGTTTTTGCAGCTACTGCCTTTTTGGCCGGAGTTTTGGATGGTAATGGCACAACACCTACGGCTGTAGGAGATGGTTTGGCTCCTGCTGCTGGTGATGCACCCTTTTGCGCACCCTTTGCTGGCAATTTGGATGACTTAGGGGTTGATTTGGCACTTGCTGGTGGTGTTTTTGGTGACACCACCGGCAGTGCCTTCTTAGATGTGGGTGTTTTGGCCAAAGTTTTTGCTTCTGCAGCTGGTGTTGATTTCTGGGGAGTGGCCTTAGTGGGCGGAGATTTGGAAGCTGTTGTTTGAGTAGATGCTGGAGACTGTTTAGATGAAGCTGCTTTAGCGGTAGATGGTGTTTGAGGTTTACCTGATAAAGTTTTTCCTTTGACTGCTGGTGAAACTGTGACGGCAGAAGCTGGTAAAAAAGTTACTGGTACAGCCTTTGGTTTTAACTGTTGTGTTGTTGATTTTGCTTTTGCTGCTGGTGCTGTCACAGGTGATTTACCTTCAACTTTGGCTGGTGAGGCTGACAATGGTTTTGAAACTGCTGGCAACTTTTCAGTATTCTTTGATGATGCGGGCAATGGTTTTTCTGCTGGCAAAGGTGTGGATGGGAGAGTTGTTTTGGCTGCTTTTGCGGGCGGCGGTGCTTTTTCTGCTTTTGGAGATGGAGCAGGTGATTTTGTAGCAGACGATATTTTTGCCGGTGATTTAGATTTTCCCAGCAATTTTATCGAAGGAGTAGGTGATTGACCTACTTTTACCTGGGTTGGAGTTTCAGCTCTTGAAGTTGTAGTTGATTCTGATTTGGCAGTAGCTTTTGGTTTTGCTGATGATGGTTTTGGCTTTGGAGGAGTTTTAATACTTTTAGCAGCTGGTGAAGTTTGGGCAGCTGTTTTGACTTTTGTAGTTGTAGCAGGTTTTTTCACTTTGTCTGGTGTTTTGTCTTTAGCTGGAGTGGTAACAGTTGGTTTTGATTTAGTTGGCATTGATTTGACCTGTGGCTGTACTTTAGCTTTAGCTGGAACATCTTTCGATGCAGTCGTAGTTTTTGCAGAGGATGATTTTGCTTTAGTTGGTGTTTTTGTTGCAGCAGGTGACTTTTTCGTTGTTTTTCCTTTTGCTGTAGATGATGTTGGAGATGTGATGATCTCTGTCTTTTTTGTTGTTGCTTTTGGTGATGGCTTACCCTTGGTAGATGATTTCTTCGGCGATGTAGTAGATTTTTTTGTGGGTGAAGATGACTTTTTTACTGTTGGTGGTGTCTTTTTTGGAGTGGTTACTACCTTTTTCCCAGGGGTTAATGTCTTTTTTGCAGGACTTGATCCTTTTTTTGTAGGACCTGATGATTTTTTAGCAGGACTTGATGATTTTTTTGCGGGACTTGATGCTTTTTTTGCAGGACTTGATGCTTTTTTTGCAGGAGTTGCTTTTTTAGCAGGGCTTGATGTTTTTTTTGGCGTTGCTGCCTTTTTTACAGGTGAAGATGCCTCTTTTGGGGTAGCTGATGCTTTTTTCACTGTTGTAGGCGTCTTTTTTGAGGTGGAAACTGCCTTTTTTGGAGTTCCAGATGCCTTTTTCACTGCTGGTGTTGTTTTCTTTGATGTGGTTGGTGTCTTTTTTGGTGAAGCTGCAGGTTTCTTTGCAGTAGGGGATGAAGATTTTTTTGTTGTTACTGGTGTCTTCTTTGTGGTAGCCGATGTTTTCTTCTTCGGTGTCGATGTTTTTTTCTTTGGCGTCGTTGATGTCTTTTTAGATGGTGTTGATGTCCCTTTTTCCTTGGGGGAAGTTGCTTTTGGTTTTACCGGTGATTTTTTAGCAGCACTTTTTGCTTTACTTGCATGCAATTCTTGGATATTCAGTGGTTGACATGTCATATAGCTTTGTGGAATCGCTGGTACGTGAACCATCAGAGTCGAAGCATCTTTCAGAGGAGGACGTGTGGGAGAAGGAGCCGGAGTTAGCCATGGCAGACAAATTACTCGTCGGGAAGTCGAGGGTGTGACATTTGGGGACTGTTGAGGAGCCGATCTGATCAGTTTACGAATATTATAACATGGCGATATTCGCTTAATCGATGTTGGGGTGGTTTCCGACCACGGAGAGCAGCTTAATTTTCTCTTTAGGTCATGTTCGTTTTTCGAATTTCGCATGCACGTTGACACTGAGGTCATGGTCGACGAATGCTGATGCCCTGATTAATGCATTGCCAGGTAAATGGTATATGCGACGTTGAAGTTGGTTGTTCGGTGGCAGCCTACTGGTTGTAAATGTTGAATCGAATATGGTTGCATAAGCAGTAAATATTTTCGAGTGAATTATCAAACTTTTCTTGCAGTTCACTGGAAGACAGTCAGTTTGAAGGTACACTCCGATAGCCAAATCTTTTATCGTACTTTTCAAGAGAAAGTGTCACGTTACTCGTCAGCTAGCAACAACAAAGATATATCGTGGTTAACAGCCAAAAAAAAAGCACACTTGAAAAATAAGACCACAGTTTTCTGAAGAAAACTAAATGGCCACCGAACGTTTCTTGTTATTTCTTACATTTTCAACGAAAAATACGGGAAGCGTAAAAAATTTTGGATGATCACCCGAGTTTTGATTCAGTTTTCAAATTTGATATATTATAACGTAGAGAGATGCGAAAAGAGAGAATCGAGACTTTGGAAAAGGGGACGTCATTTACTTACATTTACAATTTCTTCAATCGCACAGTATCAATCTTATTGCATTAGTCAAATGTAAATCATGGATGATGTATCCTCGAGACATAAAACAAGTTGACGAGAATAGGTAGACAAAACGCAAGAAAGAACTGTAATTTTCAAATTTAATTAATGATTGGTACGATAATCGATCAATGAGCGATATTATCTCGAAAAAGTATCGAGATTCTTTCATTTTATGCAACTGATGAAAACGAGTGGATTTTTTACGAGCCGTATTCAGTTCTTTTGACGACAGTTAATTTATTAAATCGACTAAAAATTAGGCAACCTAAAGGAAATATGTACGTTCGGTAATTGCAGGTGCATAATTTTTTTCATTGATGTACCTTGGTATTTATTTTGCGTTAGAAATATATCTATCAACGCACTGAGTTACGATAATTCGAAGAATTAATTATTTTTTCTCAATTTTAACAGAAATTTTTGTGGAATTTGTGGAAAAAAGTAGGTATCTACCTATCTAAATATTTGAGAATCTCATAAGTTCAGTGCAGACATTAATTGTGTTATTCTATTACCTACTGATCAAAATTGGATCACTAGTTATAGAAAAAAGTAATTTTAAGTAATGAAGTCGAAAGGTCGAAACACATTGTAAAATTCTTTAAATGTTCTACAATACTTATTTTCACTTTTCTTAAATTTGTAGGCCAGTGTAATTTTATATTATGTATTTGATTATCTTTTCAATGATTGTAAAAATAGAAATTTATTTTCGTCACATGTGATAGAAAAAAATTTTTTTTGTGTTTCAAAAGACTTAAATTTTCTATTATTGCTACCTACTTACATTAATTTTATATTTAGTTGGGGTTTACGTTTTCAGTGGTTGCACAAATATTTACGGTTTTGTAGATATAACTTGGTACCTTTATACTTAATTAAAAAGAAATGTTATTTATCATTGTACGTATCTAGTTAGGTATATCTCCTGAAAAACGTCAGGAGTCAGAAGCGGACACATGAAAAAAATTCCAGGATTGTGTCAAAAAATATTGGGTATACATAATTATCTACTTTTTCAGTTTTCTCTTCTCTTTTTCGTCCTTTTCCAATTTTTTTTCATTTCGAGGGGTGGTAGAACCTCCAGCCCCACTGACCGTGCATGTAAAAAGTTAATTATGAACGAAGAATATTGCATGATTGACCATGCGTTTATAATTGGAGATTTTTTTTTCCAATTACTTCTTATGTACTTTTAGACAAATGCTAGAACTGGGCAGAAATTCTTAATATAAAGTAAGTAATAACGGCTCCGTCATTGTTTTAAGAGAACATTGAGATGGCTGTTTCTTTTTTTTTCCTCAGTATTTTTTTTCATAGTATATTCAGTGCTGCACATGTATTAAATATCAGCCCTATAGAACAATAATTGCGTCTTAGCCCCACTGATGGAACTTTTGGCAGTTCACAAGGCTAAACCGATTGAAAAATTTTCATTACACACGATACCAGTTTTTATTAAGTTGAAAACCAACTACTTACCGAATTTTAACCCTGTCGAATGATATTTGCAAATTTTGTCAACCTCTATGACTGAATCGCTTGATCGATTCTCATCAAACTGAATAAAAATTTTAATTAGGTTTGGAACCAACTACTTACCGAATTTCAGCTCTATCCAATGATAATTACGCCTCAACACCCATTGATAGAACTTTCGTCAGTCCCCATTGCTAAACCGCTTGACCGATTTTCATCAAATTCTGCAAAAGTTTTAATCAAGTTAAGAATCAGCCACATACCGAATTTCAGCTCCATCGAATAATAATTACGCTTTAGCTCACATGGGTAGAACTTTTGTCAATTTCCATTTCTAAACCGCATAAACGATTCTCATCAAACTCCACACAAACTTTGATTATAAGTTTAGAACCAACTAAACTACAAAATTTTAGTTCTTTCAAATGATAATTTACGTCGTAATTCTCATTGGTAGAACTTTCATCAGCCCCCATTACTAAACTGCTTGACCCATTTTCATAGCCGTACTAATTGATAATTACGTCTAAACCGTTATTGGTGGAGCCTATTTTGCCCCCAACCCATCAACCGGTCTTCACCAAATACAATCACATCCGAAATTACGCCAAAACCTATCCACATACCTAATTTAAGCCCTATTGGAGAAAAATTATGCCCTCTACAGTGCTGACAAAATATAGCCTGATATACAATATGCATACATACACACCCACATACACACATATACATACGAATATCTATATAATACAGATATATGTATGTATAGATATATGAATTACTGATTTTTGCGCCAAAAGTCGCGATTTGTTATGAAGCGAAAAACTATAATACTCCCACCTCTAATTTTGTTAACTCACACACGAACTATAGCAGGTTTGAAAACTTGTTAACAACCAACAACCGGCTAGAAACCGGCCACTGCAATTTTATCCGATAAGTCTACAACCACAATTAAAACCTGAATGTAGGCCTATATATGTTCGATGAAAACCGGAAATTAAAAACACATTTGTCACTGTTTTGCAAATCGGAAGTTCTATCTCGCAGTTAAGCCTTGCTAATTTGGTTACCGATTTTATGCGAAGCGAGTATTCGAGTGTGACGACCAAAAATTATCGTTTGGTTTTCTGGCACTCTCCGACTCCATATTCTCACTGGAGAAACCGACGGTTCTACACCCCATCAACACATTCGTCTTTCTCGTGGGTACACCAACCACTTTCGCACTCATTCGTGCAGTAAATCGTCCTTAAATTATTCGGTGACATGAAATTACTGCCAACGCATAGGTTCATGGGTAACCGTCGAAGGTTACGTGTGGCCAACGGTATAGAATATTATGGAAAATCGACACTTACTTATTCGAAAAGGAAAGCACGAGGAAAACTAATTTTCACAAATACAGGTGCCTGTCTACGGTTTCACCCATACATTTTTTTTTTTTACCTATTCATTTATTTAATTTTTTTTTTTTTTTTTTTTGCCAAATTTTATTCAACTTTGGTAAAAATGACGAGTAGGTAGACTTATTCATTATTAACTCGACGACCGAAAGCACGTACCTACCTATACCTTTATAGGCTTCGCAAATGCGATACGAAAAATACAAATTTTATTCGAATAGGTACAATATTTTTTTTATTTATTTTTTCGCAGACAAATGTTACAGCAGCTTGCGCTCTGCAGAATCTTGCAACAAACGAATACCTCCTACACACGAATGGGTTTTCTGCAGACGTGCTATTCGATAGCAGCGAACGACAACACGGTCGACGACGTTAGTATGGTGAAAAAAAGTTTTTCAATTTTTTCGAATTAAATTTGGTGACGTCGGCGAGAAGTCAATACGGAGAATTTAATCAAGAAGTTAAAATGGGATATTGTATCGAAGAATTTTAAACACGTCTACGCTGTTCGTGCGTACGCTGGTTAAGATGTTCGTGAAGTGTGTAAAAAACTTTTCACAGCCCCGGCATTAAGCAAATTGTCTTGGCTAGGATCGTATATGTTGCCTGTAACTTGTAGGATGTGGTATTATTCTTCGCATCCTTCGATGTAGACATGTTGTTGTCGTAGGTAGTACCTTTGCTACCCAGTAGAAGTTACTAAACATTTTATTTTCCTCGAACAAAAATAAAATAAAATACTATCCCCCCGCCGCAACAGCCTCCCTACCAAGATGTTGGTTCGTTGCTGCAGTAAGGTGTGGGAAAACAGAATGAAAAAAAAAAAACTCTATCGCATCCGCAACTTTGTTAGAAAAAGTATAAAATTAGTTGGTACATATACATAGGCAGTTAGTAAAGGATTATAACCGACGATTGTATCAAATTGCGTAACTATTGACTTGAAAATTACACAGTTTGAAACCATCAACTCATTTGAAATAGAACAAAAATTGATTTTGTGGGAGTATCATCTGGGCGATTCGAACCAGAATTGGTTGCATGTAGCAACAAATTTTATAAATAATTTCTGCAAAATTTAACAGTTATGAGTGAAAATTAAGCATTTTATAGGCGAAATAAAAACAAAACTAATGTTAGCGGAAGTACCATCCGGCCGATTCACACCAAAATTGAAAGCATTTTATAATAAATTATAGTTAATATTTATTTCAAATCTCGTTGCTAATGATGAAAGTATAGGCATTTTATAGCTAAAATAAAAACAAAAATAGCCGTACTGGAAGTACCATCGGACCATCCGCACCACAATCAAAAGGTCTAGTCCTTGGTTTAGTTCAAATGTTCGTTTCAAATTTTGTGACTAACGAAATAAAATTGCGACCTGTACCCCAGTAACATAAAATTGGCTCGTAAAATACAGTATAGTGGTATAATATTACAAACCAAGGTTTGAAAGTGAGTGTTTACATGCGAGGACAAGTTTGCAAAATGAACGTAATGAGTGAGTAATTTTTTAGTCATGTAAACTCACTTTCAAACTTTGTTGAGGAAAGTGAGAACTGCCACATTTTGTCCTATATGAAATATATTAGTCAGTTACGGCCGGGAGTGGAATGGTCATAAATACCTTTTTCAGTTGGTGAATATGTAGGTCTCAGGTTCGATTCCCTGAACCAACCAAACCTACAAGGAAGATATTTTTTATAATAAATGATCACAAAACAACAAAATTATAGGGACAGAACCATTAATAACTACTAATATAGCTAATTGTTAGCAATTCAAAGAGAAAAAATAATCAAAATAAACAAGTATACCTATAATACCCATAATGACTACCTACTCTCAAGTAGCTTTCATAGCGTACAGTTGGTATGCAAAATTCTAAGTTAATGGAAAATCACCTTATATTGAGGTTACC
The DNA here is from genome assembly GCA_011428145.1 of Ericerus pela. NCBI lineage: Eukaryota > Metazoa > Arthropoda > Insecta > Hemiptera > Coccidae > Ericerus > Ericerus pela. The sequence continues at coordinate 1,467,871 of WOFM01000403.1, forward strand.
TCATTTGTCAATGAAAAGCACTTGGTACTTTTTGCAAGCAGAGTACGATTATAAACATTACCTTCCTGATCATGTATTACAAAATAATGCGTAATGTATAAACTTACCATCTTTAGCCAAAATTTATTTCAAATTGATTGAAAATGAACAATTCAATATAATGGTAGTTAAATTTTGTATAATACTACAGTAGTGAAGGGTAGGTAAAGTGATTACTTTTTACAAAAAAATTGGTTATTAAAAGTTCCTTTCGGAATTTAACTATAGTTTTTTGTGTATTGTATTGTACTTTTGGCAACAGGTCAGCACTTTCTGAGCCATTAATCATCCAATACAAGTCTACATGTTTGCTATTCAGAGGAGAAATCTGGCACACCGAACCAATTCACCTTGTCTGTAGTTCATTCAGTATAAAATGAATTGCTTAAAATTAAGGGTACGAGTTCAAGCGATTTTTACAGAGCGTTTCATTTGAGAAAATTATAAATTATTTTAACTGGACGCTAGAAATATACCTATCTAATTAAGAATTAATCAATAATATTATACGACATAAAGTGGGTATATGTTTATAAATGTATGGAGAATCAGAATAGTTGTAGAATTGTCGAAAATGTTCATGGAATGAATGACATCATTTGGAAGTATGTGAAAATAAGTTGGTTTTTGGAAGGAGTGATGCCACCGGACACGTCGAGATTTGAACAAATGACGTGATTGTTTCGAAGGAAGACATGTACCAAAATGCAACTGAGGTGTGTGTAACGGCATAAAAGTATGAAAATGTTTCACACCAAATTTCTTACAAAAAATCATAATCATTTTAGTTTTTTGACATCCCCCCTTCCTGAAAAATGGGCGGGGATGTTGACGTCTTTTCATTGAGCACTGACAGCATGAATATGGTTGCTATATTAACGCCTAACTTTAACTTATAATGACACAATACTCGCTACACTTTTATTTTTGTATAGGCGTCAAAATCAGGCACAAGGGGGTCTAATACCACTAAATTTTTTTAATTTTTTTAATTTTGCTTTGTTTCATTAACTGAAATGAAAAATTGTGAGGAAAATAAGAGGAATATTTGAAAAATTTTCTTCATTTTATAAGTTTACTTGGAATCTGGACAGGTCTCTTATTTTACCCCGAACACTGATTCTGAGGCAGATACCTCAGCCACCCACCCCTTTCATCGGATCTATAAAACATTAACTTCCCAATAGAACTGTTTTTAAATATTCCTCCCTTTCTTTACCTTACTGTTTTTAATTTTAGTTAGCTGTAAAAGAATAAAAAAAATTGAGGGCACTTGCTCCTTACCAAATTTTAGCCACACATACAAACATTCATGCATCGTGAGTATTGTGCCATTGCGAGTTGAAATTATTGCGCCAATATTACAACTATAGTCATGCTTTTATTGCACACTGAGCATGTACAATCTCTTGCGCTCATTTGGCAGGGAAGGGGATGGTCGAATAACAAAAATATATACAACCTTTTTTATAGGAAATTTAGTGCCAAACATTTTCGTACTTGGCTACTTTTTCGAAAAAATCAATATTTGTTGAGATAAACGTGAAAACCCGTTTTGGGAGGCATATTGACCGCCATAATATCCGCGGACGCTCGTGGCAGAGGAATGAGATTTCCAATATGTTATTTTAGACGCCCAAAACGATCGACTGGTGAAGAAATCCAATGTACCCGAATAAAAAATCTCCCTTGACCGTACTAATCGGAGGACGTCAAATTGATGATGTCCAAAGGAGTAGGCGGGGTGATGTAAATAAAATAACATTAATTTTATTGTTTCATAAAAACTTTTTATCAGAATTTACCCACAAAGTTAGGTAAGGAGATTTTGGAATTTTTTGGACTAAAATGGTTTACGCTCACAGAGAGCTAGTTTTATGCGAAAAACAGTATCGCGTGTTGCGAGAAAGGGTTGAGGGTACCATTTTTTCCCCAAATTGCTGTTTGTTAGTTTAGAATTAAATGACCACTGCCGTTATGTTTTTAGTAGAAATATCGGACAGTTAATATTTTACCGTTAATAAGCAGATAACCTTTATCGTTCGGGGGGCGGGTGGCACGCTCCTTCTACCCCTGGATCCGTTAATGTATGAATGAGGAGAAGCCGACAGAGAGGGTTATTGGATTTTTCTCTTCAGCAACGGTCTGTGGAGTTTTACGTCACCGTGCAGATAATTACCTAATTCAGAACGAAATTAACCGCGAGCGCCGCGGTCAAATAATTACCAAAGAACGACGAGAAGAAAAATGGTACCTACCTATCGACAAAGTGCATCGTCGTCACGAGGGAAGGACCAGTAGATAATAGACGTGACAACATCGTTTATAGCTGCAGCTGTTGTGCAGTTGATGAAAGACGCGAGTAAAGAGACTTTAGACTGTGAAAAAAACGAGAGGGAGTCCGTTGGTAGATTTAGGATTCACAGGTGTGTGGAGGCGAAAAAGAGCCGCGGAGTGAGAGAGACGGAGCGTACGGGAGCGAGTGAGAGACGTAGAGTTAGGAATGAGTGGTGGGATGAGAGAGAACAAGCGCGAAACAGAGAGGGATCGAGTGAAAAATGAAAAAAAAAAAAAAAAAAGAAAGAAAAAAAGGGAAAGAGACGGAGACGGAGATGTGAAAGCGTAACAACCTCAACGCAGGTACAGGTATAAGATCGAAAATCGTTGACGACCAGCTCTCGATGCACACAGTCTGCGTTATAAATACAAACACTGTCGCGCGCACACAATGTATTGATTAAATGCCGTTTAAAAATGGTGGTTCGCGGATCATTGTCGTCCTCGGTGTCGTTTGCGTCGCTGATGACGCTGTCAGTGGCGTCACTGCTGACGGTCGTAACGGTGACCGCTGCTGGCGAACTGCTTAGACGTGACACCCAGCTGGCACGCGTCCACAATGGGGGGCCGACGTCGGCGGCGACGCGTCCCCAATACGTGACCCCTTCGGCGACGCATCCGGTGGCCAAACGCGAGGCCACCGAAGTGGAGGACCTGCTGGCCGACGACCAGTACACCGCCGCCAGCCACAAGAAGAAGAAGAAGAAAAAAAAGTCGAAAAAATGGAAGAAGGGCGGCGGCAAAAAGCACAAATCCGAGCACCACGCCAAGAAGGGCCACAAGGACGAAAAGGGCTACAAGAAGAAGCATCACTTCGACAAGAAGGAGAAAGGTAAGCACGGCAAGAAGGAGGAGGAGGGACACTTCAAGAAGAAGAAAGGACACAAGAAGAAGAAATACGACGAGGCGAAAAAGTACGGCGAACACCACAAGGCGGAGAAAGGGCATAAAGGCGCCAAGTACGGCGAGAAAGGTGGCCACAAGAAGGGCCACAAGACCAAAGGCTACCACAATAAGTTCCACAAGGACGAATACCATAAGGAGCATAAATTCTACGACGACTACCACAAGAAGGGACACCATAAGAAGCACGGCGACTACCATAAGCATCACGAGAAGAAGGAAGGTAAACATAAGAAAGGTAAACACCATAAGTCGGCTTTCCATCACGGTCACAAAGGCAAGAAAGGGCACAGTCATAAAGGCCATTACGACGACGAGCACAAAGGTCATAAAAGTAAGAAAGGACATTCGAAGCATCATTCGCATAAGGAGGATTACGGTAAAAAAGGAGGCCATAAGGAGGAGAAAAAGTACGGTTTCAGCAAGAAACATTAGACTGGCAGTGTGTATGGCGTTAATGGCGTCGTTTCTATTTAGTCATTAAAAAAAAAATTATTTATTCGATGCGGGTACGAAGTTCCTTTAATTAATAATAAAATTTTCAAGTGACGTGGTACCATTTTCCTTGTCTTCGAGTTCCTAGGATAATTTGAAGCGAGTAAGTTAATAACTGCGTTATTCTTGGCCTTTCTTTTCGTATTTTCATTCTTTCACAAGAGAAGAATGTTGAATGATTTTTATCAAAGAGTGTAGTCGATTTGAAATTAACAGAAAAAAAAAACAAAACTTTAATAACATTTGTGTGATTTATTTGAGTATAATAAATTATTATAGTCAGTTCCTACTCTTTGATATAAATGCTACAGCCTTTTTTAGGATTATGGTAGAACCTGATGAATGAAACTTATTGAAAGAAGATTTATTGTTAAAGTAGAAGATGGATGAAGTATTAAAGGTTAAAAAATTGAAAATTCATCGCCCAGTTATTGTGGGAAAAATTCTGTTCCAAAAAAGGAATCCACACAAGATTTTATCAAAAGATAGGATAGTTTTTTCAGTTAAGATTTTCGGCATTAATAACATTTCATCAATTTAATGACGGCCTTATGCTATCTTTGTTCTATAAATTGTCCATACTGTGGATTTTCTGCGGTAATATGTATAGACAAACAAAAATATAAAATAAATTTTTTTAAATACAATTAACTCAACTTCTATAACAGATTTCATTAATTCGAATTGAGAATTTTTTCCCTACAGTTGGAAAATTTAATTTTCATCGTAGATGGGTACTTGTAATTTTATAAGCTTGAATGAAAACCTATAAATGTGTATCGTTGCCTGCTATAATTTCAGATTCATGGAACCAAAATCGGATAAAAAAAATTGTACCTAATGTAATAAATTACGTATTTAAAATGCAGTTGCATAACTAAAAGTGTTTTGAAGGCTAGGCTGCAGTCCCTATTTAGGGGAAAAGGTAAAAATATAATATTATTATCTTAATTTCTTGCAAGGAATGACGAAACAGCTTTAAATAGTTTTTTCTTTTCATAAGGGCGTCATAAAAATATTCCGCTTAAAGTGATATAAATACCGATTTTCTTTTGTTGGTAACGAGATTACGTTCAAAATTTTAATACACTAAATAGAGACTATAGCCTCTTTTAGTTATGCAACTGCATTTTAAATACGTAATTTATTTTATTAGGTACGATTGTTTTTATCCGATTGTGGTTCCATGAATCTGAAATTATTTCAGGTTTTCATTCAAGTTTATAAAATTACAAGTACCCACCTACGATGAAAATAAAACTTTCCAACGATAGGAAAAAAATTCTCAATTCGAATTAATGAAATCTGTTACAGAAGTTGAGTGAATTGTATTTAAAAAAATTTATTTTGAATTTTTGTTTGTATATGTAATAGGAAAACAGTTTTTTTGTACTTCCTTTACATTGGAACTAAGGTATTAATTTTATTCCTACGTGTCTCATTTACAAGTACCGCTATTGTAGGTTAGAATCTTATAATATTTGGGACAAAAAATGACTGTAAGTTTCAAAAAATGGGAAAAAATGGTGAAGGCCTCCTCACAGACTGGGGGCTCATATGTGAGAAACTGATTTTTGGGTTTTTCAGTGACGTAGCTGTAATTTTTGTTTTATTTACGGAAAGAGGAGAGGAGAATTTAATTTAAAAAGAAATAAAAATGAGTGGGTGAGTGGAAATAAGGGTAAAAAAAGTGAAGGCACCCACAGACGATGATTTTTAGACAACGGAGAGAGAGAGAGGAAAATTTTTGAGGAAAGGTTGGTGGTGGGCTCGACAATAACAAATCATAAAAATGCTCCACCGTCATACCTTATATTTCCTTTAGGAGGCTATAAAGTATGATTGTTTTTAGTTTTTTAAATATTTATCGCTATAGCTAAATGATCCACAATAAAAGTACGTCAGTTCAAAGTTAATCAAAATAAAATTTGAAACAAACAGTTTTTATTATTATTATTATCACAGGAACTAGGATACAGGATGGTGATGAATAGGAGGTATTTTATTTTTTCAAAATCCTAATAATATCGATTACTTTCTTATTAAAAAAAGGTGAATATGAAAATAGCCCATAAAGATGAAAGAAATATGCATAATAATATTTCTCATCTCTCATTCTGTAGCTCTGTACCTCTGTTCATCACATTTAGATAAGGGAAGGATCTTGGAGGTCTGGACACCTCTTAGCTTCGAAAAATAGTTCCACTTAATAAAATTGTGATTTTTGGAAGTGGCGGAATTTTAGGCTGGTCAGAAAAGACAGTAACTCGTGAAGACGTTGACCACTCACTTATATGATTGAGCTATCTTTGCCGTTGATGTTTGGGCATACATGGTGTCACCAGTTATGGTAATGAACCATCAGAAAATTAATGAAAAAAATTATATAGGAACCTAGTTACTCATCCGAAGTATCTTATTTCTGCTATTAAACCTTATCAAACTACCAATAATCCATTTCAACCCCATTTTTAACCTTGTTTTACTGTGCTTAATGACACTGATGTTGACCTACCTTCAGTAAGCTAAATCCATTACAAAAAAAAATAGATCAATTTAGAACAACAGGATGCCGTTTACGAACCACTTATAAAGACCATAAGGACATCATGACTATAAAGAGGTGTTTACGAGTGGTCTATATAAATGAAACCAAGATGCATACACAGAAGTTGACCATTTATTGATAAGAAGCGATTTTTTTATTATAATTATAAAAACCCACAGTAAAAATCACAAATAAAATTATTCCCAACACTTTATAGCACTTATATGGAAATTTTCGAACATGGTCATATAGATCGATAAAGTAGTGATAAGCAAGAAGTATATATCTCTTATAACTGCTTTATAGACATAGCTATAAAGCGTACAGCTACAGTTCGCAAAAGGCCTTCTGATTGCTTTCGAAAGAAGTACGGTCCATAGTAAGAAAACGGGCTCGAAGAAAGGAAACTTGAATGAAATCTTATAGCAAAAATTGGTATTCTCTGTTGAAATATTAAACAAGATTGTAGTTTATCACTCATACCTTATAAACTGGGTTACATTCCTCAAATGCGATAATTATCGCCATTTCATCAAAATATTGCGATAATTTGTCCTCAAATGAGTCATCAGCGATTGTAATAATAGTAAGAAGGATTAGAAAATTTTGTTTTTATCAAGTATACCTACACCCTTTCTTTCTTCGTCTTTCTCCATCACCACAATGTTGTCGTTTAGCTGGGTGGAAATTGCAGAAAATGAATTATGAAAAATTTAGTCTTAATTGCGTAAAAAATTGAAATATTCGGCGTATTAATTAATCGAACGTTTCCAGTAGCGAAAGGCGAACTAAATTTATTTTTTCGCTTTATTGCTTCGCGAAATTATTACGTAACATAGAGGTTTTATTGTGGAGAAACAGAAAAATGTTGACATATCGATGTCACGCCAACGATTTTCGTCGAATTTCCTGAAAAACAAAAAAAAAATGTACCTATTATTGGTCGAGTTTAAATTTTTATTTGTTTATTTGTTTTTTTATTCTTAAATATTTTTTATTTTTAAACATTTTTGCAACATATTTTTGTATCAAACATCGTTTGTAAGTAACTTTTTTTTTTACGAAGGAATAAAATATATAACGCTTTAAATTTTCTTATAGTTTATTTTTATTTGAAAAATTATTTTTCTTGCGATTGTCGATTCATTACATTCTCGAATGTGAATTGATGTGAGATCAGTTAACGAGGGTATTACATGATTTGAGAGCGGATTACAAAGTGTGAGTCACGATTACGTGAACGCTAATTTTGTATAATGCATAAGAATGGTGTGAAAAAATTCGTAAATTTTTTATATAATACACCTATTCCATCGAGTTAAAGATGGCAAATATCGAAAAGTTTCAATATCGATATTTTCGATATCGATATTTAAAAACTATCGATACGATCGATAGTTTCAATAGTGTCTCACCTTAGTTAATTTTGCTTAAACATACCATGGGCGTAGCTAGGAATTTTTTTTTCTCTGGAGTAAAGGAATTTTGTAATCACACCTTACCCGCTAACTTTTGAAAATTCAAAGTTACGATGAATGTATAGATTTCATGTAGTCATCATAGGTTTAAAAAAACTCTAATGCAGTTGCAGCTCCCTTCGAAAAAGTAGGTTTTCAGAAAGTAAAAAATTGATGTTGCTAAAAAGTTAGTAATATATCATAATTGATGATTGAATTAAATTTTGTAACTGTTGTCCTAAAATTACACAGTTTACGATAGTTATCTCTTTAAAAATGGAAATAAAAATGGACTTCTTGAAAGTACCGTCCGACCGACCCGCACCAAAATTGAAAAAAGCTATAATATAAATATTTGTTCCAAATTTCGTAGCTATTGATCTAAAATTGAGCATTTTATAGCCAAAATAAAAACATAAATCCGTACGATTCACGCCAAAATCCAAAAAAATGGCGTACATTTTTATACATATATGTATTATAAATATAACGTCGTGTTATGAATTTTAGTTTATGGTGCCAAAATTTTCCTCGGATTATGGAAGAAAAAATGTAGCACTCGCATTATGACAATTTATCGTGAAAATTTAAGCCCGATTCCTTTCATACTTTCAGGCTCGTAGTAAGAGTAAAATCCTAAGGGGGCAAACTGCAGACCAGTGAAGGCGAAATTTTTTATAAATTAGAAATTTTGCAAAAATGTTTTTTTTTTCGATTGAAAATTTTAATTAAAAATTAAAAAAATATCGTTAATTGGCTTCTCTCCTTTTTTAAAAATTCGTGAAAAAATTGAAAATTTTTCCAGAGGGCAACGTCCCCGGCCCCTCACCTGGCTACGGGTAGTTTCATTAAAATCCAGAAATAACTAATTTTCCAGGAACTTTTTATGTACCAGTTTTCTCTGAAATTAGGTACTGTAACAATAGACACCAAACTGCTATCAGACCTGGTCCTATACAACCACTAAGTACTTTTTGTGAAAATTTCAGCTCTATCTTTCTCATAGTTTGTTCAGAACCATGAAACAAAGTTCTTTTCCAGTTTTCCAGGAAACTACCGAACTTCTACGATTAGACTTACACATAAGTGAGGAAATAATATCGTGGAAATTTCAATTAAATCTCTTTTTTAATTTCCTCAAAATCTTGGAAAAATCACCTTTCCAGCAGTTTTTTCTTTTTCAGTTTTCTTGGAAACTACCAAACAGATAAGCATCAAACTTTTATCAAACTTGCACTAAATTAAGAAAAATCTATCATGAAAATTTCAACTCAATCCCTTTTGTAGTATCTTCAAAATTCTAAAGAAGCACTTTTCAAAAACATTTTTATTTTCCAGTTTTCTTAGAAACTACTGAATTAATACGCAACTAACTTCTTTCAGACTTGGTCCTATATAAAGACTACGTGCCATAAAAAGTTCAGCTCTATACCTTCTGTAGTATTCTCATGAACAAACATACATATAATTATAATATAACACTATAATAAACGTACAAGCAGTTAATTATTTCACAAAATTATTTCTACGATATTATTTCACCAATTATTTCCCACATATTATTTAGCCGAGTATTCCCTTATATTCAATGTGCATGCCTCACTACCCACACAGCCACATGCAGACACACAAAAAACATGGTTGTTTTCTCCGTCTTCTCCAAAATAACAAATTCTACAGCTTTACCATAAAAAATCCAGGCTTGGTATAAGCCAAAGTGCCGCTGAGTGGCGCTTAAGGGCTTATGTTATAGTACACATATAGTATAAGGGAGGATGGTACTTAGTGAGATATTTTTTCTTGTTTGGCTGTAACTTCCCAAATTTTACTTGTGTCAATTAGAAAGCGTTCATCTTTCTACATTGATTAAGCTGCTTGATACCCTAACTGCGTTGGTTAACAATTAGAGAGACATTATTGTAAATAAGTTAAGTTAAAAACGAGTTTTAAAAAAATACGCTTTTATAATTTGAAGAAGAAAAATAAGGGCGAAAGAGAAAATAAAATTTCTCATTTATTTTTTCCAAGACAGAATCAAACAAAAATTGAAAAAACAATTGATAAAAACGGATATAAGTGAAGGTATGTGTGCGTGTGTCGCAAACAGTGGAAGCAGCGCTGAAGTTGGTCATCCGATATACTTCAACAAATTGAAAAAACCTAAACATAAATGATACAAATTAGGTGAAAAATATTCTGTAAATGAGAAAAATAATTATGTGTACATCGTTGGACTTTATTTTCAACAAACCATAATTAAAATTTAAGAATCTAAATGTTTTCCTGCAAGTTGATTGATATAGAACTAAAATTAATTTTAAAACAATTGAATAAAATTTAGAACTATACACCAAATTATTAAAATAAGTATTTGTTACTTTAATAACTCCAGAAAACCTTGAAAATATCGAAAAATCAGAATTATACTGTGTACTAATAAGGTTTTATAATGTATGAACACAATAAATTATTAATAACAAAGGAAGAATTCACGTTTTTAAAAAAATTTTTAGGTTTGGGGTATTTATACGTAATGACGTATTTAACCATTATCAAAGGTGTTCTTGACAAAAACAAATAAAAAAAAATATTGCTCCTTCCATTTAAAAAGTTCCATTGCGTATATTTAAAAAAAAAAATAGGTCAAAATAAGAAAAAGGTTTCATTAGTTTTCTTTTGTCTTGAACCGGAAAATTTTCATCACCCGCACACCTAACCCCTCAGTTAGGTCAATTTTAATAACCGGCTGCAAGCAAAATAATAGGTAAAAATTGTCCCTACCCAACGTATAATTAAATAGTTTAGGCTGAAATGTTTTCTATCGCTGGAGCTGTTAGACGTATGTCTATAGGTATTCAATCTTTTTCACGTTAGAACTATTGAATTTTGGGCATAAATTTTTCAGATACGGACCAAATTGTAAAAATGACCCAAAAATAGTTGTTTACTTAGGGGCTGTGTGAAGCGATAATATTCTGGGGGTTTTAACTGATTAAATACGGTATAGAAAAGAAAATAACAATTTTACTCTTACAAAAAAAGTGAAAAAAAAAAATCATTTGAGACTCTAAAAACTCCCTTTTCCCCCAAAAAAGTTGATTTAAACATTATTTTGAATTGTATAATGGCTTACTAACAGCCCGATCTATTGACGGTACCACAACCCCCTCCCCAGTCGCCAGGCTTTTGTGTTCACCTTCCTACTAAAACTGCGAACAGAAGCTATTACATTTTGCACGACAAATAGACTGGCACTATCCAGAAGAGGAGTATGGTCTGCATAGGAGCTCTTATTAATGATTTCTCAAAAACAAAAAAAAAAAAAACACCGAAAAAAAAGTAGAAGTAAAAATATAATCTCATCGATAGGTACCTCCTATATAATCATTAAAAGACAATACGGTCACTGACTTTTACCAGAAGGAAGAAAAATAAACAAAGACCAGTCATTTAATCACCTTAATGATGTTTATTTTTCCGGTAATGAGTATCCGGATGACTGGAAACGATTTTTTGAATTTGTTTTTTTCTCTCTCCTCCGAATGTAGCTTGTTTTTTGTTTTTTTGTTTTTTTGTTTTTTTGTTTTCTGTCTCCCTTTTTCGAACAAACTATCGAAAAAACCGAACTACGGCGAACGTAGCAGGGATGTCCATTATCCAGTTCCAGCCTACGGTAAAAAATGTTTAATTATTTTAAGTGAATCCAGAGTTTCAAGTAAAGTTTGTTTTTTATAATATTTCATCGATATACGAATACCTTTGACTTATCCTTCTTCGATATACTTTTGATTGTTGTGGTCGGCATTCTCAACGATTTCCAACGCGCTTCCTTCAGAAGCTGAAAGTTTTCAAGACTTTTGCTTCAATAATTGAGCAGCAGACGACTGTAAAAAGTTGATTAGGCAACCGTATACAGTACACGATGATATTTTATTCGAGAATATGTTTCTCAAACGAACAAAAAATGAATGGGAAGAGAAACGGTGCAACGAAAACCCAAATGCGAATATAAACGTATCGACTGAAATTAGAATAACCAGACGAAAAGGGGTCGTGTCTGGGAAAAGTTTAAATTATTTACGAAAAAACATTTGAAATAATTTCTCCCTTGGGTATGGAAAAAAAAAAGAAGAAAAAAAAGAAGAAAATAAGGCAGAATATTGAACGTTCTCGCGGTTTAAAATATTCAATGAGGTAAAAGAAAAAAAATGAATGTTCGAGCCCAGTTGAAGGTCGAACGCTGAGTTGAGAATTAGAAGGTAAAAATTTGAAGGTGACTTCGAACATTTTCGTTTTGTAAGAGCCAATTTTTCATTTAATTTAGGCATTTGTTGCGCGGGAAGCGATAAATTCAGAAGCGAAGAAGAGGTGGAGAGGTCCAGTCTTGTGTAAAGGTTACGATGACGAGAGAATATTCTAATGAAACTATTTAACTCGAATTGATTGCGTGTCAGTGGCGTAGGGTTACCTAGGGGTGCTGAGGAGGACGTGATTCCCCAAGAAAATTGGCACGTTTAATTAAAACTAAGTAACTACCTATATCGGATAATAAACACTGATTGCATTGGCCAAAAAAAAAAAAAAAAGGTTTTTTTCGCTCTGTCCTAGCCCCAAACCCCTTTTCCCACTTCGAAAAATTCAACTGCGCAGCTGTCGCCTGAGTCAGGTTTCTGTGAGTAAATAACACCGAGTATACCTACGTTATGACGGAGAATTCGATGGATAAAAATCTTATCTCATTCTCAGAAGTTTATACAATATCAGTAGTTTGTTAAAATAAGCAGTAGTCGCTTCACTCATTTCATTTTGAGTGTACCAGTGTTCTATTTTTAATGTAAGTTTTGAGGTTCTTACAAAGTTACAAATCCACTAAAGTTACACTTTTGGGCTGACAAATGATTTACCAAACGTACTTTTTTCTTTGGCTCTCATCAGAGAGATCAGCCAAGCTAACAATTTTTACTGGAGCAATTTCTTCAGCCTCGATTAGAAAAATGGAAGCGGCTGCGATGAGAACGTGTATCAGAAGTAATTTTTTTTGTCATCAAATGCAGGCAGGTCATGGAGTTGCAACAACAAGGCCCACAACCAACACCCATGCAGTTCCAGTCAATGATCTTGGTGTGGAAGATGATCCTTCGCTAAGTCTCGATTAGGACAGTAATTGGTGTGACTATCATTCTCCAGTTTTGTGCCTCCAGGGCTCCAACAAATGGTCGCTACTGATTGTACTGAATCGGTTCTATATCCATGGCGAACATCTGTACTGGCTACTCTGCGATGCAGATGTTCTAGTCTTGGATCGATTGGTCTTCATTCAGTTCTTCGAGAAAGGGGAAGGGTGGGAATATTAGGTACCTATATCCGAGAATAAATTTTCAGAATCTGTAATATCATCGTCATAGATACCAAGAGGGGACAAACAAAAACTAATCTGTACAATCAAAGCAAATATCATTTATTATTAATTTAACCATTTCATCACTTTTCATACTTCCACTAATAAAAATCAAAAACTTTTTGAGAGAAGGTATGGAACTACTTGCTCCTCCTACAAAACCAATTTAAAAATAGAAAATTCTCTAAAAACTAAATAGAAGATTGAACTAGCATGTAAATCATTAACTGTTACATACTTTCAAATTTTCACATTTTCCTATCAGAGCTTCAGGAATTTTCTGCGTCAGAATTATTTAAACATAAAAATTTATAATTGAGAAAAAGAGGAAAATAGTATTATTCCTTTGTTTAAAATTAAAGCTCTATATATCTTGATGATTTCTTCATGATATGAAATCCAAAACACAATGGATGAAACAAATTGTAATAGGACAAAGATACTTTATCAAATTTTTAAAAACTCTAATAGGAATTGATTCAGTTGAAAAACAGGAATTTAGACAAACATCTACTGCTTACATTTGAGAATAATTTTGTTTCTACTAAAATACCTATTCCGCAGTAGAAATATTTTTGGAACAATTTTTGGCCATTATCTGTAAAAACTTCATAATCTGCTGGGTACTGGTAATAGAATTTCAAGTGAAACGGGAGAGAACCATCCGCAATCAATATTTTTGGGATTTAGAAAATTTGATACTAAAAATTTGTGTATTTCTCATGAATTATAAAGAAGAGTTTTTCTTGAAATCCAATTCAGGAATCTGTTATCCATTTCATATTTTTAAATTGCACTCTTTATCTTGTGAAAATTCACTTCTTTTTTTTATCTGGTAATGGGAATTTTAATATTTTAAATACTTCGGCATCTTAAAGCAATATGTAGTTTTAAAATCGTCACCACAAGGTGACTAATTTAGTGCACTGCACATTAAACACATTGCATGTTTGTTTGTAGGTACTTACTTGTAAATTCATGCCAGTATGTTACAACATCCGGACCATGATGGATCGATAGTTCACATCTTGGGTGATGTTACAATCCAGCTTATTAGTGCACATGCCATATTTTATCCATTGTCATAGCAATGATAAAACCCGTCACAATTAGTCATCACATACGTATTCTTTGCATATGAGTGTTTGTGTGTGTGAGAGCCAGTATATAAGCTCAAGAATCTGGATACAAAATTGCCGGTGTTTGTCAAGATCTTGGATCCCCCATACTATGTGTATGATTTATGGTTAACATGCAATAACTGCAGAACACCTTCTGTTATTGAAATATGTTCCACTATGGAAGGTATTCCACAGTTACCAACATTCAATTCTCTTTTTCTTTGAAAGTATATCAAGAATATCATTTTAGAATTTATGAAATAACTTTTTGTGTCCAGTAACCTAATATATAATATATAGGATTTCAATTTGAATCAATTTCTATGAGAGTTTTTGAAAATTTGACAGTCTCCTTGTCCTGTTACAGTTTTTTTCATCTCAGAATGTTTTCGATTTTATATTGTCAAAAAAATTATCAAGCAATCCACAGTTTTGATTTCGAAAAAAACTATTTTCCTCTTTTTTTTATTAAAACTATAAATTTTTTTGTTTAAATAATTTGAGGAAGAAAATTACGACACGTTTCGTTTTGTATTATCGAGATAAATTTTAAGAGATTTTTGAACAGCTTCAAAATAGAGAAGTGTAAAAATTTGAAAATATTTAATAATTTGCGAATTATATGTAGTTCAATTTCCTATTTAGTTTTCTTACAGAATTTTCTATTTTGAAATTTATGTTGTATGAGTAGTAAGTAGTTCCACATCTTCACTTAACAAGTTTTTGACTTTTACTAGTGGAGGTATGAAAAGATGAAAAGGTTAACGTTGATTCGATAATATTGACAATATTTTCAGGCGATCACGTTATTTTATGTTGAACTAGATGTGACAAGATGAAGACAAAGATAGTTCCAATTGAAGTGAAATTTAAGCTCAACGCTAAAGAATGAGATCAACGGTGAAGTTAGTTTCAAACGTGAGGAATGAGTATCTACAAAAGAAATTCCGCCTTTTCTCGAACTGTGTTGGGAAATTTGTAAAACGTACTCAAACAAATACGAACTGGTGCCGCAACGATAAAAGTGAAGATGAATCGATGTGGCTTAAAGGAGAATGAAACATATTGCAGATACGTGTGAATGGCAGCAGGACTATCTACATCTTATATACAATCTTGTAGTAGGTACCAAACTATACTTTTTATAAGTGCATGAACGCTTAAAACGTTCGGTAGGTTATATACTTAAGGAGGTTTCGTATTCAGTGCCTGTGTACTTTCCACTTAAATATACCAAATGTAATCAAATACTGTCCAACTATTCAATAAGAATCGATCCAAACCACAGTCTGCTTATACGAACAGACCATAGTTCGGAGGACAATTTTTCTGTTATGCTGTTCAATAAATAATTAAGCGATCTTTCTAACAGTCCTCCTCCAAATCTTCAATTTAACTGCTGTACACTGAACGTTCAGAACAATGAGAGAAAGAAACAATAACTTTGAATTTTAAAATATTACGAGCCTATATGTATGGAATCAGAGTAAGTTTACGTTAAAAACCGGTTTTCAAAAGATAAGCTTTTATTTATTTGTTTTTAGCTTTAGCTTCATGCATTTATTTCTTTGCCGAAGGTTGGCGACAGTATTGAAAAGCTTATAAAAAGAATTGTAGATGAGCAGCCTACGTCAAATAAGAGAAAAAGTATAAAATACGCTGCGACCACATTATAAAGAGAAAATCACCCCTTCAAACAATAAGGTAGACCAGGCTACGTCTGTCCCATTTTCGTGTATTCTAACGACGGTGCATCGACGAAAAGCATTTTTTTATGGCTCGCTGACGAATGTGATGTACGTTTGTAAAATTTATTATTTCGTTATCGCACTGTTTTTGGTCGAAAGTATATTTTAGAAATACGGCTTGTATCACCCTAAACCAACACCAG
This sequence comes from Ericerus pela, assembly GCA_011428145.1. Taxonomy (NCBI): domain Eukaryota; kingdom Metazoa; phylum Arthropoda; class Insecta; order Hemiptera; family Coccidae; genus Ericerus; species Ericerus pela. The sequence goes on from WOFM01000403.1 coordinate 1,484,060, forward strand.
ATACTCTGACTTCACCTGTTAAGCACAATAAAATGCTAATTTATTTTTGCCAGCAAAATTCAAAATTGTCCCTAGTGACCCCGCTGTACGTTACCGGCATGAAAAACTATTTTCACACACCCGCACATACACACAAACGCACACACATACGCTGCAAAAACAGAATAAAATTATCAAAATATACGTCATCCTCATTATTCCTTTTTTCTCGTGTTTTTCATATTTTTCTCTCATTTCGTTTTTCTCTCGAGAATATTATTCCTCTCGAATACACGTATAGTTTTTCACCTAAAATTTACTTCGAACGTAAAAATTCGCCATTGCATCTTCCTAACCTCATTTTCCCCTTCTACGTTCACTTTTTTCGATCGAAAGTACGCTTTTAACCGGCTACCCACCTAATTATTCAATTTTCGAGCATCCCGTACCAAATAAAAGCCTCATCTCCGGGTACTTTTGAAAAGAAAACTCTTTTCAAAAGTTGCATCTTTCCAGTTCATCGATCATGAGGAGGAAAAAAGAAAAACAGAAAAAGAAAAAAAGAAAAAAAGAGAAAAAAAGAGAAAAAAGGAAAAAAGAGAAAAAAGGAAAAAGAGGAGAAAAAATGCAACTATTGACTTAAAGACTAAAAAGGTATCCAACAATTTATAGGTTGGCGAACTTTCGATAAACTAATGTATCTACGAGTAACGTTTTTGATACGAAATTTATTTTATGAAAAGGAATTTTCGTGGTCATACATTTTCCAACTTGAAAGACATAAACAGGAGAAAAGACGAGGGAAAAGAAACTGAAAATAGGAAACAAGTTGGTAATTGAGAAGTTACTCCGTTTGCTAGACCTTCTACAAGTGCCAAATGCAATAATTGTTTAAATTAGGTTAAGTTACCTATTCGTTTCAGTTAGTTTTCCACACTCGCACACCTCCCCTCGTCATTACTTTGTTAGGGGAAAGTAACCCTCTAATAATCGATGACGCGTTAAAAATTAATAACTAATTTTTGTCAACGAAAAATAAACGACGAATTAATTAGTACGTCGACTTCATAATAACTTTTGTACCATTTGTATAATATGCTGGTTTCTTTTAAGTCGATTATTATCTTCGACAGAATATAGTAGCAATATATTTTTGAGATGGGTACTTATTTTACGGGGAAAGTTTGCAGTTTCGTGTACTTTAAAAGTTATAACGAATTAATAACTGAACTTTTAGAAGCTATAGCTCAGAAAAACTATAAAAGACTCGTTCGTTGGAGGGGGAAATACAACATAATCGATGGGGTTGAAACAAAGTGGCTCACTGCTCTTTGGTAAGTATGTGACTAAATCATAAAATAGATTAAACTTTTTTCGCTTTTGGGTCATAATTTATGGAGTCGTTGTTCATTGGCTTTGAGTTTAGTTTAATCTGACATGGAAGTGGAATGGTAGTATGCGGAAAGTGGTGATGCTGAGAAATCAACTTCGTAGTGTCATCAGTTTGTGTTCTGACAATGTCACTTAGTAGCACAGATGTTATCTAGAAATATTAATGAACCGGAATCAGATTTAGAGCATAAGAAACATGGACGTACCCGAGCCGAATAGTAATTTGATACTCCTAAATCTTGAGAAAAAGTTTTTATATTTTCTTCACTAATACACGAGGGCGATGGTACCAGCGTTATTTTTACAACAAATCAACGGAGTAAAAATATAAAGCTGGTTAAAAGAAAATAATCGAACACTAAATAATACAAATAATTTACGTAGCAACATGAGGTACAAACATTTTATAGCTGATTCAAATATTTTTTATAACACGTGACCAGAAAGGCAATGTTTACAATCGTACTTGTTTTTGCGAGCAAAAAGTAGTGCTTATCATTGATGAATGATGTAACCTAACATAGAATTTTTATTTTTATAAAAAATCCATTGGCCTAACTGGAATTCCTGAAACCTTTACTATATCAAGCTGTCACTATACCAATTAAGCTACGAAAGCTAGTTAAGAGAAGACAGTCACTATAAGTGTCTATATTTGTTTATTTTGATTATTTTTTATCGTTGAAATTGGTAACTATTACAATAAGTAGTTATTAATTGTTCTGTTCTTATAATTTCGTTACTTTCTGATCATTAATTATAAAAACTGTTTGCCTCAACGAGGTTTGAAAGTGAGTTTACATGACTCAGGAATTTCTCATTCACTACGCTCGTTTCACAAAATTTGCCCTCGCATGTAAACCCTCACTTTCAAACCTTGGTGTATAGTGTACTATTCTCAAATTTTCCATTTGGTTTTGGTACCGATCCTGCAGAAAGTGCGAGGCCTGGAATGGATTTGTTTATCATTAAGTGGATGTGGCTATAAAAAAAACAAAAAACACTGATCTAGGATGGAGCAAGCAACGTTGACTTCCACTTTCACCAGGGAGAATTAAACTTGAAATTCATCCAGAAAACGATGCTCTATTAGACTACGTTCGTTTAATTCTCAGGCACTGATGTAATCATGCAAATGCTGGACAGTTAGACATTTAAATGCAAGAAAAACCTAAGAGAAATTGAAAATTTTTCATTTTCTTTGTGCATTAATCAATTTAATCCCTTTGATAAAATACCGTAAGTACCTGTTGCATTATTTTGGATGCGTAAGAACATATAATCATTTCCTTCCATTTTGGTATATACGTATACCTAATGGAAAATAATGCTTATATATCTTTGCTCGTTTCTTATTGTGCAAAACTATAACCGCGCAGAAATATGGGAGTTAAATAAATTATTTCAAAACAACATCACGCAAAAGTTGTCAATAGTTAATTCATTGGAAAGAAAAAAGAAGAAAACATGTAAAAATAAACCACGAATAAAAAAAAAGAAGAAAAAAGACATTAATACATTAACTAGTGCATCAAGTTAAACAGATTTTAATAACTTGGTTTTGCGGTATGGTATCTTTGCTCATTTAGAGGAAACCTTAATTACCCGTTTACATTCCAATTCTTAATTCGGTTTCACGAGAATATAAAATGAGGTCAAATTTAGTAAACTAAAATGGAGAAAGATAGTTTCATGGGTTGGGAACCAAGTACCTACGTGCGGATTAACTTGGTAAATTTCGAGTAAGAAACTTTTGATTGAGTTGAGAGGAGTTAGAGGCATTTACTTTGGAAAACGAGGATTAAGTAAACACGTTGTGGCATTGGGTTTGTGATTAATTATACAGCTTTTAATTTACAGCGGTGTTGAGAAAAGGTGAATGTAAATATGGATTACGAATTGTTCGGCTGAAATTTTCTTTGATGAGAAAAATTTCTCTCACAAATGTAAATAGAGCTAAGTAAAAGAACTGAAAATGACTACAGTAAATATGGGAAGCTCACGTTCGAGTAAACAGCAAAAAGTATTTGATTGCACTTTTAGTGTAGAAGAAAATCATGAATTAGTTTATTTCACTGTTTGAAAATTCATGAAATAATATTTTGTTTGAGATGAGATTCATGTGGTTTTAAAGTTTATTTTGCGGTAGGCTACCTAACTTAAGATCCTATTATTACATCTTTAGAATGGGTGAATTATAGTAGGTAAACATCTCGTACGCAAGATTGTGATTAACTAAAGACTATAATTTTCTTGGTTTAAACCAAGATTGAGACTACGAGTTTTGATGCAAGTCCAAGACTTAGACTAGAATTTTGCAACGTGGGGGATATTGTTAACTTGGAGGAGGTTTTCATGTGTAGGGTGGGGAAAGCTCAAAATGAAAAAAATGGTGATAAGTAGGTCGAAGGAAACTCGTGGAGGCTATGATAATACCAAGTCCAGCTAAATTAGTATTTAAAAATGGAATAATTTGTAGATAGCTAAAATTTGGTGTATACTTGAGCTTCATTATCCTTAAAAACTCCTTAAAAGTTCAAATGCGAGATACCTACGTGATTGTCCTACGGGAGGGGTGTGAAAATGGTGACCCAAAACAGTTTTTCACATTTCGCCCACTCAATGTTCGTGAAGTATAGCGAGAAATTGTTCAAACAGAAGTGAAAGAAGATAAAAGACCAAATGCAAAAACGATACTAAAGTATCAACAGTGACTTAAAAATTATCTCAACAAATTTAGGGGAAACCCAGGCAAAAACAATCATTCAAATAACTTTCTTCTGGTGAATAACGGAGAGTTTGCAACACTGCATAATGAAAAAATTTTGTTTAAAAGTAACTGCAGAAATTTCATGAAAGTCAATTTGCAAAGTGAAATCATTCAAAGTAAAATTATTGAACCAAGGTATCGAAGTAAGTAATTAAGTATGTTGATAATTTTTGTATTTTTGGAATATATCGAGTTTTTGGTTAATTTCTCATAGGATTTTACTTGTGGAATACCTTGTCGTGAGAGATATTCTCACTAGAAGGAAATTCTACAGAATTTAAGCGTGTTCAGCCACTTTTTACATAAGTACGGGTAAGCCAGAACCAGACCGAACACTGGCGATTTTAGAGCCAGTTCGGGCGGTTTATATACGGCTTATTTACACGCACACAAACACACATACGTAGGATAATACGTACGTTGGTGAGAATGGCCAGGTCAAATCATCCCCTATCGAGATAAGAGATGGTTGACCGGTTTGTGTACGAATCATGACATCATCTTATTGTGTCACGATTCAGTACTCGTACATTACCTGCAAGTACATACAGGTAATTACGATCGAACGAGTTTTGTGTTGTTTAACGTCCTGTAGACAAATAATTTTCCTGCCCTTTGGGGCGGTGACTGTCGTTGAGGGGTCCGAGCCCCTTTTCCTCATACCAGTGAGTCCCCACATTACTATATTGTGAAAAATGAAGATATATACTATTCGGTCAAAAGAATCGCATTTACTTACCAAGAAATCAAATAAAGTTTTGTTATTTTCTTATAGGTGGTTTGCAATTGTAAGAGGAAGGTGGATATAATAGTGTCTTTTACTGAAAACCAGTCATGAAAAAAAAATAGAATTCAAATATCAGCAATCTCATTCAATATTCCATTTTCAACATCAATATTTTAGCTCTGAAACTGATTCAAACTTAAGTGACTTCTCTTGCTAAGGTCTCCCCTATTATCTATGTATGTTTATACATAAATATAAAGGTTAGTTTGGGCAGATGTAGAATCAGCAGATTCTAGAAAATTATACCACAAAATTTACAGAAACACATTTGGTTAGGTTATAGAACTTACAAAATGTTGTTGGCGCAAGTTTTTAAAAATTAAAGAATTCTAGAATCTGCAGATAAACTTAAAGTTGGTCGGAGGTTACATTAAGTTACAGGAAGTCCCACTGCGACATACAAAAAGAGATTAGTAAGACATTTTAAAAGGCTATGTTTTTTGAGGTGCTGAATTCGAAGTTAGAGACAATTTTTTCATTCAACCCATTCAACAACTTCCCCCAGTGACACAAAAAGTCATGGGGAGATTCAGACATTCCACTTTTTATTATGTAATGCATCGTTGAATATGTTTTTTGAAACGTAGAATTCAAATTTGGTGTAAATGTTTTCATTTGACACATTCTACTTTTTTGTTTTATGTTCAATTATTCATTTTCATCATCAACTTCCTTCGCTTGTTTAATATTTGATAAGAAACAACATGAAATTGTGTAAGTATTTAGTGCAGAAAAACTGTTTGGGCAGTATTTTACAGAAGAAGCAGCAGAGTGATGCAGAAATACACAAACAAAGAATTTTGAATTCTGTAGGTACTGACTGCACCTATGCCCAAACAAACCTATTATTGATAATGGAAAAAAAGTAAGAATTACGTAAGTAACGTTCTTATATTCAGCCCAAAACAGATTTGTAGTTTTTGCATAAATTAATTCATTTATACTAATAAAGTTACACCCTTATTCTAGAACGTCCCTTAACGTTAAGTTAGACTTAAACTCTTGGTAGCCACAAAATGAAACGTAAAGGTAGATGAATTCATTTCACATACTTAGTTGTACTAATATAAAGACCAAATCTTCAGCCCTTAAAATCCCATCTGTATGATGAAATGGGCCTGAAAATACGAACATTTTCAAAATTTAACGTGATTAAAAACCTAAATTTCTGGAATCATCAGAGGTTGTCCAGGGTTGCCTTTTGAATATTATGTCTGTCTCATGAGTATGTAACACTGTACATGGAACAAATAAATTATTATGTCTCTATTAAAAAATGCAGGAAAATCTTAAAATAACTTAAAAATCCATTTCTAAACGTTGTTCTATGCCATTATAGACAGTAATCACAGTAGAACACACGTACAGATTGAATTTAGAATGCAGATGTTTCTGGGCCTGGAATGAAAAATTTAGTAAGAACTTTAACATAACTGGATATGAGAAACGTTTCATTTTTTGTAATTTGTAATTTCCGGATACATTTCACCTGATTCAGAAGATTATGGAAGATCCTAATTTTCACAATATACTCAACTAACTAATTGTGTGGAACTAATTATCTGAATATAATGAGAATGTCCACAACGCTGGTATTTTCATCTAAAAATCCGGTTTGAAATTTGGCATTGATTTTTAGTAATAGACTATAGTTTTTCTAGATCTTATTTCGCACTACATTCATGGTTTTCTTGTTTTATAATATTTGGTTGTAACCAAATTGGATAGTTTTCAATCCTGTACCTGGAAAATTTCTATAATCATGGACATATATTTATGTTTATGAAACTGCATTCAGGGATGTAGATGTTTCACAATTATTTCCAGTTTGATAAATAATTATAATGAAGTTACACATTATTTTACAGTTTTCAAACTTTATGCACTATTCACTGGTATGGAATAAATCCACAGTCCTCGTTGAGTATCCACTTATGGTAATAATGATTTTTCAAATAGGGCATTTTCAGAGCAAAAATTTCCTGAATCCAAAATACATTACTTCTTTCTCTGCATTTAACAGGTCGTATAAATATATGATGATAAGGAACAAAGTTGATGCTTCTTTTTTCTTTCTCACTTTTGAGAATAATGTTATTTTGATAACAAAATGAAGAAAACAGATTTTTCAAGATTCTGATTTTCAATTTGAGTACTATTGTGATAGTTTTTTTCATAATAGTTCCACACACTATATGATATGAAGATTGAAGACTAATAATTTTATTGAAAATAGCTTGTTACGATCCTTTATTTCACAAATATTAGAATTTTGAAAGTTTATTTCCAGATCCATTTCACCAAATTGAAAAGTTTTTGGGTAATACTGATAATAAAGTCTTGCATAGTTTTACCGTTTTTGGACTTTGTGCTTTCTTTTCTTTTTTTTTTTACAATATGGAACTTTGATCTAGGTGCAGTTCCGGATCTAGAAAAACATTTATCCAAAATCAAATCTGTACGTGTGTTCTACTGTGATTACTGTCTATGATGGTATGGAACAAAGTTTAAAAATGGATTTTGTCTAATCTGGATAGATTAAATAAAAGCAAAAATGGATTTTTAAGTTATTTTCAGAGTTTCTTACATTTTTTCAACTGAGTTGGATAATACTTCATTTTTTCCAAGTACGGTGTTACATACCCATGAGATAAACATAATATTTAAAGGGCAACCCTAGACAACCTCTGATGATCCCAGAAATGCAGGTTTTTGATCATATCAAATTTTGAAAACTTGCGTATTTCCGGCCCTGTTTTATCATATAGATGCGGTTTTAAAGGCTGAAGATTTGGTCCTTATTTTAGTACAACTGAATACATGAAATTAATTTATCTACCTTTATTTTCCATTTTGTGACTACTTCGAGGTTAAATTTCGTTCTAGAATACGGGTGTGTTAGTTTAGGCTACCTAAATGTGAGAGCCGATGGGAAATTTTTGACTCTGAACAGGGAACACTCACGAAAAAAAAAAAGTCAGAAAACCTTGACCTAGACCAAAACCACGTTGATTATGGTTTTGATTTTGCTCAGCACTACATGACATGCAGCAGCCGTCGAAGTAGTTCAATTATTGTTTAAAATAGCCTATACACTTTCAACGAAATACCTTACAGTCTTTACGGTATGTTTTTCGTTGTATGTACCCTCCATAAAGTAGGTAAAGACCTTATTCACTATTAAATGCAACAATAATTGTTAAACTATTCCCGTGAAATAGCGTACCTTTACGAAACCATCCCATCGTCAATTTAACCGTAGTCACCATCCTCAAGGTGGGTACCTACATTCGATAATACGAATATTTGAGAATGGAGGTTTATAAATGTAGGCCCAAAGGTGATTGTAATTCGATTCTTCATTAACGGCCAGATGAAAATCGAAATTATTGCGATTTTGGAGGCAGTAATGGCGGCCGAGTCATGTTCAAAAGAGACGACACACGCACACAAAATTCATTGTTAAAGCTCCACAAAGAGCGTATTTAACATTGGCTACGTTAACTCTGTAATGAAAATTTTAGTAGCCTATATCCGATAGACAGAAGACCGTTCGTAGCCTATCTCTGACGTCATCGTATCGTAACGAATGAAAAAGCATTCGATACGAATTTAAATTAACAAATTAAATGGCAAATCTGACCACGACGAAGCGTGCGTCACGATTAAATACTCCAAAAATTAATACATAACGGTCTGAAAAAAACCTACATTTTGGGGCCAAACGGCAGATTCTTTTTGTTGGTATCCAGCTTAGTATACTTACACTAAGTAATCGTTTATGAACGGTTACATCGCATTGTCTCCGTTGTGAAGCGTGTAAAATTTTTGACCTAGAAAAAAGTACCTGAAAAGTGAGACTTTTTTTCTTTTTTTCAGTTCTGAATTTTGTATTGGTTTCCTTTCTACGCTCTTTTTTTTACAAATTTTCGTAATGATGCTGGTTGGAGAAGGTATCCACATATTCCTACAATCCTATACTCATCATAACTCATATCCATACATCGTTACACCTTGTGAAATTTCACGTGATTAGCTTTTCACAGCCTTCCCGACAATTTTCCCGAATACCATGCCCCGAATAGGATCTGTTATATAGGGTAAAGTGTGGTCAAGTGCACCACTACCAATTCCGCAGTACTGCAAAGTTGGCAACACTGAATGGTGATGAAAACATACAGATAACTAATTTTAATGCCGATTGAGTGTGTTTGCAGCATTCTGTCACGTTTTGGTCAGATAATATTTGATAAAATATGAAATACCCTTGCAAAAGTTTTTTTTCATATAATTTTGAAATTTGAGAGGAGGATAGTAATATTAAGTAACTATTTAATCTTATTGTTGAAATAACTGAGATACAAATTGGTTAAATCAAATGATAAGTTTATTAGTTACTACCTGAAAATAATTCCATGCTGACAAGGAAATGAAAAGTAAAAAATGTTTGTCTGTGATCATGTGGACCAACTCATGTCCAAATCGAGGGAACCATTTTTAAATTTCCTTATGTTGATGGATTGTTTTATTTTTTTTTTATGGAATAATTAAGATACATATTAAATCAGACGATAAGACCATCAGCTATTATCCAAAATGTAGTACAATACTAACTAGAAAATAAAAAGTAAAAAAAGTGTTTGCTGAGTCACATGGACCAACTATCTATCTGTAGTGTGCAAAAGTCTAAATAAAAGCGCATACACAATGAAAGCAAGGTTCCAGGAAATGGATCAAGAGAAGCAGATTTTTATGACACAAACTTTATTTCACTATGAGATGGATGTACCAAAAATGGGAATCAAGCATTCTTGACTTACTTCACACACACTCCACTTTGATCAGGTTTAAAGAAAATTACCACATTCAAGAATTTATCATTATAATCAAAGACTCAATATGTACAACTTTAGGGTGCAGAACATATGTAAGCTAGGAAAACATTGATGAATAAAAGAAGAATTTAGAGATTTAAATTAGGAAAGATGAACATTACTCACATTACCAAATTTAAGATGGAGGTGCTAACTTGAACTGGAAGAGCATAGGAACTGCAAGTCCAATCATTTTTTGAAGACAAATTTTAGGAATTTAAATCAAAGAAAAAAGTTACTTCATTTTCGGATGAGAGAATAACTTTCTCAGGAAAAAAAGAAATCATGATGAGCACTTGATGTAAAAATTAAGAGTGCAGAAAGGTGCTAATAAAAATCAGTAGTTAAGCATACAAAAAATGGTGGTTGAGATTTGGATTGCTAGCCAGCAGTAAGTAGCTCTCCATCTGTAATTCTAGTGCAAGAAAAGAAGAAAAGAAAGGAAAAGAAATAGGAAAATAAGAAATAAGGCCTGCATGCTACACATTGTTGAGGTATAATGAGTAATTGATCATGTGCTATTATTGGTTGAATTATCATCAAAAATCAAAAACTTTTTATAATGTTTCACTTGACCTGACCAATAACTTTTTTTGGAATTTTTGTATTTGGTGAAGTCGAATATCAACTTATTTTTGTTGCAGAACAAGACAGCATACTATGAAAGCTAAAGATATTCTCCACAAAATAAAATGAGAATGAGATTCTCAGATATATTATAGTCTGAGTGAATGGTTTCTAAAAATTTTTCATCACTTGACCCCACCTTACCCTATACCCAAAAGATAATTCTTCCAAAGAGGTTTTCCCAAATTATTATTTGCCTGACAGACTTTTTCCACAAATGACTATTTACCTGGCAGACTTTTTCCCTGAAAGACTATTTACCCTCAAAGTTATTTTCTCAAATCTATTTTTCCACAGACTAATTTTCCAATTTCACTTCTCAGAGTACATAACATATTTATCAATTGGCCTACCTGTATATATAGTATATATTATTTATCTATTTATGGTATTTATACTGCAAAGGATTGTCCATAAATTGTTGAATAAATGAAGCTGCTTATCAGAGGTTACATTTATGTACAATATCAAGTTCAAATATTGTTAAATTGGGTGAGACTGAGCATTTTCGAGGGGTGAGATAAAAATTGTTTAGAAAAATTTTTATGTGGATTATACCTAAGAAATTTTGACAGCAATCTGCAGTCAAAGCTAAGAAGAACAAAGAGAAGCACCTCGACCCAAAATTCCTACCCCGAGCTATGAAAACGATATTAATTGGATTTTCAAATGTAGGTTACCAAGTCCTAGACCCCATTAAAATGAATTCCTACAAATCCTGTGACATTAAGTTCGATGAAACAAAAACATTAGCTGATTTTACTAATAAGCCAGAAGAATTACAAGTCAAACCGTTAGAAGAAGAAACAGAGGCTATATATAGGGTCAATGTATTAAAACAAGCCTCATAAGAAAACTCACAATTTATAGAAGATTGTATGCCAGTGAAATTTAGCGACATTTATCAAAATCCTTTCAAGAAAGAGTGGCTAAAGGCTGTCGATGACAAACTGCAATCTATGTCAGACATCCAAGTGTAGAAAATTATTGATTGTCCACCTAATGTAAAATCCATTGATGCACGTTGGATTTTCACAGCATACATGTTATTTCAGGAGGAGGTCAAAAGCGTCTCCGAGTGCTAATGATCAAATGTTATGGTCTTGCTCAGGCCCATCAAGATAAAATCTTCGAATTTTGTTAGATAGCTACTGAAGACCAATTAGCTGACTTACTTACCAAGGCTCTATCCAGTAAGCAGCACATATCCTTAACCCATAAAATCCTTAAGTCTCCAAATCTTGATCCTTAATATGTCATCTCCCATATCAGATCCAAACCTGAAACATCAAATAATTTATATTAATCATATGCATCAAAACATCTAAAATTAATAAATGCATATTACCCATACTTACCATTTATACTGCATGCTGTTTAATCCTTCATACCTAAAAAACAAAAAAAAAAATGCATATTATTAGTTTACTTATTTTATACCTATTATTAATATAAACATATACTTACCTTATACGTCCAATACAGTTACTATTTTTTTATTTTTTTTACATATACCTTTTACCATTTTTTTTTTTTGTACCAATCCTTTATATTCATTTTATTTTACAAATTTTGTACTCAAATTTTTCCATTAATAATTTAAATAAATACACTGTATACAATTTAAATGTAAACAACTTTTAAACACCCGCAGTCATGATTGGTTCAAAAGATTGTAGGGGGTTGTTGAGACCACCAATCCTTCTCCCCTCTCACTCCAGCAAACACACGATTACTTTAATATATATTTTATATCTCTGTTTGCGGCTACACTGTATTACCATCTCCGCCGCTCGCTTGTCCATTTCAGTACATACTCGTTAATCTCACTCAAACTGTACTCATACTTAAATTATGTAACTGTTACAAAATACACACGCTTCTTGGATGCTACTTCGATCAATACTTTCTTTTATGTTACTAATTTGTGTCTTCACCGATCCTCATCCTCTATAAAACTTTATCAGTGAAATACCGATATAGATCGATATGTTTGTCAGATATCGAAAATTGTCAACAGTTTTTGGTAACTTTCTCACGTGTTAGAAATACAGGTTTGTTTTTCGAATTTATTGTAGATGAAAATTTGTAAACTGGGTTTTCTGGCGCAGTACTGCTGCGCTACAGATTCGCTCTCTCAAAGCGTCCATACGAAGAAATAAGAATCATCCACCATATCGCCGATACAAGAACATTTTCCACGTTTCATCACCTGTTTCAGAAGTTGTGTTGTTGAATGCTCGGCCCACCGTCTCTCAGTCTCTGTCTGCCAGTTGCATCAACTACCCACCCACACCAGTCTGTGACCATGTCTCGCACCCCATCGAATTTCACATCTTCTCACCCAAAAAACGCTCTGGTACCGGTTGCTTTGCGCATTTTCGATTCACCGTGCATCCTCGGCGACGTTCGCAACACGTAAACCGGTTTCGCGGTTTTTAAGCGTCTCCTCAACCGTTGAGCATTCAGCTGCAGCCATCCAGCAGCCCAGCAGCCCAGCAGCCCAGCAGCCATTCATCCGTGTAACGTCGAGTCGGCACAACGCCGTTCCTCACGTTTCGACTCGAATTTCGTAATTTTAGCCCGACGTCTGGCGCGCACTTCATGCGCCCAAATGACGTGCAACCGCTGAAGCGTCTCCAAACCGAATATCCATCGTGAAACGGGACAAAGATCAACAAAGTACGATCGAGTAGGTGGATGAGCGGAGGGACGGAGGTGAAACATAGTTTACGTCGTCGCATCCCAAACACGTTCCATATCATCGGACAGCCCGCACCGCCCCACCCCTCCACTCACAACCAGGCAGCCACAAAAGAAAGGAGACGCAGCCTCCTGTGGCACGTCCTGCCCGCATACGCCGGTACCAATTATCGGTTGGCCTCGAAAAACAAAAAAAACAAACAAACGAAAAACCCACTCAACTCAATCGCCTATAAATAGCATTTAGTCGAGTGAACGGTTTCTAAATCGCGAACACGTCTTCGCAGCCGATCGTTGGGCCGCACAGAACAATATTTTTGTCGCATTGCACTGTCTCACCGGCGGTATGTATAAGACGTCATACTGTAAGCTTTTGTTGTGGTGCTTCGTGCTGGCGTGCGCCTTCACGTCGTCATGCGGGCGCGATCGCGTGCTACGCAGACGGGACGCCGCCCAATCGGTGGTCTCGGTGGTGGCCCCCGCTCCTGCGACGGCTATCGCGCAGCCCTCGTCGGCGGTCGAGCGGACGGCGGCGGCGGCGCCGCTGGCGGTCGACAGCGAAACAGCCGCCTCCAAGAAGAAGAAGAAAAAGAAGAAACACTGGAAGAAGGGCGGCGGCAAGAAATACCATTCGGATCACTTCTCCAAGAAGGGCAAGAAGGCGGAGAAGGGCTACAAGGAGTCGCACTCGCACAAGAAGGGCAAAAAAGGCCACCACAAGAAGAAGGATAAGAAGAAGCACTTCGAGGAGGAGAGCGGCCACAAGAAGAAGAAAAAGGAGGAGGGCGGATACCACAAATCGCACAAGAAGGGCGAGAAAGGCTCGAAGGGGCATAAGTTCGTCGATTCGGGCAAGTACAAAAAAGGGCACAGCACCAAGGGCAAGCACGAGGTGCACAAGTTGGACGAGTACAAGAAGAAGAAACATTTTTACGACGAGCACCACGACGAGAAGCACCACAAGAAGCACGGCGGCTACGAACACAAGCACGGTCATAAGAAGGGCGGCAAGTACAAAAAAGGCCATAACAAACATAAATACGAAGAGGGTAAAAAGGGTAAGAAGGGTAAATACCATAAGGGTAAACACTACAAGGAGCATAAGGGCCACAAAAAGGAGGGCGGCGAGAAGAAGAAATGGGGTCACCATTCGGATTACGGTAAGAAGGGTGGCCACAAGGAGGAGAAGAAGTGGGGATTCAGCGAGAAGAAGAAAAAAGGTTGATCGACGGTCGTCGGAGTGCCTACAGACTGCTGTGATAGGACTGATTATGTGTAAGTGTACATTTTGTAACCTTTCGGTGTAATAATGTGCGATAAAAACGGCCTAATTTATTCGATCAGCTTTATGTTTTGTATAATTATTATTATTATTATTATTATTATTATTATTGTGCCTACATGTAAATATATCGTGATACGTGATCGTGTACCTATTTCGCAAGCAATTCTTCTCGAGCCATACAAAAGTTCGTTCTTTCAGTATTTTACCATAGTGCAACTGGTGCTGCATTACGAATTAGTACCATGAATCTATTCCGACAGTATAATATTCAGGCAGACCATTTAGGTAATTCCGATTTGTAACTGTCGTTATAACGTTCAAATATGGTATGGGAAACCGAAAAGCATCGACATTTTTATAAAGTAAGTTCAACAATTAGATACCATTTTCGAATCTGTTCATCTGCAGATACGTATGCTGAATCCTCGCAACTTTTTTCAGTGTTTGTCTAAAAAATTTGAAGCATCCAAGTCTACGCGAGGAAATACTGCAGAATAGGGAGGCTGTAGTCTACTGGGTTCAAATTTTCAAGGGTATAAAAATATTGTTACAGCTTACTGGGTAGGTACCTACCATGAAGGTGAGAATTTTTCAGTAGAGAATTTGGAATTCTCAGGATGTCGCCTCAATCCAAGCGAATAAAAAACAATACTATTGCAAGTTGTTCAGATTTTTGTATCTCAAATTTTCTAAAACCTACTCATTGAAAACGTTTGTAAACTTTTGAATAGAACTTTTAATGAAAGTCGTACTTGAAAATTGCTCACTCTCTGATGCGCGATACGTAGTAATGGGTAGTAGGTGCCGGCATTAACATTTAACTGATACGGTATTGGATATGCATCCAAAAAGTAGAAGTTTTATTCATTTCCAGCTGTAATACGAGGCCAATAATTATTTTTAATTTCCTATGTGGTGAATAAAAACTATGAACAAAAAATGATTAATTTCTGCGAATCCTTGACGTTTGCCAGTTTTTTTTAATGTTAATTTTTCATTTTATTTCGGAGGAGAAACATCGAAAAATGTACCTACTTAATTTGAGGTAAGTATAAAAAATTATAAAAAATATATTTTCAACGTTCTTCATTTAAAATATTATGCGAAAAGAGCATGTCTAGCATAGGTTCTGTTTTTTCGAAATCCGAAAATATTTAATTAGATAGCCTATCTACGCGTCAGCCTAATTAATGAAATGCTTACCTCCAAAAATGGTGAAAATTGGGTCATTCGCGATCCTGGTGGATTTTTGTGAAATGTATCGATAGTGTTGGGCATATCTTTGCGATGAATATTTCTTGTACCCACTATTTCGAAAATAGAATAATGCGTATATCCATTCAATTTATTCTTAAAGGCAGTGAGTGTATCTGCCAAATTTATGAAGGAAATATACATATCTCCCAGAAATCTCGTAAGATGAAAACGAAAATATATTCGAGTTAACAATCTACAAAAAATGTGTATGCCCAAACAACTGCTTGATATTGGTTAATAATGATTATTCGAAAAGTACGTATCTCAATTTATTTCTTATTCTAGCAGGAGGCCATTTACTAACTGTCTATAAGCTTCATAGCTATGTCTAATGTTGGGGTTACACTGATTGTTTGAGCACTTGTTGGCTACACTGATATATTGTACTACCGATACAGCTACCAGAAGATCATTACAACATACTTACTTCTTCTTCTTGTATTCGTAGAGTTAACATCTTTTGTTGTTCTCTTTAATAAAAGTAATTACTTGGTGCGGTACTGGAGTGTTATTCATTATTTCGTTATTATATTTTATACAAATCAGTATATTTAATATGGACATAAAGCCCCAAATGTCCAACATCTAAAAAGCAGCTATAAGGGATATTTACCTACTTCTTGCTTATCACTACATTATCGATCTATATGGCCACATTTGGAGGTGTCGATATAAGTCATTAAGAGCTACAACGAGTTGGAAATGTTGTTGTTTTTGATTTTTACTGTGAATTTTTATGTATATAATAAAAAAATTTCTTCTTATCAACAAATAATTCAATTCTACGTATGCGTTTGGGTTTCATTTATATAGATAACTCGTAAGTACCTACTTCTTTATAGTCATGATTTCTTTATGGTCCTTATATAGATAGTTTGTAAATGGCACTCTGGAGTTCTTATTTGTTTACGAGCAGAATTACAAGAATTCTATTGACAAAAATCATTTTACAATGTAATGTTTTTGTAAAACCAAATTCACAATAGTATATTATCTTCCAAGGCCTGAAAGTGAGTTGTTGCAGGATGAGTACAAATTTGCGAAGGGAGCTGTAGGTGATCCGAGCAAATGTACGAGTCCTGCAATCTTATCCTTAAGTTCTTGTAAAGTAAAATACTTTTTATTCTGAATGCGAGAAAAGTATTAATGTGCTTTCAAAAAAGTATTATGATAGATCGAACATTCAAGTAAATCACACATTTGTACTAAAATACAATATGTTATCAGTGGGAGTAGCCTGCAAAGTAAAGTTGATCATTGTTTACAAATCCAGTTTTGCAAATAACGATTTTCACCTCAAAAATCAGTGCAGCAAAACGATGGTTTTGAAGCGTGAGGAATGAAAAACAAATATTGAATTTTTATGCTGAAAAACATTTTTTTCATTCTCTTGAAAAATTAGTTAAAATGGAGTTACGGACTTTACTAATTAGGTCGACGCTATGTCTGTTTTTAAAACTTCCTTTTCTGAAACATTTCTTCGTTCCATAAGAAACTCAATCTGTTCATTGAGTTTCCCAAAATTTCTGAGCATTCAAGAAATGTGTAAAGTGTTCATTCAGTGTTATTTTGTCAGACGATAAGTCAGAACGTCAAAAAATCAAAAATGTATTCAATTTTTCTGTTTATAACTACTCAGTTTTTTCTGAAGTTACAGCAGACGAGAAAAAATTTAACTAAAAATTAATATCTAGCTTCAGCGAAAGGAAAATAACGAATATAACGTTTTAATTTTTAAAAATCCCATTTTCTAAGTTAAAATTTAGTCAGTAAGTCAATTATTTAACAGTTTATGATTAAATTTTTTAGAAATAGAAAATTTCTTCAAGAAATAGGGGGACATCTCATGTTTAGTCACCTTCGCACAGTCGGCTGACTATAAGACTATGAATCCTTTTTTCTTTTATTTAGTAGTGAAAACTTCGAAGATGTTCGACTAAAACCTTATGCTTTAATTACTGCACCTATTTACAAAGTTGCTGTGCTAAAACCAACGTAAAAAATAAGGACTTTTTTATGTTACTAGTGGTTATTTTTCTCAAAAACTACTCAACTAATAGCCCATATAAGGATTATTTATTATAAAAATTTAAGCATTATACCTTATTTAGTTTTCTCAGAATCTATAAGAAACCACTTGTCTATCAATTTTGTTTTTATATTTTTCTCGAAAACTACTGAATCAGTAGACACGAAATTCCTATGAGATTTGTTTTTATAAAGGAACTATCTTTTACAAAAATTTGAGCTCTCTCCATTTTTTAGTTCTCTCAAAACTACGAACGCAAAAAATTCACTGGACATTTTTTGTTTTATATTGTTTTTGAAAATTCCGAAATTTACAGGTATCAAACTACTGTCAGACTGACGCATTTGGCTAGCACAAACATAATTTATTTATTGAGAAATTTTAAATTCACATTCTTGTTCCTTTTCCGTAAATCTGCCTGAGTATGCAACTTGCATCACTTCAGCAAACACTTATTTATCCTCCGTTACTCTGCGCCATTTCTACACACCGAATATGGCTTTCTGATCACAACGGGGTGATAAGGCGTACCTTCACACCCAAAATGAACTTTTCAAAAACTTGTTCTATCCTCTCTTTTGCTCTCACTATTTTTCTATTTCTCCTCTTTTTCAGTCTTACACATGCTTTTTTTTTCTTACTTTGCTCTGCGTACAAAACAGTTGAATTTTTCTTTATAAAAATGTTCACTCTCTTCAAAAAATGAGACATCAATATTCTCGTTTTTTCATGAACACTAAAAAAGAGACACATCTGTATTATTTTGTATGTTTTTTTTTTTTTTTTTTTTTTTTTCATGTGAATTTTATTTTTTTTATTTACAATACAATGTTATTTTTTAACATGAAATGTTGATTTTTTCATAATGGGGCAGATTTGGAAACAATAGCAGAAACTTGAATTTGGAAAATACACGCGTGAATTCCATCAGTTCGTTTCCTCAAGCATGAGGCTGAGTTCAATCGCATGTATAAAGATGAGTTCCAAATGATACCTGGTCTGACTAAACAGGATACCTCCAGTTGTATCAAATTTATCTGGCAATGGAAAAAATAGACGACCTATATAATTGGTACGTTTTGTGTGACGTCATCTGTGCGGTTGCCTAAATCTTGTTTCATATTAAGTTTTGTTTACTTTTCTTCAAAAAATATTCATCTTTGAAGATAAAATTAGGAGTGATGTGTGAATATTTATTAATGAAATTATATTAAGAAAGATTCGCTGAACCTTACGTTGTAGAATATTTTCGTATTAACACGTGTAGTATAAAATTCAATTGTTGCTAAAATAATTCGAAATAAAATGAAAATTTTTGGTATAAAGGTATACCCATTCAAGCCCCAAAATATCATGTTTTTCGGAATGAATATGAAATAAAAACTTTATTTTTGAAAAATAAATATATCAACTTTCGTTTTAAGCCTAAATATATAAAGATTGGTCTAAACAATATCCTTATCAGTTGGGTGTTTGCGTTAATTTTGTACATTTTCCATCAATTTTTCCATAGGTACCGACACTTATCGAACTGCAGTTCTATACCTTTATTTTTTAATTTAGAATTCGCGTGGTTCCCCTTTGATGCTTTTGATTTCTTGCGAAAATTTGTTGTTTTTATTGTTATTTTTACTAATCATGAAGTAAAGGACGGATCTATTTCTGTATTGTTATGGTCAAAGAAACTATTCTTACGAGGATTATAGTTTTGGCTTGATTTTGCGACTCCATACAATTTTTCAACTTTTCAAAGAGTGCTTAATTTGCTTGACTTTGATGCTCCCACCTTTGACTACTATGTACTTATAAAAGTTCTACTACAAAAGGTTTCAATATTGTTTTACGGTTGCAGTATATACCATTGACAGGGGTCGAAAAATTCGTTCAGTTGGCTGGCGTCCGAGTGTTACTCCAGTATTTACGATTTAGTAAGCACGTAAGTAACTGACTGAAAGTGATTGCATATTATTGTAATTTATATTTGTAGCACCGTTGCGGACTTTATAAAATTATAACTAAATAATATTTTCAAATCTATTGGCTGGTTCCTATTTTTCTTTTATTCTTTGAATGTACCGGATTATTTTAAAGTACCTGTCGAATTTATTGATTTCGGGACAAGCATTAACCCAGTACATTTTTAAATAAATTCACCGTTGAATCATCAACACTTTTTTATTTTCATTTTCATCATTCTCATTGATGTTTATTCAAATACTTTATTATTCACTTTATACAATTCCTAGTTGTAATTAATAATTTGTTCACTTTATCTGGTATCCACGTACTCTGCGAAGATACGATATTAAAGATGGTAAATTGTATACTAAACGATTGCTGACAAAAACTAACAACTTGCCTAAATGGGGAGAACGTTTCCATCTATACAAAAACTGTGAAAATTTTGGAAGAATCTGTTGTTGATCTGAAAAATAAAATTCTAACGATTATTGAAAAAATTTAGGGTTGCAGTTTGTAATGGTGAGTACTTTTCTTTGTTTTGGTTATTTCTGTGTCAAAGTATTGACATCAAATTTGTCTTTATTATAGAGTGTTACAGAAAAAGTTGTTTATAAAACACGCGATGAAAATCCAGATATAACCGTAGCCATATGTACTGCGACGATCGATTCACAAGTATTTGGATTTGCAAAGCCCATACAATCATTCGGGTTAGAACAATTCAAAAAGAACTGCAATAGAACCGTGGTCCGATAGGTATTGGCACCTATGGAAAAATTGATAGAAAATATACAAAATTAACATAAACACCCAACTGATAAGGTTATAGTTTAGCCCCTAGTGGACCAATTTTTATGTATTTAGGCATAAAATATTCATTGATATATATTTTTTCGAAATTAAAGTTTTTATTTCTTATTCGTTCCGATAAATGTAATTTTTGGTGCTTGAATGAGTGCACCTTTACATCAAAAATTTTTACTTTTATTTTGGATTATTTTTGCAACAATTGAATTTTATACTACACATATTGTACACAAAAGCTACAAGGTTTATCGAATCTTTTTTAATATAATGTCGTTAATAAAAATTTTCACATCACTTCTAATTTTACCTTCAAAGATGATTGTTTTTTGAAAAAAATTAAATAAAACTTAATGTGAAACAAGAGTTAGACAACCGCACAGATGACGTCATCACAAAACGTCCCGACTACAATACATTGAAGAAATTAGGACAAAATGGGAAAATTGTGTTAACCGTTTTCTTTTTCCTTGAAGCGGATAATTTTAACTGTCCCCACCACTAACCCTTTTTTGAAGTCAATTTTAGTACACCATTTGCAAGCACCCTAGGTTAAAAGAAAAACAAAATTTCATCGCAGCAGCACTTCGGTACGGAAGCCAGTTTGTATATTTATGTCTACATTTTATTCAACCAATAATCTTAAATTCCAAATACATGAAAAAATTTTCAAAAACTAGCTATATCTATCGATATCTAACAAACAGATCGATCGAAATTTTACTGTCATAGTTTTAAGTAAAAAAAAATTCTAGCGTAGCAACGCTTTGCTATAAAACCTAATTTGCAGATGGAGACAGAGATAGAGATATAGATAGAGATGAAGATAAAAATAAAGATGGAGATGAAATGGAAATGGAGATGGAGAGAGAGCTTACTTGAAAAAATTACAAAATAATGTCGATAGTAATCTATATTTATATGGATATATCGAAACTTCATTGCTAGTTTCAGGTTAAGAAATTATCAAAAATTATCGACAGTTATCCATATCTTTAATAAAAATATCGATCTATCGAAGTTTTATCGTTAAAAACCGCTTTTCCAGAGATTTTTTGTTTCCAGTTTTCTCAAGAACTACTAAACTGATGAGCAACTAACTTCTTTCAGTTCTGCTCCCATACAATAGTTATCTTTTGTAAAAATTGCAGCCTAATCTGTTTGGTAGTTTTCTCAAAACCGTGAACACAACATTTTTTTCAGAAGTTTTTCTTCTCCAATTTGCTCGGAAACTACTGAATTAATAGGCCCCAAACTTCTAAGAAACTTGTACCAACATCAGCAAAATCTATCGTGAAAATTTCAGCCCGATCCGTTTTGTAATTTTATTAGAATCCTGGAAAAACCACTTTTCCAGGAATTTTTTGTTTTCCAGTTTTCTCAGAACTAATTAAACGATAGACAAAAAATTTCTTTCAGATCTGTTCCAATATAAGGACTATCTCTTGTAAAAATTTCAGATCTAACCATGAACACAAAATTTTGGGTGATACATAATATACATAATATGCATAAAAAAAAATTGGGTCAAAATGAACAATTAAATTTTTGAAAAAAAAAGAAACTGACTGCATGTAGTAGGGACATAAAACATAGAACTAAAACGTTGAAAACAAGTTTTCCAGGTTTTATAATAGTGATGTTTTTACAAAGTGGAATTACAACTAACCCAGTCGCTGGCAGAAATGCCTTCCAAGTCACATGTTATGAATATGTAATGCAAGATTTTTGAATGAAACAATGTAGATCCCTTCATATTAAATATTTCCCTGATACAATTTTTTGTAAATTTAACATGGATTTGACAACCATGAAATACATATCATTATTACATCTATTCAAAACATTAGGGGGTTTTATTTGTTAAGAATATTTAAATTCCTTAGATGTGCTGTCAAACACTCTCCACTTTCTATTTGATTTCAATCAATTTCATATTAGGCTTAATGATAGGTACCTCTACTCATGAAATCAACATTCATTTAAATATCATTTATTGCACAATTTAATTAGCGAGAACCAAACAGTATTGATTTTCATATTAATATCAAAAGGTATTTCTGTCATCAACTGCGTTAGTTGTTTGTCCACTTTGTAAAAAAATTACTATTATAAAATCCCGAAAACTGGTTTTCAATATTTTAGTTCTATTATGTTTTATGTCCCTACATGCAGTCGGTTTTATTTTTTATTTTTTCAAAAATTTAATTATTTAAATAATCTTTTATGAAGTGCAAAATGAAAGTCTATAGCGGTTTTTCACAATAAGAAGAATTTACTTTAGATTTGACCGATAATTATTGATATTGTAATATTTGGACAAAACTGAATTCAATTTTCAGCGTATTGTTTTTTTCTCAATTCCAATTCAAATTTATTTATTGGTCAACAACCTAATTCCAATTAGATGCAAGGAAAACAAATTCAGAGTTTAAAATCGATTTTAAATACTGTCAGATCTACTATATTGGACTATATTAATAGTAATAGTAATAGTAATAATGATTTAACAGAAAGGCATATCAAAAAACGTGTGCTATTATGTATCACACAATAAAATGTGGAAACTCAAAATTGAGCCCCTTTTAGGAGCCACTGGCAGTTGAAGTATGGTTTGAATACAAAATGAACACAAAATTTGGACTAAGCACCTCAAAAAACATATTCGGTGTTGTATCACACATTAAAATGTGAAAACTCAAAATTTATCCCATTTTGGGGCCCATTGGGGGCTGAAGAATAGGTCAAATGGAGAAATGCCAAATTCGGACTCAGCACCTCAAGAAATATACTTGGTGATGTATCAAATAGTAAAATGTCTAAACTCAAAATTTTGCTGATGGAATGTTTATAAGGGTGTAAATAAGGAAGGCTCGTATAATACTGAGAGAATGGCGTTATCTGAAATATTTATATAACCACAAGAAATACCGTATCCTACACACTTTTGGGTGATCCAATCAGAATGTGTCATTCCATTTTATTTGTAATCGGGACCTGTGATTGGTCATCTTACTTTTTTCATGAAAAAAATTCCCAAATTTTGAATCTAATTTTTGGGTATTCTATGAGAAATTTTTCAAATTTCTTTGGCCAGTGTTACTCACTGTAAAAATATCAATTTTTTGAACCATTATTCGTATTTTTAAGATGAATATTGAATTTTGCAGAGTGGCACAAAATTTTATTAGGTTGCCAAAAAACTGGTCAAACACAATACCTCTTTCTGACGCAGTCGGTAAAAAATGGTACCAATCGTTTTCCTTTCTAATGAAACGGATAATTTTTATCATCCCCACCCCTAACTCTTTTGTAAAGTCAATTTTAATACCCCGTTTTCAAGCACACTGAGTAATAAGTAAAATAATCCTTTTCGCCTTAAATACGGAAAAGATACTACAAGCAATACGGGCGACTTTCCTGTTTTGGCAATTATTTTTACCCGGTTCTCAAGCAAACCGGGTATTCATTACCCCCATAATCCTTCTGTGAGATCAATTTTAATATAATTTTGAAAAGTCGCCGAATATTGTTCGAGAAAAAAAGAAACGAGAGAGAAAAATACGCCGTTTGAAAGTAAACTGAATGTAAAGGAGGAAAAACAGAAATGAAGAGTGAAAATGTCTTATTGCCTATACATATAGCGCAGAAATACCTAAAGAAGGCTGTGCTTTTGATTGGATTTGAAATCGAAGAATTTTTCTCTCCGACCACGAGGTAGTAGGTACGCAGAAATTTGTATTATCGATATCAATTCAAAATATTATGGAAATCTGTGCACAACAACAGTTACCAAAGTTTGCGTCAAATCCATTCGAACTTTCGAAGTTGGAAAATATTTCACTCCCTCGGTACTCGAGGATCGTTTCAACAAACATGGAGTATCTGGTTAACGTGATATTCAAGATTCAACCCTACAGGCGTAGTTTCTAAAAAAAAAACCAAAAAAAAAAAAAAACCAAGTACAAACGATTTTCTAAAATTATTGTTTTGTGTCGCAAATAGTTCGCCACAAATGACGCGTCATCGAAGACTTTGGTGTCAATAAATGGAAATCGGAATACAAAATGCATAATATGGTAGTTGGTAACGGTATTCACGTCAGTACACGTATAGTCAAGAAAGTTATATTACAACGACGAGTGCTATGGGAAAAAGAAATAAATTGTTACAGTTTTCAGTTTTGTTTTTTTTTTTTTCTTTTTCTTCTTTATCAGAGTTTGTCTCGTGTTAGGGGAACCGAAGTATTTGCAATATGGCACTGGTGCACCTGATATTGTGCGGGTCGTAGCAGCAGTAGCACACGACGATGAAAAATATTAATGGTGAAAAGAGTGTTTTCGTAATTTATTTCGCAGCGAAGTTCGATCACAGACTGATTTTCGTCGATTCTGTGCTACCGAGTTGCAGACTCGACACAACTCGGCGATGTAAGCTGCTGCACGCATTCAACAGCGAAATTTAAGCGATTTTTTTACATTTTGGTGATGGTGTCGGTGTTCGATAGCGAATACACCTCGAGGTGCCTATGCGAATGTTTACGACTTCGTTGTTAATAAATAAACGCTACTTTTCTATCGCGTTTAATTTCTTTCTATTCTGGTTGTATGGTTTTGATTAACCAGCTAGGCCATCCCCAAAGTGAAATCTTTGTTGCACCACTGGACAACCTTAATACGTACCTATGCGGATTTAATGACTGGAATTATTGTGAAAACAACTCCATCTCGATCGACTCGTAGATATTATCCTTAAGTTTTTAGGACGTTGTGATACCCATCATTGAGTTTCATTTATTGAGAAAATTAGACTAATCCCTTCTCAATTTTGGATTATTAATAGTTAAGAATGGGCATATTATATTTTGTGAACGTTTATATTTTAGTCCGTTATTAAAGTGCAGTTTTAACATTTTTTGAAGTGCATGTTGGGAAGGCAACTTGAAGATAGGTAGTACTTACAATATTTTGCTGTGTCGACTAAAAAAAAGGAAAACTAATAAAGAATCGATAAAAAGCGGACAAGATACGTGGATTTTAAAAAAAAGCTGGCGATTTTGTCAAACCAGTGTACGTAAATGTTATTAGTGTTGCATACTTCACACTTACGAGGCAGAAATTGTAATTTCAAATTTGTCTTTGTTTTGTTTACCGCGAAGTTTCTGTTGCAACCAATTACGCCTTTTATCGCATCTCAAGTGATTTTTCCGACAGCTGGGGGCGCGACGTTGGGATTTGGAAACGGAACCTTTTTTTTTTTTAATCAATTTTCAAAAATATTTTGATATTTACGTAGCTGAAGAAGTTGGTCGACATCCGACAGGTGGTCGACCACCGTGAATTTTCCAGCCATTTGAGAGAGCACCGACGACTGAACAAAATTAAATACAACGCCATTTTGGGTCGTGAAGATGAATGCGTTCAAAAGTATAGGCTATCAAGATCGAAATACGTATAGCCTACATTATATTTTATCATTGAAAATTTTGACTTCGCAATATTGGGTAAGTTTTAAAACAGTACAATTGACGATGTACGAGACCATAGACATATTGCTAGGTATTAAAAGAAACTGATGAAAAATCAGTGAAGAATACGAGAAAGGAAAAATAATGAAAACTGAAGGTATATAAAAAACGACACAAAAACCATTGGGTGAGATTGATAACTAACTTTGAAAAGAACAGGTTCCAAATTGAAATTTTCGAACTTAATTATTGGTCTTATAATAGACCTTTCGAAACGAAACTTGACAAAAATCATCAAATAACGGAAACTTAGATGAGGTAAAAATTTTGTGAAAATCAGTCCAGTGGGAGAGGCGTGATGATGCGACAAAAAAAAAACTTCAATTTATAAAATGGAAGATTAGTGCAGAAAATTGGGTGACAGTTTACGAAATAGTTTGATTCCACAAACGATTCGTGACAAACTATAGCGTAAGTGCAGGAAATTTTTCACGTGAAGGAATAATAATATATAAATTTACGAAACAATTGCTGTGAAAAATGTATAAAAATTCTAGCATAATACTGGAACTGTATTTAAAGAAAATTTTGGAAGGAAAGTCTTGAATTTAATTTCTTCTTCATAATATCCAATTTCTCAAAATTTTAAATTATAATACATACTGCTATGCTAGAAGTTATATACTCATACTTACCTACAACAATCCTGGAAATACAAAATGATCTTCAACGTACTGTGAACTGAATCGTTCTGGTGAATTACGTTAATATTTTCAAAAGCATCCTCTCTTTCTCCTAAAAGGATTTTACTGACATTTATCCCAGCATTCTTGTTGAAAAAAACAAATTTACAGCTGACTGAGGGAGTAGAATTTTTTTGAATGATTAACCTCTTTATGGTTTCCATTTCTCATCAAGATGATATAAGGTTCAGACCCAAGGTTCCATTTTAACTCAAAAAAATTACCTCTCACCAATGTAGATCATATTTTAATTTCAACTTTTGTTTTCTTGAGAACCTCAATTTGGATAGATAAATAGTAGTAACTCATAAGATTTTTTTTTGACTTATTTAAGTTTTGATCTAACATATTAGTCACAATGCCTTATCTAGGATTCATCTGTGGCAGGGTTTTTATAGACTAAGAAACTAAGAAACCAATTTTGTGGCAAAATGAGTGACAAATTTTTGCACTTATTTTAGAGAACATGTATTTTAGTGGTTTTTTGGAGGCTTGGGGGTTTTGACAGTCAAACCTAGTGCTATAAGAATTGGTAAATTTTAAAAATCAATAATTTATGCATATTTTTGTTTTCGTATAGAATCGATATATCATAGCAATTTTTTTCCATTGTCCAATTTTTAAAAATTTGCATTAAATTCAGATGATTTGAATAGTGGAGTAGCAATAAATTTCTTCTGGGGAGATATTCCATTAACATTTTGCGTTGTTTCAGCCACTTATATCCTTTAAGCCACCTTTTATGTGTCCATCAAGTTAAAGTTTGCTTAATCACCCTAAGTGGCTGAACGACGTAAAGTGATGGTGGAATAGCTCCCCAAAAGGGGGTTTTGACTTTTATTTTCCAATTTTTGTGCAATGTTTTTCCAGTCTTTCACTTTTTTCTCTCTTTGTTTTTTTTTTTTCATATATTGTTTGAGCTCGTAAGGAGGGTTACGATAAACTTTAGAACTGATAATACGTAGATACTCAAATTTTAACCCAATAGGTAGCAAATTATTGAATTAATTAAAAATACTTTTTTTAATTAATAAAAGTTGAAAATTCAACAGTATCAAGTATATCAACTATCAATATTCAATCGTATAAATCAATACATCTTCATCCTGAAGTCCTAACAATTCTGATTCCAGTCCGTTTTCCATTCCATCTCCAGATTTCTAGAAATTTACATTTTTTATTCAGTTAATCATTTTTCTCAATAAAAAAAGTATTGATATTTCGATTCATTGATAAGTATCGGTACATACCGATTGTGTATCGATTTTCTTACAGCACTACCCAAACAGCAACCTCTGGATATGGCCATATACAATACTGCCCATACTAAGTTAGAAGTCAATTTTCAAAGCTTCTTTCCTCCAAAACTAGTGTACAACTTCATCGTAACTGTTGTTCGTTTGGACCAGAAACAAAAAACTGTGATTACCAGTAATCCATTAACGAATGTTAGAATGTTATCCATAAGTATTTAAAAGGCGGAAAAAGAATATTGATTGTAACACTGATGACTGACACCAAAAACGATCGACAAATATTCTTTTTCTTCAGATTTTTTTTATTATTTTTTTTTTTAATTTTTGTAAAATTTGGATATCGAAAAATTAAACTTGCACATTGAAAAAAAAAACAAAAAAAAACGAACCTGCAATTACTGGGACCGGTATTTTTTTTTTTCAACCCTTGCCGGTTCATGAAATTTTCAAATGGACTGTCATTAAACCAATCCGTTCGTTACTTTATTCAAACCAAAGTATAGTTCCTTCTAATTTGATTATAATTATGTATTGTAATAGGAGCAAATTAATGCAAAAACGTAATTAAAAGAAATGAAGGGTGAGATCTAAAATACCAACCTTTTATTTTTTTCGTAAATTATCATCTAATTTTTTATATTTACCGTTAGCCAGAAACCAAAGTATAGGGGCTTCCACGTTCGTTTTGCGGATCACAGAACTACTTAACTTGATTAAAATGTTTTGAAATTACAAAGGAATCCTTAATCTTTACTGCCAAATAGAAAAAAAAAAAAACATAGAGCCGTAAGGAATTCTCGCGAAAGTTATAGCCATTCTTATTATTTCAAGTCGGATATTTTTTGTTAGTTTTTCGTCTGACTCCGTTTGTTTTCACTTCCAGCGATACCTACGTAGTCTACTAATATTCCTTTGACTCGGTTTTTCAATTTGATACGTTTTTCCCACCAAAAAAATAAAAAAAGACTGAAGTAAAAGAAATTTATTTATTATTATTGTTTTTTTTTTTTTTGTTTTTGCTAAAAGGCAGACGAACTGCTTCGAGAAGCGAAGCACACTGATTTCACATCAAAGCTCTATATCAATTATTTATTTAGTTTATTCTCGGTATCTATAGCTACTTATATCAGATTTTTTCTTTTTTACCGACTGCGTCAAAAGGAGGTACTGTGTTTGACTCTGTCCCTGGCAATCTAACGAAATTTTGTGACACTCTACAGCATTCAATATTCATGGTAAAAATATGAAATAGGTCTCAAAAAATTCGTATTTTCAAGGTGAGTAACACTGGTAAAAAAAAATTGAAAAATTTCCCATACCAGACCCACAATTTTCATTCAAAATTTGGTTATTTTTTCAACACAAAAAGCAACATAACCAATCACAATCCAAGATTCAACATATAAGAAAATAACGCATGCTGATTGGGTCTCCAAAAGTTTTTAAAGTTATATAAATATTTCAAGTGTCACCACTTCTCCCAGTAATATATTAGCACCAGTAGATGTATTATGTAGGATTGGCTCATTTAAAGTCTGCTGATATCTGCTTAATAATAGTTATAATGAAAAATAATATCAGGAAGGCGTATGTTGGAAAACAAACTGTGATTGGCTCATTTAAAGTCCGTTGATATATCTGCTTCAAAATAATAATTATAAAAAAAAAAAAACACCATGTTTCCAGAATTCCTTCAAACCAACCAATCTGAAAGGTGTACTGAAAAATGAACTGTGATTGGCTCACTTATGGTTGGCTTTGATGAAAGTTGTTGTTTCTTTCTGAAATATAATCTTCTCTTTTTAGCTGTACCTACTTTAAAGATTTTTTAAATCATTTTTAAATGAAAAAATATTTAACAATTTATTGGAATGTAATTTAATTTGGTGAAATTTAGGTAATATGATGAAATAATGAAAAAATGAAAACTAGCTATTATACATGAAAAGAGCGCCGAATCAATAATTTCAGTCCCTAAACTTATAGATATTGATGGAGAAATTAAAAAAAAATATTTTAACTTTTTAGTGCATTTTTCTTTTAAAGTCGGTTCTATTTTTCACAAAAAATGTTTTCACTGATGTTTCGTTTTCAGCCTTCGCAGCAATATTACTTTAAAACTAGCAGTCTTTCTATTGAAGGATAACTCCAAAACTACCTCATCGATTTTTGAAAAAATTTAATGGGAACAGTGAAGGATTATTCTCTATTATTCAAAAAATTTTCATCAAAATCGGTGCCAAGTTGAGAAATTATGCTGGAACAAACATAAAAACAAGAAATTAAAAAAAATATAACATATATACAGATCAAATTGAAAATCTCCAATTTTTTTATTTCAAAGTCGGTTAAAACAGATGTATCAATGAAATATATAAAGAAGCCTGCTTTCAACCAGCTTCTTTGGTTCATCCGGACTTAATATTCTTTTTGTAGCAATAGTTTACGATTTTTTCAAATCACTTCTACCCATGAAGCGTTAAGCTGTCCGAAACAAAATTTTACAGACCAATGGACTATAATATATTCAATCTCTGTACCAAATTTTGTGACTATTGATTGAAAATTACATATTTTAGAACCATTTAAGCCCTAAAAATGAAATATAATAAGATGTAATGGACGAACTATAGGGCCAGTCTGGACCAAAAACAATGGGATGTTTGGGTTTGTCCTTGTGTAGATCCAGATAAGAAGACCAAATTTCAAGACTATCGGATAAAAATTTTGACCAGTACCGAGTTCAACAGAAATGTATAAGTATAGGTATATTTTATAATTAGGAACTTCGGCCAATAGTGCCAAAATTTACCAGGGGTCATAAAACAAAAATCGAACCAACCCTCAATTCTGGGTCTCAGTACAAGAGATCAATCTTAAAATGGAGATACATAAAAACGACAAAGTTGCGGCTGGTAATATAATTACTATAATCTCGTTTTAAAATTCGTTCATTTAAATTATACAATAGCAGGAGGTTGCAGGTCAATACAGCAACGAAGATATCGAAGTAGTTGTAATGATAATTTCATATCATTTCTTATTTTATTATATATCTCGTAATCTACTAACAATTATTCCTCTATCTCCATTTTGTATATAACTTCATTCTTACATCTTGTCTAAAATGACGTCAGTAAAACTTGTCAAGACTTGCATCATGACATCACCTTTTCCAGCTAATACAATATTCTCTTACTAAACATAATGATGTCATCTATTCCTTGAATACAAAATACAACTCTGCAATATTCCTAATTCCTCTTAAAATTATAACTACACCCATTTTATATGTCATAGGCATGTTATTCTATTGGTTCATTCTAAATTATGTAGATTATATCAACCAATCACATTGTATATCTCCCACAACACCAATGTATATTTCATTCGAATCCATACCCTTAGATCTAAGCCTAATCACTTACCAACATCTTCTCTTACATTACACTACACTTCATATTTTCATGTACACATTTTAAAATATACACTATAAGAAAATAATATATGTGTCGTGTACTTTTTGTAACAATTATACCTTTACAAAATATTGGCGCCCGAACCATGGACAAACGAATCGTGAAAACGTGAATAAAATTTCTTTTCTAAATATCAGTGCAACATAAAAAAAAAAATTTCATTATTCAGAAAAAACAGTGGTGTCAATAAAGTGCTAAAAAATTAAAAATTTCTAAGTATAAAATAAAGTTCAGAATTAATATATAAAAATTGATATCGGGAAAAAACAAGGCAGTCTCAACTGGAGGCAAATCCACCGAAGATCACATAGTTAAATTCATCGTGGCAAATATCGAGGCCTACCAGTACGAGTGCGAATATTTGGCAACGGCTACTCAGCATTCCCAAAGTCAAAATATGTCAAAGTGCTGCAAAAATCATGCAAAACTGTAAGTGTTTCAAACTCTACTACTTCCATGCAAGATGAAAATTGGGGAAATAAAACAACTCCAAACGCTAGTGTCTTCAAACCAAACCACTGGATCACAGAACTACCAAACAGTAGTTTACTCAATCTTTGGAAAACTATTAACTCTGCACCTTTTCTTAAACATAAAAATATACCAGAAATCCAACTAGCAATTAGTTTATATATCCATACTCATAAAGATCCTTTAATTAATAAACTCCTTGAAAAAGATAACGTAAACGATTTAATCTTTCCATCCCAAAATCCAGGAAGACTCGCAAAAATCGAAGCTATACAAGCTATTGCAGGTACCTCTTTCAATACTACGTTAAGCACTATAGACAAAGATACTACATTTAATCCAGAATTATCTAGTGCAAGTTCAGATAATAATTATTCTGATGTATCAATTACACAACAAGAAGATCTAATTAACCTTCATACTCCATCCAGATCACCCAAAGAAGCTATTTTAAAATCTAATTTATTAACAAGAAAACTAAAAACAATTTTGACAAAGATGGCAAACGAAACACCAATAACCAATATAAGACCATCAACATTTTAAAACGCCCCAAATGAAAATATAAAAACATTTTTAAAACAATTTGAAAACGAATGTGAAGCATTTGGTTGGAATGAAGACGCAAAAATGAAAAAAATTAAAATTGCATTCACAGGAAATGCACAAACAATTTTCAACGAATTAATTTCAAATGACGAAAATTTAAAAGAATGGAAATATCTAAAACCAAGATTACAAGAAATTTTCAAAAAAATGACACCCCAATGAAGAGAAAATTTATATAAAAGAAAATATAAAGGAGATGACAATTTTATTGATTTTGTAATTTTTGTCTCAAACATGCTAAAAGAAATAGAACCTGAAATAACGGAAGAAAGAATCATAGATCATATATATCGTTCCATTGGTGAAAAAGAACGAGAACATATGGTTAAATTGAAACCAAAAACATTAGTTGCATTACATATCGCATTTGATGATTATCTTTATTGCAAAGACAAGGTACGTCCTTTAATAGACCCTATTTTTGCATCAGAACTTGAAAAAGTTAAAAAACAACTCAAAACATATAGAATAGCTATGGAAGAAGCTAATGAAGAACTAAAAAATTTAAAAACATCATCAAAAAAACAAATCAATATTGTACAAAAAGACAATATCACCGAAAGTCCGAAAATTGATGAAAAACATGAAACAATCAATGAAACCAGTATTACTAACAATGATACAATAATTTCAGAAATAAGGAAATTAGCCGCAGCTGTTACAAGTTCCAAAAATAATGAAATAGACAATTTAACAACTCTAATTATCAAGGAAACAATTTCAGAGGAAATTTCAGAGGACGAGGTAGAGGACGTGGATATTATAATAATTACAATGGAAATAATTATAACAATGTTAATAATAATAATAATTCAAATAATTTTCCCACTCTACTTCAAAATCAAAATAATTTCCAAAACCAATACAGTTTCCAAAACCAAAACTGCAGAGGAAATAATTTCCGTGGACAAAACAACAGATTTTTTCGTGGAAATTTTCGTAATAATTATAATAATTTTCAACAATATCCTAATAACTTTAACCAAATCCCACTTATGTATGTCACTATGTCATATCTGAACCGAAATCAATTATATCCAAATCAAAATCAAATCCTAAATCAAAATTCTGTCCAAAATAATACTCCTAATAATATCCCTGCTATTACCTACCCACAACAAAACAGAACATCGCGAAAAAACGTATAAACAATCCCGTAGTACAACATGCCACTGCAGGAGAAGATAAAGAAGTAGGAGAACCACCACCTATTAAAGACATCAACAATAACAAAAAAATATATAAATTAAATATAATTGTTATTGCACCAACTGGAAAAAACGAAATCAATTGTCGTTTATACCTTCCTTGTAATATATTAGGAACAGATACATTCGGATTGATTGATTGTGGAGCTGAATCAACACTTGTACATTGGAATCTAGCAAAAAATCTACAGTTAGAACCTACAAATGATAAACTATATGCTGCAAACGAAATAGAACTACAAATAATGGGAGTTTCTACAATTCCTATTGTTTTTAAGAAACGTTCTTTCCCAATTAAAGCATATATTATCAAGGATCTAATTGAAAATATTATAATAGGTTACGATTTTCTTGAAAAATATAAAACCATTATAGATTTTTTGTCTGGAAAATTTTCAATTCCATGTGAAGAAGAAACCATTTCGATATCAATCCCAAGATGTTCAACAAACACCAAAGAAGTAAAAGAACAAGTAACATATGTACGAACAAGCGATACTTATTTAATAAATCCAAATGAAAAAATCGCTTTACAAACTTTACCTCCTTTTGTGAAATTGCTGAAAAATGAAAATTTTGAAAATAAAACTAATTTAATAATTTCAAATAATAATTCAATTGTTACAATTTTCAATCCAACAAATAATACGAAAAGGATATGTAAAAGTCAAATAATAGGTACATTATGTTACTATGATAAAACACCATCTAATCAAAAAAAAATCTGTGTCACACAAAACAAACTTTGTGATCCCGAAGGTGTTGAAATCAAAATATCAAATAAATTATCACCTGAACAAAGTTCAATAACAATTGATAAAATCAAAGACTATGTTGATATCTTTACACACTCCACAAAAAACCTTTCATTAGCTAAAGTACCACTAGTCCATATTCATCTTAAAGACAATACCCCTGTGGTAAGAAGAAATTATAAAATGGCCTATAAAGAAAGAATGGAATGGTTGAAAAAGATAAATGAATTGGAAACAGCTGGAGTTCTCAAAAGACAACCATCAACATACGAATCACCTATGTTTCTGAAAAAGAAACAAGACGGATCTTTCAGACCTTTAGTTGACTACAGAGCTGTAAACAACAAAATAAAAAAGATAGAACTAGAGTCCCAAGAATAGATTCTATATGGCCCCATCTACGAACAAAAAAATTCTTTTCTATCATAGATCTGAACTCTGGATACTTTCAACTACCACTCGATGAAGAATCAAAACCCATCACTGGAATCAACATTGAAGGAGTTGATTATGTTTTTAACAGAATGCCACAAGGATTAAGTCTTAGCCCCTCAGTATGTCAAAAGGCTATGGTTGATATTTTTCACGATATCCTATGTAAAAAAGTTATTGTATATATTAATATCTGTGTTTTCGGAGAAACTTTCGATGAATGTTTAAACAATACAGTAGAAATTCTATCAAGACTTAAAAAATTCAATTTTTGTGTAAAAACAAAGAAAAGATTTTTTATGTAAGACTCCATAGAACTATTAGGACATAAAATTGGTCATGGAAAATTAGAACCATTATCTAAAAACATCGAAGCTATCAAAAATATGAAACCACCAAGGACATTAAAAGAAGTCAGAAGATTTATTGGAATGGCTGGATACAATTGTAAAATGATATCTGGCTTTACAAAAAAAATGTTACCCCTTCTAAAAATCCTTGAAGGAAAAAATAGTAAATCGAACGAAAAAATTGTTTGGTTACCCGAATACCAACAATGCTCCGAAAATATGAAAAATATACTTTTATCGGAACCTGTCCTACAAATTAATAACCCCGAAGCTTCAACATTCCTGGAAGTTGATGCATCCAAAGATGCTATAGGAGCAGTATATCGTCAAATTGATCCCGACACAAACAAAAAATACACTACAGGATATTTTTCTGAAAAATTAAACAAAAACCAACAACACCTGTGTACACTTGATCTTGAAATGCTTGCAATAACTAAATTGTGCCAACATTTCAGAGACTTTCTACTTGGAACAGATTTCATCATCTATACAGATCATCAACCATTAAAGTATCAACATCGTTTTAAAACTCCATCCCCCAGATTAGCAAGACTTGTCTCAAAACTCAGTGAATTTACATTTGATATTAAACATATATCAGGAAAAGAAAATGTCATGGCAGTTTTTCTGTCTCGACCTTTTAAAGACACTGAAGATTCAATAAGATTTGAAAATGGACAATTCATGACAACAGACAAAAATATTAATGCTATAACAAGATCAGCAACAAAACAAGCCGAACAAAATAAAGAAAAAATTCAAGATAAAATTACGTCATTGAAAAAAGAAAGCACCAACCTACTTTCAAATCATAACTTTGATCCAATAACAAAAAAAGATGAAAATGGAATTAAAGAAAATGAAATCCCTAAATTTCATATTACTAGAGAACCAATAAAAACATTACTTTATGGAAAAGATATCCCTCTTAAAACACTGGCTGACTATCAGCAAATAGACGATTATTGGGGACAAGTATACAAATTCCTAAACGAAGATTTCATTGATGATCGTGCGTTAGTAAAACAAATAGAACGCCATGCCCATAAATATTTTATAGGTGATGATGATATCATGTACAAAAAGAAAAGTTTTAATTATAACCCATTTTCACCTGTACCAATTATTCCAGATGCATTAATCCCATCTATTTTAAAAGAAATGCATGATAATCCTTTTGGAGGAGGACATTTGGGTTGTAAAAAAACACTTGAGAAAATCAAATTGAAATATTTTATACTAGGACTTGTAAAAAAAGTCAACGAGTATATTAATTCATGCCATGAATGCCAACTACAACAAAGAAATCCGAAAGAAATCTGAATGATGAAACCAATCCCTGTTAAGGAATTTAACCCATTTCATCATATCGAAATTGATTTCATTGGCAAATTTGACAATAATTACGAACGTAATTATGTTCTAGTAGGCGTTGACAAATGCACAAATTTTTGTGTAATAGAAACCAGTACGACATACCAATGCTATAAGCGTCGTTAAATTTATTAAAAAAATTATGACTACATACGGTAAACCTAAGATTATTACGTGTGATAACAGCACACATTTCCGTAATGACCTTGTACATAATTTTTGCAAAGATCAAAATATAGACATAATTCATTCATCAGCGTACAGTCCGTAAACTCAAGGACTAGTTGAACGAACGAATGGAATTATTAAAAAATGTCTATCTAAGTATAAACCAAAGACGGAAGAAGAATGGACTGACACACTTTTTAAGGTTGTGTTTGCATATAACACATCACCTATTCACTACCTCAACAATACAACTCCATTTTTCTTTCTTCACAGTTATCAACCTCGAACACTATTTGATGACAAATACAAAATAAAAACACCAACATCACTCGATCAACGGAATACAACTCTTAAAGAATTGCAAAAAATAAAAGATCAAGTACCAGAACTAAAACAACAAGCTGTGGAAAAAAATTCTCAGTATTATAACAAGAACAAAATACTGAAAGAATTTAAAACGAACGATCTTGTTTTGATTCGTTAAAGTAAGAATGTTGCGAAAAGCAAATTCAAATTTTGTGGACCTTATCGTATTGTGCGTAAAAATTCAGATTTGAATTATACAGTTCGAATTTTGAATGAAAATGAAGAAAATAATGTAGACGAAAATATTCATGTGAGACGTCTTATCCCTTACACGGAACGTCCTACAAATAATAGTGAATATTTTATACCCTCTGAGGTTAAAGATGCACCTAAAAACAATCACCCTAAAACCGAAAAAGGTATATCTACTAAACAGCCGAAAGATACGAAGCAAAATGACATAACACAAACAAAGGAAAACAAACACCTAATTTCCTATACCAATGACAAACCAACTATCAAAGATGCCACAGATAGTGAAAATGAAGAAGATAGTAAAAATGATACTGAAGTCAGTCTTCAGCGTAGTAAACCTGTAGAAAAAGCTTGTAAATAATATTTGTATATATTGTTCTATATCCCTTCCCTTTCAATACCTATATTGTATATATTTATTCCTTTCTCTGTTTTTGTAAATATTATCAACTTATTATTACTATTATTGTATATATCATCTTATTTCTTTTACGTAGTTATGATTTTATCCAAATCTCCCAAATCTTACTCTCTCCCATACCTATCTTTCTAAATCTCTTCATATCAGGAAAAATACACTGTCTCTCTTCTCTCTCTCTTTTCTCTGCAACATGGATCAACTTACATATTTATTTATTTTATTATCCCAATATTCACCTTTTATTTAATTTATTTTTGAATTGGTATATTTTTATGTCTTACCTTTAAGTGTGTATTTTATGTTGGTGACACCAAAGTTTTCTAATATCTTGGATATTCCTAAGCTGGTCTTGCCGTGTGACCTTGTCTGGCCAATGCAGGTTGCCTGGCAATGAAAAGCGCTGGAACTCTTCCCCGCATTCCACGAACAATCGCAGGACCTCTCCCTATATTGAAATTTCGATATTGAGGAACTGCCCCAAAATGAAATATACTCCTCCCACGACCTAACGGAGGTAAATTGTCGTCCTCACTTCCTTCACTGCTGTCTTCTACAGCAGGCGGTGCTGCTAATACAGCACTCCTTTCGACAACTTGTAAATTCATCATTTCTTTATTTTGTGCGATAGTCGCTTCCTCTCTCAAACACCCCTGGCATTATAGTGGCAATGGTGGAGGATTTTCAGGAGTCACAGCTCTATTTAAGCACTTGTTATTCGTGTTCTTCCATTGAACAACCTTTGAATCTGTCCAATAGTTATTGGAATCTCGGTAGATTTTCTCCAATTTGTGATTCCATATGCACCTCTGCCCAGGATTGACTGTCAGAGTCGCTGCCTTACCATCTTTTGATGTGCTAGGTCCAGCAATCTCCTCATCCATGTTAACCTTAGTGGATTTTTCTGAGGTCTGTTTTCTTGCAGATGGCACATAATCAAGATCATGGAATATAGTTGCATGCAACACTTCGTAAAATTTAGAGTTTCCATTAAATATAAATGGATACCGACGGTCTGTATGTCCGGTTATTACCCTTTCTCAAATATTCTTTAGAGAGGTCTTCATCTCAGGTTTTAATATCCTTTTTAAAACGATAGAATTCTCTTGGGCTTTTATCTCCACATG
Source organism: Ericerus pela (assembly GCA_011428145.1). Lineage (NCBI taxonomy): Eukaryota > Metazoa > Arthropoda > Insecta > Hemiptera > Coccidae > Ericerus > Ericerus pela. The sequence goes on from WOFM01000403.1 coordinate 1,522,950, forward strand.
AGATCCCCAACGCTCTTGGATATATCGTGAAAACCGCCCGAAATTTTTGGCTAAAATAAGTTGACAAATGTCAACATATCTTAAATACAAAAATCGACATTCAACGATTTCGTTCGTCTCATGTTGAATCATCACAAGGGATGCAATGATAGCTGTCACAAATGACAGTGATATCGCATCCACTTTTTCAACTTTATAAGAACACGTCATCACGAGTGATGGACCAATTTTTATAGAATAACTGTTTGGAAAATACGGAGTTAAAGAGGATAGTAACCCCTTTACAAAACTCTCCAATTCCTCATACACAACCAGATTGGATACCTGCAACCAACCCCGAGCCTTAAAATTGATGTGATCCGAAGATCCCCATTGTTGTCGCATACTATCCTGCCACCCCACCTGATTAGGATGGGTGATGAACCACACCATCATTCACATCTGACAATGTATCACGGATAATGCCCGCCGATAACATCGACACCCTAACCATGTGGAAAACATGTCTAGGTAATCTCGTCGAATGTTATTGTTTTGTCAGCTAAGGCAATCCCACCCAATGGAAAAATCCTACCATGCAAACAACCCCTGAAACCACGATTTTGTACATACTTCTTTACATCCGATTCCCAATTGGACTGAACCTCGGAACAATTTGTTCTTTCCGTGTTCTTATTTTCGGACGTTATTTTCATTTTCTTAAATGTATTTTGAATCGAATTCATTTTCCTCTCCTTCTGCATTCTCTCGATTGCGTTTTCCAAATTAATCTCAGGAACCGAGTGAACACGAACGCGCATTTACGCGAACAACCGAAATAATTGACAAAAAGTTTGTCTGAAAAAATTATTCGTAAACTCCGCGAAATTATTATAAATTTAAAATTGTTTTTATTATTTGTAGTTAGCAACTAATTATTGTTGTAATAAAAAGTTTTAAATTCGTAAATAAAATTTTTTTTGGTACAATAATACAATTATATTGTGAAACACAAAAAAAAATAATTGATCGAAAAATTAAAAATCACTTTGGATATTAACCTAGAACCGAACAACTCGAAACTCCAATAGCGAACTAAACTCCTCTCTAAAAATTTTCAATACATCTTTTCTTTCTCATAAAATTCTTATTTTTCCTAGAAAATTTCGATCATATTCGCTTATTTTAATTTTCCTATTTTCTGATTTTAATCACATACAAAATCTCATATTTCGTTCGCACTAAATTTATTTTAAGGTTTTTATCCATGGTTTGTCATACATTGCATTTTTCTATGTTGTAGATGGTCATTTTTATTTTTTATGGTCTCCATCTCAACATCTCAAATTTCGCTTGCAGGCAAATTGAACCATGTTCATAAATCGACAATTCCGACTGTAACAGCATCTACAGGAGCGTATTTCGAGGAATACGAAAGAATAAGTGTCTATCAACAAACTATCCCAATTCTGTATAGCATTCAGCTTAATTTAACTGACTCTGCTGATTTCATCAGAACGAATATTTATAGCAATTACAATGATAATTGTAATTGGGACAAAATTAAATGTCGTTTCCATAAAATTAGCATGAGATACAAAAAACTTTTCAAATCACTCATCAAAAACAATCTTGTGTTAATTCAAGATTTTGCCCCAAAACCTCATCCTCTTTGTATTAAATGTGACTATGCCATCGATAAAGTCAGAGACTTTTTTGGAGATCTTTTTTTTATCTGTTGTCGTGTACTCACATACAGAAATGGACAATCCCTTATGGAAAACGAACTTTCACTCAAGGATCAATATGATGTTTTAAAAGAAACAGTCATATCTGATCATTCCTCTTTACTCAATGTCACGGAAAACTCCAAATCATTCTCCCAAAATTTACAAAATTTCTACGATGATTTCTTCGTTACAAAAGCTGCATTCCATGAAACCATTGAAAAATATTCTAACGAAGCATATATCGTTGGAGAAATCTCCAATTTTGATAATTCTATTCGTACATCTTATTCATTCTATGAATATTCAGTATGTCTTAAACACTTGTAAAGACCATAACTTACCCTCTAGTATTGTATCAACTGATACACTCAAAGAAGATCTTAACAAATTAATTCCCTTGTTATTGAAAAATAACCTTGAACTAACTATCCCTACTCATGATTATCTTAATTATTATCATTTAGATTTAATAAACTGCAACCTCTACAACAACAACCTGGAAATAGAACTAAAAATTCCTGTCAAACAGAGAAATTCTGATTACTATGTCTATAAATTCATCCTACTAACTTTCAAATCACACAATGATCAGTTATGCTCTTGGGATCAAGAACCATCCATCATTGTTCATAATTCTGATGACGACTCAGTTTGCTACATCACTGGTACTGATTTACATTATTGTAATCCCAAAAAATCCATGTGTTTCCTTCCTGACCATCGTGGATCGGATAAGGTTTCGTCTTGTGCGAAAACCTTATTCCTTAAAAAATCATACAATGAATTAATCAAATCGTGTGCATTCCGTTGTGAAATAAATCATGGTAAAACCCTTGTTCGCAATTACAAACCCTTCTAATATCAGTGCATTTGACACAACTTCTAAAAAATCATTCGATATCTCTATTAATACATCATTCCCTGATACAGTTCTTTTAACAGTACCTTGCCACGTCCAAATTATTAATACTGAATATGATGGTTATTCGGAAATAATTATTCCGATAGGTTTTCCTTGCCCCCGAGATATGTCTTATGACATTCTCATCAAACATCACCTTCCATTACTATGGACGGACTATAATGTCATTATTGATTCAGACATTAAGAAAACTATTTCCCTTCCAAGCATCAATGCTTATAACCCTAATTGAACTATATTCATTCCTAATTTCTCTCCTATGTTATCAACCAATGACCTTAAGGAAAAACTTGACAAAACTCAAATCAAAATCCAAGAATTTGGTGATCGCAACTCTATTTCTCTTTTAAATATTATTATACTTATTTGGTTATGTGTCATTACTATAATAATTATTATCATTATATCTAATGAATTTATTGAAAATACTAATGAAAATAATATTGAATGTATTGATGAAAAATGTGAAAAATGATTATATTGTTATTATAGATTTATATATAAGTATATATTGTCACATCTGTAGTTATCTAATTTAGTTTCTATTGTGAACCACAATTCAACTTTACAGACCATATATTTGTATTCGAAATATTGTTTTAAATTTCCATATGATCCTAAAATAAAAACATTTTTTTTCTCCCTTCTCTCTTTTATCCTTTTTATATTTCTTACTTCTATAATCTATCTTTATCCGAATTTTTAAATTCAAACTTCTCCCAAACTTTGAATTTCAAAATTCCCCCGGAATTTTATGTAATGATAATTTCATATCATTTCTTATTTTATTATATATCTCGTATTCTACTAACAATTATTCCTCTATCTCCATTTTGTATATAACTTCATTCTTACATCTTGTCTAAAATGACGTCAGTAAAACTTGTCAAGACTTGCATCATGACATCACCTTTTCCAGCTAATACAATATTCTCTTACTAAACATAATGATGTCATCTATTCCCTGAATACAAAATACAACTCTGCAATATTCCTAATTCCTCTTAAAATTATAACTACACCCATTTTATATGTCATAGGCATGTTATTCTATTGGTTCATTCTAAATTACGTAGATTATATCAACCAATCACATTGTATATCTCCCACAACACCAATGTATATTTCATTCGAATCCATACCCTTAGATCTAACCCTAATTACTTACCAACATCTTCTCTTGTACATTACACTACACTTCATATTTTCATGTACACATTTTAAAATATACACTATAAGAAAATAATATATGTGTCGTGTACTTTTTGTAACAATTATACCGTTACAGTAGTAAATAAAGTTAAGCATAAACCACTATAACTTTTGCAGTCATTTGGAAAATCCGACCAACATTGATTTCGTTCAAAGGTCAAAGATTTAATATTGCTCCACCGTAGGTACCAACAGAATGAAAGATTGTTTTATATTTTACACAGTTACCCACCTACACTAGCGCTCAAACGTGAGGAATAGGCTATTTATTGATTTATAAATTCGCTCCCAGAGGAGATACAGACCTCGGACACAGCCTAAAACTTTCCTTGGGAGGACGCAAGTAAATCTTGAAAATTTCGGCTCGATTAATTAAGCGGTTTCAAAGTGATGGGTATATATACAGACAGACATTCACATTTATATATATACATAGAAAAACTTTTTTTTGGGATGAGTGGGTCAAAATCCATACCTTCTCCTTCAAGGGAAATACAGACCTTGTACTTGGCTTAAAATCTTCCGTGGAACAACACAAATAGGTGCTGAAAATTTCAGCTTGATCAGTTCAGCAGTTCTGAAGTGATGGGCATATAGATAGACAGATAGACAGACAGACAAACAGACAGACACACATTCACATTTACATGTATGTATAGATAAGTATGTATATATGTATCTCATGAAACGGATAATTTTCATCACTCCCTTCCGTAACCCGCCAGAAGAAATGTATAACCTCATAAGAGTGTTATCCCCACAGGTACAATATAAAGCAGTAGTACTACTGGTAGTATGCTTATCAAGCTGTTTGTTAGCTAGTATTCAGCTACTACAAGTAGTTTCTGGCCAATCTATACAATATGCGACTAGTCGAAATGAATTCACTCATCATAGCCGTAGATAAAGGGAGGGTCTTGAGTGTCTGAACCCCACTTGGCCTTGAAAAAAATCTTGAAATAAAATTAGTATGTGTTGTTTGGTGGTGGTGGTGGTAGTGGTGGGGGTGGTGGTAGTGGTGGTGGTATTGTTCCAGAGAGGAGGGGGTTGGAAGGAACAGTTAAGAAGAGGTTAACCCCTTCCTTACGATCAAGCTATGCTGTTGATACCAATAGAACAATAAGAACCATTTCTACTGGTAGCCTAGTAAACTTTTTGCATTCCACTCTAGTGCTACAATTCTTATAGTAGATATAATAAGTAATATGCTTATCGCATCCAAAAAATTAAGTATACTCTATAGGCCGCAGGTGAAAAGTTGCGTGCAACTCGTATAAAATCTAACCGAGTTTTATGCTTTTGCATTAAATCGCATGAATAATCGCAATGGTGGTGACATATTGTACGCACTGTCCAGTGGGTGAACTTATGGTAAGTATTTTTAATAATTTTTTACAAAAATGCACTAATACAGTAGATAAGTGAGTACAGCTGGTTAAAATGCGAATTTTTCCAAATTCTGACTATTAAATATTATCAGCTAAACATTCTATAGGCTTAGTACCGCCAAGTAACCATCAAAAGAGATGGATTCTAATGAACAATAAGCGATATCATTTTTTATACGGCGTGAAAATTCAGTTGAAAGTACTTCAGGGTCAGTAAAACGTGAAACTCGGTAGTTCGGAAGTTCGCAAAACAATGTGTTTAGAATTCAGATGAATAGAAATCGGGTCAGTCGTTCAAAATGAAACTTCAACATCGGACGAGATCATGGATGAATTATCATCGCGTAAGGCTATTTATCGTATTTATGCATGAAAAATTAATATAAAAAAAAAAAAAAAAGAATATATGTAGAAAAAGAAAATGGGGAAAATTTTTTGCAAATTATGTAATACGTGTAATAAAATAGGTACTTCTGTTATTGACCCGAATATTTGCATAGTTTTATACGTATTTATCTCGTGTATGTGGTATGGTCCAAGCGTAAAATTACACCTCGGCGAATCCAATAGTAAATTAATTTTCTTTTGTGTCTAAACTCTAAACATATTCTAACAAAAACGACGACGACGACAACAACAACAACAACAACAACAACAACAACAACAACAACAAAAACGACACGTTATACCTCAAATATGGACCCCTTATTCGTTATTCGAATTTAATATAATTATTATGGTCGTACAATTTTGCCTTAATTACATCGATATACTCACGTACGACCCACAAAAGGAAGTTATATAATGGTTATAAGGGCATTGATTTGCTTGCTTCTGTCATTATCTGTTTTTATTTATTGAATAATCTCGTCTGAAAAAGCTCTATGGTTGACCTTTACGAAGTAAATTCGTTGATTAGAAGACAATAACACAAGGGCCTTGGGTAATATGTTGCATAAAGTAACCTTTTTATTTTTAGTATTTGGACTTACGAATATTTGTAAATCGGGGAATAAAAACTTCATAAAATCTTCACGAACACCTTGATCCACTACCACTTGCTCCAGTTATACAACTGGAACTGTAAACTCGCTAAAAATTTACGAGATGATGCGTGCATCTGCAACCATAGCTGATGACTCTTGTAGATTGCATCACACATTGATGAGCTACTCCCGAATTCTCCCACTGATGTCACAACAATCAGATTCACGTTTTGCCCACGCACTGTATTCACTGTGCTATAAAAGGATAGGTCCATAGAATAATGTAATAAAATGTGTAAAATACTGGAGTCATTTCACTGCTGCAGGGTTTGTTTCAATTTTACTTCATTTTAATGTAGGTACTCATTAACTCAATTGACGGAGTAAGTAAATCATCCGAATTCAAATTTCTTTCAGCGTGGCAAACATGCAAATTCAGTAAATTTAAAAGCATTGATAATGGGGTAATCGTTGTTGTCACTCGCTTAGGTCTTTCCTTACCAATTAATAATCGATTAAAAATTATCGTTTCAAATCACTATTTGGCAGTCTTTAATCGGTGGTTGCACAGCCACGTAGACATGATCATTGATTTTTAGCAAGTGAGTTCATGGTTCGATTTTGCACACTGGCAGACCCACATCTGGCCACCATAATGTGCTCTGAACATGCAAATGCGCTGTACGAGTTTACACATATACCTCCTCTATAATGGACAGCACTGCAGTAGTTTAAGTGGGTTTATTAGGGGTTCACCCATTAACAGCCTGTATGTAGCTGCCCTCTGTGTGCATTGTGTAATACTTTTATCTTCGATTGCGAGTATCAGGGGGGAGTGGTTTAGGAATGTGAACCATATATGTGGCAGTCTTCCATGGGGTTGGGGTTGCTGTGTGGACGTGTTCGCCACTTTCTAACCTGTGGGTTGCTCATTCGATTCCCCACATCAGAAGACCCAAATTTTTCAATTTTATTGCCCAATATAAAAACCCATAATGAAAAAACTGATGATTAAGACCAAAGTGCTCCGTTCATATTGTTATATTAGATCCGTACAGGTGCATGAAAAAATGTCTTTGCAACACCCACCCAAAAAGTAAATGTCTTTGGGCGTCTTAACTGTATAATAAAATTAATTAGGTTAAAAACGAATTTTCAGAAGATAAGCTTTTATTTTTTATTTTTGTCTTTAGCTTCACGCGAAATAAACATTATTTTGTTTCGGAAGGTTGGCTGCAGTATTGGTATATTTTAAAATCGCAGTAGTGAGTACAGTAAAAGCTTATAAAAAGAAAACAATTTTAACACCACCTATTTGAAAAAATGGGATTTTGATATTATTTATCTTTCCAAACTTCATTAATTAATGAAATTTTCAATTTTTTTTTTTCATTTTAATAATATTTAGCAAAGAAAAGTATAAAATACTGATATTATAATGTCTTACCTTGTCAAATTTGTTCAACTATCAGCTTTAAAACATATTTCAATTGAGCCCAGTTATTACACATTTTGTAAACAAAAAAATAAACTAGGAAATACCACAAAAAATATTTCTTTAATGATTTATAGTTGGAAAAATACAACATAATTATATGTTTACTAAACCCCCGTTTTTTGGCTTCACATTAAAACTTTTTCTATATTTTTCATCCTCATCATTCCTTAGTTCCAGACCTTTTATGCAGATCTGGCCAAAGATGAAGGGGTGGCCATAGACGGTGGGTTTACCCTATGAATTATTAGAATTTTATAAAGTAAATAAATGTGGATCACTAGATGTTCAGGTAAAATCGTACAGATAGAGTTCGGCAATACGCCATTTTGTATCCTACAGGTAATAAGTAAAATCATTGATATTTATGTTAAATTTAAGAAATTTTATCATTTTAGATTTTTTTATTACTTTCATAAATATTTTTCATTATTTCGCTTGAAATTTACTTTCGCCCAACAGACAGAAGGCCAACGAAACAAGCTTCTCATCATACACAATTTTATGGGATCAAACTGTACAACCAGTTATCGAAATGCAATTAAAAGATAACCATTGATTGTAGAAAGCTGAAATTTTGTTAAAATATTAAAATATGTTTGTTAAAGATGCTGTAAAAATTTCATTGAAATCATATTATTGGTTCTTGAGATAAAGTTGAAATTCTGGGAGGGTTACGTGAGTTAAACAGTGGATACAAAATGGCGTATTGATCTACTCGTATCTATAGAGCTTTAGGTGAGGTAGACAATTCAAAATCATCTACAGTGATATAATTAAAATAAAAACAAATATAGAAGGCACCAATACTTTTTTTAATTCATTGAACGTTTATAATCACGCTGATAACAAATCTGCAATGACAGGCGTTTTCAAAAAGGAAAGTATCCAAATTGTAAAATTAGGCTAGGCTGGCTAATCAACCAAACAACTCGGCTTAACAGCTATCCAATCGAAAAAAGTTTATAGGTAGGTTCAACTATAGTGACGGTGGCGAATAAACTATTTGATTTAGATTTAACAAAAATTTCATGTAGGCATAATTTATCAAAAGCAGTTATAAAAACTCTAGCGCAGCAGTGCTTCGTAAGAAAACTCAGTTTGCTCAGTTATCGATGTATCTATATTTCATTGCTAGTTTCAGGTTAAGAAATTACGAAAAACTATCCACAATTAACCCATATCTTTAACAAAAATATCGATGTTGTTTTATCGCTACAAACCGCCTTTTGAGAGATTTTTTGTTTCCAGTTTTTTTTGAGAACTATTAAACCGATGAGCACCAAACTTTTTTCAGACCTGCTTCCATACAATAGCTATCTTTTGCTTGCGCAGCTACTACAGCTGTTGCAGATGTAGACTCTGCAGAACCCTGCAATCCAAAGGCAGAGGATTGAGATTCCAGAATTTTTGTCAAATGAGGCAGAACTCTGGTTGACTCTCTTCGAAGGTGGTTTCAAAACAGAGAACCTACAGAACAACCAAAAGTATACCCACATTTGCAGCAGCATGCCCGCAGAAAAAATACGCCGCATTCCAGATATCATAGAATGCCCTCTGGTGGAAGCAGACAAGTACAGTTGGTTCTGCAAGAAAATTTGCAATGTGTTTAGTAAGACTCAAAACCAAATAATAGATGATGTCATAGGTGGAATGAAGATAGGAGATGATAAACAATCCATCTTCATGGCCAAATTGAGACAAAAGGCCGATAATATCGTATCACCATCGGTCATTGGGAACCAGTTCTGCAAACAACTGCTCAAAAATGTTGTGCAGTGTTTGGCAGCTGTGGGTACCACAGTAATCAACAACTCCGAGGACCTAGACTTCTTGGTAAAGAGTGCCGATAGTGCGCTGGAACATTCAAGATCAGCATCCTTGATTTGTGCAGTATTGGCAGAGACGGGAGAACTAGCCCAGCTTAGAGCCCAGATAGCTCAGCTGACTAGTGAAATAAAGAAGAACAATAACTACTCAAGAAATGGTAGAAGTAATAACCGCTTGAAAAGCAGGAGCAACAACAACAGAAACAATGATAGAAAATCCCGGTCCAGAGACTGAAAGAGCAATTCTACCAGGGGTCAGAGTCCAACTCCCCCTAGAAGATCATCATCCCTAAAACCCCCGTCTCAGAACTGGGATGATAAATCCTGCTTCTTTCATAATAGATTTGGTGCGGAAGCCACCAAGTGTAATAACAGATGTCAATGGTGGGGAAAGACATACAATAAGTCAAAGCCATCAAACTAGAAAGAGGGGTTGTCTATGCAGCTGAAGATCCCTCAAAAAAGTACTCACGCTGCCTGTTCATCAAGGACAGGACTAATAGGAGACGTTACCTTATTGACTCAGGTGCTGACTTGAGCATTTTGCCAGTAAGTAAAAACCAAAAGGCATTCAATTGCGGATTTTCCAACTCCGATCCTGGGCGCAGATTTTCTTGCGCACTACAGCCTGGGCATCCACCTCAAAAATGGAAAGATCATAGACAACAATACTGGTCTATCGATGGAAGGCAAAACACTAGGGTACCAACTGGACACCAACATATCCAGCTGCACTAAAGTTGACAAACAATTCCTACGGATTCTGCCAGACTATCCTGGAGTCACTCAACCATCGATTCGCAGGCATCCGACCTATAAACATGACACCGTTCATTATATAGAAACTAAAGGACCACCTTGCCATGCTAGACCCCGCAGGCTACTGCCTAATAAACTCAAAGAAGCATGGGAATACTATGATCGCATAATAGGGGAAGGCATATGCCGCCCCTTAAAGAGCTCATGGAGTTCCCCAATCCACATGACCAAAAAAGCAAGTGGAGAGTGGCGAATCGTTGGAGACTACAGGGCCTTAAATGCCAAAACAGTTCCTGATCACTATCCAGTCTCAAACATAATGGACTTCAACGCGAATATGAGGGGTAAAACGATGTTCACAAAAATCGACATCAACTGGGCATTCCACAAAATTCCAATGGCTGAACAGAACATTCCAAAGACAGTGGTCATAACCCCCTTTGGTTTATTCGAATACCTTCGAATGCCGTTTGGACTCCATAATTCTGCACAAACTTTCCAAAGATTCATCAATGGATTGTTTATGGATTTGCCGTTTGCTTATGCATATTTGGATGACATATGCATTTGCTCAGTAGGTGGTGAGCAACAGCATGAGAAGAATGGAAGAGCCATCGTACAGCGTATACACGCTGCTCGACTTACCATCAATGTTGGAAAAAGTTTATACAAACAGACCAAAATTGACTTTCTTGGCTATCGAGTCTCGACCGAAGTCATTCCCCCTTTGAAGACCAAGGTAGAGCCCATACTAAAATTCCCGAAACCCTCAAACGTTGCTGAACTCAGACAATTCTTGGGGATGGTGAATTTCTACAGACATTGCATTAAAAATGCTACAGCCGAACAAAGTAAGCTGTTTGCATTGATCAAAAAAAAAAATAAAAAGAAAGATAGGACTCCACTCGATAGGAGAGAAGAAGCTGAAAAAGCCTTTGAAAACATCAAAGAAACACTGGCAAATGCAACTCTGCTCGCTCACCTCGACAAAAGTCTGCCACTATGTGTCTCAACTGACGCATCCAACTTTGCTATTGGTGCAACACTGTACCAAAAAAATAATGACAAGAAGTTACCAATCGCTTTCTTCATTAGAAAGCTATCAAAAACCGAAAAGAACTACAGCACATACGACAAGGAGTTACTGGGAATATTTGCTGAGCTGAAGAATTTCAGGCACCAATTAGAGGGTAGATGTTTCACTGTGTATACAGATCATAAACCCCTAACACATGCCTTCATGCAAAAGACAGAACCAGCTTCCCCGAGAAGAGCTCGACAATTGGACTATATAGGACCATTGACTACAGACATCCAGTATATAAGTGGAGAACTCAACACTCCAGCTGATGCTCTTAGTAGGATCGAAGCCATCTCGGCACCGTCTCAATTACCTTACGCTGAAATAGCTAAAGAACAGTTAAGGGATGCAGAATTGCAAGAACTGTTGTCGAGTGATGACACAGCTCTCAAATTGAGACAAAGGAAAATCCCTGGTGCTAATGTTTTACTAACATGCGACATTAGTACAGGCAAGAATAGGCCATTCCTGCCGACAAAGTATCGCAAATTGGCTTTTAGTAGTGTGCACAATCTATCGCACCATGGACCAAAATGCACTGCTGGATTAGTAGCATCAAGATTTTGTTTGGCCTCGAATGAAGTCCGGCTGCAACAAATGGGCTCGCAGTTGCCTGAATTGCCAAGAGTCTAAAGTAGGAAGACACACTCGTTCACCTCTCAAATCTTTCAAACAAACAGAGCAGTTCAAAACAATACACATAGACTTGGTGGGTCCATTACCCCCATCCCAAGGACACAGATACCTATTGACGATGATCGATAGAGCAACTCAATGGCCAGAGGCAGTTCCTCTCTATGAGATGACAGCTCCAACAGTAGCTGCGAGGTTATACGACACCTGGATTGCCCACTACGGCGTACCTGAAGTCATCATTACGGACCAGGGTCGCCAATTTGAAAGCTCGCTCTTTCAAGAGCTATCTAAGAAGCTTGGTGCACAACACAATCACACCACAGCTTACCATCCTCAAGCAATTGGTAAAGTTGAGCGATGGCACAGAGCTTTGAAAGCCTCCATCATGGCTTGCAACACCAAGAGATGAGTTGATATACTACCAACCATCCTCTTGGGCCTTTGATCTGCTCTTCAAATGGAGACAAGTTACTCTGCAGCGCAGTTGGCACTTGGCAAAGAGCTACGCCTACCAGGGGACTTTTTCACCCACTCAAAAGAAATTAGCCCCTAAACGCTCGTCCAAAACATATGGACTGATGCTAATAGTTTTTTGAAACAGGCAGCTGGTCATGGCTAACCGAAGATTTATGTCTCCAAACACTTGGCCACAACATCTCATGTGTTTGTCAGAGACGAAAAAATAAGATCTTCGTTGGAGAAACCATACGCCAGTCCTTATAAGGTTTTATCACGAGATGACAAGAATTTTGTGATACTAATCGCAGGTGAAGAAAAAACAATTTCAATTGACAGATTGAAACCTGCGTACCTTATAAACGACGACAGAAAAATGCTCCAAAGAGCAACAAGGAAGATTACAGAAAGGAAAATTGAAGAAGAAAAACAGAACACACAGTCCAATATCACACAACCACAAAAAGTTGAGGACAAACCGGTCAAAAAAGGTAATAAATCACAAAACTCACCAGTAAAAAAAGACAAAAATAAAGGAAACGGTGAAATTTAGTGATGAGATTGTCAAAATACACTACAATCCATTGGCCCCCTTATGCCCACAAAAAAGAGGCAGGCCCCTTGGCAGCAAAAAGCGAAAAAACCAAACTCCAACTCGAAAATCCGAGAGATTAGCACTGAAAAATTAAAAATATTTACAAAAATCCTTTGTGAGATACAAAATTTCAAAAACACAAAAATTCAAACACGCTTAAGTCTGCTTGTACTTAACAGATTTCAACCGGAAAACTTTTCAGCTAAAGAATATTTGATGCACTATCCCCTCCAAACATGTCTGAAACAAGATAACAACTTGGAATAAAGCTGCGAACGAAAAATATTCTCGCAACTTTTTCACTCTCCTTTCTGCTGTTGACTGAAACACGTCGAATTCAAACCAAAATTTTCTACTATTTTTCTTTCTTTCTTTTTTCCATTTTTTCTGTTTTCCTTGTCATGTTGTCCCCAACTAACACGCCATTGCCAACCCCAGAATTCCAATTTGTAGTTCCACCTGTTCCTCAGCCTTTAAAGACTAAGGAACAGATGGAACGAGAAAGGGAAATTGAAAGGATTGAGAATGAGTTGCTGATGGATACGACATCGGCTGCAGACATCGTCCAGATGATGTCCACACCCCTTCCTGCCCTCATCTCGCCCATGAAGTCACTGGAGAAGGCACCAAGAGTGGAATGCCCACCCCCGGAGTCCTCAGCCCTGGCAACTTTGGAAACAAAGAGGCAACTCCCGGCGGAAGAGGTGCCTCAAATATGCCCTTCTCCCGCCTTCGATCAAGCCTAACGACCATCGGGGAATTCGAACTCCTCGATGCTCAACCAGCCACGACCAAAGACCCCCTCTGGTCCTCTATCATCCTACCATCCCAATCCTTACATCCATCCGGCTCCACCAAACAGACCACCTAGATGTAGGGGACAGGCTTGCAGGGACACCTACCAAGCTCGGTTTAACGCACGTAAGCATTCTTACCAGTGCGTAGGGGCTGCAGTAGGCTCAGCCCTTGCTAAATGGGAGAAAGACCAGCGACAGCAATAAAACTCGATAAGTCCCCCCAGGCACACGACTTATCATTTTGAATAATCATCTTTACGATGTTAAACAAATATACACTGGTGCGTTTGTATATTTGTAACTGTACGTACGTACAGGTAAGATACATTGCACGGGCCTAGATAAATTACCTGATAACGATCTTGGTGATGTCACGGCCCAGTACCAAACGCGCTGCGTTGTTTCTTATCACCTCGACGCATGCAAGAAACGACATAAAGCATAACATAATTACGTACATGTACGTATGCATGTGTGTCTGTGTGCGTGTACCAAATCCTGTATATAAACTCTCAGAACCGGCTGAAAAATCGCCAGTGTTCGCCGAGGATTTGGCTCTCCCATACTTAAATGTATGAAGTGGCAGAACACGCAAATACTGTTGAAAACCTTCTAGTGTGAATATTTCTCACGACAAGGTATTCCACAATTTTTTTTTCCAGTTTTCACGGAAACTAATTAGCCGATAGGCTAAAACTTCTTTCAAACCTGCTCCAATACGAGAGCTATCTTTTGTAAAAATTTCAGCCCTATCCACTCGGTAGTTTTCTCAGAACCGTGAACACAAAATTTTGGGCGGTATATACAAAAATATATACATACATATATATATTAAAAAAATTATGTCACAATGAAAAAATGGTACCTATCAATTGTTTTCTTTTCTAATGAAACAGATAATTTTCATCATCCCATCTCTAACCCTTCCATGAGGTCAATTTTAATATCCCGTTTGCAAGCAAACTGGGTAAAAATCAGAAAGCTTTCATTAAACTCGTATAAAATCTACGTTTTCTTTCTTCCAGTGAGTATTTTGTGAGTCTATATGAATTGCTTTAAAACTGTCGAACGTACTAACGCGTGCATATTTTGAATGTTTCATTGAAAGTGGAAGTGGAAAGAAAGTGCGTTAACTGTTGTTGGAGAAATCGGGACTTAGCATATTTTGATGACCTTAATTGGTATCTCGTTCGTCTGATTAAGTTTTGCTTTCACAAAGCATGCCGTGCGCATTCGTACATTCAAATTTGAATTTTAACGCCGATATGTTTTTTGGCTGGGGGTCAATCTGAAATTTGCGAACCTAGTTGAACGTTATTAATACATCATTGAAATTGACAATTATGTATGACTTTTTTGGCCACATAAGACTGCGAATTATCCTTTTTCCTTTCCACTGTGCCAATAATCGTCGTGTGACGTCATGTATTTCTTGAAGAAAATGGGGTATCGCGATTTCAAAAATTTAAATTATTGCTATAGGCAATTGTTTTCTAGATAAATTTCGTAGAATCTACTAGTGCGGAGAGTGGCATCAGTCGTGTCATGATTTTGAAAAAATTCAACTATTGTTTCTCCAGTCATGGTCCCGAGACCCCAAAAACACCCTTCCCTCAGAAGTTCATGCACATAATAATTACACTGTGCAGTATGCTTAATGAAATTGGTCAATAAACTGAAATGCGTATTTGTTCACAGATACTTTGGGTCCATATCTCGGTCAAGTTCAAAGATGGGTCAAATCGATGGTCGGAAAGGTAAATTTCGCCTAGAATAGCCGGAATTTCAAATTATGTGTGCCGCGGGTTGCGTTCATTATAATACGTAGGTTTTATGAATTTTGTACTATAATGAAAACTTAAAAAAGTGGTAATTTTTAAACTAACGGGCTGATTTGGCTCATCTTTGAACTTGACTAAGATACAGATTCAAATTTGAAATTCAAATTTGCACCATTAGGAAACGAGTGAGCGGATCTGGTCCATTTTCAATGCCGCATGTGAGTTTTTTCCGTCTATAAGTTTTACAAATTTTATCACTCTCGTATTTAAAAATCAGTCAGATTGTAATGCAAAAATTATTTTTTCTTTAGGGATTTGAAAAAAATTTTAAAATTTGTCATCCTCAAAATCTGTCGCCTGTAGGCAGAGCTTTTGCAGGCTAATGGGAAATCCAGCACTGCCCATTTTACATAATTTGAAATGAAAAATCTACCTTTCTGACTGGCATACTATCGGAATTTTTTCTAAAAACTAAGTATCTACACATACTGTCGTTAGTAGGTATGTCCACTATGTACCTACCTGTGTATCTTTTCTCAACCACTTAATTTTGCATACAGTGAAACCTCCTAATAACAGACACGAATAGGACAAAGTATTTTGTCAACTGTTGGGAAATGTCAGGTTATTGGGATGAAAAAATATGTAATATTAATGGAAAAAAAATTTGCGTGGATGTAATTTTATTAAACAGTACTACAATAGTCAAGTGTGGTTATAGTCGTTACGTTTTACAAAAACAATTAGTTCAATAAAAGTTTCTTTTGGAATTCAATAATAGTTTTTTGTGTACTGTACTGTACCTTTGACGACAGGTCAGTACACTGAAAGGGAGCCTTCGTGTCTGCTATTCAGAGGTGAAATCTGGCTCAACCGATAAATTCACCATGTTCCTTGTCTGTTAAGGGAGGGTCCATTATTGGGAGATATCTAATGTCTTACTTTGCATACGTTTCTGCCTGGACCAAACACATTTGGTCTGCGAGGGGCGGTGTTTATTAAAGGAGGTTTCACTGTATTATCTTTCTTTTGACTCAAAAGAGGTAAAAACGCTGTAGTTGCGGTATTATAAACATAAGGTGGAGTCAAAAAAATATTTTCATGTTGGATTCACGTATAAGAGTTAATATATGGTACAATATTTATGAATGGTACGTTATAATCTTGTTCAACGGATAAAGTCAGTGATGAAAAGTCGTGTTGTGTGCGCAGAAATAGTGCTAAATAAAAAATATTCAGTCCGAGTGCAATGATCCGTTTAATTTGGACGATAAGATGGTGACAGATGGGATCGGCTAATTAGGTGATGAAGTGTAATTAACAATAAAAGGGTTTATCTTCGTAATGTGATAAAGAAGTATACAGAAAACAATGAACAGAAAATGTGAACCTTAGGCCACGGACACGACAGGAGCGTTGAGCTTCGAGCATTGAGGGTCACCATGTTAAAAACACTCTCCTTTCGCACTCGGTGTAAAAAAATATTAATGCTGAGGACGAGCACCGAGGGTTGATGCTTGGGTTATGTCCGCGGCCTTAGCCTCACAAGATTTAACCCGTATACTACGAATATAGTGATAGGCAAACCAGGATGAATGTCACCATTTTCAGCTCCCTATGATCTTCACCATTCCTTCCCAAGTTATGTCGAAGTATGCTTGTAGGACTTTTCGCCACCATCAATTGAAATGGCATTTTACATATTTGCCAGCCAGAAGTGGTGAACTTTGCCATACGAATAGGCCGCCGTCTGTGGCGACCGGCGAATATATTCTTCAATATTACATACCCTCCGCAGCGTGTAACTTTACAAAGTTGAACAATATGAATGGTCGGATGCTATTTAGGAGGTTGGTCTGACACCATAATGCCGAAAAAAAACCAGACAAACGAAAAACAAGAAAATAATAAAGAAATTGAAAATATTAAAACTTTCGATGTTAGCTAAATCATGCTGATAAGACAAAATATCGGTTCTCAAAATATCGATATTATTTATGGATAGATAGGAGCAAAAATATCGATATTCACGTCGACATAACTAAAGTTTAAAATGAAGATTGTGTATGCAAACGTCACCTCAGTTATATTTTTAGCGTTAATGCTTCTCGAGTGTGCGCAGAATAGGAGGCACCAGCGGTCGTAAAACATTTTTGTAACTTTGACTCCTCGCACAAAGTGAGTGGTCCATATCTCGTACCTTAATCGTTAGAATATTCGTGTCACCCTCTTCGAAAATCACAGTGTCCATCCCCCAAATTACGTTGCGGTAACAAACCTGCCCCACTCACGTCGAATAATTTCGCCTCATTTTCTCGCAGTGAGTTTCAAGTTGCCATTTACAATACTCGAAAGGGTCGCACGAAAGAACATCATTCGTTTTGCGGGCAGTTAATCAAACAGACTGCAGGTTTTCCAATTATAAAAGCATTGGTAAACGATTTTCCATCTGCCGTAATCATAAACTAAATTTTTATATTTGCATTTTCGGAACGTTAAACGCTTTGAATGGTTGCGGTGGGCGCAATGAGGGGGCGGGGGAAGGAGGGAGGTATTCGTGGACAACGAAATACATTGGTTGCGACGGTTTTTTGAGGATTTAGCAAGCAATAAAATAATCGTACGGAACACAGTTTTTTTTTTTTTTTTTTTTTTTTTTTTTTTACTTGTCGTTTTGTTTTGAGTAAATATGTTAATTTTTAAGTGGTTTAAATTTCCGTGAAAATCAAACGTGAAACGTGAACCGAAAAGAAGGACGGCCTTTTACTTCGTAAAAATAAGACAGAAACGGAGTTAATTTCAGTAAGTGGAATCCTGGGGGTCGACGAAATACGATGTGAAACGAAGTGTGGTCGAAATTGGTTTCGCACATCGTGCAAAATGCAACGCTGAAATCAAAAAACGAAACAAAAAAAAAAATCGTAATTAGTCTCTTTTTTTCTTTTTTTTTTTGTTCGTTAAGATTTATTTTATTATTTTCTCTCTCACTCTCGCTCTCTTTCTTTGTCTGTTTTTCGATGTCGTTGTGTTTTTAAATACGAATTTAATGTTTCAGTGTGCAAATGATACATGAAGGTCATTACATAAATTGCGTCCGATTGCTTCCAGTCCGGCCGAAACATTGAAGGAGAAAGAAAAATTAAGGTTTGGAAGTGAAATGAGTGGAGAGAAAAAAAAAGTGAGAGGGTCATTGACTTGTGTACCTTCGACGTCACGGTAAATCCTGATAATTTTATGGCTATAACAATCCGATCGACTGTGATTTAATTTGATTTATTTTGTTTGTTTCGTCGGTAAGGTTTCAATGGACGACCAAGGAGTGAACAAGTTTACATAACTGGCAGTGATTAAGAATAATTTCCTTCCTTTTGTAACGTACGAGGTGTTTTCACGTAGGTGAAAAAAGGTGTTTGGTTGTAAAGACGCGAGTGAATATCGTTATGGTCCAGTGTGATTGAGGAAATGGTTCATTATCTGACCGCGCAGTCTATCTACGTTGGAACGTTTAAATTATTTATTTTTTTTGCAACACCCAACCGAAAAATACGTTTTTACAACACCCTTCCGAAAAGTACGTTTTTCTTACACGCCTTGATGAAACAAAAAGTAGCGAATTTCGATACGAAGTAAAAAAATTATCTTCTGCACGTGTGCACTTGTAATTTGAATTTCTCGCACATCTCGATGAATTTCTCACTTGGGTTGGCTACTTTCTCAGGTTTTATTATTTCTTCGCTAGGAACTATCTATCATATTTTTCAAAAACATTCTAAAAACAAGCAAACTGCGAAAAATTCGAAGAAAAATTTATTGGTTAAAAAAAAATAGTAAATTATTATTTGAATCTAAAAAAAAAAAAATTCAGCGCTATTTTGGGGGGCAGTGAGGGGTTGTTGCCAAAAATAGTATGTGACATGTGCAATTTGCAGCACTAGCCTTCTGTTTATGGTGCAAAATTCACACTCGTATCAAAATCACCTACTTTTCACACTTGTATCACAAATAACTATTTTTTTTTTGTGTCCCTTAATTGAACAAAAAGTCAAAAATTTCAATACGATGTGAAAAAATTTGATCGAGCACATGCGCACTATCCTGCAAGTTTACTTTCTTGAATGGCTCAATCATTTTTTTGCACGACTTTATCACTGTCTTACACAGCTTACTTTTTTGTTATGAATAGTCAATTTTATTTTCAAACAATAATATTATTAATTGATAATCTCATTGTAATGTATAATATATTCGTCTATTTTAATTTAATAGACAAACATAATCGCTTGGATATAACTTTGTCTTTTCGTGACTCACCAAAGCACCTATTCGCTATTAATTACCAGATGTAACTGTAAGGAACAACTTCAACTAAACTTTAATTTTAAACACAATTTTTCTCAAATATTAAGTACTTATTCCTTTTTTGTTTATTTTTTCCTTATTCGGCTACACGAAAATAATACGACCATTACCTCGGATAAATATTCCTATAAATTATTTATTGTTATTCTTCCCTCGCAGTTCTAAAAGATTCCATACGTTTTGTAGCTTTCTAGCGGGATATTCAGTGACCTCAATATACTGGTCCCTCGAATATACTCAAATACACGAATCCCTTTTATCAGCAAGTCCCTACCTCGCAATATTTATCACAGTGTAAAGACATATCCCTGGATGGGTATATAAAATCATGTTTCGAATAGAATTTTTGTACTATACTTCACTCTCTGGAGACCATATAACACTGTTATTTAAATTGTTGAATCTTACTTATCTGTGCTGTTGTATATCTACAAAATTTTATTATTGTATTATATTGTGAATTTACTCATTGTGTTTGAAATATTTAATTTAAAGTCTGATTCCTGAAAGTTAAGGTTGACCATAAGAGTGTGGATAGTAAATTATTTAAATAATTAATATTCAGAGATACTAATATTCATTGTTGATATTGATATTCTTGTTTAAGGCGTAATTCCATAAAGAGTATCTATCAGATACAATTAGGTATCTTTTATGGCATTGAACTCATACCAATAAAAGTTTTTTATTTTCTGAATGTTACTAATTTTTAGGGTGGGAGAGCAACAATTAAAAAAAGAAGTAAAATTATCATTGAATACTATAACGCTTTATACTTGTTTTAATTACCTTGAATTTTTTGGGTGTGTGTGTGTGTGTGTGTGTGGAGGTGGTTGGGACCAGGTGTCCTAATTTTTTGTAGAAAAAAGTCAAGTTATTAATTACCTGTTATATTACTTTGTTCTAAAATTTTATTTCATGACTTTTTTTTTTTTTTGGGGGGGGGGGTGAGTCGTAGCAGAAAATTGTGGGTGATACGTACAAAGTAGGTAATTGCTACTCATGTGATTTTCAGCACTGCCTTTGGCTCACGTTGCAAATTTTACACTTGTATCTAAATCACCTACTTTACGTATTTCTATCACAAATAACTACTGGGAGAAATGGCAGAGTATAACAAAAAATTTCTTTCTTGCAATTAAAAAAATACAGTTAGTAGGTAAATGGAGTTTTTCCAGTTTATCGGTGAATCCTCATATTTTTATGTAAAATTCAATTTATTTTATTTTGATAGGTTTTTTCTGCGTAAGCCCTCGGTTAAATATGAAGCTTTTTTTTTGTAAAAGTTGTAATGAAACCTGGCAGTATTCTTTTTATTCAACCCATTTTTTGAGACCTCCAGAGGCTTCAAATTGGGTCCAAATTTTGGTTTCTCACATTTTGTTATGCAATATATCAAAAGGTAGTATGTTTTTTTTGGGCAATGATTTAAAATTTGACACTTATTTTTTCATTTGTCTCATTCCTCAATCCCAAGATAATTCAAAAGGGGGCGAGGTTTTGAACTCTCATACGTTGTTGTGTGATACATCATTGGGTAGGTTCATTTTGAGTTTTGTGTTCATTTAATTTTCATTCACCCATTCTTCCATTATTTAGGCCTTCAAATTGGGCCAGATTTTGATTTCTTATATTTCATTAGGTGATTTAATAAGCTTTTATATGATGTAATGGAGTTTACCTTTATGCTTATTTATGATGGAGAAAAATAGCTTAAAAAATTCAAGTTATCAGTCTGTAAGATCGCGCACACATCAAATAATAGTGTTGCATTCCATTTTATCTATCTATTTTTCTTTCTACATATGTGGAAATGTAGCAATGATGAGAACAAACATAATCTTTCAGAAAAAGAAACTGAGATGTCAGATATATACTTAAATTAACCTATTGAATTCAACTACTGATAGAATTCTCAATGGAGAATGCATTATAGTAGTAGGGTAAAGGTCTGTGATTAAGTCACCATAACTTCATTTCAAATGATTAAAACTTTTTATTTTTGGATATGTTATAATCCAAACCCTTGTCTATAACATATTGAGAGAATAACTTATTACTTTTTGCAAAACTTATGTTTTATGGAGGCGCTCGATCTTAGGAATGTAAAGGCGCGTTCTAACTGACACGTTTTTTGGGGTCACATTTTTGAAAGGTTTTGAAAAGATCATTATAGCTAGAGTTGTAGGTTGTAGTCCGTGCTATAATTTGTGCTTCCGATATGTTATAGGCAAAGATTTGGACTCTAACATATCCAAGAATAGAAAAATTTCAACCATTTGTAATGAAGTTGTGGTGACTTGACCACTATGTACGTCATCTTACAGACCTTTATTCTAATTTCAGTATTGTTACTCGGTTGAGAAAGCACTATTTCGCCGAAACCCGGTGAAAATTGTCGGCCACTTCGTATACGTGCATAATTATGCTCCTCTTCATGGAAGGAAAACCATAACAAGTAAGTGTTTCGTAATTCGTCAAAAATTTCCAATTATTTCGAAACGAAAACAGGTAAACGCCGAAAAATTAACGAAGGCGAATTAGGCACCTAATTATGTACAGCTGATGCCTAGAAAGAGACTATTAACGCGCGTTGATGGATACGAAAACGTTTACTTTGGCAACTTGTTACAGGTTCTGTGGACACAACGATAAAGGTACCCAGTGTGCAAACAAAAACGACTCAGCCAACGAGTGTGTGTGTGGGTGAGAGAGAGAGAGAGAGAGAGAGAGAGAGAGAGAGAGAGGAGAAAAACCCTTTCTGGCTGACAGGAAAGAAAACGTGTAGGTATACTTATGTGTGCGGAAGAATGACGAATGGTGGCGAATACGCAGGCAAACGGCAGACGCACGCCTACAAAGCAGAAGTTGGTGTGCGGTGACTGGTGACCGCAGAAACCACCGAATTTCGGTTTCCGACCCAATTTCTCCGTCTGGCCGTAAACTTGGCGTTACTCACGAGCAAAAACCGAACACATCGGAGATGACTAATGGCAACGACGAATTGCTTTTCTCGCTGCTTTCTATACTATAATAAGTACCTACGTATTCGTTCGCCTGATTTTCTTTTCATTTTGCTCTCATTGACACCAATGTGCGTAATTAGGTACGCGGAATGTGCTCCATTTTTCAAAATCCGAGGCATTTGAGCGAAACTCGTGGCAGACGTGCGTCCTGTATTTTTCGAATGATTTTGCATGATTGCGACCGGTGAGCAGAAGTTGCGAGAATAAAAACTAAGAATCTAACGATTTATTTGACTAGTGCTGTGAAGCCTGCTGACGTCAATGTGTTTGAAAAAAATAAAAAATCAAGTAGATTAAGTTCTCTTGGGGGCTGGGTTTTTTTCAAAGCTTAAACATTAATTAATCCTCGGACCAATCCATTTTCTAAAATTTGGCCTTGTCTTTGTCGATAGGCAGTTAAAATTGTCAAGAAATACACTTATGTTCACATTCCTTTACTCACAGCTAATCCAAATTTTTTGTTTTGACTGATGTATGGTTTGATCAGCATATTTATCAAATAATAGTTATTTGTGATACTAGTTGAGGTGTCCGAAGTTGAACAGCTTATAATGTTCGACCTTCATGTATTTTGGTATTTAAATCCAGATGACGTCATAGCACTACAATAATTTTGAGACACTATACAGCCAAAAACACTGATACGTTATTTTGTTTCGAAGTTACTTTATACTTCAAAAAGTCCTATTTTATGACTTAAGATATCCTACAGCTGAATTCTTCTTTAAATCTACCTAAACATCTTGTACGCGATAAAACTTAGCTTACCTTGTCTTCAAATCACATCGGCAAATTAGTTTGCGTTAATTGAATAAATTATAAAAGAAGAAACGTAGAAAGTAGAAAGCTTAACAAGGTTTCAATCCAAAAGAGGATTGAAACTTGAAAGAATGAACAGCAGAATTATTTTAAGAATGAAATATAATACAACAGAAAAATTACATTAGTTAAAGAAAATAAATTAAGCAAAAGCAAAAATAGTAAGAAAACTATCTGTAGGCAATTTAATAGAGGAAGCCATATTTCAAATTTTTATGTCTTCACCTATCAAATTGTCGTCATTAAATTTGGTTGATTTTGACAGATTGATATTTGGTTTGAAAAACACATATTTATAAACTTTAGGTTTGAGAGTTTTCTATTTTTGGTTGAGTTTAAAAAATGGAGAACTGGGTGAGATGAAATTGTAATTGTTCAAATATAGATGAGGATGGACTAAAACCAAATGCTCACTATATGTAAAAGAAGGTGCTACATGGCTTTTAATGACAGAGCAATTGGCAGTTATCTGAATGGAACTTGTCTAAAATGGTTGTCAACAACACACCAAATTTCCCTCTTATTTTATAACAAGAACTCCATTTGATTGTATTGTTATCAATATCTTATCTGCAGGTATTTCACAAAAGATTGCCTTGAAGTCCGATATGTTGACTGCATAGAGAAATTTTGATCGCTATAACTAGAACCTTCATAGTACAAAGAATAATCCCTAAACAGTTTTTGACTCCAACCTAGCCTAGCCTAAAGTTCCATTAACCCGTAATCAAAATTTAATAAACAGTTAATAGAATTGCCTGAAAGAGAGTTTCATTTAGTTATTGTTGTCATTTGGTTTAGTTTTCACATTTTATTTATTTTGGACACTATATTGTCCCAACTAAGGTTTTTTGTCAACATGATGTTATTATATTATGTCGTCATCAAGGTGTCCTTAATTTTGAAAATATTTTAATTTTCATATCACAAAAAATCTCGGACTTCTCAAAATGCGTAAAGTAGGTGATTTTGATAGGAGTTTGATTCTTATTGCAGCATGCGCCAAAGGTGAGTGATACAAATCACACGAGTAGCAATCACTCACTTTGCACAAGGGTCACATCAACTGCTACATGTTAAGAACTTGTAACCTACAAAAACTAAATTTTACAGGAGATGAAAAAAACATTTCAGAATTGATAAAATGGACCAAGGTATAAGGTTGAAAGTAATTTGGAGTGTTATAAAAACCAAAATTTACTGCCAATAAGCCAAATTTTTTAAATTAAATTTTTGGAACTAAAAATTGGGTTACAAGGTATTTCTTTACAAAAATATTTAGAAATGTGGCTTACAAGATATTTGAATTTTGTTGATAATATAGTTTTTCACATAAATCACACCTAATGATGTAAATTTTATTGCTGTCAAGTCCTTATCACATGTAAATAACATCAATTTATAATCATATAATCAAATGGAATAAAAACAAAAATTAATTTGGCTTACAAGGTTTTGCTGTGTGCCTTATGAGGTTTTTCCAAAACTTTTGAAAGCATTGAGCTTACGTGTTTTTGTTCTTATGTTGTATTATGACAAATATCAAACTATGGCTTATGAGATATTGGCAGTGCGATGCAGGATGTCATAAGCAACCATAATTAATCAAAACATAATTTTCAGCCAAAGTGTGGGTTATGGGTTCTTAGCATGTAGCAGTCAACGTAAGTACTATTTTTAGCACTCTTCCAAAAAAAAGAACTTTGAAAAGGTATTGAAACAGTGGCACAAGAACAGAAAATTTTCCTTTAATTTGTTTTTTTAGTTCGTTTATCTTCAAGTAGTTAAGGATGAATAAAAACTATGATGGAGTACATATTTAAGTAAATTTTATTTTATTTACAGCAGTACCAATCTCAGATTTTTCATTTAAATACCGGCTGCGAAATTATTGATTGAAAGAAGAGAGGTTTCTAGATTCCAAGAACGAAAAATTTTCTTTTGACAAAACTTTCTCTTCAATCCAGAAATGCCACCCCCAGCTCTCTAGATTAAATAGTAACTGAGGAATCATTGAGTGAATGAGGAAAAGTTTCTAGATTCTAAAAACCAGGCAAATTTATATTAATTAGACTTTTATTTGTTTGTTTATTTTTAAATTGCTAAAGATAAATAAAAGATTGTATGTAAATTTGTAAATTTTATCCTCTTTCCACCAACATCAACCTCAGTTCTCTATCTTAAATATAGGCTGAGGAATCATCAAGTAAAATAAGAGGAGTTTATTTCAAAGCTGAAATGTTGTCTTCAATTAAAGTGGCAATTTTACAATCAGTTTTTCATAAAATCTGGATGTTTAGAATTTTCGTAATGTTGGATAAGACATAGTGCGCATGTGCAACCAAATCAGTGATTTAATTCTCTTGGCATGTTCCAAGCTGTATATGCGCGAAATTTTACTCTTCGACATTGAGGTAAAATCTCCTACTTTCCGTATAGTTAATACGCACAAAAACATCTGTTTTTCGGAGGGTGTTGCAAAATAGGAATTTTTTGCAACCAAATTCACCAGCGATTCACTACCTCACATTCTATTCTATAAAAAAAATAAAATCGCCTCAAAGAAGGGATCCATTTGCAGAATCACCGTGTGGGCATCTGGATGTTTTGCTTAATATTGTGGAATTTTAGTTTTTCTCTAAATTTATTTCTGCGAATAAAGTTTCAAATGTTTTTGCGACTCATATAACTTTTATGCTTATTATTTTTGCTATTATTCTTGTAGAGTATAGATAAAGTTTTTGATAAATTCAGGAGCTCTATTGACACATTTGAGGCAACTTTTTTGTTTTTAAAATTGATTTGAGATTTGAGGTACCGATTTTTGCGAGATTTTATGTGTTCTATTCCATTTTCATACATATCTTCTTCAATTTTCTATCTCTTTTGTTCAAGGTATTCTTTGCTGTTCTCACTTTTGTCAACTAACATTAATTTACTGGTCAACCGAAACATTAATTAATCCTCTAATCACCTTTTTTCCTAATATTTAACCTCGTCTTTGTCCGTAGGTAGTTACTATTGTCAAGAGATTATATGTTCACACACCTACTCACACCTAATTCACTTCAAAATTGTAAAAATCTTGTTATTTTAATAGATCTATGGTTTCATCGTCATTTTTATGGAACAATAGTTATTTTTTGCGCCGAAATTATTGAAACCCTTTTCCCCTTTTTTCCCCTAAACTTTAGTGCATAAGAATTATTTTTTCTGTACAATGGTATTAGTCTCTCAGCCCTCAGTCCATTTTATCATTTTTTCAGTTCGTATTATTTCATTTTTTTATTACGTTGGGATGAAAATATTGAAGTAGTTGCATAGAAGTATGTAAACAATGGAAACTTTCTTTTTTTTTAGAAGTTTTGAGTTTTATAACGGAATTTTGATTAATATGAAGTTTTTTGCAATAGCATCGAATTTTGCAAAATTTTTACTTCTAGTAATAATAGGTTTTTCCTCCTGGCTGAAATCAAAGTGTAACATTACTTAATTCACAAAACTTTTTGATGTAAAAGTGAATACTTACCTTTTATACTTATCTTGTTTGGTACTTACCTGAAACATTTTGATGAATGGAAATTTTGAAATAGGGGGAATTCCAAAGGGAAGAAACGAAAAAGTTAACGTTTTGTGACCAGTCGCTATAATTTCCTAAAAAGAAAATTTAATATTTCTTTTGAAGTTAAAAGACTATGTACTACAATGTTTGAACTTACCTTATTTTTCTGTCCGAGTAAAATTTTCCGCGGTTGTCCTCAAATGTTGGTAACATGAAAAATTTCTGAAATTTTGGAAAGTGTCTTCCTATGTTAAATTCACTAAAATTTCGATTCTTCGATTTTGAGGGTGAAAAGGAATTCAGAATTCTTTATTTTTGTTGGGAGGGGGGAGTTTAAAAAAAATAAAGTCAATATAAATTAACAAAAAAATTATTAGTTTTATTGTAGCCTACTTCAAATACCAAATTCCAGCTTCGAATTTTTTATCATATGATCATACGTTTTTGATACATGATCATCCATTTGCAAGATCAAAAAATTTACCGCTAGATATCAACCACTTTGATCTTAAAGTAATTCAGCACAAATACCAATGAGGGATTAAATAATGAGAAAAAAAAATTGAATACTAAATATAACGGATTATTTAAATAGCAAGACTGCGAACATTTTAACCTATAGTTCGAATTTTTTCTTCACTCTCGTCTTCGGTGTTCATAGGGACGTAGCTAAGGGGTGATGGGGAAGGCACCCCAAAAGTTTTGGTCAGTTGGCAAAATTGTATAAATTGTTTATTAGTTGGAAAAATTACGCCTAAGAGAAACAAAAAGGAAATAATATACAAGTGTGTTAGGTGGTTTTTTTTAATTTTTTTTTAAAATTAGTAATTTCAAAAAGCACAGTAGGCTGTTTTCATTTTTCTCTCCCTCAAAAAATGCCTTTCGCTATGTCCCTGTTTCTTCATCTCGCACAGTCGAGTTTGCGTCAAAGCCTTGGCTTTGGTATTGTTAATAAGGGTATGGTATCGGTCTTGGAATTGCAGAAATCACAAGATCAACATAGTGATCGCAAGATTCCGAACAATTTTGATCTTCACTGATTAACGGGAAAAGCAGCTTAATAAGACCTCCCGGTTATTAATATAATTAAGAATGTGTAGAAAAATGTCGAATATTGATGCATTTTTTTGAAGTTGGCTTCTTCTGTTTTATTTGTCCACAATGTAAACGAAACATCAGATGTACCTATGTTTCGATTTTTGTGGAAATTATCTTACGATTATCATCTTCAAAATATGAGAAATCATCAAAAACACTGGGGAAGAGATAAAAGATGAGAGTCTAGAATTCTATAATTTGAAGGTTTTATTTTTTTCAAACAAATTTCAATTCTTATGTTTCTTAATTCTTTGAAGGTAAAAATTTTCCATATTGTGGTATGTCAGTGGAGGCTCATAAGGCGTGCACTACCCGCACTCCCAACAACATTCTTAACCCAAAGGAATGCGCACAAGGAACCTACGTATAGATCATCTACACTGTGTAGTGTCCACAGATTCAGCACCCTAACTCGCGCAGCTTGCCAAGTATTTGAGAACTAGAGTTTAAACAATGATGATAGTAATTAAAAAGATCGCGAACGTTGGCTATGTACTTTGGCTAATTTACATACATTTTGAGATTATCAGTTTTCACCTGTACCTAGGCAAGTTTTTTATGAAAATCTCTTCATGAATCTTGGTGTCATGAAATGACCTGGGGGTAGGGGTAGATACGTTTTTCATTTCTTAATTCAAGCAAAATTTTGACACCAAAATCTCAAATTCATACATACATACGTATAAGCCATTTTCTTGTCACCACAGTACAGGTCGCAATTTTTGTCTGATAGTCACGAAGTTTGGAGTAAACATTAGTACTAAGCCGAGGACCTGATGTATTAATTTTGGTATGGCTCGACAGGATAGAACTTTCGGTGCCGCTATTTTTATTTGTATTTTGAATATAAAAAGTCTAATTTTGAATTAATAGATAAGAAATTAAAAAAAAAAAAATTTAATCATAACGGGATATCAATTTTTGTGGGAATCAACTCGATGGTACTTCCAGTAACACTATTTTAGTTTTTGTTTTGGCCATAAAGAATCGTCGGAATGGGATTTACAGTACAGTTATTTTTGTTGTTATTTTGGTTATAAATTGCTTTATTTTGAACCAATAATTAGCACAAAATTTTCTGAGACTATTTATTATAATGTAGGCTTTGCAATACACTCTACCAATTATAGAGCAGATCAGCGGGAAAGTACTTCCAAAACATTCATTTTTGTTTCAATTTTGAAAGAGGTAATGGTTTTAAACACCATAATTTTAGTCAACAGTTGTAAAATTGAATACTATCATCAATATTATTATGATCTACAAGCCCTGAAGCGCAGCCACTTCGGTTGGCTTGTGCTGACCCTAGATTTTTTCTAGCATACCTATGGGTAACACTGTAAAATTGTTGTTTTGGAGGAAGCAACGAACATTTTTTTTCGTGTTTGTGTGGGTAGTGGCGCATCCACGTCCAATATGAGGGAACAATTGGCAAAATAATGTCGGGGAAGTAATTTTGTAAAATAATTTTAACCAACGAATTAACGGCTTATACGTTTATCATAGTGATTACTAACCTTTTAGCAATTAATTTTCTAATTTTTGAAAACCAACTTTTTCTGACGTAGCTCAGCGTTAGAATTTTTTCGTTTTACATTTTTTTAATTTTTTATATCGATGACTTTTCAAGAAATTTCAATAAAATGTTTATTTTTATTTGCTCTGAAACAGAACTTGGGCAGAGAACCTACCTATATGCATCTTCAGAAGACCTTTGGTTTCAGACAACGTATCTGTAGGTATTGGGTGAGCTCGATGAGGAAATTCTTGGATGAAAAATCTGCCAGCTCGTACACCAATAATAGTGGTCTGCGTACAAAAAACGATGTGGTCCATTATCCTCCTGTCCACAAATTGCCCCACTTACCCTCGTTTTACGCGTTTGAATGAAAATATTTCCATCTGCGAGCTCGAAGATTGCCTGCATTTCAGGGGAAACGATGTGCATTGAAAAAGCGTGAATTCATCGCAGATAATCGGTACTCTGACCTAAGCTATAGGTACTCGCATTCGACAGATTCTTAATTTTCAACCGCATTGACCCATAATACCAAATTCGGCAACCTTCGAACGACGCATGTAGGCTGCCCCTCGTTTACCATCCTATTCGAGCTGCGCATTCTTAAAAAGTCGATCGTATCACGTCTACGCACGCGTCACTCTCCTGGTAATGCCAACTCACGAATTCAGCGCGTAAAGAGTATCGAACAAAAAACCACGAATAAGCCGTCGAAAAGACGTACCTCTATCCAACCTTTTCCACCAAACTCGCAGCCATAGCGTTTGCAAGGCAGCCATACCGCAGCCATACGCGATTTTACGATGGACCGTTTGTGGAGGCTTATAATTTATGTCGGCGTACCGCATCGCAGAGAATTATCCGAGCCAGCTTCGGCGCAGTCGTAGATATACCCGTGGCATTTATAGTCTGTGCCATTAAAAACGAAACAAAAAAAAAAGTAGTATAACACGACACGAAGGTGGAGATGATTGCGAGGGGTAGGGAGGGGGTAAGGCAGATACACTGCAGAAATTGAATCACGTAAAATTCGACGGATCCAGATGAACTGCGAATTAAATGTTCGATTGTTTGTAGGCGGCTGCCTGGCCAAGGTTAACATAAAAAAAAAAAAAAGTGTACGACACGCACACACACACACACCTCCTTCGTGCACAACGCAAGATACCTACTCATTTTTGGAGGTCCAGCCTGGAGAAGGGGTACGTATTAAATATTACGAATCGGCTCCGGTATGATTTAGTTTACATTGTCGAACCGAATACGCACAACCGCCATCCTCCACAAATCCGATGTTGCAATGCAACGCGTGAAAATTGTGTAAATTCTCTTTTTCCCTTTAAGCTTAAGTACCTACTTCATATTGTTAATTTTTTCAATTATTTTTTGAAAATTTGCGTTATTTTCTTCGGCTGGTATCTTTTTTCTTTTTCTTTTTTTTTTTTTTTTTTTTTGTTCTTTTTGTTCTTTTTGCGCACACGATGCGTTTCCGCGTGTTTTTAACCTTCGCTTGGATTTACGACTTAATACTTTTGTGCGGTGTATGCGGCGCCGACGGGCCGGTTACGGTGCAGAAAATTTATGTCGAAAAAAATGTGAAAAATGATTTGGCGACCGAAGCGTCCGGATATATATTTCGCAGCGACGGCGATAATCCGCCCATTTTGATCAAACTGGGCGCCAATAACATTAATCAGTACGAAGACGTTTTGAGAAATGCAGGTACGTAATGGTGATCGTCGGGTCATACCTGTTTACGGTCTACGGGTGATATCGATGTGCAAATACTATAAAATAATATTTCGTTGGCTCTCGCAAGAATGAAATTGGAGGAAAAAAGTGACGTTTTGATGTCGAGGTTACCAAATCGCGAAGAAGAAATCACGAAAGTATTATTAATTCAAATTATAAAATACTAATTGACAGTCCTCGACAGAGACGATATTTAAGGATTTTTATTTTAGGGGAGGGTATACCAGATGAAAATTCCGATTATTGGGCCACATTTCGGGGAAAACTGACGACTGTTTTATACTGGTATTGTAGGCCCTATGCAGGATTTACCTGGGGAAGGAGGTTGTAAATTGAGAAAACTCTTTTGGGACAGAAGGAACGACAATTTTTTTGCCGAAGTACTATTCGACCGAAGAAAAACTTTTCATTGCAAAATATTTTTCCCAAATACTAATTACCATTTTGAATTTTAATAAAAAGAAGTAATGGAAAAATGCAATTTCCCAGTTTTTTTTTTTTATTTAAAAGAGAAAACCAACATCCAACCTCATCTAACCACCAAATGATAATGAAAAGAAAATTGCCAACTTCAGTCTTTTTCGTTTAAAAAAATAAAAAAAACCCACCTTACCTTACTTCCTACCATACGATAAAGGGATAGAGAAATGCCTGTTTTCAAGTATTTGAAAAAATATATATTGTGTGTGTGTTTAGACATATACAGCACACCACACAATAACAGAAGGTGGAGTGTGTTCTTCTCGTATGTGTAAATGTATGAACCTAGCTCAGTTTTAAATTTGGCCATACAGACAAAATGTAAAGCCGTGAGCACAAAAAGGTAGTTTGTAGATTATTAGTCCCCTGGCCTGCTAAGTGATGAACAAATGTGTAATACACTCGTTCATCTTTGATCACCTGTTGCCACACACATATATATATATATATATATATGGTACTTTGCCAGTTGCGTCTCAAATTAACAAAACGGGGTGAATTGCGTCCGCAACTGATGTAAGTGATGGGCCAATTGCGTCCCTGTGAGGAAGGGGAGATAGGCCAATTGCGTCTCCCTGACTTGTAGGGTAGATATGAATTGCTTCCGCTATAAAATGTAAGTTGAATTTAATCTTGTTACAGAAAAACGGAGTAGTAGTTGAATAATTGTAGTGCATTAAATTAAAATCTTTTCGTCTCTCTTTCAAAATATAAAATTCGTAATGAAAAAGACACCATCCCCCCCATTTTCTACTTCTTTCATCGATAGATATACTTTTAAGCTAATTAGTGTTTTACCTATCCATGAAAATTCTATGTTTAAATTCACTAACCGTTATTAAAGAGTTTATTTTCTACAAAAAATTTAAATGCCTTGAAACAAGAGATATTTTATAGTATGTAGACACTCGGACAATTTCTTTTCTATAGGAAGTTTTAAAAATTGATTTTTTATTCTTTCAGGTAATCCTTTGATTAACGTTACATCTTTTTATTTATTTAAAAAAAAAAAACTTATTTTCGACAGACGCATTTCACCCAACTCCCCCTGCCTCAACGGATGCAATTCAGAAATCTCTTCAAAACAGTTCGGACGCAATTAACCTTTTTAGCAAACTACCAATGGCTGCAACTAATACATCTACAATCCCCTGGCTCCAGCATCGGACGCAATTGCCACCCAACCATATATATATATAGTTTTCAAAATTTTTGTTTTTTGGTAGAAGCATCTTTGGGTAAAATGAATTCGATATAATTAATTTTGGAATAATGGCCATTTGGTGAAATGGTCGTTTGGTAAAAAGGATTTGGTAAAACATCTGGATACTGCGTAACATGCTATATTTTCTGACATTTATAGCGTGATGAAAGTGACTAATTTCAGAACTCCTACTTTCCTCACCCCTTAATTTATTTTCATCGTACTTTGATTTCTTTTTCTCACTCCTTAATATTTTTCCCACTCCTTAATTGGTTCCTCCACTTCCTCCTCGCCTTTAAAGGTCTTTTTTTTATTTAAATTACTTAATATTACATTTTTATGTTTTAAAAGTCTCTCTACCATGATAGATGTTTCACCCAAAAATCCACAGATGTTATTGCCCCTGGCTCAAATACATCATTCTTTACACTCGTTCAGAAATTGTTCACTTTTCTCCTTTGTTGTATAATACATTATCGAGTTAAAATGTTTTTTTTTTTTTTTTTTTTTTTTTTTTTCGTTTTAGAACATACGTTTTAGTGGTTCTTTCTTATTTTTGAGGTTTAGGGCCGAGTTTGATTGAACACAGCTTGGCTGGTATTTTTGGAAAATGATGGGTTCAGAGTACTACCTTTATGTACTTATTTATTATGATTTACAAGCAAGAAGTTTCTTAAACGACTTGCAAAAAAAGGAGATTCATAATTTGACCCCTATGTGCGTATGTAGGAATATTATTGTTCATTTCTGGAGAACTACTACGTCGATTTTTATGAAACTTATTTGATTTGACTTATTATTGTTAAACTCAAGTTATGAAAAAAAAAAAATAATAATTAGTGGAATAATACGGTTCAAAATCACAAACAATAAATAATTACATTTGACTTCTTTTTTTATGTTTGTTCTGGCATAGCTTTTCATACTGGGCACCGATTTTGATGAAATAGACATAAATTTCTGTTTTTCACCTAATTAAGAAACAGTAATAGATTTATAGTGTAATAGGTAGTATCTACATAAAAGCAAATTCTGAAGAGCAAAAGAACGAATGACGTAATCTAAAGGTGAAAGAGCTTTTAAGAAAAATTTAATAACGCTGACCGACCGTAAATTTAAGGAGATTTTCCGACTGGTTTCCTAACTTCACGGATATTGGGGGTTTATCACGTCCCCCTACACCCCTCTTCAACACGCTCCTGCAGCTCTCCTGTGAAAATTACTTTAGTTTGAAAATATTGTTTTATTCTTAAACCGAAAATAGTTATGTTGAAGCATTCGTCAAGCCGGAAGTGAAAGTAGAATTAATTTTCAACAGAAACGCCCACGTTAGCAGTCCAAATCAATAATTTAATGATCTGTAATTGCATGAAATTTTGGTCCGGTACCTAACACAAGAAATGGTAAATTATTGAGTTCCCTTTGAATTTTGGAATTCGTACATTTTCAGAATTTGATAGGAAATTCATTTATTAAGTAACTAGATAAGTTGATTTATTGCTTGAAATTTGGCACCGACTTAAAAAGTTTTATTCAAAAAATAAGAAAATGGTACCGTAACATCCTCGATGAAAAAGACATGCTGTTGTAACATATTCAGAAATTATTTTTTGCTTGTAAGTGCTTTATTTAGTTTATTATTTTAATTTAGGTTTACATTATTTGTTTAATTTTTTGGCTTGATTAGCTGCCAAGATGTGGGAGCTTGAAAAATAGCTTTAGGGGTACGTGCTTTTCCAATTATTCTCCAGGAACCGTCAAGTTCAGGGGCGAAATATGTGTGGATCGTGTTCCTACACCTTATTAATATTAACTATAGACCTATTGTAGTATGAGTTTGAACAGAAATTCTTGTTAGGAGCTATTTCCCTTATCTATATTAGTATATTCATCATGATAAACCCTTTATAACTAACATGGCTTTGGTCTCGAACGTACTACTGATTGAAATTGAAGGAATATATGCTTTCTTCAAAGGACTTGAATATTTTAAAATCTTTTAAATTTAAACAATCGCATTCGTATTATACGACTGGATTCGTCGAAGCCAATGTGATAGGCTACCGTTGAGAATTTCTCCAGATAAAGGATACGAACAAGTTCGGATTCTATTCTATAAATCCTTCATTACCTACGTACGCTTAAATCATGGAGGTTATATGCTGCCTGAATTCGATTTGGGCACCCATGACGAACTGTTAAGATGTCGTGGACACTGAAGAGATAAGCATTTTTAAAGGTAATATAAAATCAGTGACGTATGAACAACGTTAGGTACACTCGTGTTCTGCGGATAATGAACGTAAATTCTCAGCTTCGTCAAATCAACTCAAGTACCAACGATGAAAACCTTCGACTATATAGTACTGGACCAGTAAAGCTCCATAAACCCAACGTAATAATTTGTAATGTAAAGATATGGCGGCATAAAAGTAAGTGTATTTGGTGGGTACTTTCGATGTTTTGCTTGGGTTCACCAATTTAGAATTTATTTGATAAGGGTCACCTCTTGAATTCACAAGGATAGCGTGCATAAAGGAAGTTGAAAGTAAATCATGTGGTATGCAGGCGTGTGTTTAGAATGAAACAACTTAGAAAAATTTCCTAAATTTCCTAAATTTTCTAAATTTCCTAAATTTTCCTCTCACCTGCGGGTCCTGGGGGAAAATAGGAAATTTTAAAATTTTGCTAACGTGGGAAAGTGGTGTAGTTCGCGGGGGCATTATCCGCATTGTCCATGTGGGCGCTGTAGGCCTGTACTGTTAGATTCTGAATGGCTGGAGTGAACTTCCACTCATTTTTTGACCTTGATTCATTTTCGTGTTCAGATCATCAATCTGTAGCCTATAGGCCTACCAAGTGATTGAAAAACAATAATAATAATAATAATAATAATAATAAGTTTAGGTTAAAAAAGAATTTTTATAATATATGCTTTTTTTTTTTTTTTTGGCTTTAGAACATGATTTTATTTCGGAAGGTTGGTTGCAGTATTGGTATATTTTAAAATCGCTGTAGTGAGTAGAATAAAAGCTTATAAAAAGAAGAGAGTACTCAAGCTAAATGAAATTATTACACTAGTGGAGGAATTAAGCAGTGAAAATTTAACGAATCGTTCCCGGAAATTAAAAAAAATGACAGACTTTTAATGTGAACTCTCCGCAGCCATGTGTCAAGGATTTTCGCTGGAGAGAGCTGATAAGAATTTATTTAAAAATTAAATTTCTGCTTTCTTCGACTCATATGCCCACCATTCTGTCTTGGCTGTGCGTGCCACCCTCCACCTTAATATTCTGAATTGGTACTGATAGCCGATGGACTGTTAAAACCATATTTGGAAAAACAACCCTAAGAGATTAAAAATTGACAAAAATTTAGATGGAATAATTAGATTGAAATGTGTGCTGGGCTGGTTGCTGCAAGATAGAGAAGAATATTGTCTATTTTCTCATTCTAGCTTTCAAATAGGAATTTAAAAACACTTTTTTTCGATTATCTTCCGCAGTGAGTCTTTAATGTGGTAGGTACACATTTCAATTTTCACTATGGGATAACAACTGGAAGTGGCAAGTTTCGGTGAAAATTTTGGTGTAAAAGAAGAAGAAAGAAAAATTTTTTAATTAGGGAGCATGTGTATTTAATAGCAGTGTCTGTTGATAGAACAGTTCCTCTTGGATGTATGCATAACTTATATATGTTCACCGTACTCACATTTCATTTTGTCAGTTATCATTCTTGTCGCCTCTCACCATTAATTTCTATTTGTTTACCATTACATTTTATAAATATTTGACGTTTTCCGATGTTTAATTAAGTAATTAATTGCAATTGAATTATTTGATCATAATTTAATCATTTCATTTCATCTCAAATGTGTATATTAATTGAAGGTTTTAATAGAGGAAGAAAATTTTAATTTTTCTTCTCGTCATCTTAATAAATTTAGTGAAAGATATGATACAGAAATTGAGATATTGAAGATGAAGTTTACTCCTCATCATTAGTTCAACCTCCAATAAACGAATAATAAATTGTTCGATGTAATACCTTAGACTTAATGGAAATTCATTTTATTTATATTAGATTGAATGAATATTTCACATTTTCTGGTGTTTGATTAAGTACCTAATTAAGTGAAATTGAATTATTTGGTCATAATTTAATCATTTCATTTCATCTCAAGTGCGTATATTAATTGAAAGTTGGAATGGAAGTAAGTTCTGTGAGGAGAACAAGTGTGATAAGTTAGGCATGGATTCGAGAGGAACCGGTCTGTCGACAGGCACTACTTATTTGATTGCATTTAATATACGCACACTCACAAAAACCAAAATTTGTTGTTTCGATGGAAAAAACAAATTATGCAGTGTTACCACCCAGCAAAAATAGATACATAAATTACATTAAATTGTTCGGTCTTCTTGCTTTTTCTTTGTTTTAGGATGCGTCTCAGATACATACGTTTTTTTTACACTCGAACGTTCAGGAATCGCAGATGTACAAATTTACGATACTGTTGACTGATACCATAGTACCATTACTGGACCAGTAGACATTTTTTTTGTACCTACCAAAAGAAAGCAAATACTATTCGCTTTTTTCGACGTTACCTGTGTATTATGACAGTCTAAAATATGGTTCGACTTGACGTATCTACTTTCGAAACCTCAAACGATTACATATGTAGCTCAAAATTTACAATGTAATTTCAGTACCTATTCGTATTACGCAAGAAAAAAGTACGTAAGTGCTAATCGGCCCAGCTGCAAGCCTGTACATTTTCATCTTATATAATTTCAAGTAAAATTTTGCAATTTATCCGTCAGCTAGAGGAGCGAAGAGATGAAGAAAGAGAGAGAGAGAGAGAGAGAGAGAAAGAAAAGAAAAAAAAATCAAAATGAAGTGTTAATTAAACAGGTAATTTTCTTTGTCAGAAATCAATTTTGTACTTTGTTGCCGACTACAACTGCGAGTCAATGACCATAAATTTTTTTTTCTTGTTCATTCACGTCGGCATAATATATGCTGTCAAAATATCAATCACGAAGTATCAACCTACTCATAACGTTCCTTTCAACCTTCCTCACTTTTTCATAATTTCACAGGCAATTTATTCTCTTCTCTCTCGCCCTCTCTCTGTTTCTCTCTCTTTCACTCACATTTGCGCGTTGAATAACCAATAATTTAACATTAAAATTCCAATTCGAAAATTTTTCATGGACCAAAAAAAAAAAAAAAAAAAAAAGCAACTAAAATAAGTCTATTTTTGTGCAATCGTTCATCGCAGCCAGTTGATTCGTATATTGAATTAATCGTTCTTTGAAGACGATTAAAGGCTAATCATTTGTACATTAAGCCAGTTTCTGAACGGAGCTCGTTAGACGGCGTTTAAGTGTGTAAATATTTCGTATTTTAAAAAAAAAAGTAATAATAAAAACAGGCGATTCATTTGGCAAATGATGCGAACACGATTGACCAAGCAGAACGATTTTGAGACGGTTTGGTTGCTCAGGTATGGGCGAAATGCGAATTAAAATACCAGAATCGTGTAATTATTATAGCGGCGTGAAGGTGTAGACTATTTAGTTACCTACGTTATAAGTATATAAATGCGTACATAGTGCTCGTTGGTACCGGTATTTATTTAACCATTTTTCCATAGCTGTTATTACCAACCAATTAACAGCGTGAACAAGCAATTTTTCTGATTAGTAGTCAAGGTCCCAGGGTCTTTCATACACATATATATATATATATATGTATTTTTTTTTTTGCCGTCCTAAACGGCTATTTAATCGTATTTTTGCTTCTGGCTACTGGAGATCAGACCTACACGCATTAATCACGACTAATGGCTCTTTTCTTCTAGCTGCTCGAACATTGAAATCATTTAGAAGGGTGTTCGAAAATGGACTCGGATTTCTCTGCCATTGGATTTGAGGTGAATGGTTGCGCTGAAAAGCGATTAATTGCTTTTGGTTAGTACACTGACCTGTTCGTTTTCGAAGCCTAGAAGGAACAGATTGACGAATTATAATTGAGGGATTAAGGCTGGAGTAAAATCATGCAACAGTCGAGGTATACTTTAGTCCTTTTATTGAATAAACTGCAAAAAGTGGGTAGGAACTTTTCACATTCGCAAGGCACCTTTCGTAGGAAAATTAACAAGGATCCCATATAAAACGTAATGGAAGGAATCGAAAGGTCGTTCTTAGGAGTATTATTGCAGGATTGTTCATGTTATCACGCACCATAGTAAATGAAAATTGTGATGCGTGATACAACGAATATGTAAGTTAAATGTAAAACGACTCGAGTCATATAAGTTACACCGAAATTTAAAAGTAAAATAAATGAACAAAATACACGACTAAGGAACGAAGATAATATAATTATAATAATCATTGTCAGTCTTTCTACAGTGGAATATGGACCTTTATTTGTAAATCAGAGATGACGTATGATTCCACAAGAAATAATCCAATGAATTGAGATCAGATAGTGATGTAAATGATATCGATACTTATCGATAAGGTCCGTATCGAAAAGTGTCGTTATAGTATTTGAATATCGATATGTATCGGTATCGATTTCAACATATCATTTCGTAATAAAATGAAGAAAAAAAAATTCGAATTTCGAAATAAAAATTTAAAATGAAATTAAATGGTATGAAATTGAAAGTGAAACTATACTTCTTGTTGTTCTTCAGTAAAATTAAGGCACGAAAGAAATCCAAACGAAGATTTTTTCATCTTTTGTGACTAGGAAAATGGTATTGGTATGTATCGATACTTATCGATAACAAAAACATTTGATATTTGACATCAGTAAAATCAGATAACGTTGGTGGCCATGCCAGAGGCGTCTAGGATATTGTGGCATGGATACAGGTGGTTATTTTGAACAGTTTATTAGAAAATGTTCAGTTTAGTCATTAATTACTTAGGTACATTAAGTGTCTTGATTTCTTAATTGTGTATTTTGTTATTTTATTCATTTGTTTTACTTTTGAATTTTGGTGCAACGTAAATGACATATCGTATTAAATTTACTCGCATATCCATTACATCATACACCACAATGTTAGTTTCCTATAGTGCATGATGACATGAATAACATTGTATGATGTAGCATTCAGGTGGTATTTTTCACTTTATATATATACCTATTCGGAAATTTCTTTTCTTTTACTTCTGTTCTTTTTAAGTTTTTCCCAGATCAAGCGCTCGTATTACAAGAACATAGGTGCGCCTAATTACATACTATTGGCAACAAATCATACGGACAAAATCTTATTTTTGGCCTGTTAAACTCTGGACTTTCGTTTCTATTTTCTCTCAATCTTTGTTTTGACAAAATATGAAATGTCATGACCAGGTGCTTTTCAAGGGGAGGGTGGAAGAATGTGACAACCTCTTTTGGCCTATTAGGCTTTTGTAAAAATTGAAAAAAGAGATTATGTTTTTTATGTAGACTTAAAATTGAACTTGTATTAAGACCCACGATTGAGGGTAGGTTCGTTTTATGTCTCATGACCCAGAAAAACTTTTGGCACTGTTAGTTGAAATTGTATTCATATAAAGATATACGTATGTAGAGAATGTCCGGATTTCATTCGGCTAGCTGGTAAAAATGGGTACAATTCGGTGAAATGGGAAAAAAATCTATGTTCAACGAGTTGCATGTTATCAAATTGAAGGCGCTATTGTGTTTCGAATGTTGAAAAATTGATATTTTCAACCTATGACAGCAAAAATGTTAATTCACAAAATAAAACTTTAGACGAGGGAAATGGTAGCACTAGCTAAGACAACAAAAAAATTCTCAAAATTCATGGTGCTGGAAAATGTTAAAAATTTTTAAAATTAAATTTTTTATTAAAAGGTCAGAAAAACCAAATTTTCAATTTACTGAAATCTCAGTGTTTTCCAGCACCATGTGAGATATTATTAAATTATCTATTCACCTATAGGCATCGTACATTTTCCAGACAATTACCTGGTATAATTAACACACAGGAGAATTGAGAAAATATTATTTTCAAATTCAAGATACCTACTTTATTTATCATTTAAGATAAGGTACGGGTAGAAGAGAATGTTGTACAATAAACCCCAAATTGATTTTTCATTCAATACTAACTTAATACTAAATTGACCAAAAAACTGAAATTGGGCTCCATTTAATTTAAAAAAGAAAAACATTAATATAAAATGTACAAAAATTGAATTCATGTTTCCAGAAAAATGTTTCAAAAATGTTCTGATTTGATCATGGTACAACAAGAGTGCGCACCATGAACTAAAGAATGTTATACAATGGCCTCTAACATTAATTTATGGAAGGTGAAGAGAAAAATCATTTAATTATTGTTTAATAACATTCAACCCTTGTAACACTACGTAAAATGCCAAAAAAAAAAAAAGAAAAAAGAAAAAGAAAATACTTTATTTCTTTAGAAAACATGTTTCAAAAATACTCCACGTATTTTTTGACCATGATACAATCCTTTGTTGTACCATACTCCAAAGGGTGTTGTATAATGGCATCCATCATTAATCTGTGAAAGTTAAAAATAAACATAATTTACTTATTATTAAATTTTAATAAACCTATAACTCTATTGTAACTTCATTTTTGGATCGAATCCTGAAAGAAATTAATAGTCCATGGTACAATGGAAAAATGGTCCATAGTACAATTCACCACATACCAACTTTTACTTCTATTTTTTCAGCATTTGTAACCATTTTCTTATGGAAAGTCAATTAGGTACCTAAGATTAATTACTTAATTGAAGGGAATGTGAACATAATTTGAACACAAAAATTAAAATTTATTAATCTAAACCACGTTTATCAATATTTTGTGAAAAGTGGTTTTTATTCTTTTTTCAACTTAAATCAGGATAACATCAAAAATACAAGGCCGCTAAGAATGATAAACAAACGTAATGTTATCAGATAATTTTATTATGTGCCTACTTTATCATTGATTGATGAAAAACGTCTACATTCAGTAAAAGAGGATATTTTTAATGTGTAAACATTCTTGCTCTCTAGTCTGCTACCTCCCAAGTGTAAAAAAATATTAGATACGAAAAATTTGAGATTGCATAAAAAAACTGCATGGCACACTGTCCAGTTTTGAATTCTGTTTGTCACTTAACACACATACACACACTCACAAGCAGACATCTGTGGCAAGCTGGAGGCGCGATACATGCACACACACATACACTAGATACATATTTATCATGTTTCAGCTGAATGTTTACACATTAAATATGTGAGGGGTACCCTCGCACGCCTTTCTATTTGTGTTATCAAAGGTTATAATAGGTGTTTTTAAGGTGATGTTGTATGTAGTTATGTTTAAATCAACAATTCTGCAAGCATCTCACTTCTACCCCATATAAACATATTGTCACCACTGCAACTCGTGTTTGAATCCTTAAGATACTGAAAATTTTTTTCGTATCTAATTTTTCCTTATTATTTTTTTGTTTTATTTTCACGTTCTATCTGTCAGAATGGATTAGCCAGATTGTTTGTTATATTAAAAGAAAAAAGCCTAAACTGTCAGAAGTCTTATGTTTTATTCTCTCAAGTGCTTTTCATCTGTCCTCTGTTTATGGATACAACTGAAAAAACATCCTCTTTGTCTGATAGTAGGCACTTATTAATTTAGGTGATTTCTTTTACTATGCGTCATGTAGTAGCTAAATATAGATAAAGTATTACTGTCATTAATATATAGGTATCTTCTTGCTTTTTTCAAAAACCATTTATAGGGAAAACACCAAAACCTACTAGAAACTGAGAATTCCGTGGTATGTGGGGACCATGGTACAAAATTCTGCCCCCAATATCAAAATTTTCAAACGAAAAAAAATGAGCAGGGTACAACAATATTGTGTTGTTTATTCTTAAAATGTGAAGTCGAGGAGATGGTAAAAAGAGAAGAGAGTTAAAACATGAAACGTTTAATTAAAATTATCTGAGTATGGGACAGAATAAGCAGAGTAAAAAAAAGGAGTATAGCCTTCTAAA
Organism: Ericerus pela; assembly: GCA_011428145.1. NCBI lineage: Eukaryota > Metazoa > Arthropoda > Insecta > Hemiptera > Coccidae > Ericerus > Ericerus pela. The sequence goes on from WOFM01000403.1 coordinate 1,566,470, forward strand.
ATTTTTAGATCTCATTTTTCCCGCTCGAAAAATTAATGAAAACTTAAAAATTTTGAGTTTGACCCTATTTTTGGGAAAATTGTTTAAATTTTCATTTTTAGGTGGCTAACGGTTGTGTTCAGCCTTATTTTATCCAAAAGATGTTAAACTAATTTTGTTTTCCTGCTGTCATTTTCCAAAAAAAAAAATAATTTTGTTTACCGGGAGTCAGGCTATGTACTATGATTTTCATTACCTTTGTAATTAACTGTACGTGGAGGATACTCTGGAGTGTTGAACGTGAAATGTACGTAGGCGGTGAAATGAGGCAGCACTAATATTATTTTTGCGGCTGTGGAGATTATTCTCACTCGGTTTAGGAATTACAATGTGACCGTCCAGGGTTAATGGAGTTTCGAATTACTTAGGAATCAAGTTACGTTATTGAATTCGCAATTTTTGTTACCTTTTATCCAATTTTTGTACTCTTTATAAATTGTATATGTTCCTCATCTCTTTCTATACGTTTAGCAACATTTTGTTAATTAGGCACACTCTTTCGTTTTCTCCTATTGGTTCATCCTTCATTTATTCTTAGTTATCTTGGATAGGTTGGCTTTGTTCTTCCACTGCCAACATAGGCGTAAATAACGAGGGTGCCAGGGGACAAGCTCCCAAAAATGTTTTAGAATTTTTTTTTGTTCATGTTTTGCTTGTCATATATGAAGTTTGGGAAATTTTTGTACCTAATAGCTACGCAATAGAGAGATCCAGAGATCCTAGATTTCACAAATTTTAAGTGACGAGCAAAAAAAAAATAAAAAAAAATTAAACCCTTTTTGCACTTAAGCTTGTCAGTTAAAATGTTGATCAGTAGTTCTTCAGTATTCCGAACTCAAGTGGCGTGAGATATTAATTTTTTTCCGTGGATTATTATGTATCGATATTTCAAGGAAAATATCGATATTTAGTTCAAAATATCGTCATATACCATCATTTAAGCTAATATCTACCGTGACCGACAAGTGAAAATTTGGCCAGAGAGAGTGAACGAGCGAAATTTCATACAATTGGAGAAAAACCTAAAGGTATGTCTGGTTGGGCCACAAGGATAGAACATCGTAGAAAAAGAGGAAATACCACAATATTCAGTTGTAGTAAAAACAGGTTGCGGTTGAAGAAGGAATGAACAAATTGATCGGTGTTGCTTCGAAATTGAGTTTTAAGACAACATTCATCAGGTAAGGTAAGCTATTCTACCTGAATTGTAGCGCTAGTTTTTTCAATTTTTATTAAAATGAATAGCAAAAAAATCTGATAAATGCAGTTCGAAATATCGCATCTAATGAAATTAGGTATTATACGAATTTAATCGTTATACTCTAAAGTTTATTACAAACATAAATATAACGTAAGTATTAATGAATAACGTAATTTTATCATTCTGTATCAAAAAGTTTTTTATAACGTTGAGAATCTCTCGAATGGTTAGAGTAAAAGCAATTACAGCTGAAAAAACTTTTACGTTTTGTCAGAAAGGATGGGAGTGGAAAAACGAAAAACTTCGTAATTAGGTAACGAGAAAGATTAAAAGTATAAAAAAACGAGAAAAAAAAATGAACAACACAACAAAAAAACAAAGCAAAAAACTAAATGAAAGTTTAAGACAGATGAGAAAAACGACGAATAGGGAAAAATATAATACGAAAAATTTTAAATAAACAACTGCGACAGTATTTTGCGAATAAATTCTAATTTTTCGCCCGATAGCTAAAAACTAACTGAAACTTTTCTGACGTCGACCCATTCGCACACTTTCGTATTCGTATTAAAATGAACGGAGGGCGGGGGTGCAGAAATGGAGCGAATAAAAAATGGATTTAGAGAAAACAAATGATGAGTTGATCAACAAATGAATTTGAAAAATCGTTTTTTCGCTGCAAAATGAACCATCGTGTGTCCTTTGGATTTTGTTTTTAGCTGGTTTTTTTTTTTTTTTTTTTTTTTTTTTTCCATCGTTTAACACGAATTTAAAGAGATGTTTTTGTACAGTGCACAATGGTCGAGGCGAAAAGATTTTCATTTAAAAAGGAACTGTAATTTCAGACCTTCTGGACCGTCTGTTTGAAAAGTGAGAAAATTGGATTATGTCCGTAAGTTGGACTATTGATCACACAGTAGTAGGAGCCGAATTTATCAATTAGGTGGACTCCGAACCAAAATTACAGTCGAACATAGGAAATGACACTCTATTCCAAGGGCGTATATTAGGGGGTTCCCGGCGTTTGGACCCTCCCTTAGCCAACAAAAGTAGGTTTGACCTTTAAAAATTATGTATTTTCATTAGTTTTGTAGTAGGGGAGTCAGAAGAGATCACTGAGAATTTTCGGACCCTCCCCCTTCAGATGCAGCTGTAATATACACCTTCGCCACTTTCGCGTTCATCCTAGTTCATTTTTCATCCAAAGTAGAACATACTTAGACGTACCGGCATACCATTGGTACCTAATCTGTACATAATATATTGAAAAAATTATTGGAAAAATTTTTAAACTTTTTTCACAATTAAACCAGAATATCTGGAGACCTAATTTAGGTGTAGTAATACACCTATACGGGAATGGAAAGCTAGACGAAAGCCAAAATGCAGAAGTCTATACTTTCTTACGGTCAGTTAAGTGAAAAATCGAAAGCCGATACGAACGTTTCGTCATAAAATTCGATGAAATTGACGTACACAGTAGCCTACGTAATACGTGTAGAAAAAGAGCGCCGACTTCAATAATTCCAATCCTTAGGCCTAAATCTTGCTGGAGAAATTTAAAAAAAAATTATTATTTTTTATCGTTTCTTATTTGAAGTCGACTCTATTTTTTGCAAAAAAATTATTAATTTACCACAATTTTTTTTTTGTTTCATTTTAGCTCCAGTAGATCTTCCTGGAGAAATTAAAAAAAATTTTTCCTATCTTTGTAGAGTTCTAGGAAAACTTTTATCAATGATTTTTCGTTTCTAACGTCGGCTGCGATATTAATTAATTTAAAACTAATAGTTTTTCATGAAAAGATAACTTAAAAACTATCTCATCGATTCAAAAACAATTTTGTGTGTCCTGCATGGGATCACCCTCTATCACTTAAAAAAACGTTCATCAAAATCGATGCCCAGTTTAAGAAGTTATGTTGGAATATACATAAAAAAAAAAAAACCAATCGTATTCGGTTTAAACTGATAACCTCATCCTTTTTCTGAAGTGTGTTAAAAGTCTAATAAAATTCATGCGTAAGTATATTCGATGTTCCAATAAATGTCTACCCAACTTAAGCAGCACGTAGTTCTGTGTAAGACGAGTAAAAATGTTGCGTCATCATAATTAGGTATTATGCCTTACGTTCCCATAAAATATGTTTCAAGTTTTCAGAATCTCTTAAAAAAAAATTCTCTCTTGAAATTTAAATCTTTTGTAGTTCCATCAATACGTTGGTCACATGTTTACCGAACATTTTTTACTCGGCTCATTGAAAACTTCGTTCCACTGACGTTTCACTGTCAATTCCAAACAATTTGAAATTACGCCTACCACAGGCATGCTATGCAATTTGATTTACATTAAGACTCAAAATGTAGTATATATCTCTTTTACTTAGGTATTTTGTAGCTTGAATTTTATTAATTAATAATAATTATTATTCTATAAGTTGGTACTACCAACCAGCTAAGTTCTGTCATTTCCTGAAAAATCCTTTAATTTTCTTTTAAGTACACTAAAGGTTGTAATTTTTGTCCTATAGTCGCGAAATTCAATACAAATATTAGTACTAAGCCATAGACTAAACTTATCGATTTTAGTGCTGATCGACCGGTCAGTTTCTGATACCCCTACCTTTTTTTATATATTTGGGGTTTTATAACTATAAAATAATTAATTGTCGATTAATAGCTCCAAAATCCTGAAAAAATATTTACTATTTAACACATTTGAATATGTTAATAATTTTGGTAACTGGTGCTAGTTCACCGGATGACCTATTTCTGCTATTTCTGATTCAATTCCAATTTTGAGTTTTAAAATACTTACGTAATTTTCAGATAAGTTAATGACTACGAAATTTAACACAATAATTATTTATGATCAACTTTGCCTATACTAACTTACTAGTTGCTAATTTTAGATGTGATTGGCTAGTTTTTGAATACCTACCGGGGACGTAGTCAGATTTTTTAGTTTTTATTTTATTTATTTATTTATTTTTCTTACGAAGAGAAGAAAAATTAAAATTTGTAACTGAAATTTTCGAAATCACCCACTCTAAAAAAAAGGTCATCAACTGGCAGAATTTGCCAACTATACTGTGAACACAACTAGTCAATTTTTTCAGTCGTAAACAAATTTTGGAAGATCCTTACCCATCACTCTTAGCAATATCCCTAAAATATAAATTTTCTAGCGGAGTGGCTGCTGTGATAGTTTTTTCTTAAATCATATTATTATTTTAGAACCTTTATGAACATTTTTTATACGCTTTTATTACATTGACTAACACGACAAAATGTGACGTAATTCTTGTACTAATATCTAGGGGTGTTGATTATTGTTACAAGCAAAGCTAACTTCACTTATCAAGCCATGAAGTCGAATGAAAATCAGTTCCTCCACACAATTGCCAGCTTCACTTTTTTAACACATATTCAAGAATAATTTGAGAAGAAAAGATGAAAACAATGAGAAATTTATGACAAATTATATTTTTGGGAATGAAAAATTCGAAAATCAACTTGAAAACCTTTATTTCTGTTAAAAATTGGTTCCTCGCTTATCAATTTGCGATGTTGCAATTTTTACTTCACGGCTTGATGAATGAAGTTGGCTTTGTAATCAGTTATTTCTTATCAAGGTGTTTTTCTTTCAGCTCAGTTACTGCCAAAGTCTTTAACCATTTACATGGCGCTGAGGTAGTAACATGGCCCTTAAGTCAAGGGTTATCGTTATCAAATCCCCACAGAGTCAGATTTTTTGTTTTTATAATATAAGTTTTTTTCCTCAGAATTTGCTTATAGGACCTTCACTTTTAATCGGCTTGTAAAAATTCATTTTTCCCTAACTTATTATATACTTTTATTGCAATTACTGCTAATGCAACAGAATGTTACGTAGTTCTTGTACTAACATATAGGGGTGCTAAAATCGGGTTTGATTTTTATCAGTTATTACTTATCATCGAGCTGGCTTTCTGAACCCAAGTTTCGTCATTTACATGCAACTATCACTATCGCATTATGGTAATGACTCATGCTTCTGAGAGAATTACCCCCAAGTTCAAATCCCATCAGGGATGGACATTTTTTGTATTTATTTTTGTTCTTTCTAATTTATAGAAGCGTATTTTTTAAAAACTCGTTTATAACAAACTTATTTGCAATGTTTTTATAAAATTTTACCTTATCTACGCTTTTTAATGTTGACATTCGTCGACAAAACAGGTACGTGGTTCTTAGCCCAGAGGACACACGTTCATCTAAATGCTGTAACCAAAACAGGCACCGCTTTCGAAGCTATTATTGTTCCCACTCCTTCGTTACAGAGTTCGAATTTCCTTGCCACTCATTTGGGCTCATGGGCAATAATCAGAAATTTTTTTTTTTTCAAATAATTTATTCAAACGAACGAATAAATGTAATTATCAACGTAGATATCACAATCAACACAAATCTCGTTGATAAAAATGAGGTTGAAAATCGGAGGTACCTTAGCAATGCGAGAATATTTTGATCGTGAAAATGGCGTTGTTTTTCTTTCGTATGCCACCTCTATTATAGTATTCGATGCTCTTTGGTGTTTAGCCTTGTGAGGGTGGTTTGACTCCCAAAACTACCCTACAGTGAGTATTACGACCCTCTTCAGCTTTATAAAAATTAAAGTTCGATCGCCAGTTTCTAATTTCAAATTTAAATATCAAAAACGCTAATGGTATAAACCATTTATAACCATCTATTATGAGAAACGAGAGTCCAGTATTTCCTTATTCGTTCATCCCACTGGCCAATGGTCATCGCTGCCCCTTTAAACTTAAGTGTCGCCCCGAACCACCATCCTACGGTACGTCGTACTAACGCCCTATGCATTGGTTACAGGCGTAAATCTGGACATGGACAAGCCGGCCTACACCAGTTACGGTGCGCCGCCCAAAAACGCGTATTCGCCGCCCAAAAGCGCGTACTCGCCGCCCACCAACACGTACTCGAACGTGCAAGCGACCACAACGTACTCGACGCACGAGGACATCTTCAAGGAGGCCTTCAAAAACATACCGCCCCTCAAGGAGGTCGAAGAGGAGCACGACTTTCCGCCGCTCAAGTCGACGGCCGCCCACCACTTCGACGACAGCGTCAGAACGCTGCCGGACGAGGAGGACGGCTACGAAAACGCGGGCATCGAGTCGCCCAACTCGCAGCCGGCCAACGGCTACGCCTACGAGGCGAGCGGCGAGCTGGCGGCCGACTCGCCGGCGCCGCCCGCCGCGTCCGCCTTCGCCAAACACAGGTCCGCCACCAGCAAGGCGTACGTCGCCCCGCTGTACGACGTGCCGGACCCGCATCGGGTCACCTTCAACCAGCGTCAGCCTCCGGTCAAGTACGCGCTGCAGCCGACGCTGCCCAAGGCGTACTTCGCCCACAGCCGCGAATCGTACGAGGCGCCGGCCGCCGGCCAGCCGGCCGACGGTGGCGCTTTTAACGAGCGCAGCGGCGGCGGCGGCGGCAGCGGCGGCGGCGGCGGCGACCACAGCGAGTATTCGGCTCACTACTCGGCCGACTACCACCACCAGCCGCAGAAACACAAGTTCGAGAAGGGCGGCGGCGACTGGTTCAAGAGCGAGCACCACTCGTCGCACGGCGACAAAGGCGACAAGGGCTACAAAAAGTACAAGGATTTCGACGAAGGGGAGGTGGGGCACCACGGCAAGGAGGGCAAGAAGGGATACTACGACAACGAGAGCGGCCACAAGAAGTCGCACCACAACGAGGGCAAGAAGTACGGCGAGGTGCACGGCAAGCATCACGGCGACAAAGGCGCCAAGTACGGCGAGCAGGAGGCGCACAACAAAGGCCACAAGACGTCCGGCTACCACAACATATTCCACAAGGACGAGTTCAAGAAGGAGCACAAGTTCTACGACGACGCCCACAAGCACAAGTACCACGACAAGCACGGCGGCTACCACCAGGACCACGGCAAAAAGCACGCCCACAAGGCGTCCGGCGACTTCCACGATTCCGACTTCGACCAGGGCCACAAGGGCAACTCCGGCACCTACAAGAAGGGCCACTTCGATCAGGACCACAAAGGACACAAAGGGTCCAGCGGTCACGAGTCGCACTACAGCCACCACGACGATTACGCCAAGAAAGCGGGTCATTCGGAGAAGAAGAAGCACGGCTACGAGCACGGCCATTAGTACCTATCTTCCTTTTTTTCCTTTTTTTCCTTTTTTTCCTTTTTTTCCTTTTTTCCCTTTTTTTTATTTGTAATTTTTTTTGGCGATTTTTTTTTTTTTTTTTTACCCCACCGGCCCCACTCATTCGTGCGCCGCGATCGATCCAAACAATTATTATCGACTCCGCCAATCGTTTCGTTTTCGAATTTTTTAAACTTAATTTTTGTTTCGTATTATTAGGTTAGGTTTTTGTGTCGTCGTTTTTGTTTTTATTTTTCCCCATTATACGTGTATGTTTTTTGTGGTTATCTCGTGTAGCCTACGCCCGGCCAGTTGTTGGTTCGGTTTTGTTTCTTTCCGTCTCCGACGAAGAATCGTCCGACGTGAGTGAAGGATGACATCCGCCATTCTGCGGCACCAAGTCGGTCCTATCGAAACAACTGTGTCCTTATTACACCGGCTACCATCCTAAGTTAACGCATAATTGTCGGCTACCGAATAGCGGTGTGAAATATCGATATATATCGATACTGTGGGCAAAGTATCCGTATTATTAATATCGATATTTAATCGAAAATATCGTCATACATCGGGCAGATGACCACTTAATTTTATAGAGGTCCGAGAGTGTTTTTAGTGAAATAAAATAGACGACTTCATTCAATTTGATCTTACTATATATTAAACAAAGTTTTTAGGTTGAACAAAGTATAGATTGAACTGTCACATTCAGTGTGACGTCATATAGCGGAGTAAAGTAAAATGGTTTATATTTGTAGTCACGAACAGTGAGAAAGTCATGTGGAGAATATAGTTGGGTGCAAGGAGAGAAGGATTGGTATACCCAACACCCCTCCACAATCCTTCAAACCAAGCATTGGAGAAAAAAAATATTTTGACTAATAAAAAAATTTGAAAAAATTTGATTTATCATCCTTTTTCATAGAAGTAATGTAAAAAAAAAATTATGGTCCACATGAAATTTACAAGAAAAATAAAAAATATAAGGTGATTGGTAAACAATATTATAAATGTGAATACGGTAACTTGATTAGATAAGTATAAAGAATTGTTCGCAGATAGTAATACAGTAGATGGACGATCAAGTTTTAACAAATTATGGTTAAACATTGTTCAAAACGTGTCGAAATTAACCTGGCTACGTTTGAAAATAAGTGAATACCAGAAAGAACAAAATAGGTCATGCTTAACTTAAATGGATCTTACAACATATACACTCCGAGACAAAAGTGTCTGACAATTTTTTGCTATAAAATATCAAAAAATTAATAGATTTTAAAAGTAATTTTTTTTTTTTTTAAATTTTTATACAAAAATATTTTACGTCTCAAAAAATGTGCACTTTTGATATATATTTTAAATTAATTAAATACCTTTTTAGCAGTTTTAACACAAAGATGTTGGACTTTGATGCAGACTGACAAATTCAAACTAGTTTTCTGACAATTTATGATGTTGAATCAGCATAAGATGACAATTTATTGATTTTTGAAGCACCCATTTTGATGATGAATATTACAGTTGACATAGCTAAATTCAAAGAAGATGACAATTTCAGCAAACCTTGTTATACACCAAGACAAAAACTTTCTTTTCCTTTTTTTTGGACGCAGTTAACTCATCGACACAGCAATTTTCTTGAGGAGACAATAGGTTGACCATTGACAATGACACAAATTTGGTCCACATACAAGCAGGAAGGGCAGCAACATATTACTATTCTGTGGAACACACAAGCAGGGAGTCCTCCAGACATAGCAATTGACAAAAGTCCAGGCTCCAAATTGAACACAAACGGGGATGCTTGACCAACAAAAATACTGACAACTGAGCCACTTTGACTGCAAAATTCCACTAAAATTTTGGCTAGATAGTACACAGTATGATTCAAAATGTCACATTCAATGAAAGTTGGAGCTATGTTACCCAACTATTTCACAAAATTAGCTCAATTCAGCTTTCAGTACAAGAGCACATTTTGCAAGTGTCTGATGCAATTGTACCTATAGAAAAAATAAATAAATAACATAAAAAAAATGCACGAAACTTCATTTAAAAGGTGATTACTGGCATAACATAATAAATTGCCCAATAAAAACATTTTTTTTTTAATTCACTGTTTCAACGAACAAAACTGTAGCACTTATAGGATTCTGCGGAAGCTCTGCTGCCATATAGAGGTCCGAGAGTGTTTTTTGTGAAATAAAATAGACGACTTCATTCAATTTGATTTTACTATATATTAAACAAAGTTTTTAGGTTGAACAAAGTATAGATTGAACTGTTACATTCAGTGTGACGTCATATAGCGGAGTAAAGTAAACTGGTTTATATTTGTAGTCACGAACAGTGAGAAAGTCATGTGGAGAATATAGCTAGGTGCAAGGAGAGAAGGATTGGTATACCCAACAAATTTAGTCAGATTATCGATATTTTTACATATTTTTACGCGTCGATACGAAAAATATAAATGTTTTCTTCAAAATATCGATAAGTACGTATAGATATTTTTCGCACCTCTACCACGTGGTAAGACCATTGAAATAATTTCAAATGGTTTTCGAAGAAAAGAAAAACATATCAACGTAAATACTGCTACTGTTATGGTAGGTGGAGCTTTGGCAGTTTTTGGTTTCAGACCAAGAGAAACTTAATGATACGAAAACACTACGTAATTCTGATAAGTATGCGGTTACTTACAGTAGGTACCAAGAGGTCTGTACATGAAATCAGGAATTTTATTTTTTTCACAAATAAAGGTAGTCCCTTCAAAGTACTCCCCCTGAAAACTCGCAGGCTGTTACAAATGATTTTTTCACCAATTAAAACAGCATTTCTAACCCTTTCTTTCTAGAGCCTTTATTTTCAAGGTCGCAGTTGTTTGAATCAGCATCACACCACTTGGATAGTAACTACAAGATGGATTTTGATTCGAGTGAATAGGTAGTGGTCGCACTTTGTCAGGTTTAACAGATTTGAAGTGTGTCAAGTCACAACAATGTTCGACAACATTGCACTCGATGCTGTTCCTGTTACCAAGAGAGCTGGAGTTTTTCAAGAAATTCAAATGTGTACTTCCACTACTAGTATTCAGTCCTTCAGCGACCAGTTATTTGACCATCTTCCATCATAAATTTGTGCTCTGTATTAAAATTATTGGTGGAGAAGGCTAAGGTAAGATCCCTTCTTCTTGTTTCTAAGTCTGTTAACTCTCGCCTCTCCCTCAACCTCCGTATCAACTTGGAAAATATCTATTGTTTTATGGTAGCTTCTCCATATACCCAAGGTAATAATTATTTCAAGGATTTCTGACCCACGTTTACTCAATTAGTTTAGTGATTCGCGTTGATCATTTTTGTTTCATTTCATATTTTTCATGAATTGTGATCGGCATTGAGTAGGATTCAAATCAAGAAAATATGTTTTCGGATTTGTAAATTGATTTGATTATAAATTTTTAATTGGATTTGTGATTCTATTCCTTTTAAAATTTTCAGTCATTGAAGGATTTGTGATTCGATTCCATAAAAATGCACTCTACGAATCACAATTCTTTTTTTTTTAATGTGAAGAATCAAGATTCAAGAATAAGAGAAAGCGATGCGTATGTGTCACGTGACTACATGTACTGATGATGATGAATGATGAATGAATTATACTCAACTATTGTTCTTATTACCTGACTTATAGACTCGAGCTTAAATTACAGAAAATAATGGTTGGGGCAACAAAAATTGAAAATTTTACAAGTTCTTATCAATTCTCATTTCTGTATGGATTTTATAGAATTCAATGAGAAAAAATAATTTTCTTGAAAATTAAATAGTTTTATTAAAGAATATTTGCAGATATTATTCGCTTCTCTCATTTTTTTTTTTTTTTTTTTTTTTTTCACAGTTAACTAAGAAAAATTAAATACAAGCTGAAAATGATGAATTTCAAGAACCACACATTGGACACTATCATCATTTTAATAGGGGAATTAAGAGGATTTGTAGTTGAGCGTATTTAAAAAGTAGTAAGATTTGGCTCTATGTGATAGCCACGATATATATTATAACCTAATTAGTTTATTTTAATCATGACGTAATATGAAAAAATCTTACAAAATTTATGTTGTGTAAATTTATGGAAATAGATTTGTCTGTTTCTAATGTTCTAAATTCTAATTGTTACTAAAAAATTAATATTTTTTGCTTCAATCAAATTTTCATCTGTCCGTATTTAATTAATAAAATGAAAATGTATATTAATATGAATCAAGATTTATTAAAAAGGGAATCCAAAAATTAGATCTGATCGTAAGTGATAAGGACTTGTAAAATTTTCAATTTTGTAGCTCCAACCATTGTTTTCTGTAATCTAAGCTCAAGTTAGTTATAGTATATTATAAGTATGAAAAGTATATTTTCAAAGAGCTTCACAAATTTTGCCTACTTTATGTGGCCACTGGTAAAGAAATTGTAGGATGTTAAAGACTTATAAGCCGGCAGTTCTTCTTTTGTTTTAAAATTTATTTTCGAAATTAAAAATTCTTGTAAGTATGAAATTGATGTCCGGCAAATCCACATTATTTTTATTTCAATCATTCAGATCTTCATGTAGTTAGTAAGGGTCAAAACGAAGCACAACAAAAATGTGATGTCAGAGGAATTTCTTAATAACATTAATAAGTAAGTATAACATGTGATTTCATTATTTTATGTAAATGGATTCGAAAAAGGATTCGAAAATTTTGATTACAAATCCTTTTTCAATGTTGAGATTTGGATTCGTGATTTGAATCAGTTTTTACATAGAGAATTTCAATTTACGAATCGAATCATTTTTTCCTGGATTTTGCCTATCAATGATTGTGATGTCGTTAAATAAATGAAATGAAGCCAAGTACTATGAATTTGGAATCTGATATCTTAAAAAGCTTGAAAAAATTGTGATAAATCAGAAATACATTAGAAAATACACTAACTTTATATGTGAGGTGTCAGTGTTGCCTGAAGATGATAAAAAAAAAAATCAGTCTACAAACTTTTTATACAGACCATTGTACCTACATAGTCTAGTAAATATGTGTGCTTTCGGCGAAAGTTTTGTGAAGAGTAATGGAAATTGACGCCATAAATATACTTCCCTGTGCATGAAAAAAGACTCAAATGTCATTTTTACATAAATTGACTATTTGGTATCGAATGAAAGAATAAAAGAGGAAACAATTCAACACCTAAATATGAAGCAAAACCGCGTCATTTTTGATACAAAATACGAAATTTTATCGAATAAAAGTTTTACCAATAACTTCATTTGGTTATTTTCCTTCACTTTATCGAGAAAAAACACCTTATTTAGAAAAAAATGGGAAAAATCACCTCATTTGATATGGCAATATTGTTTCGTTAAGCAAAGTTGTCTCATTGTTTTTGCTGTAATAATATTTTTGCCTCAACGGAAGAAAAAATGAGCTGAATGTTAATTAAGAACAACTCATCTTTCAGGTTAAAACACATGAACAGAAAATATTCTACTCAATTGTTGAGCAAAATCGCCTTATGCGCAATTTCCAATAGAAAATGATCAAATCAATGAAATACAGTTTGGCTAATTTTCTCATAAAAATTTTATGATACTGAAACGCAAAAAAAAAAAACTTCATTTAAAACAGATCTGATTAGAAGTGCAGTTCTACCATCGGGTCAAAGTTTTTTGGCTTTCCTGAAGAATTACTCAAATTGTAGATAGTCAAGTCTTTTTTCGTTAACATGGCAATATAGGTCTTGAGTAGTAGTTTTCAAGGTAGTATTTTGCATCCTAAATGGTTTGCAAGAATTTTTTAAAACCCGTTCCAAAGTACATTTTACAAAATATATTATTTATTCAACAAATTAAAGAATTGTTAATTTTATACATTTTCAGTTCAGTAATTTTATTTTGTAGCATGTGCGGTTGCTTCAAAACAGTGCCAAAAAGTTAGTTTAATTTTCAAAATTCATTAAAAATAGATAGGCTTACTTTTGATCAGTATTGGACATCTTAAGGAAGCGAGCGATACGTGTAAAGTTTCCTTAAAAGTACCCACTTAGATAAACTTCTTGGTGGTGCAACTGCTCACTGATGGCCAAAACTAAAATTCACCTTAATTCTAGAATAACTCTGTTTCAAGTTAAGCCTTCATTGTCTAAATTTGATTTATTAAAAAATAAAATTTATTTTTCTCCATATTATTTAGAAATTGATTTCAGTCATTTCAGTTAGGATTACGAACATTCGATAGACGGTGAGGATAATAACGTAAATTGTAAGGTAATTGGAGGTATGCCTGTAAAGGTACATTCAACGCTATTTATTTTTATTTTTTCTCAAAAAATTGACTGATACATTGTCACATAATAATATGTTTTATGAAGCCTGAGTTCAAATTTCCCGTTTCATTTTTGGATTGAACCTCTGAACCTCTCATTGGGCCCCCTGTGACTTCAGAAAGGGGTTAGGATAATCGTTTCTTGAAAAATTGACTGACAGATTGTCGAATATGTATTGTGAGGTCCGAGTTCAAATTTCCCTCTTCATTTGTGTATTGAACCACTCATTGGGCCCCCGGTGACCTAAAATGGGTTGGTTCGACAATTTTTTCACCATTCTAATGTACGGTAAATCTTTGGGTACGTTTATTGAAGTGAAAAATTTCACTTCTAATACATTGTAACCCTGTAAAAAAATCTGTGAGACTCCTATCCAGTGTGATTTTTGATAACGTATGCGGCATTGTGACATCCTCGTGTGACTTTGAAATGTTTTGAATTAAATTGTGTTTTTGCCTGCAACGGACTGTGAAATTCGGTGGCGTAATTAAGTATAAATTGAGGGCCCCACCCCGGTACAAAATTTCTGAAGTGGCGTTCTCCCTAGTGAACAAAACAGGATCACCTATTTGTTTTCTTTAGCTGCACGTTATGGTGAACCTGATCGGTCATCGCCGAGGCAAAATTACAGATGGCAGGTATTCGGTGCTGGCACCTTGAACGTGTTCTTTTTGAGTACGTGGTTGTTTTTGAATTTGTTTTCGTCCTTTAAAACGTTTCTGGGGGTACACAAAAATGAAACATCCACCTTCATTGAGCGAAAATTTGCCAGAAGTCCATATCGATGAGGCTAAAAATTAATGGTAGCCCCCAATTTCAACATCAAAAAGTAAAAACACAAAAACACAAAAACACAAAAACACAAAATGAAAGTTCAGGCACTGTTGTCTGTCTTTAGGACATCGTTATGGAAAGAAAAATGAACTTCAACCAGAAAGAGAAGACGAACCGAGCAGTAGAACTATGCTCTATATATGCCTTAAAATAAATAGCATCGTAAGTCAGATGTTTTCGGATTTTCATATTTTAGTGGATTTGAATGTGAAAAAAAAAATTGAGAAATTCGACTCTGAAGACCTCGTAAGTCGACCATTCGACCATCATCGTTAGCTCTTTTGGAGGCGAATTAAAATAGAGTCAAAATCTGAATTAGTAGTTTTGTGAGATATTTATGACAAATGTAGGTACCTAATCATTGCAGACTTGCCTTACGTGGTTTTCAACATTAAAATCATGTATAGGTCTGCATAAGGATTGGAATTGAGATTATAAACCTATCGAGTCTAGAAATAAAATGAAGAAGGGTGAAAGAAAACAAATTATATTTTATATCTAGGTACATAATATGAAGGTATACTTAATTATATGATTTCTTTTCGTTTCATAGTATAAATTATTGTTTTGAAACAATTTTTCAAAATTTTTAATAAGTTTTTCTGTTGTTTCTGCAAAATAATATGATTTTATTGACTTACGACGATTTTAAAAGAAAGTGATTTTCCACTGCTAATTCATTCGTTTTTCAGTTAGTCGAAGCGACCATAAAAGAAGTCTAAAAAAGGAAAAAAATGTATAGGTAAGTATAATAGGTAGAGGTACCTATTTTAATTATTAATAAGTACTTACCTACAATAGAGTTTTCCAAAAAATTCTATGGAGAAAAAAAAAAGGCAAATAGAAAAAAACGGAAGTAGGGCAGAATCAATGCAGTTTATTCTTACTGTTAATAATCTTTTGTCGCGATTGCTAGTGGTTAGTCATAGTTTTTTCTTCATAATATTTCACATTCACCAGCCCTTCGGACATCTGCACTTTGTTACCGAATATAATTTGCTCCTAAATCGCCGTAGACCAGTAGCTCTGTATTATTTTTTTATTCTTGAGAAACATAAAATCTGCCACCTCGCCTTCATCTAATACTTCTTTCGTACCTACGTTTTTTGAGAGTTCAACCCTTCATAAAATTTTATTTCTGATTGAATATCGACCTTTTTTTTTTTTATTTCGTATTTTTTGTCTTCGTCTTTGAAAATTAGGTACAATCTCTTTCGTGGAAATTCGCGGTATACATCTCTCTTCAATCACTCAGAATTGATTTTCTCTTTTAATCTTTATCGTAATTATAAATTTTTCAACACTACGACGACAAAATATGTTCAATGTTCGAGTGGCCTGTATTTTGCCCCGGTGTCTCGCTTGTCCTCATTTATTCAGGAAAAATTGTTTTTTACTTTCATTTATTTTAAGTATGTTGCTGACTGCTCTTTAGTACGATTATATGCTTTGCTACAGAGGTGTAGAACTAGAAATTGTCAGCCTAGTTTAATCTACTGAACTTACCTAAAAGGAACATAAAATGTGAGAAACTATGCTAGGAAATTTGGGATAAGTGATTCTTGACGCAAGATACAAATGCAACCAAACCGATGAATTACGAATAAGAATTAATAGGTACTATTTGAAATAAATTCCCATTTGTTGCACTGTACCAACTTTTATTTTTATAGCAGGTAAGTTATTTTAAAAAAATAATAAATAAACACTTCAATTTCACCATAATATCGACGGTTATCTTTCGTTTCATTAAAATCGACTTTAAATTTTCATTTTTTCTGCATCAACTGATAAGAGAAGAAACTTCCAGAGTTGCAGTTTTATTATTTTAATTAATACACGTTCTCAGGAGTGGGTGAAACAGTGTTAGGTACTGTGGAATACCTTGTTGTGAGAGATATTCACACGTAGAAGGTTTTCTACTGGTTTTTCATGTTCTGCCACTTCATACGTTTAAGTATGGGAGAGCCAATTCCTCGGCAAACACTGACAATTTTATAGCCAGTTTTAAGAGTTTATATACCAAATTTGGCACACGCATACAGACACACATACGTACATATACATATGGTATTATGTCATAAGTTACGTCGTTTCTTGCCTTTGTTGAGGTGATAAGAAACAACGCAACACATTTAGTGCTGGTCTGTGACATCACAGAGATTGTTATCTGGTAATTGATCACAGCCCATACAATGTATCTTACCTGTACGTACATACAGGTACAAACATACAAATGTACAAGTGTGTATTGGTTTAACGTCTTAGAGACAAATATATGCCAGCCTTTAGGCAGCGACTGTCATTGAGGGGTGCGAGCCCCTAATACCTCATATGAGTATAGTCCCCACAGGTACAACTATTAATTTATATTGGGGTATTTATTTTTCATACTCAAATAAGTGGAACAGAGCTCGATGTGGGTATTTACCTTTGACACAAAAATAAATAAAAGACAGTAAAATACACTAAAGCTACCTAAGACGTGCAACCGTGCACCCAAGATTCAGATATTTTTTCAGAACAAAAAAAAAAGTATACCTACCAAAATTAGTGGCTATTAACCACCTTCTTTAATCGCGTTATGAATAATATTATTTTCTCCAGCCTGATTCGAAGAAAAACACTCGCATTCTACGTATATGTTCAAAAAATGATTGTTTATTCAGACCTCCCCATCAATTAAGCGAGGGTGCGAGGGTTTTCTGCCTCGTTTTACTTTTTTTATTATTTACGAAGTGACAATAATTGATCCATACGCTAGGTTCTATTTTGGTAAAAAAAAAAAAAAAAAATAACCAGAATACATGAGAAAATTTATTCCTAGCACAAGTGCTGCTACCTTCACCGAATTAATAATAATCAGCTGAACTACTGCCAGCAGTCAGCTGCAAAAGATGGAGCTAATGTAACGTTTCTAAATATTTCTGAATGCATTCTGTAAAATCTTCGTTGTATTAATTGTGGTGATATTTTCTTTAAAAAACTAGGTCTACAGATTTTTCCATAGGAGACCAAAAATTGACAAGCAAAGAAAAATAAGCAAATTTTCGAAATTTTTATTCATTTTCGGACATTTTACGAATATTTTTCAACGTTATTTGAGCATTTATAAGAGAAATTTCAATGGAAATTTTGTTGCTATACATCGGAGATGGATAAAATCTCAAACAAAATTATCTATTTCAAGATCAGATAAAGGATCTTATTTTGAGGTATTTGATCTGAATATCAGATCATTTTGCATATCTCAAATTCTCAATGTCCTTCTGTTTCACCTCAATGTTTGAGTCACTTTGATAAATTTTTATTGTTTTGAAGTTATTCTGGATGATCTTAATACGGAGTTATACATACTAAGAAAAATGAGAGATTAACAAATTTATAAAAGGAAATTTATAATTTATTCTCATTCTCAAGTTATTGATTATAAGTACAGGCGTCGTATTTAGAGTGGGAACGACGTGGAAAAAAATATAAGAACCAACAAGTTAAATATGATTTGATCGTTTTAATAAAACAGAAAGATTTTCGATCATAGATAAGATCATTTTCAAAATTATCTTGAATTAGATCAAAGATCCTTTTTTTGAGATCATTAATAAAAAATGTCAAAGATCTAGATTATGCCCATATCTGCCATGCATATAGCATGAGGAAACAAAAAGAGAGCATCTTGACGATTTTGTACTAAAAGAAAGGTTAGGTACGTACTCTTCTCTTTTGTCGAAACGGAGTTAATAATAAGCAGGTTCTCTACAAAAGAGTAGGCATATATCAATTTATGCGTGAAACTGCTTGTAAATCGATTAAAGATATTGCACTTTTTTCAACGAATTGAAAAATTGAGAACGTATTCGAATCTTGATGACTGAAAGTCCGGTATTTTCCATGGAAGATATTTCACAATATTCATTTAACCAAAGGAAAAAGGTATAATAAAATGAAATAAAAATTAAGGGCTAATTCGTTTCCAAACAATTAATTACCAGTTACAGACAACGGATATAAAATTATTATATTTATGAGAGAAGAAAAAATTGCTTACGCGTAGGTGCCGATAAAATATCTACTGATTAGTTGACAGTTACTAACCAAAATATTAATAATTATGTAAATTTTTGTAGCTTCTATAGTTACATTTACCTGTCGCGATAATAAAAGTTCAATGAAAATTATACTTTCCAGTACTGGAGTACTGAGATTATGACTATAGAATCGCAGATCGTTAAGTTTGTATTTACCCTCAGGTTTCCTACTGACAAATCATCTGATACGTAGAATTGGACGGGTTGATTTCGACCTTTTGGCATATTTTTGGGATGTGATATATTCACACAGGTTGAACAACAATGGTGAACGATTCATTCGTCAATCGTTTACTAACAGAGAATGGCTCGACCGAAACATTTACCTCGCCCATTTATCAGTATTTGAGATTGGGAGAAGTGATTATTGTTCCTCTGTTTTAGTTTTCATCGTGAATAAATATTATATAAAATACTTCCAGCTACGAAATCCTTAACTTTTCTGTAAATAATAAATTAATAATTTTTTATTTATAATGATGCGGTGAACCGTAAATACTTTTTTCCAACGTATACGTCTTGAACTCATAATCTATTCCATAATAGTTTATTATTCTATTCTACAATTAGAATGTTTCAATTTCATCTCTTTCATCGATATGTCAAATCATTTTATATTTTTTCAACTTACTTTTTGATTGGGCAGAACTTCTAATAGAAAACAAAAGCCCAGATTGATGTATAATACCTTCAAAATGTTTAAAATCATTCAATAAAACGCCACTTATTTCATTCTCATTTCGTTTGAATGATTTTGAAGAAAAACGCTGTTCCAGAGAAATAGAATTCATTTTTAAACATGATCACTGAAATTCATCATTGAAATAAAATTGGAATGATAACCGATAAGAATGATCATCCTTTTAAGAAAGATTGAAGAATCAAACGGAAGAATCAAACAAAAGAATCAAATAGGAGCATACTCAAGTATCGATGTTGTTCAAACTGTGTGAATATATCGCATTTCCATATTTTTCAGGGTTGCCAGATCTACGACTACGGTCGTAAAGCTACATTCTTGTTTCAACAAGTTTTTATGACTTTCTACGTACTTTGCAGTTTTTTTTTTAAATTTTTTTTTCTACCTAATTTTGCTCATTTTTCTACGTTTTTATGCCATTTTCGTATTGTTTGCTTCGATAAATTTCAAAAATCTTGAATAATTCGAAAAAAGATAAGCGGACCAAAAATAAAGAAGAAAAAAAATCGTTCGTTCAAATTCCACAGTGCAGTTCGAGATGTTTAGAGATTGTTCAATGATTTAGCTACATTAAAAATGTTATCAAGATTTTTCAACGTTTTCACCAAGCAACACTAA
Source organism: Ericerus pela (assembly GCA_011428145.1). NCBI lineage: Eukaryota > Metazoa > Arthropoda > Insecta > Hemiptera > Coccidae > Ericerus > Ericerus pela. The sequence goes on from WOFM01000403.1 coordinate 1,586,499, forward strand.
GATACCGAAATGCATAGAAACGTAGAAAATATCTACGTCTGACGACTTTTTCATTTTTCAAGAATTCGAGATTTCTCTTGTCAACATTTTTCTGAATTTTTGACCTCACAACCTTGATTTCGTTATTCAAAAGTTTGATAGCAAGCAACAAAGTTCACCATAAAGATGACATGTTTTTTTAATGAAGGTACCTCACTCGTATATACTTATATGAGCTAATGACTTTTTCTAACCCAAACTTGCTTGGATAAGCGCGATTTCGTTCATATATTTCGCTTGATGTTGTACCTACAGTTTTCGTTACCTAAAACCAAAGGCTGTGGCTGTGCTGAGTGCCAATTTTATCCCTCCAAATCGTAGTTCAGGGTACAATCTATGACAATAGAAGGGGTAATTCGAGTGGGGTTTGTATCACCCAATGGTTTTATTCGGGGACGTGCTCAAAATTCAGGGGGCTTACTTAATTCCAGATCATTTGTCACTGTATCTCTTTTTATCATTTTTTTTTGACAATACTCTATAAAAATGAAAGTTTAACATTTGGATTGGAACTAACACAAATAAATTTATTAGAATAAAATTTATATTTTTTAAATTAAATGTTTCAAATGATCTAATTCGAATTCAAAAGTAGAATTTGTAATAGCCAGTTGTATTGGGAAGGAAATTATTGAGAGGTAATGCCAGAGTCATATGCAAGATTCGCTTCGAGAGGGCTTACGAATTTAGAAAAAAAATTTACGAGCGGAGCGATCAAAAATTTTTGAATGTGGTTTTGCGTTCTGGAACTTGTACTCTATTTTTAACATTGGTTGGGGAGGTTTGCCACCCGAACAACCACTTCCTTGGACACAACCGCAGAGAATTCTGTTTTTTTCACCTGGGTCCAAGTGATACGTAGCCTACCACCATTTTCTGCCGTGGAAAATTTTTAGTGAATATGACTGTTATGACCGAAACAAAGTGAAAATACGTGTAAATTAACATTGAATGATTCCTTAAATCAAACGTATTATTTCAAAATTTGGATAAAGAAAGAAGAAAAATCCTTCATTTTCAAAATTTCACGAGAGTACATAGAATACAGCCTTCCATCATGTAGCTGTATGGATACCTAGGGCTGCTATGTCTCATCAATATTAATCAATCTCACCATGATTATGTAGTCTCAAAATGGTCACAGACTTTCTGTACAGGTGCGGTATGTTTTTGCGTTTTCAGTCTGTTGGTCCTGTGAATCCAAAGCTATTTAAATATTTCGTTGTAAATCCTGGTAACTCCAATAAATTCTGAAAACAGCTTTGAAAACGGATGTAAAAAGACTTTAGGCGCAAGTGCAAAAAGTCCTTGACCACCTTAGGGTTTTATAATGTTATCAAAAATTTTAGTGTTTACCTGGGTAAGTATCCGTACACCTGCACGCACACGTTTACAATATTATATTTTAGCCTCCCAATTAGAAAATAGTGCAAATTATTAGGATTTTCAAACAATACCCTTTTTTTTACCACCCTACATCTCAGCCTCCCTGAGAGTTATTGAAAAAATGTATAAAAATATTTTTGTCATAAATTTTATGGATATAATTTTCTTACTGAAGTATTTTTACGAAATATCGCTTATTTATTTAGGTAACTTATAAAAACCAGAAGTAGTCACATGTGTGAGTGCTCCAGGCGGAAGCACAGGGTACATGGGGGCAACACCCATGAAAATTGGAGAAAACATTAGGGAAAGTGTCCGGGAGTAGGGGGTCACCCTATTTTATCATTTATTCAGGAGCCCACCCTCATCACATTTCAGACGTAAAATCTTTTGTGACTTTTGAATCAGCTTCAATCCTATTTTGTTGAAGTACATAATTATAATTATGTTGATTTTTTTAACTTATTTTTTGCGCACTTTGGGACGTCATTTTTCTCTCTGAGGCTCGGACCCTTAATTGGAGGCCTACCAAAGCTTAGTAATAATATAACCGCGAGCCCGCCCCTGGTGGTGGCGGGGTTGGGCATGAAAACTCTACCTTCACTCAAATTTTTTTCTTCACCACGAGGCTATAGTCATGCGTAAGTTTCGACTTCTGAACCAAATTGGGTGATCATAATTTTAGAATTTGATTTGTAAAAATATTCGATATTGCTTCAAAATGTTCGTTTTTACTAACAAAATTATTGTTTTTCGATTTTTAAAATAAAAATTTTCTGACAAACTACTGGTGCGAATTAAATGAAAGTGCCGTCAATTGTTGAGGTACAGAAGACCTAAGACTAAATTTTTAAAAATTAATTTTTCACTCAGAACCATTTTTCGGCCAGATATTTTCCATGAAGTTCTGGAATTGAATTGATAGCTAACTTATCTACGTATCAACCCCAATATTGTTAGGAATAAGAAGTTCTGACTGAAATTCGAGCAAGTTCTCACGCAGCAAACTTTATTAGAAAACCAGGTCCAACAGCTCGTTAGCAAATCAAAATTCTAGGAAAGCTCTCTGAAACAAGTCATTCAAGTCATGAATATTTCTTGTCTTTTCGTTGCCAATGTCTCTTCTGACGTGAAATATAAGAAAGCTATCTGGCTCCTAGTCAACCTTTTATTCAAAGGTCAAATTTAATTATTTATTCATGCGATTGTTTATAAAAACCTGCTAAGATTTGAAATTTTAATGGGTTTTGAAAACTTGCTTATCTAAGCAATGGCAGCAGCCGCAGTAGTTTGACATAGAACCGGATTGTTTTTCATTTTAAATAAACTTAAACACTTTTGGCAGCTGTTTTCTAGTGGATTAAAAATAACCATAGATTTAGGCTTACCTTACGCAGAAAGTTAATTCAGAGCCAAATAGTTTTTCGCTTCACATCAAAAGTTTAAGCAGATTTAAAACAACAAAAAAACAAAATGAAAGTTGACCATTCGATGGAAGTTTGACAGATAGTTTTATGATTTTATAACAAAGAAAAGCTCAAAGATAGTTTCATTACTTTTGAAAACTTGTTTTACTAAAATGGTAAAATTATAAGACCTACAATAAATTCTAACAAAGCTTGCAATTCGATAATTTTTTTTGAAATTTCAACTGGGGTTTCAATTTTAATTTTTTATACTATGTTGCATCAATTTAGACCTAACGAAAAAATGGTAATTGTCTTTGTCGGCTCGGGGAATCGAACCTGGGACCTACATATTTGCCAGCTAAAAGCGGTGAACTTAACCGCACGGCCATTTCACCGCCGACTATAATTGGCGAATGTATTTTATATTAGACAGGGTATGGTGGTTCCCACACACTCCCCCCCTAGAGAGACTCAACACGAGTTGAACGACATTAGATGCTGTGGGAGGTTGGGCTGAATCAGAAACGCCTCTTATACCTATACACACAGGCTAATACTACCTATACGGGTTCTATTTCCACTATATAGGGCGCCATCTATCGGCAACTCAAGTTAGGAAGAAGAGTTGTGAGTTCCACCTTGCACCACTAGAGTGCGTGCATGTCCAGCACACGTCAAGGGTCACCAGATGTAGGTTTTGTTGGCTCGGGGAATCGAACCTGGGACCTACATATTTGCCAGCACACTCCCCCCCTAGAGAGACCAACACGAGTTGAAAGACATTAGATGCTGTGGGAGGTTGGCTGAATCAGAACGCCTCTTATACCTAGACACACAGGCTAATACTACCTATACGGGTTCTATTGCCATATAATGGGCGCCATCTATCGGCAACTCAAAGGTTAGGAAGAAGAGTTTGAGTTCCACCGTGCACAACAGATGCGTGCATGTCCAGCAACGTCAAGGGTCACCAATGTAGGTTTTGTTGGCTCGGGGAATCGAACCTGGGGACCTACATATTTGCCAGCTAAAAGCGGTGAACTTAACGCACGCCATTTCACCGCCGACTATAATTGGCGAATGTATTTTATATTAGACAGGGTATGGTGGTTCCCACACACTCCCCCCCTAGAGAGACTCAACACGAGTTGAACGACATTAGATGCTGTGGGAGGTTGGGCTGAATCAGAAACGCCTCTTATACCTATACACACAGGCTAATACTACCTATACGGGTTCTATTTCCACTATATAGGGCGCCATCTATCGGCAACTCAAGTTAGGAAGGAGAGTTGTGAGTTCTACCATGCACCACTAGGGTGCGTGCGTGTCCAGCACACATCAAGGGTCACCAGATGTAGGTTTTGTCGGCTCGGGGAATTGAACCTGGGACCTACATATTTGCCAGCTAAAAGCGGTGAACTTGACCGCATGGCCATTTCACCGCCGACTATAACTGGCGAATGTATTTTATATTAGACAGGGTATGGTGGTTCCCACAGTCTTGTTTCCTCAGAAAAAGACCTTTTCTTTTTTTTAATTTTTGAAAAACTAATCTTTATTCTTTCTAATTATTGCAGAATAAAAATCACCAGAAAATTTTTACTTCGTTACCGATTTTTAGTACTCACCTACATTTTTGAGATCACATACTGATGTGGGGTGAGAGTGGGTATGAGAATGAAGTAATATAAATATTGAACTAAATATTGATTTTGAGGGTGATGAATGGTAGGTTCAATTGTGGGGGTTCTCTTTCAAGTTGAAGACACCTGGCTTATCTGGAAACTTTGAAAATTTTATTTTTTCTTGAAGTTTTTGGTTAAAATTTGAAGATAAGTGTGAAAGTTATCTACCCTCATGGAGTTGAATTCCTCATGAATTGAAGACACCACCACTGAGATACCACAATAATGCTAGTCGTCAGTAGTGATCCCAATTTTTGATCGATTTTTGATCAATCGATTGAAATCGACCCTAACAATCAATTTTACAAGATGATTGATCTTTCAAAAATCTAAATTAATCGTACGTGAATATCAGTAGGTCGATCAAATTTTTCTTATTTTAATTTCATTTATTCTTAAATATTCTGATAATAAAATATTCTCACTTTTCATTTCATCGAGATCATGTATATGAGTGTTTACGAAGAAGAAGAAAAAAAGATAAAGTATCGATTACATAATATCAGAATTATTTAGTTCAGTTAACTATAAGTTAGGTAAAGGCACTGGTTTATTGAAAGAATTTTAATTCACTGAATGAAAAATGTACTAAGTGATACGTGGCTTTCTCTGGGAAAACGGCTTAATATGAACTTGAGAATATTCTTGAAGGAAAAAAGACAAACAATTGAGCAGTTTTTGATAAAATGCTGTTCTGTTTAAAAAAGTGTGGAACTTTTTCACTGAAAAGTCTGTTCTAAAATCTTAACTATCTTGAGGTTGAACCAAAATATTTTTGGAAAACCAAAAACCGGGGAATTACTAGTTTTTCTGATTTATAACTTCAATTGATAAGTTGATATCTTTGAAAAAATGAATTTAGGCAGATTGATTTTTGATTGATCAATTTTTTTCTATCGATTTTTTTCGATTTCATGATTAAACTTCTTGCAAAATAGATTTTTTTAAATCGATCTCTTCAGAGACAAAAATCAGGATCACTAGTCATCAGTGACCCTGTCTTTTCAGGTTTTGAAAAAATGATAACAAAATCATAATTGGAGAAATCGAGAGTCCACGCCTATCAGCATATTGTCATTAGTCAGTGAAATTTCCAAAAAATCTTATCAGTAAGATCGTATTCGGTTAGGAAAAAAAAAAAAAAACACTTCCTGATGGTCACCCATCCAACTGACAGAAAACGTGTTTTTGGTTCATATTTGTTGCCCCTTTCACGTTTTCAGAATTTTGAAAAAAAACATCTCCAGATGCGATACTGATGCATCTTAATGCTAATTTTCAACTCTCTAGCTCAATGAGAAGTACGAAAAATAAATGCGGACGGACATCCGGAGGTTTTTTAATTTTATGTACCTACCTACCAGTAGATAACATGTATGTATGTATGTATGTTTGTACGTATGTATGTACGTATCATACAAATTTTGGGTTCTCTGTTTTTGTAAAACTGCGAATCGAACTGGACGGAATTTTAACGAACGATAGTTCTTATTTAGAAGCAAGTATGAAATAAGCTTGGTGCTTATGGATTCGGTAGATTTTTAAGAAAAGTGGAAAACCAAAACTTTCTGAAAAATCTGTTTCAACAATAAAACACGGATAGATCGATAGTTTTTCGTGTTTTATCTGAAACCAGCAATGAATATCGATTGATCGATATGTTTGTCCAATATCGATAACTATCGATAGTTTTGACATTTTTACACGTATTTGGAAATTTGGAATTGGGATTCAGGTTTGTTTTTTGAATTATCGATGAAAATTGGGATAGGCTGTGTTTTTTAGTGAAGTATTGCTACGCTTGAGTTTTTTCTTTTTTTTTGTTTTTTTTTTCTCCAACTGATCCGTCTATTATGCCCAAATTAGAAGAAAAATGGTGAGACAATGAATATTTCAAAAATACGTAAACTACATAATATTATAATCGAGAAGGACAATAATTACAGTACATAAATCTAGTAGATTTATGTAGGAATATAAAAAAAACAGAAAGGTACGTTGGGCAGGGTTTGCAGCGTACTTTGAAATTTTTATTTTTATTTTAGTCGGATGAAGAGGGGGGCCAGCAAGTCGGTAGCTACCAATCGGTGGCGGCTGGCTGCGGCTTACTCCATTTATAGACTCCGCCCCGTCTGAAGAACTCGCGTTCGTCGAAACCCGAATATTTGAGGCAGTTGTCGACGCCCACGTCCAGTATGGATTTGGTGGGCTCCTTTTTGTTGTTGCGGCAGTCCAGGAAGCGCATATACTCGTCCAGCAGCAGGTAGCTGTCGCGCATGCTGGCGTTGTTCTCGGCCACCAGCACGTGGCGAACGCTCGCGTGCCGCCGCACGAACGCGTCAAACTGGCGGTCGGTGACGACGAACGCGTCCGCGTGCCGCAGCGCGTCGGCGCCCGCGTTCTCGCCGTCGATCAGCAGGCACTGGAACACCTTCCAGCGAGCCGGCCGCAGCCGCTCGATGTGCTCGGTCATGTCCTCGGCCACGTTCGCCGCGTTCACCACCTTATTCATTTTGAAGACGACGCCGTAGCGCACGCACCAGTCGCGCACCCGGTACACCTGCGCCACGTGATCGGTGCCGGCGTTCTGGTAACGGCCGATCGCCTGGTTGGTGCTCGCGTCGAACGAGTCGCACGACACGGCCAGCATGTCGACGTAGTCGCCGTACTCGCGCATCCACGCCTCCGTAACCAGGCTGCCGTTACTGACCACCGTCACGCTCTCCAGCTCCAGCACCTTCTTGCCGTACTTCATCAGCTCGCCCAAGTAGCGGCCGCGCTCCCGAATGAACGGCTCGCCGCCCGAGAAGTTCAGCTTCCGCATTCCGGCCTCCTTCAGCAGCCGCAGGCCGCGTTTCGCCTCCTCGATGGGCAGCACGAACGACGTGAGGCTCGTGTGGAAGCAGAATCCACACCGGTAGTTGCACTGCCGCGTCGGAAAGTAGTTAACGCTGATCGGTACGATTCTGTGGTCGGCAGCATCCGCAGCCAACAGGTAGCAAACGGCGTGCCAGCTGTCGCGAACGTACGCCCACACTTTTTGGCCCCACAACCAAATCTGGTGGTAGACGGTGGTGCCTGGCACCTGGGCTACACGCGCATTCCGATCCATCAGACTCAACAGCCGCCCAACGACGATACTAACGACCACTACCTAACCTGACCTAACCTGACCTAACCTGACCTAACCTGACCTAACCTAACCTAACCTAACCTGACCTGACCTGACCTGACCTGACCTGACCTGACCTGACCTGACCTGACCTGACCTGACCTGACCTGACCTGACCTGACCTGACCTGACCTGACCTGACCTGACCTGACCTGACCTGACCTGACCTGACCTGACCTGACCTGACCTGACCTGACCTGACCTGACCTGACCTGACCTGACTGACCTGACCTGACCTGACCTGACCTGACCTGACCTGACCTGACCTGACCTGACCTGACCTGACCTGACCTGACCTGACCTGACTACCTGACCTGACCTGACCTGACCTACCTGACCTGACTACTGACCTGACCTGACCTGACCTGACCTGACCTGACCTGACCTGACCTGACCTGACCAAACGTAACGTAACGCAACGCAACGCAACGCAACGACCCACCAATATCAAATGGGTACGCGATTCGCAAATAAAACTCGACGCTCTCGTTGACACGAACGCGACAACAACAACAACAACAACACAAACGAGCTTCGGTACTCGCGAGAATGGTGTTCTTTTGCAAAGGACAACGATCGAAACATCTGTGCGATCGATTCGCGTCGGCGTCTGTCTGGTGGATGATTCGAACATTTCGAACGCGCAGCTCCAGCGTGTGTTCCAAACCAAACGTTGCGTTTGTAAAAGAAACGCGCACGCGCAAATGGTGCAGATTATTACTGCGTAATGTAGAAGAAAAAAAAACAAAAAAAAGACGGTACGAATACGAACGTGCGATATTTATGTAGATATGTGTGATTGTGACTGCGAAAAACTGATCGAGAAACGAGCGGTCGGTGACGTAATGTTCTATTCGGCATGCTCGAGGTTGCCACGTCATACGATTCGTATACTTTAGGTATTAAAAATAACGTAGAAATTGGAAAATTTCTTACGCAGGGTACGGCAGCGAAATGGACGACTTTGTGACGACTCTCGATGCAGCCAGCAAGACGGTGATTTTTTTACCCATTTACAGTCTTAAAAAACGACACGAACGAACCTTACAAAGAGAATAAAATTAATGTGCTGCATACGCGGGGTCGTTGCACAAGTATCTTTCAGAAATGGGGGGGAGTAAAACAAAAATTTCTAACTGAAATTTTTGAAATTTCCAACAGCTAAAAAATAAGAAAAGTTACCAACTGACATTATTTTCCAACTTGTACTATCGATAATCTATCGACAGTTCATTAAAACACTATCGATAGTTTCGATGTTTTAAGTTGGCCTGAAAACTGTAGAGTTGTGAACCGAGAGAGATCAAGAATTGTAACAAGAAATAAAGATTAACACAAAGTAACGTTTCAGAAGTATATGTATTTACATCAGTCACATATGATGAGAGTAAGTACAGATTGAGTGAGATAAACGAAGTTATAGTTACCGAGATGAAATAGTGTTAGTGTAACCATGAGTAAAGATGTAAAAGTATATTATGAATGTAGAAGAGTGTTTGCATGAGTGAGAGGAGGAAGGATTGGTGGTCTCAACAAAAACACGTTTTCAAGCCGTTTTTAAAATAAAAAATAAAAATTCTTCTTCAACTTTTTAGTTCTCGACGTCCCATTTAAATCTAATATATCGAGGTGGAATTTGAAAATAAATCGTAACGATGATTGAATTCTAGTATTTCATAATTGTTGGGACCACCAATCCTTCTCCCCTCTCACTCCTGCAAACACACAACTACATTAAAACATATTTTACATCTCTATTTGAGGCTGCACTGTATTACCATCTCCGCCTCTCACTCGTTTGTCTCCGTACATTTTTGTTTACCTTACTCAGCTTGTACTCATACTTATATTATGTAACTGATGTAAAATACACATGCTTCTGGGATGCTACTTTGATCAATACTTTATTTCACGTTATTAATTTGTATCTTCACCAATCCTTATCCTCTATAATAATTTCAGTTGTTTTTAGACGTTTTCGACGTTTATTTGCCATTTTGAAAAAAACTATCGATATTATGCATCACTATTGTATACCACACAAATCCACTATATGTGAAGGAAGGCTCTACACGGCCTTTAATTGACAGAGCAATGCAGTCATCTTGAACAAAGCTTGTCTTAGGTTTGTCTACAACACACCAAATTTCCCTCCTAGCAAATGCCAGGAACTCCATGTGATCGTATTGTCGACTTCAACATCACCCCATAGGTGTTTTTAAAAGATCGTCTTGGAGTGCGATATGAAACTAACAATATCAGAAATGACTTATGTGTCGTCACTACTGATCCTTCATGATGAAATAACATTCCTAATTTGTCTTTTATCTTCAACCTAACATATCCTGAATTTGAACTACCATCCTAGTTGTCTTCAAATTAGATCCAAGTTGAAGTATCTCTACATCTACAAATGGTACACATATAGAATTGCCTACACGAGGACTTTAACATATGAATTGAGACTTGACATGCTACTATCCACCTACACAAGAAGGACTACTTGTAAAAACAAACCTAGTACCGGGTATCGTCAAAACAAGAGTGAATTAAAATTAGAATTCGTTTTTACAGGTTAGCCTTTCTTGTTGGCAAGGTTTCCTCACTTAATTGTCTGCTTAATAGTCTTCAAACACGCAATGTTGATAATACATGAGAAAAGCGTAGAAATTAATATATATGCAAGCAATAAAATGAAATATAGCAAATATACATGTCGACATACAATAAGCAAAACATATGAATATTATTGATAAAAATAAGATGAATTGGCTGCAAACTGTAAGCAAAAGCATGGAGAAGAAAAGATAAAGCAGATGAAGTTGGCTGCATTTATGTCATTCGATGGGTTTTTACAATTCCATTGAATATAGGTTTGTTTTCATTTATTTATGGCGCCAGTCTGTCGGATTGAACCAAATTATTTGAAGAAAACTGTCAAATTATGAATGTGTCGATACTGTAATAAAATGTATTAGAATTGCCTGAAAAAGAATCAAATTCTATTACTGTTGTCATGTCTCCTTCTGAATATGAGTTTGAATTCGGATAATATAATGTCCGAGTTTGTATTTTAATTTTGTGATGATGTCTTCATACTGTGACATCATTAATATTCCGAAATAATTTTTATTTTGTCTTAAAAAAATCTTAGACTTCTCAATATATATATATTTCTACTTTTTGCTCATTTTGGAACTTTATGGAAGTTGTGAACCTTCCACTGTTCGACCTATGACAATGAAACTTGGGATAATGTTAAAAAGATTCCTGGGCTACACATTCGTGTTAAAATTTTTGAAATTAATTTGTTAGTTTTTGAGGAAGGGGTTCTCAAATTGTTGCAAACCCAGCATGTTGTCATCATGGTAACTTGTGTAAATTTGTATGTTTTGGCTGGAAATTGTTATGGTAGTTTCAAACTATTTGGGACTGTGTTTAAGAACATTAATTCGGCGATAAAGCGAAGGGAATTCATTAAAGTAGTATGAAAATGTATTTTATTGTATGTCAGGTTCAGGGCCACGCCCTAAAAAATGCCCATTTTCCATATATCACCGGTCAATTTTGAGGAAATGTCTATATTTGACCATATTAGGCCTACTTGGACCGTATGTCAGGTCTGAACCTGACATACACTCTTGAAATACCATTGTTGTATTTTTCTATTGTCGACCACTACTTCTTTATTATATTGCTATTGTTCTAGACCCGACATACACTCTAGGAAGGCCATTGTTTGAGTTGGCTATTGTTTTTTGTGTCATTTGCCATTGACTTTTTCGTCTATTGTATTATGCTCGAATGTTGACCAAGTTATATTGTATACAAGCACAAAATTTCTCTCTCTCTCTCTCTCTCTCTGGATATATTTCAAAATTTTTCTAAGTCCAGAATTATATATTCATCCCCCCCTTCCTCATCTCTCATTGTGTTGTATTATTTAGAAATTTTTACAAGTCCAGATATCTGTGAAGTCAGAAATACTTTTGAAAATTTTACAAGTCCAGAAATATATATCCCCTCTCCCCTTTCCATTGGATGTTGGTTACCTATATATTAGCGCTATCTATCGGATACAGAAGGTATCCGATAATTATTATTTATTTATTACAGTTTTTATTAAATTTTCTGCTGCTGCTGGGATTTGAACCAGAGATATCCAGGTAGCCAAAACCACGACGTAGACAACTGAGCTATGAGAGAGATTATAATGAATACCAAATGAGAAGTGGTTATAAAGTGAAAGTGGTTAATGTAGTTTAATTGTATCTCTTTGTTTTTTGATGAGTATGATGAAGTATAGTATGCTCGCTGGAGAAAGTAATTAATTGTTATGGAGGATACATTGTCAGAAGTGCGGGAAATGGAAGGGAGATGAAGTTGTAGTATAAAAGACATGGAAAAAGATTAATAAAATGTACGTATAAATGATGTGTTGTTGAAGTAAGTTTATAGTTATTTTTAGTTTAAATGATAATGACCGAGTTGGTTTCATATTTAGAAGACCTTCGAAGGTCGTGTGAAAATGTTGCACATAAAATTCGCGAAAATGAGTATATTTTTTTAGCTCCAAATTCGTCTATGTTATTAATGAAGATGGAAACATTACAATCCGGACAATTAGCCTGTATGGAATTGTTACACAAATTTGTTGAACTTGAATTATTTTTAAAACGGAATGAAGTAGCCGCCAGTAAACATGAAGAAATGGAAAAAATTAATAAAGAAGAAGAAGTAGCATTGGAGGAAGGATACAATACTGTTGATAAATGTTAGCGAAGTGTAAGAGTAGGAAGAAATTGATGTAAAAAATGGTTGTAATATGATGGAATAAAAGAAATGGTTTCACAAAATAAAGTTTATTATTTATGTATGTATGTAGTTTTATCAAGCCATCGAAGAGTAAGTGAAATTAAAAGATTTGTAATACTTCTTCACTTAGCAGTTTATATGTGAAGAATTTTTCATAAACAAGTAACGCATATGCAGTTGTGTTTTTTGGGATACTCTTATTCATTTTAGCCATAATTTTTAAATCAGAAACTCTAGCTTTTAGTGATGTGTCGCAATATTGTAGGTTTATAACGAAGAAAGGCCAAATAGATTTATAATCATTTTTCAAATAATGTGGATTTGGAAACCATGTGTGGAATACCTTGTCGTGAGAGATATTCACACTAGAAGGTTTTCAACAGTATTTGCGTGTTCTGCCACTTCATACGGTTAAGTATGGGAGAGCCAAATCCTCGGCAAACACTGGCAATTTTTGAGCCGGTTCTGAGAGTTTATATATAGAATTTGGCACACACACACAGACACACATGCATACGTACATGTACGTAATTATGTCATGCGTTACATCGTTTCTTGCCTCTGTCGAGGTGATAAGAAACAACGCAGCGCGTTTGGTACCAAGCAGTGACATCACCAAGATTGTTATCAGGTAATTGATCTCGGCCCGAACAATGTATCTTACCTGTATGTACGTACAGGTACGAACATACAAACACACCAGAGTAAATTCGTTTAACGTCATAAAGACGATTATTGCCAGCCTTTGGGCGGCGAGTGTTGTCGAGGGGTGCAAGCCCCTATTACCTCATATGAGTATTGTCCCCACACCATGTGAGGTGTTGACTGCGATTATATGAAGCTTCAAATTGAGAAAATTCCTCGTAAATGTATGAATAATCATTAGCATCGAAGTCCTCATTATACGAATCATACGGGTAATACTGGGCATCGAGATAGGCTTTAATATCACGCACGTGACAATGTTTGTAGTTACCCATGGAATGCGTAATATCATTTTTTCGACCAGTTTGGAAGGCACGACGACATATAAAAGTCTATCAGCATTATTAACCATTTTTAAACTCCAATTGAAATCTGTAGTTTCTGAAACTGAAGGATTTTCATATAGGTTCCATGCTCGGAAAGGTAGCGATAAGGCCGTATCATTTTTTAAAGAGTTCAAGTACCAAACACTTATTTGATCGTCAACTTTAATATATGGTATACGCCAAGAGATGGAAGTTAATATTATGGTTGGTTCAGGTTTACCCATATCCAAGAGGGGGATAGATGTATGTCGTGCAAAAATATTTTTATCGTGCGTTGCTCGTTTCAAAACGAGTTCATGTCAAGCGTTTAAAATTGGTTTTTTATAGTCGAAAAAAAAGCCAAAAATCAGGTTTAATGGCATAAGAAAACAAATTTTATCGTTAGCTGTGGATGTGCTGTAAGGCTGAACAGTATTTGTACCTTGTTTGTAGCCGTGATTATCGTAATAAAAATTATTAAGAGAATTATGGAGTAATACAGCTTTCATTGTTGAAGTTATACCGATATTATTAATAAGCTCAATTTCTTGACCATTTAACATATAAGAAGCATCAGTAAACAGATGTGATAATCCATTATAATCAATTGAGTAATATTCAGTATTGAAATTATTCAGTTTTAATTCCATAAGAAGCCCCGAATTGGAGGGAAAAGTGTAAACGTTATGTTGATCAATGCCTATTCTAATTTCATCACTGTTTGCAAGGCCGCTTGATGTGTAAGGATAATGATGGAAAAAAGTAACATTTGTAATACCATCGTCGATGTTTATTTTTTCTAAAATATCTAAACTACGTACATTATTAGTGAGAGTCATAATTAAACGAGTACTTGCAATCCAAAATTTTGCAAAAAGGCTTTATCTTTCGGTGTTAATTTCACCGAAGTCCGCGTTTGTTTAATACTTTTTTGTTTACGTTTAGTCTTTTTATATACATTGGAAGACATATTATTTTTTCCTTGAATTGCGGATAAATTACATCTGTAACCAATACGAGTGATAGGTTGAAATGAAGTATTTAGTAAGAACGGCATTATTACAAATAGTAGTTGTTAGAATTCATTTATTTTCAGATTTTGAGTTTAGTAAAAGCGTAATATCGTCTCCTAAGAAATCGATAGGATTACTATTTTGATCGGTAATGAGAATTTCAATAGATGATATGTCTTGTTCTGTGACGTAAATAAATAATATCTTTTGGCGCATCTACAATTTTAAAACCAATTGGTACATTTATCGCAATACTGTACAGTAAGTGGGAAGGAATACCATTTTTATAGGAATTGGATACAATGTTACAAAGAACATTGAGAAAATGAATGGAAGCTGTGTGAACTGGTTCACGACCTTCTAAAAGATTACCCTGTGTAGTTACTGGAAGATGATCTTTGGAAAAACCTTGAACTGGTCCGAGAGAATTTTCTTTTGGAAAACGAAAAGAGAAGGTTGATGAAATTAAACGGAATTTTTGTCGCTGTTTATCGTATTCGAAGACGATTGCATCAACTGCGGAAAGAAGTTGTGTTCGTGCATCGTCATAGTTGAAGTGGTCAAGAAGTATCAAACGTATACTGTTCTTGAATTGTATAGCTAAGTTGTCAAACTCGTATGGCGCATTTGGGATATGACATACCAAAAATGGAACACCAGTGTTTGGAATAGAAAATTCGAACGTATTATTTTTTTCCGTTATGTTATTCACACTATTATAACCGATGAAGTAAAATAGTCCTAGACTATGGTTTTGAGTTCTATCCAATTGAAGAGGTGGAAAAATATCGCAAACTAAAGGGTTACAATTATGAGATAAATTAAATAAATAACTCATATTGATAGTAGTAAAATGATATATTTGTTTGTTTGTTTGTTTGTGTGGCTTGTAAAAAATGTATATACTGTTTATAAATGAGATGTATTTATAAGAAATTCTAAACAGAGTTGTCCACAAATTTTTAAGAAATGGTTTTGAAAATTAGTAGTATTATATAAAATAGTAGTTCCATCGAGATAATGTAAAATTTCTTTAGGAGGAGGTAAATCTCCATAGCTATCAAAATAAATACACGTATTATTTATTTTACGAAAGGCAACCCAATGGGTACCGGGGTTTTCAATATTATCTAAATTAATAACCATACTCTCTTTCGGAAACGGCTGTTTTGGTAACGTTTCTTTATTAAAAACACCACGAAAATGAGAGATGTTATATAGTGTAGCAAAGTTGTCAATTTCATAATCAAATAACTGGCGTTTGATTGGAAATCCGAAGTTGCGTAAACGTTCAGTAGTAGTATTCATAATTATTTAGAGATGTATTCGTAAACCGAGTCCGGATTTATATTTTTTTATACTCATACCTTTTTTACAAAATAAACATGTAACACTACCAGTATGTCTACGTTCAGGGAAAAATGGAAAATCATTGTGCGAATCGTGTAATTTGATAGGATAATCAATATCAACATCAAAATAATAACCTATTTCGGGCGTATCTGATAAATTCATAATAAATTCGTCGGTAAACATGGAAAAATCTTCAATTTTTTTAAAATTATCAATGGGTAAGTATTGTGATATTGCCCATGAATATAATGCATTTGCATCAATATAAGCTAATGAACAAGGAGGTAGAGAGGGATTATGTTTCTGGACATTCAGATGTATTAGCTTGCTCGTAACGTGTTATGGTGTTTGTAATTCCACCATATACAGCATTTTCAAAAAAACAGTAAAAATTTGTTTCTTCCTGTGTGAATAAATGCAATTTAATTTTCGTCATTTTTTTCATAACATCGTATGCAAATCCAGGTAATGTAAGATAACGAGCGGGATATAATTTATATACTAGTAAACATTTCTCACAAAATGTTGTGAATATATCAGCCAATGCATCTGTATCTTCTTTACAATAAATTTGCATATAGTCATTAAACATTTGACATTGAAATACGTTCCATACTTCTTCAGCATGACGATATTCATCGTCACTAATTTCAATACCTTTTAACACATCAGTGAACGCTTCTTTTGGCGGTAATCTAGTTTCTGACAATACGCTAGGATCATTCAAATAATTATAAGGAAATATACCTTTTCTTTTTACTAAGTTATTTTGTTCAGGAAGTGGAAAAATTTTATCAACATACTTGAATTGTTCGGGATCTAATAGGTCAACTAATTGTTGTAAAGATGCTGTTAAAAATTTATACGAATCTACAAATTTTAAAGAAAAATGTTCGTTCACTTCAACGGAAAAACTTGTATGTTTCTTGCGTATGCGGGATTACGTCTATTTTACAATTAGCAAATGACGCCTGTAGTATTAAATGAAAATCATATTTACTACCATTATGAAAAAATATCGGTAAATACCGCTGACGTTTATATTTTAAATTACAACCACTATGTGCTACACCAAAAAGTTTTCCAGTTGTATGACAGTGATGAATACATCTCGCCTCATCATAATGCAATATTTTTTTACAAATAACACATTCTCTGTGTTGCTGAAAATATTTTTTACGTTCTTCGTCATTCATAGGTGGTAGTACCACAAATTTGTTTAATTTTTTTTTCTAGTATTTTTGCTAAATCCATCACATAATTTACAAAATGTTGCGATGCATCTTCCTCCAAATATACACGGGAGTCAAAGAGTCTTTTTTCTTCCGTAGTATGAATATAATCTTTATAATTAACGTTTGGTGGAACAGTTACTGTAGTACTGTAACAAATCGCCTCATGTTCTACTAAGACTTCAGCCATACTTTGTAATTGTTTTACATCACTGTCTACACTACATTGATTAAATGTTCGCCGTGAGGGTATTATATGTCGGAAAGTAGAAGGTTGTAATATACTCTCAAAATCAGCATACACAACAAAATGGAATGGTTCTTTGTATCCTCGCTCAATAAATTCAAAGGTTTCACCATCTTTAGCTAATACATAATAGGCTAGTTCAACTTCATTTTTCTTACAATAATTTTTATTCTCACGTAAATCATCTTCGCAATCTACTCCACAAAAATAAGCTAAACAGCGTTTACAAAATAGAACTCTACCAGTATTCGTAGTATATTGTTTTCTTAGTAATGAATTTAAATCGGTAATTAGACAATAATGACTGTTTTTATGATCACTAGTTGTTTTTACTATATCATCCTCTTCTTCAACTGTTTCAAATTCATTACGCGATCTAACAGGCTGGGTTAAATATAATAGATCAAAATGAAATCGTTTTTCTATATCAATAGTTTCAATTGGATATAGTAGATCATTTGAGTCAATTCCAAAAATATTAATAGAAACTTCAGGATTATACTTTTCAAATTTTATCACATCCTCCAATGGAGTTGCGAAATTGACTTTTGAATAATCGAACCATATATTATATTGTTGAGAAATATAGTCTAAAAAGTGACCACGATCATAAGTTTCTGGTAAATGTCGACAATTTCTATCATTAAGTATAAAATAACTTAATATACTATACATAAAACATTTTTCATTATGCTCATTTTTAACATTAAGAATGCAATGTGTACTGTTTAATTTTACCGATAATGGAATGTAGGAACCAACACGATGTAAAGAATTGGTACACACACTTACATCATAAAAACTAACACCTACAAATGTCCATTCTCATTCGGATAATATTATAGTTTCAAAATGGTTTAAAATTTCTTGTAACATTTTGTTTCGCACAATTTCCTCGATAGGAAATGCATTGATACGAAAATAAGTATATTGTTTAGTGTGTAAGGTTATTTCAAAAGGTTCCGCTATTTCACTGATTTTATTCCCATAAGTATCAAGCTTATGAACCCATCTTCGCGTTTGAATAATACATTTAATTTGAACTTTTACGGCTTTTTTATCTAAAACTTCTTTTTTTATAATATCGGTAACAACGCGTAAAAATGATTCTAAATTAGAAATTAGAGATTGCGTATTAATTCGTAGAGTGCCATCTTGTTTTTTCTCTACAACAATGTACGTTGAAAATTTTTGTTTCATTGCGCTTCTCCCCCTGAAAATATCATAATTATTTTCATGACGTATACACCATTTATCATTCATCATTGCACGTGAATGCATTAATGTGTTTTCATGTACTCGTAATTGAGAGGTAGTAAAAAATTTTAACGAAAAAATATCACAATTATAACTATGTCGTTGTTGCGACGTACCAACTAAATTACTGGAACTTACAGCGGCCATATCCACCTCATCCTTGTCAGCATCATCAATGGTCGTTGCTGCGGTTGAACTCGTGTCCGCACCATGTCCAATTACACTCGGTATAATACATTCTTCTTCTTTTTCTGGAGATATGATAGAATCACTAGCAAGAGGGATATCCACAGCATCATCATGCATCATCTCCAATGTCATATTATGAACTAAATTACGTTTATGCACATAACTTCGTAAATGGTTGGATAAACAACTGGAACGAGTAAACGATTTTTGACAAATTTTACAAAAAAACTTTGTTTCCATTTTAATGACTTAAGTAAATGAGGTCTCTACGATAGAAACACAAATACAGCCTCTATTGTATTATATAAAGTAATTTCATTTTTCAGTAAACTCCTCCTTTTATACTCATCAATTGTTTACTCAACATATATTTTTTACTATGTTACCACCATATTTACTAGTACTGTAAAAAAACAAGAAAAAAAGAAAAAGAAAAAGCAAAAGCAAAAAATGGTCAACCTTGCAAGTACTTTGGAAATTTCTGTTATATAACGAGGTGTATCCATTTATACGTGTAATTATACTCAATAATGACCTCTAATATCTGGTTAAATAAAAAAAAAGAAAGCGAATTCGATTGCAATCTTTATAAAAAAGATTCATAGTTTTAAGTAGTAATCAATGAAAAAAATGCAGCTGCAATGTGAATGTCGCTTATGAAATGGAAATTTTTATTTTATAGTAATAAAAAATAGGGTAATTAACATAACGATTATATATCCAGTATATACTTCTCAAATACAATTTCTCGTTCTTCAAATTGAAATATTACTAAAATTTCTTATTAAAATTTCATTTAAAAAGAGCTGTAATTAACACTATTGTATCAATTGTTATATTTGCAGCAGACATTGAGTGTAAAGTTAAAGTTAAAGTTAGAGTTACAACGTATTATCGAAAACGTTATTTTTACTATTACAATGGTTGTCAGTCATTAGCATTTTATTGTTAAATCGGATGTTGATTTTTCTATTTCGGCTCAAAATGTTAATGAGTTATTAGAAATGTATCAAAAGTATTCACCGAAAGTTAAATATGTCGCGAAAGATCATAAAGATATTAAATTAGAGTTTAATGGTTTTGAATTCCGAGATCGTGTAGCTGCATTGCTGGCTACCACACAATATGCGGACTATCTCATTGTTAAAGGGGTATATATGGAGGAGTTGAATACTCCGCAAAAACATGCTGTATCTCCTTCTCCTGCTCCATTATATGAACAAGATGCACAAATGTGGAGCGATGATGATCAACATACAGAAACATTACTGTCAATTGCAGAAGAAATAGATCCTAGTTTCAAATCTCCGCAAACATCATCGAATTATCCAGTGCAAAAATATATAATAACTTCCGATCCTCGTTATACGATTGAGCAGTATGCGGAAATTGCATTCTTACCACAAAGACGTAATAATGAAAATGAGTTTATATTAGTAAGTGAAAAAAATTGTTGTTTATTACCTGGGGTTTGCGCTATATTTGCACAATCGTATAAAATTTACGCAAAACCGGGGTACGCGTTATTTTTTTCTTCCATTGATAACCGCAAAATATTTATAAACAATTTTTTTATTTTAAATGCAATGACTTTCCCACTAAAACTGATTGTGCATAATAATTCTTCAGAAACATATAATATTAAACGCGGTGAACCTATTGCTCGTATGTCCGTCAAAAAATTGTCAGAGTTATTCTCAGCTAAACATCGAGTAGATGAGAAAGATTTCGAAGCTCGTAATGTTAAACAGTTAAGTTTAAATTGTTAACTTGTGTCATTGATTAATATTTTACGTATTATTCATTGTTAAAAATTGTGTAATATTTGTAATAAAATCTCATATGATTTATATATTTTATTGTGTGCAAGTCGTTTTTTCAGTTGGCGTGAAAACTTTATTTGACCCACGAAACAGCAATGATAATTATAAATTTTTAAAACTAAAAAAGTAACGCGATAGAACAAATTTGTTAAGTAACCACTTCAAAATGCGAAACAACTTGAAAGTAGTATGCAATGCGCAACTATAAAAAAGTTGTATGCAAATTAGTAATATAAAAAAGAACAAGCAATTTCACACTATTTACATTCAATTTAGAAGAAATGAACACCTAATAAAACCAATATAAATAATTTATGAGGTCGACTAGGTAGCTATCATATCGTCATAAAAAAGTTGTTTTCCTCAAACAGCAAACTATATTTCTTGGAACGCATCAAAAGCAAAATGTAAAATAGAATAAATTAAAAAAACGTTCGAGTTATAAGCTCACCTCCTTTCACTTCCATTATAATCTCTTTCATAGCTCAGTCGTCTACATCGCAACTCGCCTTCGGCTTGTGCTGCAAGAATCACACCTTATCAAAATCATCTACTTTACACACTTGTATCACAAATAACTATTTTACAATACCTAACTGAAAAATATGTCTTTTAATGCTCCTTGTCTGAAAAAAAATTAGTAAATTTCAATGCAACCCAAAAAATATTGTTGGGCGCATGCCCACTTCAGAGTTGACTTTTTCCAATGACTTGATCATTTTCTCGCATGGCTCGATTACTGTTTTGAACGCTCAACTATTTTCTCAGTTTTTTGTTTTTTCTGTAAAATTAGAGTCAACTATTTGGTTCAAAAAAAAATTTTCAATTTTTTTGGTGGTGTTGGGAGGGGTGCATATATTATTCGGTTTAAAAAAGAAGTAAAATTATTAATTATTATTTGGTTATAAAAAACAACAAATTTTAGTCTTTTTTTTTTTTTTTTTTTTTTTTTTAAGACGGAAATACTTATTACAAAAAATAGTGGGATACCCGTGCAAAATAGCTGTGATTAATACTCGCGTGATTTGTAACACTCGCTTTCGTCTCGTACTGCAAAATTCACACCCATACATTCACCTACTTTTTGCCTTCGTAGTGTCACAAATAATTATTTTATCCAACAATTTACTATTTATGAGTTTTCTGCGAAAAATTTTAGCGTTTCAACTCTAATTGATTCATTGAATGAAAATTATGATTCACTGATAAATTAATGAAAAAAACGTTAGTATGGCGATGCACATTAATCGATTAATTCGAATAATCGATTTATTTTGGAAAAATTGATTGATTAATCGATTAATTGGATGTAAATCAGGCTTGGGAAAGAATCACAAAATATTCATAAAAGGTTAAATTTTAAAAGTCATTATCAGTACGTATTTTTTTCTTTAATTAATTAATTCATCAACCAAATTTCATATGTTAGTTTCTTGAATAAATTTTTACTTTTTTAATAAATAGTAATTAAATTTATCTCATTTCATTTTATGTCATGCGGTTTTTACATTCTCAGTATAAAATGGATCAACTTGTCTTTATAAATAATATGCTGACATCAGATAGATAGACGTTTCACTTCAACCGTGTGTATCTCAAACGCACATGTTTTGGTTGTATTATGTTTTGTACCCAAATTAGTTATTTTTATTTTTATTTTTTTAAATCGAAACTTTTCTTTGGGTTCTATTGGAATAAAATTAATTAGTAGGTTATTTGTGAAATACCTATCGCATGGATCATCTAACATTAAATAATGCTTTTCAGGGTTTAGTTCACAAATTTTTAAACTAAACATTTTTATGTCATGACCTCAATAAAAGGAGACTAAAAACAATTTATTTATTTAATTGTTTGATCAACAGATTGCATCTTACTGGAAGAGGGGAATGGAAGAAGAAAAGAATGGAAAAAGTTTGTGGTTTTTGTAATTTACAGTTGTTTGGCATAAAAAGTACTTTTTCTTCCCCTTTTTTATTCACTAAATTTTGAAAAAAAAGACTAAAATATTCGAAATATTTTCCCCAAAAGTTGTCTTTCTGTTCACCGTTTAGCAGAATTTTGATATGAAGATTAATTAGACAGTTATCTTTTCCAGAAAATTACCTATTTTTATTATGGTAATGCTAAGTAAGCAATGGTCAGTGGAAAATAAGAAAAAGGCAATATTAGCTGTTGAATGCGAAGCAAAGGCTGTGGATAAAAAATTTTAAAAAATTAGAAAAGCTGACATATTGAAACAAAAAAAGCCACTGAGTTTTATGTCAAATTCAGATTGAAGTGAAGAAGATTTAGCTGTGTCACTGACTGTCTCTATTAATGGAGAGGACAGTGAAGATGACCATGAATGTCCATATTGCAACAAAACCTTTTCTTCCAACGGGCTGGAGAAACATGGATTCTACACACAAAATGTCACATTTGGTGCCACAAGCAATTTTCGAGATCAGATAATCTTTTATCTGTGCCTTTTGTTTAAATGGTTAGGCAATTATATTGTAGTTTTCCCTACTATTATTTCCTATTGTTTTTTAACTCACGTTTTTCCAATATTTTTACATAATTATATTCTGATACTTTGAGCTACATCATTCCATTATCATATTAATAATGTAATAATATAATTTTATGGGTTATCTATTTGTTTAAATTTTATTCATTAAGTCTAATGTGCAATTATGTATGATTAAAAATTTTGTTTCTAATATCGCACAGGGTGTGATCTATTCAACGATGGCTATACAAATTTGTAATAATAAAATTGATATTAGGTACTATGGAATACCTTGTTGTGAAGAAGTATTCTCACCAGAAAGTAAATTTTACCGAATTAATTGCGTGTTCAGCCACTTCATATTTTTTACATATGGGTAAGCCAAAACCTAGGTGAACACTAGCGATTTTAGAGCCAGTTTGGACAGTTTGTATACTGACTTATTTACATGCACACATACGTAGGGAATACATATGTATGTGAGAGTGGTCCAGTTGCGTCTTCTCTTATAGTGATAAGAGATGATGGGCTGGTTCGTGTATGGACCGTGACATCATCGCATTGTTGAGATTAGTCACGAATTGGTACTCGTACATTACCTGCAAGTACATGCAGGTAATTACAATCGAATGTAATTGTGTTTTTGTTTAACGTCGCAAGGACAAAAATAAGCCTGCCTTTTGGTGGCGACTGTTGTCAGGGGCTGAGCCCCTACACCTCATATCAGAGTCCTCACAGGTACACTTGCCTTAATAATATATAGTCAAAGGTGTTAAAGTTTTCTTTGAGGAAAAGATTAGTGATAGCATTAAATCA
Organism: Ericerus pela; assembly: GCA_011428145.1. NCBI lineage: Eukaryota > Metazoa > Arthropoda > Insecta > Hemiptera > Coccidae > Ericerus > Ericerus pela. The sequence continues at coordinate 1,610,442 of WOFM01000403.1, forward strand.
AACCAATTTGATTTATTATCTCATTTTCTTCTTCAATTTTCTCGGCTTCAAATTGCTCGAATTTCTTGTTCTAAAGCTCAAATGATTTTTCGGAGTCTCCTCTAAGATTTTATTTATTTTAAAAAAGTAGCTATTTCTTTATATGAAAAACTAAGGACCAAAAACTGGTGTAGAAGAGCATATTTTCTACGCATTTCGAGGGTTGAATTGACTGAGGATAGAGATCTTACTGAAACCGACCGAATTATGCCTCTAGTAGATATGATTCACAAGCTCGCTGGTTTCTATTAAGGGCATTCTAGCAATGCGCGCACACTTCTAATTTAGTTGACGCTTAAAATCGAGTATATTTTTGATAAGAAATCGCATACCTACCTTAATTACTACGATACCTCAGATTTTTTATTAATTATAATTATGAAGGAATGTATCTACCGAGATATACCTAAATGAGCTCACTTATATCTATATTTTTGTGATGTGTAATCAATCCTGCGAAAATAACTTTGTAACTTGCATGTCAGTGTGAAGGTTATACATCGAATTAATTTGGAAAGCTAATACCTATAATTATATAACTAGGTAAGCACCTATTTGTAAGTTGTTCGTGCTGTGATTATGCACTCTTATCAGAAAAGTTAGTATACAGACTGATGGAACGTTTAATTTTCATCATTTTTATCGCTTAATTTTGATATTTTGACAATCACTCCTTTCACTTTTCATAGTTTACAAAATTACCATCAATTTCACTTCAAAGAAACAACAAAACATTCACAAAAATTCAGAAGTAGTGCCTTAAGTTGTCGTCAGTTCGAAACAAATATTTTAAGATAGGACAAATAATTTATTTACACTTTATATTGTGGTTTCTACAATCATGAATACATTCATACTCGAATGGGGTTTGAAATCACATATTCGGATTATGCCCTATAGACGTCTTCTAATTAAAGCGTACATATGCACGTTAAACTCAAAAACATATTTTCGTTTGAACATACAGTTATTGTCAATGTTCATTTTTATGAAACGGCGCAAACTTCGCGCAGTATATTGAAAACGTTGCATTTTGATGAAGAAGAAACAATGCCATCTATCAAAATTAGAGGATTAATTAGACTACGTAGACGGGCTAATAGTTTCGATAATAATTTTGATTATTCAATTTTTAAACTGGGGAATATATGGCAACCCACGTGAATTGTAATTTACGATTTGAATGGTGAGTAGCTGCATATTTGAGAAGTTACGTGTTCAGTAGCTGACCTAGGAAAAGCCCAACTAACCAATCAAAATTAACGAACATTTTTTACAGTTTAAGGCGCAAGACGTACGTACAGAAATTTTTAGTTACATCTTGATGGATGAAAATTAAAAACAGTGGAAAAGAAAATTTGTGAATTGTGATAGAATTTCCTTCAATTTATGACGAACTTAAGTGAATACCTGATAGGAATTCAGAGAATATTACAACTAGGTATATCCAACATAGGTAATTGATATGTTCAGGATTTTTTGGTATTCAGCTCATGTGAAGTTTATTACAAATTTCAAAACACAACTTATTTAGAACGCCTTAATTTTTATGATTTATCGTGTTCAAGCTACAAATACAATATCTCGATCAAATTTCGGAAAAAGTGTGTCCTTCATTGTGAGACAATTAAACATCCTGTTTGATACAGATTTAGTCTACAATAAACTAGAAATCATTTCTAATAATTTTATCTTTAACTAATAAAAAAAAGGAAATAAGGTTGAACTTATACTTAGTTTAGAAATTTATTTAAGAACCTCTGACTATTTTTATTTGATAAAACGATCAAAATAAGGTGTCTAAAACCACTGTGTTCTGATTTTTTTTTCAATGATAGTTTTGTGAAAAAATGAATAAAATAAGTCGCCTGAGAGGGAAAATCTAGTAGGTATGTCTAAAATAGGTACCAAACTCCTATCAGATCTGGTCCTATTTAAGAATTACCTTTTGTGAAAATTTTATACCTATCCCTTTCGTAGTTTTCTCAAAACCATGAACACGTAATGTTTTCGAAAAATTTTTCTTTTCAGTTTTATCAGAAACTACCAAATTAATAGGCATCAAATTTCTGCCAGACTTGTACATAAATGAGGATAATTTATCCTGAAAATTTCAGCCTGATCCCTTTTGTCATTTTTTAAGAATCTTAGAAAAATTACTTTTCCATAAATGTTTTCTCTTCCAGTTTTCTTAGAAACTGATTAATCGATAGGCACAAAACTTCTTTCAAACTTGCTCTGATACGAGAACTATCTCTTGTGAAAATTTCACCTCTATCCATCTTGTAGTTTTCTCAAATCTTTGAACACAAAATTTTAGATGTACTTCACTATAATAAATGTGCAAGCTATTAATTATTTCAAAAAATTATTTTTCTGATGTTATTTCGCTAATTATTTCCTCATACTCTATGCGCATACGCCACTACTCACGTCCCACATAGCCACGCACAGACACTGAAATAAAAATGTTCGTTGTGTTCCACTAAAACAACTAATACTGCAGTGTTACCTATACAGGGTTATGCATTTCAGCACACAACATAAGAAAATATCATAATGTTGCGTGCTGAAATGAATAACCTGGGTTATAAGCATAAGAATGGGACCAAGAGAAGCAACAAAATATAGAACATACCCCAATGTGAGAGACAATTTTAATGAAAGATGGAACATTCAGGTTCTGACTAGCCTCTGCAGATAAGATCAGAGAAGCTGGATAAGATAAAATGTGGGCATGAGAATGAATGAAATGAAGTTTTACTCGTAGTCTACATTCATGTGTTTACTGTGTCATGCAAAACTTGAAATTAGTGGGAAAAAATGTACACAACCTCTGAAAAAGTGTGGTGGGTAAAACAACATAGTTCTGGGGTGTCGTATCATGGAGTGTGTGATTCATTTCATGACACTTTTCCAACTCATCCTAAACCAAATTGCTCCACAGTCATGCGATGTCTCAAGAGATTTGAGGCTACAGGCAATGTTCAGTGTGAATGTAAGTTAGCTCCACTTTGCCATTGTCAGGAACCTGAGAGTGACTTGGTAATACTGGCAGGTGTCCATGCAAATCCCAGAGCCAGTACCTCAGAAATGACACAGGTGACTGGGTTCTCTCAAAGCACAGTTTGGTGTAAGTTGAAATGTTATAAACCAAATCTCTTGTAGGAGTTACACCCCCACAATTGTGAGAATAGACTCCAATTTGCAACCAAAGCATTGGAATTGGTTGACATGTATCCTGACTTTGGGAGGAATATTGTATTTACAGATGAGAGCTTATTTTCTATACATCATTCACCCAATAGACAGAATGTACGTATTTTGTCTCAGACAAATCCCTGGGATTTTTACCCCAGTCACACACAATACCCATGGAAACTGAATCTGTGGGCTGGCATCCTCAACCATACTCTACTTGGGTCAATTGTAATCGATGGTACACTCACTGGACAAAAATACCTGACTTTATTAGAAAATAAGATTTCTGATAGAATTGTTGCTGCTGCTGGGGAGGCTGAACTGTGGTACATGCAGGATGGATGTCTAGCCCACAATTATGGACCAGCGAGAGACTTCCTCAGAAATTCTTTCCCAGGGAAAGTAATTGGGACAAATGAAGAACTACTCGCTTGGCCAGCAAGGTCCCCAGATTTGAATCCGCTAGACTTTGTTTTATGGGGTCACATGTCTTCTACTGTGTACAAGTATGGACCCTATTCCACGATTGAAAACCATGCTGCCAAAATCAATAAGAGCTGGGCAAGCATAACTTATGCCCAATTTTCCCTTTGCAAATACATGAAAATTTTGCAATTTTTCAAACATATTAAAAAGCATTTGAGATCATAAGAAATTGATGTCGTTGTGTATCAGGAAAATACATCATGTTGGAAGAAGTATATTTGTCACTATTGTGTACTGCATTTTGGTCTCAAATGCTTTTTATTATGTTTGAAAAATTGCAAAATTTTCATGTGTCTGTAAAGAGAAAGTTATATTTTTACTATTAAATGTTGTGAGTATTGAAAATATAATTTTTAACATCATCTGTTTGAGAGATAAATGTTTTATTTTGTGGCTTTTAGAGCTCCTCAATAAAAAGCATTTAAAAAAAAAAAAATTTTTAATGTTAATTTTATTTTTTACTTTTTAGTTAGTTATGAAATTTATTTAATTATTTATTTGTCATTAATATCTGTTTCCAGCAGGTTCTCCGAAGTTTTTAGTAGGTTGTAGAACTGAATTATTTCTTGCCTATTGAAAAAATTGCCTACTTCCAGCTATTCAAGGCATACGTACATATTAATAAACACATTCTAGGTTATTTTGTAATTTGCCTACTTCAAACTATTGTACGTATACCTACAATACTAAATACATTCTTGTGTATTTGATAAGTTGCCTACTTGAAACTATTGAAGCGGATATTTGGTTTACAAAGATGAGACCTCTACACTACTCCTTATCTTCTAATAACACTAAACAACACCATCAAGGGTGACATGAAGTAAGAAGGACACAATTCCAATTTCAATAAAAATCATCTAACAATAGTAAAATTTCCAATAATTTTTTCGATCTTTCAAACATTATCCATCAAATGTTCAACAATTTTTATATTTTCTGGCTTCTGTAACAATTACGTGGAAGGTGGTTTATCAACTTATTTATGGTGAAGTTCACTTTTTCGGAAGTTCTCCAGAAAAGCTAAACATTAAAGGACTTTCGCTGTAGATGAGAAAAGTGATGGCTTAAGCCATTCGATGAATATCTGGAACCACTTCACTAGAACTGAGGAAATTTTGTGAAGCTGTTATCTTACATGTAAGAATTTTAATACCTATTTAACGAATTTTCGGTAAGGCCTAAATAATATAGTATCAACAATCAATTTTTTGTAAATTTTTCGAACTAATGAGTTTGCTAGAAAGCTACTTAAAACATTTTTTTTTTTTCACCTACGTGAAATTATTTATACGTATCTTATCAATAAAATTCAATAAATGTATCGTGAAATATAGTAGGTATGTCCGTGTTATTTATTTCTGAAGAGCTGATACTTCCTCAATTAGAATAAAAAAATTGAAAATTGAACTTCAATCCTAAAGATATGTCAGCGTATAGTAATTTACTTTGTAGGTATTGCATAACTGATAGCTGTATTCCTCGATCATATATCCACAATGATTACTGCAACTGACACTTAGATAGGTAACTACATATTAAGTTCATGCATTATTCTTTCAGTACACCCTCTTATCTCCTTTTTGAAACATGAAATAATTGGAACCAACATTATGCAATAGAACGAAGCCAATACAGGTTAATTAGATAAGTATGTCGAAAAATTTCAGGTTAGAAAAACACTAATAAAGCGAGATACCCTGCGACGGTACGAGATTTTTCTGAAGGTCGACCAGAGTCCAAACTCGACCATGACATTATAAAATAAAATCGATTTTGCATCGTTTACTTATTTGATGGGAAATATTATTTTCGAATCCCTACCTACTACTATTGAGCACCAATTACGAATTTTCAATAATGTAAGTATTCACTCTCAATTTAAGATTTTGAATACGATTGGGCCTAGACTGACAAAAAAAAAGATATGATTTCCGCTAGGGCTATACTCATGAAGGATTGATGTGTAAAGATAAATATAAAATTACAAACTTCTGACTTCAGGCTATTCTCGAAAAATTTAAGTTAATAGTGTGGTTGTGAGCGTGTGTGTTGCGTATGCACATAACCACATGCCTGCGCATCATGTAACACACACAAATAGGAGTTACTAAGAGGTTTACACATCAAAAAACAAAATTCTATGTAATTTTTTGAAGTGAAACTTCCTTGTGCTGGATAGTAAACTAAAAACGGTCATGCAACGAAGCAGGTAATATGAAATAAACAAAATGGTCATACAAAGAAGCACATGAAATAAAACAATATTACTACTGACCCTCCTTTCAAAAGCTAGGCCCGTTCAACTCTATTTGATTCATTTCCCTTTTCACCTTCTCTATACATTTTCATTCGTTGCTGTCTTATCAATAGAATGAAGGTTGCATGATTTAATTTTGACAAAGGTTCATCAATTGGTGAAAAAAATTTTTCAAATTCATATTACTTTTTCTGCATTTTAATGTTTATATGCAGGACAAAAAACAAACAATCACGCTGCCAACAAACATTCATTCTTCAAAATACAAATTTCAGTAACAAGTTTCACTTCCACCATATGTCTTAGTATACACACTATTTTTTTCTTAGTTTAGGAATCATAATCACATTTTTCCAATGTTCTGATGACCCAATCATGTTTTTCAAGGTGTTCACTGAGAAATTTGGCTCCCATTTAACTTTTACGCTTCTTCTCCCCTCTTTATTCAATAATTACATGAATAATAAAAAATCTTTATTCTATTTATGGGGCACAATTTTCTAACTATACGTCTAATAATTAATTAAAACTAAATTTAAAAGTTTTGGGGCCTACTTCCATAATTTTGTTTTTAGAAATATAATTATCCACAACTCACGCCAATTAATAAAGTTTTCTCAACGTATGTATGTGCATGTAGGTGGTTAGTGTGTGAAGGGGAAAATTTTTGGTATTGCGGTAGAAAGTCTTTAGGTAAAATAGTTTTGGTAAAATGGATTTGGTAAAATGTATTCTGTATAATTTGATTCCGGAACAATATGGCCATTTGGTAAAACGAATTTGATAAAATGTCCAGATACCATCTGAAATTGTTCTATTTCAGTTCGTTGGACGGTATTTGCATTTCTTATCCGAGATCATACCTATAATTACGTAACTTTTGATGAAAAGCATCGTTTATGCAATGATTTATGGAAAAGACCCTTTGCATGATAATTATACCAGCTATAGATGAACAATACCTCTATAGTATTATATACTGATAAATATAATATAACTGATGCTCAGAGGTGAATTTTGGAAATTATTCTTCGAGGCGAAAATAGATTCGAACAAATATTTTGAGGGTGAAATAGTCGTTTGAAGTATAATTCTGTGAAGTAAATAGTCATTCATGGAAAAAGTCTATCAGATAAATAGTTCAAAAGCGCAGCCAAGTGGTAGCAAAAGGAGAGACTGACCCTATAATGTTTTTTTTCTGGTTGTTACTTTTGGAATTTAGAAAAAATTGCAGCAATAAATATGTGACAGTGGATTCCATAGATGCTAAATTTCTCAGTTTTTCTAAATTTTCAAAAGTGACGAGCAAAATAAAAGTAATCAAATATTTTTGCCCACCGCCTCCTTGAAGAAATCCTGGCTATGCTCCTAAAGTAGTTAATCTCGGAAATCAATTCAGACAAATAATTTATTAAGTATTCGGGAAAGTGGTTGTGATTGGTTTTTTAACCTTTTATCAAAGTGAATATTATTAATTAACTGACCATTGAACCACAATATTATAACGTGTTGGTATAAGAAAATTTATTATTAACAAGAGTGCTGCTATCTTCATTGAATTGATAACAATCAGTTGAACTACGGCCAACAATAAAAGATGGAGCTTCATGTTCCGCTTCTAAATATTACTGAATGTATTCTGTAAAATATTTATTGTCTTAAGTGTAGCGACATTTTCCTTAATATTAAGTTCACAGATTTTGTCAGATAACCAAAAATTGACAAGTAAAAAAGAAAAAAAAGAAACAAATTTTCGATTTTTTTCATTTTTGGGCATTTTTTTCAGACGTCGATAAAAGAAAAGGTTGATTATGTTGAAAATTTGGCTTCTTCAATCATAGTATAAAGGAATAGGAAGAAAGTATATTTATGAATTTTGATCAAAATCAAGAATAGTTGTCTATTTTTTTGTCGAAAAAAGAGTAATAGCAATGAAATCTGTAAATCTTGCCTTCTAAAACCTTACAACTTGAATAAAATAATTTCTATTTTACAAAAGCTTCAATTAGTTTATCATCACATCAGTAGAATGGAGTAGATGAGGGAAGAGTCCTGGTGGTCTGAATCTCTTTTTATCAACGAAAAAAAACTTTACTTAAAAAAATTGTGAATGTTTTGTGGTACAGTAGTGGTATTGTAGTGGGAAAGTTCGAGGGAACTGTCGAATAGATGTGGACTTCCTCCTTACAGTCGAGCTATGCACGTTATTAACGTCCATGATTGAGAATTAAAATGAAAGAAACATGATTTCAAGCTTTGCCTAACCTATGGAGAGAATTAGGTATTCGTTGGTGTTGATAAAGCAAAAATTAAAAAACAATTTTTTCAACCCTGGAAGATAGCGTAGATATATAAATGGTCTCCGTCTCATTCTTACCATCTTTTCGATGCGACATAAAAATTGTTGCACGAGTAGTGTGCACCTATCTGAACCAACTTTAAGGTTACCCTAGGTGAAAAATAGCTAATTAAAAAATATTGAAACCTGCTATACTGGATGAAATGTTCATAGATTATTATAGCACATATCGATACAGACCAAAAAGGAAAGAGCGCAGAAAATAGTAACCCCTCCCTTAAATAATATATAGCTCATGTACAAAAAATTTGGTGAAAATTTTCTCTAATTCCAACAAATTTTTTAATACAATCGTTAATGGTTATCAATAGTTTAATGGAATTAAAATTCCAACCAAATTTCAGTCGAATTCGTTCACACGAATATTTATTTAATGAATAATTTTAATTTATTTAGTTATAGATTTAATCAATTAATAAGCTTATTCGATGTTCCAAATCCTAAAACTATTTATTTATTTATAAAGAATGTTCGAGACAACGGAGTCGGCTGAAATGGGATATACGAGTTCAATTCGATAGGTAGCCTAACAAAGAAAATAAAATCTACCTCCATCAACGCACCAAAAAAATTCGTGATTCACACTTTTAAGCAAGATTGAGTAATTTATCGAACAGTGGGTGTAGAGTAAAGTTTGTGCGCTGTTCTGCTGCTGCGTCTACTTGCACTGCAGCCCGCTTTAAAAAAATTTAGCTTCTTAATTTGAACAGACCTTTGACTACACATAATAGTAATGGACCAGTACAGCTCCATATGATCAATGTACTTTTTAATGTCAATACATGCTGGCGTAAAAGTAGGCAACCCTAGAGTACCTTCTGCGTATTTTCGACGTTTTAATTGAGTTCACCAATTTAGAATATATGTGATAAATTCATCCCTTAAATTCACAAGTATAGCGTACATAAACGCAGTGTAAAGTACGTCAAGTGGTACATACTGGCTGCCTATGTAGCGCCGGCATGACTAACCAGAAACCACCGTTCTTTGCTGGTCCAGTACTATAATATAGTCGAAGGAATAACCTATAGATTAAAGTCGAAATAACATTAATTTTCAACCTATTTTTTGTATTTTCTGTATAACAACACTTAGCATTGAGCAACAGTACTACCCTCACACAGAAATTCGTTCGAACGACCACCAGAAATTGTGGAGTACGACGTAAACAGCGAAACGATCGACGAAGTTAAGATGAAGGGGGAATTTCGTGGCAGTGTTACCACTTTTCGCAATTTGACTTTCGTTCGTATTTCCCACAGAGCACAGGGTGGTTTTTCGCCACCCCCAGTATTAAAAACGACGAAGTAAACGTTTGACGTTCCTACCACGCGATTCCTGCCAGCTCACTGGTAGGCAAACGCTGAGTCATTAATTTTTAGTTGATCCTTGACTGGTCGTGCCATAGTGACGTGTTATAACCTGATATTTTTCTCTAATATGCATCTAGGTACCTAATATCGATAATATTAGGTTTGTTAATCGAACATCAATCAATCTCAGGTAATAATTTTATCGTAATTTTATTCATATTCTATATGGTACTTAGTTGAAAACATTCGATCGCATTTTTTCGCTTGTTATATTGCTTTAGAATTGCCGAGTTTACTAATGCACCGAGTCTATTCAGTGCGTGCCTATGTTTTAATGCAATAATTATCGACACGACACTCGGCAATAGCATTTTTGTGAAGTGATACCTATATGGCATCGTATTACATTTATCGTTGATTACACAAAATAGGTAGTTGAAATAAGTCGTATACTTAGGGTAGGCACCCACTGTACTTTTCATATTTTTAATGAATTTACTAGGTATCGTTCAGTTTCTCGTATTTCGGTTATATTAGGTTAACACTCGCAGCATAGTGCTTTACATGATATAATCAGTGAAACAAATTTGTTGCGTGCGATACCTTAAATCGTTCCCTCTTACGTGATAATCTTTTAGTAAACGGCAGCCATTTTATGGGCGAGGGAATGTAAAATTTTTAAAATTAATTACTTTTCCACTAATCAACGTTGACTGAGAAGTTTTCGTAATAAAATTACGAGAAAATGACGAAGCCACGAAATGCGAACCTCGTTCCGTATATTCGTATGCTAGTGGAACCCCTCAGAACCAACTTTTCTTTTATTGATTTTTTTCATTTTATTTTTTTCATTTTAAAGCTGTCTCTGCATTTTGGACAAGTTTTCTTTTTATGATTTTCCAATTTAGCGAAGGCTATTATTGGCACTGAAAAACGCAATAGATTTCTGCTTCTTTCACGTATCGAATGCAGCAAATAAAAATGACTCTGTATTCCGGGTAGACCAGGGTGCACAGATGCCCTCTTTTTCAAAGTACTGAATCTGTTTTTGGATACAAAAAATGGGAACTCTCTTTTGGTTCGAAAAAGAGCACTTATCTCTCTTTTTGTTTTCTTCATGCACTTAGTATCCAAATTTTCACCGAAAACTATTTTATCACACATTTTTTTCTTACCTTCTTTCTTCTGCAACTCTGAAAAGTTATTTGACGACCGTTTTTTCCTTTTTTTATTTTCTTTTCTTTCCTTTTCTATTTTTTCCTTGTCAATTTTGTAATTTTTGTCATATACCCTTTTCCTCTAAAAAAATCTGTGCAGCCTGGGGTAGACGGACGTAAACATAAAATATTTTCTGCGTGTTTCAACAGGTCCATCTAAAGATGAATGTGTATTCCAAAGTTGATAAATGCTGCCTGAACATTTGCAAGGCCACAGGATGAGCGATACGGAGGGTACAATATTTTAAGCATGAGGCAAAAAGAGTCATTTGTACTCCCCCACAGAATTTCTTAAAGAAAAACATAATTTAAGTGAGTGTAATTAGTTATCTCTGAGGTGTCACAATTAATAATGAAAAAAAAAAAAATTCCTTTTTTGTATACTATATATCCAAAGTCCTTATCAATATACAAGTCATTTCATTCCCAGAAAAAGTAGGTCTATCGAATTTAGTTCCAATTAGATTCAGTAAACTTCGAGAGAACTGTAGCTTTTGAGAAAATGAAATTTTGCAGAGACATAATTACCACATGTTAGCTTGATATTTTGTGAAAATTTAATTGAAATCATACATTTGGTTATGAAGATATTGTCAAAATTATGTCAAATTAAGTGATTCAAATTAGATGAACTCAATCAATTTTCAAGAAGTGGTGAATCCTGCTTTTTTTTGGAGTACATCTCCAAAGTTGGGCTATGCCCCCCTTAAGTTTTTTATAGAAATCTTCAAATTGTCTAAATTAAAAGTACTTAAAACTAACAAATATAAACCGCATCTACTTTGATTTTTGAAGTATAAAAAATTAGAAAAATATGTAAAAAGTAAAAACAAAGATTAAATTATTTAAAAACAAAACCAATTTATTTAAAAGTAAATTCAATACGTTTATTAACATTTAGAAATTTTTTAATAACTTTATCATAGAAACCTGAGTCTTTCTTTAATTCGTTCAACAATTCTTTTTCTATAGAAAGTAAAGTTAACTACTCGGTTTTGAGTCTGGGTTGACCAGTTGTGATTTTTAATTCTTTTTAAAATTGAAAAAGGTCGTTCAACCGAAGCTGTAGTTGCTGGAATTGTACAAATTAAACAAGAAGTACGAGTTTATTAGATACTTTAATATATCTGCAGCTGATTTAACATTATCTGGAATATTCTTGTTTGAGTTAAAAACAATCAATTCATTTTTTAAGGCCACTAAATCAAAAAAATCCCCCATATGTTTCCATAAGGGTATCGAGTCTTCCATCAAAAATTTTCTTAGAAGGAGAATTTTCATTTGGCTTGATCAAATTGAAAAAGTTCAATTTTTTTATAGATGAAAATCTATCATTTAAATGTCTTGCAATATAGTCAATAATTTGAACGTATAAATGTCTGTATAGATCTTCTTCACACCCTTCCAAGCCTAGATTATTAGGTCGCCTTTTTTAATTTTTTAATTTAATTCCTTTATGACAGAACTATCCACTTCCTTCCACAAAGTAACAAACCCAGTATTTCTCATTTCTTGTAAAACTACTTTGAACTCGTCAATTTTTTCAGCACAATGTAAAATATCAACATTCTTTTGCTGTATAATGCTGAAAATAACATAGGTATGAGCATACAGTATAGAAAATACTTTGAATAGGAATTTAGTTTCAAACTTGTTTAAGAATTTTGAATACCCTTTGGCTACCATTTTATCTTTAATGTCCCATTCTGATCCATTTGATATATGGTTAAAGTATTCTTCATGTGGGATGAAAATTCATGGACAACATTTACCAAATGGGATGTAAATGACCAACGAGTTGTAGCTAAAGAGGGAATTTTTCTTTTTAAAAATTCCTTTAAAGCATATGTTCTTTATGAAAAGTGTGATGCAAAAATAGCTATTCCATTCAGGGTTTGAAAGAAAATATTACACGATTTAATATCTGAAAAACTTTGTGACAAAACTAAATTTAGAACATGTGCATAGCAATGAACATGCATAGCATGGGGAAATTTTTCTTTCACTTTTTGTTGAAGACCATTTAAATGTCCAGACATTACAGCGGCACCATTTTAAATTTGAGCAACTAGTTTATTTTCAAGTTCCAGTTTTTTCACAATATTTTCAATATGAGGAAGTAATCCATTGGCAGTCCTATCAGCACTAACATCTGTGAATCCAAAAAATCTTTCTTTGATTCTATCATTTAAAATGTGCCTTATAATACTAGACATTTGCAAAATATTCTGAATATCCAAAGTTTCATCTAGCATTATGGCAGCAAATGAAGCCTGCCTTACTTTTTCTGAAATTCTATCTTTCAACACCAAAGAAATAGCTGAAATGATGTCATTTTATCAATGAGACGCTTTAAAATATCATGATTCTTGGCAACTTTTTTATTATGTTCAGTATTGCTTATCTTGAGCTGGTTATCAAGACTTTCATCTATTCTTTGCTGGCTAAAACTATTTAAATTTAAAATGCTTTGCAGATGTGTTAAAGATGCTTTATGCTTTTGTTTAGAGTGGGACATATTATTCAAATTGGCAAATCCAACTTTGTTCCAAGTTAACTGAACATTTGAAAATAAAATGCAAGGCCAACTAAATAACTTATTAAACTTACTCGAACTACATAACCAAGGATAAGCTTTATATTGTGATAGCTGAAATGCTTTTGTATAAATTGTATTTCTATCTTTATAATTAGCTTTCAAATTTGGTAAATCTGGACATGGTCTACCTTTTTCAATTACTGCTTTTTTGTCTAGAAAGGATCTGTGGCCAAAGGGATTTTTCAGGAGATCTTTAATAATATCGATTTCAGTTTCCAAGCTATTTACTTCTGGATTATTCATAGCAAAATCTGTAGTAAACTTAACTACTTGGTAAAAAAAAATTATAAAAAAAATTTCAACTTTCACTTAATTAACACAATTGAAACTTGAAGAGAAACACAGAAATTCACAACTGTAAAGTAAATTGTCTAGTAAAGAATTAAAACATTTTAAATTCTAAAGGCATACTGTAAACACGCACATAACTGCTATTACCATTTAGACTCTACTACATACATGTGAAATGATATGAGGCTCTTTTTACCCTAATGAACTCTGTGAGATATTTGGCGTCTAATTATAACAAAACATACAACCAAAAATCACTTCATTACTCAATGTAGAAGTAGCCTTAATATATCATTTATAAATTAGTTGTTTTAACATTGCAGAGATGTACCAGCAGCCTAAAATACACACATTGATTCAGTGTGTGTGTATGTGTGTGTCTGCGTAGAATATAAGTACGCATTTTGTTAGTCAATCTTCGTTTTTTGGAGAAATACTTTTTTATTATTCTTATTATTGCCATTTGTCTTACCAGACAGAGACGCCAGTTGCCTACTGTAAATATATTGGTAATTTGTTATGTGCGTCAGTGTGAGTGTGTTCAACAGACAAGTGCAGTTGTATCAATATGACGTACTTCTGAGAACTGATAAGACTGACTGCTAAAATTCTCACCCGTATTTTATTAATTTAATTCCCACACGAACTTAATTCAAAATTTTTTTACTTCATAATTTTTTCCCTTCATTTTTTTTTCTTCATATTTTTTTTCCTCTTTATTTTCTTTAGAAATTTTTTAATTTTTAGCTAGTACGTCTCTGCATGACTAGATGTACCGGATAATTTGCCACTGTTCTCAAGAAACAAATGTAAGATTGAGCTGAAATTTTGATGAATCATTTTGATGCATTAGCAATCTGAAAATTTGGATGAAATCATACCATGTTGTACAATTTTATCCAAATTTTCACAGATTCTTAAGCTAACAAATCAAAATGATTCATCAAAATTTCAGCTCAATCTTACGTTTGGTTCTTGAGAATTGATTGAATTCATAGGTACAATTTGAATCATTTAGCTGATTGGACACAATTTTGGCAATATCCTCATAGGTAACCAAATGTACAATTTTGATGACATTTTCAAAGAATCTTGACCTAACATATGACAATATCTCTAAAAATTTACAGCTTTCTAAAAGCAACGTTCTTTCACAATTTTTCTTGATAACATTGATTACATTGGAATTAAATGGAAATTCTGGGAATACCAATCTCATAGTTCACGGTGGTGGTGAAATGTGGAAGTAATTGACAAAGTACAGAAATTTTAGAGATAAAACGAGAAGTGAAATGACTTGTATATTCAATAAAGACTTTGTATACATCCGACACATGTTTATTCAAGTTATCAGGCACTGTAGGAAATCAACATTGTATAAGTGATGTAAATGTATATGATTTGTTATTAATTTACATTTCACTAAAATTCAAAAGCGAAATACCCATTGGAACAAAATACTAAAATACCCAATTAAGGAATCGAGATAATGTAGGTAGATAATTATTAAAAAGTAGATATAGGTAACGAACATTTTCAAATGAATAATTATTCAAAATGACCGCCAGTAGCCATGACATAATACCCTAGTCTGTCAGTGAACTCAGCTTGAACATACTTTAATTGAGCATCAGTATTTTTAGCTAAGTAATCATAGATTGCATCGCTGACTTCCTCTACAGTGGAATATGATCCATCTTTGTAAATCACGGATGACGTGTGACCCCACAAGAAATAATTTAACAGATTGAGATCATGAGACCTTAGTGGCCATGACGAAGTTGCCTACTATACCTATTGTATCATAGATACTGGTGGTTATTGTGAACAATTTATTTGAAAATATTAATTTTACTTATTGATTACAGTTTCTTGAATCTTTAATTTTGCATTTTTTTATTTAATTTTATCCAAGTACTTTACCTTCGAATTTTGGTACAACGTAAATGACAAATTGTACTGGTACTACATTTACCTTACTTATTCATTTCATCAGGCACCACAATGTTAATTTCCTATGGTGCGTGATAACAC
Source organism: Ericerus pela (assembly GCA_011428145.1). Lineage (NCBI taxonomy): Eukaryota > Metazoa > Arthropoda > Insecta > Hemiptera > Coccidae > Ericerus > Ericerus pela. The sequence goes on from WOFM01000403.1 coordinate 1,626,241, forward strand.
GAATAACCCTGTATATTAACTTATGCATTACCATTTCCCCCATTTCACAGTTTTGGCTTCTCCCCTTCATGGAATTTTTGGGCTTCTGAAGTTGTACTCCTCCCCAACGGAAAAACGTTATTACACTCCTGTCCGTGTACGTGAGAGACACTGATTTCATAAATGACTTCACAAACTATAAAAAATCTCCATCCAACGAATAGAAAATGTCGATTCTCGTTTATCTCTCGCCGTTAATTGTCTACGCGCGAGTAATTAAAATGTTTTCCCATTCATTTTTTACTCTAGATTTTTGGGAAAAAAATTAATTCATCGCTTTTTGCAACGTTTCAATGACTGATTTTATTAATACTATTACTTACTGACGTTCTAAAATTTTTGCTGAACAGTATTGTTAATTAATTTGATTTTTAAATCCACCAGTGCTCCATATTATGAAAAAATGTTTCGTGAATTTTTATTCACTTGCTCAACATTTAGAATTTAATTTTGTATGAAATTTTATATTCTTGATGTTGAAAAATATGATTTCCAATGAGGAAAAATGTTAAAACACTGTCTAATTTGAATGATAAAATATACCAACAGATACAAGGGTATGGTTAGGGCCTTAAGGAGAAGGAAGTTGATAGGAGATTCTCTTTTCCAAAAGATCAACGAAATGAAAATTTAATATTGTTTTGAGTTGGTTTGCCGTAGATCCAATGGTAGTTTTTAGAATTGCTTAGTGTCGTTTGCTAAGAAAGATCGTGGAATTAAGTCTGGCAGTCCAGATCTGTCATATTGTCACATTTTTCTGCAATTTGTTTACAGAAATTAGAAAAAAAAACAACAAATATTTGTAAGTGTTTTTAATGTGACAGTTTTTCAATTTTCAAGTAATGTCTATTTCCATGTACATAATAGAACATCTTATATTTTTGTAAGTTTTGTTGCTTAAACGATTGCCATAAAAGAAGTATCTGGGTAATATTAACTCTATGGATGAGAGCAACGGAGAAAAAGTGCTGCAATAATTAGTCTAAGGTTTGAATAACGATTGAATAAAATCTTTGGCTTAGAAAAAAAAAATCCTGTCATTTTTTGCCATTTTGAGAAAAAATATGCCTTACATTTTCATTCAAATATTGGTTGTTCTTGTGCTAAAATAATGATTGTTAAAATGACACCCATTGGTTACTGAAATAAATAAATTCATTTACTTTACAGAAAGTCGAGAATCTATGCAAAAAATGTTCGAAAACAATAACTTTTCAACAAATTCAGTGAGATGCATAACTCAAAACTGTCAAAAAGTGATACCTACAGAATGTTTTTGTTCCAACCCATAGAAATATAGGTAACAGAAGACTTTTAGCAACACTGAGGTTTGACTATAACTGACTGAATAATAATTATCAATGACATGTCCCACGTTTGATAATTTCATTCGTTGTATGCAGGTGAGTAACCAGATGTTTTTGTATTAGATGAAAGTTTTGGAAAAAGTGGTTTTTTGACTTTCTCTGCTTTATTTGAGGAACAGAAACTGATTGAACTTTTTATTATAATAATCTTTTCTCTTCATTAAAAAACGTGAACGATAATACATCTTGTTAATCTTAAGCCCTCATAATTCACTTAGGAGTCACTTGAATTTTTTACGTTTTAGATTTATCTTCAGGAAGTCAGTCACCGATGTTTCATTTCACTGAGATCCGATACCTAATCAAATATATTGTATTTCCTTAATTCTACATTTTGGTTGATTATAAGAAAAACGTGATGTGAAGTAGGGAACGAATAATCTTACCTGTCGGATTTCAGCGGTTTTGTTAACGAATTAATTAATTAATTTTATTTCTAAAGTTCCTCTCAAGGTGACCATAAGTCTAAATTCAGAGCTGATCACTTGCTGTGTATTTCACTAAAAATTGAATATCGTGTACTTATAATGTTTCCAAAATGACAGGTTCCTTTATTTTTTTTCTGGAATTAAGTTTTATACCATAAATGATGCAAAAAATTCAGAAAACTTGAGCATACATCACTTTGTTCACCAACCATTCGATATAAGACCAGAAAAATAGGTATATCCTACCTACCCCAGTTTACCACAGAGTGATTGAAATTTCAAAACAGTGAGACCGACTAGAACATGATAAACCAACTTGTCCAAAAATTAAGTGAAAGTCAGTTTTGTCCGTGGTGTACTTGTTTCATGGTACCTACCTCGATTTCCCCTACCTTTTTTACCGGTATAGTGTTTTACTATTGTTTTTAAACAAGTTTTATTAAGCCTAGATTTAGGTTTTTGTGATTTTAGTATTTAGAATGATGGATGCGAATTGGTAAACTGGGTATTACCTACAGCGAAATAATGCTACGATAGAATTCGTTTGTAATTTGAGTACCTAACATAGTTGAAAGTAATTTAGAAGATTTTGTGGACAAATTTTCTATGTTGAAACAAAATGAAAAGTTACACCGTGTCGACGCCAGTAAGTCTGCCAACTGTGTTATAGGTACCGTACCTCTGTTATCACAAGTGCACTGTCACGCGTTTGTAGATCGGAATGTTCTAGTGGTTACAGTTGAGCTTATAATATTATACCTTCGATATATTTTGTAGTCTTAAAGTATAAAATAATTCGATCATTTATTCAAGTGGTAACGAGCGACGTTACCATAACATAGGTACATCCGACATATATTTTATGTTTACAAGATTTTTGCGCAGTGTTCGGTTCGTTAAAGCGGGAGCCCAAAGTGATTCGACTAATAATATGGAAATTTTCAAGCTGTTTTTTTCGACTGTGTTGTGGTTAGTGATTTTTGGTAATTTGAACGCTATGAGTGTCCAAACGTTGTATCAGAAGTTAAAAGAGCTATCTGTCGAAGACATAGAATGGTATTTACGTCTATCGTTGTACGTTGCTCGTGAAAAAAACAATCTCTTTGATATCGACGTGGGTATACCTGAGAGTTGCATACAAATAGCTGACGGTTACAAACCCTGGGAATTCAAGAAAATCGGGAAAAGTGAGATAAGTATGTACAAAAAATGGCATAGTTTGAAATTGTGTTCAACCCAGGTAGCGAACACCATTCAAAACAGTCATGCAGATATTCTGAAGAATCCGGCTGAATTAGTTTGTGAATGCTTGGCGACGCCGTCGGAATCTTCGCAGGGTTTTCTGGACCAAAAGCCAGAAATGTTTTATTTCGATGAACTGCCCGGAAGTAGGCGCGATGCGATGAACACGTTAATCGAAAAGTTGGATTCAGAAGACCTGATTCAGACTTTATTTTTGGAAATATTTTGCAATTCCAGTGAAGTAGATAGTGTTTATCACGACTTGGAGTTATACACATTGTTCAAAATGATCGAATCTATCCATACTCAGTCCTTTCAAGTGGCCCAGATGTTCAATGAAGCCTTAGAAGATTCTACCTATGATTTAAACATGGGTACATCTATCGCCAAAAAAATATATGGAAATGCCAGCGTTATGTGCATCATCGAGCAAATGACCAAAATATTAAAGAAAAATTTATGGGTTCATATTCGTAGTGCGGACTTTGGAGCTTGGTTTATTAAACGTGCGAATAATGTGGCAGAGATTTTAAGGAACTGGAATCCTAACGCAAATAGCGGGAACGTTCCTACAGCAAATATTGCAGATGAAACATCTGAAAATATTTTTCAAAACATAGTTGATTTCCAGTCTCTTCCAAAAAGAAATAGGGATATTTAGTAAACACTTAGGATTAAATGTGTGGTTTAAGGTCAGAAAACCGTATAAAAGTTGGCTCGAGTCACGCGACTATAAAATAAGTAATTTATACTTCGTATATGTGGAGATTAGAAACTTGACAAGCATCTCGCGCCAGCTTTGCTAAAATATTATTGGGTTATTTATGTTCTTATATCGTCCATTATCGAACAAGCATTTTTTAAATTTTCTTTTAAATAAAATATTCGACGTTCACATCGACCATCAAAGATACAGGTAAAGATACCAAAATTTAACAATTATCCTCCAAAAAATTTCATAAAAAGTGCGCCAGGTGCATGGGTTTGAACATGGCATATCCAGCCACTAAGTCATGTCTTAACCTATTACACCACGAGCAACTTCCTACATCTTTAGTTTTCAATGCCCTCTAACATAGAACTGAAAGAAACATACAATATAACAAATAGTAATAATATTTTGGCAAAGCTGGTGTGAGACACTTGTGAAACTTTTACCTTTTTCACATTAGGTACCTGTTTTATCAGTGAATAGTATTTCTAACTGCTCCTGTAGAGATTCTAGCAATAATTTCTGTTTATTATTTTACAATTTAATAAAATCCTTCGTTTTACTCTGATTCAATCACGTGCATTTTTCAACTTCTTGAATATGGACTTAGGTGCTAAGCCAACAAAATTGGTAAAAATAATGCAACTAATAGAGACGTAATTATATTTTAACCATTAAATGTTTCGTATATTTACAAAGTTTCAAAGTTTGTTTACAAATTATGATGATATATAACGCTCACAAATTGTATGGGATGATTAGCACAACTAAAAATAGAAAATATCAAAAAGTGCTTAGTGAATATCCCCATGTTTGCAATTGACATTGCCTTCACAGCAGTATCTCTTCTACTAAGTTGTGAAAGAACTGCAGGGCATTGTCCATGCGCAGAAGCCTTGTGGGCGTGGCCTTGTAATACTAGGAATTGGAAATAATTAATATGTATATGGCTGAATAAGTTTTTATTTCAGGAATAAAAAAGTTTTCCAACAACTCAAAAAAATATAGAGGCTGCTACTGCCAAATGCATAAGGCAAAAATAATGTTTTGTTAATAGACCCTCATTACATAATCATACAGGTATCTATTGAAATAAAACAGTTTTTGTTGGACTCTGGGGGAATTGGAGTCCTTGAAGTATGAAATAGACGATTATTAATTATATCACCGGAGAATAAATAAAACAGAAAAACACAAGTACCGCACTAATAAATGAATTTAATGAAGAGAGAGATATTCACATGAACGGACACAACTCAAGAACTAAACAGATAGACGACGCTATTGAATAGGAACTGGAGAATGACGATACAGTGTTACCAACTAGTGATTGAACAATAATTAATGTACCGACACTCTCTCCTTGTTCAATTACGACGTTGAAAATATGAAATACATATGAAATGCATATTATATGATATATAAGATATAGTGATTGAACAATGTATAGTTATTAAACAAGTACATAGTGCGATAAAAAAAACAAAAATAGGAGAAAACATTTTTCATGAAAAACTCCTCATAGATCAAAATACAAAGATCCAAAAATTAAATAACAATAAAATTGTTATACAATATAAATATTAGTTAAAGAGGAAAACTTTATATTACATAAATAAAAACCTCTTTCACCGAAAGAATTATATATATAAATAAATATTCAAAGAAAATTAAGAGGAAAAGGTTTATCCTTTTTATTTATGAATTCACAGTATATTTATGTAAAAAGGATAAACTAAAAACCTCTTGGTCCACCAGTTGTGTAGAGGAAAATCTACAGGAGTAGATGAAAAACCTCTACGATTTTATTTATATTTATTAAAAAAAGGTATATCCAAAAGAGTATAGAAAATATCATGAACATTTCATTAAATTGCCTTAAGCCACCATAAGACTTCTTAATGAAATATAGTTCAAAATATGTAGATATGTATAAATATATATAGTACTCCATTATATTCTTCCTAAAATTTATCATATTCTTCGTTTGTGTTATAAGTAAAGTTATTGTAGGTTAGTGAGCTCAACAAATGTAAGAAAGAATAGAAAAATATAATATACAGAACTCACAAAAGACATAATTAGGAACATAAATGCAGACAAAAGAAAATATATACGACATCACAGGAATAGACATAATAAAAAATCATAATAAATCTTAAGAATAATAATAATCAGGGGTTCTGGATCATTCTAGAGATCGGAGTTTTCGTATTATTTTAATCTGAAACAATATACTAGGTATTACTGTCTAAGAAAATATGTGTGAGTATATGTATATATGTTTATGTTTATTTATGTGTTTTATTTAATTTGTTAGTTATGATATATGTTATTTATTTCTCCATTATGGAATGATAGATGCTGTCCTCACAGTTTAATATTAATCTAGTAAATTTTTCAAAACTCACAATAGGTAGTGGTTTAGTAAAAATATCAGCCTGCTGTTCCTCTGAAGAAATTTTTACCAAAACAATTTCACCAAGTTGTTGACACTCACGTACATAATGATATTGTGTATACAAGTACTTTAAACCTGGTGCTCCTATCATCTGAGCTCTGTCTATTGCCGATTGACTGTCACAATAAATTTGTGCAGGTAGAAATGAGATACCTATAATTTTCTCCGTTATTTCGGCTTGATTAGCTAACTCTTTGGTTAACTCATTCATCGCTATATACTTCGCTGCACACATAGAAGTTGCTACTCTCTGTTGTTTATAACATTTCCACATTATTGTGTCTCCAAATAATTTAATTAAATGTCCTGCTGTAGATGCTCCTGTTTCAGGACAATCACCCCAGCTAGAATCAGAATATCCTATAATATTATCGTGTTTTCCATTATATAAGTTAGACCTAGATTTTCAGTGTATTTTAGGTATCTGAAGATTCTTTTTAACTCCTTTATATTCTCTTCAGTTGGATTACCTTGACACCTACTCATTAGGTTAACAGCTAAGGCTATATTGGGTCTTGTTCCACCGGTTAAATATAACAAGCATCCGACTGATTCTCTAAATAGGATATTTCTCTCCTGTTTTAGTTAAGTTTTTAGGTTCATAATTATTCTCATTCCTCCTTTTTACTTGCCTGGTTACCATAGGCGTTTTACAAGGTTTACAGTCCTCCATTTTAAATCTCCTTAATAATTTATTAATAAATCGTGTTTGTTTTAACTCCATTTTATTTTTACTCCTGTTTCTACTAATTTCAATACTTAAGTAATCATGGGGAGTTCCCATATCGGAAAACATAAATATTTTCCTAAATTTTTCCTTTAATTGTTCAATCGAAATTCAACAATTTCCAGCTATGAGAATATCGTCTACATAAACTAGAAGGATTATAAATTTATCTCCGTTTTTCCAAATAAATAAACATGGGTCTTTTACATCACTATTTAAGCCTAACTTTTTCATCTCCGCTGTGAATAGTATATTCCAGCTTTTAGGACTAGTTTTTAACCCATAAATCGATTTATTTAATTTACACACCTGGTTTACTTTTTCAGAAGGATCAATACCTACTCCTTCTGGTATCTCCATATATATAGGTCCAGTTATTTCTCCGTTTAAAAATGCAGTTTTAAATCCAGTTGGCAAATCTCCAAATTGTACTTATTTACTATCGCTAATAAATTACGTACAGTCGCCAATGGTGTTACTGCATATATTTCCAGTAAACTGTATTCTACCTTATCCTTAAATCCTCTTCCCACCAGTCTTGCTTTATATCTCACATCTCCTGTTGGCTCCGGTTTAACCTTAAATAACCACCTCGAATCTATTATATTTGGTTTCTCTCCATTCTCATCAACTAATGGCCTATCAACTATAGTCCATACATCGTGTTCTTGGAGCGAGTTAATTTTGTCTTGAATGGCTTTTCTCCATTATAGGCTAGAGGATGAGTTAATTGCCTCCAAATATGTTTTGGGGTCATCATTCACTTCAGCCATAGCCGTATAAACGAACTCGTCTAGAACTTCATCAAGGTTTTCACCTTTGATCCATTTAGGATCTTCAGTATTAAAAGCTTCAACCTTTTGTCTCTTTTCTCCTGTTAATCGCTTTGACTTTCTCCTTTTTATTCCTTTACTTTCCTCCTGTTTATCCTCCGTTTCATTCTCCATTTCATTTTTATTATTAAAATCGTTAAACCAATTAATATCGCCTTTTTCAATTCTCTCCTGTTGATTATATTTATTCCTATGCAACAGTTTCTCATTAAATCTTACATCTCGCGATTCAATTAAGGATTTAGTTTCTGGACACCATAATAAATAACCAGATCGGGTATATCCAACCATTACAGTACAGATTCCCCGTCCTGAAAATTTAGTCTCTGGTTTTTTTTTGACCTTTGAATATGCCAAACAACCAAATCTCCGTAATTGATTAAAATGACATGGTGCACTTGGTGCAAATTTATTCAAAGGTATATCATAATTTATTGATTTGTGTGGGGTACGATTGTACACGTAAACTGCTGCTTTAACAGCTAAATCCCACATATTCTTAGGTAACCCTGAATCTGCCATTAAAGCTCTCACTCTGCTTTGAATGGTATTATTGAACCTTTCAGCCACACCGTTGTGTTGGGGTGTATCGGGTGGTGCTAATTGGAGATCGATATTTTCCTTTTCTAACACCTGTTTCGTATATCCTCCTTTAAACTTCGTTCCTTGATCAGATCTCAAATAACACATCTTAACATCTTTCCCTAATAGATTTCTAGTGCTCCGTATAAATGTTTCTAAACGCAGTCTGGATAACTGGAGTGCTTGGGTGCGGGGGTGAATCAAAAGAATCGGAGGGGAGTATGCCTACCTCGGGTTCCTTGCATGGAAATTTCTCCCAATCTTGATCCCTAGGCTGTCTGTAACACAAGTCTAAATATTTATTTGGGTCAGCGACCTTTGGCAACACCGCATCATTAAATGTGCTATTGGGGTTAACTAAGTCTAAATTTTGATTTGAAAGTTTCAGCCTGGTACAGGGACTTTCATCTGGTTCTGAAGAGGCCTCACTGGTAGCTTTCGGAGATACTTCTAGTGTGATGATGTCATCAACTACAGGAACAGCTGGGACTGAACAGGGGGCATCCTTTGACTCACTCGTGGTTTTGTGGAAGCGTTTTACCAATTCCAAATTGGGCGTTACCATGAGATCGTTAAGTGATATATCCAGTTTTTCCGTGGTTTCCCAGACTGACATGGTTCAAATTTTGTTTCTAAACGCCTTGGAGGAACTGCAACTGAAAGTAGTTTGGTTGGCAACAGTCTTCCCTTTAGAAAGGCAGTGTTTTTTATAAATTTTGTCCCCCACTGGCTATTTTTTCAAGCCTAAACCACGGAATTGTTTTGTGTGCATTTTTTCTCTCAACTCGTCTGACAGTGCAACAGTGGTAAAGACAGAATCGGACTAGGTATTCGTGGAAGTGAGAAAAAATATTTTTTGCCGCTTCATCAGAAGGTTTGTTTATTAGCGGCAAATACGAATATAGGTCGATTGTCGGAAGATTTTTGTCAACCGGGGAATTATTCAAAACATTTTCGACAACCACGGAATCGATATCTATATCGGTCTTAACTTTATCCCCAGGAGAATCCAATGTAGGCACACACAGTTGAGGTAAATTGATTGTTAGGTCGATCACCTCATCCTCGGAGTTTTTTATTTTCTCAATCAGAGACGCATTTTTGATTGGAAAAACTAAATTTTTAATTTCCATGGATGGAGTGAGGAGGTTTTCATTTTTTGATGATTCGACTAATGATTCACTTTTTAATAATTCCGGAAGCATCCCACTCAATTTACCACTTTTTGCTTTCTCGCTTATTCTCTCGGACTCTACCACGGACAAAATAATTTTAGGCAACAGCAGACTTTTCTTAACGGGTTTGTGTGATTCATCATTCGAAAAGCGTGCAACCACGGATTTGTTTTTATTTTTTCTACAGGCATCCCCCTTTATTTCCATATTGAATTTTTTACTACCTGCTGCACTGCGTGTAATTTTACGACGAGTTACCATATTTCGTCTACGTAGTCCGCCTCTTTTGTGTGACGTAGTTTGTCCACACGATAATACTGTAAATTTTAGTTTCATGGATTTTGTAGTCGCCCATTTTTTTGTGTCCAAGGATATTACCGGAGGTGTGATGCCATCCCATGGGCCGCTAACAACAAGTAATTGTTGAGGGGGGTTGCATAGATCCGTTGAATCTATTACCGTGGGAGTCACTTACTCGATGAGTGAGACTAATGTTTTGGCTACCTTGTCAGTTTCGTCGCTGTTGAAGTTTGCGGCCTTGAGTAACCTATTTTTTTGTTCAACCAAGGTCGCGTGCGTCTGGAGTCTTGTGATTAATGGAATACTAGCAAAGGTAGATGGTAAAGCTAGATCATGTAGACGTTCAACGATTTCAGCGACAGAACTTATTATTATTATTTATTTATTTATTTATTTATTTATTTTTATTATTTTACGTGTTAATATTTTAAATTATTTAGGTGATGATCTTCTGTTTTGTCTTCCACATTTACGAGATGATATGCATTTTGTCCCAATTCTTTTATTACTGAAAATGGACCTCGGAAAAGGGGAACTAATTTTTTTGCAAACTTCTTTCCCTTGGAAGACTGAAAATGAGTTTTTACATAAACTATATCACCAGGTTTTAATTTTGTGGGCCGTTGATGTGAATTTTAAAAATATTTCGGTCTTTGAATGAGTTTTATTTTTATTTTTTCACAGACTTTTTCTATCATATTTTTATATTTGTTTTCTGGAATTTTTTCTAATTTTTTACTTCCACAGACTGTCGGCCTGAGTTTGAGGTGAAGAGCAACTGGTGTAACGCCAATAACGATATGCTCTGTCGTGTTTATTTTCCTCTCAACTCCTTGGATTAAATCTGGCATTGACGAATGTTTCGTCTTATTGTCAAGATGCATCCTCATAAACTCTGCCAAAGTTTGCATAACCCTTTTGGCTGGGTTTGAGGCGGGGTGGTAGATTAAGGTAAAGCAAACTTCAACCCCTTTTTCTCTCCAATGGTCTATCCACTTGGTCGAGGCAAATTGAGGACCATTATCCGATAAAATGCACGATGGTTTTCCAAACTCTTCTGTATATTTGTCAATTCTTTTAATCGTGGTGGCAGTATCCATGTTTTTTACTGGGTAGAGTTTCACAGGTTTTGTAAAAACATCGAGAACTACCAGTATTTTTTCAACGGCACCTCTTTCCTGGGGGAGGGGGCCAAAGTAATCTACTGCCAATAATTCACCTTTTTTTTCCACAATGATATTTTTCATATTACCATACGGTGTTAATGATGCTCTTTTGCATGTCATACATTTTTTACAGTTTTTTATGAACTCTATGACATCTGCTTTACAGCCGGGCCAATCAAAATATCTTTGAATGATTGTCGTAGTTTTGTTTATCACAGGATGTTGAGCATCAATATGGTAATACCTAATACATTGTTCTCTTTTAGATAGGGGCAAGTAGATTCTTTTTTTCTCATCACGTCCTTGGAGATAAAATAGATCGTTTCCCAAGGAGACTTTTTGATATTTTTGTAATTGTATTGCTAAAGCAATTTTGTGAACTAATTTCTGTGCATCGGAGATTTCCCTATACCATTGACCAAAGTTTTTCTGACAAGGGTCTCAGAGCGCTTACGACTATTTCGGGGGCTTGTACTGTTGAGGTAGGAACAACAAAGTTGTCCGACCCACAGATGTAAGTTTTGTGATATCTTGACAGTGTCAGCAATTTCATTCTTTTTCCCCGTTTCATGATTTATACCATTAATATTAAATTCCTATAGTGTTGTGATCCATCGAGCTACTCTAGGAGAACAATATCTTTTTTTGTTGCGAAGCATGCTGAGCCTCTGATGATTGGTAAATACAACTATGGGGTAACTAAGGAGTAAGAAGTAGCATTTTTTTAGTGTGTATATTATTGTTAATAGTTCTCTCTCATATGTCATATAATTGGTTTTGGCCTTGGAAAGTAGACGGCTTACCATTGAGACAATCCTAGGAATGACTCCGTCATCTTTTATTTGATAGATGAAACCTCCAATCCCATATCCTGAGGCGTCAGCCATAATAAAGAATGGTCTAGCGAACCTGGGATGGACTTCCAAAAGCTGTCTCGCTATCTCTTCCTTGAGGCGTTTAAAAGCAATTTCACACTCGTCAGTCCATTCAAATTGAACCTTCCCACAGAGACGGTAGAGTGGTTTGCCTATTTCAGCACACCTAGGAATGAAACCTCTGTAAAAATTTACGATACCAAAGAAGGATTGAACTGCTTTTTGGTTTCTCGGAGTAGGAAAGTCTTGGATTACTTTTGCCCTATCTTCCACCTGCCTAATGCCTTCTCTTCCAATATAATGACCAATGAAAGTCACCGAATCTTGAAGAAATTTGCATTTTTTTTTCATTTAGAGTCATGTTGGCATCTAACACCCTTTGGAATATTATTCTAAGCTGTTGCAGGTGTTCTTCCCTGGATTTAGAATGAACCAAAATATCATCGAAATATGCGGCCACAAATTCTTCTGTTTCTTTGAAGACCTGTTGAATTGCAGAGAGAAAGGCTTGCATCGAATCTTTAGTGTCAAACGCTCTTCTGATGAACTCATAAGGTAAACTTTTGATCACAAAAGCCCAATATTGGGAGGATTCTTCATCCAATAAAATTTGCAAAAAGCCTTCTCGAAAATCCAAGGAGGAGAAATATGTTGATCCTGCAAACTGTGTTTTCAACTCATCTATGTGTGGGACCTCATCACCCTGAGTTTCTAAATACTGATTCAGTTGCCTGAAATCACCGCAAGGCCTATATGTCCCATCCTTTTTAGGGACTGCCACCAATGGAATCCTGTAAGAGGATTTAGAGGGTCTTATGATTCCACAGTTATAATATTCCATTATTTTTTCTTGGATTTTATCTTTTTATGCCTTGGAACAGGGTAGGTGTTGCAAATAGTTGGTTTATACTCTTTTTTTACTTTTAAATGATGCTCATACAGATTGCACGCTCCAGGTTCAGACCTAAAAATATGATCGAACTCAGCTCTAATTTTTTGAAAATCTGGGTTGTATATAGGTTTATTTTTCTGTCTTTCTTTATTTTGTTCCTTTTCGATTTCCACGGAGATATTACCTAAGATGGGGGCAACATTTTTTAGAGTTACATCAGGTCCAGTTCTTTGAAGCCTGATATATTTTCCTCATTTTTACCGTGTAGTATGGCTAAAATAGCCTCGATACAATCATTATTTGTTTCTGTTGTTAGTTCAATTCTTTTCTCCTCCGACTTTTCCATCTCAGGGTTGGAGCTTATATGCCCCAAGATGGGTTTCTGAAAATCCAATTCTTGTGTTTTTAAGCCATAGATGAATGCCAGCCCTTTCTTTTCTTTTTGTGCCATTTCAATTTCCTGGGAAAATGCGATAGGGCAATCTTGTAGGTAGTTTAGGGGGTCCTGCACCTTTTTATCTGACACAAGGGTTTGAACCTTATCATATGTATATGTTGATATTTTATGATCGACACCATTAGGTGTGGTAAAGGTTAAACCACCTCTGTTACCAAATCCTATCTCTGCATGATATCTGACCAGAAACTCTCTGTCAAGGTTCCAAGGAATATTAAATCCTGCGAATATACGAATCACAGTCCTGACAGGGATTTTCTCTCCAGTTTCCGCATCATATAGACAGAGGGTAATAAAAATTGATTTTGTGACTGGTCACTTTTTTCCCTATGATGGCTTTTACACTTAAGTTAGAGGTTGGTATTTCAGTGTATTCTAGGTCCGGACAAGTTTTAAGAACTGCTTTGAAAGTATCCTGTTCTGCAAAGTTCCATGGAGATCCACCGTCACCAAGGATTGGAAATATGAGGTCTTTTAGTTTCATCAGAACATAAGGCGCTTTTAGGTAGTCTGGAACTGCTGCACGGAGTATCATCTCATCTCCATCTATCTCTCCATCTAAAAGATTAGAGAATCCAGCACAGACTAAAGGATAGAAAGATTCAGGATTGCTGGTTATGTCCTGGGAATTTTCAGTGGAAATATATCCAACCTTGGGTGTCATGGAGTTGGGTTTTGCTTCTTAAACCAGTTTTTGTTCAGTGGCAGTTTCTTTAGAGGTCACGGAATTTTTGTCTTTGTTGGGAGGTTCAGGATACGCAGTCGGCGGATCTTTTGCACGTCAACTTACCCATCTAAATTTCTCCTCCATCATTTGAAGAGCTTCTGTGCTTGGCGTGGAATCCTCTTTAAAGACTTATTTTAAACCTTAGGGAGAAATCTTTATTGAAATAATAGTTATCAATATCGTAAGTCTGATGCCTATTGAAAAAAAGTAGAACATGGTCAAGGTTGATATATTTTAAGTCGAAGCGTTTTGCTAAATTATGAATATTGGCATTTATGTTATTTAGCGTAGTCCAATATGTTCGATTTTTTGGATCGGCTTTACTTGGGGGTATCTTAGACACGACTATTTTTTTGAAGCCAAATTCCTTCATCTTTTTGACCAATTGTTGATATTCATTATCAAAGACTTCGATATGAAATCCGCTGTGTTGGTGTTCCTCATACCCTATGATTATCATCGTCTTTTTCATTGATCAAGGGATTTTCGAGAGCCTTTTTACCACAGATTTAAGTCTATTTACTTGCATATAGAATAAGTCATTTGTTTTTGAACATGTCATTGCATTGTATTCGCTAAGACTATCTTTGAAAATATCTAACACAAGCTTGTCACCTACGATGAGGTAGTCTTTGTACATCAGATAAGCTGGTTGGTAATCCTGGGATGTTAGCAACCCTGGTTTCTTTTGCTCCATCCCCCGGTTGCATTCTGAGGATAGATTTTTTAGTTTCCTGTTGGAGCTGAACCCACGGACCCTATAGAAAGAATTTCCGATTCTTCTTCAGACTCATCTTCCTCTGTACTCGTGTTGTTTTCTACTATTTCTTTTTCCACTATGGGAGAAACTTGTCCAACCTTTGGTTTTATTTTTTCAAATTTCGTGAATCTTTTTTCATATTTGTTTTTTATTTCCGCAGGTTTTTCGATCTTGGCAGAAGTATTGCCTGTGGCTGTTTTTTGGGGCTTAACGTACCACTCAAACATCTCTGGGGGTAATTCCTCGATATATTCTTCCAGAGATGTAATTGTTTTAATTTTTTGCTTTTGTACATCGTGCCTAATGGCACTAGACATCATCGGTAAGAGTACACTAATCAGAATCTCATCCTGGTAACCACAACCTTCCAACCTACGTACCCAATGTTTAAAGTAGTCTCGGAAGTTATCGAACCCGGAATTTTTTTTATCAGTATTTTCGAATTCACAGACTATATTTCTCTTAGCCATAGGTGTCCACTCCCTTTGGAGAAACAGAGTTTTAATCTCTGTGTAGGTCATGTTAATGTCTTCAGTTCTTAGCCACTTGCAATAACCCTTAATAATTCTACGAAAGCCAGCCATAATATGTTTTGCCGTAACATTGCTGTTACCTATCAATTTTTCATATTGCTCCAATTTGGAGTGGAGTCCTTTCGTCTTTCGGGCCTATCCAAGGATCGAGTTCGAACTGCTTCTTTTCCATTTCTTAGAATGCCTTATTCATCCCAGACCTTTCTCCACCCTGGTCATTATTTTGATTTATTATATAAATTGGGGGTAGACCTCCAACCGATTGTCCATTTTGGGTGATCAGTTGGACTTGTGTTAAGGGTTGTGGTTGTTCCATGTTTTCCATGGAATGCATGGAGCTTCTCTGATTTGAGTCACTTTGATTGATGTTAACGTTATTACTGTTGTTGTTGTTTGAACTGGCAACACTGGATGTGTCCGAGTTATTACGTGGCAGCTGTGCTCAAGTATGACCTTCCACGGAATTTGAAGTTTGAGAGTTTGAGCTAACCTGAGTTACTGAAGCAGGAGGGGTTGGCTGAATTTCTACTCCCGAGTCAACCGTGGAATTTTGTGTTTGACTCGTATTAGATGCGATAGGAGGAGGTATTTGACTGACTAAATCTTGCAAAACCAAGGAAATGTTGTTGACAGTAGAGGCTATTTTTTTTATTTCAGCTACTTTGGAAGCTACTGTCTGAATCCCTGTACTGAGATCCTCCACGGAAGCCTTAAGGTTCGAAAGAGTATTTTCTGTATTTACAACCTTCGCTGCCAAACCAGTTAATGTGATTTCGGTTATATTGGCTTTTGCATTTAGCTCCACCACGGAAGTTTCGATCTCTAAAGTTTTGTTTTTTATTGCCTGGGTCTCCGCCCTGTTTGCAAGTTGGGTTTGCATGTCAATGTCATGTTGTTCAAGCTTGCACCTAAGTGCTTCAGAACCTAACTCTAATGGTTGTTGCTCGGCAGTGGGTCTAAGGATTTCAAATTCCTGTTCCAGTTGGGCATTTTCTTGTTGCTGCTGAATTTGTGGGTGACACGGATGTCTGCCTCTGGAGTTAGGTGTTCTTATTTCACCAGTGTTAGT
The DNA here is from genome assembly GCA_011428145.1 of Ericerus pela. Classification (NCBI taxonomy): domain Eukaryota; kingdom Metazoa; phylum Arthropoda; class Insecta; order Hemiptera; family Coccidae; genus Ericerus; species Ericerus pela. The sequence goes on from WOFM01000403.1 coordinate 1,642,586, forward strand.
CGGACCACTTCTGGCTCTCCAACCACGAGTCATTATCCCTATTGCGTTTGTCACGGACATACAAAATATATATTTCCCAAGGAAAACAATTTACATATAAATCACGATATACAAATAAAAAATAAGGTTTTTGTCAAGTTTTTGGTTTTTCCCTCTGACAGGAGGGGTTACTGTTAAATCAAATATAAATTGTCAAAAAACACAAAGAAATAATTTTTGTCAAAGTATTTTATTTTGAATATAAGGGCGCGGGTATTCAACGATGTTTTTCCATGGATGTAGGCTAAGTTTAAGCTACGGCAAGTTTCACGGAAAAAGTGATTTTTTATTATTATTTTTTATTATTAATACGTTTAAAGTGGTATAAACTTCCTTGGAAGTGAACGATTTTTAAATCAATAAATTTTATTTTTAGATTATCAATTTTATTTTTTCCTAGGTAAATTGGGTGTTTTCAAATCACGGATGCTGAATAGGCTAGGCGTAATTTCTTTTTTTATCGTTTCTGAACATGAATGCAGACAACTGGGCGACTGTTTAAACCTGCCTTAAAAATATAAAAGGTAGACAGATCTAAAACTGCTGTGCCTGCTAATTTCATATCATTTCTTATTTTAATATATATTTCGTATTCTATTAACAATGATTCCTCTATCTCCATTTTGTATATAACCTCATTCTTACATCCTGTCTAAAATGGCGTCAATAAAACTTGTCAAGACCTGCATGTTGACGTCACCTTTTCCAGCTAATACAATATTCTCTTACTAAACATAATGATGTCATCTATTCCCTAAATACAGAATACAACTCCGCAATATTATTAATTCCTCTTAAACTTATAACTACACCCACTTTATGTCATAAGTATGTTATTCTATTGGTCCACTCTAAATTACATAGACTATATCGACCAATCACAATGTTTATCTCCCACGACACCAATGTATATTTCATTCGAATCCTTACCCTTAGACTTAAGCCTAATCACTTACCAATATCTTGTCTTGTACATTACACTACACTTCATATTTTCATGTACACATTTTTAAAATATACACTACAAACAAATAATATATGTGTCGTGTAATTTTTGTAACAATTATACTGTTACACCTAGGAAATTATTTTCACTTATTTACAAGTGTGGACATATGGTTCAAGTCCCTGTTTGGGTGCCAATTTTTTTACATTTTTGTTTTTTTTTTATTTCATTATAAGTATGTTTTTAATACTATAGGTTTCAGATAATCCTAGACAGAATTTACACGAACATACAATTATGGGTAAACCTTGGAACATGATATATGTGGAAAGTGGAAAAAAAAAGTGGTATGCCAGGGGGGCCTCTACAGCGATCCCCCTTCAGTACCTACAAAATTTCACAGTTCAAAATCCCACGAAATCACGAATGTCGGTAGACTCACCTGTACAGGACAGTGGCCACAGAATTACCACTGCCCGGTTGGATAGCTCTGCCAGGTATCCTTGGACTTGAATTTATGCTATATGCAGGCGATTTTAATATACCTTTTTCACCGCACTTGTATTTAAATCCATGTTTGGACTTACCGATTCAGTAATTAACTGTGGACCAATTTATAACACCGTCAAATTTTTACCATTGCCCATTACAAAAAGATTAACCCATTTTAATGTAAAAACACATGCCATATATTATTAAAGAAAACATCACGAGAAACTAAACGGAAGAACATGTTTCCATCTCGAGCACAAAAATTGAAGAGTAATTGAAACGGACAGAAAAAACGAGATCCGAGTACAAAATTATTTGTTTGTCAGTTGAAAAAAATTAGAGGTGGTAAACGATTTACAATACGTACATGATTTTATTATCTAGATCCACGGATGAACTTTTGTTTAGGTAAGGGAAAGTGAAAAAGGAGAAGTTCAATGAACAAAATTTGGAACTGGGAAAAACGTATATGATAAGAGTTTATAAGGAATCAAGGAAAGACAAAAGAAACATTTTGAAAAGGGAATGTCCTTGGATGGTACGTATTCAGGAAATTACAAGATCAAAAGGTTACCGTTAAATTTGAAAAATGTTCACGTATTTTTGTGTAAAATAGGATATGCCGAATGTGTCAACGAGGGGTATAATAACAATTTGAAGTAGGCTGCTACCCACATCAACCCAGTCTCCTCCATATAGTATAATCAATGCTAGAACTGATTTTATTTTTGCAAAAACTTACTTTCTATATTTAAAAAGATGAATTAGATAGAATTCAAACGAATGCATTAGGTTATCACAACTCAAACATTCTGTTTCTATATTCAATTTTCAATTATATTTTTGAAACTTTGAATCTAATTCTTTTAAAATAGGTATTATACCTGTTTGTGGATCTTGAATTTGAGATTTCACACGGACTGGAGAATCAAATGAATTCACGCAAAACTGTTGATGCCACTTTACCAGTTTTGCTCCCTAAAAAAAATTTAAGTACTTTCACGGCTGAATCGAACGAATTTTCTTTGATACGGATATTTACGAAAAAAGGGATTAAAATTAACGTCGTATGATTTTGAATTGGGCATGGCCACCCGGACTTGCCCTTGTAGCACACTCCTTGTAAACCATTTTATTAGAGAGTACCTAGAGATTATAGCTTTACTCTTATATTCGAGAAACCAAGTTCGAGAGTATCAGCTGCATTTCAAAATCCACTCCATCGAAATAATCAGACACTTCTAATACTGGACATACCTAATATTATTATATTGAAATTTGCAGATTTCGAATCATTCGGTGACCTATGATTTGCGATATATTTTTCATGATATATGTTGGTCTGTTGCGGAGCTGTATATGGCATCTACGATTACATAAATATAGGAAATATTGTGTGACGTCCAAAAACAATGGTTACGTAATATTTAAAAAAATTTGATCTAAAATTTTATTGGTTAAAAATTGAAATTTAGACAGAATGCCCCAGGTGATAGATCGCAAGAAAACACCAATGTCCTAGGGCAAAGAATGAAGTGACGTGAAACGAGCTAGCTTACATACTTCATAGAACCATTAGGTCTTGCCGGTATCCCACACAATTCTCCATTAAATAGTGAAAAACCCAACATTTCAGATCGATAATCTTCTTTTTGAATTGAGATAAGTTGTACAATAATAATATAGAAGTTACCAGATATTGACTAGAACCCTTTATTGCCGAAGATGATGAATTCACGTCTGTTGATTGTGTGAAATTCAGTGACGACATCAGATCGATGGGACTATTTTCTTCCTTCGAATTCCTAAAACACGAAGTTGTAGCTTACTATTTGATTAGAAGAGGAGAAGAAAAACACTTCTAAAAATATGTAGGTTTCTTTTAAATCGTATTTTATTTTACTTTCAAAACATAAAAGATATATCTCAAATGAAAATTTGAAAATTATTTTTAGCTGGTTAAAAATGGACTGTCTGTAGACTGAAGAGTGTGTGTTGGTTCCCCGCATCGCAACACACCAATTGCTCATCTTTTAGATCTTTTATTAATTTTGCCACATCGATCTTGTTGTTTATTGTCGTCGTTAAGTTCTGTTTGACAGGTTCAACTTTACTATCTGTACCATTGATTTAATGTAGTTTAACAATTTGATCATCTGTTAGGAAAACATCGAATTGATTTAGGAAATGAGTATATTTTAACGGAGATTATACCATAATTGAAGATTAATGTCTTTACTCTGAGAAAATGCCTTACCGTTAGGAAGATGATTACCTCCGATCTGTGCAAGAGTCGTTCAGTTTATAACTTAATCAATTGCAGTTTGATTTTATTACATTTTTGCTTGCAGGGTGCTAAACAAGACTCCATATCATGCGACCTGAGTTTCTTCTTGGATGTAAAGGCGATCTGTGCCAATGAGCCAGAATGTCGACACACAGCCAGCCGTGTACTATATCAAACCAAAAATCAACCTGCAACATCGTATCCATCGGCCAAAGCTTGCAATTCTTGTATTTCACAAATTTTACCATATAATGTAGAAATTTAAATTTATACCTACCAGTTTAATATTTATACCAGACTATCTACCTACTAAGTACCTACCGTTTTCTTTCCTTTCTCTGTTTCACCTCTGTTGTAAGCACAACGTCAGAATTTTACCAAAAACAATTGTGTGGAAATGATACATTACATTTACGATTGATTGAATCAATTTGCTTACGTCTGTTTGTTTTTAATAATACGAATACCAGACACACTTTTTTCGTTCTACTCGCATCATTATCTATTACGTTGTCGATTACGAATCATTATCGTCTTTAAATATAGTTTTCAAAGGGTTTTTTAGAGCGTGTATTTATTTTAAAATTCTAAAAATAAAAATAAAATTATTTTCTGCGCCGCAACCTATACTGCGGATAACCCCGATTCTTGGCTCGGAGGAGTGAATCATTTTCACATGCTTTTCTGCCAAAACGATCTGCACCTATACCTGGACTAATATTAGCTTACTATGCAAAATGTCGATGAAATGAATTCTTGTTGAGTCAAAGTGCTGTGTATTATATTAGATGCACTCAGGTGGATAACACATTTCGTATGCTATTGGTATGCATGTTGGGAGAGTAAGGCCAGAGCTAGGGGAGAGAAAAAGGCAGGATTCTCCTGGGACTCGGACTTTTTAAAAGAGTCCCGCCAAAATACTGGTACCAAAAAAAATTTTATCAATAGATAAGTCGTTAAAATAATTATTTTGATCCCTGGGCCGATTTTCTATCTCTCGGACCCTGCAGGAGAGCTTCCCTGTAGTAATGAATGTTTTTCCAAATACACGATGTCACCATTTTTTTAATGATTATTTATGATTTTCGTACTACGATTTATCATATTATCATAATCAGTTATTCATACGCGTACGAAATAATGTAACTAGAAATTTTGAAATATCATAGAAATTACAGCTTAGATTTAGCCTATACATTCATAAATGAATATATGAATACAGAATACTTTGATTTAAATTGTAGTTTCACTGTTTTAATCTCTGTTATTCAGTTTACTGCCGATTTGTACGCTTGCTTATGCGAGATCATTTTTTTTGAAATCTGCTAGAGCTGGACCATAATAAAATTGAAGTAGGTTATGTTAATGATTACCTTTCGACGCAGTAGAATAATACATTTCATTTGTACCATTTATCATGATTATGTAGTTTTTTCACAAGCTACTTGAAACATTTTTAAAATTGACTCATATTAGTAAAAGGTATCGTACCTATATGCCTTTAGAATGAGGGTTCTGGGTTATAATGGTATTTTTATTCACTTTTATTCGTGAATCCTAATCAACTTTAAATGTTCCTGTGGTCAATTATTCTAATATTTTTGTAAATACATGTTAATTGTTATTCAGATGTCAGATTTATTAACACGAATAATTTACTCCTGCTTTTGGAAGGAGAAAAAGGACATTAAAGTGCCGAAAAATGAGACAAGAACGTTGATTAATTTGAAGGAGCAACTGTTTGACACATTTCTTCATACGAATGAATATAAAAGACTGGATAGGAAAATAATTTATTCCTAATGTCCTTATTTAATATAATTATATACGTACCAATCACTCTTAAAAATAATTTAAATATCGTTTCTGTTACTTGTGCATAATTGCTACAAAAGAGACGCAAAAATTTTACTTCCTATAAACTACCTATTATATTAAAAATATGGTCTATCTTCTTCACACCTTATTATAGGAATTCAATTAGGGAAAAAAAATAGAAACGTAGGTAAGTCATTTGAAATGAAATTGGGAACCAGTATTTTTGGTAAATGAAATATTTGCATATTTTCTTTTATTTTGAATCAAATATAAATAAAAAAAACAACGTAATGGATATAGTCATACAGAGACTCGAAGATCATGAAAATTTTTTAACGAAAATATATTGCAGGCTTTTTTAATCGATATTATTTAGAATGACGAGTGTACTAAAATATCTTGAAAATTGAACGAAAAAGCATCTACCTATCGCCCATTCACAAATTGTCAATTACAATTTTCTTTCAATTTTCGATCATACTTCCAAAATATACAGTTACAGTTATCTCATGTTTAATATCGTATCAATTAGTTGTAGGTGACGTCATAAATATCTGAAAAAAAAAAAAAAATTCAGCACTACTAGGGGGAAGCTGCTCTTGCCGTTCGGTTTGTGCTTCAAAACAAATTTTATTATTGTCGCTATCACTGGAGATTAGCCTTTTACTAACTGCCGGTCATTAGCAACAAAATTTGTCAAATTGTTTATCTCTCTCAACAACCATCACCTACCTATTAAAAAATATACAAATAGTTAGTCATGTTTTTTGCAGGAATTCTCCCGTTTGTGAAATAAATTTAGTTCCAAAAAAAAAAAACTTTTTTACTAAAAGCTATAAGTACTCAAATAAATAAGTAAAAAATAGTTGTTAGGCTGGTTACAATTTAAAGAATGTGAAAAACATCAATATTATATTATGTAGTAACGTAATAGTGTAACATAACTAGGTACTGTCCGAACATTAAATTTGTAGGCAATGATTTATGTTGATATAAAAATTTAGTAAAAAAAAAAAACAACAAAAAACGAAACAGGAAGAAAAAGACATCGGAGGGTGAGGGGCGGTGACTTTTGAAAAATTACCACAAAAATACTACTCAAAGAAAGAATCCTGACTTTTTAGTTCGGAAACAGTCTTTCTCATGGAAGAGTGGTACAACATTTTCATATTTTTCATTCGAAAAATTGTTTTTCCTTTTTTTTTTTTTTTTTTTTTTTTTTCCAGTAGGACGATTTTCTTTTAATTTTTTTACTGTGCCCCCTGATTTTAATCAACCTTTGTATTGATCCTCTCTTTAATAAAAAATAAAAAAAAAAGCTAACAACGCGACTGCATTGGTCCAAAGAAATGCAGTAGTTTCAAAGTTCAGTCTTCACCCATTCATTCGGATGCACAATTATAGTATTTACGTACCTATTTCGCACCTTAATCTGTTCGTGTTTCGTTTATGAACTCAAAATTTAGCTTCATATCACAGCAATATGGGGTTGAATATTTACTGACACCACGAAAAGGAGTGAGAACTGAAGCGTTCGAAATTGATATCCATAAGAATAACATGCGTTTTATTTTTTACCCGAAGACAGACTGTGAATACGTTTTACTTACACTAAAAATATTTGACTTATAGCCTAGAGAAGCTACATCTATCTTGAAACGAAAAATGTATCTGAAATTAATGATTTATAAATAAACTTAAGCAATAATTATCAGCAAAAACCATTTATTTTAGGTAACCCACGAAGACAGAAAAGTTGAACTAAAATTTTTTTTTTATTTTCGAGTTATCTTTGAACTCCTGTGTCCACATTCTACAAAGACATAGGCACATAAAACATGTCTCTCACAGTCTTCAGAAACAATATTTTTAATTTTTATCAAGTTCCAAGATGAGGGTGTAAGTTATTTACCTATGACTTACAACACTTTCAACTTCGAACAATGAGACAGTCGTTTTGTGTATCGAGCCGAATATCGATAATCTAGATTTTTGATAAACTGATCGAATAGTTTTGAATTATTGTCAATTGAAAAAATTACTTTTGAAATTGAAAGAGAACCATTTATACATTGGTTTCATATCTGCGTACCTACCTATTTATTAGTGTTTGTTTTGTTTTATAAGTTTTACAAGAAATTTCGAATAAAAAGTATTGCTATAAGTGAATAATTTGAACAAAAAAAATTACATAATAGTATTTTGCTAAACTAATTAGCAAAAAGAGTTATTGTCGATGAGTCGCGTAGTTGCAGCACAAGCCGCAGAGACGAGTGCTGTAATCGCAACCAGCCGATTATTACGAGTGGCTAAATAGTCGAGTACGATATGTTTTTCAACAAATCCACCAGAGGTTACTGTTCATTTGATTAAATATGTCAACGCCTTTAATTAACAGAATTTAATCAAATAATTGAATAATTAGGGAGAGGTGAAATATTTTATTTATGAGGATATTGTGTAAAACAGCTTCATTTTATACTGACATTGCACCTCAGTGTATGTGTAAACGGTCCATAAAGAAATGAAATAAGCTTACGTTAAAAACGAATTTTCAAAAGATAGGCTTTTATTTTTTTTGGCTTTAGCTCCATGCGAAATAAATATTATTTCGTTGCGAAAGGTTGGCTGCAGTATTGACATATTTTAAAATCACAGCAGTGAGTAGAATAAAAGCTTATAGAAAAATTTTTGTTAAGAAAATACTCAATTCCTATAACGGTAAGGAAATGAAATTTCTTTCAGAGAAGAAACAAACAAAAAACAGATAAGATAAGACTCATTTCTAAACTAGTGAACGAAAAAAATTTCTTTCAATGAAGAAATAAATAAAAAACAGTTAAAAAACTCATTTTTACAAAGGTGAAGAAATGAAATTTTTTTTCAAATTATTCCGAATCCGTTTGAAAATCTCGAACTTTGTTAACCAAAATCAATTCAATAGTAACCTCTATTTGGTGTATCAGCGGAGTAAAATATTTATTTTGAATATTTTTAACTCGTGATAAGTAAGTATGTCAGAAGACATCTTCTGGATATCTTCTAGATGAAGACGGAAGAATGAATAGGTAGGTCCGTGAAACGTGAAAAAATCTTTCAGAACTGAAACTCGATAAAATCATCAAAATTATTTTAAGTAATTTTTATTTTAGACTAAAACGGAGTTAAGCTAACATTGTTTTTGGATGATTTTATTCAGATTTGTGTTGATGTGAGAAATTAATTTTTGATCTACATTATGGCATCATTTTTAAACTGAAAATACATTATTTATATGTACCTATTCAATTTGTTTTTATTTCAGTCATTGAGAAAATGATTAAAGTTCAGTGGCCTGATAATCTTCCACCCACAAAAAAAAGAGTGGCCAAAAGTTTTAATCTGGTTTTTGCAATTTTATTGTAATTTATTAAGAAGGATAGTCCTATTTTTTTTTTAAAATACAGTTTTCCAACGAGTATAATTGTAAATTTAAAATAAGTTTTTTTTTTTTTTTTGCAGGTCTTCAAAACTAAAATCTGCAATATTTTTCTATTCTGTTTCCCAATGCGTCACCCTAGAACGAAGTTAGCACAAGTCCAAAAATGTTTTTTTTTTCAGGGGAGTGAAAAGAAAGTTCAGAATGTTGGAATTTTTCAGTTATCGCAGAGGGGTGTGGAATCAATTACAGTGTATGAATGAGAGGAACCCTGTAAAGACATTCTTCATAAAAAAAATTGAAATTATATTGAGCCATTTTCTTTCTAATTAAGGAATTTAACATAAAATGTTGAACAAAAGTATCATTCAGAGGTATCTTGATTTCCACACAATTTACCTACTTTTTCACTGAACATTGAATGCAAATGTGAGTGCAAAAGTAGCATATCTTGAACTTGAGATAGTTCTGCACGAATAAATTTAAAAAAAGCGGAGTTCAGTTACTTCTGCACAAACCAATTATTTCATACCCAGACATATAAGACCGTATGCATTTTGTGTTTAATTGAATTTCTAAGAAACATAGACTTGAATAGAGGGTAGCATAATGTTGGTTTTGAAGGATATAATGCAAAAATGGGATTTCTGTACTTCAACCAGTTTCATTCCAGAGTGAGGAATAATCGATCAACTTTTAAATTGAGAATTTATGCCTTAATATATTATCTCTTCATTCCTTCCTTCATCAACTTAACCGTTTTGACCCTATTGGAAATAAAATTATTATCTTTTAATGCGTTTCATTATGTTTATTGAGGCTGGAACAGAAGAAAAGCTTAAAAAAAAAAATCAAAAAAGGCTTTTTCTGTAGGACCTGGATCATTTTCAACTCGAAAATTCACAACCACGGGAGTAAAGGAGATTAAGAATCTTCATTTTTTTTTTTCTGGTCGCACCTACTATAACTTAAATTTATGATATTGACTAGACGCTTTTATTTCAATGAGTTCAAAGGCCTTTTGCAATGGCTTTTTTTCTTTTTTGTTTCTTAGCAGACACTGCACGAAGTTTTTCGTGTTCTGTTTCTGTGCATGCCACGTTTGGTACAGCACTGAACCTTATTTAAGCTAGTGTCACTGACTGTTATCTCTCTATTTTGGCAGATTGTAGCTCGCTTTTGAGACTCTGGCTTCTGATGTTCGGTCTCCGCAGATGACTCGGATTTTGGTTGGTTTGTTGGTTGCGGCTCGCTGTTGGTATTATTGCTGACGTTGGTGGATTCTTCTTCAGTACGACCACACAGAGGTGTATCGCTGAGGAACAACGCTGGTTTGTTGGCTGGTGCCGAGTGTATGTCGACTGGCGATGTGGGTGCTGTTTGGTTGCGGTTGAACTGCGGCAGATCAGAATTTATCGTACTTCTGAGTACAACAGCGCCTAAAGAACTGGACCGATTTTCTGCAACAATGAGCGACCGATTAGTTCGAAAGGTGTCCCATCCAGGATATCACCGGATGGTACTGTGTAGAACTGTTGTGGGACTGCTCAGCGGGTGCTGCAGTAAGACGACAGTACTTTGGACGGTATACTAGGTACTAAAAATGGCACCCAAAATTATACTAAGCGTGTTTTACATAATGCTGAGCAGTGTGTGTTGCATACTAGGAATGGTTTTATTATTATGCGGCGTAAAAATACCGAAGTACTTTTTACGTTGCACCTATATTGCAGTTGGACGTATAATTCATTGGGTAAGGTTACCAAAATCATACCAATTTTCAGTTTAATCGCTCATGGTGACAAAAATAATATTTTTAGAATTTCGAAGGATATATTTTCCGATTTTCGTATCTTTATTTCTATTATGTTTTCATTCACATTAGCCTCGCTCAAAAATTGTCAAAATTACAGCCAATTTCATCAACAAATTCTGAATAGTAGGTACGATTTAGACTGCTAGTTTCTTAACTCGTATCAATCTGTTTCTTAAATGGTACCTACGACTTGTTTTTTCATTTTTACAGCTTATTTTATTGTTTTTGATGTTATTTTTAATTTACGTTGTTTTTTTCATTCTTTGTTTTACTATATTTTTAGGGATCTTTTAAACAAAAAAATTGCAAAGGACTAGTCACAATGTTTTGAAACATGTTACAAGAAAAAGTGGTGCAAATTAGGAAACTAACAACCTTTATCAGTGGTATGATTTAGAAAATAGTGTTCACTTCTGTGGGAACCTCCATACTTTGTCTAATATAAAATACATTCGCCAGTTATAGTCGGCGGTGAGATGGCCGTGTGGTTAAGTTCACTGCTTTTAGCTGGCAAATATGTAGGTCCCAGGTTCGATTCCCCGAGCCAACAAAACCTACATCTGGTGACCCTTGACGTGTGCTGGACATGCACACACTCTAGTGGTGCAAGGTGGAACTCACAACTCTTCTTCCTAACTTGAGTTGCCGATAGATGGCGCCCTATATAGTGGAAATAGAACCCGTATAGGTAGTATAAGCCTGTGTGTATAGGTATAAGAGGGGTTTCTAACTCCACCCAACCTCCCACAGCATCTAATGTCATTCAACTCGTGTTGAGTCTCTCTAGGGGGGGAGTGTGTGGGAACCACCATACTTTGTCTAATATAAAATACATTCGCCAGTTATAGTTGGCAGTGAGATGGCCGTGTGGTTAAGTTCACTGCTTTTAGCTGGCGAATATGTAGGTCCCAGTTTCGATTCCCTGAGCTGAGAAACAAAACCTACAACTTCCAATAAAACTTCAATTTTCTATCTTTAAACCGTAGGTAATTTTAATTAACATTTTGTAAAAACATGATGAAGGTTTTAAAATTCAACTAAATTAACAATTTGAGAGATGAAAATTTATTTTCAAGCTTAAGCCTATTAAAAACTATATGCTTAAACGATTTTTCCTTCAGTATACTTATTTATAATCTTGTAAAGAAAGGAAAAAGGAGTACTTATTTTAAGTATCCTGCTGGTACGGGGAATCAAACCTCTGACAGACAGGTACCTAATCATGCACTCGTCGCCTACCACCAAACTGTAGTACCATATTCCTTTGGCCATGGATCCAGTGGTAGACAACGAGATTGGAGCCAATATGTAGGCATCGCGACACCTATATTAATTTACTGAGAACATTTTTGGTTTCTTAGTGGTTAGTTGCATTTAGTATCATTATTCACCGCGTAGATCAGTTATATAAATGACTTTCCTATCCTTTAAATACCAGCCGTAGAATGATTTAAGAAATGGTATGATTTTGGTAAACTTACCTCATGTATTCACACACTAAACAAAGATAGCTTCCAAACAGGACGTAGCCAATTAAAGGAAACTGTAGTGTGCAAGGAAGTAGGTACATGTTGCAATGGGCTGCACTGTATAATCTTTAGTTTTCTAGGTTGCGTATTTATGTCATTTACAATACCTACATGTTTTTATGACTTATCATCGAATAAATTCCAATACAAATAACATGGAATGGATAGTAATAATTATTTTTATTTATTTATTAAATGTTCTGCAAGTTAACCTGCACAGAGCCCAGGGGCAATTAACTTTTTATCAATCAAATTATATTTTAACTGACGACAAGAAAATACTACAGGGGGTTGAATTAGGTGCATTTTTAACTTATTTGCTACATCCTGCCCAATAAACGGAAGATTGATCTAGTTGAGTAGGTAGGTATATTTTAATTACTTTTTCATCCTAAATTTTTTTAATTTATTCCACTAGATGACATGAAAATGATGATACCTACCTCTACCAAAATAAAATAATTCTAAATTTAGGAGGAAACCTGAGAAAGGGACGTTTTCCACATCTATGTATATCCAATTCTGTTTCACCTACCATTTATCGTCTATCACCTATTAAAATGTTTTACTTCAATAGTAAAATCCGCTTCCTTATGGTACGGGGCTCCTATAAATAGTCTCCAAGATTGAATTTTTACAATAAAAATGTTTTTGTTTCCAGTGAAAATATGACATACGGGTGAAGTAGTTATTCTTGATGATAAATGTTGCAATGCGCATACATCTACACATTTTTCTGGGCGGCTTTGGTCCATAAGTGTCCAGGTTTGTCAGTTGTGGTGGTGCTCTTTATTGTTTTTTTTTTGGTGCAGTTGGTCAAGCGATCTTATTGAGTGTTTTAGTGTCTGAATTCTTAGTAGATTGATGTCGAAGGTTACGACTGTCCTTGATAAATTGATGAAGACTTGAAATAAATTTACAACATTGACGAATTTACTTTTTTCTTTTTCCCTCTCGATCAAATAGAAAACTGCATTTTTCATTTAACAATATTATAAAATTGAATAAATCGCTGCTGGATCTTTTGAGCAAGATCATAGTAAATACCTAATACCTATAAAATAATAAAATAATATAAAAATTTCTTTACGTTTCATTCGTTGATAATTTTGGAAAATATCTTTTGTGGGGGGGGGGACTTTTTCGTTGTTCCAAGATACTATTTTCCCCGTCATGTCAAAGAAATGGGCATTGAATGTAAAACAATCAAATAAAATTGGTAATAGATAAAAAAAATGAAACTGAAACATCATAATGGGAATCGAACAATATGCATAATAGCAGTGGATATGCGACCGCTAGAAGAGTACATACAAACATGTTGTTATTTGTTAAAAAGTACGTAAATCAAAATATATTAAATAGGTTGGTACTTAATTATAAGTACACGGAGAGGGAATTACATATTATACATACTAAGTGTACAGGCTAATTACGAATATCTGCACCAACACAAAAAGCGAAAAATTAAATCACCACAACTGTCTGTTTTTCAAATTTGTGCTTCTGTCCGTTACCAGTGGCCCCAATTATACTATAGCTTGAGAAGCAAAGCTTTGACAATGAAATGCTGTTATATGCAGAACTAGAAACTATAGGTCTTTGGACTATAGGCTACGTGATTCAGTTAACTTCGGACTATCCTACACGATGGTAAATGTCAGTAATAATAAAATTAGAGACTGACCTAGACGTATGAAATTTGTAAGACTTACCAATTCATCGAGGATGATAATATTATTTTGGACGAGGAATATATATTAAAAATATTTTTGATTGGGTAAAAATCAACAAATTTATGTTTAAGAGACTGGAGGCTACAAATTTTAGCTTTGGTTGGTAATTTTCTTCGGCAATGCGTAAATAAGTTCTGAACATTTCATGTTGATCCATTGAGAGATTCCGAAGTTATGGCGTTAGAAATATAGCTACACATGCACCTTTTCAATTTATACGTGGCCTTCTGCATGATTATTAACTAATAATGATAGTTTTTCACGTCTATAGCTACTGGTCCCTCACAAGAAGTATATTATTTCGAAAAAAATTCATTTTCACTGAAATATGTCGAAAAAAAATTATATTTATATCCAAATATGTCGTGAAAAAAAGGTATTTATCCAAAAATAGGTGAAAATATGCATTTATTCCAAAATACTTATGCAGAAATAGTCAAATAACCTGGGTACTTCCCCATTCAGAAAACCATGAATTGCGAAAGCATTTGATAAAAAACACAATGGAATTATCAAAAAAAAAAAAAAGTCTTTACCTAAAAGTAGGTACTCGCCCTAATTATCATACAACTGCACTCGCTTTTCTCCTAGTGATGGGAATTATATCGGAAAAAAAAAATCGATAATTATCGATACTTGATTGGTATGCAATTTTTCTTAGAATTTTTATTTCTTCTTATGAAATTTTTCAATTTTCGTTCATACGAAACTTTTTATTTTTTATGAATTTTTCTTTTTTTTTCTATACCTTCTTTTCAAATCGAAACTATCGATAGTTCACAATTTTCTATTGATAACTACCGATAGTATCGCATCACTACTTTTGTCTTAATTAAGCTGGCTTATGACATGGTATTACATACATTACACTTGGTAGTAAAATTACAAGTAGACATATAAGTGAGGTACTTCATTTCCTGATTGACAGAAAAGTTTGCCAAAGATGAATCATACAATAATAGTCGTGATTTAGCTCATTCTAATTGCTTGTATATCGACACTAGTCCACCTCATCCACTCCTCTACTTATCTCTTCAAAACAGTTGAAATTATTAATAGCTAACCTTCGCAATTAAATTCTCAAAAATGCGTCTACGATTTTAATTTTAATTTTTGTGCTCCTTTGATGTGAGGATACCGCATAGATAGCGAAACACAAACAAACCTCGAACAGAATGTACCTAAAGTTCAAACAAAATTCATAATTCGAATCCTGCTAACCCTCCTAAATTGCATCGGATTTAGTTATTACTATCGACATCCGTATTTATGAAAGATATACTTCTTTACGTATGTTGAAACAGTCTTCTTTTTCTCTGACCAGTTCCTTTCATACACCTAGACAATGCACTATGTATCGTGGAAAAGCATTAACGAGTGTGAATCCGATAAATCTCTAGTTTGCATAAACTTACAGTTCCAGTCACAAAATTTCGAGAAGCAACAATTCCCTCAACCTTACTTACCTTTTACTTTATTATGACTATTGTTAACAGACACTTCAGAGATGGAGTATCGAGCTCTTACATCGTGAAATTTGACTGGTGAATAGCCTGTGCGTCTGTCTTTCTCTTTATCTTCATAAAGCTTTTCCGAACTCAGTGTATTAATCGGCGATGGATGGTCGGGTTCAATATTGTCTTTTAAGAATTCATTTTCTCTTTTCGAATGAGGCACTGGTGGTCGAAGCTGGTGCCTCACTAACCAAAATGTTTTCATTTTGCCTGCAAAAACCAATTCGCAAGACGGTGTTAATTGTGTTCGCTGCTGAGAGCAAATTGTTACGCACCTCATCGTAATTTGTAACTGGAGTACAGTGTTGATGATATTCTCTATTGCCTGTGAATGAGAAAACTTACCTTTACCCTTGACGGGAATCTCTCCACGAAGTACTACTTCGTACTCGGGAGGGAGGAGATCTTTTGTAGACTCGGAAATATGTATCTTCATCGACTCACTGGTCGACTCCATTCTGGAGGCTGTATTGACCGAATCTCCGAACAGGCAGTAACGAGGCATCTTCAGGCCAACGATTCCGGCGACCACAGCGCCCGAATGGATACCAACTCGAATCTTCAAGTGTAATCCTAAAATGTTTCGTTACAAAGAAACGGTAAACTACTAATTTTGGATCACTTTTTTCGCACAGCCACAACTCAGAGAAAAATTGATGAAATGCTGTTTTTAGAATTTCACCAAAAAATATAACTATTGGGCAACCCCTACCACTTATTGAAAAGATTTTTGCCACCACCCACTACGAGCTATGAACTCCACCCGAATTATGGAGACAATACCCATTCCTGGTCAGTTGAACTACAAAAATTGTTTCAAAACCATAATAATTCTGTACTCAAATGTATACCATTAACTTTGTTCGCAAATTTCCTAAATCATTTGATCCCAACATATACATCTGTCAAAAAAATAACGATTTTACTCACAATCGGTACGACCCACAAGTGATACTGATAATTAAATTTAATTTTATTCAAAAAAACATAATTACATTAATGAATAATATTCAAATTTAATGTGTATCGTCTAACATAAGATACCTACATCATATGTATTTTTCTACAAATAAATCAAAATATAAAATAAAAAAAAAAGAGCAAAAAGAAACTACGGATTACCTGCAGTTGTGGGTCATACCAGTTATGGGTCAAAAATTCTTTCACCTCAGAGGTTGTAATGTATACGCAGAGAAACACATTCACTTATGCTTCAAAACTTACCTTTTGATGAAAAAACTGAGAAAAAAAAATTATTTTGTGCAGTAAAAAGAGAGACTTTTTTCAAACTTCAGTTCACTCCACCACATGAGTCCTGTAGGAAGCAGCAATTTAAAATCTAGTGAAATGTGTTCTATGGGCTACTATCTATCGATATAACTCCAGAAAAAGCGTAAATAATGCAAATAAGTGGATTTATAGACTTCTGAAAGAAGTAGCTGTAATTGTTTACGTGAAAAAAGCACTATTTTTTGGTATTGCACCTTGCGCACTTTGTAGAATGGAGCTGATAATAGTAGCAAAATAAAGCCACTAATGAAAAATGTTGAGAATACTCTCTCTGTTGATATCCAAAATGTGCGAACATTGTATCTCTTATGAGAGTTCCAATGCAAAAATAAAATATTACCACACTCTTAAATGCAAAATTGGGCCAGAAGTTATTTTTAAGTGAAGTTTAAGTGAAAGGAGGTTAAAGTAACGTTTGTGAATATGGGCCTTTGACCCATTACCGGGAGAGATCCGTAATTGGTAGTTTACCTATAGAGGAAATGCGCCATATATGGGTTTACCTATGGGAGAAATTCCCCCAAAAATTGAAAAATAATTTCATCTGCAAAATGAATTTGCATATCGCTAAATTAAACCATTACCTACCAATCAAACCTTTGAAATAAGATAATTTTGCCATATTCTAATTTTACCAAATATATTTCCAAAAAATTTCAAATTGGAAAATGGGGAAAAAGTGATCCTAATATGGAGTACTCATGTTATTTATATGGGGTTCCCCATAATAGACCATTTACCCTAATATGGGGTACATCATATAAGAAAAAACCTAAAAATTAATTTATTAATTTCAGTTTTGCTGTGAAAATTTATCATAATAATTATTAACCTGTAGATGGGTCTTTAAGATCCGTTATTGCTTCCACCATATCCAGTGCCATATCACATACTTTTTTTGCATGGTTTGGCTCTTTGTCTGGAGCACCAGATACCACCATATATGCGTCTCCGATGGTCTCTACCTGCAAAATATTCGAATTAAATTGGATGCATCCATATAATAGGTCTGTTTGATTTAAAACACTCTAACTCTCCTCCCTTAACGCTTCAAGGAAATGATCTTTCTACAATTTTTGAAAAATCCTCCAGACATTTTTCTTATTAGCCACCTATTGAAAATTATTAATGAAAACCATCTGCTGTATGAACACCAGAGGGCAGAGGTTAGAAAACAAAATGATAAATGGAACAGAAACGGATCAGAAATAGTTTTTTGACGAGAACCAAAAACTAACGGAAATAGAAACAAAATTTTAGAGATGGAAAACCAATAGAAACAGAAACAAATTTTGAAAAATTAAAACAAACTGAAATTAAAATAAAATTTTTTGATTTTCACTTGCAAAAAAAAAAAATGAATTCGGATTTAAATACATAATTTTTCTGGTAGTCTATTTAATAAAATCCACAAACTTGAAGTACCTAGGCTATATTCGTCATTTTCTTTTGTTTCATGTGAAACACCTCCAGTCAGCAGTTAGCTACTCGTTGAAAAACAAAAACAAAAGCCAACAAAAACAAAAACAAAACTGAACCGAATTGAAAACCAAACTTTTTGTTTTCCAATCTCTGCCGGAGAGGAGGGTGGTAATCGTGGCCACAGAGAACAAATTTTATAGCATTCAAAAATAATGCTGACTGTTGTGAATATACTTAGGAACTACCTGAATTCAAAAACTTTCAACTGACTTAATTTAGTTTTCATCATAATATAATTATTTCAGTATCCTTCACTGTTAGTAAAAAATAACATTTTTATATATAAAAATCTTTATGATCTTGCAAGTTTCTGGTGACCTCTTTTGAAACAGTGACTTATAACAATAGGGTGTTTTCTGAATTGCGCATTGCATATTATTCTGTTAATTTTTATGTGACAAAAAAACGTTATAATTCTATGTTGAAAATACACGTATAGTCTACAGAAGATAGAAATCTTATTCTGTAAAATTTCCATAGTTTGTTTTTTCCCTCTGATCTTTAGGGATGAGCATCCTAATTAACATACTAAAAGCCCAAATCCCCACCTCTAGAGGGAATAAGAATTTTGTGCCCCCAAATCAGTTTTTTGTCATTTTTTTGGAAAATATTGACTATAGCGGGAGAATAGTTTACTAAAAAAATGTTGACCATTATATTTGAAATAAAAAAGGTTCTAATTATCTTTTGTGTACCACGCTTCCCGACTCCAAAAAGTGAGCCTGAAAATTTCAGTTTTTTGTACTCAGTGTCAGAAGCTAAATACCAGAAAATGTGAATTTTACCAGTTAAAACTTGATACAAAATTCACAATAATTCCAAAACTATTGGTCCTACCGACTTGCAGTTAATTTCATTCGATTCGGGGCTAAAATATACGTAGGATTAGATGGGTTATGTTGTTCCAGATAAAAATTTCAACTTTATTTTTCTCCTTTTTGACAATGTCACATAACAATCAGGCGCACAGAGGATACCATCCCGCCATACATAAAAGAAAATGCCCTGTGGAAGTGACAAATATACTCCGTCTCTGTTCGAAGAATAAAACATTGATAATCTTATGTACAAAAAAATTTTAAATATCAAGACTGAATTTGAAAAATTGGATGAAATAGCTTTTTATATAGTAGGTAATTATGAAATACAAGTTTTCAACAATGCAAGTTGAGGGAATAGAAGATGGAATACGAAATCGATCGAATAGAATGTTGTGGCAAGTGCAAGAGAAAGGAGGAAGGGCGAAGGAAGATGAACGAATGAGATAATAAAATAATTATTTCATTTTTGGGTTCAGTCGGTTCAATGTGCTATTTATATTTCAGTATTTTCATTTTTTCTTACTTTATAAACATTATTTTGTTCCGTCAACCTATCGAATATCGAGTACATGGCATTCAGCATTGATACGACCTCCATTGGCGTAATTCTACTGCATATTTCAGTGAAGCTTACGACATCGGAGAAGAGAATCGAGACAGAATTGAACATCTGCAAATTATAATTGTCACATCGAGTAATTGGGTATACTTTTAATGGAACGAAATTAGTAGGTACTCCGTGCTTTTTTCCATCAGCTTACCTGACAAGTGTCTATCGGATTTTCTCCAGCTCGGAGGCGATCAGCAACTTGTTTTGGTATCATTTGGTACAAAAGTTCGTCAGTTCGTTTTATTTCTTCGTCCAGTTTCCGCATTGATTCCTCCAATTTTTTCGATTTATGTTGTTCTTGCCCAAGTGCTAGTTTTAATTCGACCGATTGTTGTGTTCCAGCTAACATCAAATCTCTGAAGCACAGACAATTAAAATTTATTCAAAGCTGCAAATTCGATGAATTTTATCCTGTAGGATGTGAAAAGTTTGAAATGGATACAGAAAATAATATGGAATTATTAGTTATTTAAACTAAGATAGTACAGTCCATAAAATCGTTCATCTTTTACTTTGAAAAAACTACAGTAGATGGTAGCATGGCAGTACTTTCCAAAAATCAGTTTGTACTCTGAATGATAAGTACCTAGGTATTCGTTCTAATTACTTATGTAAGTTTGACATTTGTGGACTTTTTACTGATCATGTTATTAGTTGTTGAACATAATTGTCTGAATTGTTTATAATTTTTTGAATGCTGAATGTAAACCTTTGCAATAATAAAAAAAGGAAGTACCTACTATAAATTTTATTGTTGTATTCGAGTAGATCAATGTATAGGTAATGAAAATTTGGGTGTGTAGTATCGATGATATCAATGGTTTGATGTCGATATGAGATGAAAAGTTTCAAAATATTCCGACGTTTGAAAGATGGCGTATGATGGTGCGTAACATTTTGGATGAAAATTATTTATTAATGAAGAATTTTTGGTTGAGTGCTTTTGGACAAGTTTTTTAATGAATTTGGCGGATATCTTCACACAGGAGAAAATCGGAGCCTAAACCTTTTTCCAACAAACAACTAAATACTTACCAAGGTAATTATGGAAATTTTGCATTATTTTAGTGCACAATCTTAGGACAATTATTTGTATACAATTTTAAGAAGAATTAATTTTCTTAGATAAAAATGCTAATAATTCCTCAACACTGTAATAGATCACCTTGAAAAAATTGAGGAATAATAGTTAAATGGCTTAGAGTACAAATAATGTTCAGCTTCTTACTGAAACTATTTTCTTTTCTTATATAACATTATTTTCACATTCTAAAAAATTAGATCAAAACAATTAGGAAGTCCAGTACAAAACAATTTTCTCTGGTGGCTGAAATTAGAAGTGTTGAAAGGGTGATCATGTATATTGTTTGATAGCAGTTTCTAAATACAAAACAGAATGTGTGGAGGCCGTACCTTGTCTGATATAAAGAATATTTTCCAGTTATAAATAGTGGTAGAATGGGCACGTGGTTAAGTTCATCACTTTTAGCTGGAAAAATAATATGCAGGATGCTAGTTTGAATCCCCAAGCCGACAGCCCTACATAGGCACTTACGAAAGGAAATATTTAATGGAAGAAGTGAAATTTTTGATGATTAAAATATGATTTTATTTTATTATTGGTATTAGTAAGTTATAAAATGGACAGTAGTGTAAAAAATAATTCCAGAAGGAAGATACGGATACTTTGTTTCAAAAGATGTATACAATTTACATGAACACTCTTTCAGAAGTGATAGCACTTGATAAGCCCTAATCCTCCACCACCACTGGACATCCCAATAAATAAAACATTTTCGCTGATAATGTGTGAACAGATAAGTCATCGAAATTTAAACTGTGTTAGATATGATTACTTGATCCAGAAAAAAGATTTTCTCATTGATTGTGTTACCTGTATCACCATTCTTGAGCACAAGCCAACAAACCAATAGGTACGCAAACTTATGAAGTGCCCAATTTTAAGCATAGTCTCCCTAAATCAGTTTATTAGTAGTAAAAATCTTTATGTTGGAAGGTTATGTGCGTCATATTAGGTTAAATACACCAATATCCATTTGGAAGCAGACCTGCAGATGGCCTCCCCGTGACGAGAGTAAAAAAACTTCATTAAGTCGTTGGATAAGTTTACAGAGAATAAATCAATCAAAATATATTCATTACTCAAAAAAGTTCTGTCTCGTAAGTATAGTTGTTATGATTCAACTCTATAATTAGGCAAGTGTGGCATAATATATTCAAAACCTACTAATATCACATTTCTTAACCGACAAATGTGTTCCGTCGATACGTGTAGACTACTAAGTTGAGATGTGGCTGATCAATCTACAAACTAATGCAGTCAGCTGTAGATTGACTTCAGGGTAAACCATTTTCCTCACTATCGAATAACTATACTCCAACAACAAAAGTTTCACCCAACAGTCACCTTCCTCCTTGCATCAAGCTTTAATAGCTTGCACACAACCATAAATAATAATAAAAAA
This sequence comes from Ericerus pela, assembly GCA_011428145.1. Taxonomy (NCBI): domain Eukaryota; kingdom Metazoa; phylum Arthropoda; class Insecta; order Hemiptera; family Coccidae; genus Ericerus; species Ericerus pela. The sequence goes on from WOFM01000403.1 coordinate 1,664,870, forward strand.
AAAAATATTAAAGCTTATGCGCGAATTTTGTATAGTAGATACCTAAGTACTTATTTACCTGCTGAAATCATGCATCGATAAATCGTTTATGTACAATCCAGTGCGAATTAGCGAACTCAAATCTGGCATTACAGGAGTGCCAAGGTACATCATCATTCTCCAATTATCCATGTAAATCATCTGCCCTGAAACGAGTAGAGGAATGCGGCGGGACAATTAAATTGCACGCGAAAATTCGCGCATCTACTCGGCGAAGTCAGATCACCAAGCCGGGACCTACCTTTGAGTCTTAATTTTTGATCATCGTCGACTGATTCCAGCTCATCGCTCATAATAATCGTGTCGAGTGAACGTTCGGACGATCCGTTTGCTAATACCGGCTCAACCGTCACTAGTTCAAAAATATTATTCGTACGATTTAAAATCTGCGAAAAAGAGACGTACATTTGACATTTGCAAGCTACGAGTAGAACTTCCTCACAGAATACCTATGGTACTTACGTTCTGAAATTTGAAAGCTATCAATGGACGAACTAGATCGAACTTATGATTGACCTTCTGACCGACTAAATCTGATAATATTACCATCAGTGCGTTACCTATGCTTCGAATCACCATGTCGGAGCTGAAAATAAATTGAAAAATAATCAAATTTTTACCGATACCTATAGCCTACCTATGCGTTATAAAAATGGTGGTTACCATTCAAAAGAAGTGAGTTAGCCTAATGGTAAGAGTTAATCTTTATTAGTCCTGCTCAAAAACAGAAATGGCAGGCAAAAATAAAATGCTCGGATATTTTTATCGATGTCTTCAAAGAAAAGAGGAGGTATCTCCCTTGATACGAGACTAAGATTGAAATCATGACTACATTGCCTTTTCTCATCATATTATACATAAGTATTAGGGGCTCGCACCCCTCGATGACAGTCGCCGCCCAAAGGCTGGCATATATTCGTCTATAAGACGTTAAACAATAAACACACTTGTACGTTTATATGTTTGTACCTGTACGTACATACATGCAAGATACATTGCACGGGTCGTGATCAATTACCTGATAATAATCTCGGTGATGTCACAGACTGGTACCAAATACATTACGTTGTTTCTTATCATCTTGGCAGAGGTAAGAAACGATGCAACTGATGATATAATACCATTTGTATATGTACGTATGTGTGTCTGTGTGCATGTGCCAAATTTGGTATAAAAACTCTCGAAACTGGCTAAAAAATTGCCAGTGTTTGCCGAGGATTTGGCTCTCCCATACTTAAATGTATGAAGTGGCAAAACACAAAAACCTGTAGAAAACCTTCTACGTGTGAATATCTCTCACGACAAGGTATTCCACAGTACCTAATTATCTTCATTTTGCTGCTATACTTGTGGTAATCAATGGTAACAAACCTGAATACGATACAAAATGGAAATATTTCAAACAGAACGTTCGGACTGATGGGTAAATGCTTTTCATCTCTGGTCATCGATATACATGCTCGGGTAAAAGCTCGATTATCAAATTTTAAATCAAAAGTTATGTGCACAGCATCAAATTGGATTTCCTCTTTCACTAATATGATTGTCATCTCCTGCAGCAAATTTGGTCGATCAGATAACAAAATGGAAATTATTTTCTATAATATTACAATGCCTATTTTTTATTACTACTAACGTACTTTGTTATAAAAGTGTCTGGCCACTTCTCTGATTTGGCCCATGGCGTAATAGACGAATCCTTTTCTTCTACTTCGATAGTGAAGAGTTAAACCCTCTTTCGTTTCACTTTCACAGATGAATGACGGCGCACGCATTCTGGGATATGAAAATTTTAAATACTCGTGTAAATTATCTAGACCTGAAAGAAGAAAAGAAAATGGTTGGCTACTAATTTAAGGTGGGCACAACTTTGGCCCAGAATGTGAAACAAATATTTGCAGGATTCATTAAAAGGGGAAAATGACGAATGAAAGGCGTCAAGATTGCCTCGAAATGCTAATTAACTTTTTAATCTGTCGATGAATATGTATTTGTTTCAGTTCCCATCACATCTACTGTTCCGTCGAAGTTGCGGAAATTCCTTGATAAATTCTCAGTTACTTATTCGTTGAACTGGAATTTTCCGGGTTAATATTGTTACCTATTAATTCTTAGAGACAAACGATGTAATTCGATACTTGAAAACTTTTGGCCCTAGTTTCCCCAATTTCGAAGATAATTTTTCAAATTTTGATACCACTGAAAAGTGAAAGTTATTTTGTACAAAATAAGACATTTTGGGCTCAAAATCGTCAACTAGGGGTGAGACATTCAACATTGAAGAATAAAAATTTTGTGTTATTTTGTAACACGGTGTTGTAAAATGATATCCTCATGTTTTAAAGTGACACGCTGTAAAAGCTGTAGAAATTCCCCCTCCAATCAATTACAACAAAAGCAATCTCAAGTGAGATCATGTCTCCAAGCCTACCTACCAGTCAAATTTTAGCACTATTGCAATAAAATAGCAACCTCTATCATAATTACAAAACTGAGTACGTATATGTTGTAGTTTGACACATAAAAAGATATCTAGCAGTAGCGTGGGCCTTATTTTTGTGTTATATTTATCTATATTTAGCTTTATTGGTTTTCTTTTCTTTCAATTTAACGCTCACACTGAAAATGGAGGAGCCCACTGCTGATTCCTAAATGAACTTGGACCTCCATCTTTTCTTTTTATTTCTTAACTGTTCGGTTCTGTTTTTCCTTTTCAAAACTTTCAATTTTGGACGCCATTACTTCTTAATGGTTTTCTTTTGAATATTCTAAAAATATTATATATTTAAAGTCGTAACTTTTTTCTGAATTTCATAAAATATTTCAATTCCTTCATTTGCGAGTTTCCGTTTTTAAATTTTGGTCCAAAATCCTTTTTCAAAGTATTAAGTTATGTCAGAACCTTCGCCTCCAATAAAGTAATGAAAAATGAGATGTAAAATGAGATGTAAAATTAGATCTAAAATTGTAGAATGAGATGTGAAAAGACATGTGAAAGGAGATGAATGGTTTTTGATGATTATTGAACGCCAACTTTTTTAGCGTAGTTTACTGCACTAAAGTTTTTGATGTGTAAACATCATAGTACTTATTCTACGATAGGGGCTAAATAAGAATTACGACTGTTAGACTCGCATAACTGCACCTCTTACAAATTGTAACTCTCATTTGTGTGTGTTACATGACCTGTAGGTGTGTGCGGTTGGGTGCACACAAAACATGTTGCGCATGCATACCACACTATTATTATGATTACACATCAATCCTTCATGAGTATAGCCAGTGTAGCACCAGTGGAACTCACGCCTTTTTTCTTCTCATCTGTCATTTTCTTCCGTTTTATTTCTGATGCTTTTCCAAAAAAAAAGATTTGCGAGTACTATAACGAAAAATTAATGGGAAACAATGAAACAGTTTTGCAATAAATTGTTTTATGATAAATTTATTTTGTGAAGTAGCCTGCCAGAATTATTTCGTACAAGTAAGCTAAAATAAAACAAACAAAAAATTAATGTTTCATCTGGCAATGTTGAAGTAACAAATTTTTATTTTATCCGAAAAAGATTTTGAAAGAAAATTAACAGTAGCAATCATATTATTCTTGTTCATAAAATGTCAATATTATTAGAAATCGACATCTAATGATTCATTTTCCAACGGTTAAAAGTACAAATATGTACCTACGTTTCTCCCAGAGAGCTCTACTAGTACAAACGATAGTTCGTAGTTTCAAAATGGTTTTCTACAGAAAATTAAAAATAAACAAAAAAAAAAAACGTCAATTTGAAGAAAATAACGATTTTCACGATAGATAAGTAATACGAACTTGAAAAACATTAGAGGTAAAAACAAGAGGTGGACAAATAAGAAAAAAAACTCTAGACCTGCTAAAAATTTTTCAGTTAGTACGAGAGAGAAATTCATATTTCGATAGCACTTGAAAAAATTTTCCATTATGTGTTAAAAATTACGGACCAATCAATTAATCGATGCAACCACAAATATAGTTGGCCTTTTTCAGGTCACCGTCTGTTGGAAGATGGATTGGTACCTACTACGGACCGTATTATATCCATGTGTGCACTCAGCACGGAGGAGGGGAGAGTGAATAATTGATTGTTGCTTAATTTATACACATTTTTAATTATGTATGATGTTCTTGTTTACTTACCATTTAAAAAATCTCTCATATGTCTTCCTAAAACTGATAAAACTCTGTCGTAGCCATATTGGCCCACAAATCCGACGAAATATACGCCTAATTGGTCAAACAATTCTCTCTCGGTAACGTTTAATACCTAAAATAAATATATAAAATTTATATCAGGCTATTTGTCTAATTAGAATCGTGAAAAATAGGCCTCTAGAATTCATTTTGTACATTATTACGTATAATCGAATTAATTATTATTTTTTGACGGTGTGAGAATATGCAGAAAGTTATACACGCATTATTCAAAGTCAGCATCAAAAGTAGAATTTTCTAAAATTTACGCCCCATTAGAAGTAGAATGACGAATATTTAGAGCTAAACTCAACAGCCAATGTTCTTGATAAGTGTACTTTTTCTATAGGCAACCTCTTTTAGCGAACTTTTATGGCCACTCGTGTAGTAGCGAGCTATCTCCAAACTCAAGATTTTAGAATTTCATTCACGATCATAATATGAGCTCGAATCAGAATCAAGTAAAGTCAAATTTAACTCTCTATTCTGGACTATGGACAGTTTCTATTTCGACAGGCATTGTTAACAGTGAGTCCACTCATTAATAAACTGAGATCAACAATCGTTATTTTGAAAAAGGTTAGGTATCGAAAAACAAACCTATAGCTTCTTTCTGTTTTTTAATTTTTTTTTTTTTTTTTGTGAATTTAAACAACTGTCTGTTTCACTTAACCAAATTTGAATAAAATGATTTCTGCATTGGCTTGCTCTACTCGTTTATTTATGACAGAAGCAATTTTATGCAATAACAAATTATAGCAATCTGTTTTATAAAAATATCGATTGTGATTTTACGACCGCCACTATATGATTTCGGTATTTTCCTTCCAGTAATAATATTCTTTTGCTAAATAGCGATGAAAAAGCATTACATTAAGAAAAAAAGAGGCCCACAGAATAGTTAAATGGAGGCAGTAAACCTCATATCGTATTCGAAGAGAATAGCAAAATGGTTGATAAAAAAAAAAGAAGAAATTAGAAAATGATATTCGTTGAGGCGTGAAAAATTGTAAAACCATGAATTCTTTTTTTCTTCTTCGAGTAGGTATTTAGGCACGAAGCTATACTTACTTCCATGGTGCATTTTGCCAATCTTGGTATTAAAGATTCTGAATACACTTGGTGAACGCTAAAACTGGGCTGTTCTACGCAAGCTTTTCTTCGAATTTCTTCCCATTTGTCTTCACCATAAACACTTTTTATGTACTCGGAAAAATTCTCCAGCAGTAGACCATACATTTTTCAATCTGTGAACAAAGAAACTCCAATTAATGTACGAGTAAATAAACAGCTGAACAAGAAAAAGGTATAAATATAGTTTCACGTTCACTGAAAGATGATCGTAACTTATGACCATTAAGAAAGATCAAATAATAAAATACTTCATTTGGAGAAAAACTGAATTCAATACGATTTGTATTTTGTGCTGCCCGATATAATCGTGAAGTGCAATATGATAGGGGTTCCGAAACGTTTTTTTGGGCTACCACTTGACAATCTTCTTTAAAAAACTTGCGTAGCTTTCACTCAATATTTAATAGAATATTTTTGTTGGTCTGTGTTTTTCATAAGTGTACACTATATCATTGTAATTATCAGCGTTGTTAATTATTAAAAAATAATTGCACAAAACTAATTTATCTCTCGCGATTTCCATAAAATTGAAAATATAATGGCCTTATATATCCATTATAACATTTTACTTTCTCTTTTCTAAGTTTTTGTTAAAATTTCAGAAAATTTTCAAAAAGTTAAATACTCAAACTCAGTCAGAAGAGAAAAACGATTTAATAATTTGATGATAACTTAGAAAAAAATTAAAAAAATGGATTCTTCATTTGTGGGGTTCATTTTTGTGGATTTGAGCCGCGACTCCTTCTTTTCTTGAAAATCAAAAAAGGATTTGAATCACAAATCCAACAAAAATTTTGGAATCGAATCAATTTACAAATCCGAATTCAAGATTTTATTATTTGAATCTAAATTCAATTCCTAAAGGATTTGAATCCAAATTCGATTCCAAAAGGATTCAAATCCTGATTGATCCTTATTATGCTAATAGCATTAGGCACAAATAAACAATCATTTTCCCACTTTTAATAGGAGACGTTGTTTGCAGGTAACTTTATGGCTCCTCGTTGGTTGTGCGCATGCGCCTGAACTTGTCTTCTTTCCATATAGTTTGTTATAAAACGTCGACGAATTAAGGGCGTTAAATGCACACGAATTAATGCAATTAAATTTTTATAAATTCCCTTTGATTCACTTGTTTAAAAACATTAATTTGCCGATAAATGGAAGAGAATTCATGGACAAATCAGTCATTGAATTACACAAAAATTGAAAGGAATTAAATCCAACAAATTAAGGCCGTTAAATACACCCAAATCACCTTTAATCTGTTTGTGTTTATGGATATTAATTCGTTAATAAATTGAATAGAATTTGTCGTTGAATTATATTCAATTTCTTTCGATTTGTGTGTAATTCAATGACTGATTTGTCGATGAACTCCCTTCGATTTATCGGCAAATTAATGTTTTTAAACAAATGGATCAAAGGGAATTTATATGCGTTTAATGGCATTAATTTGTTTGCATTTAACGTCCTTAATTCGTCAATGAATTAATGTTAATTTGTCGACGCTTTATAACAAACTATATGGAAAGAAGACAAGTTCAGGCGCATGCGCACAACCAACAAGGAGCCATAAAGTTACCTGCGAACAACGTCTCCTCTTTTAATACATTTGAAATATGGGAAGTTTGCTGTCCAGATTATCACCATAATAACGTACAAGCCAGCCAAAATTATTTGACAAAATTAATTCGTCAAAATTATTTCGCTAATATCATACCCTCATATTCAATGTGCATGCGCCACTAACCACACAACACGTACACGTACACGAAAAAAAAAAATTCTTGTTGCTTCTACTAAAACAACAAATTCTACAGTTTTACCGAACTATGGATACCGTTTATTTTTGCAGCATTAAAATGTTTTACTCTGGATGGCTTTTGTAATGGAAATGCATGCCTAAATACTCCAATTTAAAAAAAATATTTGGACCCGTAAGTATATGTAAAAGATCGATTTGTATGGTCGTTGAATAATAGCAGACAAAATTTCTGCTTAGATTGATTATCACTGCTTTTAATATGAGGACCATAGGTAAGTATGTTTTGTTAAGTACTTTCGCATAATAGTTAAATGGACAGTATAATTATGAATAGGCCCAATATCTTCAAAAAAATTATTGGTTTCGGTATCAAGTTCGATGAGGATTGCAATTAATGGTATGCTGGAATACATGCATGGCTACAGTTAAGTATATGGTTTAGGTTTTAGTTTTCCTTTTGCTCATCCTTAACGGGAAATAGTGAGGACAGAAACTATAGAAGATGAACAAAATTGCCATGTCAACTTCTCAGTAGATAGCCAAAAACATTTAGCGATCTTCAAATGACAGTCGCAGAGAATAATCAATGAGACTAAATGTGGTTTCTATAATATTGTGAATTTATGTGACAGGTTGAAATATCTCATCAACTTAATACTTAGCATCAAACCTTTCAAAGACTAAAAGAACCGTTCTACAAAAATAAAGAAAATTATCTGCGTGAAAGGTAAGGTGGTAGAGATATTTTATAAATTATATCTCAACGTAATAAGGATTTTGGTTATTTTACTTCTTTGTGAAACGTTTAAAATCTCAAAACGCATTGTCAAGGTTCGTTGTTTATGAAGTGAAAAAAATAAATGTAGCTACTTTTTGTTTTCTCCAGTTCAAAAAGTGAAAATTTCGTAGCATCCTAAATCAATTCCGTCGTCACACATCTACACCCATATGCATTTATCTGTTGAAAAACGTTCGCTTTGCGTGTCATTTAATTCGAATAAGAAATAAAGTCGGCTACTCGTAAATTCGTTTAAAAAAGGATTATATCGTCTTCGTGTGAAAAATTTGGACTGAAAAAATAATGTATTGAAAAATAACAGCTGGAATGAAAATGACGATACCTACGGAAGTGTAGACAAATCGACGAATGGTCTGTGTTTCACAGATGACAAAGTTTTCCAACTTGTTTTTCACACTTTTCTTCTATTTTGGCCAAATGTTGCTTTGGAGGAGTAGAAGACTGGCTCAAAACGATAGCAGAAGGTTACAGCATTGAAAAATGGGATTTTATGTAGCTACTGAGAAATACAAAAATATATACTTTCCAATAGTGTGGAAAAAATATTTAGCGTTAAATTGATGGAGTACCAAATCACTTGGCTAATGGCATGCTCATATAATTCATTGCCGACGATAATTTCTGATTAAACTGGAGAAGTACTTTCATTTATTTTCGTCCAAGAAATCAAATGTGATTCAAGAATATAAATTGTTTGCTACTAAAATTTTCCAACTAAATGTGTATTCATAAGCTATGTTTTCAACAAATAGGTCATTTTGAATATGAATATTATTCTGCTTGCAGGCACTAGATAATCAATTATTAATAAACTATCGAAAAATGTGCTCAAAAATACACGTTTTCGCAAATCCAAAATGTACATTGAGCAAAAAACTAAGAATTCGCGCATGCACACTTAAGAAAACTATTCACCTTTTGAAAACTCTGCTAGTCTGCACCTGCGCTATTTTGATTCCACTAATTTTACGCACTACCTACTTCCTACAGATCTTTCACTCGCGCAAAGAAAAGTAGGCTATTTACTTTGTTTACCTTGTAGAATTATGAGTATTGTTTAGCATATATTCAGTTTAAGAATGTTCTTTTTTATAATACTCACCCCAAATGTAGACTTTACATGAAGTGCTTGTAAGGAGGAAAATTTAAAAATTCTGCAGAAAGGAAGATTTTCTACACGCACACTTTTGCAAATTCATTCAATTTATACACTGCAGTCGTCCAGGCCACAACGCATGCGCACTTTTAATGTGACCTAATTTATGCTCTACTCTTTCAACATCACCCACCCTGTTACAAAATGGGCCATGTTTTTTTTTCCTTTACATCCGTACATTTTGGTGGATATTGTGAAAAGTCACAATCCCATATTTTCACACAAATGTCACTCATTATTTTTTTAACACCCACACAAAACTTGATCATCAAGATTAGAAAGAAAAAGAAGTCCTGATTGATTCAGACGATGCTCTCTGCTAAAAAATCTGCCTCTTTTTGTACACTTTTTACACCAGTGTTTGGATGAGGGCTGCAAAAACAATTTTCTCAAAACCATGAACAAAAAATTTGTTTCAACAATTTTTCCTCTCCAATTTTATCAGAAACTACCAAATTAATAGGCGTCAAACCTCTATCAGACTTGTATTAACTTAAGGATAATCTATCGTTAAGGTTTCAGTTCCATCACTTTTGTCGTTTTCTCACAATCCTAGAAAAACGACTTTTCCAGGAATTTTTTTTTCCAGTTTTTTCAAGTGCTACCGAACCGATGAACACCAAAATTCTTTCAGATTTACTATTCTTTAGTGAAAATTTTAGCCCTATCCCTTTCGTAATTTTTTCAAAACCATGAATACAAAATTTTTTTCAGAAATTTTTCTCTCGTTTTTTCAAAAATTGCTGAAATAATGGGCACTAAACTACTGTCATAATTGCATCAACATAAGAATAATTTATCGTAAAAATTTCAGCTCGATTTTTTTCATTTTTTTTAGAATCACAGAAAAACAACTTTTCCAGGATTGGTTTTCCAGTTTTCTCAGAAACTAATTAATCGATAGGCATCAAACCTTTTAGACCTGCTCCAATACGAGAACTATCTTTTGTGAAAATTTTAGCCCTATCCATTTGTAGTGTTCTCAAAACTATGAACACAAAATTTTTGGTGGTACATACATATGTACATAAAAAAATTGGTCAAAATGGAAAAATGGGACTAATCGTTTTCTTTTCTCATGAAATAAATAATTTTCATCCCCCTGGCCCTAAACCCTTTGGTGAGGTCAATTTTAATACCCCGTTTGCGAGTAAACTAGGTAAAAAATTATGTTAGTTCATTCAGTTGTGGATCCAGGTGGGGGAAATGGGAAAATTTCCCCCAAATACCAAAACAAAGAAGACGAAAAAAAAATATTAAGGAAAAACATGAAAATACGACCACATAGTGCAGATAAAAACAATAAAAATTAGTTAAAGATTAAAAAAAAAAAAGGAAAAAAGGTCAATTCCACAAAAAATTTTTTCATTCATCTCCCATAAAATAATGTTCTGGTTCCGCCACTGAGTTCATTTTGATTTAAAATTTAACCATAATCTTTCTCATTTCATTCCTGAATTTTTAGTTGGGGTACAAATAGATCGGTATCACTTCGTCTCAACGAATTTATTTGGAGCAACAACCTCTATTACATCTGAAAAAAAGTCATTGAGACTGGAATATTTAATCAAAAACTCCGATATTGGCACATACCTATGTAACACTTTTTTTTTTTTTTATGGAAGGGGGTTTAGGCTATACAAGCCACATTTTGAAAATTGAAACTACCACTGTTTCTATTATTCTCGATCTTCCAATTTAAAATTCAATCACCATATTCGAACATTGTAATCCATGATTTCCAGTTTCAAATTTTTCTTTTCTTCTACTCACTCCTCTGGCCCCTTCCACGTTAGAGGATGCAGTGTTTTATAAAATTTAAATATGTACGGTATTTCGGAAAAAATTTTGTTCGAATACTTTGTTCGCTCAGAAAAGGAACAAAAGAATAGAAACAAAACATCGAAATATACTTATTCGAAGAAAAATGGCGGATTTATACGCATTTTTATTAACAATAAAGGTGTTATGAAAATTATTCGAAAGCACGTGATACTTTTCTCCAAACTTTTTATGGGGAAAAAAAAGAGAATAAGAACACAACCACAAAAAAGAAAAAAAAACCAAATCGTCGAAGAGAAAATTATAAATCGAATTTTGTTGTATGGAGTAAAACAGTTGAAGTTATAGGTGCATTCGAATGAGAAAAGTTCAGTTTTTTTTTTCTCTCTCTCTTTCTTGTATTAACGTATGCAGCTACTTGTGACGAGAAAAAAAAGAAGAGTAGGTAATTTGATCGAATTAGAAATTCTAATCGTATCTTATGTCGTCCATCTTCAAACTTGTGTTAATCGATATGCTGTTCCAACGAAACGGGGGAGAAATTTACTGTATCTATATCGAGAACTTTTTTAAAACGTTTTTGTCGTTTTTTTCTTCCACAATTTCCTGCAAAGGGTAATTATATCGATTGCAATATTTTCGAACTTCGCTGCCGAGTTATGTAACCAATAATAACCACGATGCCGTACTCTTCCAACAGCTGGTTGCTAACTGTCCACTTTAATTCGCTCACTATTTTATCTCGCCGCTTACGAACCGATGCGAATGTCTTCTTTGAGACGAACTTTATTGGAACTGGTGACGTAGCCGGCTTCTCATTATATGGCTAAAGCCATTGTAGGGGTTGACCAATATCGCGGATGCGTACGAGTAGAAATCAGAAATTGAAAAACTACTGCAAATAAAAATAAATGAGAAAAAAAACAACTTTCAGCGTAACTTCCAATTTTTTTTGTATTGTTTTAATCCATAATATGAGATAATTCTCATTAGTGATGAGCAACAGTTGGACGAAGACCAAGTGAGGCAGGTGTTAACCGATGACACGTTATGTCATAAGACACCAAATTTGAGACGCCAACTGGGTCACATTATGACTGTGGGGACGTCTCCCTCACCTCCTCTATACAGGGCTCAGCCCTGCATCAACAGACGGGTCGCCGACAAAAGTCCGCAACCCAAATTATTAGCGCATTGCACTCTAAACAAATGCATCATCTGTATGCACTCATAGAGGGGATGTGTCTCTACATTTGCCTAGAAATGGCAAATGGGAAAAGCAAATACGTAATTAGTACGTACTTGCTGATACAGTGCGTGTCAAAGGCTATATATGGTACGCAATGCCTATGGATGATTGCCCTTAGCACTCAGTACACTTTGTGTACAATTAGGCATTAAACCAGCTGGCTACCCATACCGAGATACAATTTGGTCGCCCTATACGCAAACATTGAATTGGTTCCATGAACCTCGTATAGGTAGAGATTACCTACAATAACATTTTAAATACTTTTAAAAGCTTTATTTGCATGAAACGTCTCTAAACAATTAAATGAGAAATTAGAATTACAGCTATCAACCTGAGAATAAAATGATAATATTTTGTCAGTTACCAAATTCACAAACACATATCAGGAAAGAATCAATCAGAAAGAAAAATTTCAATTTTAAAAAATCTCAATTTAAAAAAATTGAATCACCATGACTAATTTAACTCATATAGCATCCTGTCATAAGCATTGTTGACAGAATTAATAATATTTTTTGCCATATATAAAATTAAAATGGAAAAAGAAAATTTTACATTAATTCAAACGAATTTTTGATTGATTAAAACTGCGATGACAATTCAGAAAATAAAACAATGAAAATTTTTTTTTTTAAATATCTCTGAAATTTTTGAAGTAAGTGTAGATAAAATAAATCTCAATTTCAACAGGTTATGTCAATTTTTCAATAGACTTTGTCAACTAACGATGAGTATGTTGTAAGATAATACGTTTATCATTTATTTTACTTTATTTTAAACATATATTTCAATTTCAAAGAATAAAAACTATGCCGAATTGAATAATTTTAAGAGTGAGTAGCCTGTATTATTTGAGGTAATTTTTTTCAAAAAAAAGTTTTAGCAGATTTTTCACATTTTGTAGTGAAATTATTAATATACAAAATTTTATGTAGGACAACAGGTTTACAGCGGTTTATACAACGGAGCCCCCTAGAGTATGAGCTAAAGGCTTTTGAAAATTTTTCATGTCTGCAAAGAAGGAGAAAGAGCTCACTGAGAAAGAAAAATTGTGAAGATAATATTTGAACAACTAAATTCAACTGAATCCTTCATTAAAATCTTGATTATTTGGTAGTTTCTCTTTCAAACACTCAACTATATTCCGCCAAAAAAATTTTGGAGGGTAAGTTACGTTCTTTAGAAATTGTTTATGTCCTTGAGGAAATTCAAAATGAAATTATGATGTCATTAAAATTTATTACCTATCTTTAGACAAATAACAATGAAAAACTAAATTATTTTTTAGCTTCTATGTTAGAGTACTCAACTTTTCTAGCTTTGACTGAATAGCTAAAAAATGGAGACCGATATTTTGTTTAATTTTTGCATTGTCACGACAAAATAAAAAAATATTCATCCATGATGATAGACAAAACAGGTATAAAACTGAGTAGGTATTATCATTAAAAACAAAGTTTTTGTTTGAATTCAAATACTGTATTACAACATTATATTATTTAGTAAATTTTCCGTTTTTTGAGTTGATCAGAAATAGAGAATCAGCATCCATGATGATGGACAAAAAAAAAAATAAATAACGGTAATCATTTTTTACAGTAAATATGACAGGAAGGGGTCAATTTTGACTAAAAATTCATTTTAACCTGTGGACCTTATTCATATCCTTGAATGTATCAGGCTCACTGACTTTTGGTCGGATGTGGAAAAAGATAAAATTTTGTTAATTTAATCAAGCTGGAGAATTTCAGCAATATATTTATTACGTATATCTTTCAGTATTATCATATTCATATGTCTCGAAAATTATGATCGCAATATTTATCTCATTCTTCATTAGTCATGAATCATAATAATCGTACAAGGTTTAGCGGTAGCAAAATTCCCTAATAAAACCTTTCTTATTCGTTACATTTAGAGTTAATCAATTTTTCGTGGTTCGTGATTATCACGTTTTGCTGATGAATAGATTGAGAAGCTCATTTATATCTGTTCAACGAATTTTCTCAAACTTGAGACTTATGTAGATTGTTTTTTCGTTCCCAAATACCTCTATACAGTAATTTTCAGCAACATCCTGAGTCTAGTTCTTCATAACACATTTACACACACACACAAAACAAAAAATTACATATTTTTACTTCAAAACCTCAATAATTTGTCTAAAAATTTCAAACAATAGTCAGTAACAACAAAAGGAATTTTTTCCTTTATTCTGTTTGTATGAAATTTTCTTTTATCTAAATAATAATACATAGTATAAATCTTTTTTATTACATGTATTTTTCTATATTTATTAATCCTTGGCTGGTTATAATAATGGATATTTGAAAAAATACGTATTTCATGTTACAGTAACTACTTCCTTGTTATTAAGCTTAGCACTCGTATGGGCTTGAGCTTCTTAAGTTTACAACTGCTTTCGTGGTTTTGCTGCTTTGAGATCAAGATATTCAAAAGACATAATGTAAGGATATTTTCACCTTTATATGTTGTTTGTGAGTGCTGAAAATAGTACTGGACTTCAATTTCATCAATTTTTACTACAAGGATAATCAAAGTTCTAATCTATAAATTCAAGTGAATAAATTTATCCAAGCAATTTTCTGTGTTGTTGGCTGTGTAATGTCCGATGGGAGTGGATATTAAGACATCATCAGCGTTCGTAATAAGTATCAATAAATTACACTGGACATTATGAGGACTTCTTCGTACGCCTCAAACCACACACCTAAATGTCATACATACAAAGGAGAGTTTCAGTTGAAAAGTTAGAGCTATGCAAATCTGACGATTTAGCTCCTTCTGTAGACGAAGCACTAAGATGTCTACACATCAACAAGGCGTTAAAAATATTATACTTCGAGGAGGAAAACTACTCAAAACTGGCCCTATATTTTAGAATTATTAATGTTGGCATGGATTTTTGTGTTCACATGCGATTTCTAACCAGATCACAGAATCAATTCTTTTTCGAATGTAGATACCAGTTATTTTTTGTTAGAGATACTTAGGTAAGTTGATAAAACGCACCTGTGGTAGGATCTAGTCAAAAATATTTAGTTTTTATCCAGCTATTTTTGTTCACATAAGCAAGAAGAGTGCTAAATATGCGAGTTCACCTTTCTCCGAGCAAAAAATTTTGTCACAATGGAAAATGGTTTTCCAGGTGGTGGGGAGAAATTAACTACTGTGCAAGTATCTCTTTAATTTCACGTTGCCGAATTTGATGGAAAATTTTGTTCAGAATTTTCCAGCAGTCATATCAACGTGAAGTCAAAAATGTAGAAGTTTAATTTCGCCATAGCAGCCATTACGCAGAAGCACAAATTTTACTCGATATGCTTCGACAAAATTTTCTATTCCAGGCATGAATTCTCGACAAAGAGTAGCACGTAATCTAAAAAGGAAAATACGAAAAAATTTTCATCTCGAGAGTGGTATCGCTGCTGTCGCAGAAATTTCCACCCTTTCTTCGAGTATAATTATCCTAAATTTAGTAGCGTGAAAAAATTTACTCGTTCTTTTAGGTAGGTACTGTAAAATCTTCCAAACAAAAACAAAAATCCCAAAAAATAACCGTCTCTTTTCGAAGCTCAACTGCAGCTTTTCACGCGTCTTTTGTCAAAACATTTTCTCATCAATCACTGTTTTATAAAGTGATTTTTGATTGGTGCTTAAAATTTTTCAAGGACAATGTTACGTAGTATTTGGTTATTATTAAGTAGTTTAAGTAGTGCTTCTTCATTTCATAGACATTGACATCGTTATCAGGGATAAGTTTATCAACTGTTTAATTGATGTTGTCGTCGACTTTGGGTCGCCTAGCAATGTACAAAGAGAAAATAATTTCTTTGCAGCAGCTTTCATCGTGGATTTAGTGGCACGAATGTACGTTTTCCTCATACCAATTGTATTTTAATTTATGAAAATCACTCACCTAGTCGTGTTGCTTAGGCTCATTTCCAGTTTTTTAGGTAATAGATTCTTCAAAATTGACATTAAGAGGAAGAAGAGAGCGCGAGAAGATGACGAGGAGGAGGAAAATAGAAATTACATTGATTTTACAGGCAGTAGCTTCCCCTGCAGACATACGACGCCTTCATAATTTTCAAAACGCAAAAAGCCATACAGAAATTCTCAAACGGATACTCTGATTCAATATTTTACCGCACAATTAAGTTCCAAAAATAAAAAAAGTGTGAGTACCGCTGAGGCATACTCGTGATAAGGATTGATGTGTAAACATAAAATAGTGTGGTTGTGTGTGTGCATCGCGCACACAAATGAGAGTTCTGATTGTAAGACTAAGATGTTTACACATCAAACATTTTTTGCAGACCACTAATAGGCAAATAAGAACGAGAAATTGATTCCTTTATTTGTTTATACTTCTGCGTGATAAAACCAACCTACAAATAAATCAAAATATAGGTACCTACCTGTATGTCCAAAATTATGTATGAAAACTTTGATGGGTACACACATTTGGATAGGTACCTACGACACGTCCACGATGTACTTTTTATTCTCGCAAATCACTTAAAGCCAATTAATTTTGAGCGCATTGTAGTTACCTACATTTAAAAAAAAAATATTATGTGAAACATATTTTTAATTAAAACTAAGGACTAACCTTGTCGACATCATTTCATTACTATGCACAGCAAGTTATGGTATTCGTTGATTGATATGCGTCAACTCAAAATGGAGACTACTGTTAAATATATTCGTTGAAAACGTGAGCTGTTTTAATGTACAGGGGGAGGGAGAAATGAAAAAATTTTCGGTTAGCATATTTATGCCGTTCGAGGTGATGTGTTACACAGTGATCGATCAAAAACTAAAAATAAATCTCTCGATCATCCGGAAGATGCACATCCTTGTCACTTCCGTATTTACGTACTTTCGAAGCTACGTAAATAATTATTGGTACTTGTGCAGCGAAACGTGTGGGAGTACAGCCCTGTTCGCAGAAGCAGAGGTACGACCGACGGTTGTAAAAATATTTTTGAATACAAAATTTTGTTTCGCAAAAATTAATGTGACAATTATTTTCCAAACCGAAAACAGACAGTAGGTAATAATGGCTGATTTATTTGTTTGTGTACAATGATAAACATTCGCTTCTTATTTAAAGTTCAGGGTAGGCACGAAAATCTAAAATGAATTCTGATTGATCTTCTGACTCTTTTTTTTTGCTGAAAAATGAGAATTAAATTTCAGGTCAGTTCGAGGTAAGTACTTCAATACATTCTGAATCAATATGATTCAAAATCAATCTTACAATTCTTGAAATATTTCAAGTACATTTTTTAATAGGTGTGGAAAATAAAATCGATAGCCCTAATTTTCAATAGCAAATTTGAGTACACTTTATTAAAAACTTTCAAATTTTTGAATATTTATGGCAAAAAGAAAAAGGTTGCAGGAGAATCTTTGTAAAAGATGGCAATATGTATTTAATGATTTAGTGTATATTCTGGACATCTTCCTGGTGCTCGTATGATTGATTATGAGCAAAAAAACATAGGAGACAAGCAAAATAATGACAAAGAACTAAGAATTACAACAATAACAAACACTGTTGAACTGTTATCTTTTTGAATCATAAATTTCCACAGTAATTTTGCCGTTTATCGGCTGCCTTGTCCCAATTAACCAATGAACTATTCCTAGTAAGCAATCTGATTTGCTTCAATTTTTCTGCGTTTGTTTTTGGACTTTCCAGATTTATCCTAAATAAGTCGTAGTCCCATTAATCCTACGTCCTTAATAAGAGTACAGCTGATAAATAAACGGCTTCATAATTATATAGACTTTGTGTAAGTACTAAATACCATGACATTAGGTTAGTTAGGTTAGTTTCAATATAATAAAAATTGTTTTTGTGTGTTTGAAAAAAAAAATTATATTTCATAACATTGTAAGTATAGGTAAAAATATTATTAAGACAATTTGTTGTTTTCACGTTGACCTCAAAAAATAAACAATACCTATATCTATTTTGTAAGTATCTAAAAACAAAACCAGTAAAAGTACTTGAAAAAAATACGATATAAGTACACCTATTTATTATGAGACAATTTTACAAAATAAGTGATAGTCTGCTTATCAACACTCAAAACATTTTTTTTTGGCTGAAAAGAAGGGGCAGTTGAAAATTGGTGTATTTCTCAAAGATATTTACATAATATATTCTACTTCTGAAGAAGATTTTTGTGAGGAAAATTCAGAGAATCACAAGTCTCAGTTTGTGGAAATTGGTGATTGAAAATTTAAAAGCAAAAAATGGGAAAGAAAAATTTTTTGTTATCTTTAAAAATGATGCAATTTCATACTTGATTGTAAATAATGATTATAATTTTTTATCCTTTTCGGTGTGTTTTTGAAAGTGTGTCCTCGTAGAATCCTAAGTGAGCACTCTTACCCACTCAGGGAGGTATAAGTAGGTACGCATTTGAATTTTTTTAAATTTGAACTGTAGGATTACAAAGCAAGTTGCTGAACTTAAACCAGCAATGAACTATAGGTAATAGATGAAAGTATTTTACAGAAAAATTAATGACATGTAACATGTTTTCATTTAGCAGTTTACATTGTATTTTGTTTTGAGAATGAAGTTGATTTTAAATTTATTTTCGGTTGAGATATTGATGAAGCGAACATTTATTTATGCAAATTTTAGATTATCTGGTAACGTTGCTGTATAGATATTTCATGAGTTTTTTAATGCTTTTCTGTTAAAAACTATACACTTTGTGGGTTGGTAGAAGATTTCATCACATAGATTTCTTCTTCCCTAATACTGTCTCACACCCTCAGCTTTTAAAACATCCTGAAGGGATTCCATCCATAAATCCTAAATCTTCCTAAGAAGTTATTTCTTCTTAACTCACTTCCTGACAAAGGAGGCTCTGACCTCTGCGTCTCTTCATTACAGCTATTCACATTCCTGTTGAATGAAAATAAAGGCATTTATCACATTTTTTGGAGTGAAGGAGCATAATTTTCTTGACATTATAGTACTTAGAAGACAATTTTATTTGTAAAGTTAAAATTTTAATTACAGTGTTCATCCTAAAGTTGGTAACCCAACAATCATGGATGCCAAATTAATATTAGGTACCCAATAGATAGGTATAATAAATTACGAGGAATAATTTTAAAATACGCCAGTTAGTTCCTCAATATTTTGTCTTCTGAGATGTCTTGTTTCGTCATTATTGCTTCGAAGTTTACTTGAAATGGGATTAGGATGATTCCCAAATTAATACTGATGTTTTAAAGAAACCCGACCCATTTCTTCTGCATTGATTGTATTTTCATATCGATACCATTTACGCCCGTACAATTGTTCTTGGGGCCACATTTTCACAACACATTTGATGATATTTATGTTCAAATTGCTAGTACTGTCCCAGAAAGCCAAACTAAAGCTGCTCATTGGTTTCACTACAGTCACGAAAATTATGACTTTTTTCATCCCATCAACACAGGAGTGTGTTTGTCCAAACGCCAGAAGAGATTTAGCATTCGTTTCTCGACTTGAAGCTTATTTTTAATAAAAAAAAAATATTCTCCTTTCTGTCTAATTTCGACGAATTTATTGGGAAAATTTTCACTGGATTGTGAGGCCAAAATCGTATTCTACGATTAGAAAAACAATCTCACCTCACCTAATATTCCACATTTTCACCATCTCTAAAGGCATTTCTTTAACACCGTTACATGTTGTGGAGCGTTGGGTGAAATGAGTTTATTTTTATGTTAAGAACAGTTATTGATGCACAAGTTGCAAAAAACTATGAAACACTGAGAAACGATCTCGACCTCAATGTGCGTACGAATTCGTTTTTAGCTAAAACTAATTTTGTAACTTCATATCGTGAAGTGAAACCATCACCTTAATGTTGCGAAAACTGATTAATCGACGATTTGGTGCACCTATGAGGAACCTATAATGAAAATAAAAACAGTCGGTTCATTTTAATTAAGTCATCTTGAACTGTTTTTTCAACGATTTCTAACGGAATCCAAGTGGCAGCCACATTTTCACATTCGTCGACAACCTATGCAGGTTCACGCCAAAAACTACATCTCATTGGATATGCTATCCGAGGTCTCCTAAAACGATCGACCGATCACGTAGGCTACACTCTTTGACGTCATCTCATTCTTCGAGCAAAATGCTGAAAAGCGTTTTACTCGTTTGTCTACACTTATGCGTAATTTATGGTAATTTATTGTTGTTTATTTTTTTTTGTTTTGGCTTCACATCATACTCCTTTTTCGGCACGTGAACAATCCATCGTTTTTTTTATCCAGCCCTTCGAGCTGATACGATCGTCACGTTGATTATTAATTAAATTGCAGTTGGTACTTGTAGGTAGCATATCTACAGGATGGCGTAAAATATGTAAACGAGTATGTGCGCGTAATAATTTTCTTTGCCTTGATACGTTTGACCATAGCGTACGAACATTATGTATGGACTGCTCTCACTGATAAGATTAAACAGGGGTGCCGTTTACGAACTATCTATAAGCAACATAAAGAAATCATGACTATAAAGAAGTGTTTACGGTTTGTCTATGTAAATGAAACGCAGACGCATGCGCAGAAGTGAACCGTTCGTTGATAAGAAGCAATTTTTTTGTTATAAATACACAAATCCGCGGTAAAAATCACAAACATCAACGTTGCCAACACTTTATAGCTGTTATATTGACTTATATAGACACCTATGGACATGGCCATATGCATAGATCAATAAAGTAGTGATATGAAAAAAGTATAAAGCCCTTAGAGCTGCTTTATAAACATTGCCATAAAGCTTATAGACGGTTCGTAAACGGCCTCCAGAAAACTCGCCGTTATTAGCATCCAAACATCTAATGAAACTACTTTCATACGTTCGGATTTTATTGAATTGAAGTGCTGAAAGTGCAAAATTCCCGGGTTATTCCAATGATTACCTGTATCATTCTGTTTATGAAAATATTGAAGTTGTTCATCATTGTTCATATTGGACAGCAAGGTGATCAACTCCCTCTGGCAGAAATTCCCAAGACTGATAATAAATTTTTCAAGTGTTTTTTCGTTCTGGAACATCCATTTTTCAATATTTTTCATTTTTTGCCTATTTTTTGCCATTATTTTCAGTTTTTTTGGATGGCCATCTAGGTTTTAGTAAGTGCCTAAGATTTTTCTCAAACTTCCGTAGATCCTGAAGATTTTTTGGAAAATTACTAAAATTCCCGAGATCTCGGGCAATTGCCTGAATGTTGGCCACTCTGTTGGAGTGGTTGTTTCCAGCTGGACCCGAGTGTATGAAAGTAGTTTGAAAGATATTTGGACACGGATTGTATCAGTTGGAGCAGTCCATACGTATAGTAATACATATAGTCATTAGTCAAATTACAATCCATTTATGCTCTGTTTCTACTGCCAATAATTATGATGTTACTAGAGAATATCTAATGTTTCTACGTAACAATAATTCACGCTGACCTGTATAAATGTGTCGGAATAATCAATTAAACAGGTGCTTTGGTATGAAATTATCACGAAAAAAATGATTTCGAGTTGGACTCAAATATACCAATCCTTGAAAAGGGTTATGTGATAGTGTCACAGAAGTTGTTTTTTCATATTAATCGTATTTTTTTTCAGTAAAAAAGTGCTGTTCTCGAGCTATTTTCAAGGTATAAGGTCTCGATAAGTTTTGAGAATATTAGTTTTCAGGTCAGCCATTTAAGTTTTGGTTGAGAGTGCGTTCAAGCAACAAAACTCATAAAAAAATATCGACGAATAGTACAGTTAAAATAACTTTTGTGATAAGAATACGATCACATCATTGTTAGAAAAAAACTTTTTTTCAGAACTTGCTCACCGAGTCAGAAACGAAAGTCCAAACTATTTTGGAACTAACTTATTTTTCAAGGTGCACCCTAACAAAAAGATCAGCGTCTTTTAAGAATTTGGTTCGTCCTTTTCCAAAAAGAACGGGTTTGAAATTGAACGCATGTTATCAAAAAGTGCAAATATTTCCACCCTTTTTTCCAAATAGAATAAAACTATTATAGGATATTTCTCTCTTGTTTGGTGGTAAAAAACTCACGCAACGAACATTGCCAGAAAAAATGGGATTTTAAACAAGCATAATATAGGTACCTTGAATTCATCAAAACTTCAAAGACATAATGTTTTTGTTAATCTCAACAAAAGTTAGTGGGATTAGTTAATGACCTATTGATCGTCCCAATCGCCCCGAACCATGAACTTTGAAGTCAGTTATTACGAAATTTGGTAGGTGGTTAAACTCAGATCAATGTTTCAATTAATTTTGCGAATATTGCTCGAAAATTACTCATTTTAGAACCGCTAGACCACCAAAAATAAGACACATCGTTTGTTTTTGGATCCGAATATAGAAATTTGTGCAAGTATGCAAGTTATATAAGGTAGGCATATAATATGAATTTGTGCTTTTATATAGTACCAAATATTTCTTGGCGTCATGAAATGAGCATGTTTTGCTTAAATTTGCAGACACAGTACACCACATTTGAAAAAATGGACACCCCATATACCTAAATTATATGTACCACCTATAGGAATATAATATGTACCTCATATTACGAACAGGCGATACCAACCCCGCCATTTAAGAAACACTTTTCATGAAGTTTTCATTTTAAGTCGTGGGACAAAATAATTAACGTAAAATCCAAAATTGATTCCACTGATTTTTAAACATTCTGAAAGTAAATATGAAGAACCTTTGCTTCTGATTCCATCATAATTTCCAGTTTAGAATGATTTTTTGTGTAATTTTAAAGTTATGCACCCGATATTCGGTACATTTACCCGAATTTCTTGTTACTAGAAGTAGGTATTTACTTGACTCAACACAAATAGATTCGTCAGTCCCTACTCCTCCTCCTTCTGCTCAGAAAATTTCACCAATAAATATAGATAGGTAGCCTCTGTTTTACCGTCTGAAATTTATATAAATAATGTTTTGAATGTCTTGCAGTTCAATGGTCCCTAACAGAATTTATAGAAAATTCGATGGTTGTTTTCCAGTGGATCCATCAATTTTGGCATCCGTACGTACATGTAGGCTATTTTTTGTTTTTAATAAAATTAAACTTACCGACGTAGGATAAATGCTATTTCGAATGGGGTATATCTAATTTAATTTTTAAATTGATAAATGTTTGTTGAAAATAACGTTATTCATAGTCAGAAACTGTTGCGAGAGTAATTCAATACTTTTAAATTACCTCAACAAATAAGATAAGTTACAAACATTTATCTTTTATTGAAATTTCACTTTAGTTATTATAAACACTTTAAATTATACTTATTTCTATTTCTTAATATAGTGATACCTAATGTCCATAGCAACTAGTATGGACCCTAACGTCTCTACTCGACTTCAGGTTTAGGAATGACCATGTCTTCAAAATGAAGACATGACATTACTTTCGTTTTCTTTGTTTCAATCAAAAGATGGCCAACCCAAAAGGTGGCGTGATACGGAACATCTGCCAAATATGATGATACTTCATTGTCAGCATATCTGGTGGTGTCCGTTCGTGAGAAGCTAGGTAAAATATAGACAGCTATTATTCCAAGAATTAGGAATAATAGTTTTCTAT
Organism: Ericerus pela; assembly: GCA_011428145.1. NCBI lineage: Eukaryota > Metazoa > Arthropoda > Insecta > Hemiptera > Coccidae > Ericerus > Ericerus pela. The sequence continues at coordinate 1,688,694 of WOFM01000403.1, forward strand.
AATTTGTTCGACACGTTTTGGTAGATGAACTGAATCGTCTGCAAAAACGGGACGGAACAGAAACGTAAAAAATAAATATTTTTTGGTACCTACTACAAAAACTTAATTAAATGAAATTGAAATAATTCATCAAATAACTAGGCAACTACTACCTACCTATGGTAACTAAACGTTCCTAAGTTAAAATATTTTCTAATCTCAAAAAGAAATTAATTAAATCTAAATTGCTTATTTACTGTCCAGTATATTCCTCTCAAAGTAACGAACAATTTTTTTCAGTAAGCACTATAGGCTACGTTCTCTTACAAGTTTGATTTTTCATTCGTCAGCTCATATTCAGCAACTAACCTTTCGTAGGTTGGTCCTTCATTGTGACAGTGATATCTTCTACTTGGTTCGACAGTTCGATCGATTTATTCGCTCCTATCCGAAAATCTGTGGAATCTTTTCGTACTTTTCTTCCCAACGGTTTGTAATCGACGTAAATATGGCTGTAAACAGTCCTCCATTTCGAATAAAGATCGAACCATTTTCACCGTAAGGAAGTTCTCTGGGTGGATTACCAAGATCTGCTTAAGGGTAATTTTGATTCCATGTTGGATTCTGCGGATATACCATACCTGGAACTTGAACTTCGATCGGATTCTGAGCTGATATGGCAGCCACAATGGCAAAAAGAATGAGTATTAACACTTTTTCTTGCATATTGAAATCACTTTTTTTGTTTGTATGAAAAAACAACTGCTGCACACGTCTGATGAAAGTGTAAAAGGTATGCAACGACGAATTCAGATATGTACCCATTTTTTGGCCTGAAACATAGTCTTAGCCAGGAATGTTTTAGAGTTGTAGGAAATTTGTTTTTATTTTTGAATACCAAATTTCAATATGTTTTCTCTGCAGTAAGTACCTGGACGTGAAAAAATCCGTAGGATTTTTTTAATCGAAATTTATGGGGAGCAAACACCTCCCCTGACCCCCTTAGGCTACGTCGATATCTGGCAGGCTATTTACTATATATATATGTCTTAAAGGTGGGTGTCTACTTAATTATGTGCAGCGGCGATCGCTCAGACGTTTCAACTTAATTCAGTAAGCACCTACCAATATTCTTAATCGTACTTACACCTGATCAGAATAATATTTTCGATTGATAAAATTGGCAAACGAAATTTGGTTATTAGAATAGTGACATGGAGTAGCCTTCCGGCGTATTTTCATTGGGTTTGTCGATAAAAAAAAAATTGTAATCTGCGAATTTTTGTTGAAAAACGCTTGCTTTTGTAGCCATCGATATACTACACGTGCAAGGGCGTAGCCAGCATGTGGTAGGTGGGGCAATTGCCCCCCCTCCCGAATTTTCAAAAAACAATACAAAAGGCCAGTTAAAACATAAAAAAAGTAGATATTTTCTTTATCCCTTACATCGGTGATATTATGTAGAAATGACGAAATAATGCGAAAAAATTAGGCTATCTAACATGATTTTTAAGAGGGTTTTCATAGGAAATCTACTTATTTTTGGTTAAGCAAGCTAAAATTTTTATTTAATAAAAACTATCTATAGGTAATATTTTTATTCTTGAAAATATTATAATTTTCTTTACCTTAATTTCATTAGATAATTTTTTTTTTTTGAACTTTCAATGAATGCTTTTTTGCACAGCCAGTAAAATAAACTGCGACTGGTCTTCCGAGTTCGCTTGTTACCGCGGGCACAGGGATACTCATTTCAAGGTGCTTGAGTTTTGGTGGTGAAAAAAATTCGAAATGAAAAATAATTTTCTAACTATTTATACACCAATTACACTGTGGGCCAAGGCCTCATGAATTCGTAGGAGTTATTGGAAACTCCCCCATTTACCCAAAAAACAAAAAAAAAACCTTGTGGGAACAGGATTTCCACCAGAAGATGTTCGCGTCTATAAGTTTATATCCTATTGCAGGTCTGTCTTACTGTGCAAAGAGAGCCAAGTCCTTGTAACACGTTGGCAAAGGTAGAATGCAACGGCGTGGGTATATGTGTGGCTAATTGGGCAGTCTATCAGTGAGTGTGTGTTTACGTGTTTCTTCACGTAGGACTTGCTATTTGCCATATTTTGCTTGCTGGCTGTGTCATCAACAAGTATCATTCTTCGTCCACCAATCGGCAGGTTCGTGTGTGTTATATTATCACGCGTCTTATCATGTACCTTTTTACACAGGTAGAGCCTATCTTGAAGGGGTTGGGGTGAACCCCACAACTCTCTATACATGAATATTTTGGAACATAGATTCCACCAAAAATTTTTTTTCCTTCCTCACTTCGCTTGCGAAATAATTGTTTTTTCACCCTATACAACCCCTCTAGAGGTAAATCCTGAGCACAGCCCTGTTGCAGTTCAGGGCAGCATATTGATCAGTCCCCACGTGGAAAATTCCCAGTTATATCACCACCTGTTAACCCCCTAGCTAGTCTCTCTTTTGATAAAATTTTCTTTGCCTCCCTGGAAAACTTTCTTCTTAGAAATAAACTTCTAAACTGGGGTAGTTGGTTGTACTTTGATACAATAAGTACAAAACATTGTTATAACAAATGGTTTGAGGACCTAATGATTTTTTTGAAAAATACCTGAAATTTAAAACTTTTATACCTCCTTAAATGTGGCGTATAGGCCACTTGTTTACAGAATATTATTTATTCGGCTTATCTTGTATTACCTAAACTTGAAGTTTGGCAAGCGACTCCTAGTATTTTGGGATTAATTATTACTACCACTAAATGCTTTTTAATGCAACTTAATTTTGGTTGAGTGAAATGATTTGAAAAAAATGAAATATAAAAACTTACCTAGGTAATTTAAAAAAATTTTTAGCGATCAAAAAAATACCTTATAAGTACTTAAATGAAAGAAAAAAATCTTGAAAAATATCAAAAACTAAATTATAAAAATAATTTAAAAATCATACGAGGACACAAATTAAAAAGAGATTAATTTTATTAACATTTTTAAAAACGCTATTATTTTTAAATGCACTAAAAGTCGTTGAAAAACATTCTTGAAAAATTAAAAAATTCTTTTAAACTCACAAAAAAATATAAAATAATTAATTTAATAGCGAGTAGATTATCTTTATGTTTATGTTATAGAAATAACCAAATACTGCGTGAACTATAAGTCTGATGACCAATTTGCACGTTCAACTCTAACATTGGTCAATGAATAAGTATGTATTATGGTTCATCCAAAAGAAAAGCGTAGGGCAATAGTTGAAAAATTGAGGAGGGAGCATACCTATTGGTAAGATACATATTATGTACAATTATTGTAATATCCTATACCTATTATAATCAATATTTTTATGCCCAGTCATTTATATCTATTATCTATAGATGGACACAACTGAACACAGCTGGAGAATAATAAAATTTTTTCTTCATTTATTTTTCTCAATTTCGTATCAAATCCCTTATTAAGATAATCTGGCTTTGGTCCCAAAGTGATTCTAATAGGGGGTGTCTACCGGATTTTATAAAAAAATTTATTCACAGGGAAATGTCATCAGCTGGAAAGGAGATATAGTGGTCTTTAACTTATCCTACTTTCTTCAACAAACATCGGCAAAGTTTATTTAATTCTGTTCAGGTCATTGAACTTTCTTTTTGGTAAATGTATTTTGGTATTTAGCTTTGGACTTGCACACTGCATAACACATGGCATATGACACTGAAAGCACACTTACAGAGTTTCATTTAATTTACATCTTACCCATGTTTTTGGTTCAAAAATGATGAATATAGCCTGATGTATATGATCTAATAATAAATAACAATAACACCCCTTATAATTTTTGCGCTCCCTTGGACGCAGTATTATTATATAAAATAAAATAAATTAAAACTTAAATTCTTCCAAATAATATATTCGCCGTAAGCGACTCAGTTAGGCTAACTGCTTAGCCCAGGTTTACTCATGACGAACATCTTTTCTCATACCTTTTTAAAAATAATTTCTTTCCTTTTTTTCCACGACCTTGTTTTTATTCTTGTTGGTGTTAATAATATTTGCTGCTGCAACTACACCTCGGTGAACTATAGATGAAAATCAGTTTAGGATTTACCTTTTTTTATTTTATTTTTGATGGAGTAGCAACTTTCTCATACCTAAATAATTTAAACTAGTTTACTGCTTCATCAACCAGATGTTGTCTCTCAAATGATAAATACACAATATTTTACTCTAGTCTTTTTTCTATTTATTCAATATTTTTCTAATACATGACTTCTTCATGCAACATATATGGACTAGATTTTTAACTGGCAAAGGGCCAACCTCAAAATAAAAACTATATAATGTATACTAACTTTTTTATTTGTCACAGTAAAACTCGAAGTTCCACATCTGTTCAACGGGGTTGGTAAATGAAGACTTCATTATTTTCAAGTTAAAATTTTACGAGTATTCAATATAATTATTCACTCTTTCAAATTGTGTAGACAAATTAAAGTATGATCGTCATTTTTCTTATTTGTCTGGTTGTGCGTTCTTTTGAATATTTATTACAATTTTTCTTACTTATCATAAAACATCTCACGTGATGATGAAAAGCATTGAGATCTGTGTTACACTTTGTAGTTATTTATTGTACAATGTATATACAAAATTGCATACACGAGAAATAAATAATACGCAGGCCTATTTACCGTTTATTTGTTATTAATCTAAACAATTAGGTACTACGTACGAATAGAAGGATATGAATGTATTTGTTTGTTCCATGTAAATATTTTTTCAATTTATTTTCCTTGTTTGTTCCTTAGTCTGCAAAAATGACAGCTGAATTTGTTATAACACATTTTAAATTCTGTGATATGGAAAATTCTACTGGTAATTAAAATTCAATAGATAGCATACTGTTGCTATGTAATCAGTTGATTAAGTTCAGTGCAAAAGTTTTCAAATATGAATGTTCTCGTATTGATTTAATACATTATCAGGAAATAATCGTGTTTGATTCTTCACATTATGATCTCGCCATTTAAATAATTATTTTTTAACTGAATTAAAAAAAAAAGTGAGAGGAAAATAATCAATTCGATCCATATAATCTATGAGGTAGGCTGTATTTTTTATTCTTCAAACGTTTGTGTGGAATACCTTGTCGTGAGAGATATTCTCACCAGAAGGAAATTCTACAGAATTTAAGCGTGTTCAGCCACTTCGTACACAAGTACGGGTAAGCCAGAACCAGACCAAACACTGGCGATTTTAGAGCCGGTTCTGAGAGTTTATATACTGGTTTTGGCACACGCACACAGACACACTTATGTACATATACATATGTAGGTGTGTAGTAGAATTCACGTCATTTCTTATTCATTGCTGAAACAACTGATAAGAAATGACATAATGAGTTCATGTACCAGTCCGAGACATTACCGAGATCTTTATCTATCGTTTTGTCATCGGCCAAACTTTGCATCTTACTTGCCTGTGTGTGCAAGTAAGAGCATACGAACAAACAATGTATTTTATATATTGTTGAATATAATACGCCGATAAGGAATGGCGTGTGTACAAGATCTATAGTCCCCACAGTTTGTTTTGGGGACTGATTTTTATGAACTTGTTTTTTAAATGATGAAAAGTAATCCTATTTTGGTCCTATTCAATTTGGTTTTATGGAATCCGTGAGATAGTGTTTGAGTTAACATATTTAAAAAACTGCTGTTTTCAAAGTAAAATAGCAAAATTTTCAATGACAAGGAAAAAGCATTGAAAAAATTTTTATCAAAAAATGAAACAATCCTAAAAAAAAAAGATGATAAAAATGCTATAAGAATTGATGGCATGAAGACTTAAATGGGCAACCTATAAATTGAAAATAGCGACAACGCTATCCTGGCTCCTATGATGCTGCTGAGAGCTCTATTAGTTGTGGGTCTTTATTGTTTCACTTCCCCAAAACCAATCTCCCAGTTCTGTATCTGTGGTTTGCAGCACAGCAGTATAATAGAGAGCAGAGATAGGCTGCTGCAAGGCGATAAACACAAAAACCACCAACATAGGCTTAGATCATCATGGCTCAACTCCACACTTTTTTTTGTTTATTAATTATAGTTTTTAGAAAGGCTGCTCATAGTTAAAAGGTAGTTAGAGTATTTAAAAAGTTATTGCAGAAAATGTCAGAAAACTGCTCAATCTGGATTTCAAAATACAGCATTGCTTCATTCAAATCTTTAACCCCACAAGAGGGATTGTACTGATATTTTTTGTATTGAAAATATGAAGTATATGTATAGGTGGGCTATTATTATTTGGTGAAACTGATGTTTCTCTATATTTTTTACATAGTTTAAATTACTCGAAAATGGAATATTAAAATTGACTTTAGAGAAGGGCTAGTGATGGGAATGCTGAATATATTCCGTGTCATGACAAAAAAAAAACTATTGATACCATTTTCCCATTTTATCCAAATTTTTGATTTTATGTAGGTATATATGGGTAAGTTTGTATATTATATGTTGCAGTCAAAATCAAAAATCAGTAAAATCCGAGAATTTCGAGTCAGAATAAGGAACAAAGCTTGCTAAAAGAACTTAATATTTATATTTCGTATATTTGCCTGATTAATTTCAGTTAGAAATATAAATTTTTTTGAGTCGCCGTCATTTATCAAATTATAATTTTTCTCTGAAACTGACTCAGTAAAATTCAATTATCAGTCAATATCTATATGTGGGGACGTTATCCTAATGTCCTTTATTTTTAGAGCTTGGCACTACATCAACAGTTGGGTCATAGACCTAATAGGTGGCCCAACTAATTAGTGCATTGCACTTAAAACGTATATTCATCGTCTGTTTGCACTCATACAGACAATGTGTGGCTACACTTATGTGTAGACCTATTAGGAAAGACAAGTACCTATGTATTTACAAACTTGCTGATAAAGTGATGCGTATAACGCCGCCATGAGTCTCCTTTAGTTGTCCCAGTATGCTACTTATGATACAGTCATTAAACTGGCTGGCTACCAATACTAAGAACTGACTTGATCGCCGAACACATATGAAAAAAAATTATTCGGTGCATAGAACCAAGTATAGGTAGGGTTACATAAACTAAAATACCAACATTAATTTTTAGGCAAACATGAAGAAACGAGAAAGTGCAATTAATTCAATAAATTATTTTATTTGACAGAATTTATTCTCAATTACGCTAAAATTTCTTCTAATCGACTGCTTTAACATTTAGGTTTCATAGTAGGTTAAGTGAGGTGGATTATTATTGTTTGTTTTTGGGAAAGGAATTTATCTTATGCATTTAAGTATAGTGGGAGATTTGAAATTTTACAAATAATTGTATTTTATGTTATTTAGGTTATTGACTGAGCATTTTTAAAATTGCTTAAGATGTATTTCTGAGGTATTTTACTTTTTCAGTACGTATTTACGAAATTGATTAAAATTCTTCAGTTATTATTGATAATATCGTAAAGGTTTTCAGTCAAAAACAATAACATTCTTACACACAAAATACATTTGAATGTATTTTCATTGTTGCATAAGGCCAGTTATTTTTGAAAAGTCAGTGATTTTCAATGTTTAATATAGGTAATTCACATTTTTTCCTAAGTTATTTATCTAAATGAGCAGACAAGAACGAGTCAAAAATGGTTAATGTCATAATTCCCTAAATCTCACAAAAATTTACATTTTTATGACTAATTAATTTACATAAACATTTTCATAAAATTTGTGTCAATGGAAGACATATTTTCTTTTTCCCTAAGAATTTTTGTAAAAACCTGATTTACATAATTAATGGCAACATACGTGTCTATAATTAAATGATGATACATAGGTACGAATTTCACCTACTTAATGGTGCCAAAATTTTCCTGAAGTTATGAAAAGAAAAACGTACCGACTCAACCCCTGGGTCTGAATACAAGATCAATGGTTAATAAGTAGATTCTCTTTGAAAACCTACTTAATGATGAACAAAACACTATTTACCTATGCCGAATACAAATGTCGGCGCTTTTCACGCAATAAAGCGGTGGCAAACGACATGTAAGTGTTAAACGTTTCAGCCACCATGCTATAGATTCTGTTGATGAGAATACAGAATCTGTGGTAAACGAGCTACGTCATAAACGAAGAAATGGGACCTAAATGAAATAATAACATGAAAAAGTGAGGATAGTTGGCTACAGCCTATTGGTAAAACAATCTCATCTTGTAGCTGAATCGCTGCAAATTTTGTTTCTTCTCTTTTGCTTGTAATCGTTAAATTTGATTTCCTCTGAAATTCTCTGTCTCTCGATTGGTATAATTCGCTAGGTACTCAATAAAAATACTCATACCGGAATTATTTCACAATTTTTCTCTTCAATATCTTTCTTCAGGTCTTTACACTCCCTCACACATGGGTATGTACTTACATAATATTTTGGTATAGGTATCTATTCCGATAACCAACAAGTTTTAAACGTACCCTTCGTGGACATGTTCTGAAGGGCAGTAATTGGACAATAAAATTGAAGCCTAGTATTTCGTTTCCGTTGTGTAGGTTTTTGAAAGAAAATCTGCATATTAAAATTGATTTGGTATTTAGATGAAAGGTCGAGGGTAGGTTCATTTTTTGTTTCATGACCCCATGAAATTTTGGCACTATTAGCTCAAAATTCATATACCTACATACATAACATACATATACGTATTATATAAAGTGGAAACCGCTATTTAGGATCAGCGGATAAAGGGGAGAACCGCTTATTTCCGGATAAAGCTGGGAAATCCCAAAAGAAACGCTGTAATTATAAAGCTATAGGAAATCAGACCACTTATTGGGGACAGCGCATCGGTTTATTGGGACAATGGAAACCGATAAACAAAGAAAAATTGTTGTTAAACTTTGTTGTTAAAAGAGATATAATTTCAGCTCAACAGTGATAGTGTCTGTCAGTATTTGTCATTATTCTACTATCTTGCGCCTAGTATGATACACAAAATACCAAATTATCTAGTACCTACCTATTGGCCATGCAAGCCTCCTTGTGGATTATATCATTGAATGAATGGAATTTTAATGTTTTTAGAATTGCCAGTGAAAAATTCTTATAATGTCTGACTCTATATGTCATCGATATACAGGGTGATTCTGTTTAACGGGCACCATAGGAAAATCTCCTGTGGAGCGTGTTAAAATGAACCAAACATGTTAAATGATACGGGACAGGTGAAAATAAATGCACCAAATTGAAAAATTAACAAAAATGAACCTTGCTATCAACATTAATATAATTAGAAGACCAAGAAAAAAATATAGATACAAATAAAATTCGTTTCTTAGATCTGATGTTTCATCGACGCATTAATATTATTAAGGTTCTTTAGTGTATCTGTTAGACTTTTGTGTCACAACTGGGTCACAGATGACGCCAATTCGATTTTATAGCGACAGCTGGGATATTTATATTATGTGCATTTTCGCAACTTACACCCCAAACGTATATAATGATAAATGATGTAAACTTTGGTAGAAAATTTCATTTCAGCAGACAATCAAACAATCCGCTCAATTTGGTTCATTCATTTTCACTTTGCCCATATCATTTAACATGTGTGTCATTTTAACAGGTAGTAGGTAGGGATTTTTCTACGGTGCATGTTGAACTGAATCACCCAGTATATCGGTTCTTAGAAGAAAGAAGGCAAGTTTATGCAGAAGGATAAAAAGTTTTGAATGCCAATTACTTGATGAAAATGAATAAAATAGGAGGTGTGTATATTGGTACTTCAGTATTTTCAAGTAATCTTAATCTAATCTGTAGTTTATGGAAAATTATTGACAACAACTTTTTTTGAATTGAAACTTATTGCTCCTACATGAATGGTAAATATGAAACAAAATAAATGAAACTCTACTTCCTTTCTTTACTTCTTTCTTGAAACATTACCCACATTCAGGAGTGATACATCATCATTAGGGATTTGTGAGTTTCTGAGTTCTTATTTAATGGCCATTTTCACATTGAAGCATTTTTAAGTCGCTGGTGATTAAAGATGGGGCTATTACAATTGATTTTTGTTCTTCACTTTTGTGAAATTGTGTGATTCATTATTTTATTTAATTATAATTGTAAAAAATAGCATGATACCTTTTTTTATTTAATTTTCTAATTTGGCTGTATCGTAGTTAAGTAAATGATTCATCAGAAGTCACTTCTAAGGTCCAAATTGAAATAATTTGCTTTAATCACGTAAATATCATTAAAATTACGATTAAATATTTATTTCATAGTTTCACACTATTGACACAACTATTCTTTGACATTCTTATCATATAATCATTCTGTTTCATTTTTATGCCATAGCGTATTTTTGGCTTGCACTGCCAACGGATAGAAAGCTAAATAATAGAGCTTGGGCTTTCAGCTCTAACGTTTGAGTCTGAAGAATACAGCCTAGTTTTTGGGTTTTGAGTATTTTTACTTTCAGATTCTAGTTTATTTGAGTAAAAATCGTTTAGCTGCATTTGAGTAACAATGGTTCATATTAGGCTTTTGGTTTTTAGTTCAGTGGGGGAAAATGGTTCGGTTTTCAGTTTTTGGCTTTTGGCTTTTGGCTATCAATTGGCTTCCAAAATCTACCTACCATCTTCTTCCAAGAAGAGTCAAAAACCGCAGTAACTTTTTATTTTGACATACTTATCTACATAATTATTCAATAATTTGACCTTTTTCAATGAGATGTGAACTAAAATTTTTCATTAAAAATACCACCATCCAAAATCAAATTTAAAGAATTTTTTGCAATTCCTCATTTGATTTAGCAATAAAAAATTTGAAACTTTGAGAGCTTGTAGAACATCATCGCCCAAACCCCGGTCTCAAAACTGGGATGATAAATCCTGCTTTTTTCATAATAGATTTGGCGCGGAGGCCACTAAGTGCAACAACAGATGCCAATGGTGGGGAAAAATGTACAGTAAGCCGTCAAACTAGAAAGAGGGGTCATCTATGCGGCTGAAGATCCCTCAAAAAAGTATTCACGCTGCCTGTTCATCAAGGACAGGACAAACAGGAGACGTTACCTTAAAGACTCAGGTGCTGACTTGAGCATTTTGCCAGTAAGTAAGAACCAAAAGGCATTCCCTCCGAAATACTACCTCCAAACTGTGAATGGTCAAAACCTTCCAGCTTACCGAATAGAATCCAGCAAAGTAAGCATCCGATTGAGAAGAGACATGACGTGGTCCTTCACAATTGCTGATGTTCCAACTCCGATCCTGGGTGCAGATTTTCTCACGCACTATGGCATGGTCATCGACCTCAAAAATGGAAAAATCCTAGACAACAATACTGGTCTATGGGTGGAAGGACATATCCAGCTGCACAAAAGTTGACAAACAATTCCTATGGATTCTGTCATACTATCCTAGAGTCACTCAACCATTGATTAGCAGAAATCCGACCTATAAGCATGACACAGTTCACTATATAGAAACTAAAGGACCGCCTTGCCATGCTAGTGCCCGCAGGTTACTGCCTGATAAACTCAAAGCAGCATGGGAATACTATGATCGCATCATAGGGGAAGGCATATGCCACCACTCGAAGAACTCATGGAGTTCCCCAATCCACATGACCAAAAAAGCAAGTGGAGAGTGGCGAATCGTTGGAGACTACAGGGCCTTAAATGCCAAAACAGTTCCTGATCGCTATCCAGTCCCAAACATAATGGACTTCAACGCGAATATGAAGGGTAAAACAATGTTCACAAAAATCGACATCAACTGGGCATTCCACCAAATTCCAATGGCTGAACAGGACTTTCAAAAGACAGCGGTCATAACCCCCTTTGGTTTATTCGAATACCTTCGAATGCCGTTTGGACTCCGTAATTCTGCACAAACTTTCCAGAGATTCATCAATGGACTATTTATGGATTTTCCATTTGCTTATGCATATTTGGATGACATATGCATTTGCTCAGAAGGCGGTGAGCAACAGCATGAGAAGAATGTAAGATCCATCATACAGCGTATACACGCTGCTGGACTTACCATCAATTTTGGAAAAAGTTTATACAAACAAAACTAAATTGACTTTCTCGGGTATCAAGTCTCGACCGAAGGCACTCCCCATCAGAAGAACAAGGTAGAGCCCATATTGAAATTCCCAAAACCCTCAAATGTTGCAGAACTCAGACGCTTCTTGTGGATGGTGAATTTCTACAGATGTTGCATTAAAAATGCTGCAGCCGAACAAAGTAAGCTGTTTTCATTGATCAAAACAAATAAAAAGAAAGATAAAACTCCACTCGATTGGACAGAAGAAGCTGAAAAAGCCTTTGAAAATATCAAAGAAACACTGGCAAATGCAACTCTACTAGCTCACCCAGACAAAAGTCTGCCATTATGTGTCGCAACTGATGCATCCGACTTTGCTATTGGTGCAACACTGTACCAAAAGAACAATGACAAGAAGCTTCCGCTCGCTTTCTTCTCCAGAAAGCTATCAAAAACCGAAAAGAACTACAGCACATACGACAGGGAGTTACTGGGAATATTTACTGCGTTGAAGCACTTCAGGCACCAACTAGAGGGTAGATGTTTCACTGTGTATACAGATCATAAACCCCTAACACATGCCTTCACGCAGAAGACAGAACCAGCTTTCCCGAGAAGAGCTCGACAATTGGACTATATAGTAGTGATGGGTAGTTCGTTCACGAGTTAGTTCTTTTGAACTAATCATGGAAGTGAACTAACCGATCATTTAGTTCACTTCCAAATGAACTAGTTCATTAGTTCTTTTTTTTTTGATAGTTCTTAGTTCTTATCAGTCTACTATACTCGATCCGTTGATGGAACTGAAATTGAAGTAGCAGTCGATGAGTGAATCAAACAATTAACCAATAGTTCTAGCATGAATTTATGAATACAAGTCGATCATAATATCATATAATAAATTAGTTAATTTAAATGATATGAGCCAATCATGAATCAGCTGATTGAAGTCTGATGTGATCGAGTTGAAAAATTTACTGAACTACTGAACTAATTGAACTAGGTCAGTGAACTAGTTCACTTTGGTAAAGCAGACTCAATGAACTAAATCTGAAAACTGAACTAAAATTCCCATCTCTACTATATAGGACAGTTGACTACGGACATCCAGTATATAAGTGGAGAACTTAACACTCCAGCTGATGCTCTTAGTAGGATCAAAGCCATCTTGGCACCGTCTCAATTACCTTACGCTGAAATAGCTAAAGAACAGTTAAGGGATGCAGAATTGCAAGAAGTGTTATCAAACAATGACACAGCTCTCAAATTGAGACAAAGGAAAATCCCTGGTACTAACGTTTTACTAACATGCGACATTAGTACAGGCAAGAATAGGCCATTCCTGCTGACAAAGTATCGCAAATTGGCTTTCAGTAGTGTGCAAAATCTATCGCACCCTGGACCAAAATGCACTGCTGGGTTAGTAGCATCAAGATTTGTTTGGCCGAGAATGAAATCCAACTGCAACAAATGGGCTCGCAGTGCTTGAATTGCCAAGAGTCCAAAGTAGGAAGACACACTCGTAAGCCTCTTAAATCTTTCAATCAAACGGAGTGGTTTAAAACGATACACATAGACTTGATGGGTCCATTACCCCCTCCCAAGGACACAGATACCTGTTGACGATGATCGATAGAGCAACTCAATGGCCAGAGGCAGTTCCTCTCTATGAGATGACAGCTCCAACAGTAGCTGCCAGGTTATACGACACCTGGATTGCCCGCTATGGCGTACCTGAAGTCATCATCACAGACCAGGGTTGTCAATTTGAAAGCTCGCTCTTCCAAGAGCTGTCTAAGAAGCTTGGTGCACATCACAATCACACCACAGCTTACCATCCTCAAGCAAATAGCAAAGTTGAGCGATGGCACAGAGCATTGAAAGCCTCCATCATGGCTTGCGACACCAAGAGATGGGTTGACATACTACCAACCATCCTCTTGGGCCTTCGATCTGCTCTTCAAACGGACACAGGTCACTCTGTGGCGCAGTTAGCGCTAGGCAAAGAGCTACGCCTACCAGGGGACTTTTTCACCCACTCGAAAGAAATTAGCCCCGAAATGCTCTTCCAAAACATACGGACCGATGCTAACAGTTTTTTGAAACAGGCAGCTTGTCATGGCCAACCAAAGATTTAAGTCTCCAAACACTTGGTCACAACTTCTCATGTGTTTGTCAGAGAGGAAAAAATAAGATCTTTGTTGGAGAAACCATACGCCGGTTCTTATAAGGTTGTATCACGAGATGACATGAATTTCGTGATACTAATCGCAGGTGAAGAAAAAACGATTTCAATAGATAGATTGAAACCTGCATACCTTATAAATGATGACAGAAAAATGCTTCAAAGAGCAACAAGGAAGACAGGAAAATACAAGAAGAAAAACAGACCACACAGTCCGATACCACACAACCACAAAAAGTAGAGGACAAACAGGTTGAAAAAGGTGATAAATCACAAAAATCACCAGTAGAAAAAACAAAAATAAAGAAAACGGTGAAGTTTAGTGACGAGATCGTCAAAATACGCTACGATCCATCGGCTCCCTTATGCGCACGAAAAAGAGGCAGGCCGCTTGGCAGCAGAAAGCGAAAAAACCAAATTCCAACTCAAAAATCTGAAAGATTGGCAAGGAGAAACTAAAAATATTCACGAAAGTTAATATCCGCTGCAAAAATTACAAATGCGCATATAAATACGCACGAGAATCTGGGAATATTTGTAACAAAAGACATTCCGCAGATAAGCAGAGAATAAATGCGTACAAATAAAACACGACATGAATAAACAAACCCACGTGTGATACGGGAGAAAACATCGCAACCTGGTTCTATTGACAAATATTCCGATAACAAAATAGTCAATAGATCGTGACATCACAAATGAAGAGTGCATTCCTTTGTGAAATACAAAATTCATTTCTTTATTTAGGTATATATTCTGATTAAGAAAACCTACATTTTATGGTGTAGTCTGCTGCGCTAAATTTTTTTTAATATTTTTTATTTTACTTTCCTTCGTAGTTTTTTCCAAAATGTAATCGTAGTGATTCGCTGTTCTTGATCCCATTTAGTGCGCCAAGGCATGCTACTCAATATAGCTCCCTATGAGCGAAATTATCTCCTCATCTGAGAGAGTAGAGTTAGTTTTGTTGCTGGAAACTGAAAATTAAATTTTGCATGTTATAAAAAGACATTGGTTGATGATCTGTATGCAAACGTTGCAATTTGGAAGTAGCCTAGGTACTCGAACTAAATCACCATCCATTGAAATTTTATCGTCACTTCCGAAACACCCACTACACGCGCTGCATATTGAAAACACATTACCACACTCCTACAGTAGTAATGTCGATTTTTGCAAAAGCAATACACAAAATTTCAAAACCAATTACATTTCTGAGTATAGCAACGAATTTTAAAGTAGAAAAAATGTGTACCCTCTCGTGGTTGATATTCCTAATAAATCTTTAATTTTCCAAAATACTCCATACTGGGAAAACAAAGTTCGGAATTTTTGTTTCTCTGTTTTTGTTGTTCATTTTTATGGTGAGCGCAAGAGTGTATTCGACAGAAGAACTGCATTAGCCACAAATGTAGGCTACACTCTTATTAAAGTCATTTCACGCTGCTGAGTCGAGCTAATGATAAAAAATTAGCTCAGCTTTGTGTTCGCCGTTTATTAAAAAATAATTTTAAACCGTAGGTACTAACATTACAAACGTGTGCGGTGGTTTGTTTTTTTTTTTCTTTTGCTACCAAATTCTTATATGTACTTACGCGACATTAAAAATAACGTCACGTTTTCGTGGGTGTACGTTGGCATAAGGTTTACGTATTGTAATGCAGCTACGTATGTGTGTAACCTATCTGTAAGTAGCGGATGGGCGCGTGTATCCATAAAGGCTGCCCTCTTTTGTCTTTTGTTTACGAAGGGATGAAAAATACGTGTGAACCTTTATTTTGCCGCCGTGTTTATATAACTATCTCGACGAATGCATTAAATAATTATTTATCCTTTAGCCAAATGACTGTAACGGATCGCCGAATGATAACACAAGTGTCGCATCGTTTTAATATGTATTACTTATGCCAAAATAAATTTTTAGTCGTGTAATAAAATTCGAAGCCAATTCTGATTCGACTTAATTTTTGACTCTTATTATAAAAATTTATTTTCTATATTTTTGTTCATCCCTTAAAGCGAAGTACAACGAGACAATATAGGAGCAACGAGACCAGTGCCATTTCTCGATAGAAGTCGGTGCTGCACAGTGATCCGACTACCACTTCGCATTTTCTACGATAATAAGGTCTAAGTGATCAACATATTTCCCATTTACTGTTTTATTTTTCTTCTTGATTTTGGAAACAATTCAATTTTTGCACCAACTTCCTCCAACTGTTGGTAAGATAAATTGTCTAAGTCATTCACCTGTCCTACACATTATTATTAAGCAAAGTTTTCTTTTTTTTGCTTTAATATATACGATAAGCTGCAAGTCTAAAATGTTGGTAAGTTTGATTTTACGTTATTCTATCGTTTCAGTTGGCACTTTTTCGATATTAAGAGCATGAAATATAAGCTATGTAAATTCGTCACGAGTGAATGTTATTCGTCTTTTGTTTTTGAAGGGGATGAATGAAAAACGATTTTATTAGTTCAAATTAGGTTCCTATCTATGACGAATGAATTTTGGCACAATGTGCGACCTCATTTTTTTTGTTTGTTTGTTTGGTTATCCATAATTTACGAGTTATTTTATAAAGTGAATGTATTCTTTACAACTGCAGCGCTATCATAGTTTCTCATGTTTGGTTTGTCTCTTTAAACACACCGAAATTTCTGTGCGGCAAGTATACCGAGATAAATGTTTGTTTTTGCTAGTTAATAATTTTGCCATATTAGTAAGCGCTCTGCTTTTTCTTCAACGAAAAAAAGTACAAAACTTTGCTCGTGTGTAAGGGAGGAATATTTCTTACATTTTTCACCCTCAAACTATTAACGATGATTATTCAGAATTTTCAATTACATGGTGCGATAGAGCTTGAATTTTGTACACAAAATACGCTATTTACTTACTTCGCTTGTAGCATGCGGGCCTTATTTCTACCTATTTTCCTATTCTTTAATCTTCCTTTTCTTCTTTTCTTATACTAGAATTACAGACAGAGCTGCTTATTGTAGGCTGGTGAATCCAAATTTCGACCACCATCTTATTCTTTTTTAAACTTTTGAATTTTGTCCGCACCTTTCGGCAATCTTGATTTTTATGTTAAGCATACAACATGGCTTTCTTTCTTCATTCGTGAACATTTTATTTCCTCACTTTTCAAAAATGAATTTATTACTTTTTTTATGATTTAAATTGCTGAAATTCTTCTTTGGTAATGGGGTCGGACTTGCAGTTTCTGTGCTCTACCAGCTAAAGTTGGCACCTTTGTCTCAAATTCGGTAAAGTGTGATATGTTCGTCTTTTTTTATTTAAAACTTCACATTTTCTTTTTATTCACTTGTATTTTCCTAATTTATATACCTATGTTCCGTGTACTACAGTTGTCCATATTAAGTTTCTGGTTACAATGATAAATTATAGAATATGCTAATTTCTTGTAACCTGATCAAATTGAAGTGCGTGTCAGGTACGTAAGTTGTGAGTTGTCAATTCTCTTTTCCAGTTCATCCATCTCATATTGTAAATAAAGTTTTTGTCCAAAAAAATCTGCTCCTCTTGATCTGTTCGCTGAAATTTTGGTTTCACTGTGTATGTGTTTCTATTTAGACTTTTTGCTAAAAAATTATGGTCATGAAAAATGAAACTAGTAGAGGTAGAACTGAGAATAACAATTTTTATGATATGTATCTGGAAACACAGCACGATGTACCTGGGAACATTGGAATTTTTGGTATGTAAACATCTTAGCACTTGGTCTGCGGTAGGGACTAAACGAGAATTACAATCGTCAGGTTCGTGTAACTGTAATTCTTACAGTTGTAACTCCTGTTTGTGTATGTTACATAATGTGTTTGTGTGTGCGTGTGTGCGTGCAATGCATTTCGCACATACCCAACCAACTATTATTATGTTTATGGGTAAAGCCTCAGCGGAACTCACACCATTTTTTTTGTTAAAATATCGAATTCAGTGATTATGTATTGTGAATTTTCAATTACGTAGGGTAATATAGCTTGAATTTATTCAAAAAATGCTCTGTATTTACTTGATTTTTCACAACAAAACTTTTGTCCTAAAAAAAAATAGTGCGTCTTGCGATATATTGCCACAGTAATTGTGGTTTAGTTAGGTACCTGGGAACAAGGAAATTTGTTTTTATCTGATTACCGAATTCACGTTAACATCTTTCACCCTAACAGCCTCTCTTATTTACTCAAATTTATTTCTGAGAATATTTAATTTAGTACTTTGAGAAAAAAAAAATCTTTAAAGAATCTTATGAATTCTACGTTTGTATTTTGTTCCTTGGTAAACCAAGCTGATTTTTCAACCTTACTGGTTCTAGGTGATGAATAATTATCAATTTAAATTACCAACTTTAATTTTTGGAAATACTTTCTCAGCAGTTTTTTTTTTATAGTCCTTTTTCATCAGCCAAATGCCTATCTCTTATCAAACTGCAAATGCTTACATAGGTACTGTAAAACTCACTTTTGATAACATAAATATTATTTATTCTTAAATTTTGGAATGAAAAATATTAAAAAACAGTAGTTTTTAGTTACATACTCAATGTAGAGTATAGTGACGCATCATTTAATGCCATTTTTTGGCCGCAGCGTATTGCTACTAGTTCCGGAATGAGAAATTATTCCTAAGTAGTAAGTACATTGTGTCGTAGGTACAAAAGTCTCCCCTACTATAATACGTATTTTTCCACCATTCATACCCCCGGTGGCAGAATCCATCTACACATAAACCAACACATTTTGCATGAAACTCAGTTAAATAAAATTCGATTTGACTTGCACAGGTAGCCAAGATCAGTTTAAACCACTTTAAACCATCCGCATAATTTTATTAAAGAGAAACCAAATTTATCCACATGATTTTTCAGTGTAGGCTTCCCTTAAGATAGAATCAACCTGAATTCACCTTGCAATTATCCGAGTACAGGCCTAATGCCCGTGTGTGAACAGTCCAGCCATTAAAACCAAACACATAGTGCTATTGAAAAATAAATTTAACGGACAAAATTAAAATGTTTCGAATGATATGATGGTGAAAGGCTGACTGACGGAGCAGCGAAAAAGTTTACAAAATGTAAGTATTGAAATTGCTGCTCCGTCAAGAACAAAAAAACAAGATGTAACCGAACTGGTTTCGAAAGACTGCGAAGAAAACCGAGGCTACATACCACCAACATATTGAGCTACTTGTTGCTGGTTTAAGGGGAAATCGAGAAAAAGAATGCATGTCCGAAATTGAGGGAGAAAATTCGTTTTTGAGTGCAACGTTATTGTGGAGTAAGTAAAACTAATAGTAGATTTCTGCAAATTTGGTTATTAATGGTATTTGGCTCATTTCAGAACTAAAAAAACCAATGTAACTTTCGTTGTTTTATCACTTAAATATTCTAAACATATTATTTGACATAGAATAATATCTGAAAGTTTGATTATAAAAACAGATCAGTTGTTCTTACATATACTCAATACAGAAGATAAAGTTTTGCTCTTCCAACTTTGGCTTAAAAATAGCATTACATCAGGAAGTAATGCATGTTTTAGTTGGGTAACACTGAAATATTGGATTCATTTGACACTGGTGCAATTCGAGGTTCGAATTTGAGGGTGTTCTAGTGAGGTTGAGACTTTCGTTGTTCTTACGTCATCATATAGAAGACACACTCCGCAACTCCCTGATGCTACTAACTCAAAACTACTAAAATGTGACACCGGTTGTTGTTGTGCTAAAGCGCAGATTTTTTCTAGAAATAAATATTATGACGTCAAGGATTATGATAGGGCATTAATTACCTGTTCGGAATTTTCAGGGACTGCATTAATAATTTTATCTTACGTCTTATTAGTATTTCGTGGGTGTCGAAGTGCTTAAATCCGATATTTAAATACCACAGTTTTATGGGCTAAAAATTTCACGATTGAATTAAACCGGATCACGAATTAATCTGTCAAATTTGTGCATGGTTTTAAATAAATTATATGTTTTCAACATCAAATAATCAATCAGCACTTGTATCGTTTCTTTGCTGAGAATGTGCGCATTATTCACTTTCGACGAAGTAAAAATGTAAAAATGCGTTGATATAAAATTTTAAATTCATGGGCAAAACTGGCAAAAAGTAAAGAGGAAGAAAAAAAAAAGTTCTAAAATTACGATGACCTGGATAGTTTATTTGTGAGCTGCAGGTATCGAAAGAATTGTAGCTAATTCGGAAAAGGGTGACAAAATAAATCGTTATTTTGAACATAATCCGGGTCGAAATAAAAATAATTAAAAATCGCCTAGCCCGGCTATTGCTGTCGATTTAATTTCGACTGTTTGGTTGCCTAATTGAAATGAACGCTTTGTAAACTCTGTGCCAACGACACCACCGGCGAGTAAAGGACGAAGCAGTAAAGTTTTTTTGGTTTTTGCTGTTTTTTATTTTTATTTTATTTTACATTTGACAAAAAGGGAATGTCACAAAACTGTCGGTATCTTTTGTATTTGAGAGCAGTTTTTCAGGTAATGGCTTTGAACGAAGAGAAAGTGAGTACTGGGCAGGACGTGCCTACCTACGTATAATGAGTGAATCGTAAGACGAAATTATTACGCTCAATTTGTTAATATTATTTTTTAAATTCAAACAGCGAACATTAAACGGTAATTTGGAGTAGGCACGTAGGTACCAATTTGACTCGAGTATAGGTACGTTGAAAAAAGCCAAAAAAAAAAAAAGAAAGCACAAAACACGAAACATTATGGGTACAAAAAAATAATTCTGACATCGAATAAACGCCCAAAAATGTAAAGAAAAGTTTTACCCTTCGAACTTACGATTTCGTAAAAATGACAATATACGTCCGTGGTACTCTCATGAGTCCAAAAAGAAGGTAAAATTAGCAAATTTTTGAAAATGAAAATTTAATAAATAAAATGAACGAACCAAAAAAAAAAAATTATATGCTTCATATTACAGCCACTAAAAATCGTTTATGGTCAATATCATATAAACCCGAATAAGTACACCTTGGAATGTGGAATTTGAGATATATATTCATTTCTGGTCTAAGTTAAATTTTATTAAATTGCAGCACGATAACAAAGAAATAAAATTTTGTGGCTGTCTCTTTACCAGGATTAGATACGATTT
Organism: Ericerus pela; assembly: GCA_011428145.1. NCBI lineage: Eukaryota > Metazoa > Arthropoda > Insecta > Hemiptera > Coccidae > Ericerus > Ericerus pela. Next base: position 1,710,098 of record WOFM01000403.1, read on the forward strand.
TATAAGTATTTGGAGAAGTTTTTTAAATTCAGAGTGGTACTTTATAATTATAGGAACATCAGCTGCTCGTGGTGTCAGCTTTGCTTGACAGAAACTTAGGACCTTTGATCCCAACCCTGAGCCAAGTGTTCACTAACATACTACACAAAATCTGATAAGAAAATTCTCCCATTTTTGGGCCCAACGAGGGTCAAAGAATGGATCTAATGATGAAATAAACGTCAAATTCGAATTCATCTCCTGAAAAAACGTATTCGATGATATATTTCACAATAAAATCTTGAAATACAAAATTCTCCCATTTTTAAGCCCAATCAGGTTCGAAGAATGATAAAATTAGCATCAAATTCGAATTCAGCTGCTTAAAACACATGTCCAATATACGTATTAAAATATGAAGATCAAAAATTGTCCCCTTTTTTGACCGCATGAGGGTTGACGAATGGGTTAAATAATGATAAATTGAACGTTAAATTCGAATTCGGCGCCTCAAAAATCATGTCCGACGATGTAAATTTAAGAATCAAGAAAAGGCCTCTAAATGCAGCACTAATAAATTTGCAAAATGTTTTCCTTTGTTCACGTTAAACACATGCAACTCTATTAATCCAGCTTTCATCGATTTTCCTTTATAAATAAGTTTTCCGAAGTGATAAACTGCATCCAAAATTTATTTTACATTTGAATATTTACAGAGTTTTGAGGTAATTTAAAAACCTCGCAAAATAAATAGACTATGAAAAATAGGCATTTTTAATTTATAAAGAAAGACCCTGTAGCACCAAGAATTAACAATGCACTGTCAAGTCAAAGACAAGTATTGGTGCAAGACTAGTAGAGAGGAAAATTTAGTTTTGGTGTTGTAGAGAAACAAGACCATAGTAGTTTCATTTGTGGTTTTACTTATGCAAATTACCAATTTTATTACATTAAATTGTTCTTACAGGTACCTAACATTGTAGTGGTAAATAAAATTGCTCTGTGCCTAAACATTTGGATTGGATTTAAAAAAACCAGATCGGAATTATCAATAAGAGCTTAGATTAAATTGTTAACATTATCTCTTGTCTGAAATCTTGGGCTAGTTGGGTATATTCTGGTACATTATTTTCCGTTGTTAAGAAGCATCTACAGACAATCACTCAAATTCACTTTTCTCATAATAAAATAGCTGTATTGGAAGGTTATGTGGGTATAACTAACTGTAGGAAGTATCCATCTAAATGCGCAGAAATATCTTAAGGGCATTTCATGAAGGTAAAAAGTAGATAGTAAATTGAGAATAGTTTAAAACAGGGGTATTTAATGCACGCCCATACAGAATAATATTTTGATTACCTACCTGTTTTATTGTAACGAATAATTTCAACTTTTCACAGCTCATCTATATCTCATTGTACCCTGTTTGCAATAATTCACCCTGTATAATATTAGTGAAGACATATGAAATCGTTCTAACTCAGTCCATCTTCTTCACACATATTTTCTATATTTCTCACATTGACACTCCTGACATGTACCTGTATTGATACCTTTCTGTCCAAGAACACCTCGTGTCATAATTTCTTCATCATGAATATTCATAATTTGATATTGTTAGAGGAACTTCTTCATGCGTGCCCCATAAATCATCTCATTGTCACTCATTTTCATTGGACCAAGTCAATCCAAATTACGCTCACCCTTTTTTAATCAGAAGTTAGACCCCAGAAACAAGGGAGGCCTATAAACCTTAAAAACAGAAAAGGAACAAAGTGGCGAGTTTGATATGCCCGTTAGAGATGGTAATTTCAGATTAAAAATAATTGATAAACTCGAAACTCTTTGACAAAATTAAAGTAAAATTTATTTTGAGTTTAAGTAATATGTTGGTCTAATTAGTAAGGTGCATAATTATGTTCAAAAGTTATGAAAATCGGGTTATTAGCGATTCTGGTGGATACTTTTGAAATTCATCGATTATAGTGTTAGGTTTATCTCTGAAAGATGAATATTTCTAATAATTTGGGACCTATTTCGTGAAACACAAAATACAGTAGCTTCACTTCCCTCAAAATCGTGAAACACGAAGAGGTATTCAATCTTCCAAGTTGGCCATGTTCTTAATTAATTTTTGTTTAAAATAATAATAACAATTGTCGGCCTATAGGTAAAGTGTGTATCTACATTTTACCTAATTTTATGGGAGTTGGAAAAAACTGTCTTTTCAGCATAAAAATTAAGTATTTGTTTTTTGTTAGCTTAAGTTTATAAAAACTGAGGGAAAAATAATTTTTATTAATACAATTTTTGTTATTCTGTTCATGAATAAATACTAAATCGAGGTAAAATATGAAATAAATAGATACACAGTTTTTCACTGACTAATATTAATCAATATCAATCAATTAATTGTTTCGACATACGCATTTTTTTTAGATTATTGACTTGGTGATACAAATTTTTTCATTTACAACTTTGGTGACTTCTTGGAGACACGCACATTTCCTTTAAAAATAAACAGAATGGAGATATGGATTTTTATATTTTTGAAATAACACAAAAAATATTCATCTTCTAGAGGTATGCCTAACACTATAACGGATGAATTTCAAAAACATTCACCACGATCGCTAATAACTCAATTTTTATCAATAAAGTAAAAATTTTTGATTAAAACGAAATTAAAACATAAGTTTCAGATGACACGATCTTTTATTATGACCACCATTAAGGCGTTTCAACACAGACAAATCATAGTAACAAAAACGTTTGGTGAATTGGCCAAACAGGCTGCATACAAAATTAAAACATTACAGAAAAATTAACTGAACTAAATACGAAGTCTCGCTCATAAAAAACTTCTAATGAGCCGGTTTGCTAAATAATGGAGATCAAAATAACAATAATTTTCATAACTTTTGAAGATACACAGTTCACTAATTAGGTAAACATGTTACTTGAATCCAGAATAAATTGTACTTTTGTCAAATTTTTAAAGCTTATCAATTATTTTTAGTCTGAAATTACTATCATTAAGACAACTATAAAATCACTGGTGCCACTTTGTTTGTTTTCTGTTTTGAAGGTTTATAGGTCTTTCTTGTATCCAGAGTGTAATTTCTGACTGCAAAGGATTTTAATTACCGGAATTTCAAAAAAAAAAAAAAAAAAAAAACAAGTTTTTCCATTTTTAATGCATTTTTAGATGTAAACATGTCATTCTTTATTGTAAGGAAAGTGGAATATCTGTTGCCTTTTTCTTCAATATTTATTTAATAAATCACAGCACAACCATCCAGTTTGAATAATGTGGATGTTCTGTGCCAAATTAACATAAAGGTACGTCTCCACGAGGCAAGTTTTCTAGCGGCTAGTTGAAAATTTCTAGCTGCAAGTCATTTTTCTCATGTAAACACTATCGCTAGACAAAAGTTGTAGCTAGAATTTCACTAGCCTGCAAGAAATTTATTGCCGCGTGTAAACTCAGGGGATAGTAAAAACTTGCAACTAGCCAGCTATCCAAACTGAATGGATAGTTGGCTAGTGCTAGTAGATAGAAGAATGATATCATGAAATGTATAAACGTGCTAATCCTATAATATCAGTTTTGTAATTTTGTTGTTATCAATAATTTTGTTTTTGCTGTAGTTGAAAGAAAATTATTATTAGAATAGTTCAACAATTTTTATTTATCTTTGATAATTGATAACAACTATGTTAACACAGTGGAAAACGCTATCATTATGTAAACACTTTTTTTTCTATCCACTAGTTTTTGCTTGCAGCTAGCAAAATGCTAAATGATTGCGACATGTAAATATGAGTGATAATTTCTCTAGCAAATATAGCAAATATAGCAAACTAGCTGCTAGAAAACTTGCCTCGTGGAGACTTACCTTAACTTGGACCGATTTTTCTCCAAATTTGTTTAGAAATAGAATGGCCGGTTTGGTATGTCGGTATCTTATAGTTCCCTGCCATAAAATTTATTTTTATCACAAAAATAATCAAACAGGTATATCAACTCGAAGTGTGCTTAATCGACAATAAATTCAATCGTATTTTCAAATTAAAAAAATTTCTAATGGTATCATAATTTGGAAAAGAAGCGAATGTAAAAAAATAAAAAAAGTTGTAGAGGCTTCTAAGATATGCAGAAAAAGTGTGGATGAATTCAGTTAGGGACTTTGATATTAATTCTTTTATCGAGGAACAATTTTTTCAAAGGCTTTCTATTTCAACTACACATTTTTTATCATTCAGGAAAGTATTCCCCGAACGTTTATAAAATTGGAAGAAAGTTTGAAGCGATACTTCAATTAGACGAATGTCATCCATGATACATGTTACGTTTCTTCATTCAGTTTCAGCATAACCTTGTCGTCTTTATAGTATTTTTCGAGTCACTTCAGCCAGAAAATTGCTCTTGACTGAAATCGTAGTTAACGTTTGTGTGGTAACGATACTTCGGAGAAGTCGGCGGTGTTCCATCAATCGCACGGTCAATTAGATTCGTTTATTTTTGTATGGAAGTACCTATTAGACAAATTAAATAGGAAAACAAAAAATAAAATAAAAAAAGAAGGAATCGAGTCGATTAATTATCCGACAACTTTTTCTCGTCAACCTTCAAAACATTTTCCAGAGTACGTGCCTACGGCAAAAGCTGTCAATATTTCGAAGTTTTTTTTTTTTTAATCATAAACATTGGCCAAATTTGAGAGGGCCATGGATGAAAAGAAGGCGGAATTGAATCTTTTTGTTTTCTCACAAAGTACTAATGACATCATAAGAAGTAAAAATTATTACTAATAAAATAATTTTTACATTACCTCTTTCGTTCTTAGATTATTGAGATACGTTGATTGGTAGTCCATTATACTGGCTTATAACCAAATATTAGGATGAAGGTTCCAATAACTTTATTATATGCGAATCAAATGAATCGTTGTACAATTGTACCAAAATATGGGATTATTTTTACTCCACGAAAGCCAGTTAGTGTTGACAGTGAAAGATATTTTCAAAAAGATTCCTTTGAAACGACGAATTTTGCTTCATTTTTTCTACGAACGTCACAATTTAAAGGTGCAAGTGTACAATTTATTTGTGAAAAATCTAGTGGCGTATCTACGTGACGTTTTCAAAGTTGAAATTCGTCCGTTAAGAATGAATTATGTAAGATTGATTGAATCATAATTACTACATTGATTGTATTTTTTAAGCGCAGGTATACTTACGAGTGTTACACTAGATTATAAATATTTTCAAAGTTTAATGGATTTGTTATAATCATTATGTTGAGGTGTCCGAACCGAGAACATAGAATTAAAATCATCAGTTGACTAATATATCTACATTTATTTTCTTCCGTCTGATACAGGTACCTACATTAATTTGTTTTTTCTTTTTCCCTTTTAACTTTAACAGATAATTCGTGGTCCATCTCTCATCCATTTACTGCACTCTGTTCAACTTATTGTATTTTTATTCAAGATTTTTCCTGATGATTAATTTATATTACAATCCAATTTGGATAAGATTTTTCCATTTTGTTCCTTCTAAATTCGACTCTCTTTCTTTTTAATTACTGAAAGGTAAGTCAGTCTGTTAAAGATCGCAAAATGATTCACATCATTTCCAGAAAAATGGAAGATGAAATCTTTTTGCTTTTTGTTCAAATTTAATAGTAGAATTTATTTATGGGAGTCTCATCCTATTCTAGTCCATTCATAATTTCAAAATATGATTTTTATTTTGTTTGTCTTGCTGTTCGCGTTTGTTTCATTGAATCTGAGTTTGATTGTAGCCTTTCAAATAACATCATGCCACTTTGTCACCTCTTAGATCTACGTATAATAAAAGGAATCATCGAGTGTTCCATGTTCTTATTTCTCTTATTGGCTGTAAGTGATCATATTATATTTGATTCGTAAAATGGGAAGTAGAAACTATGTTCAGTGTCATGTACTGAATCTACTATATGGAGTATAACAGTTATATAGGTATTTGGTTCATTTGGGAATCTGTAGAGCCCTGCCTGTAATGTGGATTTCTCTGGATGTAACAATGTTATGGGCATACCAAAGAGAAGAATTTTAGACTCACGTTATTTTCATCGCCTGTAGCTTATGTTTACTCGTCACATACCTAGACTATGTGATGGAAGAACAAAGACTACCCTTTTAAATTACAAGAAAATGTCTTACCATTGGAATAGACATCTTTGACAAATTATGTTTGTATGAAGTCACATGATTAAGTGAATAATTATTTCAGTTGGTTTACCTATGTTCTGTGTATTAGATGAGCTTTTAAAATTATCATTGTTGACATCTTTTCGAAGAAAATAAATCAATATAACCTATTTTTAGTCTTTTTACACCCAAATTTAAACAACTTTCAAAAGTATGCTATTTCTGATGTTGAAACAAATAAACAGGCAAACAAAAAATTTTCATTCATTAAAAATTCTGTAACATAGTTGAAAAAAGTTTGCAAAATCTTATTTCTGAACAAAACAGGAAAAAGAAGGTGAAAAAAAAAAAAACATTGAGCAAAACCGAGCATTATGAACGTGCTTAGGAAGTTCAAATATGCTTCTTAAACGAACTTTAGAAGAGTATAAAAGGATTTTTTTTTTGGATTATAAGAGAGACCAGTGTTCGTCTTTGTTTTTCTTTTAGGAAACAAATCTTTTAATTAATTTTTCTCTTCTTATATCTCATACAAGGGCAAAAAATTTAACTGATTAAAGGGAAAAAACAACAATTGCCTATCTTCCTTCTTTCATTCTTTTCTAATTTCATTGTTACTCGGAGTTGTGGTAAGAACTATATATGTGAATCATGGTTCTGTGAAGGTAGGGTACTAAGGTTGAATTTTCCATCCATTTCCCATCCCCGGCAACCTTTGTGAACATAATTATTATATGATGATTAATCAATGAAAAAACAAAAAAAAATTATTTTTTATAGTACATGATCAGAAATGTTTTCACTGATATTTTGCTAGCCAAAAGTTGTGGTTTTCATTGGTGGAAGCATAACGTCAATGTAAAGAGTAAACCTACCTTCTTGGAAAAATTTTTCCACAAGGTTAACTTTCTTTCTGACAAAAGTTAATCTATAAAACTGAAATCAAAATGACAAACTCCAATTGGTAGTAATGACTGCATTTTTATTTCAATAATTGTAATATTATGCCCCTTTTTTACTTTTTGTATATTAAAAAGAAACTTAACCTACCACCCTATAAAAAATTTAGAAATTATTAACGGAAATAATATATAAAAATAAAATAAATCTACCCTGAGTAGGATACAAACCTACAAACTCCTGCGTAAAAAGCTTACTTATTATATACATAGCATAACAGTTGTGATGCTGTATACATATTCTATCATTTTGAAAGTGCTTCACTCAACATTAAGATTATTTATATTAACATTTTGTTGGTTTCTGATTATTAATTATTGAAAATATCTGCCACAACAAAGTTCAAAAGTGAGTCTACATGATGGGAATTTCTCACTGGCTGCGTTCATTTTGCAAATTTTCCCTTGCATGTAAATACTTTTTCTTGAACCTCGGTGAGTAATATACTATTACTTTATTATAAAATAAAATTATCCAACCTATTAAGTACCTCATCATGAAATTTGAAGCAAAGAGTAGCATACCTATCAGGAGATTAATTTTAATGCAATAAACATTCCTATTTTCACTATAGGGGTAAAAACTGAAAGGTGAAGGTGGTTGGTGTGAGTTTTGGTATGATTTTAGGAATATAAAGGATGGTTTAAACCCACTTTCTCTATTCTCTCATCCTAATCTGTATTCTGTAAAGTAGGGAAATTCTAACTTTTAGAAAATAAATCAAGAGAAACAATATAAAGTATAGCACCATTTTTTCCACTGTTCAACTATAAAACATTTCAACTATAAAACATTGCGTTTAAACCATCCTTAAGAGAGGAGAAAAAAAAATTAGTTAGTGTGCCTGTGTGATTGCATTAATCATAGGCACTCTAACAAAAAAACAATTAATTTTGTTGTTGCTATCGATAGAATGTAGGTACCAAATTTACAGTTCAATCAGAAGTGATTAATAAAAATAGTCGATAATCTCTCTATCTTCTCCGTGAAAATAGCCAAGGAACTGAATTCCAAAAAGTAGCGAAACTAACCAAACAAAACAGAAAATGTTTTTGAGTTGAAAATTTTTTGGTCGGCAAGTCTAACAAAACTTTATTTTTTGGCTGATGATTCTGAAAATTTGTTCCTCTCGCCTAACTAAAACAGTTTCAGATCATACAGTTAACACGAAATTAATTTTTCATATAGATTAGGTAATGTAAGTATTTTCTTCAAAATACATGCTTATGTAAAAAGTACATACAAATAATTGAAAAGCAGAGTCAGAGCAATGAATACGTCAACATTAAAGGAGTTTCTAAATAATCTTAAACTAAGTATAAAATTGATACGACCAATTTAATGTTATTAAGACAAAAAATGTAGTGATGGATATTAGGTACGGGGACTATACATTTTGTACTGCACGTCATTCCTTATCACGTGTAGTATACTCAACATCATATAATATACACATTGTTTGTTTATATGTTCTTACTTGCACACACATGCAAGTAAGATACAATATTTGGATGATAACAGTGTGATAGATGAAGATCTTGGTAATGTCTTGGACCGGTACACAAACATGTGTGTCTGTGTGTGTGTGTACCAATTTCCTTATACTATAAACTCGCAAAACTACGAATGTTTGTCCAGGTTTTAGCTTACCCATATGTTTGCATATGAAGTGGTAGAACACGCAATATCAGTTGATTACCTTCTGGTGAGAATATCTTTTCACAACAAGGTATTCCACATTAGGTATTTGCAAAAATAGCAGAAAAGATGCTGTAAAAATTAAAAAAATCCTTTCTTCAATGAAGACTCTGAGAAAGTATTCGCTAGATTTACTAATTAAGTATTAGGTATATTATGTACATTATATTAGAGTAGATAAACTTTAACGACGATTTCGTTTTTTAATCAGCGATCGAATTAATTATTGAACGGTGCTGGAAGAATGAAGAGTTTTAGAAGCTAGAAATTTTGAAATATTGTTTTACAAAATTTTTTAGGTTTAAAACAACTATTTTATCAATCTCCATGTTTTTCATTTAAGAAATATTTGAAACCATAGAAAATTCACTATTTTTAAATGAAAAAAAAAAAAAAAAAAAAAAAGTTAAACATTGATCAGAAATAAATGAAAAAATAAACATAATATGTAGGACACTGTAAACATTAAATTGGAATTCTTTTATTTTATCGAGAATGAAATTTTATTTTATAAGGGTTACCTACCAACAAAGATTTTATTCAATTCTGTTTTCTGATTTAGAAAATATAGCTCTATTTTTGAAGGTTTTATTTCATTATAGAAAAAAATATTAACCTCCTTATTTCTGAAAGATAAACAAAATTAATCTTATTTACCTACTTATCCTTTAAAATTTACAAAATCTCATTATAAAAAATAAATTAAAATATAATTCCAAGTTGAATAATAAAAGTGGAAAATTAGTTGCAGTCATTTTCAAAAAGTAGATGTCACTTTTGGGTAGTTTTTAGTTAAGCATCGGATACAATAGAAGAATACCGATTCTAAAAAATAGTTAAAGATGATAATACCTCAGTTGATCATTCTTCACCATCACATTTGCTTTGAGGAAAACATGATATAGGTATCCGCAAATGCATTTAACTTCCAGCCAAAAACTATGAAGTATGGTAAACAGACCGAATACGGGATATATAAATTTAAAATTGTAAATAAATTTGAATAATAACTATAATTTAAAATGTATGGAGGAATCAGTATCAATGGTACCTGCTCGATGTTATTGTCTGTAACATTAAAAAGTTTATGGAACCAATGTATTTTTATTTTACATGAATTTTTTGGTTTTGTGACTCGAAATAATCACTCCACAAAAGGTATTCTCGAACTATGTTCTTAAACTGGGATACCCTCTTTCCTAATATGTTGTAGGTTCATTCATTTTAAATATACTCCATACATTTGTTACGTAGTACCACCTTTTCTTAATATAGGGTACTTGAAAATTTATGCAAAACGTCAAAATTAAAGTTATAAAAATTAATTTTTTTTTCTTACAGAGGCTTTAAATGCCACATACAATATTCTAATTGCAATATTTTTTTTTTTTTTAACATAAATAATTAGAATAATTAGTACCAATATTAGACTCATCTTTTCAATTTTAATGAGATGAAAAAAAAAAAATTTTAATTGAATGAATCAGCTTACATACGGTTGACAATACTTGTAAGTAGAATGAAAATATTCAAATTTTCTGTTGCTATTAATTACACGTACTTATTTCAAATTATAAATTAAAATTTTGTTCAAAAGTTCTGAAAAATTGCAAAAAATTTAAAAGAACAGTGATGAAAAATCAAAAATAGAGGTAAACTCATTTTAGGAGTGTTCTTTCAACTTTTTTGTGGATTGATGCAATAGAACAGTCTTACTAACTATACCGAATTTTTTTTAGCAGACTGCATTATTAATTTAAAAGAAAACGTGGTAGCCCATATTTGGTAGGTACACACCCCATAATACATTGACTATAATAAAAAAACTTTATAGGTCACTGATTTCGCACTAACTGTAAGTTAATTTTTGTCAAAGCACGACAAGTAGGAATGTCACTGTAAAACATTATATGGCTCGGTAATTGTTTGCTAAAATATGATATAATTATGTCTCCTACCAAAAACTGATACGTTATTTAATATTTCCCCTTTCTCTGCATTTTACAACCATTTATTCACTTTCAAGTTGCACTCACAATTAACCGAAACTAAACCCACTATTTCCTTCTGCAATTTAGTCAATTTCCCGAATTCACACTTGTATGTAAACTTTCTTTTTTGTTTCATTGACGAATGGCAAGTAGTGACTTACCAGCTTTTCGAAATTAATCATATTGTTGGAAAGAATCAAAGGTATTAGGAAATGTCTTTGTGATAAACTACGTTGTGGAATATTTTAGTGTCATTAACATTCAAGATGAATCGATAGAATTTTTTCAAATTTTTTCTCCCAATACTCGACTTTGGAGAAAATAATCACACGTTCTTAGATAATGTACATTTTTAGCCCAAAGGTATCTTCCTCTTCTCTCGAATAAAACTTAAGGAAAAGTTTTCAGAAACTGGGTAAATATTTAATGCTTAAAGGAAAAAGTTTTCACGAAACAACAACTTTTTTTTTGTTTTGTTTTCTTTAGATAGAAACACCAAAAACAAAAATTGAAGGATTTTTTTTTTTTTTTGTAATCTCGAATAATTGAACATTACATAATTTAACCGTAAGACGTGGTTTTAATTAATTGAAAAAATGTTTGAAATCAATTCCGAATTTATCCTGCGGAGGATTTCTTGGCAGCGTGGAACTCGATTGTCTCATACATAGGTATAGTTGAAATCGTTTCTCACGCCTTTGCGTCTCTTCTGGCTATGAGTTTGAAGAAAAAAATTGCATACCAACGGTGAAAATAGTCATACACTTGGAAAATGTTTCTTGAGAGGACAAAAAAAGGGGAAAAAAATCGTGAATTCTAATTTAATATGCGAGTACCTATTTAATTTATTCATGTAGCCTCTCGTCTTCCCTCATTCGAGTTTATTGTGCAAAAAAACCCTTATCCAAAAATTTTACTTCCGACAAAAAAACAACAACACAAAATGAAAAAAAAAAATTACTAAAAAAAAAGGGACTACCTATAACATTTTGTTAGTTTAAAAGTGAACATTTTTCCAAAACTTTCTCTTTTTTTATTTCTTTTATTTTTTTTCCAGCATGAAGGACACTTTAATAAAAATGATACGAACGTTTGTTTTGGAAACCTTCACCGACCACTTTTATTTTTTGACATTTCTTTGACTTGTTGACATTTAAATCGATACTTCCACTAAATTAACGAATGACTTTGCGAGTTAACCAAGAAAAATTCGATCCACTCTCACAGTACCGTTTAACTCATTTATTTTTATGTATTTTTGTTTTTCTAATTTCCGGTGCCACTAGACTCACAATCCTGGTACCTACCTTTGTGGATTTTCCAGACATAAGTTAATCTCTTTTATCATCGTGACGTTCACTTATTATGGACCTTGGAAAAAACAAAAATTTACACGATTCGCATTTCTTGCACAGTTGATGATACATTGGAAATGATGTTTGTATTTAATTTTCATTTTGTTAAATAAACATACACATTTCATTTTTAGGTAGGTTTTCTATTGAAAATCTACTTATTAATTTTTGTGTCATGGAACGATATGAAGGTGGGGGTGGGTACGTTTTTCGTTTCATATTTCAAGGAAAATTTTAGCATTAATAACTCAAATTTATATATAAATATATAAGCTAATTCCTTGTTGTGGAATACCTTGTTGTGAGAGATATTCACACTAGAAGGTTTTCAACAGTATTTTGCATGTTCTGCCACTTCATACAGTTAAGTATGGGAGAGCCAAATCCTTGGCAAACACTGGCGATTTTTGAGCCGGTTCTGAGAGTTTATATACAAGATTTGGTACACACACACAGACACACATGCATACGTACATGTACGTAATTATGTCATGCGTTACGTCATTTCTTGCATGCGTCGAGGTGATAAGAAACAATGCAGCGCGTTTGGTACTGGGCCGTGACATCACCGAGATTGTTATCAGGTAATTGATCTCAGCCTGTGCAATGTATCTTACCTGTATGTACATACAGGTACGAACATACAAACGCACCAGTGTATATTTGTTTAACATCGTAAAGACGATTATTGCCAGCCTTTGGGCGGCGACTGTTGTTGAGGGGTGGGAGCCTTTATTACCTCATACGAGTAATGTCCCCACAGCTACTCCCCCCAGTCTTTGCGCTGCAAAAATGATAAATTGCGTGCCTGGGGGGACTTATCTTTATTGCAGTCGCTGGTCCTTCTCCCATTTAGCGAGGGCTGAGCCTACTGCAGCCCCTACGCACTTGTAAGAATGCTTACGTGCGTTAAATCGGGGTTGGTAGGCGTCCCTGCTAGCCTGTCCCCTATGTCTGGGTGGTCTATTTGGTGGAGCCAGATTCGTATAAGGATGGGGATGGTAGGATGATAAAGAACCAGAGGGGTTTGGTGGTCTTGGCCTTTTAAACATCGGGGAGTTTGAATTCCCTGATGGTTTATAGGCTAGGCCATAAGGTGGGAGGAGGGCGTGTTTGTGGCACCTCTTCCAACGGGAGTTGCCTCTTCACTTCCAAAGTCATCAGGGTTGAGGGCTCTGCGGGTGGGTTCTCCACTCTCGGTGTCTTCACTGGGGACTTGGGTGGTGAGATGACATCATCTTAACAATGTCCAAAGTCGAGGTTGTACCCATGAGCAGTTCATTCTTGAGTCTTTCAATCTCCTTTACATGCTCTATCTGTTCTTGAGTCTTTACAGGCTCAGGAACCAGTGGCGCAACAAATTGGAAATTTGGAGTCAGGAATGGAGTGTTTGTTGGAGATGACATGACAAGGAAGAGAAGACAAAATTAGAAAAGAGAGAAAAAGAAAAAATAGTAGAAAATTTGGTAGTAAGAATTTGGCGTGTTTTAGTCAACAGCAGAAAGGCAAGTGAAAAATGTTGCGAGAATATTTTTCGTTTGCAGCTTTATTCCAAGTCGTTATTTCGTTTCAGACATGTTCGGAGGGGATAGTGCATCAAATATTCTTTAGCTGAAACGTATTCCGGTCGATATCTGTTAAGTACAAGCGCTCTTCACTGAGTGCTAACTGTGCTGCAGAGTGACCAGTGTCCGTTTGAAGAACAGATCGAAGGCCCAAGAGGATGATTGGTAGTATGTCAACCCATCTCTTGGTGTCGCAAGCCATGATGGAGGCTTTCAAAGCTCTGTGCCATCGCTCAACTTTGCCATTTGCTTGAGGATGGTAAGCTGTGGTGTGATTGTGTTGTGCACCAAGCTTCTTAGACAGCTCTTGGAAGACCAAGCTTTCGAATTGACAACCCTGGTCCGTGATGATGACTTCAGGTACGCCATAGCGGGCAATCCAGGTGTTGTATAACCTGGCAGCTACTGTTGGAGCTGTCATCTCATAGAGAGGAACTGCCTCTGGCCATCGAGTTGCTCTATCGATCATTGTCAACAGGTATCTGTGTCCTTGGGATGGGGGTAATGGACCCACCAAGTCTATGTGTATCATTTTAAACTGCTCGGTTTGTTTGAAAGATTTAAGAGGTGAAGGAGTGTATCTTCCTACTTTGGACTCTTGGCAATTCAGGCAACTGCGAGCCCATTTGTTGCATTCGGATTTCATTCGCAGCCAAACAAATCTTGATGCTACTAACCCAGCAGTGCATTTTGGTCCAGGGTGCGATAGATTGTGCACACTACTGAAAGCCAATTTGCGATACTTTGTTGGCAGGAATGGCCTATTCTTGCCTGTATTAATGTCGCATGTTAGTAAAACATTAGTACCAGGGATTTTCCTTTGTCTCAATTTGAGAGCTGTGTCATCATTTGATAACACTTCTTGAAATTCTGCATCCCTTAACTGTTCCTTAGCTATTTCAGCGTAAGGTAATTGAGACGGTGCCAAGATGGCTTCGATCCTACTAAGAGCATCAGCTGGAGTGTTGAGTTCTTCACTTATAAACTGGATGTCTGTAGTCAACTGTCCTATGTAGTCCAATTGTCAAGCTCTTCTCAGGGAAGCTGGTTCTGTCTTTTGCGTGAAGGCGTGTGTTATGAGTTTATGATCTGTAAACACAGTGAAACATCTACCCTCTAATTGGTGCCTGAAATGCCTCAACGCAGCAAATATTTCCAGTAACTCCCTGTAGTATATGCTGTAGTTCTTTTCGGTTTTTGATAGCTTTCTGGAGAAGAAAGTGAGCGGTAACTTCTTGTTATTGTCCTTTTGGTACAGTGTTGCACCATAAGCAAAGTCGGATGCGTCAGTTGCGACACATAACGGCAGACTTTTGTCTGGGTGAGCAAGTACAGTTGCATTTGCCAGTGTTTCTTTGATGTTTTCAAAGGCAATTTCAGCGTCTTTGGTCTAATTGAGTGGTGTCTTATCTTTGTCTTTATTTGTTTTGATCAATGCAAACAGCTTACTTTGTTCGGCTGCAGCATTTTTAATGCAACGTCTGTAGAAATTTACCATCCCCAAGAAGTGTTTGAGTTCAGCAACGTTTGAGGGTTTCGGGAATTTCAGTATGGGCTCTACCTTGGTCTTCAAAGGGGAAATGCCTTTGGTCGAGACTTGATAGCCGAGAAAGTCAATTTTGGTCTGTTTGTATAAACTTTTTCCAAAATTGATGGTAAGTCCAGCAGTGTGTATACGCTGTATGATGGATCTTACATTCTTCTTGTGCTGTTGCTCACCGCCTTCTGAGCAAATGCATATGTCATCCAAATATGCATAAGCAAATGGAAAATCCATAAACAATCCATTGATGAATCTCTGGAAAGTTTGTGCAGAATTACGGAGTCCAAATGGCATTTGAAGGTATTCGAATAAACCAAAGGGGGTTATGACCGCTGTCTTTGGAAAGTCCTGTTCAGCCATTGGAATTTGGTGGAATGCCCAGTTGATGTCGATTTTTGTGAACATTGTTTTACCCTTCATATTCGCGTTGAAGTCCATTATGTTTGGGACTGGATAGCGATCAGGAACTGTTTTGGCATTTAAGGCCCTGTAGTCTCCAACGATTCGCCACTCTCCACTTGCTTTTTTGGTCATGTGGATTGGGGAACTCCATGAGTTCTTCGAGGGGTGGCATATGCCTTCCCCTATTATGCGATCATAGTATTCCCATGCTGCTTTGAGTTTATCAGGCAGTAACCTGCGGGCACTAGCATGGCAAGGCGGTCCTTTAGTTTCTATATAATGAACGATGTCATGTTTATAGGTCAGATGCCTGCGAATCAACGGTTGTTTGACTCAAGGATAGTCTGACAGAATTTGTAGGAATTGTTCGTCGACTTTAGTGTAGCTGGATATGTTTGTGTCCAGTTGGTACGCTGGCATTTTGCCTTCCACCCATAGACCAGTATTGTTGTCTATGATTTTTCTATTTTTGAGGTTGATGACCAGCCTGTAGTGTGCGAGAAAATCTGCTCCCAGGATCGGAGTTGGAACATCCGCAATTGTGAAGGACCACATCATGTCTCTTTGCAAACCGATGCTTACTTTGCTGGATTCTATTCCGTAAGCTGGAAGGTTTTGACCATTCACAGTTCAGAGGTAGTATTTTGGAGGAAATGCCTTGGTTTTTACTTACTGGAAAAATGCTCAAGTCAGCACCTGAGTCAATAAGGTAATGTCTCCTGTTAGACCTGTTCTTGATGAACAGGCAGCGGGAGTACTTTTTTGAGGGATCTTCAGCGGCATAGATGACCCCTCTTTCTAGTTTGACAGCTTCGACTTATTGTATGTTTTTCCCCACCATTGGCATCTGTTATTACACTTGGTGGCCTCTGCGCCAAATCTATTGTGAAAAAGCAGGATTTATTATCCCAATTTTGAGGAGGCGGTTTTGGGGATGATGATCTGCTAGGGGGAGTTCGACACTGACCCCTGGTAGAATTGCTCTTTCGGTCTCTGGACTGAGATTTTCTATCTTTGTTTCTGTTGTTGTTGTTCCTGCTTTTTGAGTGGTTATTACTTCTACAATTTCTTGAGTTATTATTGTTCTTCTTTATTTCACTAGTCAGCAGAGCTATCTGGGCTCTAAGCTGGGATAGTTCTCCCATCTCTGCCAATACTGCACAAATCGAGGATACTGATCTCGAATGTTCCAGCGCGCTATTGGCACTCTTTGCCAAGAAGTCTAGGTCCTCGGAGTTTTTGATAACCGTGGTACCCACAGCTGCCAGACACTGCACAACATTTTGGGGCAGTTGTTTGAAGAACTGGTTTCCAATGACCAATGGTGATACAATATTGTCAACTTTTTGTCTCAATTTGGCCATGAAGATGGAGGGCTTATCGTCTCCCATCTTCATTCCACCTATGACATCATCAATTATTTGGTTTTGAGTCTTACCAAACACATTGCAAATTTTCTTGCAGAACCAACTGTACTTGTCTGCTTCTGCCAGAGGGCATTCTATGATATCCGGAATACGGCGTATTATTTCTGCAAGCATGCCGCTGCAAATGTGTGTATATTTCTGGTTGTTCTGTAGGTTCTCTGTTTTGAAACGACCTTCGAGGAGAGTTAACCAGAGTTCTACCTCATTTGGCAAAAATTCCAGAATCTCGATCCTCCGCCTTTGGATTGCAGGGTTCTGCAGTGTCTGCATCTGCAACAGCTGTAATAGCTGTGCAAGCACTTTTGGTGTCAGCTGTGACTGACCACTTCCACCTGTCCCAGGCTGATTTGATGTTTGGTTCGTCCCATTACCATTTCCATTGGAGTTGGGCATTGTTGTTTGCCTCTGCTGTATCTCTCTAGAGTTGCTTCTTACAAAGGTTCCACCAGACTCCGTCAGTTGTTGGTCTGGGGTCGAAGAGTCGGAGTCTTGGCTCAAGGCACAACCACTTCTGAGGGTGCGAGCTGTTGTCTCATTCGGATTGACGACAGCTCCCAAATGCAAGACTTCTGGCCTCCGGATTCGTTTTTGTTTTTCCGGAGTATCAAAGACTTCTGAGTCTCTTGTCGAAGCTGGAGGAGTTGGCGGATGAGGGCAACTTTGTTCCTCCAGATCTACTTTTCTTGGTTCCCTTCTGGCAAATATATTTGGAATGGGGGGTTTAATTTCCAACTTTCAAAGTTAGACCTCTGCTTCGACAGCCAAAGGTGTCTAGGTCTGTGAAAAAAATTTGTATCACAAGCTAGTAACTCGCCAGCGCACCGCACATAGTTTTAGAATTAGCACAATGCGCCTGGACACCCAAGACGTAGCCAAAAAATCAAGTCGGGGTCACCACTGTGGAATACTTTGTTGTTAGAGATATTCACACTAGAAGGTTTTCAACAGTATTTTGCGTGTTCTGCCACTTCATACAGTTAAGTATGGGAGAGCCAAATCCTCGGCAAACACTGGCGATTTTTAAGCCAGTTCTGAGAGTTTATATACAGGATTTGGCACATGCACACAGACACACATGCATACGTACATGAACATAATTATGTCATGCGTTATGTCGTTTCTTGCCTGCGTCGAGGTGATAAGAAACGACGCAGTGCGTTTGGTATCAGGTAATTGATCTTGGCCCGTGCACTATATCTTACCTGTACGTACGTACAGGTCCAAACATACAAACGCACCAGTGTATATTTGTTTAACGTCATAAAGATGATTATTGCTAGCCTTTGGACAGCAACTGTTGTTGAGGTGTGCGAGCCCCTATTACCTCATACGAGTAATGTCCCCACACTTGTTACCACGGTACAGGTCACAATTTTTATCCGATAGTCATGAAATTTGGAACGAATATTAGTACTAAGCCAAAGATCTGATCTAATAATTTTTTTGCCAATTGGTGGTACGGAACTTCCAGTATTACTTTTTTTGTTTTTTCTTTTATTATAAAATTTTAAATTTTTGACAATTAGCAAACGAAATTTGAAACAAAAATTCATTATGATTTATTTTAACTTGCTATAAATTTTGTTGCGGATCGGTCGTATGGTATATCTGATAGTACTATTTTCTTTTTTATTTTGGCTATAAAACACCCAATAAGAAAGTAATTCTGAACGAATATTTATCACAATATATGAATAACTTTTTAGTGATTACCTTATTGTATAATTTTCAAAAATCTACTTTTTGTAATGGAGCTGCTGCTGCGTTAAAGTTTCATATTAAGAGTGTGGAATACCTTGTCGTGAGAGATATTCTCACCAGAAGGAAATTCAACAGAATTTAAGCGTGTTCAGCCACTTCGTACGTAAGTACGGGTAAGCCAGAACCAGACTGAACACTGGCGATTTTAGAGCCGGTTCTGAGAGTTTATATACTGGTTTTGGCACATGCACACAGACACACTTATGTACATATACATATGTAGGTGTGTAGTAGAATTCACGTCATTTCTTATTCATTGCTGAAGCAACTGATAAGAAATGACATAATGAGTTCGTGTACCGGTCCGAGACATTACCGAGATCTTTATCTATCGTTTTGTCATCGGCCGAACTTTGCATCTTACTTGCCTGTGTGTGCAAGTAAGAGCATACGAACAAACAATGTATTTTATATATTGTAGAATATAATACGCCGATAAGGAATGGCGTATGTACGAGATCTATAGTCCCCACAAAGAGTAACATTGCTGAATTGGTTGAGTCAGGAGACACAACAAATTCAGTTGTGTGTTAGTGTGCGTGTGTTTAATCTCGAATATAATCAAGTTCGCACGCACACTAACAAAACAATCATGGTTTCTTGGTTTTGTTTACATTTTTCATTTTTCGTTGCACATGACGTCATGTTTTTACAATTTACCTCAGGTTAAACTTTTCCGATGTGAAAAGGTTCCAATTTCTTTGAGAATGTCATGTTTAAACAAGTCGTAACTTTTTTTTATATTCCTTTAACAGAATTTTCACCCAAATTCTATTTTCATTAAATTGGGTGGCGTTTGTTTTGTTTTGAAAAGAGACGGAAATATAGAAAATGTACCTATACTTGTTGAAAACTATAGGATAATGAGAAAATATTTTGTGATTTTTAAAAGTAAGATTTATGTAGAAGAACGAAAAACCAATTTCTGAGGTAGGTTCGTTTTATGCAGGCTTTCGAAGAAAATTTACATATTAAAATTGATCTTGTATTGAGATCCAGAGGTGAGGGTAGATTTGTTTTTTGTCTTATAACACCAGGAAAATTTTAGCACTATTAGCTGAAATTCATATGAATAATTATATTGTTGTCGGTACATTATTTATTGTTCAATCACTAGTTGGTAACACTGTATCGTCATTCTTCAGTTCCTATTCAGTTGCGTCGTCTATCTGTTCAGTTTGTGTGTTGTGTCTGTTCATGTGATTATCTCTCTCTTCATTAAATTCATTTATTAGTGCGGTACTTATGTTTTTCTCATTTATTTATTCTCCGTGATATAATTAATTAATCGTCTACTTCATACTTCAACGGACTCCAAGCCCCCAGAGTCCAACAATTGTATTATGATAATTATGCACATTTCTGTTTAACTCGATATGGGTCACAATTTTTATCTGATAGACTTGAAATTTTGTCGACTTATTTGGATTTATACAAGGACAAACCGTAATGTTTTTTGTTCAGATTGGTCCTATTGTTCGTCTATTACATCTTATTATGTTTCGTTTTTTGGGCTTAAATGGTTCTAAAATTCGTGATTTTCAATCAACAGTCACAGAATTTATTTCCAACATTGAAATAAAATGTATTCCATCGTATCGAAAAATTTTATTTTAAACCGCTTAACGGTTTAAGTGTAGAAGTGATTTGAAAAAAATCTTAAACTATTGCTAAGAAAAGAATATAAAATCCAGATGAACCAAAGAAGCTGATCGAAAGCAGGCTTGCTTTTATTTAATATGCCAAGCAACCATTTAATAACTTGCTTCGTAGGTAATACGCTGCATTCTCTTATATCATTACGAATTTTCTCAACACTTTCATTTTAAACGTAATATTTATACCCACCATTCGTCCAAATTTGTCAGGTTTCATATTTTCATTTGTTCATTGTTTTAAATTTTACCAAATCATAATAATATAATAATATTCCAGCAAATTCTAAAGTATGCTTTCAACTAACTTCAGACTTTTTATGCAAAAATCATTTAAAAAATCTTAAAATTATTGCTAACAAGAGAAGATAATTATATTCTAGAAGAATAAAAAAACTGTCCTCGAAGCACTCTTGCTGTTATTTTATTCGACAAGTAATCAATTCAATTTTATCAAATAGTCAGTTATTTATTTAGTCTTTCTTTGGTTAGAAAAACTTACATTTTCTAACGATGCTTGCTGCGCAAGAATTTTTATCTGCATTATTGCACCATTTCTTCGCATGAGGAAACGAATTTAGCTTAAGGTTGTACCTATTTTTAGCGCGACGTGGGAGAGGAAATCGCATCTGTCGACGAACTCAATGGAATATGATTGAAAATTTATACTTTTAAAAATAATTGAACACGAGTCGAACGCACGCGTATCTACAACTAAGCGATATTTGTTGCCTACACAAAAATCAGGATAACCGTTTGAAATGTTATCAACTATGGCTCGAATTCAAGAAGATACGTACAAGTATCAACAGTGAATTTAGAATTACTTATCTCAACAAACTTACATCACTATATAATATGTTTATGTATGGATATAATTGATAATGGAAAAAAAATGTAAGAATTACTCAAGTGTCGTTCTTGCATTCGGGCCTATGAGTGGAGTTGAACTTCAACCTTCCAGTGCAAAAGCCTATGAATATTATCATCCCGAAAATAATTATCGTATTAATTTTCGATAAAATTTGGTGTATTTTCTGGCTCGAAGTATTGTCTTCTGGTCTTTGCCTAAGTTTTCGCGCGGTTTTTTAAAGACCCGAGGTTTCAAATACAATCAAAAGCCTAGTAAATACATAATTATGTAACTCGAAGAAATAAAAAAAAAGTACTTCTGCAAAAATTATATATTTTTCTAAATTCGGTAGGTATCTACTTTAATACCTGCATAGAAAATGTCGTACTTGATGAAGTCCTACAGGTTTGAGTGGATAAATTTTGCTATGGAGCGTGAGTTTTCAAAATGTTCTTTATTAAGTTCTTTTTGCAAAGTAATAAGGGATCTTAGAACCAAAATATCAAATGCTTATAATACGAACTTTTTTTTTTTTAAATATTAGCTAATGAAGTGAAAAATATTGCTTTTCCAGACACCTAATGCCGTACACAATATACCTACTGTGGACAATTTGCAAATGCGTGAAAGTAAACCTGTTATTACACATACGTGATTCTATTGTGGCACTAAATCGGCTGACTAAACTATTGGACATATCATAATATTGTGATGCAAAGGTTCGCATTACACTATTACCAAAGTGTCACCCTTGTGATTCATTGCAGAATGCAGACGAATGAACACAGTTCTCCATATTTACACAACTGGCCACATGCAGATCAGAAGAAGAAATGACAAAAGCTAACTACCTACCTGTCGGAAAATTATAAGCTAATATTTCAGTAAATAAGTTATACTGTAGAAATCATTATTACAAACACCGGCTACAATACACAAAATGCCTGGTTCTAGCAGAACTCCATTTACTTCTGTTGGTTTTGTCGATTCAGGGAATTGAACCTGAGACCTACATATTTGCCAGCAAAAAGCAGTGAACTTAACCGCACAGCCATCTCACCACCAACTATAACTGGCAAATGTATTTTATATTAGACAAGGTATGGCGGTCCCCACACACTCCCCCCTAGAGAGACTCAACACAAGTTGAATGACATTAGATGCTGTGGAAGGTTGGGCGGAATCAGAAACACCTCTTATACCTATACGCACAGGCTTATACTACTTATACGGGTTCTATTTCCACTATATAGGGCGCCATCTATCGGCAACTCAGGTTAGGAAGGAGAGTTGTGAGTGCCACCATGCACCACTAGGGTGTGTGTGTGTCCAGCACACATCAAGGTCACCAGATGTAAGTTTTTTCAGTTCAGGGAATCAAACCTGGAACCTACATATTTGCCAGCTAAAAGCAGTGAACTTAACCACACAGCCATCTCACTGCCCACTATAACTGGAGAATGTATTTTATATTAGACAAGATATGGCGGTCCCCACAACTTCTATGTTGAGAAAAATTGGCTACAACAAATCTGGCTACTATAAACAGATTTGTGTGCTAAGGGAAGCCAAAGAACACGCTACAACAAATTAATTCAGCTGTATTGCCTTAATTTCTTTCATATAACAAACATTTTTTTTATCCAATCCCATTATTCTTCCAGTGGTCACTTTTGTGTTTCTAAAAACTATCATGTATGATTTGATCAGTGTGCAGTTGCATTTTAATGGCCAGTGAATGCAAAAAATGATGTCCTTATATGTATTGTTGATGATTGGTAGGTACTGATAAATTGGCAACCATCATTATTTTATAGACCCAAATTCCCAACACAACCCGGTTACAGCAATCTGTTCATTATACCCAGCTACTGGCTACTACAAACAAATTTCACAGTCCCTTGGAATTTCGTTGTAGCCAATTTCTACTTTATATAAGTTTTTAAGTGTTTCAAGTGAACAAATAGGATGATAGTACTTGAGAATGTTTTTTGATTGGTTTGTTAGTGGCTGCCAAATGAGAATCAAGAAAATAGAAGAGGAGCAGATAATATTAAAAATTGTGGCAGATAGAAAACATGAATACCTAACAAGAAAGACATTTGTAGGAGCACCCGGTTTTTGCTTCGTCCACAGAATTTCTAAAATGTGTGTGTGAGTGTCCATAAAGTGCTTGTGTGTATCTTAATGAAGGAAAATGAGAAGAACAGTGCACCCACAGAAATTTTTATTGATTTATAAGAAACAGCGTTATCTGTTTTTAATACAGAGGCATCTGGAAAGGCCAACATAAATATTCCAGCAAAAGTAAAAAGTTAAAGGTCGGTGTATCTGGGATTGATCAAGGAGGGCATTCTTCTATTTTGGTTTTCCAATTATTGAAAACTGATCGAAATTTAGTAAAACACGAATTAATGTAGTATGCTCGGGAAGGTTCGAAAGGTGTCCACCAACCGCAATCTCGTTAATATTTTTTATGACCAACTTGTTAACTGCCAAAGAAATTAAAGATAAAAATCTCCTACACCGGATGCTGGTTTACCATTACCCCAAAAAATTTATTTTACAAAATGTGAAAACTGGTTGTCTGTAAAGAAGAAGAAAAATGATGAGAAACGTAGTTTTTTAATTTTAAAATAAAAGTAGGGAGTAGGCGTGTGATAGCATGGCTTTGATCGAAGTAACACTGAGATGGTGACAGAGGAGTGGTGAAGGAAAACCAAGGGGAAAGAAAAGAAAAGGAAGAAGTTGTTGGAGAAACATCGGCGAAGAAGGAACGGTAAGAAGAAAAACCGTTGAAGAAGAAGAAACAATTATCGCTGTGAAAGGAAGAGGAAAACAGAAAGAAAGAAACTAAAGGCTGTAAAGTGTGCGTAGGAAAAAAGGTAAGGATTGGAAAAGAAAAAAAGCATCGTATTGCTGGCTGCCTAACCAAATGCTTTTATAGCGATAGCCAATTTTGTTAAATTTAAATTTTGATTTCTTTTTTTAATTATTTATTTGAAAAGAAATGAACAATGGTAGGGTTTTATGCCTCATAAAATTGTAACTATAGGACTTTTTTTCCAGATGACGAGGTACTTACGCTTATTCGGACGCAACGAATTGATAATCAAAGTTTAGTAAAAAATTTAATTTAACAATTTTTAATACACCAGTAAATAATCAAATCCTAACGGTTGATCCACCAGTAATTGATTGCGTTCCAGTAATTATTCCAACTGTACTTGATTAGTCTTCATTTACAGCAGTTTTACGAAACAAAAATGCAAATTATTAAAATAATTCTGTTGATGGAGGCAATTAGAGCTACCGAAATTAAGGTGCTCTTAAATAGAACGGGTGATATGAATATACATAATTTTTTATGCAAAAAATCAAATCAAAAATTACATTAGGAAAGGACCATAAGGAATGAAATTAATACTTTTTGTTATTAACCACAGTTTGAATTGAGAAGTATTTTTTTATAATTCACGTTAATTATTTTATTAAAAAAATCTCTATTTTCACAGCAAATTGAATCAACTGAAAAATGAAGAAACAAAACCTATTGTCCTTTGCTGTCCGTTGGTTTCTGTTTGTTTACTATTCTTTTTGGACAAAAAGTGGGGTATGTTATAACTTGCGGTTATCAGCATTCTATCTAAACAATTAGTTTCAGTGTCTTTTAAAAACCATTTGTTTCGTACAAAAAATGATCAAATGCAACTTTTCATGTTTTTTTCTTATAAAGAGAACCATTTTGAATATTTTCATTATTTTATAATTTAGTCGCTGCACTAATAAAAGATGATTCTAAAACATTCCTGCGGCTATACCTAGTCATCGAGTATTAAAAATAAAGGGGAACAAAAAAAAAACTGTTGAGGATAAGAATTAAACTTAAACTTTTATCAAATAAACTCTTATCTATTTGGACATTAAATAGGTAGAGATGTCTAATGCCGTTTTTTATGATATTCTGCGAATTATTCGCGCACAAAATTGTTATCTGCTCGCCCTACCGGAATACATGCAAAATCAAATTGACTCACTCTATAATTTTCTCCTTCCTTCTCTTTTTTTATCTTTCTTTCTTTCTCTCTGTTTCGAAAATAAGTAATAAGTACAGTATTGGAGGAGCACCGTGATTTTTTACCCTGGCAAACAGAGCAAACTTTTGTCGTATAAATGTAAGCTAAATAATAATAATGGCCTAATTTAATGGCGACGGAAAATTGAAATTACGACTCCAAGTTTTTTTCTCTTCTTGCAGCATTCGTTATAATTTTTACCAAGTCAACCAGAAACTGAGCATCGCAGTACAAAATGTGGAACAGTGAAATGAGAGAGAGAAAATCTTCAGTTAGATAATTGTAGGAATTCTGGTCAAAAATGTAAAAGAAATAATTAAATTTTTGAAAAAAAAAAAAATGAAACGGACTGCATGTAGGGACATAGAACATAATAGAACTAAAATGTTGAAAACAAGTTTTCCAGGTTTTATAACAGTAATTTTTTTCCAAAGCGGAATTACAACTACGCAGTTGCTGGCAGAAATGCCTTCCAAGTCACATGTTATATAATGCAAGATTTTTGAATGAAGTAATGTAGATCCATCCCTTCATATTAAATATTTCCTTGATGAAATTTTCTGTAAATTTAACATGGATTTGACAACCTTGAAATACATAGCATTATTACATCTATTCAAAACATTAGGGGGTTTTATATGTTACAAATGTTTAAATTCCTTAGATGTGCTGTCAAAAACTCTCCACTTTCCATTTGATTTCAATCCATTTCATATTAGGCATAATGACAGGTACTCATGAAATCAACATTCATTTAAATATCATTTATTACACATTTTAATTAGTGAAAACAAAACAGTATTGATTTTTATATTAATATCAAAAGGTATTTCTGCCAGCGACTGCGTTAGTAGTAATTCCACTTTGTAAAAAAATTACTATTATAAAACCTGGAAAACTTGTTTTCAACATTTTAGTTCAGTTATGTTTTTTGTTCCTACATGCAGTTGGTTTAATTTTTTTTTCAAACATCTAATTATTTGAATAATTTTTTATAAAGTGCAAAATGAAAGTCTCCAGCAGTTTTTCACAATAAGAAGAATTTACTCTGAAAGTGACAGATAATTGTTGATACCTATTGTAATATTTGAACAAAACTAAATTTGATTTTCATCCTGTTGTTTTTTTCTCAATTATGGCAATTAAAATTTATTTATTGGTCAACAACCAAATTCTAATCAGATGCAAGGAAAGCAAATTCAAAGTTTAAAATTGATTTTAAACACTGTTAGATCTACTAGAACTATATTAATAGTAATAGTAATAGTAATAGTAATAATGATTTAACAAAAAGGAATATCGAAAAATGTATGCTATGGTATATTACTTGATAAAATGTGGAAAATCAAAATTGATCCTCTTTTAGGGGCCACCAGCAGTTGAAGTATGGGTTGAATGCAAAAATGAACATCAAATTTGGACTCAGCACCTCAAAAAATATATTTAGCGAGGTATCATGCATTAAAATATGAAAACTCAACATTAATCGCCTTTTCGGGCTAACTGGGGGTTGAATAATGGGTCAAATGGAAAAATGAACACAAAATTTTGACATACTTCGTAATATATCAAAATTAAATAATAAAATGTCAAAACTCAAAATTTTGCTAGTGGAATGTTTATATGCACATAAATAAGGAAGGCTAATATAATACTGAGAGAATAGTGTTATCTGAAATATTTATATAACCACAAAAAATACTGTATCCTGGACACTTTTGGCTAATCCAGTTATTCCGTTTTATTTTGAATTGGGACTTGTGATTGGTCATCTTACTTTTTTGATGAAAACAAGTTCCAAATTTTGAATCTAATTTTTGAGTCATCTATTGGAAATGTTTTGGATTTCTTTGGCCAGTATTGCTGTAAAAATACCGATTTTATGAACTATCATTCGTATTTTTAGGTTGAATATTGAATGCTGCAGAGTGGCACAAAATTTTATTAGATTGCTTACCAATGAAAAATTTCTTGTGGCCCTAATTTATTTTTTTCCTTTGTTAATTCTTTAAACAACATCTTGAATCTCTTTCTCAAACATTAATTTTTTTTTCACACCTAATTAATTTCTCAGTTTCCCCCATACTTTGAAATGTCTTATTTTCTTTCATTTAAATTAATTACATTTTTTTTTAAATTTTCTTTACTATGGTAGGGATTTGAGCAAGAATGTGAGGTCATCTTTCTTCCCACTCCTTATGGGTGAGGCCTATTAAGTGGAGACAATTTCCTGGTCCATACATT
The DNA here is from genome assembly GCA_011428145.1 of Ericerus pela. Taxonomy (NCBI): domain Eukaryota; kingdom Metazoa; phylum Arthropoda; class Insecta; order Hemiptera; family Coccidae; genus Ericerus; species Ericerus pela. The sequence goes on from WOFM01000403.1 coordinate 1,737,807, forward strand.
AAGTGCTCTGCATATTATACAAACAATACAACATCTGATTATACTCACACAGATGAGGCATTGCCTAGATATGATGGTTAGTACTTATGTATTTAGGTACTTGCTGATGAAGTGCGTGTCATAGCCAACTTATAGTCTCCACCAACCAATATGTAATTGCCAGTGCTCTCTGCTCTTTGTGATGGAGGCTTCTTAAGCTATAATGATGGGAATTTTAGGTCTTCTTAGAGTTAAGTTCATTCAATTTAGGTCATAAAAAATATCTAGTTCAATGAACTAGTTCATCATGACTTAAGTAATGTACGCGAGTTATTTATCAACTGGTGCAGTTACACTACTCAACTATGACTCATGTTTGTAAACATTGCATTTCTTCAGAAATTTCTCACTTTCTTCCCTAACTGTATAATTTATTCTTTATTCAAATAAAAGAGAGTAAGAGGAAAAAGTCATATTACTGTAGTTTCATCAGTTTAGGGTGTCTTGGGAGAGATTAAACTTTTTTAAATTTAGATAGTATGTGCTTCAAAATAAGAAAAGAGTATCTAATCAAACCACTTGCTTTGAAGTTACTTGTTCTCAATGTTTTAGATTTTCCATGGTAAAATCAAATGTGTAAATTCAAAAAATTATTCGAATTTAATTTTCAATGATAGAATTTTATTGAACTGACCAAGTACATTGTACGAGATTTTCTTGACAAACTGCCCATCTTCAATACTCTCGCAGTTGAATTTATTCAATGACTACATTCCCTTCCTGGAGTTGCAGTTGACAACTTATCATACAGTTGTGTATGTTTGATGTAAAAATGGGTTTATAACAAACTATTAGAAAGGATGTTACAGAAATTTTATTAGACTACTACAACTATTACAGTTTCAGGTGTGTAATTGTTACTTTTAGCAGTTACAATATGGAACTGCTATGCATCTAACATATAGGAACAAAATAACGAGTTTTTGAAATTTGTTCTTCTATCTTATCAATTTGTATTTGTATGTATGGTTTCAAAATAGATGTTCTCAAAAATGTTGTAAGCAGTTCTATTACTTTTGTAAAAGTATGTAGGTTGACGCACCTGACCCACCATTAAAAATTATAAACCAAATTTTTGAATTTTCCCCCCTAATAATATTAATATTTTCATATAAAAACCAATTTTTTTTCTTCTTCTTTAAAATAGAAGTAGCTGTATGAATTTCGTTGCTCAGGTACTTGACAAAACTTGTCTTTTCATTTCCAATCTTCTATTCCTTTTTTCTCTTCTTCTCTTCTAAATTATTCCCAGGTTTCATTAAATTTTTTCACTTTTTAATTTCATGTTTTCACACAATTATTCTTTTCCTCTTCTTATCTTTTCATACTCTCTCTTTCTTACGCACATCTCTTCTTTTCACGTCATTTCTTCTCTGGGTATAATTTATCTTTCTTTTTCCCTTTACCTTTTCCCTTCCCTTAGGTCATCACTGATCAAGTACCCCGGTTCTACTTTTTCTTTTATATTATACATTACTCTGTACTCTGTATGAATTATCATTTATATTCTGTTTCCCACACTATATTTTTCTCATATCTCTTTACAGTTGTCAATCAACAAACTTTAATTTTTTTTTCTATACTCACTGTCATTTTTGCTGTCATTTACCCAGGACATATTTTTATTTTGTGATTAATTTTTATTTTATACATGGCTCTTTTTATTAATATGTGTTGAGTTTTTTCACTTGGCATGGGTCATTTTTGGTGGAGTTAATGCTGGTATGCAGATTATAAACTGTACAACAACGTGTGAGCCCTGGAATACGAATAGCTTAGGTTTATAGGTATTTAATTTCACCAAAGTATGGTCTAAAATTTGAGTTCACAAGGATCCTGGCAGGCTATTCAGGTTGGAAAGTGGTATTACTTAATGCTACTGTCCAATGTGGCTGATTTGATCCTTGTTTGTAGACTTATGGTAAGTGTTTAACTCAGAATACTGTAGGTATTGCTATGGGGAACAGGTTTTACTGCCCCTAGTCGCATAAAGTTTCATGTAAAATGAAAACATGATTTCCATATTAGTTGTTATTCTCTGACATAAGTTCTTTCATTATTTTGTGTATGATACGTCAAGAGCTTCCTTTCTAATCAGACATAAAAAGGAAATACTATTTTTACGGTGTTGTGGTTTGATGTAATGCAACAATCTAATAACAATTATAAAGTAACAGTTTGTTCCACACAAACTTATCCCTAATGTGTATTTAGTATCTAAATTTTAAATAGCTCCATCCTTTCCCAAAATACCCTATAGTCTACTCTAAATAAGAAAAATGGGATTCGCACGAGCAGATGGACCAGGAGGAAAAGGATAAGGTAAAGATACACACTATTCAACAAAGGTTGCATCCAAAAATTTGGTTCACAAATATATTTTTGTGCTTCATGTGGCTGTGAATTGTGAATCTCTTTACATATGACATCACATAGATTTATTTTGGATGGACTTCAGTAGATAATGAGCCATATATTCTTAAATGTTTTTAATGGATAGAAGATGGTTTATACTTGTTGATTTATTCTCTATGACTTAATATGTAAAATGTTTACTAAAGAGAAACACTGTTTTTGGTTTGTACTGTTCCTCTCCCTCTATTTTCTGAAAGTTAAAATTTCCAAACTTTACAGAATACAGATTAAAGATTAGAGAATTGAGAAGTGAGTTTAAACCATCCTTAAACATCTTAGTGCTCGGTCTAGTACTCTAGTAGGGGTTAAAATAAGAATAACTGTGATCGTAACTCGTAGGTCTTACAATACTGTAGTGGTTAGCGTGTAAGTGTGTGTTTGGGTGCGTACGTAACTCGCACACTCACAACCATCCTATTATGTTTACACATCAATCCTCCGTAAGTCTCCATTAGAACTCGCATCTTTTGTTTTTGCTGAGGTTACACTGATTGTTTGAGCACTTGTTGGCTACACTGATGTATAATATCGTCCCAAAATTCCTTTTGTATAATTATTATTCATTCCTTCTTCTGGTGTTTGTATAGTTAACATATGTTTGTTATTCTCTATAATAAATACTTATTTGGTTCGGTACTGAAGTGTTTATTATTGTTACTATTATATTTTACTTCGTCACTTTATCATCTTAAATGGACATATAGCCCCCAATGTCCAATAGTTTTCCTCGGGTGAAAGCACAAGAGTGCTTAACCTTTTCCCAACACTCAAGTACACAAAACCGCAGATAAAGAATTCACTTACGTGGTCGACACCTTCGTCTAGAAAAGGATCGTTCTTTTGTCGCACACTCGCGGGTTACAGCCGACTACCCCGTGCAAAAAAACATCAATTTTTTTTTTTTTTTGTTTACCTCCACCGGAAGCTCATTAACATCGTCGTATCGTACACCGCACTTCCCCGTATTCGACGAGTTAACGGTTAGCCTACCTATTCGAAAAAGTTCGTCTCCTTTATTTTCATTCAAGGTAGGCCACCGTCGATTTTTGGTGATCGAACAGATTTGCGGATCACGACCATGTATCAACATCGTTCGTCGGCTACCCGTTCACCCACATAGGTACCTACCTACCTACCTACCCACCTACCCACCCATCCACCCATCCACCTACAGCAGCTTTGATGAATGAAATGGCTGTAAAACGTACAACAGGTAGGTACAGGTACCTGTTTTAATGTCGGTAATTATGTCGCGGGCCTCGTACAACATTGTGTTCTCACCGTTTGGCACACTGCTCACGCGCACTCGTCCAAGGCGTTCGTATTTGAATGCGCGACCAGGAAGGCGGACGAGTGTGCGGTTTGCGATGACGTAAGACCGTCCGAGACAATAAAAACGCATTTCATGGTCGTCGAATTTATGATTTGAGGAACAACGTCGTCGCGATTGTAGCCTACCCGAGTCAAAGCCCCTGTGCGCTGACTGTACACAGGTACCTACACCCGCTCGGTGGTCGACGGTGAAACGTGTCTGCCGACACGTTCGCATTTTCTATAAATAATGCAAAAATTGCGTTCGGTCGGCACATGGGAATCACGCGGCGGTTACCCAGCCGACGAAGGTAGAGGATATGCTCGTCGATTGTAACGTCGATTGTAACGTCGATTGTAACGTCACTCCTTCTGCCGGGGAATCAACCGCATACCTTTCCCAATACATTTTGAATGCTCGTTGTTCCTCGACTAATATACACCGAATATGCCGAATTTCGGGGATCGTTCCTCAAAACATACTTACCTACATATTTCCACGAACACGATGCTTCCTCGAAAAAATTAGCTTAGTAGAAATTTTGTCGTACATGTAGAAAATTAGAAATTAGTAAAATTTGTCGCCTTACTGTGTTCAGCATCTACTCACCAGCAGGGTAACTATTTTCTGTTGCGTATGGTGGGACGGTTTTCTCTGCGCGCTTGACTTTTATGTGACAACGTCAAAATGGAGAAAAAGAAAATTTAAATTTTCAGTTGAAACAACGTAACATATCACATCCTTACGTATATTTTAGCGCTGAATCGACAGAAATCAATCGCAAGTCGGTAGGACCGGTAGTTTTAGAGTTATTACGAATTTTGTGCCAAGTTTTAATATAATATTGAATGTTCACATCTACCATCGAAGGTACACATAAAGATACCAAATTTTAACGATTATCCCCAAAACATTTCATTAAAAAATACAACAAGTGCAGGGGCTTGAACACGGCACATTCAGCCATTAAAACCATGTATTAACCAATTACACCACGAGCAACTTCTCAAAACTTTAGTTTTCAACACCCCATCTAATACACAACTGTACAAACATATTCTAATACAACACACAGTAATGATATTTTGGCAAAGCTGGCGCCAGACACTTTTTTTTAATGTGATAACATTTTTTCTTTTGCTCTAGTAATTTTAAAACAAAATAGATGCGGTCCTTTTTCAATATAGGGAAAAGTGATGTAAGAGTACACATCATGTAAGAGTACACATGATATTTTTTTCCGCAGTATGATTGTTGGCAACACTGATTATGATGTCAATCTTTGACTATACAGAATTAACATGGACTGCTATTTGATTGAAAAATACGTACAAAATTTTGTTATCAATTGCCAAGACATAGGAGGAAAAAGTTAGTCGGGTTGGGTTGATAATGATTTCAATGTTCTTTGCGCGGTAATTTTGTTTAGAATAGAAATTATGAAAATTTAATTTAATCCCATAGAAAATGCTTCTACTTATTACTTTCTCGTTAGTAAAAATTTTAAAATATAATTAATTCAGTTCAACCTCAAATTTCAACAATATTTTACTGTTTTACAAATCCTTATCATACCCGACCCGACTAACTTCATCTTACATCTTCTAACATCATTCTTATCACAAATAGCAATCCATGTTAATTCTGTATAGTCAAAGATGTCAATGGATGACGTAGGTGATAATGCAATAGTGGAATACAAAAAAAAAATCATGACAAATATTTTACCTATGCATTATATCGCTAAATTTCATTTTTTGTATGTTTCACTATAATTTTTTGACTGTCGCTGGTAAGGTTTTACGGAATTATTGAAAAAATGAACTAGTAAGTAATATTAAAATTTAAATCTACTTAGTTTTAGCTTTAGAATAAAGTATAATTCTTTTTTTTAACTATCAATTTGATCAATTAGTGACCCTTTCGAACAAAAAATTCATAAAAATGTAAAAGTACACATTTTATGATGACAATGTTTCCTGGTATATTTAAGTTACTTTTTGCAATATACAATGTGTCATTAATGTAATATACTTATTTCAAAGGCTAAAAACTGGCAATCGATTGTTGAAATTTACAGATGAAATTCTTCAGGCAGTAAAAGATAGAATCTGTGATGGTGAAAGTATCTGAAGAGTGGCATTTTTGTATGGAATCAATGAATGTACCACGCACACACACACACTCATGCGCGCCAATACTAATATTTTGTTCCCTATTTATTATTTTTAGATGATAAATGTTTAGTTTGTCAAGAAACTGGAAAAGGAAGAGAAATTTGGTTCTGATGCATTTCTTGTGGACAATGGGCTCATGCTGCACATAGTGGTTTTGACATACCAGAAGGCTACACGTGTGGTTATTGCTGCTGAAATTTATGATTTTCAATTTAAAACTATGCTTTTGTTCAATAAATTTGTGATAAAATTAAAGTGCGTACTCTTACAGTTGCAAGTGCGTACTCTTACATTTGTATGAATGTAAGAGTACGGATTTGACTTTGTAATGCCCCAAAGGTAGTCATCATATTGTTAGGGAAAAATAAAAAAGATCGAAATTATTTGAAGTGCCTATTGTGAAATAAACAGCCTAAGATCAACGATCTTTAGAGTCCTTGGTGCCTCGAATTTAAGAAGGGGAAGACATGAAAACCTAGTTCTCCACAAACCACTGTAAACATGAGGCCACGTTGTTTCTATCCTACACAACTCCTCCTGAGATTGTAAAAAGCCCTAACAATCCAAATGGGTGATCTTGAACAAAACGATTTAAAGGAACACATGGTTAGGCCGGTATATGTTGGTATCGATCTTACTTTTTGGTGTTGAATGTCCGTTGTTCGCTGTCAGTAAGCTGCACCACGTGGAGATGATAGCCTCAGAGCACCTTCTTGTTCCATTTGATGTTATTCACGTTATCTTATTTTTATAATAAGTGTATCTTTAATAAAAAGATGAACCACTATTGGAACATAACTTTGAATCGTCAGAACTTTTATTTTAGTTTTATTTCTTTTTACAACTTTATTTAAGGCGCGATCGAGAAAATGTCCTTTATCGATTACCAGTTAGTAACAGACTGACTTCCCCACTTTCTACTATGTTAATTCTTGTCGCTCTTTACTGATAGAATTAACCGGGGAAGTCTTCACTTTCATCTTTCATCTTCCATCAAGATCCGTGATTATAATAACCTGTAATTATCTATCTCATTCCTTTCATTACAGTCGTCTATTTAGAGAACATGGTATTTATAGAGGAATGGAGTACGTTTCTTATTTATCGGATCTTGATGGGTCTTATTATGTGAGTTCGTCTATTAATTTAATTACAAAAACATATCTCACAACTTTTTGAAAGAATAGGACCTCTTCTCGGCCTCTATTTATTCCACAATAAAATGAATGCACGTAAATTTTAGACTATAGATGAGGGTATATTCCATAAATTTTTTATGTCACTAGAGTGAGTAGTTTTTGAGTTACAGTGTATAGAAAATTAAGTGCATACTCTTACATCACTTTCCCCTACACATGTTTCACAAATATCGATATTCCATCATTCCCATTTAATATTATTTTTACATTATGCATTGATATTCGATTGATTCATCAATATCGATGTTGCATTAAAAAATTAACCAGGTTCATCAAATTAGCACTTACTGTCATGCAGAAAATAAAAATGTTATCACATTAAATATTCCAGTCCTGAGCCAATGAAGCTGTATTTTTTTATTGCAAATATAATGTTAAAACATTTTCTGACTGACCTATTCTAACTATTCTCCCGCTATCGTCAATATTTTTCAATAAAATTAAAAAACCGATTTGGGGTACATTTTCCACAATTTCCACTGTTGCGAGAAAGGTACAGTTGGAACTTTTAGTACATTATTTAGGATGCTCATCCCTAAAGATTAGAAGAGAAAAACAAAGTATAGCATTTTTCCAGAATAAGATTTTTATCTTCCCTGGACTAAAGGTGTATTTTCAACGAAGAATTACAATTTTCGTTTGTCACATAAAAATTAGGAGAATGGTATGCAATAGGCAGTGGGGAAAACACCTTATACTTTGTTCATGATAAGAAGTGCGCGACGTTATAAACCATATCCACACATATCTACTTGAGAAAGAATGTTTTTTTACTCCGCAAAATGATGCTTATCATTATATAACAATGTGCATTGATACCTTTTCTTCTCTCCTCAACCAACCACCACATTTATAAGTAATTCCGATGTCACACTTTTTAGCGTGAACAGAGTATAATATGTTTGATTAGAATAACAATTTGAGAACTATTTACTTTTTAAAATTAAAACGAACTAATGTTTATATTCAAGTGTAGCATTAGTTATATTAAGAGGCTATTCTGTTTATCTGGGGGTAGACTATGAAAAGATCTTTTGTCCTTAAAATACGCAGAACTTTTAATCAGGGCTAGAGAAAAAATTAAAGTCTAGGTGTCATGTAAGCAATGTGTTGAAAATAAATTTGCAAGTGGAAACTTTATTTTGTTAAATTAAAAGTAGATACTACCCAGTGAAAAAATTTTTCTTTTTTTTTTGTATTCTAGAAAATTCATATTTATAAAGGTTTTTTTGTTTTTCAAAATATCATGAGAATACACTGCATGCTTCAGTTTGGAACACTCCTGTAGGTACCTAAGTGTATTATAAAAAGTTATAAATTAACGTTTTTTTTATCAGGTAGGTATTTTGACTTGGCCCTGGAAATTACCCCCTTCCCTTATTACAGCCCTGCTTTCACTTTCCGTAGGTTTAAAAAAGTTAGTTTGAACTAGGAACTCATTTTTAACAGTACTTGTTGGGAATATGGAACACGAATGCATAAGTTTTTTTTAATTTCGTACACATTTATAATTTCAATACGGGGTAAAAATTGCAAGGTCTTAGAAGACAGCTGGCACAAATCTTGGTGTGAATTTTCGTGCGATTTTAGGTGAAAATTTTGGCGCAACAATAGAAGGAATTAGAGATGTAAGAAACATTCCTTAGTGTGAATTTGTATTTGTATTCAATGCACAAACACAAAGCACTTACTTGGTTTGTTTTATTACAGAAAAAAAAAGGAAAAAATGTTTTGGGTTCGCCTCCACGATAGTAAAAAATAAAAAATTGAGGTTAGGAGGGCAAAGCTGCCAATAAAAAAAGGGGTTTTAAACTGTTATCTATTCTCATTTTATAGTTAATTTTGTAATACATCGACGTACGAGTATGTTCTTTTGGGCGCTTATTCCAAATTTGACGCTCATTTTTTCATTCAATCCATTCATAGACCACAGGTGCTTCAAACCATGGCCAAATTTTGATGTCCCATATTTTGTTGTTTGATGTATCAGTAAATATATATTTAGGAACGCTGATTTCGAAATTGACGCTCATATTTCAAAAAAAATGTCAGGTTCCCAAAGAAAATTGTTAAATAAAAGATCGACCGTATATATATAGGCTAGTTTGCCTTACATTGTTTCTGCAAAAAAAAAAAAAAAATCTATTAACAAATGGAATAAACTTGGATAAAAAAGACAAATAGTCTGAAAAGAGAAATTAATTATTTTTGAATTTTTCGTAGAAGATATACCGGAATTATAATAAAACAAAAAAACATTAAGTTGGTACTTTAGCTAAGTTAATAATTTTTTTGAAAAAAGAGGAAAAATAAAAAAAATAAAAAAGTTCTAAAAAGATAAAAATAATATTTTCAAAATATGCCCAGCAAAATCTAGGCACCCGAATTATTGAAGTATAAGCGCTTTTTTCTTTTATCATTTAGATTTATACATCATTTCTATCTAATTTTTTAATGAAACTTTCTAATCAATGCCGACTTCAATAATGACAGTCTTTAAATCTTCTTAAACACAATTTATTTAATAACCACTCTCTCTTATGCAGTGGTGGACTTGATTTTGTCAAGAGGAACATTCTTACATATGAGGTCTTTCCAATATATAGGATTTGATCCAAATGAACCAAATCTAGTGAATTAAGGCTCATTTGATAGTAAAGTATTGAACGTCCCAAGGTTTTTCAGCTCATATATATGACTGTACTATTAGTTCATTAAATATTCTTGTTTCTGAATGAAAGGTGAGCAAATTTAGAGAGCTTTATTTTCTCTGTTCCTCTATAACCTTGGTAAAAACAGACATGGATAATCACCTATATTGGAGATCGTTTGATAATGAAAAAAGTTCTAAGTAGCATAGGCTCATGTACGTCAATGTAACATCATTACGTCTAGAATGATAATATCAGTGGTGTAGCCAGAGTGGAGATCAATTTCTCAGATTTTTTAAATCAAAATTTCACAGAAAGAGACGATTATAGTTTTTAATTTGACGAAAAATAAGGACGATTGGTATGAAAATGAAAAATTCATATTCCAAAACACCCAAAAAATTTACACTTACTCCAATCGCGAAATTTTTCTTTCTTGAAATGTGCGGCTGGAAGTTTGGGGAAATGTGAGAAATTTTTTCTCATTAAATCCTCACCCTTGAGAACATCCTGATTACGCAACTGGATAATATTGTTCCAGTTTAAATAAAAGGAAAATACAATTACCATGTGTCATTTACTACATTCAGTTGTCACTTTGGTCCTAATGATGCAATGGCACGAAAATGAGAAATCTCTCGAAAATGCTCAACATCTTATGTGTTTTAAGACTACTAATGTTACTCCACCGTATCTTAACTGGTCTCGATAATTATATTTTAGTTCAAGTAACAGATGAACAGTTTTTACTCGGTTATTATAATATATAATATAATAATAAACGTACAAGGTGTCCGGAAGTTAAACGAGATAATCCGAACTATCGATTCTTGGGATATAAAAAAAAAAATTTTCCCCCTTCAAAACACTTAGAAATGCTTTATTTCATAGTTTCGTCCCATCAAAGTGAAAGAATAAAATCAAAAATTTTGCTATTGCTTCCCTGCAGTTTCTCAGTATCTCATAAATATGAGTGAAATTTAGTACACCAGAGTAAAGATTTAAATTATTTATAATAACCTGCAGCTTCGAACGTTTAATCCACACATTAGGGGAGCTCGTTGGAAGATGAGGGTTATAAATGTTTAAATGAAAATCTTATTAACTCATTTTAGCATCAAAAAGTCAGTTCTATTACCATAGCTACCTTATTTTGGAGGAAAAATTGCGCAAAACAATATTGGTTGCCTACCCACTTCATTTTTTTAATGAAAAGTCAGAAATTTTCGAGAAGAACAGCTTGAAAATAATTAGTTGTTTCAATTATGTTGATCAAATAGTGCATGAAGGAATTTCTTCCTTGATAATAAGCCTCCAACATTAGCTCCTCAAAACAATTATCTTGAATAATTTAACCGGTAGTAGAATTGGATACGTTAATTTATTTTGATACTGTTGGAATCTCAAATGGTCATTTTGAAGGTATATTCCGTACCTATAAATGAAAGAAATCTTTCCATAAGTAATGTGTGAGGAATTAGATGAATTTCCGGCCTATTTTGTGGAGTAGAATCAAACGAAATTCTCGAGCAGAAAAATGAAATTTAACCAAATTCCAAAAAACCAATTTTTCATTCGAAGCACGTTAATCGTATTTAATTTTGAGCACTAACCGAGAACTTTTGTAGACTGAGAAAGGTTTTCTTTATTGCTACGGTAACAAGCTCTTCAAAGCGAACACCACACCAACAAATAGGCTGCAAGACAGGAACAAAAGTTGTCCTTCCAGCCAAAGAAAGGTCTCTGTTTATACATTTCTCGATACGTTGACATTGTATTTTTTGAAATTAATTACAGTTGCTATAATATTTCCCCTTTTCCAACATCGTATTTCGCATCTATTATTATTTTTTGTTTTCAAATAAAAAATTTCGTACGCTCTCTCTTCATTTCAATTAGTCTGCAGCTATATCTTCGTCTCGTAGTATCTTTTGAGGCACTTTTCTTTACAATATCGTCTTCTCTACACTTTCTCCTTGCCAACCCTTCGTTCATTACTTAACAAACAGCTGTTACGTTTTCTGCAATTTTTGCCGCTCATTAAGTCGACATTTTCCTCCTATGCCGACGTTAAATTTAGTTGAATGAAAAGAAGCTATGGCTTACTTGTTGATTGTATATTTTTTGTCGATCCCTTACACGCGTAGAATTTTATCTAGAATGTTTTTCTGCTAATTTGGAAACCAAACTGTTGCTGATGAGACATGAAAAACCAGCCGACTGAAGAAATAAAAATTTATTCATAATGATTCATTCATAATTATTCCTCAAATCGATTACCATATTAATTTTGACAAAATTAAACCAAAAAAACGTAGGTTTCTGACATATCTAGCATTACACTCTTATTCTAATTACCTTTTGAGGAGCGCAAATAAATGATTTCTGAATGACATTTTACTGAAAAATGAATGTTACACGCTGTTTCCCTTTTTGAAGAAACAATCTAACAGAAATTTTCACGAAGGATTGTCGTTATGTAAATGCAAGTTTGGTGGAGATTTGGTGCATATTCATTCAGTAGTTTTTGAAAAAATTAGAATGGAAAAGAGTGCAGGAGAAAATGTTTGGTTCACGGTTTTGAAGAAATTAAGAGAGAAATGGAGACGAAATTTTCACGAAAGCTGATCCTTTTAAAGGACAAAATCTAATTAGATCTCGTTACCTATTGGTTCAGTGGTTTTCGATAAAAATTTAAAACAAAAATTCTTTGCATCAATTATGGAAAAACTTATTTTCATATTTTCGGTTGTTTAGATCACATTTATGTTCCCTATCAGATGTAGGGGTTGTTAGTTAATATAAAACATAATATAACCTGCGGGTTTTCTAAAATTGTTTTCATCTAGGTGACTACACCTATACGTAATGTAGGCTATTTGCAGTCATTACTAATTCTTCATGATTTGAGAAAATGATTACAAAGTTTGTTTTGATTCATAAAATTAGAGTTTTTCACTGATCTTTCAATACCTATAATTTTACGTCATTTATTAATATCTTTGTAGAGAAATTCTGAAGCAGCGTGTCTATTGTCTATATTCAGGACTTAAATTACAACCAATAAAGTCTGAATCAGAAACTAAGGAAGGAACCCTTGTCCCACAAACTAAATCTGGTACTAGTAAGGCTCTTTACTACCAGTTATGCGCATGACAGTGATAAGGTATAAGCCAATATTTTGTTTTATTCGTATTTTCATTAACTTTACATAGTTTCTTATTACTATATAAATGTATAAATAACATAAAATGGCTGTTCATCTCTTATCACCCTCATGCATATACCAGGGAGTAAAAAGCATTGATACGAGTGTCGTTGGTGTAGAAAAGGAAGTGATTTGGTGTTGAAAATTTATGTATGAGATCGATTTGTGAAAGTGAGATTAATTTTCAATATTGTGATAAGCTAGAAAAAAAATATATATAAAAAACTGAAAGAGAAGGAGAAATTACTTACACAAGTTGTACACAAAATTAGAGGAGTGCCAATCTGTTGGTAACAGCAAGCAAAGGTAATATACTGTGACGTTCAAAGACGAACGTACATCCTGAGTATAGGGGTTTGATATCACAATTCGAAGTATATTAATAAGTCTCGATTAATCGTAGAGTCGAGACCACAAGTCAACTCAAACAGTTAGGCCACCAGCCTACCAGCAAAAGCTCCCAAGGCCTACGAAGTATGTCGGGCAATTTTGAGTAAGTGGAATAAATAAGTTGGCCTACCCATTATCACAATTCACATTTTTATTACAGTTAAAAAGGTTACTTACAATATTGTAAAAGATATCTGGTTGTGCAGGTATCACAGAGTTATATTGCCTCATAGTCATCGATGTCTGGTAAACCAACAGATTCCAACCAAGTATATTCGTTGTTGGAATCGAAAACGGTGTAATGGACTGTACAGTTTCTACTAACGGTGTTCACATTTCGTATAGTTTTGGTAAAAACAACTTGAAAAAAGGTGACTTGATGTTGGAACAAAAGCTGTAGTATGTCGTGAATAATATTTCGTATTCTCGAAGAACGGATTTCATTACGTACGAAACAAGACTGACTGTTCACAGTTCAACCAAATTTGTGAATAGTTGAGAGATAAAAGTGTTGGTTCACCGATGACCAAAGTTTGAGAATATACACGTCACCACATTGTACAATAATGTGTCTTTATTGTCTCGTAGAATGGGAATTTATTTCCATGTGGAATCGATGTATTTCCATAGTAATTTACTGATAGTACAATCTTAAAACTTGTGAGCCATTCCCTTTCATAAAGTATAGTAACAATCGTAATTTGGTGGTGACTTGAAGGAAAGTCTGTAGGTAATCAGATGTCACAATACATGCAAAGACTTTAGCATTGAGTGTAAAAACCAGTTTGAAAAACAAAAAGAAAAGAAGTAAATTAATATGTGTAATTGGCGGTTACGTATGGAAGAGAGGTGATGCCAGAAAAAACAAAACAAATAGATGGAACGAAATGAATAGAAGTGAAATGATAAGACAATAAATGAAATGTAGGTGGATGAAGGAGAGAAGACAAATAGAAGAGAGAAGTGAAGTATAGAAAATAGAATTTTAAGACAGATAATGGCCGAAATTCAGTTGAAATTTAAAAATAAAATAAAATCTCGGACGTCTGAGGGTATAGAATAGAAAATAATCCCAGCCGAGACTATCGTTGAATCGGATGTCTGAAAATTTTAAACAGTTTCCATATACTCTCGTCCAATCGATATTTAGCTGAAAATAATATACTCACATGACTTCATCTCGGAGGAAGTATTTTTTTGACGTACTCACGAACCCAATAATTTCAATTCGCGATGAAAATAATTTTCACTTATGTGAAAGAGGATATTGGGAATTATATGAATTCATGAAAAAATTTATGTACTTCTATTCACGCACACCACATCCTGTAAACATGTCAACATGAATATACAAAAGATAAGAAATCTATTCGATATAGGAATCTACAGGTCTCGCGTTGAAACTGCACAAAAATTAATAATGCTGCTTCAACAACTCCGCTTTTTCATAAAGTAGGTAGGTAATATAAGCTACAAAATAAAATATCCATTTCTTACCAATAAAGTAGTGATATTTTGGGTTCTAAATCATCCAGTCGGTTCTAACGTTTCGTTACATTAAAATAAAAGAGAGGAAAATAAACCCTTGAAATATATTCACAGCTGTGTTCGTCTAATCAAATTTTCGCCAAGGTGTTCAACCTCCATTTTCATGCATTATTTCTTTACAAAAAACACAACAAAACAAACATAAAAAAAAAAGTCACTTGCCAAGAGATATTCTAACGATAACGGAAAAAAACCAAATAAATAACGCGAGTTCGTATGAAAACAAACGCAAAAAAAGAAAGAAAAATAAAAAGACATTAAAAGGATCACTTATAATATTTGGATGTGAAACGAAAAAGAAAAATTTCTCTTTCATCTAATTTCTTTTCCTTTTCGTCGAAGGTCAGCAACCAGAATTTTTTGTTAGTTCACTCGCATATGAATGGGGTGGGGAAGAAAAGAAAAATAGATTGAGGCTTTGTTACCTTTCTCCAGCTGTAATTATTTTTAGTGAAGCATGGAATTTATCAAATTATGATGCTTTTTTCGTTTTTAACAATTAAGATTGAAAACGGAGTATTAAAATTGACCTCGCAAAAAGGTTAGGGGTGAGGATGATGAAAATTATCTATTTCATGAAAAAATATAAATATTGGTACAATTTTCTTATCATCTCATTTAGTTTTAACGTAATATGTAGCCTAATTATGTATGAAGGTATATTATATAATATACTGAGTGCTCGCTCCGAGTGATGCAGGGAATTCCAGAATTAATTATTCCATTTGCTAAGAGTGGTTAGCTTCTTTATAAGGATAGAACATTGTGGAATATCTTATTTCGTGGAAGATATTCTGACAACAGTAGGTTTTCTGCAGTTTTACGTGTTCACCACATCGTACACAAGGTATGGGGGAGCCAAGAACTTGGCAAACACTGGCGATTTTCTAGACAATTTTGTGAGCTCATATATTGGCTTTTTATACACACACATAGACACATATGCAAGAAATATGTATGTGTGTGTGATGACCAATTGGGAAATATTTTACTGTTGCTATGGCTACATGTAACATATGGCAAAGGAACTGATAAGATGGATTGTGACGTCATCTGAAATGTAATCTATCGATCTGACTCAGTCCAAATATTATGTCATACTTGTAGTGTTTTGCAAGTGCATACATCCAAATATACAATCTGTTTTACATGCATTGTACAAAATTGGTAATCTTATGATGACAACTGTCATCGAGAGGCCGAGCCTTTAACCTCTTACAAGTAGGCTAATCTCCACAAACACCTTCCTATTAAAATACATCACTCTCTGTCAATCATCTCTCTCTCACTCATGCCTATAAATATACACTTGCAAAAGAGGATATATTTTTGGCCAACATTTTTGGGAAAATTTCTTTGTCATCATAGAGGAGACTAGTATATGTATTTTCATTATTTTCAAATTCTTATTTAATGTGTGGCTTCATCTCAAAACCCTTTTTTTTTTTTTTTTTTGCTATACCTCACCTACCACCAGCGCAATACAAAAAAAATTATAAATAAAAATTTACCTCACCTAATCATCCACTATATGAAAGAAATTATAATAAAAGCAATTTACCCCCTCTAAGCAGTCACTTGCAAAAATAATTTATAAAAAATTTGAAAAAAATTATATTTTGTCTGGGAATCAAACCCAACAACTTCCACATGGCAAGTACATGCTGAAACTACATGCGGCAGCAGCTGATACAAGATAACAAATTAATTATTTTGAGGGTATACTTATGTTATTGAGTACAATACATTTTTGTGAAAAAATTGAAAAAACTTTTTGGGGTAAGGGGGTCAAAATCCATAACTTTACCCTCAGAGGAAATGGGACTTCAAATTTAGTTGAACACCTTTCTTGGAACAACACAAATAAGTCCTGAAAATTTCAGCTGGATCATTCGAATGGTTCTGAAGTGATGGGCATATAGATAGATAGACAATATAAATCGATGTAAAAAATATACCTATGTATGTATTGTTCAAAATAATCTGTTTTCACGTATTATGTTATATTATGACCAGGTCTGATTGGAGTTTATTGACCTGGGATGCGATAGTTTTGGAGAAAACTGGAGTACAAAAAATTAATGGAAAAGTAGTTTTTCCTGGATTTTGAGGAAACTTTGAAAAGGATCTGGCTGAAATTTTTACAATAAATTGTTTTTCTATAGATACCTATGTGAAAGTCTCATAGAGGTTTGGTAGCCATATTGTTGGAGAAAGTATTGTGTTCCCGGTTTTGAAGACACTACGAAAGGGATTGGATTGAAATTTTCATGAAAGGTAGCCCTTATAATATTACAGCACCATGTCTGATAGGAGTGTAATGCCTATTGGCTCAGTAGTTTCCAAAACTGGAGAGAAAGAAATTCCTGGAAAAGTGGGTTTTCCAAGATTTTAAGTAAACTACAAGAAGGATTAGACTGAAATTTTCATGAAAGGTTATCCTTACAATATTACAGTACCATGTCTGATAGGAGTGTGGTGCCTATTTATTCAGTAGTTTTCGAGAAAACGGGAAATCAGAAAATTCTTGGAAAATTGGGTTTTTCAAGATTTTAAGTAAACTACAATAGGAATTAAGCTAAAATTTTCGTTAAACATCGTTTTCATGTGTTTTATTTTGCCAGTCTATTAAAGGTTTAGTGCCTATTAATTCAGTAGTTTCCGAGAAAACTGGACATTAAAAAATTGATGGAATAGTAATTTTTCTAAGAATTTAAGGAAACTATTGAAGAGATAGGGCTGAAATTTTCACGAAATGTAGTTTTTATGCAGGACCAAGTCTGATAAGAGTTTGGCGTTTATTGTTCCGTAGTGTCAAAGGAATATGTAAAACAAAAAAAGATTTCAGGAGAAAATAAGTTGCCTGTGTTGCTTGAAGTATCTTTTGCGTATTTACGGCGCAAGGCGTTATTTCACTTATTTTTCTCGAAACTGTAACAATGACATTTCGATAGACCGATATGATTGTTAAATATTGGTAACTATCAATAGATTTTCTCAATTTTTTCACGCATTTGTAGTTCAGGATTGTTTGTTGAATTATAGAAGTAATTTGGCAACTAGGTTTTCTAGCGAAGTATTGCTGGGTTAAAATTTTTTTTCAACTCATACTTGGATTTTTTTTTTTTTTTTTCATCTTCAAACTTATTTTTGTTAGTTAACTAATGCTATTTCGTATACATAAACGTACTCGAGCAATTCGATATTCTGATTTCCATTAGCGTTACTCCTAACAAAGAAGCAAATATCAACCCCTTTCCATCGATGACGTGCTGCTTGGATTATTTCGTCAACGTTTAAAGAAAGGTATAATCGACTTTAATTTGAATAGCGAAAAAATATTCGAATTTAAGAACCTGTTGCCGGCGGTATTTGTTTGAAGAATACAAGGAAGCGTAACAAAGTTTAATGTGGAAATGGTAGTGAAAACGCTTTGTGTATTTCCATTGTATAAAAACTGTAAGCGCCAAAATGCTTTTCGCAAATATTTTGTTCGCAAAAAAGTCGAATTATTCTCTATATAATTAACGGTTCGTAAACCGTACGTATCATATTCTTCCAAGTTTTCGAGACTATTTGAGGCATTTGATTAACTTGTTACCGAATGTAAATCGTTTAGATTAAATCATAAAATTAATTGAAATTTCGAAACCAGTTAATTATACTTCATAAAATTAGGAAAATGGATTTGATTATTTTAGGGAAAATTGTTATCTTTTTTCAGTTTAAGCTCGCATTTATGAGGTTTGTTTTATATGCCAAAAGGAAAAACACCGGGCTGAAACCTAGGGAAGCTGTTCCACTATTTTTCAGTCATTACCGCTCTTTAATTGGGAATATCACAACACTTCCTAGTAAATAAAACAAACCTTTTAAAATTAGCTTCACCCAGTAATTTCAGCAAGGGATAATGAATATTATCCGTTTCATTACAAAATAATACGTCTAATATTAATACTTACCATTTTCACATTTTGACCTAATTGTTTTTTCTATTTTACCTACTATGGAGGACCATGTTCCCCCGTTCCTCTCGGGGCTCCGGTTGACAGACTGTAGATTCGGTGTATCACCAAAATCCACTCCTTTATTAATCTATGGACTCTAAAAACACACGATTCTTAGCATATAAGCTAAACAGATGAAGTACAAAATTTGTTCTTTGTTTGGCCAAAATATACTATGAAAATGCCCAATGCTAATTTGTCTACATATATGTATGTATGATGATCAAATAGCATAAATGCGTTTACCGTGAATCACGATAATTGCAGGTAAAGTGCGTGTGCAGCCAGTTTTATACGCCAGCAATGCCTATCAGTAGTCACCAGTGAATCGAGTCTCAAGTAGGTTGGCTGCCTAACCAAAATAAATTGTAGTACCATTTTGCTCCTTTAAAAATTGAAACAGTTTGTATTGGCACAGTTATTAGGTATGAGCATTACTATTGATTTGTGAAATAGGTGTTATCATTGCTACTGAAAACAGTCTTTTTCTGAAGGTTTAAGAAGGATAGAGTCAGTTTGTCTCGTTTAAGTTTTCATTAAACGAAAGAGTTTGTATTATTGGTTCGAGTAACCAAGTTAACGGGGTAAAATAGTTTGAAGGTTTGACTAGGTTTATTTTCCCAACATCTGTGGAAGTTTAGAATCAGTTTTATTGATAGAGGGAGTAATTATGTTATTGTCTTATGTTATTTCATTCATTAATCGGGTCAATTGTTTTATTTCTCATTTCTCCTCTAAATCATCTTCTTTTTCAAGTTCATTGTAATACGTTGGATATTGGAAGTAATACACTTGTGACATTAAATCTTTTATATTATATTTGCATTATTTTCTTTCTTACCTCTTCATTTTTCTTGACTTTACTCCCTTTTAGCTTTATTTATCAAAACTTGTTTTAGATGATATGATATCAAACATGACCCATTTTGAAGAATGTTTGGCCTCTTTTTGTCGAATCTTTCAGTCTTTGAAACCCCCTCTGAATACTAGTTGTGTCCTAATACAGAAATATAGTTGCATTTTGCAAAAATATTTTTGGGCTCCATTATAGTAACCGCATATTCATACACTTTTGGTTTTTTGGTTTTTTCGTCAATTTTTAGACACTAGGTACAACCTGTAGGTATGAATAAATTATTTTAACCTACCTACCTTTTCTTTGTAATCAATAGGTAATCAATTAAATACGATACTAATCTTAAAAAATGTTACAACTGAAATTTGTGTACATCATTTAAAAATATATTACCTTCTTAAATAGATTAAGTACTGGTTTTTCCATACTCAGTAAAGAGCTCAGTTAGTTTAACTGGCAGAACGCACCAAGAGTTAAATAGGATTTTAGTGCTAGCTAACTATTAAATTTCTTAGTTAGCTATTGAAAAATCAGCTTTAAGAGTTGTTAAGTAGATACCAATTATTAAGTGGTATAATATTGTTACACATAAACATGTTCTGAATGATTAATTAATTCTTTAAAAAATTATTGTTACTTGAGTATCGTTCTTGCATTCGGCCCTACGTCGGAAGGTTTTCACAGAAAATAATACCTACCCATCGCAATACGAAGAACCAACTGGCTTCTTAAAATGAAAAATTTGCTTTAAATTCGACCATTGTAAAGAATATAACAAGCGATGAGATGCATTCCAACTTTTGGCTATTGAATAAACCAAAATATTACTTAAAAACAAATCAAGTACCTAGGCAGATGTGAAAATAATGTTACCTGAGAATGAGTAATTACCGAATAATAGATATAATCGATATTAGTCACTTTAGTAATAAATTAATAGTTGTAACGCATCGCACTATTAATGCAGAATTAGCTAAAAATTAAGACTGACATGAGCTAGTCTACGTACCAGTGAGCTGGAAGGAATCGTGTGCAGGAAATGTCAAACGTTTCTTTCGTCATTTTCAACACGAGGGGTGAAAAAGCAACCAGTGGAAAATACGAACGTTCGTTGAATGGCGAAAAGCGTTAACATTGCTATGAAATTCTACAATTTCCCTTAATTTCGTCTACCATTTCGCTGTTTACGTTGCATTAGTACGCATTTGTTTGTTCGAACGAGTTTTGGTATTCAGGAACCATTCATACCCACTGAATTATTCTCTTTGATCAAATAATTAAAAATTTTGAAAGAAAATAAGTTGCGTTTTGGATTTATATTTTATCTCTGAAAGTTCAAATGTTCCTACTTTTACAGAATACAGCTGTGGATAAGAGAGTGAATAAAGAAGTGAGTTGAAAACCTGCTCAATGGCTTGATATTCAATAGTTGGCGCAGTAGTTCAGTGTGGCTACATAGTTAGCATTTACAAAAAATTAGGTTAAAACATGAATATTCCTGATTACCTGAATTTTTACTTTTTGTAATCACCCAACCAAGTCATATTTCCAATCATATCATATCGATTTATACAACGATATCTATCAGTATAAAATTCAATTACATAGAAAATTCAACCAAATAAATATCAATATTAAGGCCAATACAAGATTTGGAAACAAGAGTCATTGCGCTCTCCCCCACCTTTTTGAATAGAAAAAGATTCAGAACTATTATTTCACTCGCTTGGAGTAAGGCGTAGGTGCAAATAGAAGGACCGGGAGACCTAGCCCCCCAAAATGAATTGTCCCAAAAGTATTTTTGAGAGTTTTTTTTTTGCTATGAATTAATCAACTTTTTTCATTTTTTTTCCTCTTATCGAAAATAATTAAGAAATGTCACAAGATTTTAACTGATGACTTTTTCTTCGCTCTCTATTTTACTGGACAGAGGTTTCCCATTTCAAACCCCATTTACTTCTATAGATTAAAGTCTACTCGATTCAGTAAAGTCCTATCTGTATTTTTCTACCATTATTCAGGTGTGATGAAACCTCTAAAATTGCGAGGATTTTGAATATTATTTTAGGTGTTCAGGCGGTACGGGGATTCGAACCCGTACCAGCTGAACACCCAAAACTTCCCTCGTTCACCATCACAAAAGGCAGCACCGTACTCACTCGGCCACGGTGCCGGGTGACGGTGTTTGAGGGAGTATGTACTTATATGTGCCAACGTAGTGTGGCGGCCGCCACACCACTCCCCCCCAGTATAGCGGAGCGTAAATACGACTTTCTATACTGAGGCGCCTAGGTAGGGATGTTATGTTTCCGGATTCAGTGAACACATTGACATTCTCACTTTAAAACATTACTTTCTACTCGCACATTCACTAAGATGACTTTTTTTTTAGGAAAAAATTCGATCGTAAAATACATGATTATCATTTTAAACAAGACTTGTTTCTGTTTGCTCAACTATTTGACTAATTTGATACAAAATACATTCAACAAAGTAGTTTTGACCTACGCAACACGTCATACTGCGGGCATCCGACAGTGGATGTATATAGCAGTTTTCAAAGTGGTAAAAATAGACTTGCAGTTTACTTCCAACACATAGTGAACAAAGGCAATGGAAAAAATTATGTATCTAGTTTTTGGCTAATTGGGGGACTATTTAGACGCAGTGGATTTGGCTTGTAACGATAAGGAAAATTCAATAGTAAAAACTAAAAAGAAAGTTTTTGAAGAGAACCTTGGAGTGCCTCTACTCTGTTCCAAATGAGAAAGACGTAATGTCATGGAGACAATCACACTTCACAGCTACATAAAGCTACAAATATTGGTGTAAACAAAACAGTGCTGGACGTAGCATTCATTGAATGGGGTGAATCTTTATCTTTTTCTTTCCCACTGGTCCATCAACTGATTATGACGTTATGCCTTTCTTAATTAGAATAGAGTATAGTCACAAAATGGTTAGGGTATATCTTCATGTGGAAAAAAACTCATACATGGGCACCCTTTTAGTCCAAGCAACTGCGGGGTGCTTAAAATAGTGTGTATCATGAAAAAAATCATGAATTTCTGAAGTCATTTTTTATATTCCAATATCCTGAATAACATACGAAATTAGCCATTATGGGGGAAACTCCCACCGGTCTATTGAAAAATTGACCAAAATAAATAGTATATTGAGAGTAATTCGTTTTTAGTACTTGTTAGATAAGAAATTGTTATCTACCGCGTTATAAAAATTAAAGAAAATTAAATTTTCTGTATCTACTTTTTCAAAATTTATAATCCAGCTGTTCTAATAATTCGAAAAAATTAAGAAGTGTAGAAAAATTTGGTAAGGTCCTAATTTTCAATTTAGTTGCATAGTAAACTCATTCAACTAAATAAATTATAGCCATAATGTCGGAAAACATAAAATAACCTGACCTAGAAACGTGAGTATAAAACATATTTTTCTTTGTTTAATAAAAAAAAAAAAGTTAAAATCCTCATTTTCCGGCTGAGGAGATGTCTCTCCTCCCCTTTCAGTGGTGCCAGGTACCAGTCTAAGTGATTAGCACCATGACGGAAAATGAAAGAAATTTCCATAAAATAATTGTATAAAATTGTAGACGAGTGGTAGGTACCTATTTATCTTAATAGAGATGAGAGTTATGATTTGGAATTTTTAATGTCTTATCTACATGTCTCCTTGTTGGCAAGAGCAGTCAATCTATGAACTATCTCTATTCTATCATATAGACGTTTTTCTACTCCTTTTAATCATTACTATTATTTTCATTCGATGTTTGATTTATTATGAATAAATCTACTTTCAATTGTTAATATTGTTGTTCTTAAATATTAGTTATTCCACAAAAAAATTAGAGTTCAGGATTTCAGCACTGAATACTGAATAGTTAAGGAATACCTAACTTTCCAAGCAGTTTTTGAATAAGCAAGTAATTAATAATTTACGTAATTTTTTAAGAATAAATGACAACTGAGTTGAGAATATGTCTCTCATATTTATGAAGATTATATTTAAAAAAATTAACATCGATTGTTAATTTAGGCTTTGCATCAAGTAATTAACATTCCACTCTGGTATGGGAATGAATGTTGAACGTAAATCGTGTCTAAATTTTTCTTAAAATTTTCAACACATTTCTACTCGCAAATTTGTTCATTTTGTTTACGATGTAAGATCGATATACACCATAGTCCATGAAATTTTATACCTCGAAAAAGAATTGTAAATTTCTCTAACCAGTGAATTCCATAAAAACAATTATGAAAATTGAGTAAATTATTAGTTTATGAAACTGAATTGGATAGAACTTTTGCTATTATACGAACAATCCGAGAAACACCCTACGGGCAATTAAAGTTCTATGTACTTGAAGACAGTTACTAGCAACGAGAAAAAATAAAGGAAAAAAACTTACCCTTGTTGTAGCTTATGAGTGTAAATTCTTTCAATGAAAAAAACACTCACTCACGCAAATGCACACACGCACAAATGTCACTAAAGTTAATTAATATGTTTTGCTTGCTCTAAAAATCACTTCGCACACATTACAAATATTCGTGTTCAAAATTACGAGAAAATAGGAAAAAAATGAAAAAGAAATTCATTAACGATTGTAATATTGGTCTTTTTGGTGGCAGAGAAACACAACAAGTGGCCATACTATCGTCAAAAATCATCCACAAGACGGTGCATAGGTACTTGAACATCGCGTTGTGCGCATGGATTTATAATTTTTGTTCTTACTATTCTTCTTTTTGTTTTTGTTCACATTTTCATTCTACTCCAACGAAAATTTTTTCGTGGCACCTCAAGAAGCAACGAACGATGGAAAAGTCCGTACAGTTAGTCGATAATGTTAAAAACTTGAAATTTTAAATTTCATTAGAATTTTTTCTGATTCTAGTAATACCCAAAAATGATAATTCTCGAGGAACTGAGTGCATATAAATAATATTCATGCCCTATAAATTATGCGGAAACTGGTATAAACTGATAATAACTGGCAGTTAATAAATGATCGATAACGAGAACAATGTTGGGTGACAATGGAGCAAAGTAAATTTTAGTTTTCATAATTTTTATCAATGTTGTTTGTTGTTATCGAACGCCTACTCATTGTAAGACAATCTCAAAAAAATTATTTTGAACGATTTTTCTACTTCGCAGGTGGTTTGGTTGTCGCCCATAAGTCACAAACTTAATATGTTTTTCAAGATACAGGAATGTGCCAAACTTTCAGTTTGTAAAACTCTTGTATTTTTTTGAGGGCCAAATTATGAAAGCGGGTGCACATCTGTATCATTTTACCATACCGTATGATCGTACCATCTCAATATGTACAAAGTCTGTAACCTCGTTCTGAATAAAAAAAAAATGATCCCATGTTATGATCTTTTTCCATTTGAATTCGGTATTCAGCGGCCGCATCAAAATGCACTACCAAGATTTGTCAAATTTTCAAAAGAATAAAATTTTAAGATAAATACAATACAAATCCAGGGAACACCTCGCAAAATGACAGCCTTATCATCTGTGTATACGATATCATGATACACACCGACGATACGGAATGGCAGAATGATACCAATGTGTACCCACCTTAACATATACATATATAACTCAGTTGGCTATATTTTATTCGGAAAACATTCATAAATAAAGAAAAATTATTTTAATTTATAAACAAAATTCCTGTATACAATTGACTCTTCTTCTTCTTCTTCTTATTAACTATTTATTTTACATACTTACACAAAAAAACTAATGGTATTTGGTCCTTCGAACACATGAATCCCTCCATTCTTCCACATCCCTACTTTGTAAATCACGGTGGGAATTTGTGTACCCTGAACTGTGCGTATAGACTCATGTTTAAAACAGAATATTTGTTCTATACAGAAGTACTACTCTGTCCTGGTCTCTCCTGATCACCTATCTTACTATACTTGTCTTCCTTGTATTGTTGAATGTACAGAATTTTATTTATCCATTATATTGTTATTTAAAATTATTGTGTTTGAAATATTTCTTTTAAAGTCTATATCCGGAAGTTAATCTTCACCATATGACTGCGGATAATAAATAATTTATTTAAATTATTCTCGAGTAATATCAATAATTAGTCTTGAATATTAATATTCTTGAAGGAAGTAACTTCAGAAAAGTGTATCAGTTGGTACAATTACACCACTTTCCTGCCATTATAAAAATGTACATATTGCTTGTACTATTATACCATTACAGGCCCTGAAGGGCCACTCTGCGGCATTTTGGCTTGTGCTGGCTCTGAATTTTTGTTGGCATACCTAGGTAACACTGTAGAATTTGTTGTTTCGACAGAAGCAACGAAAATTTTATTCATGTCTGTGTGTGGCTGTGTGGGTAATGGAGCATGCATGTTAATTTCTCAGCTGTAACTTTATCTATCAAATTATGTTACTTTACGTTTATTATAGTGATAAGAAGAAAATCCATCTGCTGTCAATCCTTTGATAAGGTTATTCTTACCATGTTACTATTTTTTTTAAATTATTTCATATTTACTGCTGAATAATAAGATAACTGAATTCCCCAAACGAGTAATTTTTAATTAATAATTTACACCTAGTCTCCAACTTCTATATTCCTTTAATTACTTTGTAAAATATTAATTGTCATCATTATGAAGGTATATAATAATGTTAAATGTCATCTCATCCGTTCTAATGACTTACGGCCTTCTGTACTTCCAAGAACATTTTGGAATGTAGAAGAAGATAGTTCAACAATTTCCCCTATTTTTCTCTAAGTGGTTTGTACAAATTTTATAATTGGTGTCATCTAAAAAAACATAAAGAGAAGCAATACCTCTATCGAAGTTCTATTCTCACCATCATTTCCATTATTACAGTAGCTCTACCTTAAATTTTAATATTTATTTTCAAATGCAAAATTTTAATCTAAAATATAATTAAGAATTTTCTGGAAATTTATTTCATTTGAAATAAAAAAAAAACTTTATTATAAATGCAAATAACTGAAAGTTCACAATCTCTTCTTTTTAGATAAGCAAGGTTATAGGGGAAATAGTTTTAAGCGTATTTTTCTAGCATTGTGTTTAATAGGTGTAGGGTGCAATGGGTTGTGCATGTGCAGCATGAGGAGGTAAGTGGAGATCAAACAGTGCCAGTGAGTGGCAATAGGATCTGAGTAAGTCACTGAAGATTGTTCCACTATGACTTACCTGGACACAGAGACTATCAAGGCTTGGTGCAAGAACAGGGTTACCCTGACCTAAGTGGGTATCATCTTATACAAGGAGTGTCAGAGATAGAAGGAGTGCAAGGTAGTGGAGCTGTAAGGGCTGTAATGATAGTGTGCACTGTAATCACAGTGTTGAGAAACTGTAATAGAAATGACTGCTCGGGGGTGATTGCTTCTTTGGCAGCAATAGCACCCAATTGTGAGCTTGCCGGGTGTTGCATTGACAATAGCTGTCAGATCACTGATGGCAGGCTACAACAGAGTAAATCGAGGATGACAGTATTATCAACACGACCATCATTGAGTAGAACTAATCTGTGCTAGAAGGAGCTTGGTTTCTCTCTGGGCTCACAGACCAACTGTTCCGGGAGTTGCCATATCTGACTGTTGTTTGAGGATAAAAACTCCTCTAGAGTCAACTGGTTGAGATTACTCCCAGTCTGTTGGGCAGGATTGGTTCTGTACAGTAAGTTGGAGATTAGATTAGCTACCAATGGTTGAAGCAAAAAACATCTGATATTCCGTGACATTACCATCAGCTCACACCAGGTTCTTGGTCTGTTGCAGCCATTGCTACACATTCCTTGCATTGAACTGTGGCATTGCAGTCAACATGCTAGGAAGGGCTTGGGCCACCACCAAGATATTTTGTGTTACAGTCATAGTTGATGTTGATCGCCTCTGAAGAACAAGGGATAGTTTGAGCATGGTGTGTCCACACTATCCTGCTAGAGAGGCTGTCTCAACACCCCGCAGGAGGCATGGACAGCTGCTGACAATGATGTGATCATTGTGATAGCTTGGGGATATGTGAGCATACTGGTAGGTACACCAGTATCCTCAACCTGGGACAATCTCCCACTCAGATGTTGTCAAGAATCACTGTTGAAGGTCTGCTAGTTTGTTTGCCATCAATCCATTTCTGGAGAAGCAATGTCACCAGGGCTTAGGAGAACTTGAGGATATTTGTCCAAGTTCCACTAGATTGAGTTGGTACTCAATGGGTATCTTGAAAAATACGGTTTTATTAGAAGGGAGTAGAGCTATAACCTTCTTGATTGTTTGCTGGCCAATTAATACTGAATTTTCATGTCGGGGTAACCACTTATAGGGCGCAGCAGGTTGTGCATGCACACAACTACAATTTAACCTCGTATGTGCGAGCCTAGCTTGGTAACAAAATTAGACTATACGTGTTGAAGCATATAGCCTGTGAACCAAAAGTATGTTCGCCCCACTAAATGTAGGGATTAGCCAAACAACGCACCAGCAAGTGAATAAATACACCTGTCACTAATAGTAGGAAGTTGCCACAATAGGAATATAAAATTTTTTCATAAATTCAAAGTCAGAAGTGGTATCTTGATAAAACATACAATAATATGGTGAATTTTCAAAAATTCTGATTTGTGTAGGAGTAATAACCTTGAAGGCTATGATCATCGATAGCTCTTACAGAAGAAAATTGAGTACCTAGGTACTCAATAAAGTGATTTTTCAATTTATAAATACGGTTATTTTCAGAAAACCATCGTAATTCTTTTAATAGGCACCTACGTACATTCGTTAAAATAATAAATTATAAATCTTTTTTCACTCTTTTCGGGGAATGAATTGGGGACGAATTTTTGCTTTTAATTAGTAATAACGGATGAAAAAGTGTCGTAGTTTATCTCTCATCGCAAAACTTTACAAAATGATTGTTCTAAAACAGAGTTACAAAATTGCCTTCAGATTGTTATGAGTATTTCGTGACGTAATTTTTTCATTGTGGAAAATTTGTTATTGTTTTTGGGCATGACCTGAATGAAGTAAACACCTTTCTGTAAAAAAAGAAAATACAAATGTGAAATACTTGAACTATAGATAAGTTTATTCATTGGATGGAAACAACGATTTGTTTTGTTTTTTTTTTTCCTTGGCAGTGGTCTTTGCTTCATTAATTTTGACCTCTGAGTTAATTTGAAAAATCGAACGTATCTAAAGAAAGAGGACATTCGAATTGAACATTATTAGGTATATTATTCGGAATAATGGGTATTTCTAACTCTTTACTGTTATCAGCAGAGTATCGTACGTAAGTACTATAGGCTACTGTATACATATATCCTTTTTAACTTATAATCTTTTTATTCTGAAGCGAGAATTCGATAACTTTTTTTTTGGAACCGAACGAAAATTGTGAGAAGATGGAAGTTGAAAAATAAAATGGTTTTAAAAAAGGATTTGCAAAAATGTAATTTACACACCCTCGGCTGATTGTGAATTTTATGACTTCAAAAGATTCACGAATCTTGTTATAGTTTATTAGGCGAAAATTTAAACGAAATTATCGATTTTGTGACGAAAAATGCCTTTTCTTTTTTTTCCCCCATTTTTTATTTTGAGTTTGAATAGAAATATCCTGATGAAATATTTTACATCCATAATATTTATGAACACTTTGATGTGGAACGTCGAGTATCTATATGGTATTCGGGTAAATACTTCAAAATTGTTTTCACAAACGTTCCTGCTTGAGGTTACCATTTTTGGAACTCAAAATTTTTCTCGTTTTATTCGGCAACTATTTATGTTGATTAGTGGCGAGCAATAGCATCATCAGTATCTTGGTCCTGACAATAGCCACGATTTTGGTCATGGACATGCACAGTCTAGTCTTTATGTTAGCCCCTGTCTGACTTTAAAGAATTGAACTTTTACACTCCTGGCTAATTTAAACATATCATTTACCTATATTGTTCCAAAATAGCCTATAAAAGAATTTTAACATATCATGTGAAAAATAAAATAAGGAGAAGGAAAAAATTACGTACCATTTGTGGAGTGACAGAAGCAAGGTCGACACGCTACCACAATTATACATATGTATAGTGTGAGTGAGGTGATAAGGCAACTTGAATAAACATTACTAGTCTAAGTGTTGTAGTAACACTGTGGAGCATAAAATAAAGTTTGATAATGACTGACCTGCTTACTTGGTTGGTGAGTGTGTAAGATACACAAATGCCACTAAGTTTAACCATCGCCGCCATGTTTATTGCTGATTGTTTTTAAATAGTAAAAGTGTAAGACTATAAACATTTTACAGATTCCTCATAAGTGTTTTTTTTTACTTGTCAAGTTTTTGGATAATTTACCATCTACAGCTTAAGGGCACTTGGACCATTGAGAGTAAATACAACTACAAGTACTTACTTTCAAATATCATTATTTCAGAAACACAGTTTGTGTGTCTGCTTACATGCCAAATGAGACAGGCAACCAACAGACTGAAAGAGATCAACAAGTTAAAAGTGATCCTGAGGTTGAAGGTCTTAACGCCTTTCAGTAGCTACTCCACTGACAGTGGAATAGTACGTTAAATATGGTTCACTTCCTTACACTACTCTCCTAATATGTACCTGCGATGCAAGATGCAAGTACCATGCAACACACACAAAGAGTATCACATATGGACTATTTGTTGTTGACCTCTACATCCTCATATACAACCGAAGTGCTTTCCTCTCTAGAGGGAGGAATATGTAAATCATTTTGTACTATGAGCTGCATGTTGACTCACGTAGGAGTTTGCAGTTAGTGGATATGCGGGTGTGGGGAATTGAACTGGCAACCCACGGGTTGAAAGCTGCGAACCCCTTTGAGCAGCTACATCACTCCCTCTAGAAGTACTACCAAACATACACAGAGGAAAATACATAATGACTATTTGTGGTTCACCTTCAAACCTCCTCAGATATCTATAGTGCTGTCCATTTTGGAGGAAGGAATGCGTAAAGCATACTGTAGCTCAGGTTGCATGTTCAATCACGTCAGGGTTTCCGGTTTGTGGATCTGTAGGTGAACTGGCAACCCACAGGTAAAAGTGGTGAGTGCCCCCCTTACGGCTACACCACATTCTATGGAAATTGCCTTGAATATGGTTTCAATCCTCACATAGTTCATATAAAACAATCTACATTACTCCACCCTGCCTCCACATACTGTGACAAACTATCGCTGTGAAAGAAAAATAAAATATTTAGTTCCTGGCTACTTGTCTAGGCAACCCGCCATACTTTCCAAAAGCTGATGAGCGCGAGCTGTTCGAAATTGAAATTTTTCCTATTTATAACCAGTATTTTTTATTAGAAAATGATAATCTTG
This sequence comes from Ericerus pela, assembly GCA_011428145.1. Taxonomy (NCBI): domain Eukaryota; kingdom Metazoa; phylum Arthropoda; class Insecta; order Hemiptera; family Coccidae; genus Ericerus; species Ericerus pela. The sequence goes on from WOFM01000403.1 coordinate 1,769,012, forward strand.
ATTTGGTCAGTGCCAGAGAAAAAATTAAACCATATACTTACTTAATAATCACATTTGATATAGGCAAGCCACCACTTCACCAAACAGCACAGATTATACAAGAAATTAACTCACTTACCAAGGATCACTTGATGAAAGGGTTTCAGCTCTATTTGATTTTTGAATTCGATATTTATTTGAAAAAGAGTGTTCGAAACCGAAATTCAACATCATCACACGTACAGTTCAACTAACGAAATTAAAATGAATAAAAACCTAGGTACTTTGACGTTTAATAATGTTTGTCCCCGCTGAATTTTCAGTTGACCAAATGTTCGTTGGACTATTCTAATTTTAACTGCGGTTATAATGTAACTGAAACGTCTACACCAGCCTGGAAATTAGTGCACATCTGTCAACGTTATAGCAATGAACGTTATATTTCGAAAAATGCAGCAGAAATTCAGCCGCGAGATAAAAATTAAATTACAGCCGAATGTGTGCACAAATCTCGACTATTTCAAGTAAAACGGTAGGATGCTGACAATAGATTCAGTAATTCATTCGTCATGGTGTAAAGCGTAAACACGTATAAGAACTGAACAAAATTTTTTTTTTTTTTTTTTGCATATTCTCCCTACGTATTTTTACTTTTTGACTGCAACTAATATGTTATTGTTTTCACTGCTTTCGTCGATGGACTGATTTAGAATTTTTTGTAAATCTACAAAAATTTAACGTTTGATCGTTTTTTGTTTATTTATTTATAGGTACTGTACGAAAATAATATCGTGTGGTTAATTTTTAATCATTAGAACAATCATCTTTACGGTATTAAATTCTTTTTGTGACGTCAACTGTCCTATCACAGGATAGGTTCATTTTGGATTTGCTATCACCGATAGAACTGGGTAGGTACCTACGTAAAACGTGCATAAAAAATGAATAAAAAGATAGCTCAGCTCAAATAGTTTGTAAGTTATGAGGAAATGGATTAGGCTGTACACGTGGGTGCGAGAGAGACAGAAGATACAGAACGAACGGTGATAAATACCTTATCAGGTAACATTAGTCAACACGAAATAGGTAAGCATGAATTGAATGAGCGGATTTTTCAGGAAGTACGAATTGCATAGAGTGCATAAAATACGAATGGCGTGCAGTAGGAGATGAGAGAATGACACGTGTATTAAATGAAATGAGACTAAGACTGAAAAGTGCGTGAGTAATAGGATACCTATGTCAAAAAATTATAATAAGTGTATGAGACTGTGAGTCTGAGTGTAGGCATGTGCGCAAGTAGGGCAGGAAATGGAAGTAACAGTACAAAAAACACAAAATTCAGCCTATGTAAGTACAGCTTACTTTCCGTCTAAATTGATAACATCATTCTTCTCTTGCGTTTGCAGTCGGTTGGAATCTGGAATTTGTCACCATATTCTTCCAGTAATTAGAATGGTAACTGATTCTTTACGAACGAATTAAATCTTTTTCAAAGCAGACAGCTGTTTGTGGTCAACTTTTATGATTTAAACTTTTATATAAATGCCACATAAATTTGAGAGTAAAACATTTACAATTGAAAATATGTTTTCGTTGAACCAATTGCCATTGGAAGGTAGGTCAAGTCGAAGGTTTACATTTTTAATTTTTAGTTTTTGTCTACTATATTGCATAAATCATTTCTAACGGAGAGATTAAAAAACGGATTCTCAATATTGCTTATGAGCAAAACCAAGATCACGAATGGGTAAAATCCACGAAAAAATTATTCGAATCACGAATTACGAATTACCTACTCAATGAGAAGTGATTCGAATCACAAATAATCAAAGTCCATAAGTGATTCGCACGAATCGTTTCCTACGAATCACGAATCCTCGAAGTCTCGAACGTTAAATAATTCGGTTTGACTTTGATGTTGGAAAAAAGTTCTGAACTTTCGAGTAGGTACTTTTTGATAAAAAAAAAAGTTCTATTGAGGAAAGTGAGCAAAAATTACCCGAAGCTGTTTAATTTTCTAAGGATGAAATTCAAAAACATTTTTTATAAGTTCCAAATTTCCCTGAAATTATAGAGAATTTCTGAGGATTTCCTGACTAAAGAAATGGGATTCGTGGTTTCTTAATGAATGATTCGAATCACGAATCCTGTTTCTTAAGGTGATTCGAATGATGAATCACGAATAACATTGTTTTTTTAAAATTGCTTCGAAACACGAATCATGACGACTACAGTAGTTATGGTCTTGGTTGTCGTCTTTCATAAGAAATAGTGATGATAAAAATATTTGTCTTGCCCTCGTACAGTCTTGGAATTCTATTCTCTGTAAAAGCATAAGTACACCTAGCGTATGTAGGACTTAGACCAAGACTTTACCAGTGGCGGTTCCAAGGAGAAAAACTGGTAAAATCTCCTCCATGAACACAAAAAAAAAAAAAAAAAAGATAAAAGGGAAAAAATGTAAGTATGACCAGGTAAAAACTGTCAGCTCAACTCTTCAAAATTATTGGCATTTCCTATTCAAAACAACTTTTTTTGTTCGTAATCTTGCTACTTAATTAGGTTTTCCATATTGGGATTTAAATTATATTTTAGAACGACAAGAATGGTAAATTTCATATAGCCATCTATAATAGTGCAAATTGTGCAGGCTAAGCCAGACCAAGACTAAGAACAGGATCGAGATTTTCTTTTTTTTTTTTTTTAAATATTGTCACTTACTATGAATTTTATTCTGCCTTTTCCTGAATTAAAATGGCAAATTTTTATATATTTGTTCTCGTATAGAAGCACTAGCTGCAACTTATTGTGTTCCTCCCGAGAAACTCGTATCATTAGCTGAAAGAATTGAAGGATCAGTCTCATTACTTTCGTTATAAAATCGAAATAATTATGTTCGTCGATGACTGATAAAGGAATACCTACTGTGCCTTCTTACTTTGAAGCCACCAAAATTCGGATAGAATACCTTTCAATGGTTCGTCGTAAATCCGATGCTCACGTTGTGGTCGTAAAATTGAGGAAGAATAATAAATTGTGTTTCTCGTGTAATATAGAGACGAAAAACAAAAATCGTAAAAAATTTTACACTTACCTACCTGCTATCATTTGACATCATTTATTTCGTTCAATCGTAAAAAGTTAACATTTGACATAAAATTGTCGATCCAAATGATTCAAAAATAATTAGGTACTTAACCTACGGTACCTATTGTATTATTCGTCACAGTATAAAACTTTTCTCGTCAAAATACTTACAGGTTATGAATTAAAGCTGACTGCTTTCGATATTTTAATTCAGAACGACATCCAACAGATCGGGTACTTGGGGTGATTTCCAGCGAATTGCCATACATAAAAGGGATGAGACACTAAAATCAAACCACTAAGATCGATTCACAAAAAGCCATGTTACGTACTTGGTATAAAACCACTTCTCTTTCATAATCTCCACTCTCTGACTCTAGGCTCTGTAAGGACTAACAGCTTTTCAGTTTTTTTCCTCTCAAATTAATTTATTCGGTATCGTTGCAATATTTCAATATAGGAAGGCATATCGTGTATGTGTGTGTACGTGTGTGCGGGTGCGCGAGCGCGTGCAGTGCGGTTGGTACATTTATTTTTTCTCTAAAAAATCTGCCTAAAAATTTTTCATAGCATGCAGATGTAGCATCAACCTCAGATAATATCCAAGTAAGTAAGTAGACTTAATTTTCAAATATTCAACATCTTTTAATGAGCTTGCACATTGTAAAAGAAAGAAAAATACAATTTTTTTAACTTTTTTTATTTGTGAGTAGGTTTTTCAAAGAAAATCTACATATTAAAATTGATCTGGTATTAAGACCCAGGGATGGGAGTAGGTTCGTTTTTCTTTTCATGAACACATGAAAAGTTTTGCCACAATTAGCTGAAATTTATATGTATTACCTATATATATATATATATATATATTGAGGCGTATGTCCGCAGCATATACACTTGCAGACATACGCCTTGATTTTTGCTAGGTGTATACATATATATATAAGATCATCGGAGATCTTGAACGAGAGAAGAAACAAAACGTTCGAATGAATTTGACTTTATTGAAAACGACAAATTCAAAAACAAAGTCGTTTTGATTAATTAAACGAAGCAGGAAAATAAGAAGCGTACGTGCGATATGTAGCCGTATGAAAGACATTGTAACGCAAGAGAAATCGTAGAATCATCGATTGAACGAGAGAACAAGATAATGCGTGAACGGAGATAGGAGCGATGAAACGATGATTCAGGAAGTAGCGGGAAAAGATGAGGAATACGAGAGAGAGAGAGAAGGTGACAAATCTTACATATATATATATATATAATATATATGTATACAAGCTAGATTAAGAGAACTGGTAAAAATTACAATTACTTTTAGTGAAAACTTTACAACTTAATTCAAGATTAGTTTTTGAAATTTAATACACTCCTAAAAGAGAACACGGAGAACTAACTTTTATAACCCTAAGTCCAGAACCAAAAAATTCAGTGAAAACTTTTCAACTTGATTAAAGTTTCTAACTTTTTGATCTTTATTTTCCTAGAACTGACAATACATCCCTAAAGTAAAACTGAGAACACACTTTCAACAGACCAGTTTCATAATTAGAACATTCAGCGAAAACTTTCCAACATTATTATGGCCCTATTTTTTGAGTTTTCATTTCTCAGAACTGACAGTACAATCTCAAAAGAGTAGTGAGAACTCGTTATCAACAGAACAAGTCGCTCAGAATGAAACTTTTGAAACGAAATTTCTCAGAAACTATTTAGGATTGGGAACCGATTTGGGGCCAAAATTATTTCAAGATTTGTCAAGTGAGAGTGCCAGAATGCTGCAACAAAACATGTAACTTCTATTTATATCAATTAGATAAGTGTAGGAAACTGTGTCGTAGTGTATGTGGTTGTTTGATTTGGCAAAAAAATCAACAATTTTCCACGCCGCTTTTATTTAAAAATCTCATATCGGATCTTTTGTGACTTTCAGATTTAGGAGGTTTTTAAGGTAAAAAAAAATCGATGAATTGAATTCTAAAGACCTCATAAGTCTACTATCATTATTAGCGCTTCTAGAGGCAAATTAAAAAACCTAAAAGTTCGCTTTAAGAGGTATCTAAAGCAAAATTTATATTAGCTACAGACTTACGAGGTTTTTAATGATAAAAAAAAGCAGACTTCCGTGATTTTTAATTTAAAAACAACGTAAGTTCTTACATGGACTGAAATTTAAACTGAAAACCAGGTGTCTAAACTGTTATGATTAAAATGAGAGATGGTGAAAGAAAACTAATTATAACAGGTAATTTCTACTTCTCTAATTTCCATTAACTTCTATTAATTATTACACTGAGAAAATTTTTACATTTTTTAATTCAGTATTTTGTTGTTCCTGTAAAATTTCATTTTTTTGACTTACAATATTTTTATACAAACACAACATTCTTTTCTTCTTTTTCATCTCGGTTTAAGGTACAGATCGGCCAGATGATGCATTTGGCAGGTACATTCTATTATGCTACATTATTGTGGTTTAAATGATATGAAAATGCAGAATTTTCAACCAACAATCACAAAATTTAGTACAAACATAAAATATATTATTTTTCAACATTCTGGAAAATTTTCTTTCAATCGGCCGAACAATTCATTCGTACAAATGATTTAAAAAAATCTCAAACTCTTTCTAAGAAAAAAAGATGAAGTCCAGATGAATCAATGAAGCTGGCTGGAAAGCGATCTTGGTGTTATTTTATTGCATTAGCAATTATTAATTAACATATATGTACTGTGGGGTTTAGGGGTTTACTTCTATGAATACAGGGCTCAGCCCTGGTTGACCGACGGGTTTGGCCCATTGTCAAACCTACCTAATTGTCCACTGGACATTAAACCAATATCTTATCATCTGTATGAATACAAACAGACAATAAATGCCAAGTGATGGCATTTCTACACAGTGTAGTGTAGAGAATACCGAGTCGATATCCATGAATTTAGACACTCGCAGATGCAGTACCACAAGAGGCCAATATAACTACCAACAGAGACAAATTTCAGTTACCTCGCAAGTAGTGATGAGAAAAGTTGTTTATTTGCAAAGCCTAATTCGCCTGTTCCCGAATTTTCAATCATATTTAAAATGAAAATTATTGAACGAAGAATGAGTGTACCTAACCCTAACCAAGTTGGACTGAGCAATACCTATCTGTCATCAGTATTTTTGCTATGAAGATCTAGTATCCTTTATTCCCTCCAATACAATCAAAGTTGTCAAGAGAAATTGGGTGTGAATAGAGATATTGAGGCATCTGATATGTTGGCTAAGGATTCTATGAAAATTTTGCTGAATTCATGTTTTGTTTTCAAATTATTCCTGAATTTCACTCATTTGCTGTTCCATGCAATGAAAGTTATCGAAAGAAATTATTAGAGAACTGTTAATTGCAGAGAATTTAAATTTATGTGAGATATCGTAGTATGTTAGCTAAAAAATCCGTGAAAATTTCAGCTGTTTACAACTAACAGTTCTCTCAAAATTCCTCTCGATAATTTTCATTATACCTATGGAATACCTATGCAAATTATATGACCCAAATCTAGTTGAAAAATTTCAGTGATATTTTGAGAATCAAGGGTACGATTTTAGCCTTATTTTTAACGGACACTTAGTAGTTAACATAATCTCGATATCTTTGAAAATTTTCAGCTCAATCTTAACTTCGGTTGTCGAGATATCGCTGAAATTCTGTTCAGATTGAGTGATTAAAATGATAACGATTCGATCTAATTGCGGAGTTGGAATTTCAGCAATATTTCGAAAATTAAATATGCGATTGAGCTGAAATTTTCACAGAATTCTAAGCTAACATACTAGGTACAACAATTCGTAAAAATTTCAGCTCTTCACAATGAACGTTTATCTCGATTCTTCTTGTTATCTTTGATTGTATGAGATGTCAGTTGAAAATGATATGAACTGAAGTGCGAATTTAACTGCTGATGACAAACACCACCAGTGTTGGAAAAAACTGAAAAAAATATGTCTCGGTCTTTGGAGATGGAAGCAGAAGGGAGCAGATTTTATAACACCGAAGCAGTTTCAGGAACCAGCTCTTTTGAATAACCTGGTTCTGTAAACCAGACAGCTCCGGAGCCGTCCATTCTTACTTACAAGTCTCCTCTGTCGATTTTCTGCCTATGCCTCAGAGATAATTCAGGTTAATCGAATGCGCTGAGTTGACACGTATCTTACCTTTTGCCTGTAGATGATCATCAACTACAGGTTATTACGTGCTTTATTGCATCGCAATAAAATTTATTACGAATTTCGTGGACATGTAGGTGTTTATACCAAATTTTTGGCTTGCATTCTGCCAAATAATTTTGATATTTTAATTTTTCGTACATTTATTTATTTGGTAATTTCGTGTAAGAAAACTCACATTTTCAAGCCTAGATTGCTGCCCCAGTGTTCATTTTTTCCTTCAATCTAATGATGATTTGAAACATTGATAGCTCTTAGCTCTTATTTCTTTGAAGATGACAAACAATATCGGTAGGTACCAACAGTGACAAAACTTCTTTACGATTAAATTTGAAATAATACGATTATTCTAAGCCATCATTTTTTCCATATTATTATTATTCGTTTTTTTTTTTGTTTTTTTTTTCAGTTTTTAATATGTAAATTACTGTTGAGAAATGCATTCGATTTAACGCTCATAATTAAACGAAAATATGAAGGAAAAACTTACGAAGAAGAAAAACACAGAAGAATAGAAAGAGAAAAGAAGAAATGAAAAACGAATAATAAAGGGAAAAATGGTTTGCTTTTACGTGTATTCACGCGTGATTTCATATTGTATATACGTTATACGAATAACTTAATATCCCTTTTAATATTTTAATCACGAAAATTATTTTCAAAAACGGAGGACCCTATTCTACTTCATAGATTTTTTTTTTTTTTTTGCAGTTCGCAAATTGGAAAATATCAGCATAAGCAATATTCGACTTCATTTGTAATACTATTTTGTGCGCTTGGTTACATAAATAATTCATTATATGGTATAGGTACCTACTCGTTTTGGATAGATTATTTTTAGACATTTACCAGTCTAAGTATAGGAAGCAATTTTTTTCATTCGGAATTCGTAAACACTTCATTAAATTTTTACTTTTTTTATTTTTTTATTTTTTTTTACCTCCTTGATTTCTTTCACATTCTCTTCGCGAACGTATGCATGTGGTCTTTGCGAATGTTTAATTTGGCGCGAATTCGTATAGCGTGTGAAGTTAATTAATTATTATTATTATCGTTCGGTCAATGCGAAGTATGACAACGTTGGTTTACCGAGCAGACTAATCTATTTTTCATATCGAAAAATTGTTTCCTACCCTATGTGTAGGTACTGCTGAAGATAAATCGTGCGAGTTAATTTTGGTAAGAATGGTGTTCATTTCGTAAACTGGAACCACCACGTTATTATTTTGTTGGGACCTCGTGAAAAGCAATTATCGTAACATGGATCCGGTAGGAGGTATGCGAAAGAAAAGAATGACTCTATTCTGCTGCAGCTATGAATGGATGTCACGTCAAACAGAAAAGGATAACGTTTAAGGCTAAATTGAAAAATATGCGTTAGCTTATGAGAAACCATCCATCCTTGAGCCATTTTTGATGACGTCAGACAATGGGTCTATTTGGCACTTTATGGGCAGTATAGTGGAAATATGGTCACAATTTCGAATATCACCTTGAAAAGTATTGTGGTACAATATGAAATGCGTGTTTAAGGTGACAACATCATAAGCAGCTTGTAGCAAAATCGTTCCTTCTGCAGCATTCAAATCTCACAGCATTCAGAATAGAATTGGGAAAAATGTGGCATCAGATGTCTCCGCTATTCACCCTAATTGTTGTCAATTTGCATCTCTAGTTTTTGCAACAGATGTAAAAAGAACGGAGATTTTGTTTGTTAATGTTCGAACATAATAATAATAATAATAATAATAATAATAATAATAGTAATTTGATACCTTTGAAAACTTTATTGATTTTATTTTCGTATTTCACTGTTCTCTGCCTGTAACACACATACACTGCAACTGCTCTAACTTCTCTCACATAAAATTTGCTTTTCATTCATGCTTGTATTGGTATCTCACTCTTGCCATACTGCTTTTTTCATATCCTGTTTTGAATTTCACATTTGCTTATAATTATGTATTGGACCAAATAACATGGTCCTGCTGTCACATCATTCAATAAACCTTTTAGTATAGTTTAATTTGAAATTTTATTTGTAATAAAGTTTCATAATATTTCAAATGTACGAAGAGTAATATACAATATACTTACCTACTTCAAACAGTTAATATCAGTTCAGTAACATTATGATGGAAATAAACTATTGGTAACATTGAATACGAGCCTACTTATATCATTCTGATGAGCTAACATTTTACGAAATATTATTGTGACAGTAATATTATTCTGTCAAGAATGAAAATCATTTTCACGTGGCCAGAATGCCTGTTTCATATGTAGGCTATACGTGTACTTAATAAACTATTATTCAGTTGTGCCCCACATATTTTATACACAGCACAGTGCCCTAAAAATAGCTATTGTCGAGTGACTAAAATTTAAATTTGGTATTCATTCTAATTAAAGTGTCTGCAGCTTTTCGTCGATTTAAATGACCCACTCGAGTTAGTTAAGCAGAAGTTAATTTCTCAACCGTAAATGTAATTTAACATTAATACCTACCGGTGTTTACTTCGTTCGTCTATAACAAATTGCATCTTCCTTTAGATAGTATAATACACTGTTCTCCAACAAACTTGAAACAAGATCATCATGAAACACTTAGGTACTTTAATAGCAACTATTTTTCCTTTATTTTCAATTTTCTTAACTCGGAATAGTGAGGAACCCACCCTAAAAAAAAAGAAACATTAAATTAATTAATTATAAATCGTCGTTTGAAATTAATTTCTCTGAACTTTTGTTCCTTTTAAGTAAACAATTTTTTACATTTTTTCTCCATAATTTTGGAGCTTATGCTTCCATTTTCAAAATTAAACTTGTGGCGACTTCTTACCAGTAGTGACAGGTGTATTTATACACTTGCTGGCAGGTTGTGTGGCCAGTCTCTATGTATAGTAGGTTGAACACACTTTTTCGTAATCAGGCTGCATGGTTCACCACGTGTAGTCTAATTTTGATACTGAGCTACACTCACACACACAACAAGATCATTGTAGATGTAAGCATATACCTACTGCCACACCCTACAAGTAGTTATCCTGACATGTGAACTGAGTTCAGTTATCAGCCTGACCACTGATTGAGTAGGTTGAAGTTTTTTAAACTCATTCATCAGCCAGTAGCTGATGAAGAAGGTTGTAGCTCCACTCCCTTCTGGCAAAGCCATCTTTTTCAAGATATCCAACTAGATCTGGATCAACTTGGACAAACATCCTCAAGTTCTCCAATGCCCTGGTAGCTTTGCCTCTCCAGAAATGGATCGATGGTAACACAACCAACGGATCTTCAATGGTCTAATCTCCCCTCTCTTCTTTGTTATTGGGTCCTCTACAAAACCTGTGAGTGGGAGATCATTGAGGGTAGGACACTAGTGTCCTACCAGTAAGTTCACACCTCTCCTGAATACCGTGTCAATCACATTATCATCAGCAGCTGCTCATTCCTCCACCACCCTCGCATCCTCTACACCTCTTGAAGGGGGAGTGCTGAGGCAGCTGCTCCAGCAGGATAATCTTGACCATACCCTGCTTGACTTATCACCTGTATTTGTAACAGATTTGTGCAATTCCATTGGACTGATAAACAAAGATGCAGGTGCATTCTCAGACACATGTCGTTCTTTTCAGAATTTTACGTTCGGTAGAACCAGGAATTAATTTATTTCAAAAACCAAGATTATTCTATGAAAGGCGTGGAAATTTTCTTTAAAATGACTCTCTAGCATTTTGAGTAGGAGATTTTATTAACTAGGGAGGCGTTTACGATGTGTCTATAAAGTTTATCAAAGTTTATGAACACTTTTAGGTGTTTAAAAATATTGTATAAATTTTTTAAATGTACATGTAAAACTTGGTGAATTCAACAGACAGGTGATAAAAATAAGATTCCTTGATAAAGTACTTGGTCAGAAATTTCAATAGAAATCAATTAATGCACAAATTAATAATGAATATTATGAACATCATTGTTGAATAATGATTCATGAAACAAATTAATGCCGTAATTATTATTAAAATGTGTGACTTATAACAACTTTAAAGAAAAACAATAACAACTAATAATAATTCCTATTTATAGGCAATATTCACAAGATTTCATTTTATAGACACCGTCTTAGGGTAGTCTATAAAACTAGATAACGATCGGTGAGTTACAGAAGTTTATAGAAGTTTATAGATACCAATTGACAAACTTTGTAGACACGTTGTAAACGTCTCCCTGGTGACCTTCCATTATGAAAACTGAAATAACACGACAGACAGGTCAAACATTTTATTTTTTCAATTAAACATAGTATTTAAGTGAATCCTAGTGTCAATGTTTTTAGGTCATGAATATTTTACCATGGGGTACTTCCCTGCTGCATTTCTTCAGCGTCGGTTCCATATTTGAATTTCATTCTTCCTTCCTATTTCATGATTTAAGTGTAGCAGGAAATTTGTCGTAAATTAAGATTCTTGTGCATTCTGAAAGGGCATGGGTGCCTATTACGTTTAATTTAGGTTATTAATATGAATAAGAGGAAAAAGTTTATCGGTTGGGATCAATTTGAAGTGGAATCCTGAGATTTGCGTTTTTTTTTTTTTTTTTTTTTACAACAAAGCGAGGGAGTGAATGGGATTTAATCAACTCTTCTGAGATTGAATCAGGATCAATTGGGAGTGAGTTACTAAAACAGTGAGTGAGAGAGTAACTAAGAGATTTTTCAAAATTTAGAATCATTTACTCTTCACAAGAGAAAATAGTTTCAATGTTTATCAGCACATTGATATATTTTATGTCTGTATAGTGTTGTTTTTGTTTCTAGCATGCCCATATTTTGATTTTATAGGTGGAATTTTTTTTTTTTTCGGCCTGGTTTTACTTTTTCCTTCTGCCATAGAATTATAATTACAAAATTTAGAAAAGAAAAGAAATACAAAACGATTCCATGGAAGTGAATCATTTTTCTAACAGGGTTAAGATCGATTCAGTCAAATTGATTTGAAGTTATTAGGTAACCTCGAAAGTAAATCAACGGTTTCATATGAGGTTTGAAGAAATTTTCTGAAGAATGAATCGGATCGAGTGGAAGTTTTTAGTGAGTAGGTAGACCAAGATTGAGACCTAGACTAAGCTTATCATGATTCATGATCTTGGTCTAACTTTAGCTCGTTACTATGGCGTATCAGGAGGTATTTCATTACATTTTCACGAGAGAAAAGCTTAAAACTTTACGAATTGTTGCTTAAACTGTTTTACCATTCTTCGGAAAACCTCGAAAACTTCGAGAATAGTATTAAAAACATCAATTTTGGTTCGAGTGTAGTAAACGAGACAGGACGAGGTACCTATTCACGTGAATTAAACAGCCATTATAGCAAGAAAAAAAAAAGGGTGGGGTCTCATTCCTCGTACTACTTCAAAGCCCATTGTCTTTCATATTACTCTCATCAAATCATACGGTTTGCTGTTTCGAAATTCTTTCTTTTCAATTGAAAATGCTGAAATATCTGCCTCTGTTTCGGTTATAGAAAACTTCGGCTATCACGCTGATGTTTCCTATTGGTCGGATACGAGTAAAAAAAAAAATCACACCGACAATAATAATATTTTGCAGACTTCTTCGACTTTTCACCGTGAACCGTTATAATGGGCTCGATTATTGCTGATAATAATCGTAAATTCACCATCGGATGTATACAGTGGGTTAGGGTGGGGGAACAGCGACGGCGAGGAAAACGCGAAATAACTTTAACCAGGAGCCAATTATAATTAAATTACGTTGCCAACCATATAAATTCATTTCCATCGCCCAAAGGGTACAGATAAAACAAAATCTAGCGACACATTACGACCATAAAGGTCATCAAAATACTCGAGGAGAATGACCGTTGTCTGGATTGAAAATTTTGCTAATTTATCAAACGCTCACAATAGAGAGAAAAAAAATTTCTGCAGACATAAAAATTTCCTTTAGGTGTATCACGTTCGGAGTACCTACCGTTTTCCATTCAAAATGAAGAACAGACTGCATACGAATATTATTTCATAATTAATATTTGTTATAACAATCAGCTTACCTGACGCAGTGTGACCGATAGAATTGACATTCACTGTGAAAATTTTGCAATGACAGGTCCAGGGGGAAAATGGCGAAATTTCTATCAAAATACAATCAAAAAAAAAATTAAGGGAAAAATTAAAGTTTAACCTCAGAAGCTTGATTCTACGAAAAATTTTTTAATTTCTCCCCTCCAAATCATGCTTTGGATTCCCACTGAAATTTTTCAGTATTGAAAAGATTATAGTTACAAAAAACATTATCATAGATTTTTTTTTTTTTTTTTTAATATGGTTGCAAATAAGTGGTGCTTTCTGTGAAGATTGCATAATTCGAAATGAATACAATCTTAATGGAAACAGACAAAAATTTTGTAGCGAACATTCCATCAACGATTGTGTGGTAAGTATTAAACTTTTATTTGTAAGACGATTATCTCAAAGCTGAAAACTTTTCATCCACCAGACTGGTTAAGAATATAATTCTCTATTCAAAAATTAAACTTTTTTTTTTATGTTTTACAAGTCCTTATCGACAAACGCGTATTTTTTTGTTTTGTAAAATAAGCCATTCACGTTGCTAGTTCTCCTTCTTCACTCGTATTTCGCTGATTTTACTTCTGTTTTTTAGCTTTAAAAATGCTTCCGGAGTCAGTTTGTGAAAAAGTAAGTCAATTTGTGAAAAAGAGTCGTCACTAAATTTTTACCAATGTTTTATAAGTGAATTGTAAGAAAAGGAGTGAATGACAATGGTAAAAAAATTGGTAAGAGAAAATGGTAATGAAAAATAAAGAGGAGGTGGTAACGCAGTTTCGTTGAGTTTCGTTGTTTACAGAACAAATACAAAAATATAAGAAAATGAATAATGAATACCTCTTTGTTTTTTATTGTTATTCATTTTCAATGCTCTCCTCTCATTCCGACAAAGTGTGAAATCTGTGAATTTTTTTTTCTATTTCTCAGGTGTTGCGCTGGCATGTAGAAAAAAAGTATAGTAGTGGCGAAGGGATATCGTGGACCACAGACTTCAAGATTTATATCGTATTAAAAAAACTTTAAAAAATGAAAAAAGTGCATAAAAAAACAATTCATCTCATCCGCACCTAAACTCCCAACTTAAATCATTAAATAAAATAAAAAATAAAAATATAGACCCAATTTAAAAAAAAAAAAAAAAAATTAAAACAAAATTACGCTGACTGGGATTAAAACCCGCAACTCCTGGGTAGCAGGTCATCACTTTACCACTGTATTGTGGCAGACAATGCAAATGCACGTTTCAGATGCTAATACAATAAACTTAAAGCAAAAAATAATACCTACTATGGTAGGTAAGATATATGGCAACGTCCAAGCACGTCTTATTTATATTACAAAACAGATATAGGCCCATATTCACAAACGTCACTTTAACCTATCTTTACTTAAACTTCACTTTAAAAAAGATTTTTACACAATTTTGTACTTAAAAATGTGGGAACATTGTATCTCTTTTAAGAAAATGTTACCATACTCTTAAATACAAAATTGTAACGCACGTTGCGATGTTTATTTCCGTATCACACGTGGATATGTTTACTCCTGTCGTTTTCTTTTTGTTGGCATTCTTCGTTTGCTTATCTCCGGAGTTTCTTTTATCTCACGGAGTTCCGATTTTTGTCGCATATTTTTTAGCGGGTTTCAACTTACGTAGTGGATATTACTTTTTCGGGAGTAAATATTATTTTCTTCGCATTAACCTCTCAGATATGCGAGAAGGGTGGGAATTTTTGCGTTTTTTACTGCCTAGGGGCCTGCCTCTTTTTTGTGGGAATATGAGGGCCTTGGGATCGAATGTTTTGGTAATAACATTGTCCGAAAACTTCACAGACTTTTTTATTTTTGGTGTTTTCTCTAATTGTGAATTTTTTATTTCACATTTTTCGACGGATTCTTCTGTTTGTTGGTGAATAGTCTGGATATTTTCTATGTTTTCTCTTGGTATCCTTTTTATTCTTTTGTCGTCGCTTACCATGTATGCAGGCTTCAATCTGTCGATTGAAATTATTCGAGGTTCACCTGCAATGAGTATCACAAAGTTTTGCTTATGTCGTGATACTACTTTGTAAGGACCGGCGTATGGTTTCTCAAGCGCAGATCTCATTTTTTTGTCTCTAACAAATACATGTGAGGTATTGGCCAAGTGTTTTGAGACGTAAATCTTGGGCTGGCCATGGCAAGCTGCCTGTTTTAGGAAATTGTTGGCATCATTTCTTATATTTTGTACCATAATTTCGGGGCTAACTTACTTCGATTTTGTGAAGAAGTCCCCTGGAGGCGTAGCTCTTTGCCGAACGCTAATTACGCTGTAGAGTGACCTGTACCCGTTTGTAGGGCAGATCAAAGGCTTAAGGGGATGGTAGGGAGTACGTCTACCCATCTTTTTGTATCATGAGACATGGTAGAGGCTTTGAGAGCTCTATGCCATCTCTTGATTTTGCCATTGGCTTGAGGATGGTAAGCTGTGGTATGACTGTGTTGAACACCAAGCTTATTAGACAGCTCTTTAAAGAGTGAGTTCTCAAATTGGCGACCTTGGTCCGTAATTATGACTTCTGGTACGCCATACCTCGCAATCCAGGTATTGTGTAACCTTGCAGCTACTGTAGGAGCTGTCATCTCGTCTAGAGGGATTGCTCCTGGCCATCGTGTTGCCCTGTCTATTATTGTCAACAGACATCTGTGTCCTTGAGATGGTGGCAATGGGACTACCAAGTCCATATGTACTGTTTTAAACTGCACCGTTTGTTTGAAGGATTTGAGGGGCGAGCGAGTGTGTCTTCCTACTTTGGATTCTTGACAGTTCAGGCAACTGCGAGCCCATTTGTTGCAGTCAGACTTCATTTGTGGCCATACAAACCTTGCCAAAATCATATTAGCACTACATTTTGGCACAGCATGTGACCGATTATGTACACTGTTGAAAGCCAACCTGCGATATTTTACCGGTAGAAATGGCCAATTCTTACCTGTACTGACGTCACATGTTAATAACACATCAGTACCGGGAATTTTTCGCTGTCTCAATTTGAGAGTAGTATCATCATTCGATAACAACTCTTGCAATTCTTCATCCTTAAGCTGTGCTTTAGCTATTTCAGCATAAGGTAATTGGAAAGGAGCCAAGATAGCTTCAATTCTACTTAAGGCATCAGCTGGAGTGTTAAGTTCTCCACTTATAAACTAAATGTCGGTAGTCAATTGACCAATATAGTCTAATTCTCGCGCTCTTCTCGGCAATGCCGGTTCTGCTTTTTGTGTGAAGGCATATGTTAGGGGTTTATGGTCAGTATACACAGAAAAACATCTACCCTCTAATTGGTGCCTGAAATGCTTCAATGCAGCAAAAATTCCGAGCAATTCCCTATCGTATGTGCTATAGTTCTTTTCTGTTTTTGAGAGCTTCCTCGAGAAGAAAGCTAGCGGTAACTTTTTGTTGTCTTTGTCAAGTTGGTACAGGGTTGCACCAATAGCAAAATCAGATGCATGGGTACTCACACATAATGGCAGACTTTCGTCTGGATGAGCCAATATGGTTGCATTTGCCAGTGTATCTTTGATTTTCTCAAAGGCCTGTTCGGCTTCTTCATTCCATTCGAGTAAAGTCTTATCTTTCTTTTTACTTGTCTTAATTAGTGCAAACAGCTTACTTTGTTCGGCTGCTGCATTCTTCATGCAACATCTATAGAAGTTCACCATCCCCAAGAAACGCCTAAGTTCAGTGACATTGAGGGCTTCGGGAAGTTCAATATTGGCTCTACTTTGGTCTTCAATGGGGAAATGCCTTCGGTCGAGACTTTGTAGCCGAGGAAGTCAATTTTGGTCTGTGCATATAAGCTTTTACCTACGTTGATAGTAAACCCGTCAGCGTGTATACACTGTACGATGGCTCTTACAATTCTCCTAGTGCTGTTGCTCACCACCTTCAGAGCAAATGCAAATATCATCCAAGTATGCATATGCAAACGGCAATCCCCTAAACAGGCCATTGATAAATCTTTGGAAAGTTTGTGCTGAGTTGCGAAGTCCAAACGGCATTCGAAGGTATTCGAATAGTCTAAAGGGGGTTATAACCGCTGTCTTTGGTACGTCCTGGTCAGCCATAGGAATTTGGTGGAATGCCCAGTTGATATATATTTTGGTGAACATCGTTTTACCCTTCATATTCGCGTTGAAGTCCATTATATTGGGGACTGGGTAGCGATCAGGAACTGTTTTGGCATTTAAGGCCCTGTAGTCTCCAACAATTCGCCACTCTCCACTTGCTTTTTTGGTCATGTGGATAGGGGAGCTCCATGAGCTTTTCGAGGGGTGACATACGCCTTCCTCGACGATGCAATGGAAGTACTCTCGTGCCGCTTTGAGTTTGTCAGGCAGTAACCTTCGTGCTCTAGCATGGCAAGGCGGTCCTTTTGTCTCTATGTAATGAACAGTGTCATGTTTATAGGTAGGATGCCTGCGAATTGATGGTTGGGTGACTCCTGGATAGTCAGATAGGATCCGTAAGAGTTGTCCGTCGACTTTGGTACAGCTGGATATATTTGTGTCCAGTCTGTAAGCTAGCGTTTTGCCATCCACACAATGTTTAGATTCACTATCGAGCAATTTGGCATTTTTAAGGTCAATGATCAGTCCAAAATGTGCAAGGAAATCTGCACCCAGGATCAGGTTTGGAACATCTGCAACTGTGAAGGACCACGTCATGATTTTCTTGAGTCTGATGTCAACTTTGCTGGTTTCAAGTCCGTAAGCTGGAAGGTTTTGACCATTCACAGTACGGGGATAGTATTTTGGAGGGAGTACTTTTTGGGTTTTGTTGACTGGCAATATTCTCAGGTCTGCTCCCGAGTCAATTAAGTACCTTCTCCTGTTTGTCCTGTCCTTAATGAACAGGCAGCATGAGTATTTTTCCAAGGGGTCTTCGGCCGCATAGATGGCCCCTCATTCTAGTTTGACACTTCCTTGGTATAGGATTTGCCCCACCATTTGCACCTGTTGTTACATTTGGTGGCCTCTGCGCCAAACTGGTTATGGAAAAAGCAACATTTATCATCCCAATTTCGAGACTGGTTTTTGGGAGATGATGTTCTTGGAGGAGTTGAACTCTGACCCCTGTTACTGGAACTAGATCTGCGGTCTCTGGACCGGGACTGTCGTCCTTTGCTATTGTCACTGTTTTTGTTGTTGCTTCTACTTTTAGATCTTTGTCGCTAGCTACTATTTGATTTCGTGGAGCTTTGGCCTTTGTTCCTTTTTACTTCATCAGTCAACTGAGCTATTTGAGCTTGAAGTTGAGCGATCTCTCCAGTCTCTGCAGATACTGCACTGACCATGGGCTTTGACCTGGTGTATTCGAGCGCATTATCTGCTGATTTTGCAAGGAAGTCCAAGTCTGCGGATGTGTTTATCACGGTTGAACCTACGGGGGCTAAGCATTGCACAACACTTTGGGGAAGTTGTTTGAAAAATTGATTGCCTATGACAGAAGGGGCTACGAAGTTATCCACCTTCTGCCTCAATTTCGCCATGAAGATTGAGGGTTTGTCGTCCCCCATCTTCATACCTCCCATCACATCGTCAATGATTTGGTTTTTAGTTTTACCAAATACATTCCCTATCTTCTTTACAAACCAGGCATATTTGTCCTCTTCTGTCAAAGGGCATTCCATGATATCTGGAATGTGGCGGATTATCTGTGGGGGCATGCCTCCACAGATTTGTAGATACCGCTGGTTCAGGGTTATATTCTCCGTCTTGAACCTGCCTTCTAATAGGGTCAACTATAAATCTACCTCATTGGGCAGAAATTCCGGGATCTCTATCCTTAGTCTATAGAAGTTGGGGTTCTGTCCTGGCTGCAATTGCAAAAGTTGCATAATCTGTGCCAAGACTTCGGGCATCAGCTGTGGCTGAGCACTACCTCCCTGCGATGGTTGTGGATTTTTATTTCCACTGGGTGGTGGGACCATTGATATGTCTTTCTGATAACAAGCGTATTCCACAGAACTACTTCCTTCCTTGCTGGTCGAAATCACTGGCTCCTGTGTTTGTAGGACAGGTGTTTTTGGGTCTGAACTTTGGCTTAAGGTTTGACCACTTCTCAACGTTTTTACTGCTAATTGATCTTTATTTATTGCAGCTCCCAGTCGTGCTGATTCTGGATGTTGAGGGCCTTCTTCCAGATTTGGTAAATTCTTAGAGTGTCGAGTCGAAGTCGGGGGAGTTGGGGGATGAGTCCAACCTTCTTCCTCCAGGTCTTCTGTCTGGTTTCTCCTTGTTTATATATTTTAAGGAGAGGGGTATAAATTCCCACTTCAGCAGACTCTACTTCGACAACCTAAAAGGTGTCTTAGTCTGCAAAAAATTTTTGTATTTACCGAGCAAGAGAGTTTCTCGCCAGCACACCACGCCAAATTTTTGTAAAAGCGCAACGTGCCTAAGGACACCTCACAACGTAGCCAAAAATCACATCGGGGTCACCACTGTGGAATACCTTGTTGTGAGAGATATTCTCACCAGAAGGAAATTCAACAGAATTTAAGCATGTTCAACCACTTTGTA
This sequence comes from Ericerus pela, assembly GCA_011428145.1. Lineage (NCBI taxonomy): Eukaryota > Metazoa > Arthropoda > Insecta > Hemiptera > Coccidae > Ericerus > Ericerus pela. Next base: position 1,788,942 of record WOFM01000403.1, read on the forward strand.
CATAAGTACGGGTAAGCCAAAACCAAGGCAAACACTGGCAATTTTAGAGCCAGTTCGGGTGGTTTATATACGGCTTATTTGCACGCACACAAACACACGTACATAAGATAATACATACGTTGGTGAGAACAGCAGGTCGCATCATCCCCTATCGAGATAAGAGATGGCTGGCTGGTTCATGTACGAATCGTGACATCATCTTATTGTGTCACAATTTGGTACTCGTACATCACCTGCAAGTACGTACAGGTAATTACAATCGAACGTACTTTGTGTATTTAACGTCACAAGGACGATTGTTTGCCTGCCCTTTGGGGCGGTGACTGTCGTTGAGGGTTCCGAGCCCCTATACCCCATGCGGGAGAGTCCCCACAGCGGTTATTACCAAATTTCACTATCCCATAACTATAAATGTGTACCACATTAAATGTTCCAATCAGCTCAGACCCTGGAGCACGCTTTTTTTACCATTGTTATCTATCCCTTCTTTTACTCTTCACGTATAAAACATTGGTTCTAATTAGGTGGCGGACACTTTTTCACAAACTGACTCGAGAAGCATTTTCAATGTTAAAAATTGATCGTGAAACAGTTCTTTTTTACCAATCTACAAAAATAGTTGATGGAACCCGAATAAAATGAGTTTTACTCCTTTTTTTTTTTATTACTGTTCTTGTTTTCATTATTTTTGGTCAAATTAACTGATATCTATTTTGAAATATTATGAATATTAACAGAAAATTGTATTTGGTGTACTAATTATTTATGCTTAAAACAACAAATGATGGAATCAAAATGCTGTAAGTGGAATTTATAATCTTTGTAATAAAGAATAATTAATTTTCATACCTCTAATTTTGATTTTTTGTACAAATTTTCAGGTAAATACCCTATTAGAAAAAGTTGGTACCTCAAGAAAACAATTTCCCCACTCTGGGAACATTTTTTGCGAATTCATTATTATTTTGAGTCATCTGACAAAAAAATTCACGTAAAATCAAAGATTGGTTCCATAGACTTTTTAACATTACAAACTATTACATCAAGGACCATTGATCCTGATTCCATGGTAAATTTTAATGCAGATTAATTTTTCTAATTTATATACCATTTTAAAGTTATGTACCGCCATATTTGATACATTTTCACCAGGTTTAGGTATGTGGTTTTTAACTGACCTAAAATTAATACGTTTAAACAATCAGAGATTTAAAAAGAAAAAAACTTTAACGCAGCTGCAGCTCAAGAAGATTTTTCTGGCGAAGTTTAAAATTTCTTTTTCTTTTCATCTTATCGGAACTGAAGAAATAATTAACTTTCCTCAAAATGGAAATGAGTAGATTTGATTATCACTTCCGAGGAAAATATGAAAATTAATCAAAGCTGTCGTGTTTTTATAGGAAAAATTCCGAAGCACTAATTAGAAACTTGACGTGGAGATTTATCCTTTGTTGATTGCAGTATTTAATAACAGATTACATTAATTCAGTGAAGAGGGCAGCACTCTTATTGAGAACAAATTTTCTTAAGCATAAAAGTTAATTTGCTACTGTACAAAAATGTAATATTATGATTTCGTGATCTGTCAATAATAATACCAACTTTAATAAAAGGGTAAATGAAGTAAGCAATCTTTTTGGAGGATATAAGGGGAAAGTGCGACATAGCAGTACAGCCTACAAGCAGGTATTTTACTTTTTTTAAAACCGCACAAAATAGTTTCATTCTTACTTAACTCAAGCATAACACTGGTTAGGGATTAGGCTAATAAGAAGTAAATCGTTTTGGTACCTGTAATTATATATTAAAAATAAGATTCTATCAAAGGCCTTAGATTTTCTTGTCTATTGCTTATAAGTTTAGGTCGTCAAGTCAAAACGTATGTAGGTAATTAAAATCCTGAGATTTTCAAAAAAAAATTTATCTATATCGTGTGCTCTAAAATGTGAGGATGACAATGTTTCTTAATTTTGACTTTTTAAATTGGTCCTGCCTAAATATGCTAATGATTAAGTAGATAGGTACCTGTCTACTCAAATAAGCTGTTCTTCAATTTTAAAATATTAATTCAGAGTTCACTTAGCAAAATATAGTCATTTGACCTCAGTTTGATATTAAAAAATAGTAATATTTTCGCATCATCTTATAGGTATGGTAGGTTAACCAAAATTGTAGGTTCGTACTCAAGTTTGATAAATTACATAATATTATAACATCCGACGTTTTCAGGATGGTGTAAGTTTTGCATTATTTTGTAAAAAATGAGCATTGATAATACGGTACCTACGTGCCAATAATTCGGTACTTAATTGTCAATCATCTCCTTAGCTTCCATCTAACCGATAACCTCATGTGCCAGCAATCTTTATAATTTCAAATTAACGATCATTCGTAATAATACTTTATCGTGAACACGAAAGTTGCACGTACAGGTATTCTAAATAAGAACAATAAACACATTAAAATGAAATTATCGGGTGTTGTAATCATTTTGAATTATATTTACATGAGCTATGGGGATGTTACTGTTTGATTTTTATCATCCAATTAAACTCTCAATCGAGCTCTTAGATCTTGGCTCGTGTCGCTATCATAATGCCTTAATAAGTTATTTTTGAAATAATTATCGAGTTAGGTAACTAACGAACAAATCCAATTATAATGGAGGAAGTCAAACTGCAGTCCGATACGCAAAAAAATTATCGAAACGGAGGGATTTATGTTCCACAGATCTCGCGACTTTTTCGAACTCGCATTACTGAAATTCAGAGTAGGTTGGGAGAAATACTTACTGGAATTTTTTTAAAACTTACACGAGTAAGCTGAGTTTTAATCAGTACTTAGGAAAATATTTTACCCTTGCAATAAATATTCATGTGAGTCATATGACATTTACTTAAGTATTATTATTATTATTATTATTATTATTATTATTATATTATTATTATTATTATTATTATTATTATTATTATTATTATTATTATTATTATTATTATTATTATTATTATTATTATTATTATTATTATTATTATTATTATTATTATTATTATTATTATTATTATTATTACTATTATTATTATTATGACTATTACTATTTGTGGAATACCTTGTCGTGAGAGATATTCACACTAGAAGGTCTTCAACAGTATTTGCGTGTTCTGCCACTTCATACGATTAAGTATGGGAGAGCCAAATCCTCGGCGAACACTGGCGATTTTTGAGCTGGTTCTGAGAGTTTATATACAGGATTTGGTACACACACACAGACACACATGCATACGTATATGTACGTAATTATGTCATGCGTTACGTCGTTTCTTGTCTCCGTTGAGGTGATAAGAAACGACGCAGTGCGTTTGGTACCGGGTCGTGACATTACCGAGATTGTTATCAGGTAATTGATCTCGGCCCGTACAATGTATCTTACCTGTACGTACGTACAGGTACAAACATACAAACGCACCAGTGTAAATTTGTTTAACGTCATAAAGACGATTATTGCCAGCCTTTGGGCGGCGACTGTCGTCGAGGGGTGCGAGCCCCTGTTACCTCATACGAGTAATGTCCCCACACTATTATTAGTGTATTCTTTTTTTTGCGCTCATGTTGAAAATGGAGGTATCAATTACTAGCTGCCTTTCGGACTTGGGCCACCATCTTTCTTTTATTTTTTTAACTTATCCTTGTTTTTCTTCTTCTTCCCTTATGTTCTTGATGCCATTGTCTTAACAAGGCTTCTTCTACTTGTTCTAAAAATTACGTTTAAAAATCAATTTTCTTCACAATGAATTTCATAAAACAATTATTTTTCGTCTCTTGAAAGTTCCCTTTGTTCAATGTGGTCCAAGTTTTATGTCAACACCTTTGTTCTTTAACATTGTTTAAGATATTTACATTTGAACTTTTAATTTGAAGTTTGATCGTTTCGTAATTCAAGCTATTTTGTTTCCAACATACATTCATTGAATGTTCCTTTGTTTGTTGGCAATATATAGGTAACTGGTTATTTAGATTTTCAAAATGTAGGTATTAATTTTCTTTATAAGTTAGTTCGAGTGTAAGTAGTCTATGTGTGAGGTATGAATGTGTGCTCGGTTCTTTTAATTTGATTGATTAGGTTTGGAAATAAAGTATGTGTCTGCGAATTTACAATTTTTGATTTTACTTCTGGAACCTTTTGCTTTTCAGACTGTTGGTGAGCTCTTTGTTAGACTTTAATGTTTGGGTTTTAACTGAGGGGATAAGCTTGACATTGAACGTTGTGCTGTGTGCAAAGAATTTGTAATGAGTAGGGGCATGTGGAGAAGTTTGTGTGCTTGGATAATCAAGAAATTTCAGAGTAATAGATACATATGAACGATGAATCAATTACGTGGAGAAAATATGACGTTTCCAAGGTTAATAGTTTTCAAGTGGGTGAAAAGTGGTTTTTGAAACGAAAATAGGCTACAGCAAAAATTGTTTGTCCAGCGGGAAATGCATTAAAGGCCAATAAAATAATAAAATGGTTGAATGAGGGAAATTTAATATAAATGATGTACGTAAGTATCAGTCATGAAAAATTAGATATCAATTATCATAAACGATGAAAAAACATTGTCCGATTGTATCATAATGTCTGCGTATTATAACATACCTGTGTATTGCATTAACGCAGCAGCAGGCAGTAACGTGATACATAGATATCAATGTGGAAAAATTTCGGACAATTCATGAACAAAACACATTTCAAAACTTCAAGATTGTTGTTAAAATTTCAAATAATAAAGGGGAAAAAAATGTTTTCGTTGTTGACAAAATAATGCAACATCATAAAATATTTTTTATCAAGTGCGGTGGTTTCTTCGAAGTTGAATAGATTGTGGGTAGACTAGCTAATAGACTGACGCAGGTGAATTAAGGTCATGAAAGATCAACTTACGCGAGGAAAATGAGAGTTGCGCATTTCATTACTCTTTTAAGCGGATTTACCCATAAAATTGCGCAATTAAAGTTATACTTAGTTATTTTAAAAATTAATGTAGTTTAACCTCTGCCTTAAGACGCAAGTTGCAAAACTTATTTATGATCGATTAATTAAGTAGAAAACAATAAATATATGGGTACCTGCCTATCTCACTATCTTCAGTTCACATAATTACCATAAAATCTTGGATACATCTGTAATGAAATTATGTATAGACAGGTGCGGTAGCGTAATTTCTTATCAAAGAGACTCGTGTCATGCACTGAGTTGCAAGCCGCGAGACAGTAGGTACCTACTACCTATATAAAATCAGTTTTCTTCAACAAATCTTCAAATACCTTCCTAGTACGTACCTATACGAGAATACCTAATCACTTTGTTTATAATGAGAACGAAAAATTCATCAGCAAAAATGAAATTCGTCCAGCTATTTTCTTTCGGTAATAATATAATGTGATCTGCTTCACTTTCACATCGCATGGCCGTTTCTTTCACGAATACTTGTAGGTAATAATTCTGTGGTTTTTCTTCTTACTTTACAGTTTCTTTGGCTGCATCTATCGTCTACGCCACAGAAGAACCAACTAATTTATGTATGATTTGTCCTCCTGCATACATACCGGTTTGCGCTTTTGACGGAAAAAAACACACTACTTTTATCAATCCATGTGAAGTTGGTCGACGAAACTGCCTCAATAAACTGAGTAAGAAATTATTTTTATGCTAAAAATTCTTTTATTTATGGGCGTTTATGTTGGTGCAGGGAAGGAGTGCTAATGTAGTGGTAGCAGCAATAAATATTAGGCCCGCTCTGTCAGTATGTTGCGTTATTAAAGGTTGAGAATTTCTGTTTCTTATGTTAGGCAGCTTTTTATTTTTCCCAACTCTCACCCAGTCTTGTCAGACTATTGGTTTTTTCCTTTTTCCATTTTTCCTTACATGCAAAAACATCTAATAACATTCTACAAGTCTACATCAATGTTTGTAGCTCAGTATTAGCCTCAAACCATCACATTCATTGAGCAGTGTTTTCAATGGCACTCTGACTACTATGTCTTTCAACTGGACTCGCTATTGTTCTAAGTATTTTTTTTCACAGAAAGTATGGCTACACTGCATTTTCTGGTACACTATTTAGACCAGAAGCATACAGCTAAAGAGATGTCCAATGCTCCATATACGCTGTGGTTTAAAAATATGTGAACAAGAAGAAGCAACTTGAATTATGCGTTCTGCACATCTAAAGCAGTCTATATTTTGTTGTGAAAACAGACATCTCCGTACCAATACACACACATTATGAAGCTATGACACATGTGCAGTAACAAATATCAGACTTTGAAATTTTTTATCAACCTTCTATCTTTGACATGTCTTTGATTTAACATTTGACATCAGTTTAGCTGTATTTCATAGATTTAGACACTCTTGTCGAAGGTCAATTTCTTTGTTTTTAATGACTCAACTGTGACCATATTTTGAAATTTTGTATCTTAACAACCAGTCCTGTTTGTCATACATTCGCCATTCTTAACCCACAATGCAAAAAGTAGCGTGTCACAAATATGATTTTTTCAGATTGGATACATAATAATTATATAGGCATGAATATACTAACCTATAATTATGATAAAGTGCAAATGTAAAGGTAATGGTTCTTGAGGGACAGTATCAAATGACCCCGTTTGTGTAATTTAAATTTGCAAATACCTATAGAAACTGTAAATGTTGAGATATGATTTTACTTATGTCATCGGGTGAATTTCCCCTATTCATACACTTTTATTCTACTTCTGTGTGAGTGCATTAGAGTGTGCTAGGTTTCACTCTACATCTTCACACAACATTTTACATGTCTAAATTGTAGGTCTGTTCGCATATTTTCAGGAAACTGAAAACATAATTTTTCTAAATTCTGAAAACTGATTAAACTGGAAATTCTTATTTGTAAGTTTCTTGTAACGAATTAAAAAGCTTTCTGACTTTTATGAAAAAAAGAAGTAAAAATATAACTGAACGAACTGCAAAAAAATATTTTTCATCAAATAATCACTAATTTGTGAAACAATAAATATTTTTCTCTGTTTTTTGAATTGGTGCAAATAAAAAAATTTGAAACATGGAAAATTTGAAGAAAATCATGTTTTCAAAATGTTCAGGAAGTCCAAAATGACAGAAAACTGAATGTTAAGAAAATTAAAAATTCTGAATTTTGAATTTTCAGAAAAATGTTCAAACACAATTCAGTTTTTTCAGTTAAAACATGAGAACAGTATTTTAAGAAATCTCAAATGGCAGTTTTGTCAGAATCTCAAAAAACTGGAAGCAGGCAAACAGACCCAGTACATTATGCACCAAAGGTTCAAAAGTGAGCATTTACGTATGAGGGAGAATTTGAAAAATGAGGGCAGCGAGTGAGCAATTCCTAAGTCATATAAATTCGCTTCCGAACCTTGTTCCGAAAAATATTTTATATAATTAATGATCAGAAAGAGATGAAACATTAAAATTCTATCAAATGATGAGTCTTACACAAAAATTATAAAAAACGGAACAAAATATCAACTTCCTTAGCAGCAGATTTACCATTTCATTCAGAAAGTGTAACCTCTACTTCGATGTAAATTTAATGTGTTTCCATGTAAATATATGCATCACGGTTTTACATGGAGGCGCATTCACTTCGAATCGAGGTTACATTCATCAATGATAAAAGCTAATTTTAACTCGTAAAATACCAATGTAAACATTGCCTTCTGATCATGTATTGTATAAAATATATTTTTTCAAAATTTATTTCTATTGATATTGTTTTTAATACCATACTAGGCATGTTGAAAATGTTGAAACAGCACCTATGTAAGCAGTGAAGGCATAAACAAAGAAGTGCTTAAAAAAAAACTCATTTCCACACCGGTGAATAAATTCAATTCCCTCTTGTTTGAAACTGATTTGGAAGACTCTCACTTTGCTAATGAAAATAGATTCGATAATGTCCTCTTTTTGGAGCATGAGTTGCGACAAAATTATTTATTTTGACAGATTTGTTGTAATTTCGGTTTTTTGCTATTAGTACTTTACCCAGAAAAAATTTCAGAATATATTGACGTACCTACAAAACAATCACATAGTCATAAAATTACTTATTTATTCAGTCGGTAATATATCAAACTGAAATTTTGTATCAATTTCGAACAGATCTAATATTTTGATTTGATGAATGAACAATTGAGAATAATGAAGGTAAAGTTTCAAATCATCATTTTACAGCACTTACCTATTTAATGATTTTTCGTTTAATTTTTCAATTTAATGAGAATATTACCGAACCAGCAAATTTTCAGAATGAAGGAATGAGTAAAAGATCATGGTGTTTGTTGAACAGAACACAAGATGCTATTTTTATTTAATTCAAAAGTACTGACCTAATCGTATTGGTACCTGGAACACTAATTTAATTACGTTGTTTTTTTTATCAGGTGCTGGTTCCAATTTAGGTTTTGGTTCCAATGTTGGTTTTGATTTTGGTTTCAATTCAGATTTTGGATTCGGTTCGAATTCAGATTTCAACATTTTATACAATGGCCCATGCGAAGGTAAGAAAATAAATTTTTAATTTGATACCTATCTATACTACCTATTTTTTAAAGATGAACATGAAAATTTTATGGAGATGTTTCATGAACGCTTTCTGCAGAAAATATTTTATTTACTTTTTGCTCACTCACCGAAGGATATTTTTTATCGAACCTTTGAAAAATAAAAAATAAATACAAATAATTGACAAAAATAAATCGCATGGCTTCTATTTTCAAGCGAATGGTTTCAGTACCATTGAAAAATTCTTGTTTTCACTTGTTTGATTCGAGATAGGTAACTTTAATTCGTAATATTTATTTTACTTTAAAGGAGCAACTTATTATTTTCCTAATGAATTGGTACCTACGTAATCATTTTATCTGTAGCCTAAATCTGCCTAAATTTCGAAACAAAATTTGTAGGACATTCATAATGAATGAAATGTACCTATATTTACCTAATAATACTTCGAAAAATATCTTAAATATTGTGATTTGAACGACGAGTGAAGGAAATTGGAACAATGAGGTCTGAAAGTTTTAAGGATTCAAAAATTCTAAAATTGCAGATTTTTGTTTTAAAAAAATAATTTTTTTACCTATTTTCTAACAAGAAATTTTTCCATGAACCCAATAATATTTCTTCTCAGTCAAGTCGATTTTAAGAGTAACGAGAAGCCTCAAATGTAAAGAACTACTCGAAATTAACGAAAAAAAATTTACACATTTCATACGAATGCAAAGATCCTGATCATTGAAAATGAACTAAAAATTTTATTTGACCCCCGAGTTTATTGATCTGAATAGCTGATGCTGCTAATTACACACAATTCAACCATCACCTAGAAGAACTATGTTGTAGGAATTATGTTGTGTTCTCATTCTACTCTATCACGCTATTGGTAGATAATGATCATCATCTACCAGGTCGTGCTCATACCAATTAGCTACAAATCACCTTGCCACAAATTTAATTGTTAACTTCGTTAAATCAAAATCAATGGATCTTCACTTCTACCACAACCATGAAATGCTACAGGACTCAATCTTTAACGCCTGCAATGTTAAACTAGAAATAGTACCTAATTTACATTGTACAAAATGTTACTTTGAAGTCACATTGAAGTGTACCGACAGTGTAATTCTGTCAAAGAGTTTTGAATTTATCAATCATTTTAAGTCAAAAATGCTGTCTCAGTTTTCTAGTACCTTAATGATTCGAAGTCGATGGGAATTTGCAAATGATTTTGAATTAAATATTAATTTTTAATGCGATCAGAATGACAATTGTTTTTGAGGAAAACAATAGCGATGTAGTTTCTACTAAGGTATTCTTTGGAGAGAGAAAACGTAAAGTCTGATTGGAATTACGATGACTTATATTAAAGTAAAATTCAACTCAATAAAATAGTTATAAAAAAAGTATGCATGCGTAAGTACCTGTGTACCGTAGAACATATGCTCATTAAGCGCATGAATAAAGTACTCAGCGGCCTATTGGACTCAAATACGCTTAGAACAGATCTGTATCTAAATCTATTGAAAAATATTCGTTTATTGTACTCAACAGTTTTCCTTAGGTATTCAAATTTCTCACAGGAGGTCGAAAAACATGAAATCAGTTAGTTAACCCGTTGAAAAAACTGTGGAAAAGTAATTAGGCATAAAAACCAAAATTGTTTGTAGAAGTTTTGTTTGAATAATTATCCATAAAATATTATATTTTGTACATATATTTATATTCTGTACATACCTACTGTAGCCTGTATAATTATAAACGTTTAAAATTATTTTTAAAATTTGATTCAAAATATACATTTCTATTTTTTTCATCCAATGGACTCATTCGGTCTACTGTAAAAGGATAGAACCGAGTGGAACGTAGTAAATGAGAATGAAATACTTATACAATAAAATTCTAACATCCTAAAATCTTGAATTGTACAACTTCGAAGGTACGATTATCATTTACTTACCTATTTACTTACGTTTAAGGTAGATGTAGTTGGAAACTATGAGATTGGAGTTGATGAAGTTTCTTTTAAGAGGAACATCTTTATAATAATATGTATCAAAGTGTATGAAAGTCCCTATTAGGTATATTTCTTTTGAATATTTCCAGCCGAATCTTGCCCAGATGTTTGTCCACTGATTTACCAGCCATTATGCGGCCAGAATGGAAACACGAAGAGGACATTTAGCAATAAATGTTATTTAAATCAAGAAAATTGCAAAAACAATGCCAGTAAGTTCAATAAATTAGTACAGAGCCTGTAGGCTCACCAGCAATGGAATTTGAACCTGTGACCCATACGGTTTCGCCTGTAAAAGTGATGAATGAACACTACAACCCAACTATACCACCTCCGGTGGTAACAGCCATTGGTCATTTTTACTTCATAGACAATAAAGCTGTTCTCACACACACATCCTTCTCTAATGAAACTCTACAGAGTTGAATGATATGAATACATACTATGAATCACCGGGAACATTGCTACGCACTACCTATACTAAGGCTCTTTATTGCCAGGTATGCGCATGAGGGTGATAAGAGATGAGCCGCCATTTTGAGTTTGATTTGTTTACATTTAGTTCACGTTTGTTCACATGGTTTATTATTACCTACTATTTATATTTATTATTATTTTTTTGTATTAAAGTACAATATTATATTAAAAAATATTTTGACAAAAAGAAACAACAAAATGTCAGTTCATCTCTATCAACCACTTGCGCCATGCCCAGGTGCGCCAACCTGCATGGATCTGTAGATGGGTGTGCACTAGCAAATAATTTTCTAGGGGGTTCATGGACCAGAAATTGTGTATATCCACGAGGAAGTGAGGTAACAGTTTTGGCGGAAGAGAAACAAACATTATTTTACCACATTTGCGTGCTTACATTGCAAACTTATTAATTTAAAAAGTTGATGACTATGTGCATAACTGGTAGTGAAGAGTATTACGTATTCGGGTTGTATTTCCACAGTGTAGGTCCGCCATCTGTGGGCAATGTAAGGAAGGAAGAAGAGTGATGTACATTCTACTGAGCACCGCCAGAGTGCGTGCCTGTTTAGCACACATCTTATTAGGCACGTTCTTTATGTCCGTTTGCTGTGAAAAGTTGTGTAAATTGCTGTCACATCTCACAGCAAGTACAAAAAGAACTGCTTCTCGGACTTCATCTAATTTTACCAAATTTTGATGATGAGTGTAAAAAGAATACCTTATATTTTAACAACAGTTGTGAAGTTATGACCACTTTTCACATCAAGGTGCAAAAAGAATATAGCTTTGTTAGTTCACCAGTTTATGGCTTTATCATAGGTTCCCTTGCTTACCATCACCCCATCCACAGTGGGGTGGTTTTCACAGAAGCGACGTATGTTTGGTCGAAGCTCTCATTAGAGTTTTTAATAGATATTTTGGGACTTATGGTCTACTACAATTGTTATTTCCAAAAAATTTAATTTAAATTAATCATCGGCAGTAAATATTGTTAATAGGCTATTGAGGATACCTGCGTTTTATTTTCTCCTTACCTCTTGACGGATGCGGCCATATTCAAAATTCAAAATTAATTAATAATAAATAATACTTTCAAAAAAACCCCTTTTCAAAATTATTTAGACTTAACACTCTGTAAAATTCTTTCTAGCCTAAAACTTTAGACTACGTGGATACAGTCGACTCCGATAACTCGAACCTCGTTAAGTCGAAAACCTCTATAACTCGAAGTCGCAGCTATTTCCCTACACCTCGCCATAAGAGCTGTATACAAAATTCCCTCTATAAGTCGAAATATAACCTCGATAACTCGAACTGATTTAGCAGCACAATACCTCTGTAACTCGAAATTCTGCCTGCAGAAACCTCTATAACTCGAAATTCCATAATTTTTCGTAGATAAAAACATGGGCAACAATTTAACTCAGTCCACATTGGACAACTACCTTTGTTAAAATGGTATGCTATTTATGAAAAGTCTGCAGATGATTTTTTTATTTGCTGTACATATGTATACAATCCGTAAGTTGTTTTTGTGATTTATTGTTCTGCATTCGATAAATATTTTCGCCTATGTATGTACTTTGAATTCTCTTTAACTCGAAATTCGGCCAAGCCTCCTCTCGATAACTCGAACCTTGTTAAGTCAAAAACCTCTATAACTCAACTTTTTTTTACTTCCCTTCCATTTCGAGTTATCGAGAGTCGACTGTATTTCTATTTGTTTTTTCCTGTATTTCTACTAAAATATTATTCTTTATTTCCACACACATGTCCGCAGACAGGTCAAAAAATATGATACAAGTATTGATTTAAAGTACATCTAACATGCTTCCAATTTTGTTTCTATTGTTATTATGGTTCATTCCTGGGGCTGTTGAAGGTGATAATTTTTCATGTTATCTCAATAAAAGTTGCAATTCTCTTTCAACAGTCACAAAATTTGGTATAAACAGTACCCCTTATACAAGGACCAGACCTACTAGTTTTGGTTTTGACTGATCAATTTGTTTCAAACTTATTAGCTATTCAGTGTGATTTTCCCTCTTTTACCCTTCTCAAAATGGTCCTGAAAAATTCATTTTCTAGCTTTCATCAAGAAAAACACTCGTTTTTACCAAAAAAAAACAACCCAATCTCAGCAAAAGGTCGATTTGAACATGGACGCTAATACATGGAATAATTTTTCATTTCACTAGAAAATAATATTTTTGACACAAAAATGAAAAATTAATTCATAAATTCTTTAAACATGATACTGAATCAGTATATTTTATTGCATGCTTTGTATTCATGTGATATTGGTAATTTTTTGCAAAAAATATAAATAATTTTTTGTATCATAATATATAGTAATATGGTTTAAGGTCACATCCTATTTTTCCCTTTTGTGTCAGAATGGATGAACACATTTTTATGAAAAAGGTAATGAATGAAAAACCGTGACCAGTGAACAGAAATAATTCGATTTGGATCTTGACTACTTCCAGAGGTAGCAGATTGTTGAATCGTTTCCTCCAACTCTTCTTATTATTTAAAAAATTCAAATTGGTCACAAACTAGTTTTTCGAGTGTTTAGGTCCCGGTCATTTAGGTCATTGAATTGTTTAGTTCTAATAAACTAGTTAGCGAACTGCGGACAAATCCATAATTAGAACTATGTTGGTAGTAGAGGTGATTTTTAAACAAAGAAAAGCTGCTCTTTCTTTTTATTAATAAAAGTTTCTCTGCTCCCAGTGATCAAACCTCTTAATTCCTTTTTCAAAATTTAGCATCTTAACCATCATGCCTCAACATATGGATGAAAGAATTGTGATACTTTGTGCTGGTATGTTTGTCAATTACTAAAATATTTATTTTTCTCTAATTTTATTTTGTTTTTTTGGTGGAGAGGCATTGAATAAAATAGCACGAGACCCTTTTTCGAAGTAGGTGATAGTGATGCGAGTGTTATCCTTAGAGCACGAGTCAAAAGCGAAGTCAATAATTAGAAAATTCAGTCATATTCAGAAAAGTTAGGGTTTCAACTAGAAATGAATCTCCTTAAGCTGAAATTTAGTACAAATTATTAGTTTGTTTTTTTAAACGACATAAAGTGTGTGGCACAAGCTTTGTACTTTAGAGGGAAAAAATGATGATACAAAGTGTAAATAAAAATTCAATAGTAAACCAGTTTAATGACACCAAATTCCATAAAAATTATTTTAATGCATAAGTTGATGTTAGACAACATGACTTTGAAAGCTTTTAATAACAGCCTATTTATGTATTGTCAGGTTATGGAAAATGCAGAAAAACTGAAAAATAGTATCCAAATTTTTTTATGACTAACCTCAATATATCTTGCTGCTAAATAGTTATGTCTTTGGGGAATATTCTAGCTGAAATCTGAATGTTCCTGAACTATAATTATATTTTTAAAATATTGACTCGACTTGCAGGCCCCTTAAAGCACATCTATCAGATGAATAAGAGTCATATTATACACCATTTGAAGTTTTAATTTAAAACGGAATAAAATATTTTTACTGAAGATCAAACTTCGTAATTTATTATTTCCCATATTTTTAAGTTATTACGTAATTTCCTTTTAAAATATACATTTTCTAATATTGGGTTGGTTTTTCAGCCGCCCCTATGGCGCTTCCATTACACTGACTTTCATATTATTATACATCACCGAAGTTGAAATTGAAAGAACAATAATTGTTTACTGAAATTGCAACCTTGTATCTCCAATTTGTTTTGAGATATTTGCAAAAATGCCAAATTAGGGTGAACAACATCCACAATTCGAGGGAGTTCCTCTCCAAATTTGGAAGTTGGATTTGGTTGGACATATTAGGGGAAGCTTAACGAAGCATTTTCACTAAATGAAACTTTGATGGGAGATTTTTCCTTTTTAGGCCACTTTTTGACATGTTTTTCCTATTACAATTGGAGTTTAATATTTTTCAACTGATCAATTACTTATAATATATGTTATCCACAGTCAATTATTGTGCCAGAGTTTTTCAGCCCCCACACTTCATACATTTTACATATCTTTCATGTTCAATTTTAGTGTACAAACAATTTTTTTTTATGCAAGAAAAAGTGATGAAGTTAGTGGTGATGGGTGATCGAAGGCTAACGAGTGTATTACACACTCCTGGATCACCAAGCAGGCCAGTGGACTAACAGTCCATAAACTATCTTTTTGCATTCGCGGCTTTACATTTTGTCTGTATTGCCAAATTTAATACTGAGCTAGGCTCACACACATACATGTACATGAAGAGCACGTTCCGCCTTCTGTTGTTGCGTGGTGTGCTGTATTTGTCAACTCACACAATCACAAAGTTCATAATTTAAAAACAAAATGGGAATTCTTAGTTGATTTTTTAAGAATTTCAAACAAAACTAATGCACTTGAAAAAGAAAAAAGACGAAAAAAACCTCGAATTCTCCCTATGGAATATACTTTTATATATTATTTCGAGAAATGAATAAGTATTATTTCAAAGGTAACTATCAACTTTTGCCATTATTTTCCAGATTTCAATGTAATTGCTGAAATAGAATGCGAAAGAATCGTTAATGGTAAGTCATCCGCATTTAATTTTATAAGTCGACGTATCAGTTTTTTACCTCTTGACTACAAAAGGCAAATTTTTCGAGACGAGCAAAACACATTTTCAAAAATATGTTGAAATCCAACTAAGATCAAATGTTTTTTATACAGTTTGTAAGTTAAAACTAAATTGCCGCAGAACCATTAATCGTTACTGATCAAAAGAGTTCTATTATTCGATGGCGACTATAATTACAACTCACATAGGTATTATCTAAAAATGTAGGTACCTAACTATCATAGTCGTAGTTTATGAGATGCTAGATGGGCGTTACTACGTCGAAATATTTTCACACCTTTTGACCGGATGAAATGTAACCTTTTTCAATGGTTTTTCAACAGTAACACCCGTCAATCCGAATTCAAAGGATTCAAAATGCACGACGACGTGCAACGCGATATTCCAACCTGTGTGCGCAACCGTTGCTGAAGGCGTCCATCAGACGTTCCCTTCGGAATGTATGTTACGAGTCTATAACTGCAGACATGATACAGGTAGGTACCTCTAACTTTACTTACTGGCGGTGACCACAGCTGAAATACCCACAAGCTCACCAAAACTCACCACTGCTATTACTTGCAGCTTACACAGTAAAACACGAAGGAGTCTGCAGACGATAAGCGAGCACAAATTCGTTATTAAAACTCATCTATAATATCGCATTACAAAGCTGGTGTAAATGAAAATTTATGTTTTTTTTTTTTTGTTTTTTTTACACTTCGATTCATAGAATGAGTTTCAAGGTAAGTCCGCTGAAACGAATATTCCGCGTTTTCTCTCAGCCGAATTTATTGTTAGGTACGCAGTTATTTTTTATGAATCTGTATCTTTAACCCAGAAGAAAAGTCTTCGCACCTCGAATATACTTACTCGCTCGTATTTAATTTTATTTAATAGAAAGTCTAACAATTTATAGATAACTTATCTATTATTGTATTACACTTATAGTATAAGTCCTACTCGATGCTAGTAAAATCATATTTTCTGTAGCAAAGGGTAGAAAAAATTATAATTTGAAAATAATAAAACTATTTGAAATGCGTAAATGGTATCTACCTAAACATATCAAAGTCTACCCAGGTCTACCCAAGTTTACTCAAGTCTACCCAAGTCTACTCAAGTATACCGGTAAACTTTTTATAATTTTCGAAAATTTTCTTTATATATTAGCTGTAACTAAAGGTTAGCTACTAGCAAAATCAGACGCGTACTCAGGATTTTTCTCCAGAGGGGGCTGAGAAGGATTTATGTAAAAATTGCATTTCTGCGTTATTTGACTCCCGTTCTCACTCTTGTTTGTCCATACGAGTCACTTTAATCATAGTGAAATGGTGTTTATCAGTGGGAACATATGTAATATATTTTTAGTTTTTGAGCAACCTAGGAGGGATCTAGTGGCGGTTAACCCAAAAGTATTCCCCTCTGTTACGAGACTGAGTAAAACAGTTTCAAATTTACTTTAATTGGAGATGTTGGGCTAAGTGTGAATGAAGTTACCTATTATTGAACCAATATCAAAATTCATACAATTTCAAAGGGCTTAATTACTGTTATTTGCAAAGAAAATCGTCCATTTTGAAGATGGTTCATGTCAAGATAGAACACTTTTCTATGCTGCCACAAATATGGAGGGTGTATGAGAGTGTCTAATTTATTTGAAAGCAAAATTATCTGATCACTATCTTAGATACTAGAATGTGCAACAACTGCTGTGTATGAGTAATTACTGTGCGAGCAAATGGAGCCGAAGGAGAGCATACTTTGCACGCGAGTCACACACTATTTTTTGCAGCATCACCCTCAGCAAAAAAAAGGCAAATGTAGGTTTGTTTTAAAACAAAATAATAATGAATAATTTAACTTTTTTTTTTTTTTTTTCACCAAAAGTCTTTGAACCCTTTACTTTTTAACTCCAGAAAACATTACTCAAAACATTTTTTTAGAACCAAACATTTAATTTAATAATTTTACTTTAAAAAAAACAAAAGTGAAAAAATGATCGAGCTGTGCAAAACAGTCAACTAGAAAGTGCATATGCGTCAAACAATATTATTATTTTTTTGCGTCATAGATATTGAAATTCCTTAGGTACTTCTTATTCAATTCAAAGACATTAGATAATGTATTTTTCGATTGAGTCTTGCAAAAAAACACTTTTATTCCGACAAATTTGAAAAGTTTTGATTTTTTTATTAATCATTAAGTTCAGATTTCTAAATCAACGTACTAGTAGAGGTCTCAGTGCTCACACCAGCTTTTACAGATGTTGAATTGAATGTGCTTCCAAAATGGTTTTTAAGTAGATTTTTGAAAAAAATCTTCTTATTAAAACTGCTTGAGTATTCGGACTAAATGTTGGAAGTGGGTAAGTTTTTCGTTTCATTATCTTAGAATTTTGGGACTATTTTTGAAAATTCATTATTAAGACATTATGCTGCAAAAGATTGGTTTACATTACGCACTCGGATGATCGAATTTAACTTTATGCAAAAGATAAAGCAATCAACAAATTTTTGCTAAAGTTCAGTATTCACCGATAAAAAAAGTACTTCTGCACGCTAACTCTCCGACTGAAAGATCAAGCTAAGTAGAAGAAAAGTAATAAGTTATAGCTATACCCGATGGATTTAAAAGCCATAACTGCAAAATAATAAAAATTAGGGATAAGATACTACAAAAAATTGGCTTATATCCTATTCTAATAATGAAAATCAAAGAAGGCATTTTTTGATTGAGAATTTTAGTATACATCCTGTCACACTCGCCAAATGAAGGCTTAATTTAAAATTTCTGTAGTGTGCAAAAGTCAACTAGAAGCACATGATACAGTAAAGAAACAGGTCAAAAGTAAAATCAAAGAGAGTAAGTTTGTCTGGACATACACTTTATTTCACAACCAAAACAATCAAATGAAATGGGATTGAAAATACACATATTTACCTCACACACATATTTACACTTGAAGAGACTCAAAAAGGAAATTAATTCATTTTAATGAACATAATTATTATGTAAGAAAAATACATACAAACAGGAACTGAGCTCAAGTTAGAGATATTGATCATAATCATTATATGAAAAAGATACTAATTTATTTTCAAAAGAAAGAAATGATTTCCAATCGCGTAAAAGAATATATAGAAAAATGAAGGTACCGACATGCTATTTAATGTAAATACCACGAACTTGACTACAATTAGAAAAGAAACTTTCAAAAAAATAGGAAAAACGAATTTAGTGACTTTATTTTGACGTTAATTGAGAACAAAAAACAAATTTAAAGTTAATGAAAACGAGTCATGTTATAAGCGATGGCATCCGAAATGAGAGTGCTGAAAGAATAATTTAAAAGTAGAGAGCTTCAGGCGAGAAGAAAATAAGTTGGTTAAGTTAGTAGATAGCCAGCAGTAGGTACCTCCATTTTTATAATGTGAACGCAGAAAAGCCAGAAATAAAAATAAAGAAAGACGAAAAATAAATAATAATAGAAAAAGTAGAGGAAATACGTCCCACAGTCTACACATCTTACTGGCTATAGTTACAACCAAATAAAAAACCTCTCTAGACTGGACTATAAATATGTTGTTTTTCAGAGTACAATTTTATGCAGAAAATTTTTTTCTAAGTCATTTATTTGTTAAGTCTTCTTTGCTTCGCAAAAACTGAGAAAAACCTCAAAATTCTTCATACTGAAAGAGGGATGAAGTGGTGGAATTTAATCAAATACTTGTGGGACCAACCCAAATATATTACAGCAATCAAACGTTTGATTTTAATTTATTGTTTCCGTTGCACATTAATTTTTTGATAAATTCGAACTAATTCTCCTGGACTGATACTATATTCGTGATTACAGGGTGCACGATTTTACTCTCTTGTGAGAGATGACAGGCATCTTTTGCGTCCACTATGACAGGAATGGAGACTCAGGCCAATAAAATAAAAAATAAATATTTTATCTGAAATTTAGTGCCAAACATGTTTTCACTGCACTATCTTTTTGAAAAAATTTACATTTACCCACCTAAACTCAAAACAACGTTTTGTTGTTGCATACTTTTTCAATCGAAAAAAGTGAATATTATTATTAAATTTTCGTTTTCAATATTTAATTCAAGAACACTAATAACTTAATGTCTAATTCCATCCTTTGGTTGGACGAAGGTTAAAATCTCGTTTCGTTTATTTTATTTTGTAATAATTATTAAATGGATATTATGTATTTAAATATCTCATAAAATGGAAATTCGTTGATTTAGCCCTGAAAATTTTAAGGCAGGGTTTGAAGATTTTACTATTTTGTGAAGAATTTATCCTATTAATTGGCAAAAAACATTGGGCTTTAGGGTGGTCCAAAATCGTCATTATCCTTTTTTTAAATTCTCTCATACGATATAGTGGACAGGGGTGTATAATGTAGCGTGATCATAAGAGAGCGTATGTTTCTTCATTATCCTCCCCCTCCGACCCTTCTCCCTGTAAAAATACTATTTTTCCCAATAAATGCGCATAATTTTTTTGGTAAACTTTTTTTTTTCGGATCTATGAGGAAGATCCAGATTCTCAATACCCTACCTTACATACACCCATAATAGAAGCCAAATTTCATCAAAAATCAACTTTTTAATCTGACTTTCATTTGAAAAATATTCGAAAAATGTTAAAAAACCCTTGAAAAATGTCCAAAAATGAGAACAAAATTCTAAATTTTTGTTTCTTGTCAATTTTTGGTTCGTTGAAAGAAATCTGTGAACCCAGTTTTAAGCAAAATATCACCGCAGTTAATACAATGGAGATTTTACTAAATAAATTTAAAAATAATTAAAAACGTAACGTTGGACTCCATCTTTTGTTGATGGCAATAATTCAACTGATTATTATTAAATCAGTAAAGATCACAGCACTTTTCTCGAGAATAAATTTTCTTACGTGGGCACCTATACCCTGGTTTTTTTGTTATCCTAATAGAACATGATCGTCGTACCTACGGTTCAACAATTTATTACTATTTCGATCGTAGAATACCTATCAAATTCAATAAAGTGATTAAACGGGTCTGAAAACCCTTTTGTTTAGTTAATGGGGCGTGAATAAACACCCTTTTTTAAATATAGCCAATAGGTGTTTCATTTTGAATGAAGGTAGGTATACAGAAAATAATTTTATTTACAACTCGATCAGAACACACATATTTTAGCAGGGTTATCGTTATCAACTGAAAAGAGTCCAAAATTTTTTAATTTACATACTATATACTAACTTAATTGTACTTTTAGTTGGAGAAAAAATTTGAAAGGTACAAATGATATCTGGTTTAATTTACACCTCACCACAAGAATGTTTTACATTTTTTCTCAAAAAACTGCACCCTTGCCCTGAAATTTGATCAAAACATTTCCATTGTATCTTATGTAAGATAAACCTTAAAATTAATTTATTAATTCCAAATAATTTAATTCGTGTTTTAAGTTCGATGTGAAATTTAAAAATAACAATAAAAACTAAGTCCGAAAGCATTCTGTAAATAGGCACTTTTATATTTATACGTATTGTTTCTTTCAAGCATAGTGTAGATAATATTCTCTGAATACTTCACTCCAGTTCGGCATAAATTAAGGAAAATCCAATCGAAGGCACCAGATTCCCCTATTAAGATACAACTAAAATTTCATGTTTTTAGAAAATTTTGCTAAGTGTGTTCTGTGCCTCAAACTTGAAGGAATGCTATTTGATTTTCAATTCTCAAATGGGAGCTTCATAGATGAGTTAGGTACTTAATGAAAAATTACTCAAATATATAGCTCCTCACTATTCAAATAGTAACTTATGGTTCATTTATCCCACATATTTCACTCCAGCACCTTTAACACGAAAAAGCAAAAGTATTTTCGAAAGTACATTACATCAACCTACGGAGTCCGTACTCTGATCTTAATAAATTACACCTTTCTTCTACGTTTACATGCAACGTTCTAAAGATTGCGTGAACATTGCGCCATTTCATAAAAATGAAATATTATTGGTAGGTACCTCCTACCAACGTTAAAAAAGAATGGTATCTTTAGGTGTAAGAAACGGGGAAGGTAATTTGGTGTAAAAACCTTAAACTTTTGTGAATGAATATCCAATTATGCCCTAAGAAACTGCAGTATGAAGTATAAGCAAGTAAATATCTACCTATATTAATTGTCTTAGATATCTTAAAATATTTTCCCCGAATTGAAGATAAATCTGGTACACTTGTCGTTATCTTTTTCAAATTTATCGTTGTTTCATTGAAGTTAAATTATTTTTGAAAGTTCTGTAAACTGTGAAAGGTGAAGTAAATTTATCCAAAGATCAAACTGAGCAAGAAAAATCTAACGTTTACAAATAATTGCATCCAAATCACTGAGTATTTAAAATGATTGAGAAATAACAAAAATTAGCTTCTGCCCCAACCTTATAAAGGATAATCAGAATAACATTCAAAACTGTGAAAATTAGAATATAAATTTGGTTAATAACTGTAGAGTAGAAGCCATAGGTACTTGGTCATACCTCTTTCAAAACACTCGGATATCATTCAAACCAGGTTTTTGTTGAAACTGATCAGACAATAGGAGTAGTTATGACTGATAAAAAAAGCTGGAACAAATTAATTTGGAGATGAATAGGTTGAACCATAAAAATTTCAATTTACGGCGAGAGGTTCTACACGAAGTGATGTTTTCTGGGAGGGAGAATGTAATTTAAATCAATTTTTTACAAAGAAAAAAAAAATTGACTTACAAAATCTTCATTTGATGCTTTACGAACAAGGAAAGAAAGTCAATCCTTTCAATTCTTACACCAGCAGGTCTCTATAAGTGTATATTATGGATGACGTAAAGGTGTTTAAATTGTAATGTACTAATCAGTTGGGTCGAGGACTATAGGTAGGGCCAAGCCTTGAAAGGAGGGGGAATAAATATAATGTTCCCACAAAAATTATTCTGCTCACGAACCTGCCTCTTCTTCTCATGATTCTGTGTAAAACTGAGTTGTAACAGTAAGTAATACAACTTAGCATTGGTAATTAAAATATTAATATTCTCAAGAATTGGAAGCTTGTTAATATTAATTGCAGTCAACATATCCACTTTTTATCCCATAAGCTTCAGGGTCTAATCTGCATTTTTTTTCCAGTTGAGTAACGTATTAAGGTGGCAAATGGTATAAAAAAATTTAGTTTTCACATTTTTAACCGACCTTCTCCATGCTTCGCCAACATAAAGATTACGTAAATAATATAAATATAAATAATATAATTTATTATAATCATACATTTTTCCTGTACCTACCATAGTTGTGTACGTCGCAATCAAAATCAAAAATTAAGAAAATTTAAAAATTTTCAGCCAGAATTGAAAACCCAGGAAAAACTGCCTGATATTCACCATTTTGTGAATTTCTTGACTGATTTCAGTCAGGAATGTAAATTTTTTTGATTTTCAGTCATTAATCGAATTAAGGTTTTTTCCTGAAACTAACCCATTCAAAATAGATGATCAGTCAATATATCTATAATACATAAATTTACATTTATAGGAAAATAAGTAAAAGCCAACCAATGAAAATAATTTACTAAATTATCCTATTTGATGGAGGTAGGTATATAATTATACAGTCAATTACGTAAATGATTCGATACACTGCTTTAACGTCTTTAGGTGCTGTGGAAGATCAGGGGAGTTTGATTATTTTTTTACGAAACAATTCACATTGTTCCTTAAGGTATAGTGCTAAATTTGAAATACTTATTACAAATAATTGGATTTTTTAACCTTTACGTTTTTGACTATACATATTTTATAATAAATGGATACATATAAACGCCGAAGGTGCATTATTCCAGTTATTTTTGTTTTTCAGTAGATATTTACGAAAGGGACTAAAATTGTTCAGTAATTTTCGATGATTTCTTAATTATTTTCAGACAAAAATAATAACAGTTAAAAATATTTTCGTTTTTACCTAGTTATTTTTGTAAATTCAGCCATTTTTAATATTGACTGATTCACGTTTATACCGAAGTCATTTACGTAAATGAATTTAAATCCATAATCCTTTAACATTAAGAAAAAAATTCATATTTTTCACTGATTTTACCTGGGCACTTGGGCTACATAAAATTCGGGTAAATGGAAAACAAAAAGTCTTTTTTTTTTGCTTTTTCCCTTTAGCCTAGAAACTTTGTAAAAACCTGTTACTAAAATGACTGCAAGATAAGTATATAGACATAGGTACGTAATAATATATAAAAAATATACGTATCTATTGAGAAGTCCGAGATCTGGACCTTAAAATAAAAATTATTTTCGACAAAATAAGACAAAATAATGACGTCACAATTTCAGACAATCTTTCGAGAGACAAAATTCGAATTTGGACATTATATCATCCATATTCGAACTCGTATTCAGATGAAGACGTGAAGACAGAAATAAAATCTGATTCTCTTTCAAGCAATTATAATGTATTTTATTTCAGTAACGACTCTTCCAAATTCAGACAATTTCAGACAATAATTTGGTTCGATCCGACAGACTGGCACCATGAGATATATATATAAGATGAAGACGAATTGAATGGAAGTAAAAACCCATTGACTGACATGAATGCAGCCAACCTTTTTGCTTTATCTCTGGTCTTTCCACACTTTGCTTGCGGTTTGCAGTCATTTAATATATTTTATTATATTTTATTTTATCAGTCATCCACGTGCGCTTTGCCTATTATATGTCGACGTATATATTTTTGCTATCTATAATTTCATTGGCTGTACACATTTAATATTTCCTCTTGCTTTTTATGTTATCGACATCGCATGTTTGAAGACAATTAAGCAGACAATAAGTGGGGAAATTTCCTTGACAAGAAGAACTGATTTGCAAATACCAATTCTAATTTTTAACTCACTCTCTGCTTTGCACTGGCGACACCCGGTACTAGGTTTGTCTTTGCAAATGAGTCCTTCTTGTGTAGGCGGATAGTAGCAGGTCCAAGTCACAAGTTGTACATTTAAGTCCTCACGTTAAGCAATTTAATAAGTGTACCATCCACAAGATGTAGAATATACTTCAATCTGATCTACCTTGAAGACAACTAGGACGGTAGTTGAAATTCCAGATAGATTAAGTTGAAGACAAAAGGCATATTAGGGATGTTCTTTCATCATGAAGGATCAGTAATGACAAAACACAAGTCATTTCTAATTTCGCCAGTTGTACATCGCACTTCAAGGCGATCTTTTGAAAACACCTGCGAGGTGAAGTTATTAGTCATCAATACAATCAGATGGAGTTCCTGGCATCTGTTAAGAGGGAAATTTGGTGTGATGAAGACAACTTTAAGACAAGCTTGGTTCAAGATGACTGCCTTGCTCTGTCATTTAAAGACTGCGTCGAGCCTTCTTTTTGTGCATAGTGGATTTGACTTCATCTATGTTAGTTATTTTTCTCACCTCACTCTCACTTTTTCCAAAAAGCTCCGAGACCTAAAATTTCATATTAGGAGTCTTTTAAACAACAAAACCATCACTCATGAAGACACACAATTAGGTGAAGACATAACAGCTTTCTGATGGTTTCCCCTACTTGTTGTCTGCAATAGCTTTTTTTTTAACTTTTTATTTTTCCACTACACACTTTGCTTTGTTCCACTTGTTTGACACTATGGTTCTTTTGTAATTATAGTCTTTAACAAAATAATTCTGCTGTTTGTGTTTGTAAGTTTTGAACCTTTTATGGATCAAAACTTTGTTAGGCTCTTCTGTCCGCACAACTTAGCTTATTGCTGATTTGTCATATTAATTTGCTGAGGTATGAAGACAAATGTAAGCTGCATTCCGCCAGGTCCGAAGAAGTTTAATTCAAGTCAAGAAGAATTCAGCCGTAGGACATAGTCAAAGTCAAAAAAAAATAAAATGTCTTGAAAACCCAATTCAAGACCCCTCGATTCAGTGTTTCGGCTGCATGATGCCTTAGTTTTAGGACATTGTGACGTCATTAGCATTTAAACACCACTATACATTAAAGGTTGACTTTATGACCTCTCGATTTGAAATTGCCTTTTAAATCAAGGCAATCGATTTCGGATGCCTCACTATGTAGATATGCACTTATGAATTTGAGCTTTAAAGTGGAAAATTTTTCTTAGGTCATGAAACGAAAAATGTATTATTATATCGAAACCTTTGGTCTTTCTGTTGAAACTTTCGTAATTATGAAGGAAGAACCTACAAAAACCTAGATAGGTACGTAAAACTGACGAAAATCGAACGTTTCATCATTTTTACATTTCCAAACTTTTACATTAAGAGTGCCCAATCAAAACTCTATTACTTAATAGCTGTAGGTACTTATATTGGCTTCCCAAATCATTACGGTGTAACCTTTTCATTGACACGAAAGTTACAAACTTATTTTTGCGAGACTAATTAAATTATATCGCAGAAATAAATAGATAAGTGGGCTAACATTATCTCGAAATATGTTTCCTTCATAACTGTAGCGTTCATTAAAAATGCCTGGTTGGTTCTCCCATTAAAATGCGCGTTTACTTATCAAAAAGCCTTGATTTCAGCGACTTACCAAATGAGAAGTTTGAACTCGGTGCAAGAATAAGAATTTCTACATAAAGACCGTACTCTGTAATAAATATTTACAATATACTTAACTTACAACAGTGTCTAATCGATTGGTTCCACAGTAGAGAGAAAAATCGAACAGTAAAAATGAAGTTTTTCGCGCTATTTTCATTGGGTATGTAATATTTTCTTTTACATAATTAATTTCCAACTGAAGCATCGTGAAATTCATTCTTTTTCAAAATTAATTAAGCATGTAGGCCTACTTTTTCGTAACTGCGCCTTCCAATACTGGAGATCTAATAATTTAAAAACAGAAATAAAAATAATTAGTTTTGAGAGTTTTATGTCGAGAATTAATGATAAGCAACATAAACAAGTCTTACACTAATGATGTAGTAATAATAACGTCGCAGAATGGAATCCATGATTTTTGCGAGGAGATGCGTGTATTTTGAAATGTATTAAATTTATGAATACATCTCGAAGAGATAATAAAAAGTGTTCCTTCTTCATTGCCTCCAACAAAGAAAATTAATAAATAAAACAAAACATTTACAAAACTGTATTTAGGCTACATAATACAGAGTTATGCTTTCTCATTATATTAAATGCCCTGGATTTTTGCTGGCATACTTACAGGTAACACTGTAGAATTTGTTGTTTCAGCAGAAGTATCAAACGTTTTTTTTCGTGTCTATGTGGGTAATGGTGCATGTGTATTGAATATGAGGGAATAATTAGCGAAATAATATTAGGGAAATAATTTTGTGAATCAATTTAACGAACGAATTAACGGTTTGTACATTCATTATAGAGAAATTTGTAAATATTTTTAGCTTATTGATGTTTTGTTGTGGAGATGATGCATAATGAACATTTTATTTCCAGTCCTAATGTTTCTCCAAGACATAGCACGGTAAATATATCACAGAAATAATGCTCCCTCCTCACAAAAATCATGGATCTCCCCCTGCGACGTTATAATTAC
This sequence comes from Ericerus pela, assembly GCA_011428145.1. Classification (NCBI taxonomy): domain Eukaryota; kingdom Metazoa; phylum Arthropoda; class Insecta; order Hemiptera; family Coccidae; genus Ericerus; species Ericerus pela. The sequence goes on from WOFM01000403.1 coordinate 1,816,209, forward strand.
TATAATCATTAGAATGATACTTGTTTTTGTTGCTTATCACTAATTCTCGACATGATAAAACTCTTGAAATTAATTTTATCTATGTTTTTAAATTATTAGACGTTCAGTATTGGAAGGTGCAGTTGCGAAAAAACGAGCCTTCATTTTTAATTAATTTTGAAAATTGAACTAATTTTGAGGCGTTCCAGCGGGAAAACTTTGAATCCTGCAAAAAAATTTACGGTATCAAAATTGTCCAAAATTAGTTATTTTTCAATTTATTAAATAATAATTTTTTGGAAAAAACGCACTTGAACGGATATAGGTTGGTATATGCAGAAAACCATTTGTTTAAAACATTTTTGAGGGTATGTTTGGGTCCTCGAAAAAAATGTAGGCTGTAAAATATAACTTCAAACGCTATAATATTTACTGAACTATATGTACATAGAATGGTCGACACGTACATAACTCGCTTCGTTTTTATATTGCAGAATAATTCTAATTGATTTCTTTTTCTTAACAGTTATTTTGGCAGCATCCATAATTTGTGCAGCTGCTGCACCAGAGCAACCCATGGCACACAGAGGACCAACATGTATGGTGCATTGTGACATGAAAACCAATCCCGTTTGTTCAAACGTTGATGGAATAGACCTCACATTCCCTTCGGAATGCGCGCTGAAAATTCACAACTGCGAGAATAATAAACGTGAGTTACTATTTGGCTAATTACTGTGGCAAAAGTTATAAAATACAAACTCACAAATCTCGCTGTCTTTACAGATTATACAGTGAAATATCATGAAGCCTGCAAGTAAGGTGAGCGAAAATCATTAAACTTATGCACGTAATCATCTATAAAATTGTCAAAAAATTGTAACGTAATTATTGAATTTTATCTATTTTTTTCATATCTCGCATTTGTAAGTGTGTTCCAACTTCCACAATAAGCACGCTGAAATGAATCTAATTATTGGATATGCTGAATATTTAAGAATTATTTCAGATGAAACTACATATTTTTGGAAGAAGAATTTATTTCTGTTAGGATATACCTACTTACTCTCACATTTTCAATTTTACATGAAAATCTAATAATAAATTAATCGATATTAAGTACCCAAACTTAATTATAAAGAAGTCATTCTCATAATCTAGGAAAGGTAAAAAAATGTAATTTAAAAATAATTAAAATATTTGAAATTAACACGATAATTTTATTTTTAATTTTAGAAAATATGTACCGATTAATGGACCCAAAAGTTAGGTTTAGAAAAGTGGTTGTAAACATGCAATTTGGATCGAATATATTACCTATATGAAGCAATAATTGATTGGTATAGGTACCTAGTAGATAAAGGTTTAAAGCAATATAAACATGCATAGATTAGGATCAGCTGAAGTACCTATGTATTATGTTATACTAACTCACACGTATGCAACGTAAAGATTCACTTCCTTCCATTAACTGTGGAAATGACTCCAACCAAAAGAGTTCTCAAGAATATTCAAGTATTGGTGATGTTTTATTTTGAAATATTACCAGAGTCTACATTTTATAATTATGGTGGACCTTAAGCCAGGTGAGTATGGATAATTATGTTGAGATCATCAAATCTTATCAACTATAATGGTTGGATTGGTGACAAAAGGAAACAAAAAGTGAATAAAACTGTTGAAAAGCACTGTGGGGATTTGTCCCGCCTTGAGGCTTGGCCTCCCCGATAGGCGATACGTTGATCGTAAGATCGACGTATCAATAAATAATAAATAAATTACGAACTCGCACATCGTCTATATAGACAATGTGCGGTCGTCTACGAAGAGGGCTACGTAAATGTATACATAGCCACTTGCTTATACGTAGCTAGGCGCGGCTCGTATATACCCGCGCCATACCAGCTACGTTTGCCCGCAGTACCCGCAGTTACTCGGCACTGTATGCTGCATAGGTTGGCTGCCTACACACCAAACGACGTAGACCTATTGGGACACGACATTTATCCTTTTGATGTGTGGTAACTCGCCTGGTTCCCACACACTGGTGACCTCGACGTTCTTGGTAAGTCTCGACTTTGGTAAGTCTTGAGGTATAAGAGGTCTTTGGACCCCTTAAGGCGCTAGCAGCGGTATTACTCCCTCCGGGCGCTAGAAGCGCTGGCGCTAGCAGCGCTTTAAATGAGGTGAGGCTAAACATAAATATTATAATTGTGGTGGTTGAAAAATTTTTACAACCATTCTCTGGAGTCATTTTTATGTAATTGGTAGTGATCTAGTTTATGCAATTTGCTAGTGATCACTCCCAAATTAAAGTCTGTTAGTGGAATTTTACCCCCCTGATAAATATATTTGCCAGTCTATTAAGGACTGGGCAGGGATAAACAGCACTGGAGGACCCAAGTGAGAATCATCCTCTCACCCCTCCTGCCTCTGCAGCTAACCTCCAACCTACTGTATCCACATCTGATACAGATAGGAAAGCTAGAAGAAATCAAGCACAATTGTTAGAAATCAATATCTCACAAGAGGAAATAGCAGTTCACCAATTAAGAAGTGGTAAAATACTTCCTGCAGATTCCGTTTTAGCTGAAACTTCTAGATTTGTTGCTGAACCACAAATCTTAGGATGCAACACAAATACTCTTGGTCAGTCAGTAAACTCTGCAAATCTGCAAAATAGGATGGAATCTTTTGAGGATAGAACTAGGTTAGCAGCCCAACAAGCTGCAGAAGCTTTGTGCCTACAACAACAGACGCAAGCTGAAAATGAAAGGCTCCATCAAGAGTTAGAACAACTCAGAATACAGCATGAACAACCTCCAGTTCAGCTACCTGCTGGTCATTACATTGGTCAAGAAAATTTAGACATTTTCAACCAGTTCATGCGATTCATGGAAATTCAAGAGCAGAACCGAGCTCCGAATGGAAATTTCGATGCAAGTAAAATTAAAATAAAAGTACCAGAGTTCCTCCCAAGGGAAGTAGATGTCTGGTTATCATTACTCGAAGGCAAATTCAAAAAAGAAAAACTCCCAGATGAACTCAGATATGAACACATCTGTGGAGATATGCCAGCTGAAATAATGAGGACCGTTCCAATTATAATGGAATGTCCAAATGATGTAGTTAATAAATATGAGTAGTTCTGTAATAAAATCCGAAACATTTATGGTAAAACGATGATGAAGCCATCAACCAAGTCATGGGTGGCATAAAACTTGGAGATGAAAAACCTTCAGTATTCATGGCCAAATTAATCAAGACTGGTGGCAAAATGGTTACACCAATGGTAATTGCAAATCAATTTTGTAAGCAATTACCCACCAGTGTGTCACAACTAATATACACACTTGGTGCGAATCCTGCAGAAAATGTAGAAAGACTGGAATATCTAGCCAAGATTGCTGATGATGCCCTACAGGCCAGTGTCAACTGACCTTCTGTAGCTGCCTTATCATCAGAGGTTGAGACTAATGAGCTGAGAGAACAAATAGCCCAGCTAAACAAAAACTTTCGCGAATTAAAAAATGAAAATAGAAACTTAAGAAAAATGAATTCAAATCAGAAAAATAATAACTCGAAAAAACGCGATTATAGAAATAATAATAGGCAATCTAGGTCCAGAGACTAAAAGCCTAACAATAATGCAGAAAAAAGGGGTCATAGCCCAAGAGGAACTCCCCCTTGCTCAAAATCTAAAAGTCCCAACCGAAAACCTTACAACAATAAGTGGTGCTACTACCACAATCTATTTGATGAGAAAGCCACTAAATGCACACCAGAATGTGCCTGGTGGGCTGTAAAAAGGCCTGAGTCATCAAACTAGAACAAGGGGCCCTCTCTGCGGCTGATGCCCCCTGGGAAAAATATTCACGCCGCCTGTTCATAAAGGACAGGACAACTAGGAGAAGGTACTTGGTAGATACAGGTGCAGACCTAAGTATCATACCGGCTAGCAAAACACAAAAAGTACGAACTCCGAAATACTATCTCCATGCAGCAAATGACCTGAACATTTCTGCCTACGGTTTAGAGACTAGTGAAGTGAACATTGGTTTGAGACGTGATATGATGTGGTCCTTCATGATTGCGGATGTTCCAAATGCGATCCTTGGTGCTGACTTTCTAGCACAATTTGGCTTGTTGGTTGATTTGAAAAATTCTAGGCTTATCGACTCAACTACTGGTTTATTTGTGGAAGGCAAATCGCTAATGTACAAAATTGACGAAGCGATAGATAGCTGCAGCAAACTTAATGAGAAATTGATGAAAATCTTTTCTCATTTCCCTGGCATAAACCAGCCATGTTTCAAACGAGACGCTCCCTATAAACATGACACAGTCCATGTAATAGAAACAAAAGGACAACCATGTACTGCGAGAGCCAGGAGACTTGCTCCTGATAGGCTCAATGCAGCTAAAGAATTATATGATCAAATGATCAAGGAAGGAATAGTCCAACCATCAAATAGTTCTTGGAGCTCGCCGATTCACATGACGAAAAAGGCAAATGGCAAATAGAGAATTGTAGGGGACCACCGTGCCTTAAATGCCCAGACAATCCCTTACTGTTATCCTGTTCCAAATATAATGGACTTTAACGTGAATATGAGGGGAAAGACATTGTTCACTAAAATGGACATAAATTGGGCATTCCATCAAATACCTATGGCCACACAGGATATCCCTAAAACCGCGGTTATCACCCCGTTTGGATTATTCGAATATCTTCGAATGCCATTTGGACTTCGCAATTCGGCGCAAACTTTCCAGCGATTTATCAATGGATTGTTTAGAGATTTACCATTTGTATATGCATATCTGGATGATATATGCATATGCTCAGAAGGCGGTGAGGAGGAACACAAGAAACATGTAAGAGCTGTATTACAGGGTATACACACTGCCGGCCTTACTGTCAACCCTACAAAGTGCGAATATGCACAAGCAACTATTGATTTTCTCGGGTATACAATCTCGACCGAAGGTATTTCTCCAATGAAGACCAGAGTGCAGTCAATCTTAGAGTTCCCAAAACCGAAAACAATTGCAGACATGTCACAATTTTTGGGGATGGTGAACTTCTATCGACGTTACACGCCCAATGCAGCTGCTGAACAAAGCAAGCTATTTGCATTGTGCACCACAAACAAAAAACGGGATAAAACTCCTATTGTTTGGGACACTGAAGCTGAAAAAGCCTTTGAAAGTGTTAAAAATCTGCTAGCAAATGTGACATTATTGGCTCACCCAGATGACAGTCTGCCATTATGCATATCAACCGATGCTTCTGACTTTGAGATTGGTGCGACATTGTACCAAATAAAAAATGACTTAAATCAACCGCTCGCATTCTTCTCTAGAAAGCTTTCCAAAGCTGAAAAGAATTACAGTACCTACGATAGGGAATTACTGGCAGTCTATGCTGCAATAAGGCACTTCAGACACCATGCTGAGGGTCGATCGTTCACGGTATATACCGATCATCTTCCCATCACACATGCCTTCACGCAGAAAACTGACACCGTCTCTCCTAGACGGTTGAGACAGCTAGACCTAATAAGTCAATTCACAACTGATATTTGGTACATCAAGGGAGAATTAAATATCCCTGCCAACTGTCTGAGTCGAATAAATACTGTCTCTGCCCATGCCCAGCTGCCTTATGCTGAAATCGCAAGAGATCAGTTAACAGATTTGGAACTCGAGGAATATTTAACCAATGAGAAAACCAATCTGAAGCTGCGGTAATGTAAAATTCCCGGTACAGATATCTTGGTAACATGCGATATCAGTACAGGCAAGGATAGGCCATTCCTGCCGAAACAATATTGTAAAATGGCGTTCGATAGTGTGCACAATTTGTCACACACAGGACCCAAAAGTACTGCTAATTTAGTAACATCAAGATTTGTTTGGCCACGAGTGAAAGCCGACTGTAACCAATGGGCTAGACAATGTCTGAACTGTCAACAGTCTAAGGTCGGAAGGCACACAAAGTCGCCACTCAAGAAATTTAAAAATACAGAGCTATTCAAAATAATATACATCGATTTGGTTGGTCCATTACCACCATCTCGAAGGAACAGATACCTGTTGACTATGATAGATCGAGCAACTAAATGGATGGAGGCTATCCCATTAAAAGAGATGTCAGCCCCAACAGTGGTTGAAAAACTCTATGAAACATGGATCGCCCATTTTGGTGTACCTGAAGTCATTGTTACAGACCAAGGTCGCCAATTTGAAAGTTCACTTTTCAATGAACTTGCATCCAAGCTGGGTGCAAAACATAATCGCACAACAGCATACCACCCCCAAGCCAATGGTGCAGTGAAAAGGTGGCATCGTGCTCTGAAAGCCTCAATCATGGCATCAGACACAAAAAGATGGGCTGATATTTTACCCACCATCTTGTTAGGACTCAGATCTGCACTACAGTCAGATACAGGATTTTCTGATGCGCAACTTGCGCTCGGTGAAGAGCTACACTTACCTGGAGACTTTTTTACAACATCTCAAGATGTCACTCCCAAATTAATGATTCAAAACATCAGAGATGATGCAAACAGCGTCATAACTCAAGCAGCTCGACATGGCCAGCCTAAAGTCTATGTCTCAAAGCACTTGGCCACCACAACTCATGTGTGGGTGCGAGATGACAGACTCAAAGGTGCATTTAAAAAGCCATATGCTGGCCGATACCAGGTTATATCACGAGATGAGAAAAATTTCGTCATAATGATAGCAGGTGAACATAAAAAAGTCTCAATTGACAGACTAAAACCTGCATTCCTGGTTACCAATGACAAGGAAAGGCTGACAGCAACCATCAGACAAAAGTAATTAGAGGTCAAGCACAATAATGACCCATACCCTACATTGCCTGATAAGACTGACTCACAACAAATTAATAACGAGTAAGTTGAAACAAATAGTGGACAGACAAAAAGTGAAATCAAAAATAATTCACAATACGAAAATAAAATGGAACAAAATTCCGAGTCCAATTCACAAGTGTTAGGATTGGTCACTCCGAAGTTAAATAAAAATAAAAAATCCGTCAAATTTAATGACAACATTTTGGAAATTGAATTTGATCCTTCAAAGCCTATTATCCTTAGAAAAAAAGGTAGGCCTAGAGGTTCATACAAAATTAAAAACATGCTTCCTACTCGCAAGTCTGCCCGTATTGTACAAAGGAATAATAAAAAAGAAAAAACTATGGTAGAAATTGGTAAAAATACTCTAAAAACAACCAAGGGTAAATTAAAATAATTACCCATGTACCAACAAAAATAAATAAATTCGTAAGAATCAAAAATTGACTTCCACCTGACTCTGGGTTTGAACCCGTCTTGCGAGTTTCCAAACAAAATAATTCAGCTCATGAAAAATCGCTTGTAAATAACAAAATACAGAAACAAACGAACTTAGACGAAATTTCTACGTAGCAAAGTGCAAAAAGGAATTTGCAAAAACACACTACCATATACGTTAACACACTCATGTGCTAGTGTGCGTAAACAAATTTCATTGCCACGATGAAACAAAAATTTTGTTTTTACCAGTATGCGTAATCTCACGCACATAACAAAAAATAATATGAATTCTATTCAAATTATTGCAAATCTGTACTTGACGATTCTGCCAAAACTACAATACCGAAATACATCGAGTTTGGTATCATTTTACTAGTCTTGACAAGACGCTCATCTTTGTGAATGTTAAGCGGACAGATAAGGTGAGAGAAAAAATGACCATAGTTGATCAAGTACATTTTGTAAAGCTTCACTCGTGTCTTTGCATTCTGATTGACAACGTCTTATTTGCTCTCTAAAATTTTCGTATTTCCTGCTTACATTATATTTGGTGTTGCAATTTTTAAGCCTTGTACTTATTGTACTATCCTGTCTTCCTTATATTTCGAATTTACTTCGAACCGAATTCTCGAAAATGTCAGATAATCCTTCGAACCTTGGGTATGTTGAATCATCTGAAGAGCGTTTGTCCGATGAGATGCGACAATGCTGCAATGTCGATCATACCTGAGAATTAGCTCAACTCCAAGAGGCTGAGGAAGATGCCCTAATTGGCTACTCTCCCCATCTGAGCACTGTCCGTGGTATCCTGCGAGAAATGGGTCAAGATACCACTCGCCTAGATCCTATCCCAGATGATGTACCACTGGAGCAACAGCCATTGGCAATCCCAATGGAGGTTGTCCCCTTGGTAGAGGCCATGGAACCCATTGTTCCCCTCCTACACAGGTGGTCGAAGTTCCAGTATTCCACATACCAGAACCTAGACTGATTCCTGTTCCTGTGGCTATGGTACCACCCCCTCCTTACTATACAAGAACAAAATAACTCTTCTGCTCGTTATACTCCCTACTCCCGAGGCAATTCTGATCGTGGATGTGGTGCTCCCTGCCATAGGGGTAGAAACAGTCGGCAATCATTTAAAGCCCGACAAGCCGCCCGCACCAACCAATATAAAAGCTTGGATGCGGCATTAGCTTCCACCATCCATAATTGGTAGATGGAACGACGAGACAGTAGGAGATAGGGACTATAGTTAGGCACACAGCGGATAGAAATCCCCCAATTGCTGCACAAGGTGTCATTTTTGCGGCACAAAAATTGGGGGGATTGCTGTGGGGATTTGTCCCACCTTGAGGCTCGGCCTCTGCCGATAGGCGATATGTCGATCGTAAGATCGACGTATCAATAAATAATAAATAAATTGCGAACTCGCACATCGTCTATATAGACGATGTGTGATCGTCTACGAAGCGGGCTATGTAAATACATATACAGCCACTCGCTTATACATAGCTAGGCGCGGCTCGTATATACCCGCACCATACCAGCTACGTTTGCCCGCAGTACCCGCAGTTTCTCAGCACTGTATGCTGAATAGGTTTGCTACCTACACACCAAACGACGTAGACTTATTGGGACACGACATTTATCCTTTTGATGTGTGGTAACTCGCCCGGTTCCCACAAGCACCACTGCACTAGAATATTACCCTTTTGATACTTGACTTATTATAATTATAGTTACTAAAAAAAAGAATTTTTAGAATTTCAGCTGCATAACACAAATATTTCTTAAGAAATCTATAAAATAGTGTTTTTTAGCTTTTATTTTTTTAACTAAACATTATTGATAAAATTTTCTCAATTTTTTTTTTTGAACCACTATTGGTATGTGACATAAAATGTTTTTTTTTTCACTTGCCTCAAATTAAAGCATGATTTTTTTTTAAATAAAGAAAACTTAAAATGGTGGTTTCAATATGTTCCTTATGAGATATACTCACCAAACTTTTATAAAACAATCCTTTATTATGCTCCATTGAACGTAAATTTATTCAAATTTTATTAAATGGGTGCTGCATTTTCAAAAATTAAAAAAAACTATTTTTTTTTTGTTTTCAATTTTATTTGAAAATTACAACTTTTAGTAAGAGTGAATTCTACGATAAAAAATATTATACTGAACTGGTTTTTAATTAATTTATATGTAATAATTAAATAATGATTCTTCAAAGATGACCATTTTTAAGGAAAAAAATGTTTTTCAGTAATACTTAAATATTATTGTGGTAACTCTTGATCAGTAGCGATGGATGTACTTGTGCAATTGGTTGTTTGGCCAGTTCTCACATATATGGGATAAACACACTTTTTGGTTCCTGGGTTGTAGCTCACCTTTACAATCTAACTTTTATTCTGGCTGGTGCCATATATATGCAGTGGGTTCTGTGGTTGTAGTTGTACACCTGCGCATCCTACAGTTACATTAATTAGTAAGCCAGTAATTGAAGAATAATTGATAAGTTACATTATTTTTCACTTTTAATTTTTGATACTAAATTATGACTATTAGTCTATTAAGTTCAGTCCATCACGAACAATAATGTAATTAATTAGTTTTTGGTTCATTTATATATAATAATTACCCTATTAAAAACATAAGAAGTCTCAAAGGAAACATTATTCTTCAGTAGGTACATAGGTAAATGGAGTTGTATTGAGAAATGATAATTTATAAATAAATGTATTTGTATTTTTAAATAAGCTCAGGAAAAAAGCTTTTACATCTTCATCATATTCGATGGTTCTGTGGAACAAGGGCCAATCTGATTTTTTTCATAGAGGGCCAAACTACTTCTCGTGTCTGAGCAGACAAAAACAAAAAGGCCAATCTGTTGGGTCAAACTACATTTTACTCCAAGAGTAAAGGGCCAAAGTGCATTTTTTCCACTATTTTAGGCTTATTCATTACTGTTATTTATCTCCAAAGAAACTTGTATCATGTTAGAATTGTTACAAAACCCACAGTGATTGTTCATAATGATTGCTTCTGTTTATTATCTTCACCTTTCTTCTTCCTGAACAAAAAAAAACCGTGTTTGCTGTTCATCTTGTGTGGAAGCATGAGTGTTTTAATTTGAAATTTTTGTATTGCTATTATGTCTAAGTATACCTACAATTTTTCGAAAGTTTCCTCTTTTATTTTGTTTCTTTAATAAAAATAAATAAAATGGAATCAAGAAGAATACGATCTTCATTATCAAACCACCGCAACTCAAAAAGCAACTTATTAGTAAAATAGACTTTATTTCATTACCCTTCTAGAAGTGAGTAAAGTTATTTCAGCTATGTATTTTTTCAAATGATTTTTTATAGCTAAAGTCAAACAGTATTCATAGACAGACACTTTCTTTATATTCTAGTCCACAAACATACTCGGATCGATGACAGTTCCAGCGATGATATTGCTTTATTATCATCTTCACCAGAAGAGAAGATAATTGGCAATGTATTGGGTACTACAAAAGAGAATCAGTACAATCCATTTCCTGTTTGTGATACCACTTCTGTGGTTTTGGAAAGTTTGCAACCCGTAGAAATACTGGAGTTTGATGTTCCAAATTTGAAAATAAATTAAACTAATGGTGAGCTGTCAGCAATAAACTATCTTTGTAGGTACTTATAACTATTACCAAGTTTTTGGAAATATGATTCAAATGTGGGAAATACGGGTAATTACTTTTAGTTATTCTCTATTTAGGTAATGCAATTTAGCAAGTTTTAATACCTCATTTCTATCACAAGCAGTAACAAATTAAATTCTTTCATCGAAGTTTAACTAAGTAGGTAGGTATACCTATTTAACCAAAATTGTTTTCTTCACTAGAAAATGAAGATTGCAGATGGATGGTTATGAACAGATTCTCATTTCATAATTCTGTTTGAATACTTGCATGTGAATAAATTGATGCCAATACTTTTTTTACTACCTAGGGATCTCAGTTTTTTGTTGAAGAAAGCAAGACATTACCAAATTTTAATCTTGCCCGATTTTTATGACTTCAATTTTTTAGCCTACTGATCGTGATGGAATTAACTTTTTTTGTGACTCTTGACAGCAATAAAAATTATATTAGGTAAAGTTTTGGAATAATTTTAGAACTTTAATATTATTGTAGCGTGTTGTTATCACAGCTTAATTATTTTATTTTCAGAAGGTAGGACTCTAGAAAATTTACAACCTCTACAAAATTATTATGAAAATCAGATCGAAGTTGTGACCTTAAATGAGAATGCAAATGCTGGTAAGCCATTGGAATTATTCAGATTAGATGAAAGTCAGGTTGAGGTCACGATCCAAAAGGAGGGTGATAATGGTGAATTGTTAGAGCAGCTACCATCACATGAAACTTGCGTTGAAGTTGCAATCCAAAATGAAACTCAAAATGAGAATGGTTTGTTTTAGCACCAGATTACATGAGTACACTCTGACATAATAATAAATTGGTCACAATGTATTATTAATGTTTCATAATTTTATCTTTTAGAAGCTACCAGTTTTCATGTAGCTGATGAAGGTGTTGTTGGATCTGATGGTCGGAGGCAGAAAAAGTTGACACCAAAAAAAGACAAATGAGAAAATTGAAAAACTTGGGTCAAGAATATACCGCTCGTTCAGGAAAGGTTATTTCAGCCAGAAAAATGAAACCAGGATGCGTGGTGGATAAGTGTCGTCGAAGTTGCAGTGCTAACATTAGTCCAGAAGTACGAAGGAAGCTATTTGAAGAATACTGGGGCCTTTCGGTTTTACAACGCAAAGAATTTTTACTGAAACACGTTATAAAATCTGAGAAACATCGTAGTACTGTTACTGGTCTCAGCAGGCCCAAAACCTTGGGAAAGAGGATGAAGCCTTCCTCACAACTTCTTTTGACTTGGAAAAGGTTTTAACAACACTGTATGGCAAATCTATTCTTTTCTATTATTCCCGGAAATACGCAGTATATAATTTGACTTTTTATGAGAGTACAGGTCGTGTTATTTGTTATGTGTGGGGCGAAAGCGACGGAAAACGGGGTTCGATTGAAATTTGTTCCATAATGGAAAAATTTTTAATTGACACAGATGCGAGAAACAAAATAAAAGAATTGGCTTTGTACTGTGACAATTGCACTGGCCAACAGAAAAATCTACCTATGCTTTGTGTTTTGACGCAATTTATGGAAAGATCGGTCAATGTTAGAAAAGTAAGCCTAAATTTCCTGATGGCTGGTCATTCAGTAATGACTGCAGATTCAGTGAATGCTGTTATTGATCGGGTTGTGAAAAAGAAAACTATCTATGCACCATCTGAGTGGTCTACCATCATAGGAAATGCACGAGTCAATCCTTTTCCATATGAAGTATGTAAATTACAGCATCAAGATTTCAAAAACTGGAAAGTAGTGGCTGATGCAGTGCAATTCACATTACTTACTGGTGGAAAATTTAAGGTAACAGAAGTACAAAGAGCCATTTTTGATAAAAATTTGATTAAAAAACATCAGTTCAAAGTTGTACAGAAAGCAACTGAACCAGATTCAGCTCAGATTGTTCAAATGAAGCCCAAACAAAAACGAGTGATTAAAGAACCACCAACTGTATACCAGTCTCAACTACCAATCTCTATGCAAAAATACAGAGATCTTGTTGATTTATGATGTGTAAAAAGAGCAATACCAGAGCACTTTCACAATGAATATTTGAGTCTACCACATTCACCAGCAACACGAGATGCCTTACCAGCCCCAGATAATGAAGAAAAGGATGACAAAATTTAATTTTTATACCATTTTTTTCAAAACAAATATTCCATTTTTTAAACTTTTTTCAGCTGATATTTGAATGATAAACTTTTTTTTTTCCATTATTTTTTCATTATACTTAGGTAATTTTGTTCAAAAAAATTCTATATCTTTTCAATTGATAATGTTATTTTGTTTCCTTATTATTTTGTAGCATCACCAAATTTTTCCCTATCATTGTTGGTAAGATAGAAAAAATAAAAATTGTAAGTTTGGCCCCTTTTATTTCATCGAGTGGCTGCGTAACAAAATAAAAAAGGGCCAATGTGTTGAGCACAAGTAGATTGGCCCTTTTTTATTTAATAGGTCGTTTTGAAACAACCAAGTGCAAAAGGCCAATCTACCACTTTTTTCATTTTTTGTTATTTACACTGGGTTAATGCAAGTTATCAAGAATATTTCTTTACCATGTGTTTCTCAAATGTATGATACGTATTATGTACCAGTTTATAATGAATCAGGGGCTTATTAGTATTAGTCACAGCACTTTCAAGTTTAGAAACACTTTTATAAAATGCAGATTGGCCCTTGTTCTGCAGAACCATCGATATAGTGGAAGGTTATATTATTGTAGTGTGAAAGCCTTATTTCTACTTATTTTCTGATTTATTTTCCTTTCTTTACTCCCTTTCTTGCACTAGAATTATAGACGGAGCTGCTTATTACTATGTATAAATCCAAGTCTTGACCACTAACTTTTTTCTACTTAACTCCCGACTTGTCAGTACCTCTCAGCACTCTTCTTTTTAACATCAAGCATTTAACATAATTTCCTTTCTTTTCTTCTTCATTTATGAATATTTTACTCTCTCACTGTTAAAATGAAGTAACTTTTTTCTTTTGGTTAATGTAACGGTATAATTTTTACAAAAAGATACACGACACATATATTATTCTTTTATAGCATGTATTTTATATCTACCAGAGAATGTTAAGAAGAGTGATTTGTACAAAGAGAGAATAATGAATAACCAGACTTAGAACTAAGGGTATGGATTCGAGAGAATTGTACAATAGTATCGTGGGAGATATACAGTGTGATTGGCTGATATAATCTACGTAATTTTAAAGTAAGCCAATGGGATAATATATTTGTGACATCAGTGGGTGTAGTTATAATTTTAAGAGGAATTGGGAATAGTGCAGAGTTGTATATTGTTTTCATGGAATAAGTGACATCATGATATTTAATGTAGGCATATAATATTAGTGAGAAAGATGACATCAAGAGACAGGTCTTGACAAGTTTCATTGACATAAGTAAGACATTATGTTCGAATGACGTTATATGAGATATCAGTTATTTGGAATATGAGAAATATGTAGAGTAAATATTATAATAAGAAATTATATGATATCATTACAGTTTAAATTCTTGAAATTTGTTTTTGGTGATAAGTTCAGACTTGCAGTCCCTACTCTCTTCCAGTTCAAGTTGGCACCTTTATCTTAAATTTGGTGAAGTGAATAATATTTGTCTTTCCTAATTTAAATTGTCACATTATTCTTTCATTTATCCATGTTTTCCTAGGTTACATATGTTCCATCTTAAAATTGTACATATTGAATCTCTGATTATAATGATAAATTGTAGAATGTGGTAATTTCTTTAAACCTAATCAAAGTGAAGTGTGTGTGAAGTAAGTCGTGAGTGCTTGATTCCCTTTCTCAGTTCATCCATCTCAGAGTGAAATAAAGTTTGTGTCATAGAAATCTGTTTCTCCTAATCTGTTTCCTGGAACCTTGCTTCCACCCTGTATGTCCTTCTATTTAAACTTTTGCACACCACATTATGAGGTCAATTATTTTTATAATAAAACAATATTGCACGTTTTTTATTCCCTTATTTTGTGATATCAGAAAATTTATTTCAAAGAAAAAATAACTAACTGAAAAATGGAAACATTTGTTCTCTTATTCAATGCATAGGTTGAAAACAATGTTTTAAGACTAAAAATCAACGTAATTATTTCTAAAAACGATTCAATAAATCCACGAATAACTATAAAGAGACCTCCATACCCTCCATCTGAAAATCAGAAAGGATTTTTTGAGTGTTCGCAACAACCACTAAAACCTCTATGCGCCATTTCACCTGATCACCGCTGGCTGTCACTTTCCCAAACCTAAAATACCTCTTTAGCTATAACTACAAGGCTAAAACAAATAATGTGGTAGTATTCGATCACATGTGTCCATATGATATGCTTGCATCACAAATTCCGATACCTTGGAAACCAGAAAAAACACCTGTGTAACACCAATGACAAAGTACCAGTGTGTGTAAAGATTCTCATTACAAATGCATTGAATAGCTTGATTTACTTTGACAATGTAAAATGCATGCCGTACTACAACTGTTATCACAATGCTAATTTTTATGAACTGATAGATGATAGTGAATTCTTCCCGGGTGAGTGGAATTAGGATATGTTTCATTTAGTTTGTACTAAAAACGTGCAAGTGTATTTTTATATCAAACACCAACTATAATGGAGGATATATCAAGTTGCCCTAAAAATATATTTCTGTTGGTTTTTAAAAGATCTTCAGAATAATTGTAATACCCGAGAGGGGATAGGGGAATAATATAGGTTTATTATTTACATTCCTTTAAACCAGAACATTTTTACGTTTATGCGAATTTGATACTGTATAATTAGAAACGATTACCTACCAATCTTGTGATGAAAATAACGCTGAAATCAAATGGAAAAAATGTAATTAGGTAATTCATAAGAATCAAATGAAATTAAGATAAAAAAAAAAAAAAGCAGATTGAATCATTCAATGTGGTACACATTTCTATTTTTGTAGCTGATAAAACTGTATAATTCGTTGTTTCCGTGGATACAACGTAATTTATTTTTGTGAGTATGTGTGTACTTATGTTGAACAATGTAATACACAGGCACGCTAACAAATTTTTCTTCCTTCTTCGAAATTTGTACCAAAATTTGCACCGAGATTGGTGCCGGCCTCTTTTATCTTTCAGTTTTTCTCAAGAGAAAGTACCTATTTCCCCATTCGAGTAACGTAAATTCGTGAATGCTGAAACAACAAAGGTCGAGTGAATGATTATGTAGATTGCGTATTAGAAATTCTGCATGAGGAGAGAAATACAAAAAATATTATTGTTAAGTATTATCGCTGCTTACTTATGTGAATTTAGGTGCCCTCCTTAATGCGTAAGCAATGATAAACCAATTTGGGCATTGAAAGAAACCAGAATATTTACATTCAGAGACATTTGCGACATGTAATAAATTATTAAACTCTAAATTCAATATTAAGTTATTTAATAATTTCAAAAACAATTTAAATTCTTTTGTACTAAAAATTAACACAAAATTATATTAAAGATAAAATCCAACCTAATTCACATCGGTTTAAACTCAAATCATGTATTTAAATAAAGTTGAACAAACTATAAAATATTTCCTACAACAACGCGAACAGAGACAGTAAGTTCTCAGCTCCTCATTTCCTAGCTGAAACTGGGTACTTTAGCGATTTAAATGTACAACATTTGAATCATTGATCATTTCAATTCGAAGAAAGGGATGGGACGCAAAAACTATAATAAAATATCCTATTCATGCAGACATCATGCGATTATGTTTAATCTTTTAGAAATTAATTATTATTAATAAATTAGGTGCGCTATTTTAATAGCAATTAACAACTGCTCGAACTTTTTGCAATACTTACTTGAAAAAATCATAGATTAAAGTTTAAAAAAAATGAACAGAAATAAAATTTTGAATTCAAATGAGAATGTCAAAGTTTAAGCAAAAATGAGGTCTTAAATGAGAAAAACGAAATTATTTCATTTTTATAGAATTTTTAAACCTACAAAAGCTACCTGACTATTTAGAATTATTCGGTCATTACCATGAAATAGAGTGCAGCATAAAAAAATTAGAAATTTTAAAATTTAGAAAATCAATTTAAAAATTAGAAATCATTAAGTAGAAAAAATTTTCATTGATTGAAAACTTCTTTAGAGAAAATTGCACAACAAATCATCGTTTATTCTCAGTATTATAGGTACATTGTCTATCAATTAACTAGTAAGTGAGTAAAAATTTCTTAAAAAATAAGTGTCTTGTTCAGGAATGTGAAACAGCAATTAACCACCCTAGAACTTAATTAGTTTAAGTCCAAAAATAAAATTTTTTTGTTATGTGTATTAGAATTCTCATTGTCCTACCCTTTACTATTTAGTAAAGCTATCTCAAGTCCATATTGCTCAGAAATTGAAATAAACACCAAATGCATACTTTCTTATGTGAAGGTGTGAAAGAATTTGTTCCTGTAGAAATAACCACTTTTTTCTTATTTACCTATTTGTGTAGAACTATCTTAAGTCCAAGTTAAGCTGCTTTATTTGAGGGATGAAAGAATTAGGGTGCAGAGTGTGACGCCCCAAAGGTGGTCATCATATTGTTGAATAGGAATAAAAAGAACCGAAATTACTTGAACTATCTATTTAGAATTAAACAGCCCAAGATCATCGATCTTTAGAGTTTATAGTACCTCGAATTTATTAAGGGAAAGACATGAAAACCTAGCTTCCCACAAACCACAGTGAACATGAGGTCACATGGTCTCCATCCTGCTCAACTCCTCCTGAGATTGTAAAAAGCCCTAACAATCCAAATGGGTGATCTTAAACAATATGATTTAGTATTACACATGGTTGGACTAATGTTAATTGGTATCTACTTTACTGTTAAGATGTTGAGTGTCTGTTGTCCGATGTCTATGAGCCGCACCACGTGGAGATGACTTTGAGAACACCTTTCTGTTTCATTCGGCGATATTTATTTTACCGTATTTGTAGAACGCGTATTCTTAATAAAAGAGACGAACCACTATTGAAACATGTTTTCGAATCGTTAAAAACTTTTATTTTATTTTTACTTCTTTTTACATTATTACAAAAGACGTGACCGAAAGAACGTCTTTTATCATTTACCAGTTATTAACAGACTGACTTCCCTTCTCTCGATCACTTTAATTCTCGTTGTTTCTTGTTGTTAGAATTATCCGGGGAAGTCTTCACTTTTTCAAGTCGTATTATTCATCAAGATCCGTAAGTAATATAATCTGTAAATCTCTGTCTCATTTCTTTTATCACAAACGTCTATCTAGAGAGCATAGTACTTCCAAAAGGAAAGAGTATATTTCTTATTCACCGGATCTTGATGGGATTCACTTTGTGGAATCGTCTACTTAATTCTAATTTCTATTTATTTATTTTACTAATATTTTTACGAAAAATATACCTCACATAATTGCCCCCTTACAAGTTTTCGAAATATATGGCCCAAATATATTACGGAAACTTGGAGCAAATTAATAAATTAATATTATTAAATTAAATAAATCGGTGGTCCCAGTTTTAATACGAAACAAAACGAATTTTATTACTTCTAAAAAGGAACAATATTATAATAGTATCTTCTCTGATTCTTACTTGAATATATCTTCTTAAACTAAACTATAGGAACGAATCTGTGAACTTATTGTTGATCTCTCACAATATAACAAAAAGAATAACAAAATTTTTTTTTTTTTTTTTTTTTTTTTTTTTTTTTTTTTGAAATGTTAAAAAGGAACTTTAGTAAAGCTTTAAATTTGAACGGGAAAGAGAGAAAAAAAATTTATCGTCAATTGAAGGATAGATCAAAGAGAGAAAAAAAAATATTATATAGTCATGAATCAGGAGATCTTTGAATCTTAAAAAAATAGGGAAAGTTAACTTACAATTATAGAATCAAGATCAAAACAAGAGCAAATACGAGAATATACAAAAAAAAAATATACGAGAGTAACAAAACGATCAAAAAAAAAATGAAGGGTCGGTATTTTCTATTTTTTTCGATTAACGTAGCTCATCCTGGTAGCGTGGTTTGTGGCCTAGTCGTTTTTGGTACGGACACTCCATCGTCCTCCCTTCGTTGGTGAAGTAAATTATTCCAGCGTTGAGGGGGCCTTTTCGTGACTTAGCATAGTGACGCAAGAAGGAGTGTCCTAGGCATACCAAATCGGAGTGTTTCGTCCTACGCAGGTTTGCAAGGTAGAATTCTTCGGGAAAAATTGTGTCGTTCCAGCCTGATAGGGCGAACGTGACAGCCAGAGATGTACTAATGGGTCCAACTTCGTCCCAACTCGGATAGAGTTTCATGAGGTTCGTTTGATACGGAATCATGTCGGGGGTGAGTAGGTCCTGGTTGATGAATGATACCGGCATACGCGGGTCAACGATCAAACCTTTGAATTTCCCTTTAAAAACCGTCATATTAAATCTGAATGAACAAGAAATTTCGTTCGGGAGCTCCGATATTATCTGCTCCAAGGGCATTATCACTTGAGTACTTCCCTTGATTACTCCTTGAAAACGAACTTCGCTTGATGACGGTCTTAATTGGCTTAGTGGGACTACTGGAAGTGGGGGTATGTCATATTCATCACTCTGAGATGGTTCATTCTGGCGATTAGGTGATGGAGGGCGGATCGGGGAGATTGGTCTCTGACTTTGTTGTTGGTAGATCGCCTGTCCCTCGGGGCGTGGTGGTTGTTGTAATAATTTATGGACATCAACCAACGTCACTGCTTTCTTCTCCAGACGGTGTTGTTGACTAGTTACTGGTTGTTCCTTTCGTTGCACTCTCGGGTCCCTTGGTGATGATTTTCCCTCGGTTTGTGATGTTTGACTCTGGGTTTGTGATGTTTGACCCTGCTCAAATAATTTATTTTCGATGTTGCGAATATCTTGCACTTTTACCTGTAAATTTAATTCAGGATATGGTTTATATTTTTTAACATTCGATATCCTTTCCATGGGATTGTTCACTAGACCACTCCTCTTTCTCGGACTGGATTCTGAGAGGATTATGACATCATCATCTGGATCGTTCTTATTATAACATAGTGTTTGTGGCTTAATTTGGAAGAAAAAGATAGAGAAAGGACCAAGGATAAAATGTGACTAAGGTGAGAGAATTAGGAATATAACATTATTTTCAAAATTATAGATGCTTAATTAGTTACCTCTGGTCTTGGATCCGTTAATCTCGACGTTGACAACCCGATTGAAAGATTACTAAAATGACTAATCATGGACATCATGTCGTCTATTATCTTATTTATTTGAAGACCTTGGCTATTTAGGACCGATCGAACTGCGTTAACTTGTTGGAGGGATGTTTCCAAGGACTGGTTCTCAAGTTGATGTAGTTTCTTCCTCTCCTCAAGGATCGTAATTGTTTGTCTATTCCTTTCAATAGACGAGGAGATGGAAGTAGCTACTTTTGTCAACATCGTATCGGCGTGGTTAATAGCAGCTGCTAACGCGTTTTTAGCGTCGTTGCTATGATCACCGAATGTCTTGGGTTCATTTACTGGATTCATCTAAATTATTTGGTTTATTATTATTATAAAGGTTTATCGGGGGAATTTTATTTATTATTTCTTATTGAATTTCTTTTTTACCTTGTAATATGTCGCTGGTACGATGATCGAAATAATTAATTTTACCAGTATTATCTTTTTTGAGTAGTTAGATCTTGTCTGGGAAAATTTATTTATTTATTAATAGTTCAATGATTAATTTGGGATTATCTTTTTTGTTTTCTTACTTTTTTCTCGCAGGTCGATCCTAATCTTAGTTGGTTACGTTTCGTTCTGAGAACGGATTCGTTTTGATGTTTCCTAGAGAATTACCATATTTAGTTTCTACATTATCTACTCTGCCCCCTTAAAATAGTTTGAAATTTTTGCTATAAATTTGGTTTACCTGATTTCTTGGAGAATTTTGAACTTTTTAATTTTGCTGCATTCACGGGACATTTGATGTAAATCGTACGTGTGGTTGAACCTCGTGGGGATTTCTATGTAGTTAACACAACGGCGTTAATAATAATTTAACTTCACTTGTTTTATCATATTTATGTTTCTTTTTACTTACTTTTTGTTTCTTTATCAGTTTGTTGGTCAATTTACACTACTTTTGATCAAACACTATTAGTACTTCTTATTTGAACACGAGACCATTCTATCATCGTTACTGCGTTTATTTTTGTCGAATTGTGTTCGTGAGTAGTTTTGGATTTACCTCGTTTTTCTTGTTGTCCAATAGTATTCCTTCTTGTTGTCATGTGATTTATTCTTGATTGTTGATTTGTACTCATTGTTTGCGAGGTAGACTCTGAATCGAGTTTTTAATCGATTTAGTTTACTTGTTGAGTTTTATTACTTCAGTTCGAATTTGTTTTGACGTATTTATTAGTGATGAATTCAGTGTTTTGGTTTTTGAGAATTTTCGAACTGAATTGGTACTAGTTTTATTTTTTAAGATCTCTAATCCCACGCTGATATAGTTTCCCATCGTCAGTGCGGAGTATGTAGCTGTTGGAGCCTTTTCTTTCGACAACTTCACATGGACCTATGTAATTATGGGTAAGTTTCGAAGATTTTCCTTGGATTTTATCCGATAATTGGTGGTTTTTAAAATAGATTTTATCGCCTATTTCGAATTCTGTAACGCCTTTATCTCGGTTTGCTTTCTTGCGGATTTCTATCGATGTTTTCGTATTTTCCAGTGCTTTATCTAACGCTTTCTGATGATCTTCTTTCGACATCTTCCTGTGTTCTCCTCTTTCATCTATTTGAATTCCTAACATCAGCGTAGAGGGGGGGAAACCAGTTGTAGCGTGTTCAACATCGTTTAGTCTTTTTTCGATATCTTTGATGAATTGGTACCAGTGAGAGTTTTGGGTAGGGCACAACACTCTTAGACAATCTCCTATAATTCTCATCCTGGTCTCTACCGGGTTTGAGGAAGGTGTGTATGGAGAAGTGAATCGACATTCCATCTTCATCTCTTCCCATGTTTTTATCCAATCCGCAGAGGTGAATTGTGATCCATTATCTGTCAATAATACTTCGGCTTCCCCGAATTCTTCCATAAATCTTTTAACTCGATCTATACAAACATTTGTGGAAGATTTTCTAATTGGATATAATTTAGTATATTTAGTAAATAGATCCATAATAACCACTATATGTTTAAGGCCTAGTGGCGCACTTGGTAACGGTCCATATAAATCTATTGATAATGTTTTCATCGGCTTATCCGCTATTACTGATTTGAATTCACCGTGCAGTGTCTTATTTGCGTGTTTTGCTCTTTTACAGGTCTCACAACTTGCTACATATTTTTCGCAATCAGCTTTTAGACCTGGCCAGTCGTAATGTCTGCGAAGAATTTCTACTGTCTTCCGAGCTCCTGGGTGTATATATTGGTTATGGAAGAGCTCTATTATTGGTTGGCGAAGAACTGATGGTATTAATAACCTACGTGATCCATCCATGCTGATGTAGTACGCTGAGTCTTTGAACATTTCGATTCGAGGTGATCGTTTCTGTACAAGAGAACATATCTCTTGATCCTTCTTTTGTAATTCTGGAAGTTCATTTAGCATTCGGTTAATTGAGATTCTCATGTCCGCAGAAGCCATCATCAAGACCGCCGCAGAAGTATTATCACGCAGATCTATGATCTCAGGAAGTGTTCTGAGTCTGCTCAACGCATCTGCTGCTATATTTGCCTTTCCAGGGATATGTGTTATCGAGTCAATATCGAAGCTAAACAGGTAGGCTCTCCATCTAGCTACTCTTTGGTTTATTGTTTCATTTAATCTGAGTAGGTAGCTAAGTGCTTCATGATCACATTTGACATAGATTTTACGATCCACTAATAAATATTCGTTTTTCTTTATCGTATATATAATAGCAAGCAGCTCCTTCTCAAATGTGAAATAATTCTTTTCGCTCTTTTTCAACAATCTACTGACAACTGATACTACACGAGGTTCTCCGGTTTCTGGATGGAATTGAACTATCAAACCAGCTACCGCTATATCAGAGGCGTCAGTGAAGATTGAAAATGGTAGTGTAAAGTCCGGGTGATTCTGTAACACGTTCTTTGCTATTTCTAGTTTTATTTTATCAAAACTTTGTTGTTGCTCATCTCCCCATTTAAATAATGTATTCTGTTTTAATAGATCATATAGAGGGGCGGCTATCTCAGCGCAGCAAACTATGTGTGTACGGTAATAGTTCATGATACCTAGGAAGGATTGTACTTCCTTTTTGTTCGAAGGTGCCTTGATTTTGTAAATTGATTCAGCCCTCTTCGGATCCGGTCTTATTCCTTGGTTATCGATCAGGAATCCTAGGAATTTCGCGTGGTCTGCGAAGAATGAGCACTTCATTAAATTAATTATTAATCCATTATCTAACAATCTTTTAATGACTGTTTTTATGTGTTTTAGTTGGTCTTTTGGGTTTTTTGAAAATATTAGCAGATCATCTACATAGACGGCGCAACAATTTTCAAGTCCAGCTAATACTATACGTAACATGGCTATAAATGCAGGCATAGAATCTTTCAAACCAAATGCTAAACGGTTCGAGACGTGAGGTTCTCCATCGAAGAGGAATCCAATATATTTCCTGGATTTGAGTGTTAAAGGGACTTGTAGGAATCCATTTGCTAGATCTATCTTTGTGAAGACACATGCTCCCTCGAACTGTGTTTTGATCTTGTCAATGGGTGGTACACAGTCTCCTCGAGTTCCCATGTGTTTATTTATCTCTCTCGAATCTAGGCATACTCTTATATCTCCATTATCCTTCATTGCTACAGTCAGTGGAGATAAGTATTCACAACCTTCTCGAGACACCACACCATTATTGACCCAATAATTTATAATCTCGCGAACTCTCTCAACTCTTGCTTTTGGAATAATTCTCTCCGGAATGCAGAAGGGTTTCGCCGTTTCTTTGATTATAAGTTCGTGTTCATATACTTTACAGCAACCTATTCGATCTTCGAATACTGGATACAACTCTAAGAGGATTTCGGTTAGTTCATTTCTGAATTCGTCAGCTATTTCGACTCTTGCTGTCTTTTCTAGTATCTTGAGTCTTAAATCTTCCTTTAATGGATCCTGTACTGATAAAATCGATAAGACTGGTATTGTTGGTGTCATTTTTGGTTCTCTTAAATCTGGTGGTGAACCTTTGGTATAACCTTTGATTATAAATTTTATTTCTGGGTTATCGGGATCTCTACAGTGAAGTTCTCTGGATACACTGTGAGGATCTATGTGTGCTTCTTCGAGTAGTTCTCGTCCCATAAGTAATGTAGCATTAAGATCGTGACACACCCTAAAAATACCGGTATAGGTCGCTTCTCTACCATCTTCAGTTTTGAAGGTTATTGGGAGGTCAATGCTTCCTGATATTTTTATCTTGGGGTGACCAGCCGCAAAACTCACGTTTTGGTATGGAACTTTTAGTCGTTTTAGCTTTAAGTCTTCATTGTCTCTGATTAATATCTTCAGAAATGTCAAGGTTATGAATGAATAGGGTGAACCTTGATCGATGAAGATGTCGTACTGATTTCTCTTTTCGCCTATTATTACGGGGACAAGGTAGGCGTGTATGAAGGATCGTTTTTCGATATAAGAGTTTATATCTGCGTTCTCACTATCTGAGTCCACGTCGTCTATTATACACAGAATCATCGGACCTAATGCGATTTCGAACTCTTCTCCTTCTTTTATTTTCCTGCCCCCTAAATCAAAATCCAAAGTCAAATATTCTTCTCTTTCTTCGGGTCCCATAAATTGAACACTTATCTTCTCTCTTGTAGGGCTCTCAATTATGGAGGTTACCAAGTGTGATAGTATTCGATCTATGTCTATTGTTTCTTCTCTTGAATAGAAATGATCCTGAGCTACTATTTTCTTGTCTTCTCTAGGGTCTCTATCTTTTGGTATTAGTCTGTTCTTCTCGTATTTTTGAATGAACATTTTCTCAATATTGAGTACAAATACGTCCGAGAAGTCTCTTACTAAATTCCAAATTCGGTTATTTATTGCTTTTAGTCTATTGAGATATAATGTATTTGCCATTCTCGCGGGGTCAGGCGGAACTGTACAGACGATCAATCTTAGGATCTTATTCTTATGTAATAATTCATCTGCTAATTTTCTTAACTCAGTTGTAAATTCATTAATATCGAAATTTGGTCCAACCACCATTGATTCACCAAATCCTATTACTATTTTATCGTCCTCAAATGAGTTCTTTTTAACCAACTCTATTAACCGTTTGAAGCTATTGAGTTTCACCATTGGTTCTAATTTCTCAGCCTCTATTTTATGTGCGTTTGAGAGTGGTGTTTTCTTTAGCCAGCTGATTATGGTAAGATCTCCGAAGACCTTATAGTCTTTCCACTTTGGTATTATATACTCTCCTTTTATTATCTGTCTTGGCTGGAAATTTGTGTTTTTATTCTCTGGTCTTTTTTCTTGTGACTGACTACCAATGTGAACAGTCATTAGTGTCACCACTCGTTTCCCGACAACTCATTTCCTTGTTTCGTACACTCGTACAATTCTTCTTGAGTCATTTTGCTCTCAGATACGGTTGATGATTGAGTCGCCTGTTAAGTTGGATCTATAAAAAGGGTACTTGGTTTTTGATAGTATGGTGTCTGTTGAGATGGGATTGTCCTTCTTCTCACTGATTCCATTAAAGGCGTTGTAGTGGGATCATCGAACTGGTTCTCAATGTCTTCTAGCTTAGCTACCAAAATTTCAAAATTGTTGAAATGTTTTTGTTTTAACTGTGTCATATATTTTTCGGGGATCTTTTTACTTAGAGTATGGAATATCCTTTGAGTTGTTTCATCACACTCTAATAGTCTCGAATATGCTTGAAGGATATAGGTGGAGATGTGTTCATATTTGCTCGGGTCGTATCGGCTTTTCTGGATTGCTCTAATCTCAGCCTGCTTCCTCGAGTCATTCCAATACAGTTGCAAAAAATGGTTCTTACAGCGAGTATATGGCCAACCTTTCGAATAAATTTCAGAATTTGGGAAACTCGTTTGGTCAAAGCATTCTCCGAAAATACTACCTTTCTTATAGTCATCTATTATATTCTTAGTGCAACGTTCAAAGGCACGGATAAATCCTATAGGTGAACGGTGATCACTTTTTCCTATATATTTCGCTAACTTAGTAGGATCGAAAATCCTATCACCTGGTTTTTCTTGGAAAATCACTCTTTGTTGTGTCATCGTTGGTGGGGGTATTGAGAGATCGATATTTGAAAGTGTTGTTTGTTGATCGTCAGCAAAGAAGGATGGTCTAGAATTATCATTCAACTTTTCCAAAATGATTTGCGATTCCGAGATCGATCGTCTTCTTTGAGTTGATCTCGTAGATGTTCTACTACTCTCCGTATTTCTTGGGTTAAGTAAAACCGATAAACTACTCTCTATTCGGGTGGCAAGATTTTGTACTAGGTTTTGATTCTCTAGTGTTGTGACTTCTAGATTCGTCATTCTTTGTGTTATTTCGTCCTCATTCAATCTTCGGGAACGTGATTTTTCTTGCCCTGTTATCATGGTTGAGTTAGAAATTTGGGGTTGTTTTACACCTTTAAGGATCGACTGTCGAGATGTTAAGTTTCTAGGTTTCTGATAATCGCTTTCTACTTCTGAGTCTTGAGCTTGAACTTGTTTTATTGTTTTATTTGAGAAACGGAGTTTTGTTTTCTTTTTCTTTCGGGCCTCACTACTAGCTGATGCGTCTGTAGCAGGATGTTCAGAATCGGAGGAAGTTTTAATTTCGACTTGTTTCTGAAGTTTCGACATTTGGTATGACATGGATCTAATTTTCTGTTCTAATTCTATCTGTCTTTTAATACTCAAATCTGCCAATCCTTTATAATATTCAGTTGGATCTACTCCCGAGGGAATTTCATCTCTTATGCCTTGATGGTTTTGTTTTTCGTCACTTTCCGATGGATATTTCTCATCTAGATCTGACATTTCTAATCTCTTTGCCCTTTTATTTCTTTGAGTTAACAGTGATTTTGCCCTCTCTATTTTTTCTTGTTCTTCCAGCTGTTTAGCCAATTCTCCATCCATCTTTTCCTGCTCTCTTTTCAGTTTTATTTCCTCACATTTCGGATCTGGATAATTTTTTTTTTTTTTTTAAGAATTATTTTTAATCATTTTAAAAAGAATGTTTAAATAAAAGAGATTATATTTTTGCCTACTTCCGGTTCTATACCTTTTTTATTGGAGGGTCCTCCTCTATCCGACATCTCGTCTTTCCTCTTTAGGGGTGGTATTCTATAAATTTAGCTTTTATTAATACTTGGACAAGTTTTTACTAGAAGTTCCACTTGTTGTAACTTACTAATTATTTTCTTGAGTTTTCAAACCTCTTGGTTCTGTAATTAATGTTTTTATAATTCGTAATTCTCTCTATAGGAGTGGACTTGGAGTTCCCTATAACCATGAAATTTACAATATTATGCCACTGAAAATAGTTTACAATTTATTATTCTTAAATAGGAGATCATACTCATCTGGATTGTCTTTTGAAAAGATGATTGTTTTTAAGATTTTTATCGAACTGGGACCACCATTCGATTTTTATTTATTGCTCTTTAATTGATCTTTTAGTTTTTTATCGTATGCGTTACGTTATGTTGAGGATTTATTTCTACTTTTTCTTATTTTTTTCTTATCCTCTTTTTACTTGTGGATGGAGTTTAAGGTCTTGAATTGGGCTTTGTTCCTATTAGGCTAAATACGCATCCACAAGGTTGTATTTTAATATTGACTAGATCGCACACTTTTTTTTTTTTTTTTTTTTTTTTTTTATTAAAAAGGTATGGTGATCAGCCAACCTGGTTAAAATACATGACATAATACATAATAAATATTTGGCCAAATGAAATACATAAAAATGAAAATAAATGCATACATAGGAAATATTATATTATGATAAAAAAGGAATGGGTTTGGCTTACGCCTTTTAGAACTTCATGAGTTCAATTAATTGCTCGATGTGCGATTTCAGACTGTAGCTGGAGGTTGAGGATTTCTACGATGTGTTCATATTCACTGGTTAATTGGGTCTATTGTTTGTCACTAGTTTGAGGTGGGGGATTCTATGAAATTCGAGGCACAATTAGTACGAGGGAAAATGACCTGTCGTACGGAAGGTGGGTTCAAGAGACCCAATAATAACAGAGAAGGCTTGCCTTCACTGCCTGAACACAGTCGCCAGTTCCTTATTTTTCTGGTTACGGTTAAAAAGGAACAAAAACCAAACAAGGATGTCAAGGGAAAGGGGGAAAGAAAAAGGATGAGTGATATCAAGCTCACCTTTAATTAGAGAACTCCGGATCTAACCGGGAACAAGGCGCCAACCAATCAGATGGGTTGAATATGCCTATCAAAAAAAAAATATAACTCTTCAGAATCAATTCACTTGAGCTGTCGATCTGAATTTTTTTTTTTTTTTTTTTATTTTAAAAAAAATAAAAATTTTGGTTTTTGTTTTGTTATTTTTGATCGAAAGAATAATAAGTTGTTGTTAATAGGTTTGGTATTGACTTGCACTATTGCTTCTTAGTGTTACACGTGGTGTTGATTTTCTGAGTTTCTTAAAATCAAAATTCGTGAAGATTTCACTTTTGTTTGATTTTATTTTTACCAAAAGTATCAGATAAGGTTTTAATTTAGACGCAGGCAATGCCTCTGAACACTAAGACGAAACTTAGTGTCCTGTCACGGTCGCCAATTAAATATGTGACGCCCCAAAGGTGGTCATCATATTGTTGAATAGGAATAAAAAGAACCGAAATTACTTGAACTATCTATTTAGAATTAAACAGCCCAAGATCATCGATCTTTAGAGTTTATAGTACCTCGAATTTATTAAGGGAAAGACATGAAAACCTAGTTTCCCACAAACCACAGTGAACATGAGGTCACATGGTTTCCATCCTGCTCAACTCCTCCTGAGATTGTGAAAAGCCCTAACAATCCAAATGGGTGATCTTAAACAATATGATTTAGTATTACACATGGTTGGACTAATGTTAATTGGTATCTACTTTACTGTTAAGATGTTGAGTGTCTGTTGTCCGATGTCTATGAGCCGCACCACGTGGAGATGACTTTGAGAACACCTTTCTGTTTCATTCGGCGATATTTATTTTACCGTATTTGTAGAACGCGTATTCTTAATAAAAGAGACGAACCACTATTGAAACATGTTTTCGAATCGTTAAAAACTTTTATTTTATTTTTACTTCTTTTTACATTATTACAAAAGACGTGACCGAAAGAACGTCTTTTATCATTTACCAGTTATTAACAGACTGACTTCCCTCTCTCGATCACTTTAATTTTCGTTGTTTCTTCTTGTTAGAATTATCCGGGGAAGTCTTCACTTTTTCAAGTCGTATTATTCATCAAGATCCGTAAGTAATATAATCTGTAAATCTCTGTCTCATTTCTTTTATCACAAACGTCTATCTAGAGAACATAGTACTTCCAAAAGGAAAGAGTATATTTCTCATTTACCGGATCTTGATGGGATTCACTTTGTGGAATCGTCTACTTAATTCTAATTTCTATTTATTTATTTTACTAATATTTTTACGAAAAATATACCTCACAAGAGGTAACTTAAGTCCACTTTTTTGATAAATTTATTAGTGTAAAACCATCTCAAGTCTGGGGTAAGACATGTTTGCATCAAAATTTTCATTTAGTGCTCAGTGAAAAAGTAACTTACGTGGGACTTACAATACCTAGATAATATTTGTTCAATAGTATATCTTAAGCCCCTTAATTTAAAGGAAAATAATAGAATTTTAATTTTTTATGAAGAATATCTTCACTTGGTATATCTTATTGACATTAATATACCACAACATGTTATGAAAAATCTTGTTATATAAGAAACTATTTAGGTAGAAAATATTTATCGTGATTTCGATCATGCTTAATGGTAAGTCTATTGTACAGACTAAATAATCTATGATAAAAAAAAGTCAAAAATTTCGCAAAAGTAATATTACTCCATGTGATTCAATTATTTTTTATTGTTCATTTTGGATGAAGTATAACTTGAGATAAAAAATGCCACTTTTGGGGATCATCAACTTGTATAAGGTATAGAGACTTGTACCCCAATGACAGTCACCACTTAAAGGCTGGCTTATTTGTATACGCAGACATTAAACAAAATAGTACACATTTGTACACTCTTATGTCCTTTCCTGTACGTACATACAGGTAAGATACAATGTTTGTATCATGAATAATTAATAGACAAAGATTTAAGCGATGTTGTGGAATGGTAGTAAGCATCTTACGTCATTCCTTATCAGTTATTAATAAGAAATGACATAATTATATGATGCGACAACATATGTATTATGTACAAATATGTGTCTGTGTGCATGTTCCAAATCCTCTTTATAAACTCTCAAAACTGGATACAAAATTACCAGTGTTTGCCTAGGTTTTGGCTTCCCTATATGTAAGTACGAAGTGGCAGAACAAGCAAATAGCTGTTGACTACCTTCTTTTTGAGAATCTTCTTCACAACAAGGTATTCCACATAACCGGTGAAGAAAGAATATTAAAAATGTCAATCTTGAATGAAAACTTGTAACAAGGGTCCCAAAGAATTACAAAATTTCAGGTTGATCGCATGTGGCCTACTTATTCAAGTTAAATTTTTGGTTATATCTCCAATGTATCAGTTTATAACTAGTACCAAGTTTGATCTGAAAGTGACTTCAAAACTAAATAATTAAAATTATAGCCCACTCAATATTCTTTATAATTTTATATTTAAATTTTACGATCAAATTCAAAATAATGTCATAATCAATTTTTTCAGATTATCAAAAGACCTCCAACGGACCATTTAGCATAGGTATTTACTTATAAAATATAATTTTAAAATATTTTATTTGAAGTGGAAAAAAGCCAAAATACATTGATATTTTTCACAGATTTCATTGCTATTTCTAATTGCATGGTTTGTTCATTTAGGACATGGCATTCCACCCACACAATATCCACCATAAGTGGGAGGAAAATTTTCAGCTCAATGCATAAACTACAATCAAGTTATTTGTGTATCCCCTGGAAGCTAAGAATTATTCAATTTCAGAGACGAATGCAAAGTGTTTAAGCACAATTTCTTCTACAAAGACAGTAAGTGTTCCAAATCAGTATATACCTATTCGTAATACTCATTGTTATCCATAATCACTTGAGGATTTTTGTCAATTTGGAATTCAATCATTTGAGTTGAGTTGAGTTGATGGTGTGGTCAAGTTCAAATGACCAACATAAACCCAAATGAAAAAAATATGCCAACAAAAAACGTTTCAGTTTTTAATGTGAAATTTCCTAATATTTATTGTGTTGTACTTCATAAGGTATACATTTTTGAGTTCAATTTGTTTATTTCATTCAATTGAAATATAATAACACACTCGATCAGAACTGTATTATAAGCACTCTGTCCACCCCGTTGATTCAATTGTGACATTTACACATTAAACTAGTCAGTTGCTATTTTGGAACTGACAAAATTCTAAAAAAAGTTTTGATTGCTGGAATATGTTTGGGTTGTTCCCCTAGTTATAAGATGAAATGCCACTGTCCGTACCCATTTTACTTTCCTGTCAGTGGAGCTACAGTGGGGACATTTTTCAGTTTTTCAGATTGTATAGAAAAAATGCTTAAGTACAAAAATATTTTACATCCAATTTTCTACAAAAATGGTTCTTATGACAATCGTATAAAAATTCATAGTTATAGGGTTTGAGAGCTCTAAAATTTAAAGACAATTTTATAGAATGTGGGTGCACGTAAAATATTATGTCATTTGAATGTAAGTACAATACTGTAAAATAATTTCTTGTACGAATGAGCAGAAATTTTGGTGAAACATTAACATATGTAAGTTAAATATTTTGTGAAACTTTGACTGAAATTATACGAGTAGTTCTCGAGATATTCCTGTAGATGTGTAATCTGTTCAAGTAAGTATTCAATTTCCATGTAAATCTAATAATATAACAACAACAGAAATTTTGCAATATCTCAGACAAAGTTTCAAAGAATTTTAAGTATTAATATATTATTTCAGGCTTTCATTAAGCTTTCATCTCACTCAGTGGTAACATAATGGGTGTTGGTATTATCGATAAAGAATACCACTACTGAGATTAAACCTCTTCCAAAATCAGTTCAATTTTTATTTCCCAACTCATATTTTCATCCAAAAGAATGAATAAATAAAGAATCATAACGCAGATTATAAACTATAAAAACAAACAGGTAACTGAATGAAGAGGAATACGGGAATATGAATTACGAATAATGGATATGATAAAGAAAATAAAATTTAATTAAAATTAAAAAAAAATGTTTTTCCTAATCGATTAATTACAGTTGATTAATCAATATATCGATTATTCCAATAATCGATTATTAAGCAATTGATGTTGAGACCACCAATCCTTCTCCCCTCTCACTCCTACGAACACACGATCACATATCATATACATTTATTTATATCTATTCGCGGCTACACTGTTCCACCACTTCCGCCGCTCATTCGTTCGTTTTCCGTTATCGTTCGTTCGTTACTCTAAAAATGCACTTTACTTAAATTATGTAACTTCTTAAATAAACACTCGCTTCTTGGATGGAACTTCGCTTAAATCTTTCTTTCTTGTTACAACTCGGGTCCTCATCCTCAATAATTGATTGCTTGAAATAATCGATTAATTAATATTTTTTGATTAATCACGCATCACTAAAATTTTCATTCGTTGCTTTCTTATCAGTGGAATGAAGGTTTCATGATTTAATATTAAGTTGAAATGTTCACCAGTTGGTGAAAACATTTTTTTTAAACTTATATGACTTTTTCTGCATTTTAATGTTTATGCAAAACAAAAACAAAAAATCACGCTGCCCAAAAACATTCAATCTTCAAAATACAAATTTTAGAACAAACTTCACCTCAGGAGGTTGTGTGTATGCCTGTACCTAGTACCTCAACAGAACAGGAAGATCATATAGATGATCCTCAACAAAATTTTGAAGAAATAAATGAGGCTGAAATAAGTAATCCACAAAGAGAGCAGGAAAACATTGACCACCCTCAAAATTTACAAGATACTGAAGTGGATACAGTCACTCAGGAGATTTATTCCGAATCAGAGGACGAACTAAATGGAGAGAGTGTCGGAATAAATAGAAAGCACAAAAAGAACATTAACAAATCTAAAACACTTTGGCATAGAAGATTAGGTCATCTAAGTGGCAAAAGCTTAAAAACCTTATCAAAAGTAGTTGTAGGTATGCCCCAAAACTTAGTATTTAGGGATGATGACTTTGCCACTTGTGAAATATGTGTGAAGGCAAAATCCACCCAACTTGGTCATCACGGTGTGAGGACTAGACCAACGAGAAGAATGGAAGTAGTCTCGTCAGACATCATGGGACCCTTTCAAGAGGCATATAAAGGAGAGAAATTCATAATAACATTTATAGACCACTACTCAAAATATACTCTCGCCTTCCCCATACTTAGAAAATCTCAGGCTTTCGATAAATTTAAAGAGTATTATTTATCTTTTAACACAAAATTTCCTAATGATCCCATATCTGTACTCAGAACGGATCAAGCCAAAGAATACTCCGACACCAAAATGACACAATTCTACTCCGAAAAAGGAATCACTTTAGATGATGGCGTGGCATACACCCCCGAATTAAATGCTATAGCCGAAAGGCAAAACAGAACCCTGCTCGAAAGAGTTAGAGCCATATTATATGACGCAAAAATTGATTTTAAATTATGGTCAACAATTGTATTAGCTGCCGCCCACATAATCAATAGAAGTCCAACCTGCGTCAATTTAGGGAACATGACACCCTATGAAAAATTATACGGGACTAAACCCGATATTTCCCATCTTCGAGTCTTTGGTGCTATTGCATATAAACACGTTCCTATAGAACAGAGACAGCAATCAGCAGTCAAAGCTAAGAAGAACGAAGAGGAGCATCTTGACCCAAAATTCTTGCCCCGAGCCCTTAAAACTATTCTGATCGGCTTTAGATACTAGATCCAATTAAAATGAAATCCTACAAATCCTGCGATGTTAAATTTGATGAGACGAAAACATTAGCCAATTTCACAAGTAGACCAGAGGAATTACAAGTAAAACCCTTAGAAGAGGAAATTGAGGCAATATACAGGGTCAATATACTAAAACAAGCCTCATCTGAAGACTTACTATTTATAGAAGATTGCATGCCAGTAAGTTTCAGTGACATCTTCCAAAATCCTTTTAAGAAAGAGTGGCTTAAGGCTATCAATGATGAGCTGCAATCCATGTCAGATCTCCATGTGTGGAAAATTATAGACCATCCACATAATGTCAAACCTATAGACACACGGTTGGATATTTACGGCCAAAGCCAATGAATGAGGAGTAATGTGCCCAAAAGCTAGACTCGTTGCCAAAGGTTTTATGGACAGATCCGAGTATACCATGACAGAGACCTATGCACCTGTTGTGCAACTCTGGCTAATTAGGTGGATCTTATCCGTAACTAACCTATTAAATCTACAACTTGTTCAATACGATGTCAAAACGGCCTATTTGAATTCAAATATTAAAAACGACATCTTTCTGAATATTCCCCAAGGTTGGAACGTCGAAAAATCAAAATTACTTAAACTTGAAAAATCCATCTATGGCCTTAAAACATCTAGTAAAAATTGGATTGAGTTACTGGATTCTCACCTTCTAACATCCAATTTTACAAAATCAAAGATCGACAGATGGGTACATACACGTAAAGATGAATCAGATGGCATTGCCTTTATGATAATTTACGTAGACGACATCCTCCTTGCAACTAACCGACCCAAATGGGTTAATGAAATAACTACCCATTTTGAAACTCGTTTCACTATGAAAGTTGTAAATAATCCAACCCATTTTGTAGGTTTCGAAATTGAAAGAAATCGTGAATCACAAACAATTAAACTTACCCAAAAACAGCAAATCCAAAAAATTCTCCAAAAATTCAAATTGTGTGATTCAAATCCTTCCAAAACGCCTATGGAGACAGGCCTCAAGTTGAGCAAATCTGAAGGCACAGACAACAAAGAATACAGGTCTATGATTGGTGCACTATTATATGTATCTAGAGGCACAAGGCCAGACATATCTTTCTCAGTCAATTACCTTTCAAGATTCCAAAACTGTTCCGATGATACTAAAAAGAACTATGTACGACGCATCATCAGGTACTTAAAATCCACAATTGATCTTGCACTTGTCTATAAATCAAAGTCCGAAGGTATATCAGCTTATGTCGATGCATCTTATGCCCCCGACATTGATGATCAACCTATAAATTTGTCCGAATTAGAAAAAGGAAAATCCATAACTGGTTACCTAATCACTATGTATGGTGACCTTGTAAATTGGGGCGTTCATCGCCAAAATATTCATGCTTCATCATCTACAGCAGCTGAATTAATTGCTCTTCACGATTCATTCGAAGATATTGAACTTGCTTGGCTTCTTAATCGTGAATTCTTCTCAATTGACACTCCGGTAACTGTATATGAAGACAACATCTCTGTTATACATGTCATCTCTGGAGGAGGTCAAAAACGTCTTCGAGCTCTTATGATTAAATGTTATGGACTTGCTCAAGCCTACAATGACAAAATATTCATCTTCAAACGAATAGCTACCGAAGACCAATTAGCTGACTTACTCACAAAAGCCTTATCCAGTAAGCAGCACATTTCACTTACCAATCAGATTCTAGAATCCCCAAATTGTGATCCATAAAATGTCAACTCCATTACCGAATTCGTATCTGTAACACCACAAAATAAAATTTTTTTTTTAAATAAATCCAATTCACCTATATTTATCTTACTTTTGCATGTTGTTTGTCTTATTACCTAAAATAAATTTTTCCTGCATGTTACCATAATTTACTATATTTTATTCATATTTATTAATCAACATACTTACCATAATCGTCCAAATTAGTTACCATTTTATATATACACGTTTTTCAATTTTTAAATTTATATTTTTGTAATTTTGTAATTAAATGTAACAAACTCATAAATTTTTTTAAATAAACACTTTTGTAGCATTCGCAATTGTGATCGGTTCAAAAGATTGTAGGGGGGTGTTGAGACCATCAATCCTTCTCCCCTCTCACTCCTATGAACACACGATCACTTATCATATACATTTATTTATATCTATTCGCGGCTACACTGTTCCACCACTTCTGCCGCTCATTCGTTCGTTTCCGTTATCGTTCGTTCGTTACTCTAAAAATGCACTTTACTTAAATTATGTAACTTCTTAAATAAACACTCGCTTCTTGGATGGAACTTCGCTTAAATCTTTCTTTCTTGTTACAACTCGGGTCCTCATCCTCAATAATTGATTGCTTGAAATAATCGATTAATTAATATTTTTTGATTAATCACGCATCACTAAAATTTTCATTCGTTGCTTTCTTATCAGTGGAATGAAGGTTTCATGATTTAATATTAAGTTGAAATGTTCACCAGTTGGTGAAAACATTTTTTTTTAAACTTATATGACTTTTTCTGCATTTTAATGTTTATGCAAAACAAAAACAAAAAATCACGCTGCCCAAAAACATTCAATCTTCAAAATACAAATTTTAGAACAAACTTCACCTCCACCGTGTGTCCCAGTACACACTCTTTTTTTTTTTGTAGTCAGTTAAAAATGAATTTTTATCAAAATTATGTCGAAAAACAAGGTAGGAACTTAATTGTCTCAAAAACTGAAAAAAAAAAGCATTCATACCCTACCAAAATATTATGCAAGAATAGGCGAAAAATGACAGAAACTCCGAACTAACCACGCCACTTTACCAAACTGAAAAACAGAGTTCTGTTAGACGGATGTAATTGATAAATTTATAGAAAACCTTTGCTAAATATTTCAGATAATTAGTGAATTTTCTCCATCTTTAGAAATATCTCTTTAGGGAAAATTATCGAGTTTTAACTTAGGAGTAGTAATTTGTTTTTCACATTTCATTTTTCAGTTCTCAAGTCAGATATTGACTCTGTATTTTTCATTTATGTTTTATTAAATACTCGGATGTTATTATATATATTATCACAAAATTGATTTTACTGTTTATAAACCACTACCAATGCTGAACATGGTGGTGCTGAGGGTCTGTCAAAATTTCGAACAAGTTAGATGAATTTTTATGTTTTTGGAACGTTGAAAATATTTCTCATACGGTCTTTTTTGGCATGGAAGAGGATTTTTTCTTATCAGAGATATTTCTTTTATAATTTGAAGTTCTTAAAACGCAATTTTCCACGAGACTTATCATATTTTTCCCTATCAAATTTTGATTTCTGTAGCCTGTTTGTGTTTATTTGAATTTTATTACTGTTGAATCCCGATTATCCGAGTTAATTGGTAGAGAGGGAGATCCAGATTCTGAAAAAATTTGGTTAATAAGAATAATTGTTTATACGGCGTACAAAAAAGAAAAGTTAGTTCATATTTGTGAAAAAAGTGAAAAATATGGCAATTAAAACATAAGTATTAAGTATACATATAGTTATACGAGTATCAAAACTAACATAGTACAAAAAACAAAATCCTACTGTGGGCAAAAAATAAATTCAAGTTTAAAAATAATTGGTCAATAAAGATTTTTTTTTTTCTATAACATGTAATTTACAATGAGATGATAAACCAAAATCGGAAAATCATAAAAAATCGGATGGACTTTTTGCTCGCGTAATCGAGATATGAATAATCTGAAATCGATTAATCAAAATTCTACTGTCTGTTTAATTTTTCATGTCAATGAGATTGTTTTGTTTAATTCTCAATAAATTTTGATTAGGATTTCAATTCAGGGTCTAAAACCTATCAGATTTTATGAGCGTATTTATGTAAATCCGCCTATTTTCACCCATACCAGACGTCTTACTAATTTTAGTTTCTCTACAGATTGATGCAGAGATTTTTAAAAATTTTTGTTTTGGGAAAACTTTTTGAAAATTTCGGATTTTACAGCATGTTGAAAATTGTTTAATCAAAAGAGACTATTTCAATACATTAAGAGTGACCAAAATTTACTTGAAAATATGGATATTAAAACATGTAAAAACATATCAAAAAATGCTGTGATATGTGAAACTGTTCCTTAAAATTTTATTAGCCTATCATTAAATTGTGCTGACAAAGATTTTCTAAAACTGGTTCAAACTTGTCAAAATTTGTTGCAACGTAGAAAAACCTATAAGAGCTAGATAAATATTGTCCAAAGAAATGAAATTATTTCCCTATAACATTCGTAAGTAGGCTACCTGCCTATATAATTTGAAATAACACATTAAGGTTTCTTGGAAAGGGTTTAAATCTATAAGAGATAATAATTGCATATATTTCTCGTCAAAAACGGTTAAATCATGGTAGGACAGGAGAAGGAATGTGATGTTATAATGTGAGATCTATTATTAATTCTTAACTAATAAATAGTGAAAAAATTCGTAGTTATCAAAATTAAACAGTTGAGTTCCGTTAAAACTAATCAAATTCAATTCTTCTGTCTATTTCCATGTTTTCCTACAGTTGATCATCTTTGTGAATTATAATAATAGTTTATAAGATGTAATAAATACAAAAATGGAATTCAACGATGAATAGATATATCAAATAAAATGATGTGGAAGAAACCAGATCTTTAAGATAACAATTTGGTGGTGTTATGGGAAATACTTACACCATACACATTACTCTGTTTCTAACTGACCAACTGAGTGGTACATTTTTCAGTCACGTTTTACCAATGTACTAAAATGATAGTCAAATAATTAAGAGTTCTTCAAGTATGAGAATTCGCTTTTTCCCTTCTATGTTCTTTATTTATTCAATAATCAAAATACCAAACTCAGAAGACCAAACTAATGATAGAATATAACATATATGAAGTCTGTACAAAATTTAAAGATTATTTCTTAAGAACTATGCAGCTTAGAACCATTTAGGATACAGAAATTTAACATTTTAGGATGTGCTGGATGCACCATCCTATAATCTGGACCATAAACATTAGGGTTCATCTTTGTCTATATCCTAATAAGTGTACTAATTTCACAACTATCAAATGAAAATTTTCAACCTTTACTGCTCTAAATCAAAATGTATATTGTGGTGTCCAAAGGTGAGGACAAAACCAAACAGCAAGAATTGTAAAATCTGGTTGTACTCATTGGCTTTAAACATATCTTTGTGGTAGGATATAACTAGTATGCAGTGGTGGTTTTAAGACCAAAAGATCCAGGCAATATGAGGCAGAACATTTCTTAAATGGGTAACATTCAACTTCATATAATTCAAGGATAAATTTTACTAAATAGGGTCAAAAGAGAACAAACTAACTGAGAAAAAGTAATAATGCAAAACAAAATAACATATAAAATGGGATCAACCTTCCCCCTAGAGGTTAACAAGTCAACAACTGAAAACAGTTTGTAGAAACATAAAAACACAAAATAAAACATAAGGAAATTATGTAATATGACAATTGTTTTACTTCTAAAATCCAATAAACTACAATGGACTCGGAACAACAGATATATGTAGAGAGAAAATAGAAATAAAACAGTTATTGATGTTAAAATAAAGAAACGCACAAAATAATAAAATAACTACTCTGTACTTCAGTAAAAAGTGATACTTGACCTTTCGCTATTGGAAAAATAGACACTATACTATTTACCTAATTACTCGGTTACATGAATCATTATCACAAATGATGGGTCAATGACAATATTATGAGACAAACAGGGCTAGTTCTTGTGGCAGTGCCTACACATCAACTTCACTCTTGTCATCTATCATTAGCACCATAGCCGAGTCAATACTGTACTACACTGTGGTGGAAGACAACGAGTGGCATAGATTAGATTTCTGTTAGTTGGCAGTTTGATTCTCCATATCGACTGGTTACCTGAAGTCCTGCTTAAACCTTTAGAAAAAGACTGTCATCAATAACAGTAATAACAACTATTTAGCAAATTGGTAGTAAAGCTCATACTACCTATGCTGATGCATCATCATCTGAACTTTTTACAGAACAGAATTCAACCTAAGTTAGCAAAAAGCCTCTTTGGACTTTACACATCAATTGCAGATAAATACTAATTCCTATTATAAATCTTCAGAATTTATGCGGTCATTATCTGGAAGCATCTTAACAAGTCTTACATTGTACCTTCAGAAACATTAACATTTTGTCAACTTTGAATAAAATTCACTGGGAAAAATAAAATAAAACATGCCTTAAAAGACTTTAATTAACATTACGAATTTAACAGATTTAAAAACTAGAATGGACTTCACTTTGTTAACTAAACATTTTACGTACCTACCAATGAAAAACATCAACTGTCATCATGAAGTAATTACAGTAGAAGATTACATTCAACTACTATTAAAACCAAAGACGTGATACTGCTGGAATGCAATCTTACTTCACAACTAACTTGACAAAAATATCGTCCCTTTATACAATACATTAAAAAAAAAAAAAAAAAAAAAAAGAATAAAATGTAGTGGATAGCTAACAGGTATTACAGAATACGAAGAAAAATAAAGAATGCAGTAACGAAAGAGTTGATTGAAGAAGTATCTACATTTGGTAAGACAAGGAAGAGCTGAACTGTTATACTGTCTTCTGGGTGTTTTGTGGGCGGATCAGCGGTGAAATAAAATAGGTAGTGAGGCGTCCGAAATTGATTCCTGCCACAGTCGCCAATATTTTATGAGGCATATGAAATCGATCCCTGTCACGTTTCATAAAGTCAACCTTTAATGTATAGTGGTGTTTAAATGCTAATGACGTCACAATGTCCTAAAGTTAGGGCATCATGCAGCCAAAACACTGACTCGAGGGGTCTTGAATTGTATCTTCAAGACATTTTATTTTTTGACTTTGACTATGTCCTACGGCTGAATTCTTCTTGACTTGAATTAGACTTCATCAGACACGGCAAAACGCAGCTTACTTTTGTCTTCATACCTCAGCAAATTAATACGACGAATCAGTAATAAGCTAAGTTGTGTAGATAGAGGAGCCTAACAAAGTGTCAATCCATACAAGGTTCGAAACCTACAAAAACAAACAGCAGAATTATTTTGTCAAAGACTATAATTACAAAAGAATTATAGTGTCAACAAAGCGGAACAAAGCAAAGTATGTAGCGGAAAAAATAAAAAGTTAAAAAAAAAGCTATGGCAGACAACAAGTAGGGGAAACCATCAGAAAGCTGTTGTGTTTTCACCTAATTGTGTGTCTTCATGAGTGATGGTTTTGTTGTTTTAAAAGACTCCTAATATGAAACTTTAGGTCTCGGAGCTTTTGAAAAGAGTGAGAGTGAGGTGAGAAAGTTACTGACATAGATGGAGTCAAATCCACTATGCGAAAAAAGAAGGCTCAATGCGGCCTTTAAATGACAGAGCAAGGCAGTCATCTCGAACCAAGCTTGTCTGAAAGTTGTCTTCAACACACCAAATTTCCCTCCTAGCAGGTGCCAGGAACTCCATCTGATCGTATTGTCGACTGATGCTTCACCTCGCAGGTGTTTTTAAAAGATCGCCTTGAAGTGCGATGTGCAACTGGCAAAACTAGGAATGTCTTATGTGTTGTCACTACCAATCCTTCATGACGAAAGAACATCCCTAATTTGCCTTTGTCTTCAACTGAACCTATCTGGAACACTAACTACCATCCTAGTTGTCTTCAAGGTAGATCAGGT
The DNA here is from genome assembly GCA_011428145.1 of Ericerus pela. Taxonomy (NCBI): domain Eukaryota; kingdom Metazoa; phylum Arthropoda; class Insecta; order Hemiptera; family Coccidae; genus Ericerus; species Ericerus pela. Next base: position 1,858,166 of record WOFM01000403.1, read on the forward strand.
TGAATCGTATTCTACATCACGAAGATGGTACACTTATTAAATTGCCTAACGTGAGGACTTAAACGTACGACTTGTGACTTGGACCTGCTACTATCCGCCTACACAAGAAGGACTCATTTGCAAAGACGAACCCAGTACAGGGTGTCGCCAGTGCAAAGAAGAGAGTAAGAGTAAATTAGAATTTGTCTTCACAAATCAATTCTTCTTGTTGAGGAAATTTCCCCACTTATTGTCCGCCAATTGCCTTCAAACATGCGATGTCGATAACAAAAAGAGAGAGGAATTACCAAATGTCTACAGCCAATAACATTACAGATATCAGAAATTAATATACGTCGACATACAATAGGCAAAAAGCGCACGTGGATGACTGATCAAATAAAATATAATAAAATATATTAAATGACTGCAAACCGTAAGCAAAGCGTGGAAAGAACGGAGATAAAAAAGGTTGGCTGCATTCATGTCCGTCAATGGGTTTTTACTTCTATTCAATTCGTCTTCATTTAATATATGTCTCATGGCGCCAGTCTGTCGGGTTGAACCAAATTATTGTCTGAAATTGTCTGAATTTGGAAAAGTCGTTACTGAAATAAAATGCATTACAATTGCCTGAAAGAGAATCAGATTTTATTTCTGTCTTCACGTCTTCATCTGAATATGAGTTCGAATTCGGATAATATAATGTCCGAATTCGAATTTTGTCTCTCGAAAATTTGTCTGAACTTGTGACGTCATTATTCTGTCTTATGTTTGTCGAAAATAATTTTTATTTTAAGGTCCAGATCTCGGACTTCTCAGTAGGTAGGTACTTCATTTTTTTGTCATCCGAAATTTATTCTAGAATGTTCTTGAATGTCTTCTGGGATGAGAAATATCATTCCAGCCAAGAATACTTTATAAATTTGGGAAAGGAAAATCTTACACATAATTCAAAATTCTGTCAATTTTAGGCGAAATCTACCTTTCCGACTGGCGTGCTGTCCCTATTTTTTATTTTTTAAAAAAAGGTGACAGAATTCTGTGTGTAAAAGTTTTTTGTTCAATTTTCGTCTGTGGTTGTGCCGTGCACGCTAACATTTCCGCTCAAAGGATATTTAAGAGATCCAAACTTATTCTCTAAGGGTACACACTTTTGCGCGTAATAATTATCTGAATGAGATAAATAACAGATTTTCGTACCACTAATGTGAATTCAAAGTCCGTTTATGATAAAATTATCTTGGATTTTTCCAAAAACATTAACCCAGAGATGAACTTTTATCGATGCATCGACTGCTGTACTACCCAAGCACCTGTAAGTATAAAAGATAACTTTTGCATAAAAATACATTATTCTCTTTTTTGTGTTCATTAATTGAGGAAGTCATTATTCTCGAATCAACATTTCAACCATGATGAAATTAACTCTATGTTTTCTAGGTAAGGTATTTAAATAATTTTTGGTTTTTCTACATTATTTTTTATTATGAAATGAATTTATTAATAACTGGATACAAGAATAAGAGAAATGCATTTTTTATTTTATTATAAAAACAACCCACCGCACGTAACCTCCTACCATACGATGAAGAAATAGAGAATTTTTTCATATTATTAGTAACACATTCGTTTCTAAATTGTTTTTTCTTAATGAAACTCAATACACTTATTGTGTGGGTGAATACATACCTTCTGAAAAACTATGTTCTCTACAATAATGATCATGTTTTAAATAATTATATATTATATTTTAATAAGTTTATTGAAAACTATTCGTTCATTACATGATTATTTGTGATAATGTGCAATTAAGTAACAGTCTACTGGAGAGGAACATAATATTTAAAAAATACAGTTTATAATTTTTACATTGTTTTTTTAAATTGAGTTTAAATTGCGAAAAAATGTGAAAAAAATTTTTTCTCTGTCATAAGTATAATTTTGGTATGGTTTTTGAAAAAAAACTAACAAAAGTTTATCGTTAATATTGGCCTTAAACGACAATAGAAGCAGAAAATCGCTTTTTTTTTATTTCTCAAAAAATATTTCTTATACGGAGCTGAAACTTTCAGAAGAATTTTAAAATCACCAAAAATATTTACAAAATTGAAAACCTACGCGATGGTGTGCCACTATCCTTTGGCTAATTCCCCTCTCGATCTAGAATCTGCATAGCTGATGCAAAAGAAGTCATTCTGATGTAAATTTAATGTAGTTATTAAATGGTTTCCTACATAAGCAGTTCTTAAAACAGGGTTTAAACTAATTTTCTCTATTCTCTCATTCCGAAACTATATTCCGAAAATTAGAGAAATTTTAACTTTTGAGAATGAATTAAGAGAAAAAGTATAAACCAGAGCACAGTATTTCCCATTGGTCAACTTTTTAGGCATTAGATCAAAGAGAATAAATTTTTGAGTATAAACCATCCTTAAAGCAAAAACACATTAGGACATAGAAATCAAGAGGATTCAAAAGGTTCTTTTTTAAACTAGTTATTAAATTAAAATTTTTTTTTATTGTTTTTTAAGAGAAATATCTTTCTGTATCTGTGCTTTCCAAGAGTGAATTAAAGTTTTGTATGAAACAGAATAATAATAAAACAAAAATTGAAAAATATTTCAGAAAATCAGTAACTTCTTAAAATAATGAATAATTTGTGTCAACTGTGAAGTGTGCATAAAGAGTGGAATTTCGATTCCTATAAAATAAGTAATAATTTGCTCATGCGCACTTCTAAATTCATTCATTTTTTACATCCCAGAAAGTGCTCTTTATAAAATAGCTAGTTTTTACATATCTTTCATTCATGCAAAGATGTAGACAACCTACCTTTCCCCATCTGACCAGTTTGTAAAATTTTATCTGGTGGATATTATAAAACATTGTGAGTGATAGATTTGGGAAGTCGCAGTCACCTATTTTTCGCACTTGTCTCACGTAACTATAACAAATTTATAATATTAATACGTTATAATGACTAATAAATCATTGTATTGCTTCACAGCTCTCGTGGCAATGATCCTGAGTAGCGCCAATTCGATGCCTAGTGAGCGTAAGTTCTTCATTTTAACATTTTATAAAATAATTATCTGGTTCAATAAAATAAGAAAAAAAATGAAGTTGAAATGGAACAAATACTTACAAACGTTTTGAGGCCTACCGCTGGAAGCTGCTATAAGTAGGTAGGTATATTGAGGATAGACTTCAAATCAATGAGCAATAAAAATGCGTTTCACACAGTTGCACTGTGTTTCATCGAGGTGGTTCAAATGTGTGACTAATTTTTTATATTTTAGCCAGGATGTTTTCTCAGCAAAATACTTTAAGATTTCAAGGAAGTCAACTATAGTGTTACGAATAAAAAAAAAAACTAAGGTATTGACGGAAATAATGAAATTATTTCTACGGTGGCATTGGTTGAGAAATGCTGCAAATTAGGAGTGATCTAAGAGTTCATTTTATCACAACTACGGAAGGCAGTAAAAGTGGAACAAATTTGGCTTTTGGTGTCGTATGAGTGATCTGATTGATGATCAATGTGCCTTTGTATTTGCGATTGCCAATTGCATTGATTTAATATGCTCTTAAACCCTTTATTCATTTTTGAATATCAATTTTAAAACGTTGTGCATATTTATTTTGAGCCAATTCGCAATATTTTCAATGGCTACCCAATCTGCAGTAGGTACGTTGTCCAGTATAGTTTGCACCACAGGAAACCACAAAGAGTGCCCTCCCCTACCAGCCTGCTAATTGGTTGAAACCACATAACCGTTTAGATTTAAATCAACCCCACTAGTTCCGTAGAAAAAGCAAAATCTGAGTCATCTGCAGCCATAAGATGGAGCTTTGGTAACAAAATAATAATTTGCTTGTTTTCTTCTTTTTTGGTTCCCTGTTTCTTAGCCACACTGTTTACTATTTATGTTAATAGTCTGCTACATAGCAGAAAAATATTTTGTTTTTGTTTTTTGTCTTTTTTTTTGTTTTTGTTTTTCATAGTAAAATTTTGGTCAAATTGCTCGTTCTACCCTTTATCACATTTCATTTTTCATATTTTATGTTACCTATAGGTACCTAGGTACCTATATAATATTACACAATTCAATTCTTTTGTGAAATTGATATACAAAATTTTATTTAAAAATGTCTAACTACTGCTATATTTTCAAATATCAGTCATTTTGGGTTTGGTAGCCGAGAAATGGGGTGTCCATGAAAAAATTTTATTATATGATGTGGGGACTCTGGTATGAGGTTTAAAGGCTTGGCCCCCAAAGACAGTTGCCACCAAAAGGCAGGCTTATTTTTGTCCTTGCGACGTTAAACAAAATACACATAATTACGTTTGATCGTAATTACCTGCATGTACTTGCAGGAAATGTACGAGTACCAAATTGTGACTAATCTCAACAATGCGATGATGTCACAATCCGTACATGAACTGGCCCATCATCTCTTATCACTACAAGAGATGACGCAACCGGGCCATTCTCACAAACGTACGTATTCCTTATGTATGTGTGTATGTGTGTTTGTAAATAAGCCAGTATATAAACCGTCCAGACTGGCTCTAAAATTGCCAGTGTTTGCTCAGGTTTTCTGTTTAATATGAAGTGGCTGAACACGCTTAATTCTGTTGAATTAACTTCTGGTGAGAATATCTTTCTCACGACAAGGTATTCCACAAATTATTTTACACCTGATACACATTTGTCAGGATTAAATCTCCCTTGTCATCTGGGGTTTCCACAAGCCTTGATATTCTACATTTTATAATTGTTTTTTATACTTTCTTTTATGCTGGATTTTGCATTGATTTATAACAAAAACTGTTAGGGGTTGATCTTCAGAGCCGTGTTCAAAAATTGATCAAACAGTCAGAATGCCTAAGCGAATGTGATCGATATCTTGTCTGTTATAAAGGGGGATGATGTTTGCAGGTATGAAACTCTTTTTATATAATATATGATCAAAAAGGCAATGTTTACGCTGGTATTTTTCAAGTGAAAAGTAGCTCATATCATTGATGAATATAATTTCAATATATAGTGTACGCGCCTCCTTGTAAAAACATGAAGCAGCTTTTTACATGGAAGAATGTTCAGTTTACATTGAGGTAGAGGTTATATTTTCTAAATGAATTGTTAAATTTTCCAAAATGAGGAGGTTGATATTTTATTTTGATTTTTATAATTTTTAAGAAAGACTCATCCTTTAAATAGAATTTTAACATTTCATTGCTTTCTGATCACTATTTATATAAAATATCTTCCTTAACAAGATTCAGAAGTGAGTTTACATGATTTGGAAATTGCTCATTCGCTGTACTTGTTTTGCAAATTCCCGTACATGTAATCACTCACTTTTAAACCTTGGTGTGTAATATACTTTTTTTTTTGTAATTTTTCCCTTTAGTGGATTGCAAGGAGGTAAGGTTTTACTTATGTGGTTACTTTTTTAACTACTTGTCTAAGTCATTTTTGTATTTTTGTTATTAATGAAGAAATAATTTAGGTAGGTATGCAGGATTGAAGGTTCTTTCACATCTGCTTTTAGCTTAACTCTGATTGCACCATCTTACATTGCCCTTTGAAGGTTTTTCAATTATATTCTTAAATCTTTCAATGTAGGGGTGGTGGAAAGGGAGTTATTAATGCTTTAGTTTTCCTTTTTTTACTGAATTTTCTGAAAAAAAATTTCACTCATACATTTTCATTCATTTCTATTTCGTCAATTTAACCATACTAAAAAAATAGGGAGAAACAGGGTTAAACTTTTGTAATTAAAAATAGGACACTTTATTGTTAGGCTGGTGTTTGCCTGTGAAAGTTCCACCCTAAATTGAGAGAAGACAGTTTAAATGTCTGGAGTTACCTTACCACCTAGTTTCTTTGTTTACCCAGAGAATGCTGCAGTTACTCTTATGGGACTTGAGTTTACATTTATCTCTTCTCTCTCTTTCTCTCTTCCTTTCTCTCTTTCCTTCTCCCTCTCCATACATAATAATCTTACTTCCTCAAAGTGATTTTTAAAAATCAGCCTTTTTGCTTTTCATTTTTTTTATAACCGGCTAATTTTTGATTACTGGTTTATGTGGTATGCAACGTAATGTAAATATTCTCAAAATATAATTAAGCTGTATTGAGGTACTACAAGCATTCAGGATCATGGATAGGCCAGTCAGTATGCTAATATGATTGACCGTCATTAAACATATGTTATTTTCAGTTTCCAATGATGAATGAGAAACCTCTTGATTATTATGACGTTGAAAAAAAAAAAAAAAAACACTTCCATATCACCCTGTTTCTAAACCTCTATGATATAACACATTTATGTAGTAGGTACATAGATACATAAGAAAATGTATGGCTATGGGGGTCTGGAAACATTTTTTTTAAAGTTTAGTTATTTTTACATTGTGGTACCTATTTGCCCATTGTATAACTCTTCAGCTTGTGTGAAATTTTAATAAATTATGATTTGTCACACAATAATTATTAAGCCAACCTCCTGCCCAGTGAAAGCACAAGGTAGAGAATGGAACATTTTTATCTCATGCAGGATCCCAACCCTGTCACTTTTCTTGCACTCAACATTTTTTATATTGTGGGGATCATGTTCCTCCTTTCCTCTCGAAGCTCAGCCCCGGTCAACAGACAGTAGATTTTCGTTCATCACCAAAATCCACCTCTTTATTAGTCAATGGACACTAAAAACACTATTTGTAATATATAGGCTACACAGACAAACTACAGAATTTGTTCTCTGTTTAGCCAAAATATACTACAAAAACGGCCAATGACAATTCATGTACGTATATGTACATAATATGATGATCAACATTAGCCTAAACACATTTACCATGAATCACAATACTCCCAGGTAAATTGCTTGTACAGCCAATCATATACACCAGCGATGCGTATAGTTAGTCGCCAGTGAATCAAGTCTTAAAAAAGTTAGCAACCTAACCAAAACGTTTGACAAGAACACCCGAATAAATATTCAATGCCTGTAGGTTATGAGGCTCAACCCATATATACATATATTAATATATTAACTCATTTTCAGAACTTTATACTACATAGTTAATCTATAATACTTGACATAAGCTTACCCATTTTTAATCATAGATAACCTATTTACAGCGAATGAAAATTGCAATAAAATTTGCACAATGATATATGATCCAATTTGCGCATTGGTCGAATCTAATAAACAACAAACTTTTTCCAGTATGTGTGTGTTCGACATTTTTAATTGCAAATCGAACTATCGTGAGTATATTGCCAATGTTTGTGATATTTTTGCATAATATTAAATTCTTTAGGGTAAGATCAGTAATTCGGTCTATGATGACAAAGGACCATTCACATTAGTTATTTTGCTTTGCATGGAGTGCCGCTGTAGTATGTAGCCTGAATAAAATAATAGTAGATTAAGCAACAGGAGCGGAAAGTATGCGATTACTGAGGGAAAAATTTGCGGAGTAAGGCGAAGCCGAGTGACGTAATTGCCCAAGGTAACACATACTATCCAATCCTATCGTATATATTATTTTAATTTTAGATTTCAATAATTTATTGTTGGCTTTGTAATTACGTTTAAAGAAAAATTATTATTTAATTTTATGGAAAATTTGTTTACCACATAGGTGCGGAAAACAGTTGTTTTCCACCCTCGTTGTTTCTTACATATTGCTAGCCTGCAATTTACTGTTTTCTAACGCAAAAACATCGTCTGTATAGAATCTAAATAAAATATCGAAACTGTTTTTCAAAATTTCATCGTTGAAAGTAGGTTTTGATAAGACAATTCCCACAAAATTTGACCTTTTGCCAGAATATCTGGAACAAGATTTGATACCAGTAGGTATACTTATCCAATAATAATAATTGGACATAAACATTTGGAAGATAGCGTATCTTTAGTTATCGAAAGAAACTGAGTACCTACCTAAGTATACGTGGCGAGTCACTGTCACAAAAATACGAATCTACTTGAATATGGGTTCAGAGCATCCAATTTCAAAGCCATTTAGACTTCGATATTCAGTGTAAAGATAAGAAGAATTAACTAGAGCAATGAAAGAAAAATTAAAATTTAATGGGCCAAATTTCTTTTTTTCTCTTATGTGAGTTATATACGCTTCTGTTTCACAAGTTTGTAGTACAATATACCAAACTGAATTTATTGATGGAACGAATTGTTAACCAAAGAAAAAAAGCAGTTTGTTAATTCTATCCGTACCTTTATAATACCTACCTATTTAGTTTGTTTTTGTTTTCTCATATTCGTCCCGTATAAGTTCTAACCCTACCACCGATTTTGACAAACATTATTTCTAATTCGAATATTAAAGGGTATGGTGGCCCCATAATTTATTTCAATAAACAAATTAAAACAAATTTTTAAGAATAAAAAAATTAAAAATTGAGTATCCTCTTAAAATGTATCCAGCAAGATCTACCCTCCAGAATTGATGAAGTCAGCTGGAAATACATAATTTCATACCTCATAAAATCAGATAAAACTGACATAAGTACTGGGGTGTCTGAAACTGATGACAAAGCCAAACAATAGAAATTATAAGATTCTGTGGTCATCAATGGGTCCAAACATATCCTCCTAGTAGGACGTTAGTGTACAAGAAAAGCTTCTAAGATCCAAAAATAAGACAATAGGAGGCAAAAAATTTCCCTAAATAGTAGTTTACATTTGACATTATATTATCCAAAATACATTTTGTAAAATAAGGACAAAAAAGGAATAAACCAACAAAAATAAAGATGTGAGAGAGGAAAGAATAATGCAACACAATGTACATAATGAAATAGGATAAGCCTCTCCCAGGGATTAAAAAATTGACAACCAAGGATAGCTTACAGAAACATAAGAACAACATAATTAAAATACAAGGAGATGATGTAGAGAGGAAAGTGGATAGTAAAATAATTATTGTCATCACTAAATAAAGAATGCACAAAATAACATAATATAACATAATACAATTCTACTTCAGTAAAATTGATACTTATCGTCTGGGTGTTGCAAAAATAGACCTAATTAAGTCTTTTGAGTATTATACTCATTTAATAGGTTACTCAAACTATTATTACAAACATTTTGGGTCAGTGCCATTATTATTACACGAGCAGACTTTATCCTATTAAAACCTTCAGAAAAATATTGTTGTCAGTAGTCGTGATAGCAGCTATTTTGCGAACTAGTATTATAGCTCATACTTAACTAAGCTAATTATACTTGTTTGAACTTTTTATGATACAAACTATATTATTGTTAGCAACCAGAAGTTACAAGAGTAGTTTGATTCAAAAACAGAACATTCTGAAAAGAATGGAAAAGCCTCTTCAGACTTTGCCCATCAGTTGCTAACTGGTAGCTAAAAGACAAACTCAAACTTCGACTATAAACTTTCAGAATTATTGTCGTCATTTGATGGCAAGAATCTGAATAAATCTTGCATAAAAATTTAAAAATCTGTAACGTGTTTTTCAACTTTAAATAAAAATACACCTGGAAAAGTAAAAACATGTGTAAATTAAAGCACTTCATTATGTTTTAATATAAAATATCATTCTGGATTGCCTAAATTTTTCACATTATTTCTTCATTTCTACATATTATTACGGATATTAGGGATATAGAAAAGAATCCGCACTTTTTTTAAACTGGCTTTTTTTTATCTGTAAAACCAGGGAGCGATTTCTCTTTTCCCCAAGTTGGCTACACCCTTGGTGAAGTAAGGTCCATTTGGTTTTTCAAACTCCATTAAATTTAAATAAAAGCTAACTCTATGTAATATTTTTTTTTTTTTTTGAAAATGTTATAAATTTCTTTTTATTAATTTAATTTTCAACATTTTTTTTTTTAAATTTTCAATGATTGCTTTTTGCACAGCCAGTAAAATCGACTGTGACTGGAATTGCCAGTTCGCTTGTTACCAGTAGCACAACCTGGGGGCAGAGGATACTCATTGCTAGGTGGTTGAGTTATTTTGTGAGTAGAAAAATTACAAATGGAAATGAATTTTTAAACTATTTAAATACAATAATAAATTGTGGGCCGAAGCTTCATGTATCCACCGGAGTCATTGTAAACTCCTCCACTTATCCAAAAAAACAAAAACAACCCTCTATACATGAATGTTCCAAAGCCCAGAAAAAAAATTTTTTATTACTTTGTCACCCTATAAAATCCCCTCTAGAGGTAAATTCTGAGTACAGCTCCGTTGCACTTGATGGAATCATATTGAGTAGTCCCCATGCGGAAAATTCCTAATTATATCACTGCCTGTTACTCTCCTATCTAGTCTCTAATTTAATAAAACTTACTGTACTCCTACCCATGGAAAATTTTCTAGCCACGCTCTTGCACTTCAAGAATTAAAACATTTTACTATTCGCTATCAACACTGAAGAAAAACAGAAACTGTTGTGCATTAAAATTCAATAAATAACAGACTACATCATATCACTTTTACTTGAGGAGAAGAAGGGACAGAACTAGAAAACAACCTTACTGTACAACTAAAACTTTTAAAGTGAAGAAGACTAAATTTTGATATTATCAGGTTAACTTCCCTAACAAAGAATGGCCTCATTTTAAAATAAAATTAAAAAAAAAAAAAAAAAAGACTACCAAAAAATGGAGTTCACAGTCTACAGATACATGACAGAAAGGATAAGAAGTAAAATAACAGAAGAGAAAATAGTTTTAAAAAAAGAGGTAAAGTATAATAAGGCAGAGTTGAAATATTATGTTATTTTCTGTGTTTCTTGGTTGTCTCAGATGTTGGCGACTGGATCGAAACGCTTCGTTTTTCCGCCATCTGGAACTTGCTTTAGGATATTCGCGAATGTTTTCGAGTTTTAAAAATTTCTTGAATTTTGGGAAAGGAAATTAGTGGCGCCCGACAAAATAAATTCATCGAATACAATACTTTTCGGACTATAGACTGCCGACACTTATGAGATTATGGGGCAGTAATTCGTAGGACTATTGGTTGCCGACGTAGTCACAGCAAAAAGTTTTCCAAGGTTTCGGTCAGGCATCTCAGTATTTATATACCTATATGGTACAGGAAATGAGGGCTCATTTCAATGATTCCAGGAGATCTCGAAGTCGAAATATTTTATACCTAATGGTTATTTTTCTTTTTCCATCCCATTTTTATTTAATTATTCATTCGTTAATTTATTATTTAAATGTTTAATTAATTTTATTTATTTTAGTCTCATATAAGTATACAAAGGTAGGTGTGTGTCAAAGTCAATGATAATAATTATATTTTATAAAATAATTCAATTGATCGAAAAAAAGAAACGATCAGCAATAAATTTAAAGAAGTATTTTAAAATTAAGTTTTTTCCTAAATTTCGAGGGCTGTTTTCCTTAAATGTGTGACCAACGTTATAGTCATTAAGTAGGTGCCTACCCAAAAACTCAATTTAATTTGGAATACAATTTTGTAAACCCGGTTACCTGACCTTAAAATCAGCATAAAACTCATTCTCTCGGTAGAAAAGATATTCAGATTTTTATAAGTATCAAGTTTTTCGGCTCAGTCTTGAAGAAAAAACTAAAAAATTTTAGTTTTGGGGTAGTTATAATTACAAAGAACTAAGTGTATATTAGGTTTAGGTTTAATATGAAATTATAAAATTTAAAATTCTGGAGCCTATTTCGGAGGATTCGATAATTTCAAAAAAATAAAAAATAATAAGCCTAGATTCTATTTTTGTGATAATATATGCCGGCTAGACAAAACGTCGGACTACATTTTGAATATTCCAACTTTTATACGTATAATGCGCAGTTTCGAGAAATGGCATTCAAAAGTTGGAGGAATCGCCCGTTTGAATACATTAAAATTTTAAGATACCGCTAGGTACTAGGTTTTGGTACCTACAAACTATGGTTATTTTAGGTTTTGGTTTTACACTTTCGGACAAGAATGTTGACCAGAAAGAAGACAATTCTTCCATTTAATACATCTATTATTGTTTGAATTATGATCAAGACTACCTATGCCTTGTTCTTACCTATAGGTAGGTTACTATGTATTAGAAGGGTGAAAAATGGTTCGAAATCTTTTCCATAATCATTCTATTTATAACTTATTTTCTATAATCTTGGATTTTAATCGTCACTGGCAGTTGAACTTTACCCCATCCTCATTCCTCTCATGAGATTTTCATCTGTTTCGTAAAATTTTCTGAAGTTTTGAACAAAAAGTATGGCTAACCAATATTTTTGCCTGAATCATTTCGCAATAAGTTGGTCGACCAGTTAATTGGACTATTTATTTTTATTTCGTAGACTGAATTTTTCATCTTTAATAAATAATTTTTCATGTTTGTTACAGAATATAAGTTCCTACATGTAGGAGAATGTTAGTATTTGTGAAAACATAGGCGAGCAGACAATTTAAAACCGTTAGAACTTAGCCGATAACGTGAAACGTACTTAGTTCGATTAAAAGGTACCTACCTATATGTATAATTGTGTACATGTCTGTGGTACCTACCTACCCTACCAACTATTTAAATTTAATCGTTTTTTTCGTTAGAATTACATAATATATTATTTTAAAACATAATTGAATTTGTACCAATCATTCGACTTGAAAAATATTTAATTACAAATAAAATATACCAATATATAGCCTACTTATAGGTAGGTATGTACCTAAAATATCGAAGTCAATATCAGTTAAAATATTTGCATAAGTTGATGGATTCTCTTTGTAAATCACGATCTATATAAAAAAATAAACATTTCTTCCGCATTGACCTTGTTCTCAATTTCCTTATGGTGCTACGTATTTACGAAAATCCATTTTCCTACATCGTCCATGAATACCAATGGATCAGTCTTCAATTTCGATGTGGGCTACCAATTTATGCGGAGCAATTTTGGTCGAAAATAACTTCACGGATGAAAGAAATATTAACACAAAACAAATGAATCGACAATATTGTGACGTGGGGCTGTGTTGGAAAAAGTTTCAAGTACCTCTTTTCTCCGTTTTCGTTCGACTTCGTTCGATCTCGTTCATCTTTGTAGTGACATGAAAAAATGTAAATTATGAATTTTGTTGAAAATAAACAATTTTGGACACTTTGACGATGGCTTCAAACATTTCTTCGAACAACCCGCAAGAATTCTGAAAATTTCCTTCCGATTTGTATAGCAGTTCTGACGCTACGGGTGCATAAACATAATTACTTGAAACTCAAACAAAGATTACTCGCTGAACTCTGTGCAAATGTCTAAAAAATAAACAAACAAATGTTTAGCTACCTACGCGTAGAAAAAGATTAATGGTGTTCGACATGTCGAAAAAGTGTTACCTTAAAGTTCATCTAGTTCTGGACACGTTCTGTGAAAAAAGAGTTCTTAGTTAAATCTGACAGATTTTTAGAGTATTTCGGGGTTTATGAAAATTTTTCTGGAATCAGTTTTGACTTAAACTTCCTTGGAAAACTTTTTTTTCCAGTTTTTCCAGCCCTAATAAATTAAAAAAAAAAAAAAGTTGAAAATTGGGGAATATTTTTAAGGACTCCTTTGAAAACACACCTCTTAATGACAACGTGCATTACTCTGAAGGATTGGTATGTGAATAACTCACGGAGAACGACTTTATGATATTGAAACATCAGATTTATTGTTTACTTCGAAGATTAGAATGATAAAAACTATTACGCTGCAAGCAGCCCAAGAAAAAGTATATTTTCCAACAAACATCCTGAAAATTATTCAGTACCTACAGCATAGTTAGTTATTGCTCTCAATACTTTCCAACCAGTACCTTCTACTTATTAAATAAAGGTTAAGTTTTGCACAACCCACACAAGAAAAACAAATAGGATTTTTTAAGTAGAACGAAGTCTGTCTTTTTTTTCTTAATTATCTTATAATTTTACAATATTAATTGAAAAATTCACACCAATGAAACGGATTGTCTCGTTTCTAACATGGAGATTATTACGACGAAGTATTAGCTTAGACTATTCTTCTGCATTTTCCTGTACCCCTTGAAAAATTTCACGCTCTCACGCCTCCTGAGGAAGGTGCGCCTCACAACTTCATTGACAACCTTTGCTAATTAAACTTGATCCACTGTATCAAGGAAACAGATGAGCTAATCGACGACGTCTATAAATTAAAGTAAATTTTTGATTTTTCTTTTTTCGAATAGATTTGCAATAGCGTTCTTTCTCATTAGGATATCCTCCATAAATTGGTTCAAAATGATTTTAAAAGATAAACCTACCCACGGTACTTATTTCAAATTCAAAAAAACAAAAAAAAAATTAAATATTATTAAGACAAAGAAGTTACTTGAAAATCAAGAGAAATACCTTACTGATTCTCATGAATAAAAAAGTCCTGAATAAGCGAAAAGATATTAATACTAAAGTATTTTTATTTCATTTTTTCAAACCTTCAACTCAAATTTGTAATTTTTTTAATTAGATTTTTATTTTTGTTGGGGTTTCATCTACAGTTTCAAGTGTTGGCCAAAGTCTATTACTAACAATCTCAATTGCCTATGTATTTTTATGTCCCAATAACGAATTTTGAGATAATGTGATACAATTAAACGTATAATAAAATTTGTTTATCAAACGTTGACCTGTTGAACTGATACCATCAAACAATCATGTAATACGACAACGATGCGCTTTCTTCAGATCATGATGACATCATGTTGCAAACATGATTATGGCTCAAGTATAATGTGGTATACCAGGAGGGTACATTCAATAACCCCTCTACATTCCCAGCAGTATTTATTACAACTATTGACGTAGCCAAGAACCTCAGAATAAATCACCTGCACCGTATGGTGTCCACAGAATTACTACCACCTAACCCTAAATAGCCTGCCAGATGTCCATTGACTCAAATTTCAACCATACCTTGGAAAAAATTCATACTTCCCTAAACTTTGGCTATTACCGAGACTGTGGACAAATTCACCATAATGTCATTAAATCAGATGCCACGGACCATACAAACAAAAACTACCCCATTACCAATTAAAAAGAATCAATACAACGTAATTGTAAAATAAAGTGTAATGTAAAAATAAAAACAAGTAAATAAACATATTCAAAAAAAGTATAAGAAAAACATATAAAATTTAGTCCAAAAATAACAGACAAGTACAGTAAATTATGGTGTGTAAGTACACAGAGAGTAAAAACAAGTGAGAAGGTGCAACTGAACAGTTTTCAGTAATCATGTAAAAGTAAAATGGTCCAAGGTCCATAGCAGCACCCAAGGCAGCAACCATAGAAGATGGGAAGAAGGGAGTTAAAAAGTAGACAAAATGTAAGTGAACTTTAAGTACAACTGCGGTAGCATCTCCGAGGGGTGAAGAGATGGAAAGAAGTACAAAGAGTGCAATGAACGAGTAAAAGATAAAAAAGGTGAAATGTATAGTAAGAGCTAAATGACAAGAAAAAGAGTGAAAAAGAGGAAATGATTGGACATGAAATGTATGAAGAGAATGAAGATGCCAGTCTGTGGAAGTGTGTCTATGGATGGAAATAATAATTTAAACAGAAACATGGAAAAAGGGACAAAAATATACATGTAGCCTAGAAGTTTTAGGATACGAAGGAATTTATTATTATAATGTTCAATCTAAAACCAGGAAGAAATAATTTTAAATATGGGATTTTTCAAAATTATTATTTATTATTATTTTTAATTTTGAAAGGTGATAGGCCACATGCGTCAATGATACGTCCACCAATCGATGATACGGTGATACGTATGAATCTGAACTGCTTAGATCTTGTGATCTGCATGTAAAATAGAAACTTTGCTCGTAAAAAGCCTCAAATCTAATAAATGAATAGGGACTTTCTGGTATGCAATCTCTTGGATTCTGTACAAAATTATTGGTTTCTGATTGTAAACATTAATTTGATGATTCGTCATATAATAGGCAAGGTTCAAGAAGTCTGTTGTTTTTTTGTTATTTTTCCAGCAGAGAGAAACAAATTCTGGTAAAGTAATTTATTTTATTTCATTTTCACGAAATGGTTTCCGAGAGTTTATTGACTTCATACACGATGAAACTTGAGATCAAAATACACAATCGATGAGACACTATTTTTAAAGACGTTTTTCAACGGTTAGTTGGTAATGAACGACAGTAATTGATAAGAAAACCGATTCACGTGCTACTAATGATGATACAAAGTCGATATATGAAAAAATTCTCGAAAATTGTATCCCAAATAGTAACAAGGAAATTGAAATGTGTGATTTTAATGGGAAGAAAAATCATATAAAAGACAACATTCATATTCGAGAAAACCATATATTGTTATTTTTTTCTAATCCAGTGAAGAAGTCGTCGCTCTCAATCAAATAATGATGAATTTCATTTGGTGCTTTCTAGGTAAGATACTTATCCGAGTTCCTAAATCTTTTATTTTACTTTTTATATTTTTTATTAGTCTAATATTATTAAATTAAATTTTATAATGAATTTTAACCAATTGTCGAGAGAAAAGGTTTCGTGATTCCAAATTTTTTTATTAAGCCTATGATAATGTGGTAATAATGTTTATTAACTTGACTTATTAAAAAAAATTAAAAAAACTGCAGAAAAATTGACCCTGGAATTTTTTTTTTTTTTTTTTTTTGGTTCAACAATATTTTCGGTTAACCTTTTTTCAACCGTAGTAATTTATTGATGATTGTGCTACATTTACAATCCTAGCAACCAAATTGGAGAAATTAGGTGTTTCTTTCTTCTAGACTTCTTGAATAAATTTTGAAATTTTACTAACTGAAAAACCAATTTGGAGGAAGTAGGTATCTACTCATAATACGCAAATTAAATTGTAATTATTTTATAAATTATTCGATTTCCAAACCGCGTTCAATTATTACGAAACTATACTGAACCACGAAAAATATTTTATGTTAATAGGGAGGTGGTGAGATAATTTTGAAAGTAATTTCTTGAAAAGTAATTTTATCAATATCGAGATTTGTGGAATGAAGAAAAGGGTTCACAAAACTGGGAGAAAAAAGGGCAAGCAAAAAGCTGTGATACAAAACGGTTTTCAAATTCATATGCATCAGTCTATTTAGCCTATGATTCAGATGGAACAGGGATCCAGCAGGAATTTCAGGGGCTGAAAACCCTTCTAAATATGTAATATTCACAGACCAGTAGCCTGTCTCATACGCCTAGGAAGCAGATAAGTTAATAAATACCTTCGGGATTCCTCCTGTCCTTCCCCCTTTCCAAGGTGACCCGCATGCGACGACAATAATTATGTAAAGAATGTGCATCACCCAGTCATACTGTAAGGGGTGCGCTCAATAAATGATTCATTTTACAAAAATTATCATTTATTTAAAGTTAAAAAAAGTCGATATTCTGAAACTATAACTGTCTTCCACTAATTCCAATTAATAAAAAGTTACTCGTAGCAAAAAATGTTTAAATAAAAGTTGCTTAGGCCTAATAACAAATTTTTAAATGCAATGACAGGCATTGCTGGCTAATATTGCCATTTTCCAACGGTGTTTGCTTCTTTTTTTTTCTGTATATTTTCTGATTTATAAATAAGTCTATGGTTGCATTTACATAGCGCATTCATGAAAGAGTGGTAAAAAAATGCATGTTGAAATATTTTAGTGTGCTTTCCCATCAGTAAGGATGAAAACATTTCGTGTGCTTTCTCGACACCTCCAAATAGTGCTATTATTTGGGCTTTTGAGATTTCCTAAAGCTGCTAGCAGTTGGAAAAACTTGGGAACCCAGAAACTTTGCAAAGTTCTTTGTCGCAGCTACTTTTGCTTGTCAACTTGAGAATAATCAGCTTACTTTTCATAATTGTATTAGTTGTTTATTTAAACTAATGAAAAAGCCATTTCTACATACCTATCTTTGTATTATAGGAGGTAAGGATGTGAGGTGGGTAGTTTCTTAATAAATGTGAAAAAATAGGCGTCCCTTTATGCCTTTACCATTTAGTGGTATGACAGTCAAGGTAAACTCTGCATTCACAATCAACTTTTTTTTTTTTCATATACTGACTAGGATATACCAGCTGGGGTACAAAGTGTCAGGGTGAAATTTTGCTATTCCTTGTTGCTAATGCGACCTCCCTATTATACAAATTGTCTGGGTGGGTGGTACTTTTTAAGTACCTAGTTAAACAATAGGAAGACTATAAAGAAGAACTTATCCTCAAAACTCAACAATTCATTTTTGATAAATTTCCAGCGAAGTGTTTATTTTTATAAGATTTTTAACTTCGGAATCCGATGTGTCGTTTCATTTAGTCACAAGTTTATTTTAAATTACCGAAAAATTCATTTTAAAATCAGTTTTTTCGTAAAATGCAACAAATGGAGCAAAAAATATAGTTAAAACGCGAAAAGTCAATGTTTTCAACAGAAAATTGGAATAAAAGTAGAAGTAACTTTTTGCCATATCATGTGATCATAGGAACGTATCTACTCATGCCTGTATTCATAACCCCTTGAACAATAACAAGTCATATTTCACCCATGAGAATAGCTCTGTTTGGTTTGAATTACAATAAACTTACTGCTACTTACACTGAGATGGATGTTCCATAAATTTTCGAATATTATGTGACTTTGAACTAAATTTTATTTCAGTATTTTTGGAATATCCAACCCAATGTGTTGGCTGGTGTACTTTAGTACCTACAGTTCAATCACACAGAGCTAATTTCTTTCAAGCAGTGAAATAAAACGAATAGAAAATTCAAAAGTGAGTTTTTCTGTTGATAAAATAATAATTCCAGCATATCTGTTGAAAGTGGAGTTTCCTGTCAAAAATAATAATATCGTTTAACATTAGTTACAAATTTAATCGATCAACAACTAGATAAGTGATACTGGTAGTGGGAAACAAGAATCAAAAACTGTTGGGTTATTTGGTGATCATGGAGTGAGACAAAAGAGAGCAAAAAATAGAACAACTAAAACAAAATGGCAAGGAAAAAGAGAGCACAGACTGGTAAACAGGATTTAATTATTTATGATTCTATTACCTATATTTATTAGGTAATATTATTCTGTGTAATTTCAAACTCATTCCTCACTAAGGGTCAGGTACTTAGTGTGTGTATTATCCTGCATTCTTACTTCTCCTGTGAAAAAAGAGCCCATACTTCTTGAAGAATAATAAATTATATTAAAAAAAAAAAAAAGTTTGCATTAATCTGAATAAGTACCCCTTATTTGAAGATATGCCTAAATTTATGACAGTAATTTTTTCAATCATTAAATTCTAATTTTCTTCAATTATTACATCCTTCTAATTTTTTAATTTTCTAATAATACGAACAGCCTAGAACATTTTCCGGATAGTCAGGAATATTTTCAGCCTCCTTTTACTAAAATCTATAAAGTAAAGTACTTGTTCTGAGCAAACAAAATTCCTCTAGTTCTAGAGATAGACATACCAAATATACAACCTCCTCCATAGGGCAGAAATTTAAAAAAAAAAAATTGAATTAGAAATGTTCGTTAAAAACTGAAAGCTGATTTAGTGTATCTTCTTGCTCATCAATTTAGAGACAAATAGACTGAGTAAATGCCTCTCAAATTTTACACTGATATTTTCAGTACTGAAAGTTCACCTACCCCTTTTGAAAAAGAAGATACGCGTAATTGCTTGGTGGATGATGACATTACAGCATGATATTACAATGAATTAATGATAATGATAATTATTTCTCAGCCATTTATATTGATGATATCACGGTGTTGAAAAAACAAAAAACAATAAAAAAATTATTCGCAAACTCGTTGCATTTTGTTACATAATTGTTGATTTTGAGAATGTCAATTATGCTGTGGAATGTAACATTTTTTGTTTACCCGCAAAGTAAAACAAGTCCACATTCAACACACTCTGGAGCAACCAGAAGGGGCTGTAATCTAAAATAAAAGAGAAATCCATCATTTGTTTGCCATTATCTTTACAACAGTGTAAAATTCACTACTTTTGAATGAGTAACCACTCTGTAATAGTTTTTCTTATTTTTCCAAAAAAGTGAAAAAATGACTTAAGTTTTGTAGAAAAGCTTCTTTGACCTTACGAAATGTCTGGCAATCTTAGCAGATACCTACGTTTGAAGATTGCTTTCCTGCTCTCGATATTTTAACATTCTTCTTTCCCACTTTCCACATAAATTCAGTTTTGTATCTGTATCACACAGAGGTGAACTACATAAAAATATTTCGTAGAAATGAAAATTAATAAGTTAAAGACGTGAAAAAATGCGAAGAAAAAACACAATGAGTTATGATAAGTTAATAAAACGTACTCATTTATTTAGGATGTGAACGGATACTGAATTAAAATGTTTTTTTACAGGCCTTGTGGCTATGGTAATGGGTAGGTCCACTTTTTCAGAAAATGATCAATTTATGTTCCCCACAGAAATGAAGAATCGTAAGTATTTGAATGACATTAATTGTAATGTTTAATTTGGTTTAATGGTATATTAATCATCTATAGTGGTACTTTATAATTCATCAAATGTTTTAAGATGCTATGAAACCAAACTCCGATTTTACAGCCAAAGATAATATGATTGATTGGGAAGCATTAAAACAAGTAATTCCTTCAGGTGTGCGAAGAGATGAAACAGATAAAGGTAAGTAAATATTATTTGGATTTTGAGGCAAGTGTGTCACATTTCAGAAAATTTTAATTTATTTTTAAAATATCGGAAATCGAGGAAATTTGTGGTGTTATATTCTTGCAGTTTCTACTGAGGAATTGATTTAAAAAAATTTTCTTTTCGGTAAATATTCAGGTTGTTTCATGAGAAACTCTTAAAATCTCAAAGAAATGTAGAATACTACGCCGAAAAAAATAAAAAATGTTCAATAAACACAAAAATGTCTTGCTTTCAATGCTTAAGGAGCTGTGAATACTTACTTAAAGGGTGGTGTTGAGGGGTCTTCTTGAAAACCACTCTTTGATTATGCAGATCCACAGTATTAAAGTGAGAACTAGGAGGAACAAAATATATCCTATTCCTTATCGCCTTAAATTTAAATAAAAATAACATTACTCGTTGGAGTTCATCATTTCAGTTGCAGCTTTATAAATTAACATTATGTTAGGAAGAAAGTACAACTTTGTTACTTTGAAGCCTCCATCCCTCCATACAAAGAGAACATGCTCCTGTAAAAATTTTTACATGAAATCATGTTTACTTTACATTGAGGTTATGCTTCATCAATGATAAGCGCTTCTTTTTACTCCAAAATATCGGTGTAATCATTACCTTCCTGATCATGTATTATAAAATAGCATATCACACACCAAGGTTAAAAAGTGTTACATGCAAGGGAAAGGTTTCCCGAGGGAGCAATAACCGAGTCATGTAAACTCATTTTTGAACCTTGTTGAGGCAGACATTTTTCATAATTAATGATCAGATAGCGAAAAAATGTTAATTAAATGCCTCATAAATATTCTTAATGATTGTTGAACACTTTCAAAATGATAGAATACGGTGAACACTCTTCTTTTGACATCAGTAATTATGGTGCTATGTGTATAGTGTGGGTCTGGCATGCAGGAAGATGAAGGTTCCGAGTCTGTGTTTATGTTTTGTTTTTTTCTTTAAATATTAATTCCATTAATAATTTCGATCCAGTGGGAGGTTAGGTGACTTTTTTTTAAAATACAAAAAGAAAAAAAGAAGGACCTATAATATTACAATTATTGAAATAGAAATTAAAACGTTACCAGTTTCGATTTCAGTCCTATAGATTAACATACCATCAGAAAAAAAGTTGAACTTATTACTTTGTAATCTGTATGTAAAAATTTTTACATTGAGGCATGTTTACGCTTTACATTAGGTTATTCTTCGATCAATGAAAAGCGCTACTTTCGGCTTGTGTGAAACATTGCTTTTCAAATCATTTATTATAAAAAATAGATTTTATGCTTATTCGCAAAATGCAAGAAAAATAATTTTTGTCAAAGAACTTTCACCTACAGATACGCCAAGTATTTGAACTATTGTCGCTCATCGTTTTCTTTTCACGTTAAAATGGTACCTAAAAATACTGAATACTCGAATCGTGACCTCCTAATATTCACCCAAATGTTTTCGGTCCACTTTATTCTTCTCTACGATTGTAATCCTGAATTTCGGGCCCACAATACAAATTCGTATTGCAAGGACAAATAATAAACAAGAATTATTTTGTTGATTTTAGCAGTTGTATCT
The DNA here is from genome assembly GCA_011428145.1 of Ericerus pela. Lineage (NCBI taxonomy): Eukaryota > Metazoa > Arthropoda > Insecta > Hemiptera > Coccidae > Ericerus > Ericerus pela. The sequence goes on from WOFM01000403.1 coordinate 1,880,455, forward strand.
ACCGGCGCAAAAAATTAACATTAACTTGATGACTATCAATTTTGAACACGTGTTCGAAGAAGACATGATTTTCGATGGATTTTCTTTCAAATCTTTATGTCAATTTAAAACTACTTTTTGAACTGTGTCTTCAGTTCTTGAAATTTTTATTTTTTTGAACCGGATACACAAATTTAGACTGTTCAACGATATCGAACACTATTTTTTACATCTTATCGATGTATCTAGCAGAATTTTATTCTTATCGCTTCCCTTATTAGCAATACCTATGTATATGCTTATTAACAAAATAATAAAATTTCAAAAAATAATAATTATGGGCCTAAAATTTTGATGAAAAGAAAAAAAAAAAACTAAAACAAAGTAGGTAAGTAAATCTTGAAAATATGAAAAAAAACGTGCGCAATTGAAAATGAAATACCTAACTTATGCCTGTTTTACAAAATTTACCATTTTAATATTTTGTGTACTTTCTATTGTACTTAGTTACTGATAAAAATGTCCGTGAGATGACCAACATGAATAAAGGTAAATTTTTTTCAATTTTACCGAATGAAGGTAAACCTAAGTTTATGAAAATGGTTGTGAAAATTTATGCTTGTTCGGATTATCCGCAGAATCGGCTCTCAACGGTTTCAATAAAGCAGCTGAAGAGGTAAAACGACTTCCGCGGTACTGTCCTTTACTTTATTTGCCTGTCTGTGCATCTTACGAAGATTTTGGAACAACTCTGTATCAGACATTTAGCAACAAATGTTTCCTAGAAGCTGAAAATAGCCAATCAAATAATAGTAAGTAGAAATAATATTAGGTAGCATAAATTATGTTCGATTTTTGAAGACTTAATCGTTTGATTCGGTTGTTGTTTTATTATTATTATTATTATTATTATTATTATTATTATTTATTGACGGAAAACGTATTTAAAAGAGTGGTACCTCATGAAAAAAAACAGAAAAAATGGAACAGCTAGAATTATGACGTCATCAGTTCCTCATCTTGCCCTAAGTTTGTAAGTTCAAAATTATGACGTCGTCATCCCTTCATGCTGCTAAAATTTCCAATGCTAAAACTTTCTCAGTCCAAAATTATAACGTCATCAGCCCCACCTCCTGTCATTGTTTCTAATTTCAAAATTATGACGCCATGATCCTTTCCAGTTGCAAAAATTTCCAAGTTCAAAATGATAACCAATGTATCGTATTTTTTCTGACGACCTCAGCAATATCGTGAGATTGCCCTCTAAATAAATGGATAAATTAATTGATCAATAAAATAAATACATACCTATATAAAATAAATAGACATACAAATACATTTATTGCGCATTAAAACAAAATTGAACCGAACTACCCTTTAGATAAACTTACGTCTATGACCTTTTCGGATGTAGCGATCGAGGAAATAATTAGATCTTTGATTTAATAATCAGGTCCGGTTTCAAGATGTTTTCTTGGGGAGGATTGAATAACATTGTGCCTATAAGATTCATGAATTTTTATCGGAGTGGTTTACAATTTTTCGCGAATTTCACAGACATAAAATTTGAAAAACCGAATAATAAATTATATTTTAAACCGACCTTTTTTCGATAAAATCGGTCTTGTTTAGAATATTGTACTTAGAATGGAGAAAACAAAAATTACAGTTTCAACACGAAGTAAATGAATAAAAATATTCGTTGCTTAAGAAAATAGATTCCTAAAAAAACAGCAAAAGACAGATTTTTCGTAAGAAAAAGGCGGATTCTTCCGATAATATGCGGGCCTACTTATTCTTACCTTTCCAAAATTCAATATCTCATTACAGATAACCTTCGAAATTTGAAAGTAGAAAGAATTTTCAAATCGTACTCTTCCATAGGTATGTGATAGTAGACTTGGTAACTGAAATTTTTGGTTTCACTGGGCTGCAGAAAAGTATTGATAAGAATGATGTTGAATACTTTTTATCCAATTTGCATGGAATTGGGGTATTGAAAATTGTTTCGTTTAAGACACTGACTGTCATTGATAAACAAAATGTAGGACCCGATTTTCTTCGAACATTTGTTTGACTACACAATCAACGATCGTGACAAATATTTTCACATGGAGTCGACATAGTCGTTTCATATTTTATTGTTCGTTATTATATGAAATTTTCTGACAATTTGCACCATTATTTTCCTATACCAATCGCCGAAAATAGTTTTTGTATGAATCACTTCACTAAAGTAGCTTTTTCTATATTACCCTTCCTGTTTTTTTTTTGTTTTTATTTTGTTTTTTTTTTGTTTTTTTTAAAATAAAACTGATTTGTTGTTACGTTTATTACAGAATACACATTTGTACATGATGGAGAGTGTGAAAAATGAGAATTAGAAATGTGAGCGGACAAAGATTTTTCTCAGCTAATCATATGAAGTTAATTGGTCATTCATCTTCAATAAAAGAAAACTTCTGTTATATTTATTCATTGTAAATTGGTCATTTTAAAACATGGTTTTACCGAGAAATTTTTTGAAATATTTTAAAATTAAGCCTAATCCATAAACTGTTGAAATAAACACGCCGACGTGCTGTATTTGCGAATCAAAACAATAAAATGATTAACATTAATTTATTTTTAATCGACGTTGTTTTCAATTTCAGCAATGCAAGAATCTCCATTCATAGCTCATCTATACAAATACCGTATTAATACCTATGTTCCTAATATACTTATGTTCAAAAGTTTTATTCAAATAATTAAATTTTTGAAAAAACAAAAATGAAACGGTCTGCAGTGTAGGGACATAAAACATAATAGAAATAAAATGTTGAAAACAAGTTTTCCAAGTTTTATGACAGTAATTTTTTTACAAAGTGGAATTACAACTATAACACAGTCGCTGGCAGAAATGCCTTCCAAGTCACATGTTATAAATATATAATGCAGGATTTTTGAATGAAGCCATGTAGATCCCTTCATATTAAATACTTCTCTGATGCTATTTTTGTAAATTTAACGTCGATTTGACAACCTTGAAATACATAGCATTATTACATCTATTCAAAACATTAGGGGGTTTTATTTGTTACAAATGTTTAAATTCCTTAGATGTGTTGTCAAAAACTCTCCACTTTCCATTTGATTTCAATTAATTTCATATCAGACTTAATGATAGATACTTATGAAATCAACATTCATTTAAATATCATTTAATGCACAATTGTATTAGGGAGAACAAAACTGTATTTATTTTCATAATAATATCAAAAGGTATTTCTGCCAGCGACTGCGTTAGTTGTAATTTCACTTTGTAAAAAAATTACTGTTATAAAACCTGGAAAACTTGTTTTCAACATTTTAGTTCCATTATGTTTTATATTCCTACATGCAGTAGGTCTTATTTTTTTCACAATAAGAAGAATTTACTTTACAAGTGATAGATAATTGTTGATATTGAAATATTTGGACAAAACTGAATTTAATTTTCAGCTTTTTTTTTTTTTTTCAATTACGGCAACTCAAATTTATTTATTGGTCAACAACCAAATTCCAATCGGACGCAAGGAAAACAAATTCAAAGTTTAAAATGGATTTTAAACACTGTTAGATCTGCTATATTGGACTATATTAATAGTAATAGTAATAATTATTTAACAAAAGAAATATCAAAAAACATATGATACAATGTATCACACAATAAAATGTGGAAACTCAGAATTGATCCCCTTTTAGGGGCCACTGGCAGTTGAAGTATGGGTTGAATGCAAAAATGAACACCAAATTTGGACTCGGCACCTCAAAAAACATATTTGGTGATGTACATCAGACACTAAAATATGAAAACTCAAAATTGACTCCCTTTTGCGGTCCATTGGGGGTTGAATAATGGGTCAAATGGAAAAATAAACACCAAATTTGGACTCAGCGCCTCAAAAAACCAACTTGGTGATATATCAATCAGTAAAATGTCAAAACTCAAAATTTTGCTGTTGGAATATATTTTATAAGATTGTGCGTAACTAAGGAAGGCATAATACTGCAAAAATGATTTTATCTGAAATATTTATACAACCACTAGAAATACTGTATCCTAGACACTTTTGGGTGATCCAATCAGGATGCGTTATTCCGTTTTATTTGGAATCCGGACTGTGATTGGTCATCTTACATTTTTGATGAAAAAAATTCCCAAATTTGAATATAATTTTTGGGTCATCTATGGGGAATTTTTCGGATAGTGTTACTCACGAAAAATACCAATTTTTTGAAATATTCGTATTTTCACAATGAATATTGAATGCTGCAGAGTGGCACAAACTTTCATTAGATTGCCAGAAAACGGGTCAAACACAATATCTCTTTCTGACACTGTCAGTAAAAACAGAAAGATGGATTTATTACATCTTCATCAAACAGAAATGGTGTTTTAACAAAGGTACCTTCTTCGAAATTATCATTCTTACTTTTCAGTGTTTTTTTTAGTTCATTTTGTTTATGTAGTTTTAGTTTTTTGAAAAATAGTATAATTATTTTTCCATGTTTAGTTTAAATTATCTGAATATGAGAAACGAGGACCCTAATATAAAATCTGCCATTCTGTGCCTACGTAGGTATCGTCTAACTTTCATCCAGATTAGTTTATTTCATAATTTTCAATCCAACGTAATATTAAATCTACAATATTGAATTTCGAAAATCTGACGTTAGATTGGTAATTGGGGATCAAAAAAAGGAAAAGAAAAAATGTCTGAAAAAGTGGTTTAGAGGAAACTTTAGAAAGGATCGGGCTGAAATTTTCACGATAATTATATCGCTCTTATGTATGCTCAAGTCCGATAGCGGTTTGGTGATTATTCGTTCAGTAGTTTCGTAAAAAACTGGAAAAACAGAAAACTGTTGAAAATGAGGTTTTCTATGATTTTGAGGAAACGACAGAAAAGATGAAAAGATTGGGCTGAAATGTTCAGGACACATCGTTTATCTGCAGGTGCAATTCTGATAGAAATTTTTTGATTGAGTACGGTAGCTACTTTTCGCAATTCATTGTTTTAATAAAAACCACGCATATTGTGGCTCTTCTAAAATTTGCCTATAACTGATTCTAAGAATAACTATCCTTAACCTGCGGCTTCGAGATCAGTTATACCACTTTGTGTCATCTGTCGGCGTTTTGAAGAATTATTTGCAATAAATGTTTTGTCGCACTACCTGTAGGTAGCACAACTTGACAGATACCACTTACCATTTTACCAGGTTTATAGATTTTATCATACGGATTATTTGCTCATACACTCTCCATAATCAGACATAATATAGCCTAACTGTTCATTTTATTTTTCACTCATTAACCCATGGTGAAAAATATCAAGTTTATTAGACCAGGGCTGAGATCATGTACTGAACTGGTAATTGAAGTACTCCATTTAAAACACATAGGCTATCAACATATTTAACGGTTTCATTTTTTATTTTCCCTTTCTAGTTTAACTTGAAACACAAAATAGGTATATGTTGTCTCTCGTGTTTTCACTATATTTCAAAATATGGGTTCAGATGTTCACCCATCTTTTTTTCTTTCTTTCTAGGTAATAAAAGTAAACTTAATCACAAACTCTTAGTTGTTTTATCTCTTAATTGCCAAAATGGATATTTTAAACATCTACCATTTCTACGATTCGAACTAGAGAAGGAGGCACGCCATACACTATTAAAATTGAACAAACTTACCAAGTGAAGTTCGATTGGAACTGTATGAGTGACTCCTCTGAAACGATCAAACCCACCCCAAAATAATTAGTGTATTTGATTTTATGGTTTTTGTTGGTCCTAAACCCAGAATCGGGTTATTCCAATTCCCATTCTTGCTATTCTTTCAAAGAATGATATGAAATGACGAGGGTGGCTAGCGATTTATTGGTGGTCATATGTCACAAGCTACTGGGCACATGATGGTGTGCAGGAGTCTGGCAATGGCACACCAGACGTGCACCGTGCAGGTATCTAGAGGTAGTCGAGAAACATTACTAACAGTTGTCTTCCAGTTGAGCTAGAGGCAACACATTCTTTTATTAATCCCTTGGACCATAAACCACTAATCTTAAGTAACAACCACTATCCCCACTACATGGTAACAGAGCAGTGTAAGTTTCTTCAGAATTGTGAATATTTTTATTCAAAAATTAGTAACATTTGAATTAAATTTACTCCAACGAATTCAAAAATTTTGACTTGAAAAAATTTCTAAATTTCTGACTTACACTTATACAATTTGTTTCCACTTAAGAGGTATTCTTCAATATCTGACCTCAACTAACTCTATTAATTCGTACATTCTAATGCATCTTCGAAAAAAAAATTCTTATTAATTAAACAATTTCTAAGTAGGTATTTCAGAAAAATCTTACAAAAATTTTGTTTGTGAGTGTAGGTACTTGAAATTTGTGAATATTAGTTTATTTACTTATTAACTGGACTTCACCAAAAAAATGAAAAAATGAAAAAATGAAATCTCGTATCATAATTTTGTTTTCTAGGCTCGTTGCACCTGCGGACCTATGAGCTTTTCTTCAACTTAACTAAATCTATAGTAGAAATTTTGTTCAATCCTAATCAAACAACATCTATTCACAAAATTCTTATTATCATCTTGTGTTTCTGTCTGTTTCTCCTTTAGAATCCTTATAATGTATTTCCACTACAGATTAATTTCACAACAAGATGCAGTTCCCCCTGGTCACAACTCTGATGATATGGCATTTGATAATTTGCCTCCCATTGCTCAACCCTTTCAACCTCAGTACACACTATAGGTAAAGCTCCAACTTAAGAAGAAACTGTTTAAAGTGCTCCTTCTGGACAAGAACATGATAGATTGTCTACTATCAGTGAATATGACTCAAATGACAATTCAAGTAGCATTCCTGATGCTGAAATCTTCGATGACTTTTCCTTGCATCAGATTGGTGATCCTCAAATTGACCTTTTTAAGACCACAATAACTGATGTGTATGAATACATTTGAAAATTGGATGGTTTACTCTTCAATCCCAATTTTCATGCTGATGTTGCAATTGGTAATATTGCTGCTATCAAACTTCAAATTGAATTATTGAAGAGACCCCCTTGTGGTGTTTCCCCAGTATTATTGGAATACTCTTGCAACTATGCTAGAAAACAGGTAATCTCAATTAAAAAGTAAAGGTAAACCCAATACTAATATGAAAGGCAAGAAACAGATAAAATCAGACACGAGTTTTAATTTTTTTATGGTTTCAGATTCAACCTGCTCAACTTCCATGCAAGCAAATAATCAGTTGCCTGCGAAGAAAAATACCACTGGTTTATCAGTGAGCTTTCTCAATATGTCGCCAACTCCAAGGAACCTGTGTATATTCTGTTATGATACGCACTGGACTCATTTGTGTTTCAAGAAGCACTCCAATATGTTGCAGCACCACTTAAAAATCATTTTTCTTTGACTTATACAGGATTGAATATATTTGGACCTTTCACAGTATTTAATGATTATACTTACCTAAGAAAAAAGATAAGTTGGCAAACCCCCATATAAAAAAATGGGTTTTTATATTTACCTACCTTTCTCTGAGGGCAGTGTATTTAATTTCAGTTTCCTCTTTGACAGCTTCTGAAATGTGGACTGTGTTTCTCACTTTCTTCTAAGATCGTTGAACTCTAAAAGTAATCCTTTTGGATAACGCATCTCAATTTACACTCTTCTCCACATACTTGGCTGAATTCTGATCAACACTTAGTAAGGAATTAAAAAACCTTTCAACACTGTTCCATCCATCAACATTCTTTCCATGTATCATTGAAAAATATTCAAGTGATGGTTAATGAAAGACTGTTATGCCCAACTTCGGATGAGGCAGATCAATTTACATTGACCCATGCTCATTTCTTTCATGCTAATTTTAGAACATTTTCTTTTGATCTAGGCAAACTTCAGGAGTTAAAAACCCCTATGGCTAAAGTACTACAGAATCTTTAGAACTCAGATCAAAAATATCTTTCTAAGTTATGGTGAACTTGGAAAAGACTTTATTTTATTCACTTAAGAAATAGAACACCACGAGCAATCCCAAATGCATATTGCACAGTAGCCTTTGAATCAAAAATTGGAGATATCGTCCATGTATAGGACTATAAGTCTAAGCCAGGAGTTTACAAACTTGCTAAGATTATTAAACTTGATGTTTATCATAATGGAAAAGTTTGTCATGCTGAAATTGAGTTCCTAGTAAGAGAAGTTACTGCAAGACCACTAAAATTTTAGCATATTTGGAACTTAGTTGCACAGAAACCATAGTTAGATCGCACCCTGTCTAAATACAAAATTCTGTCTAACATTAAACACAGTGTATGTTAGGAAATAAAAGAATCAAATTCAATTTTGTGATTGTCTCTATTCTGCAGTTGTCTGTAGGGTTTCCTAAAAATAATAGAAAATGTTAAAGGTTTACCCATTGGTCTGTTTCAGTAAAACTAGTACCCACTGATGTTAAGCACTTTACCAAGAACGTGGGCTTTAGCTGACAACTGCACTGGTGCAATCTATAAGTTTTATTCATGTTTTATAAGCTCGAGACTTTAAACTTGTTAATTTCCTTTACTTTCCCATAGAATCTATTCATTACGGCCAATCTCCTCCGTAGTTCCTGTTTTTTTTCCTGTCTGGCAGTTTGTCCAGAAACAAAAGAAATTACATCAAAAGGAAGAGGATGTTTTGTAATATCCAATCCCTTCAATTTGGTCTGTTTTGTTTTATTTTCCTGATTATGTATAAGTATTTTTATTTTTTGAAACCTTATAACTTTGCAATATATGAAAAAATAATACTTTTTGTGTTCAGGTTTTGACTTGAAGGTTTCTGGATTTTCAGGTAAAACTTGAAGTTGGCCTCTGAAGGCTAGCTTTATAACTGCTCTCAGTATTGTGGCAATATGTCACAAGCTATTGCGCACATAATGGGGCGCAGGAGTCTGGCAATGGCGCACCAAATGTGAGCCATAAAGGTATCTGGAAGTGGTTTAAAGACGCCACCAACAATTATTTTCAAGTTGAGCTAGAGGCAAGACATTCTTTAGTTAGTCTCTTGGACTCTGAACCACTATTCTTAAGTAACTAGTTCTATCTCCCACTATGCCATTAGCTAGAGATATTCAACTTGAGATATAGTCCACTGGTAAATAATGCTCTTAATTTTGTTGTTTTTTATTTTAAAATGTGTGGTAAAATGTTGGTGGGCAATGAGGACTGTCTGTATATTTTTTGTAATATAAATAAAACTTCTGTGGATGTAGCCACATATAGTATATTATGTGCTGTAGTAGGTATTTATTCTTTCATTTGTGTGTGTTGTATCAGCATTTGAAAAGACAATTGGAATCATTTACTGTGCAAAGCGCTTGCAATCGGACAAAGAGGATGTTCTTTTGATGTTTCCTGTAACATTCTTAAACAACAGACAAAAAGTATTTGAGGAAATGAAATATAAGAAGTTTTTTTTTTTTTAATATAATAAATAATCTAGCTAATCCACTCTGAAAGATACAACATGAAAATAAAACATAACAGAAATAAAAATAAGCTCTTTCACTAATGTAGAAATTTCTTTTTCCATGCTCCAGTGATTAATCATCAGTTCGCCACTCAAGAGTCACATGTCCAAATCCCATTCAAGCGAATTTTGTTTTAATTTTATTTTGTTTTTTAAATGTGATAGATTTTGAAGTTAGTAGTTCACTTAGATGGTGGAAACTTTTGGGCAGATGTGAGGGCGGGTCCATGGTATGCCATTTTTGGGGCAACAATGATGGGGGATCCAAAATGGCTGGGGCCAAGCATCAGCCCCTGGAGGACACCCTGTTGTAACCAGCATGCAAATTAGTACACCTTGGCCAAGGCCTTCCACATCTTCCAAAAGCTCCCTTCACCACTACTATGTTTTTTTTTATACATTGCCAGCCTAACATGTGTGAAACATGAAAGAAAAAAAAGTAAAATTAGTGAAATATAAGTGAAGGAGAACAGACAAACCTAAATGACTTATTTATTTAAAAAAAAAAAAAAAAAGCTGCGACTTGGGGGAGTTGATTAAATTTTTGGACATTTTTTCAACTTAAAAAAGTTTGCTTTTTGGTGTTAATTGTGATTAATTAAAGTCTTTTTCGATATTATTTTTGAGAAAGAAAAATCCCAATTTTTACTAAACTGGAGAGGTTCCAGTAATTAAAAGTTGAATTAAAATTTTATTTTCGGAGTAGATAATTTTCATTAAGAAACTGTCCGTTAAAAATCAGTTAAACTTTTCACATAATTTTATCGAGTGAAAAGTTGAATTTTGTTTCCTCTGAAACTTTAAAATCTCACAACACAGAATTAAATCCTGTACAGATTTTTTTTCTTGGAGATTATTAAATATATTTTGGAGTCCGATTTGGTTCTCATTAAATTTTGGAGAAGTTGGTGATTAGATTTTTGGGTGTTTTCATTACATCCTGACTGCCAGTTTCATCCTGGGATCTTCAAGTCGACTAACCTCGTAGAAGATAAATCTTTTATTAATTTAAAATTAGATATTCGTATTCTTTTGTATTTTATTACTGCTGGTTGCGGAAGTAAGACTTAAAATTATATCTGGATTCTTTGGTCGCTATTAAATATAATGGTTTTGTGTGTATTGAGTAATAATTTATTTAAGATGTGCTAATTCTACAGAATATGGGCTAAATCATGGTGTTTAATAAAGATATGTTTTGGGATGGATGTGAACAATTGAAGAAGTTGAATTTCACTTAAAAATGAACGCCTTGGGTACTGGTCCTAGTAGCTTGATTGTGGGAGGTATTTAAAACAGAGCACAAAATATCTTGGGTTATCCGGACTCAAAATTATTTTTTTTTTTTGGTTGTAACAAAAATTTAATTTCGGTATTTTTTGGGAATAATATTTGAGTGGAATAATAAGAATATGTCACGAACTGAGGTAGGTAATTCATTTTACATGCAGGTACCCTGGTTCGGATACCACATGAAATTCATAAATAAAATTATACTGTAGTACAAAATTCTGAAAACCTCCAATGAACCCAACCCTCAATACTCATAATTTGAAATAAATCTACCTTTCCGACTGGCGTGCTATCACGATTGTTTTTTTGTTTGTAACAAAAAGGTGACAGAATTCTTTGTATACAATTTTTTAGTTACCTATATTACGGTCTGTGGTTGGTGCCAAAGTGCATAAACAAACCAAACTCATTCTCCAAGGTGTAATCACTGCGACGCGAAATAATTGTCTGAATTAGATAAATAACATATTCTCGTGTCACTAATGTGGATTCAAAGTTCATTCAGAGTATTTGCCAAGAGATGAACTTTTATCGACGCATCGACTGCAATACTACCCGAGCACCTGTAAGTATAAATAAGAACGTTTACACAAAAATATCTACATTATTGTTCTTTTTGTGTTTATTAATACTGAAGAATTTATTATTCTCGAGTCAACATTACAACAATGATGAAATTAACTCTGTGCCTCCTAGGTAAGATACTTGAATCATTTTGTGTTTGATTATTAATTATTATTCTTTAAATTTCTTAAGTCAGTTAATGGAAATGCGAGACCTAGCTTGTTTTTAACGTTGACTGGGTCTAGAAAATGTACCTACGTAATTAATTAATATTTCTTCCTTGTTCTTCATTATTTCAAAGATTATACCTATGTTAATATTATGTGTCATTAAATTCTATGCAATTGAATAATTTAAAAAAAGGAAGTAACACAGTCTTTCATAATAGGATACCAAAAATTTAACGAGTCTGCGGTGTTTTTTTTTCGTTAACTAAATTATTTTCAATCGAATTTTTCAAGAACATCAGCTCACACAGACTTCGAAAATCAGATTGCAATATTTGCTTAATAAATTCTACTTTGGAATTTTATCAACATTATTTATCATCAATCATAATATTTATATAATTTTTTTTTTCTGAAACAATAATATAAAATTGGTTGCTGGATTCATGTTTTAAACGACGCTGAAATTCACCTAATGACTTGTAAATGCAAATTTCTATCATTACGATTTCATGGAAAACAAAAAATTCATAGAAAATCCGTTTTTCCATGATACTGACAAAACGACAAAAATGATGGAACTGAAACTTTCACGATAGATTATCCTCATGTAGATGCAAATATGATACAAGTTTGATGCCTATTAATTTAGTAGTTTCTCTAATGAAACTGGAGATGAAAAATTTCTGGAAAACATTTTCTCTTCATGGTTTTAAGACAACTAGGTACTAAACAGATAAGGTTAAAATTTCTAGGTACCAAAAATAGTTACAATATGGGAAAAAGTCTGAAACTAGTTTGGTACTAATCAATTCGGTAGTTTCTGAGGAAACTGAAAAACAAAAAATTCCTGGAAAAATCGCTTTTTCAGAATTCTGAGAAAACTATAACAGGGATGGAACTAAGACTGTCACGACAGATTATTCTTATTAGTTCAGTAGTTTCCGAGAAAACCAGAAAACAAATTCCTGGAAAATCGGTTTTTGGTAATAAAACATTGATAGATCGATGTTTTTGTTATGGATATCAATTGCTATCAATATTTTTCTACAATTTTTTTAAGTTTTTGGAATTTAGGTTTCTGTTTTATTTATTTATGGATAAAAATTGACAAACCGGATTTCATAGAGAAGTACTGATTCGTTAGAGTTTTTTTCATATTAAAAATAACACATTTGTTTCAAAAAAATTTATTCTAAATACAACTAAATAATATACCAATTATGTAGGTAGGCATGTACCTACTGTACTGAATGATTTTTTTTTTTTTTTTTTTACAAAAGTGATCATTTTTTTTAGTAATTAAATTATTTTTCACGAATTGAAAATTAGTTCACTAAGTAGGTACATTATTTTTTGGGACAATGTGCACGTAATTAATAGTCCTGATAGAGGTAATTTATTGTGAAAATGTAAAAGAAAAAAAGTTAGATTTTTTTCAACACTAACATAAATGACTACACAATAAGCTTTTAAAACAAAATGTTCTTGAAGAGTTGTCTTTTTTTTTTCTTTTTTTTTTTTTTTTTTTTGTAATAATTACGTATAAGTGAATTGAAAATTACTTTAATGAATTACTTTTTATAATAGAATTCACTTACTAAAACTGCTATAATTTCAAAATTGATGAAAAAAAAATAGTTTTTATGTTTTTTAAAAATTGAAACTGAAAATAATGTGGTATTAAGATAAGATTGGGAGTAATTTGTGAATGTTTCAGAGTGTACTTCAAAAGGAACGTATTGAAACCACCATTAATATAATTTTCTTAATATTTTCTCTTTTTTTTAATCAAGTTTAAATTTTGGACTAGAAGTGCGAAAAATATTTTTTAAATCACTTAGAGATAAGATATTCGACAAAAATGGACAAAAGTTTATCATTAATATTCACCTCAAACAACAATCAAAGCAGTAAATAACTTTTTTTTCATTTCTCGAAAAATATTTTGGTTATGAAGGTGAAATTTTCAAAACATTTTCATGTTTTAGTCACTTCATAATAGGCTAAGTGTCGTTAAAAAACTCTGTGGGTGCTTTTAGCATTCTTATTAAACTATACTATTTTGATGAAACCTGCTTTACTAGAGAAATATTTTGTAAAAAAAATTGTTATTTTATTTTTATTTCATGATAATGAGGCCGAGAGGAAATAGAAATATGCAGAGGCCCAGAGTAATAGAAGAAGATTTTTAAAGGACAATTTGATGAAATTCGAACTTTTTAAAATCACGAAAAATGTTTAAAACATTGAAAACCTACTCAATGGTGAACCACTATTCTCTGACTAATTCCTCTCCCGTTCTTGTAATTACTAAATGTATGCCTGCATAGCATTTCTTAAAGAAAAATAATTTTAGGATAACTTTAAATTATTATAGTTACTCAATTTCTACTTTTTTTTTTTTTATTATTATTTGAATGGAAATATCGTACTGCATCTGTGCCAAAATTAAACTAAAGTTTTGTAGAAATCAAAATCAAAAAAGGAGAAATCGTAATAAATTTGAGAAGAACAGTATTAAATTAATAATTTATTTATCAAAGAAAAATAAAATACTCCGTAAGTCTCAATGGTGAAGTGCATATAAAGAGGAGAATTTCAACACTTGTGCAATAATTAAGAATTGGAGCATGCGCACCACCTAATTCCTTCATTTTTCACACCACTGCACGCTCTCTTTATAATAATTATTTCACCTACATTATCCATTACATTTTTACATAGGTATCTTTCACTCATGTAAAGACGTAAGGTTATCTACGTTTCCCCCTCCCTCGCCTCTATAAAACTTTTTTCGGGTAGGCATTAAGAAAAATTGTATCTGATGGACTTGGGAATTTTTCGCCCTTGTAACGCAAGTAACTATTTTGTAACAATAAAATGACTAATAAATAAATATGTTGGTTCACAGCTCTCGTAGCGATGGTCATGAGTAGACCCAATTCGATGCCCAATGAGCGTAAGTTGGTTTATATCATCAGTACCTACCTATTTTAATATTTTATAAAATAATATTATACAGTTCAATAAAATAAGAATAAAAATGAAATTGAAATGGATTAGACACAAATATGTACACTAGTTTGGAGGCCTGCAGATGAAAGCTACTAGAGCCCAAATGTTGAGGGTGGGCTTCAGAATGAGCGATAAAATTTCTCCAACTCAATACCCTGTATTTATCGAGGGGGTTCGAACTTGCGACTAATTTTCAGTACTGCAGTACGGATGTTTTGTCAGAACAGGTATTTCAGACTTTCAAAGGGGCCAACTATGGTGCTACGAAAAGCTAACTGAAGTAATGTCCAAAATCATAACATTACGTTTACTTGGTGGTATTCCTTGAGAAGGGCCACCAATTAGGAGCGTTAGAAGCGATCTACGAATCCCTTTCATAACAGCTGTGGAAGGCAATAAAAGTATAACGAAGTGAGAATTGCATAAGCCTCGTGCCTGGCATTTTTGTATTTTGTGTAAGTAATAATTATAGGTCTTTACTGTACTGTGCTCCGAAAATCTGGTGATGGTCAAGTGTTGATGATGTAAATTACATCACCTTGATTTTCTCCTGGATTTTCTCCTTCGTTTTATTTCTTGTTAGTTTTAATTTTGTTTTTATTTAAACTTAAGGATTGTTTACACTCACTTCTCAATTCTCTAATATCTAATCCGTATTCTGTTAGGTTGAAAAATTTTAAATTATAGAGAATAGATCAAGAGAAACAGTATAAATGAAAACGGTGTTTCCCTTCGGTAAACATTTTACATATTGGATCATAGAGGATAAATCAACGAGTATAAACCGTCCTGTACTTCTGTTGGTTCTTCTTAATGTAAGGCTAAGGGCAGTTGTGGTAATTTATTTAGATAAGTTCTTAGTAGCCTAGTTTCAAGAGGGACAAAAATTTTACAAAGTTTGTGGGAAACCACAGTGTGTTAAGTATTTTCTTTTTTATATGTAGTTCCATGTCTCAGTCTATTTTCTCCCAGATTTTAGAATTTTCTGACTCCCTCATTTTTACAAGCTTTTATTCTACTCACTACTGCGATTTTAAAATATACCAATACTGCAGCCAACCTTCCGCAACCATATAATATTTATTTTCCATGAAGCTAAAGCCTGAAAAAATAAAATAAAAGCTTGTCTTTAAAAAACTCGTTTTTAATGTAAACTATTACTCAATTTGCTTGTAATTGGGGTTTCAAAATTGACCTCATGGAAAGGTTAGGGATGAGGGTGATGAAAATTTTCCGTTTCATGACAAAAGAAAACTAATGACCTCGTTTTCTCATTTTCACTTATTTTTGTTAGAATAGGTACTTTTATAGAAAATAACCAATGAAGTGTTGAACTTATTTTTTATTGTTTATATTCATTCGGTTATGTGAGAATGGGAGTATATCTTGCTCCTTTTATTCCAAACGTTAATCGTTTTTTATTGAGAACAGTTTACTTTTTCACTTTTAGATTGCCATATTATCTGTTGGCTTGAAGAAAAATTTTTTTTTTCAGAAAATTTTGGGAAAGTATTATATAGAGTTTGTGTGTTGACTAGTGGACATCATGAAACATAGGCGTTTCCTTCACTCAAGTTGTTGCTACTTCCTTTTACAGCCCCATAAAAACAAAACTTTGTACAATAAATTAATGTTTGAAAGCTTTCAAATCGAAAAGTATCGCGCTTGTAAAAAATGTATAAATGACCCAATTTGAAGAAAATTTTATGCAAAAATTTTTAATTAAGAATTAAATTTCCAGTAGGACTAACTTTTGGGCGATAAAATAAGGAATACAAATTGGAAGTATGATTTGAAACATCTTGGAGTGCTGAAGGCGCAGTATCAACTTGAAAGATGATAAGTAGGTATTCGATTTTATATTGTTTGTCTCCTAATACAATAATTGCGTCCAAGGGAAAACTATTATCTTAATTTTTTCGAGAGAAAAAGGGGGTTGTTGAGGCAGACAAAAACTTCTGTCACATTTCAGACAGTATCTCACATAACCTACATTACCTGTAAATTTAACTATAATTATATTATATATATATGTATATATCGCTTGAATTTTGGGTTCACGGTTTTGAGAAAAGTAATAAATGAATAAGGCTGAAATTTTTTAAAAATATTGTTCTCATATAGGATTAGGTTTGAAAAAAGTTTGGTGCCTGTTGGTCTAATAGTTTTTTAGACATTGGAAAACAAAACATTCCTTGAAAAGTGCTTTTTCCAATATTTTGAAGAAACTACAAAAGGGATCGAACTAAAATTTTCATATGATATATTTCCCTTATATTAGGGAAAGTCTGATAGAAGTTTGGTGTCTATTGTTTCAGTAGTTCCCAAAAAAACTGGAACATTAAAAATTCCAAGAAAATTTGTTTTTCTTGGATTTTGATGAAACTACAGGAGAGATCGGGTTGAAATTTTCACGATAGATCGTCTTTATATGGGTGCATATTCAGTAAAAGTTGGGTGCTATTGGTTGAGTAACTTTCGAGAAAAATGTAAAACCAAAATAAAAAATAACTTCAGAAAATTCAGATATCTTTTACTTATTTACAGCGGAGGGAGTGACGAGTGTCTTTTCTTGCATCATTTTAAGTTTCATTTATTTATTTATTTTTTTTTTTCTTTAATGTTGTAAATGAAATTTGGCAAACTGGGTTTTCTAGCGAAGTACCACTCGTTAGAGTTTTCACCCAGCTTGCTTGCAAACAGGGTATTGAAACTGACCTCACAGAAGGTTTAGGGGTAGAGAT
The DNA here is from genome assembly GCA_011428145.1 of Ericerus pela. NCBI lineage: Eukaryota > Metazoa > Arthropoda > Insecta > Hemiptera > Coccidae > Ericerus > Ericerus pela. The sequence continues at coordinate 1,897,794 of WOFM01000403.1, forward strand.
GATGAAGATTATTCGATTTATAAGAAAAGAAAACTATTGGTATTATTTTCCCATTTTGAACTAAGTCTGTTTTCATGTCCCTAATCTTTCTGTGAGGACAATTATTTTAATACCCCGTTAAGAAGCAGACTAGATAATAAAGGTAAGTTTTTTCCATTTAACAGAATGTAAACCTAAGTTCATGAATATGGTTGTAACATTATGCTTGTCTCGCTTATTCACAGCATCCAGTCTTCATGATTCCGATGAATTATTTGGAGAGGTAAAATCATGTCCGATGATTTGTCCATTAATTTTTATGCCTGTCTGCGCATCGAATGTAGATGCGAATGGACAAACTCGTTATATTACTTTTGCCAACCAGTGTGAATTAAACATTAGAAATTGTAAAACAAACAATAGTAAGTACAAATATTAAACTGAATTATGTTCTATTTTCGATTTTCTTAAATTTGTATTTTCGTTTATGTATGAAACATGACTTTTTCGCAATACATGTTGCAAAATGCGCGATTAGATTTGTATTTTCAAGGCCAAAAACGTAGAATTTCCAACTAGGGAGCAAAAGTCAATAGCAGGATCAAAATAGGTATTTGCTCCCATAACGAAAAGTTTAGCTCCTCCTTCCAACCAATTAGATGCCTGCCCTAATAGTGCATAATATGCATGTATTGCAAAAAATAGTGTTCGCAACTCGAGCCTAATGTGAGTGACCTTAACCCGTGCAATTTACAACACTCACTTGCGGCTCAAGTTGCCAATTGCAACTTATACAGGATTGTTCACTTTTCATTCTCATCACGAAATAATTATACTATTATTAATTAAAAAATGTTACACCCGCAGATTTTCCCATGATTCTCCATTATTTTTATTATTATTTATTCCTTCGATTCAAATACAAATCCCATTTTTTTAGCTTGGCATTGAAACATTGGTTTTACAAAATTTGTTTTATAAACATGAAAATGAACAACAAAATGAACAAACAAATGAACACAAAAATGAACAAAACACCTACCAATATACCAAAACGTATTAAAAAGGAGCAGATACCTAGCAAAAAAAGAAGGGTTTTTTTTCTTTTTTTTTTCTTTTTTTCAATGCCACTATTAATTTCGCTCGAATCGAAAGTAAAAGAATTTATTGATAAGTTTTAGGTGACAACAGATATATCCGAAAGTCAAAACAGTTTTTTTTTATCTGTTACTTTACATGCATAGCTGTTCCAAGATGTAACTGCTAAAAGTCACAGTTACATATCTGGAACTGCAACAGTTGGGACAGTGCCCTCAAATTTCTGTCACAATCACAACCCACCTCTAATTTTCACAAGAAGTTTACATAGAGCTAATTTTACAGCAGTTTAAACTAAGTTCAGAGTTTCAACTAGGTTTAGTGGCAAACGGTAGTTTTACAATCCATTCAACCAAGTTCAATCATCATAAACCACAATTTAAATTTACTGCTATATTTCACTGAGTCAACTGCTGGTTCAAGTTTTTCATTTGTTGGTTTATCACAAAATTTTATTTATTGGTTAACAGAAATTTATATGGTTGCTAAACACTATACAATTCTCAAATGTAATTTAAATATTATCTATCATTTTATCAGTTATTTATTTATTTTATTTGGTATTTGAACGTCACAAATTAAATTTCCTCCATTAAAAAGTGATATCTCATGAAACAACGCAAAAGTTGAAATAAACAGATTTAATTAAACGAAAGTTAATTTTTAATTTCGTACTTTGCAACAAACTTTAAACTATGGATCAAGGTTCAGTTGAATCAGAGTTTAAACTGCAATTGTAAGATTAGCCCATAGTGGTCACATTGGTATTATGTGAGGTTGTATGAACATTTGTCCATCAAAACCTGCCTATTGGTGAACATAATTATTTTTGTATGAATTATTTCTCTGGAATAGCCCATTATGTTGAACCCCTCTTCAATATCTTCCATTTTTATAACATATTTGTTCTCATGTTTCTTACAGAATATACATTCAGATCTAATGGTGTGTGTGAATAATCATACCAATTTTGAGGGGACAACGATTTTTCCCAACTGATCGTATGAAGTTGATTGTTTATTTTGTTTCATGTTAGAAAACTTCTGTTGTACCTACTTATTATTACCTATAACTTCGTTATATTAAAACAGTTTTACTACGCAATTTTTTTTGATTTTGTAAAACTAAGCTTATTTAATACATTAACTGTTGAAATAAACCTGCCAATGTGTTATATTTATTAATTAAAATATTAAATATTATTTACATTTATTCTTAGTCAACTTTATTTCATATTCTGTAAAATTAGTACGTGCAAGTGCAAGAATCTCTGTTCAACACCCATATATGTAAATATAGTACGTAATGATATGCTGATGCAATGAAAATATAATTATTTCTAGGATTCAAGGCGTAAACACCATTTATTAGAAATGTATTGCTTCATGCAGGTTTGGATAAGAGTGGATGATGTCATACGTGATCTTGAGCAGAACAATAAGGTGCCTTGGCCGATATACTGGCTGATGAAATAGTGGTGGCATAATGTAGTGTGATGAAAAGTTTACCATGAATTATGGTACAGAATTGATAGATGAGAAAGTGTACTGTTTGTGGGATGCGACCATCCCTTAAAACTCAAAATTTAAAAACCTTTTCGTATTATTTTTTCCCCAATAATAAAATTAAATAAAATCAAAATAAAACTCACGCACTTTGAAACGCCGTGAGCGTCTTCGGCTAGGCTAAACTCTTAGCCTAGCCACGTAGCCTAAACGTTTTTTCCCTCTCCTTTAACTTTTCGATCTTTTTCTTACCACCATCTTATTTTTAGTGGTGGTAATGACACTATACAACCTCGGTTGTCGGAAATTCCCCTGCCATTTTATTCTAAATCTTTTTTTTTTCTGTACTCTGTAATATTATTATGAACTTTGTAAGATTTCATCCTTCGTTTTGTCTTCAACCATCGAGGTCGATTTATTTTTCGTCTGTATTTTTTAGAAAGAATTAAATTTTCAATACATTTTTATTTTTTTCATAATGGTTTAATTTTATATTCGCGGGCATCGGGCCCGCTCGAGGCAATTAATTGAGGCAAATTCAGGCTGCTCTTTTCAAAAAAGACACTTTCTCGGACACTCAGCTATGAGGTAAATTCTTTTAATTCACCTTTTTTTTTTATTCCCTGTTGCATGGTATAAAGCGGTTCAATCGATCACCTGGCTAGCTGAGCAGGTCTTGGGGCCCTTAACTCGCATCTTCACTAAATTCTGTTGGTGGAGATGCTCGTGGAACACTCTATGGAGTGGTTTTTTAATTATGGGGAAATTATGTTAGGTTATGTATTGGGTTGGATTGAGCCACCCAGGGTTGCATACCACATGTTATTATGGACATACAGGGTGATGGAATATAAAGGGTGTAACGATATATTGACGTGAATTATATAAGAGGAAATATATCATTGCATGTACACATGTAATTTTAACCAGTGTGAAGACACGAAAATCTGAGTTTTCAGGTCTTCACTAATTTCACTTGATATTATACTGCGGGTCTGTATTTTTCCCCTTAAACAAGATGGTTTCAGGTATAGGAAGAAAAATACAGGTTGGATTGACTTCCTTGCTGATAGGTCAAAATGAACCCTACTGCATTTAACCTGACCAAGAACTGAATCATTTGCTGTTTAGATGCACATGGTGTGAGTATGACTTCTCAGCAGTCTGTTTGGTATTTATGTTAATGATATTTTTATATTAATTTTGCTCCTCATTTTTTCACAAATTATCCCTGGATCGATGGCGTAGAAATGAAGGGGGTTTTCAGAAAAACTCATGAAAGTTTTTGATTATCTCACATAGTATCAGGCTTTTTCTTAAAAAAATTTTATTAAAATTCTCCTAAAATTCTGATCTGGCTTTGCTACTGCTCTAGATATTCATAATTGTCACGATTGCTGTATTTCAACCAGTTTGGTATGCAACGATTCGATTTACCTATAATTCAAACACCTACTGATAGGTACTCAGTTATATTGGTTGTTATTTTCAATTCCACAAATGGATCACCGCAGTATAACTTAGGTTGAGGCTACTTAACAATAGATGTCAGCCACCATTCAACAGACCAGTTATACCTACCTACGTCAAAATCAGAATTATTTGATTGTAACAGATAATTGGTTCGGTAATTTTTCTGGTAAATTTTCTGTTCCACTTAGCCACTTAGAACTATTTTCATTGATTTGATTATGCTGGCAAAATCGTTGCAAATTGTCGGATCTCTACTTAGCTAGAGCCTTAGGAACAATACAGAGCTACCATTACAATGTTTTACCCTTCGTTCTTTCAGGTTATTGAGTTGGATTGTATTGGTTTGGATTTCAGTTTCCGAGTTCTTGTTCTTACTCTTACTGAAATTTGATCCAAATACCTATATCAGCCTAATAAGTTTGCTCACATCATTCATAACTTATAGTCAAGAAGATAGTATATACAAATGGAGTTGACATTCCTCATTCTGAAAGCGTCGTTGACTTGATTCAGCTGTTCAGTTTTTGACATCCTGACGAAAAGATCTCTCTGAGATCCTACAAAACTTCAAATTTTCTTGAAAGGAACATACGAATAAAAACGTTAGTTTGAATACACGTCATTTTATTTCTTTACTTCAAAATAATAGTGAAAAATACGTACTCGCCATTTTAACTTCATTCGTCTTTATTTTACATCAGTAATAAGTCGTATTTGTTATTCAGACATTTACGGTGGAAAATGCTCCAAAACGGTTATAAAATATTAAAATTTATTCAATTCGCTGGAAAATATTTTCTTCCTTAACATAAGTACGTTTTGAAAAATAATCAAATATGATAGAAAAATTAGTTTCAGAAAATTAGTTTCATCAAAGAATTGTACTCAAATACAAATATGTGTTTTTATTACTGAATACCCAGTAGCCTTATCTTATCAATATTAATTGAACATGCCATCATTCTAGAACCGTAAAATGGACATAGGTTTTTTGAGCATGGGCAGTAGGTCTTTTTATACGTTTTCAGTCCGTTGGTACTATGAAATTAAAGCCTTCTAAATACGTTGCTGTGAATCCAATGAAATCAAATGAAACTCGTGTTCATTTGAGAGCTTCCTAGATGTTATTTTTGACACGAATTTGTGTATTTACCTGGGTATCTAGTACCTATCAAATTATCGAAGGTTGCCATCTATGGTGAGTTGTTAGTAATGTCATCCTTAATTTCAGAATGCAGCGTCTATTACAGCTGATAAATGATAACAACCCGTAAGAGTTCACCTTTTGTTACACATCTTAGACTATTATCGATTACTTTCAGCAAACTACGGGCAATGAGGTGTAAAGAATTTTGTTGAAATATGATCAATAAGTAGGTAGGATTCGCGAGTCGCAAAAGAACTCCAGAACTATAACTTAAGCGAAGTCGGTTACCCTGACCCCACTCCTAGCTTCCCCCAAAAAAGTGTGCCTCAACTACATCACACGTATTAGAATTGAAACTCTGCACTTCAGTAAACAAATTCGGGGATGTAGAAACCAATAAAATGATGAAAAATTTTCCTAACCAACCCTTTATGGGTCACAGGGGGTACAATGAGTGATTCAATCAGACAATTAATTGTAAATTTAAAATCTTTTCATTTGAAATAAAAGATAACTGACGATGTAAAAATTCTTCACCATAATACTTTGTTTGTTTGAATTCAGAAAATAAGAAATATGAACAGAAATTTGAAAAAATAAGTAGGTCAGGTAAGCGTATTATAAACTCCAAGATGAAAAAATTTGTTTACGCAGGTCAATTGATTCCTTAAATACCTACTTCTCTATTCAAAATAATATGTGTTGAAAATATCTGTAGGCAAGGTATGGTAATGAAAAAGCTAATTAGGAGTCCAACTTGAGCCTCAAAATATTTATAATGTAATAAATTAATTCTTTAAAATGGAAGGTACGTTTGATATGTTGCAGGTTCATGTGAAATATAGGCACATATAAACTGTACCTAACAGACTGTGTTTTTATTTTTTACCTCAAATGAATCTTCAGATTTATTTAAATTATTTTCTGTAACAAAATATTAAAATTAGAGAAAAAGCTAAATTCTCGTATTTTACGACAAAAACTCATATGGGTGTATATGAAATTAAAAAAATCCCTATATAAAACCTGAAGTATAATTTGTACATGTTTCAAATGGTAGAAACGTTCATTCATATCTCCTGTAACTTTATGGTAACTCAATACTTCGGGAGGTACGTACAGTAACCAATCAGTGGCAGCAACTTATATATTCCCCAAGTGTTGCAGACTTCGCAAATTTAGAAAGAGCAATATTAGAATTTAGAAATTATATTTCATTTTGATTTTTAGGTTTGTCAATTTAAGAAAATTCCGTGAGTTTCTAAAATTTCTGTAAATTCAACACAAATGTTTCCGCCACAGACTGTAAATGTGTTGATAATATAAACTGTAAATCTGTATTTCCTGTTTTGCCATCCAACAACTTTCTCCAAAAAGTCTGTGTAGATATTCTGACAGAAACTGAACAGAATTTGATTCCATCAAAAGATATAATTTACAGGTACCTGTTTCACCTTAAGCTTACTGAACAAGTCATTAAGTGTGTGGAATACCTTGTCCTGAGAGATATTCTCACCAGAAGGAAATTCTACAGAATTTAAGCGTGTTCAGTCACTTCGTACATAAGTACGGGTAAGCCAGAACCAGACCGAACACTGGCAATTTTAGAGCCAGTTCGGGTGGTTTATATACGGCTTATTTGCACACACACAAAGACACATAAGTAAGAATATACGTACGTCTGTGAGGGCGGCCAGATTGCATCATCCCCTACCGAGATAAGAGATGGCTGACCGGTTTGTGTATGGATTGTGACATTGTCTCATTGTGTCACAATTTGATACTCGTACATTACCTGCAAGTACATGCAGGTAATTACGATCAAACATATTTTGTGTTGTTTAACATCACAAGGACGATTATTTGCCTGCCCTTTGGGACGGCGACTGTCGTCAAGGGGTCCGAGCCCCTTTTCCTCATACCAGTGTGTCCCCACAAAGTGTATCTTCTGTTATTTAAACTTTATGCTCCTTATTTGTATGTTGGTATTTACATGTAGATAATTTTTCAGCTCTGTAACACTGCATTGTTTCTATGTTTTATTTTGTTTGCAGGAAAATTTTTCATTAGATGTTATTTATTTTTTACCAATGATAGATAAATTCGAATGCTCATATTTCTGTTCAACAAATTTTTTTTTAATTCAGACCTATGAAGATCATTTTCTCACACTGAAAAACCACTATCCATTACATTTCAGCCATACTGCTGGTCGAATTATTCAAAACGTGTTTACGCACCTGAACATAGGTATATAAATAGATAGATACCTACCTACATCACTATAATAAACGTAAAGGTGAGAAATTCAATAGCCTAAAATTTTCTTTTATTATTTCAGGCATGCGCCAACTACCAAAATTTTATGTCGTTTTCACTAAGACACTTTACTAGCAGATATGCGCATGACGTTGATGAACGATGAACCTCCATCTTGTGTTATATAGAATATATATAGTAATAATAAACAATGTAAAATTTATGGAAAAACAAATAACACAAGATGGCGGCTCATCTCTTATCTTTTTCATGCGAATATCTGGTAGGAAAGAGTCTTAGTTTCCGCCAAAAAATTAATTGAACAGTGTTACCACATTTATGTCAGAAAAAGTTTGAAGTCGGCACAAGCGAAAGGGCTGCTTTGCTGTGTCTCAGGGCTTGTACATACTTACGTACATACGACTTGTTCACACTTGGCTAGTTTTCAGGATATTAGCCTGCTACTTGGGATATTATTTCGTTTAACAGTTAAAGTCACTATACGCCATTTTAATCTTTTAAAGTCAACTTCAACTTGGCAGATCGTCGTATGAAGTCCTTAATTATGACTATCCACTAAGTTAAGGTTGACTTTAAATGGTTAAGGTGGCGTAGTGAATTAAACTGTTAACAGAATAGTAGGTAGGTACACCAAATAGCTGACTGGCAGTCAGAAAACCAGCCGAATGAGAAAGGCTATACCTACTCAGAATTAAAGTGCGGGATAGGATAAGAATGCAGTGAAAATTTCTGAATTCAAAAATGAATTTAATGTTCTATCGTTCAGAGAATCGTTCTACTAGCCCACCAACCCCTTCGCGTGAAATCGTGACTCGTGGTTGGTCTCATGAGTCATAACCATAGTACCAGATTTAGCTTATTGCTGTCGATAGGCTCTAAAAATTTTGACTCTCTTTCACCAGCAGCGGTTATTCGAAGAAAATTAAACTCTTTTTTCAAAGTAGGTACTAATGAAATAATTTAGTGAGCAGAGCGTTCGCGAAATTTTTGAAAGTTTTTTGTTGTACCCGACAGCATTTATGATTTAGGTAGGTACCTCCTTATGGCGTAGAAAATTCATTATTTTCAAAATTACTTAACGTAATTATGCATTTACCCACGTCGTGGGTCTGGAACATCCCTGTTTTATTTAAAATCAAAATAATTTTCATTAAAAGGGCCGCCCCTAAAAATTTACCGCTAGTAGACTGAAGCCTCATGAGCCCAGTGGGAAATTCGGTACTAAAATAGCCTACGTATCCACAAAAACTTCCGATCAAAGTGCATAACATTGACGTTGTAATCCTAATTATTCCTCATTGGTCAATGTCACAAATAACAGACGATACACGTCTGAATTTGATAAACAACAGTTCCACGTGCAACTAATCTGTATATCTACGAAGTTTTTCATGTTTACAGTTAGATATTTTGAATTTAACTGACGTAAAAACATTTGTACTAAAATAAACATACCTATATCGTTCCATCGAGTGCGAAAAAAACGGTATAAAAAAGCCAACTTTTACAAGAAAAAACATTATTATATTTTTTTCGTTTAGTTTGTGAAGACGTTATTTGTTATTCTGGAATCAACCATGACGAAACTGACGCTGTTCTTCCTCGGTAAGATATTTCCATACCTTTTGTTCTCGAATTTTTATTTCTCGAATTTCTGTCGTCGGCTTGTTTTCAGCCAATTTTCTATGGACCATATTAGGTACCTGTTTAGAGATTTGTATTTCTTCCCCAGTTACTTTTAATTATTCTTAAGATAAAAAAGAAAATAGCCTTGTTCACTCTTAGCTAGTTTTCGTGTTACTAGCCAGCCACCTATCGTACTGTTCTGTTAGCAGTTATAGAGTAACTTTACGTCATTTTAACAGTTCGAAGTCAACTTCAAGTTGACAGAGATTGTCATGTAAGATTCCAATGAAATTCTTATAAGAGTATCTGCCAAGCTAAGGTTGAATTTAATTGGCTAAAATATTGTAGTGACTTTAAGTTTGACAGAGTAGGGCCCTAAGTAGCTGCCTAAGTAGCTGGCTAGTAGCTAGAAAACCAGCCAAATGTGAACCAGGCCTATGTTAATGTTATAATTATTATTCTATCGAATTTATTAATTCAAAAATGAATTAAATCACAACCTTTTAAATGATATAAGTAGCAAAACTTGAAATTAGTTGAACAATGTTTTTTTTTTTTTTTTTTTTTCGTGGGGCTTTTAAATAAAATTTCGAAATTTTTATGGTCCAAACATCAGGTTACACTTACTTCAAAGATCAGGTTTCAATACTTTAATGATCGTATTTTGAAATATTATCAATTTTTGAATATCATCTCACGTTAACCTTTTTCAAAATATTTATCCCTGAATTACAAAATTGGCTAATAATGTGCTATCTAAAAATTCAAACATTCATTATCTAACTTCAAGTTTCATTGGAATATTATTCTCATCGTACTGTCCTCTTTATTTAGAAACCACTATTATGTTATGATGCAACGGTTTTTGAAATCAATTCGATTTAAAAAACAGTTTTTTGTTTTGAAAACGGCTGAAACATGTTGATACTGACATAGGTAGGTAAATATAATGGTAAAAATTTGAAATTTAGTTAGCTTATAGCGGGGATTGGTGGCGTGGCCTTCAACTCATCGTGGCCTTTAACTAGTCAGAAATAGTCAGAATAGATGAATGGTATCATAAACATATGGGGGCAGCTGTTATGTTATGTCCCATGTTGTAAAACGTCACAGCACAAGAAATTTGGACGGAACTTGTATCATACTTCTTGACCTATTTTAAATCAATGTTACTCATTTCCTCTCATCAGTAAATTTAAAAAATTTTAACACAGTAGCAGCTCCGTTAGAAAAAGTAAAAAATTAGGTGTTAAAAAGTTTGTAATAGGTCATAACTGATGATTGTATCAAATTTTTTAAATGTTGACCTAAAACTACACATAATTCAAAACCATTACTCCTCTTTCAAAATCGAAACAAAAATTGACTTTACGGAGGTACTGTCGGACCGATTCGCACAAAAATTAGTACCTACCATATTTACAAGAAGTTATATTGAATATTTGTTTCCGATTTCGTGGCTATGGGTCTATTCAGAATTTTGTAACCAAAATAATAACAAAAATAAGTACCATCGGACCGATTCACACGAAAATCAAAAGATCAGGTATTTGGCTTAGTAGGTACTAACGTTCGTATTAAATCTCGTGATTATCGAACAAAAATTGGGACCTGCGTGTCATGGTAACAAAAAATTGCGCATAGGTACATATTGTTAAGTATAGGTACCTCCCTATGTATTACGAATTTAAATTTTTGGTTCCAAAATTTTCCTTGGGTTATGATTTATGAAAGGAAAAACGCACCATCCCCACGTACAGATCGTTTTATGAGATCGAAATTAATAAGTAGATTCTCATGGTAAACCTACTTAAAAATAATACCATCGTACATCTTAATGATAACATAATGTATCGGCATCTCGCCTACAACACTTTTCGATTTTATTTTTCTTTAGTCTCCACATTTTTTTTCTTTTTGTCCCTTTTTCCCAGTTTTTAGGTGGGGCAAGAATACCAGCTTACCCCACCGTCACTACGCCCATGAAACACACGCAAAAGAAGCTCAAAAAAATGTCAGAATTTGGCAAATTTTTTTAAATTATTAAAAAAATTATAAAGATAAAACTATAGAAAAAAAAAACTCGATATCGATAACTATCGATTCTATCTAAAAAGATAGGTAGGTACCGATATTATCGATAATTTTCGATATTGTGCAACCTCTATGCGGCGGTGTGGCGCATGAATCCAAAAATAATTAGTTTTTTATGTTTGAGCTCTGAAAATTTCCTCTGCGTCTATGTTTTACAGAAACGAACAAGAATATTATGTTTTGTAGAAATCCTAATAAAGGAAGATAAAAACTGAAAAATAAAAATGTAGGTAGGTGTAACGGCCAAAAGAGGTGGTAATGTACCTAATTAGAACCACTTTCAGTGTTACACCATACACGAAATATCACGTACTTTAAGAGCAGTAATACTTCTAGAATAGACTCAAGTTTATCATCCACAGACTATCGTGGACCTTAACATTTGTTAGAGATTCAATAATATTTTAAAACACACGAGTGAGTTTACACATTTAATAAAATAATTATTTGTACATCACAGTACATAAACATACGTTAATATTTATACATATACAATCACAATTCAACAAGCAAGACTGTCTGTTCACTAGAGACTTCTACTAGAGAGGTTCCAGGTACTTAGAAGTAGCTGTCGAGGAACTGTGTCTTATTCCATTGAATCGAGGGATTATATACTCGTTCAGGGTATGAAAACGTACGTGTCGGATAGGTAAAGTGAGGTAGGGTGTTGTTATTATAGGGATGTGCTGACTCGTCAAATACTCGAGGGACAGGCACAACTAGGTCATAAATATACAGAAGGTATATCTATATTTGTAATACGGGTAATATAGTGGTTGTTTATAAAGAGTTACAGGATGATTATTGTTGATAAATATCTATGTTTTTGGTGTTCGAAAATGTGTGGACAAATATGTTCGTCATTTCTAAAAATAGACGAAAATATACGTTACAGTAGGTACCTAATAAAGTAAAGATTCAAATTGTTTTGAAATTGTCACCAACAATAGAACTCATACATTTTAATTACTTTCTAACAAACAAATAAATTAATAAACACATTTTAGAGAGATTGCGACCATGATTTTAACTCAGTTAGGTCTTAAGATGGACTGGTTTCCTTACTGAAATAATATTGTATTCAAAAACTTATTATTGCAAAATTAGTATTCGATTTGTGTAAAATCTTATAATTTCATAATTGACAGGACACTGCAGTTGAATCGGCCGTAAATAGCGTCATTTTTTTCATTTATTCATAATTATTTCGAAGCGATGAATCAAATCAAAATTGCCTACATTTCATGTTTTCAGTCTCAATAACATTTTTCCGTGGAACTCGATATAAATGTTAAATGTTATTAATTTTTTAGTTGCATTTCTCATCTCCATTTCGTTTACCACTTCTCACGCAACGACCAATAATGGATGCAGCGATAAAATATGTACGACAGAATATAGCCCCGTTTGTGGCTCGGATGGAAAAACATACGGCAACCAGTGTGAATTAGATAAGGAAAAATGTCGAAATCCAAGTAGGTTGCACATTAAATAGTGTTTATCAGATGTATTTTGTTTTTTAGTTTTGGTTATTGTTTTTTCTCCATACCCTAAATTATTAATTTATATTACAGGTTGAATATAATAAAAAAAGAGAAAATAATTTTAGTGTGAGTTCGACGTCGAAAATTTAGAAGGAATTTTATTGCCATAGGCCAAGGGCAATATCCTCCGGGAGCGGGGGAAATTCAGATATCAACCATCCCTAGTGGCTTCAGAATAACACTAAAATATGTGTTCTACAAGACATCAAAAACAGTTAGAAATATTGTTTTATTCCCTCTAATTGCAGAATATTGTTCATTTTTCTTATAAAACGCCTCCGAGAGGTGAGTCCTCTTTAGAGTGCGGTACTTTGATGGAATGACATACAAATAAGGAGTACTTATTCTTACAAAGTAGAGATGGGAATTTTAGTTCATTTTGCGGATTTAGTTCATCGAGTCTGCTTTACCAAAGTGAACTAGTTCAATTAGTTCAGTAGTTCAGTAAATTTTTCAACTCGATCACTTCAATCAGCTGGATTCATGATTGGCTCATATCATTTAAATCAACTGATTTATTATATGATATTGCGATCGGCTCGTATTCATAAATTCGTGCTAGAACTATTGGTTAATTGTTTGACTCGCTCATCGACTGCTACTTACTTCAACTTCAGTTTGATCAAGAGATCGAGTAGAGTAGACTGATGAGAACTGAGAACTATCAAAAAAAAAAAAGAACTAATGAACTAGTTCATTTAGAAGTGAACTAAATGATCGATTAGTTCACTTCTAGGATTCATTCAAAAGAACTACCCATCACTATTAGAAAGCACGTTTCTTGCAACGAATAGAAACTAACTCTAAACTACTTAACCATAAACACAATACAGCCCACCACAAATCTGCCAACGCTATTCCTACCTCTGGAAATATTTACATTACTCGTAATTATGGTGTTTAAATCTTCGAACCCCATGTTGATGCGTCAAATAATATCAAATTCATCCTCTCTACAAACCAAATCAAACATTATTGGGCTTTTTTATAAATTCAGAAAACAAGTGAAGACATTTTGAGAGCTACAAAAACTGCTTTCAGTGACGTAACATAAAACAATACTTTCCTTCCTCGGAGTGAAGTGTTTCAACTTAAATTTTTGGATTACAAGATGATACCTTTCAAGAACATTAAGGGGATTGTATCGAATGAGGTTTAAGGGGCTCAATCCTCAACGAGTTTGGCTTATTTAGTGCACCGCACGTTAAACGAAATAATGTTTGGCTGTTTGTAATTACTTGCAAAATCTTGCAAGTAAGTTGCAACATCTGGACCATGACGAATGAAGAGTTCACACTCTGTGTGATGTCATGAACCAGCTCATCAGTGCTCGTGCCGTATTTATCGGTTGTCATAGAAACCATAAATATGACGCAATTAGTCACCACACGTATGTATGTATTTTTTACATAATTATGTGTGTCTGTGTGCGAGTAAGAAGCCAGTATATAAGGTCATAAAAATCTTGGCTAAATCGCCAGTGTTTTCTAAGGTCTTCGCTCCCCCACACCTTGTATGTGAAGTGGTGAACATGCAATAATTGTAGATCACCTTCTGTTGTTGGAATATCTTCCACAACATAAGTTATTCCACAAACATCGTTTGCAAGAATTTAATTTATTGAAGTTTGAGTGATATAAATTAGGGTTAAGCCTTTTGCCTCATTTGCTGGTCTATATTGTGTGGTTATGTTTTTTGTTAGCATGAACGACGATTTGGTGTTCACATTAGGAACCTTGTAAGTTAATATATTTGAGTGAATAGTCTAGTGGTCCATAAAGTCGGGGATGATTTGGATATCTTGAGAGAGGAATTGTTTTGTAATTATTTTTCCGGTGTTTCATTATATGCTGAAAATGACAGTTTGGAATAATAGGACCTTATTCGTACAGATGCTATGAAAAATTGGGTGGTGCGTAAAGTTTCTTTAAGAAAATAAATTATAAGGACTTAAAAGCTAAAAATATTAGTATCTACGCCTGTATTATGTAAGATCTCCTTCGTACAGGCACAATATATCAATATTTTTTATTCTAGACTTAAAAACGGAATGCAAAAGTGTGTGTCCCTGTAAATAGAATCCGACAACTGGAAAGCCTGCCTCAACGTGTTTACTGGAATAACATTGGTTCTTTCCTAGCAGTATCTTTACAAAGTAAGAGAAAATTGTGAACACTTCCCATTCAGAAACTTCATTATGTGAATAACTTTACGTACAACTACAGAAAGCTAAAAATATTGTATTTTTTTTTTTACAGGTAAGTTATTTCATTCACAATTTCAGATAAAGTTAGCCTAATGCTTGAAAATTGGCCAAAACATGATACCTACCTGATAAATTTAAAACATAGATAACTTTTTACATTTATTCGGGTGACTAAAAGCACCAAAAATAATCTACTTTTAGCCATTATGATAACAGTTTTACAAGAAAATTATTTTACTTATTATTATTTTAAGCTGTGGTTTGGTATTCTATTATTTAAAAACTTTTTAATTTCAATACATGAATATTCACCAATTATACAAAAATTAAACTAGTTTTAATTTACGTACTTTTTTTTTCAATTATTGAAAGTCGTACTTAGACGTAATTATGTACTAATACCCAGTGTTAAGCGATGTACTACTTGAGTTAAAGATGATGATATTTCTCATAGATTTCCATAGCTCGATATGAGTATATCCTCCCATTTGATGTAATAGGCGCACTTGTATTTTCATTAATTGATCGGATGGTGGATTCTTCAAGTCTCGAATATATATTTATCTTGAATAAACTTCGAACTTTGTGAGCTAGATCTTGTCAACTCAGATGCTATACTTACAGATGTATGATTTTAGACATCATTAGTTTACGTAGAAATTCTAAAAGTTTTATGACGAAATAAGTTTTATTTTCCCCTCCCCACAAACTCGCACATCAAAGACTTTCAATCAATCTTCCGTCATTCCTTCATATTAATTAAATAGGTAGGTACGATAATTAGTTCAGGATTCTATATAATTTTTTCATTATCGCTGCAGTCAACATAGCTGAATAATAAATGATTTAATTAAAACTTCTAGGCAACATTCTGTTCTAATTTTTTGTCGTAAAAATAATCACATTTCCAGAAACCATAATATTTCCAAAGTGAGAAGGTTGGGGAATAGAAAGAACTTGTGTTCTTATCCTAATGCCAGTGTCAAGTGTGTCGACTTAGACGTAGGCTACCTACTTGAAATTAGTAATGATAGATAGCTATCAGCCGGATATTCGATTTTAAACTTACGAGGTTTTATACTAAAAATAGGTACCTAACAGCAGACTGATAAATTAGATAAGTAATAATATTCAATGAAGCGAAACAGTCGGTTTGACTTTAGTTTTCAACTTTTTCCTTGTATTAACATTATTAGTAAGGAATTAATTTAAGGTGAAATGCAAATAGAAGATAACTTACTTATAATGTAGGTATATAAATCTAAAGAAGCATCGTCTAGTCCAACTTTTTCCAGCTGCATATTCCAACAAAATAAAGGAAGTCCAACGCTACAGCTTGTGCTGGATATAATGAAACAAAAAAATTTTGGAATCAGGTATTTCTATTTTTTTTTCTCATGATAAATGTTTTTGCTAGATGTCATCCAAAAGGCATCAACAGTATAATGTATATTTTTATGTATAATTAATCAATCACTTGTAGTTATACATATACCCCCACAAGCCTTGAAGCGCCACTTTTTGACGTTTTGGCTTATGCCAGCTTTGGATTTTTTCTGAAATCCCTATACAGGTAAAATTGTAGACTTTGTTGTTTCAGTAGAAATCAACAAACATTTTTTTCCATGTCTGTGTGTGGCTGTGTTGGTAGTGGTGTATACACGTCGAATATAAGAAAATAATTGGCGAAATAATATCGAGGAAATTTAAGGGCTAATACTTTTATTATAGTGATAATGTAGCAACAACTACAACAGCTTCTGCAGTTTCTCATAATTTCCTAAGAGAAAACTAGCTCCATGTATAGTACTTAATTGAGAAATTCGTGAGGAATCAGGATGTTTACTCCCCAGCCAGTTATATCAATTCTTGTAAACACCCTCGAATGAACCCTAAACCACTGTACCAAAACATAATTTTTGGAAGAAATACTGAGAATTAGAATGATCATTTTACGAATCCATCAGACCTGAATTTAAAGTAGGCGATCCAACTGCTACTGATTTATTGTTCATTTTTAATGTAGGTATAATATTTATTCTGGTGGCACTATTCATTAAAAATTAAATTATTCCGATGACAGGTCACCTTAGCTCCAAGGTTGGATTCACCATCCGCACAACATCTGTAATAGGCCTAACCTATTCTCCAATTGGTAATCTGAACATCAAACTTGACAAATTGAAGAAACACCTGCAAGATTTGAAAAATGCTCTACCACCAAAGTTTTAAAACTTTTACAATAATCTTCCACTTGAATAAGACTATAATATTTAAACATTTCATGTATGGTACCTACTTACCTACCTAACTAATTTTTCACCATTTATGTTTCTTTATTATTTTATTTGACCAAACAAAGGACGAGTTTGGATCATTGCACTTTGTGGGGACTATACATCTCATACACACGCCATTCTTCATCAGGCGTATTATATTAAATAGCAGATAAAATATATTGTTTGTTCGTATGCTCTTACTTGCACAGACAGGCAAGTAAGATGCAAAGTTCGGCCGATGACAAAACGATAGATAAAGATCTCAGTAATGTCTCGGACCGGTACACAAATGCATTATGTCATTTCTTATCAGTTGCTTCAGCAATGAATAAGAAATGACGTGAATTCTACAACACACCTACATATGTATATGTACATAAGTGTGTCTGTGTGCGTGTGCCAAAACCAGTATTTAAACTCTCAGAACCGGCTCTAAAATTGCCAGTGTTCGCCTTGGTTTTGGCTTACCCGTACTTATGTACAAAGTGGTTGAACACGCTTAAATTCTGTTGAATTTTCTTTCTAGTGAGAATATCTCTCACGACAAGGTATTCCACACACTTAATATCTTGTTTAAAGTGATATTTTACCTACCTTCTTTTTTTTACCTTTTTATTTAACCAAAGACAATATAAAGGCTATTGAATTTTTATCTTCCTAACAATAAGAAGAAACATGATATTACATTCTTCAAGAAAACAAGGTGATAATTTCTCCGTGGGAATATCTCACCAATAAAGAATGATTTATTATGAGAAATACTGTAAGATGTTTACTCTACTAAGGGGACAAATGGGAACGAAAACAGAACAGAATAATAAAAATGTAGTAGTCTGGTAAGCATTCAGTATAACAGTGTTACCAACCTGTACTCAAGAAATAAATTCAATTCCAAGAAAAATAAAACTAGTTGGATTGTTGTGAATTCATTAAGCAATATTTCATTTATTTAATTATTACTTATTTTAACTAATCATAGTTTAAATGATGGCGGTAGACGTTTTCAATTTATATCACTGAACTTTCATTTGAACGAAAAATTTGTGAAACAAAATTGAAAGAAAACAATAGGATCAATAAAACAATATTCAACTATTTTTTGTTGTCAATCACATAGGTCCTGCATAAATCACTATTGAAAATACCTATTTTTCTGTTAATGCCTATTTAATAACACAGTAAACACCTGTTGTGTAATGCATATAATTATATATACGAAATACAGTATATTATGAGTTCAGTTCGCCAATAATTTTATTCACAGTATATAGACGACATGTGAAGTGAAATTTTCTTCTTACCACATTTCAGCACCACCGAACCAACTGATACAGACTACGAGTAAGAAAATCTATTGAAAAATTAGTTGTAAAGGTGATGCTTAAACATGGTAAGGGGAGAATTTCTCTTCACATGTTGCTCTATACACTGTGAATAAAATTATTGGCGAATTGAATTCATTCACTATATTTATTATATAAATGTATTACATTGCATGTGTTTACTGTGTAAAATAGGCATTGACAGAAAAATAGAAATTTTAAATAATGATTTACGCAAAAACTGCGAGCCTAAAAAAAAAAAATAAATGTTTTTTTATAGACTCTTCATTGTTTGAATAATTTTTCGTTGAAACGTAATTTAAGTGATATAAACATGAAAAATTGTTTTACACCACCATTTAACCCCCCTGGGGGAAAATCTGAAGTCCGTCGTATTTGGAATTTTAGGTAGTTCTTAAGGATGGTGAATCCGATGTAACAAAATTCAGCTTTCTTCGTATTATTTTCTTTTGGAGGAATTATTTAAGCTAATTGGCCTGGACTATTATACCTGCTTCTATAGTACCAGGTATAACAAATTAAAAACAAAGGAAAGAAGTCAACATTAAAAAATAGTGTTAATACCTCGATAGTTTCCTTTTGTCGTCAACTGGAAAATTTTCATCATCCCTAACCATAACCTCCCATGAAATCGATTTGAATAACCTGTTTGTAAATAATAAAAATATGTATATATTTCATGGGTTACACACACTCGCAGCACGTTAACTACTTGGCATAATTATTTTCATCATTAATGTTCCCTAGCCTCTCGGTTACATGTAAAAAGTATGTTAAAATTTATCGTCTGACTTTCAAACATCATTTCCACCTAATTATTGATCTGCAGACGTCAATTATTCTCATCTTTACAAACATTTTTAATTATCGTAATGTAATATTCGAGTTAATTATATTATGATAGGTATCTTTATACACTTAATTAACCTGTACGAAAGATGGTATTTACAGGCTTCTCTGTCTAATTAATAATATAATTATATAAGAAAAAACATTGCTCGTAATTCACTTAGTTTTTTAATTGAGAATCTTCAAAATTTTCAGTGCGCTGATAGCCTAACCATGGACAAAATGGTACTTACGCCTACACGGCAACTGCATTGTGCTATATGGCACGGTCCTTCCCACAATAACTACCTACTGCGAGCAAATTTGAACTCAGGACTTCCTTAAGATTATGATCTCGGCTGATTTTACCAGTCTCATGCCACCGTATCAACCGCACACAAAACAATGCGTATGTAGTTATTAGATGTGTAACCCCTCAATTGCCAATAATGATGCAGAGTCAAATCCTAGGTTATCAAATGTTAATGGTTCTGCATTTGTTCTGCCTATTGCAAGCAAACAACTAGGCCCCACACTAATGCCTCAAATCTAAAACCTAGACAGCCAATCTGACGATAGCAAAAGTTGCATCTGTACTGTTAACCCACGAGATGGTCTGTTTAGAATTCTACAATCCTTTAGTACATATCAGATTTGAAAACGTATTTGCTGACCAAGTCAATGAAGAACGTTTCAACTACTTCAAGTTGCCATAATTATGTGTTGACAGTTGTGGGTGATCTAATTTTTCTAAAATTAGATGACATGGGGTCTCATTGGAATTTATCCAATAGTGTGGTGTTGGTGGTCAAGCTTGAGGCTTATCTGAAATTACAATATACTGAGATCTCATTCAAAAATTTGAGTGTAAAGACCCTTATTGGCACGAAAGGTATGAAAGTAACACAAGTGATATTTGTTACAGGTTACCTATATGACACTGAAACAAATCCACATATCTCTGTCAAGACAGTGTGAAGAATATGGTAGAAAATTTCAATACCTCCATGATATTGGGCTACAAGTTCTTCAAAACCTTCAACATAGTAAGTGATGGTAAATGCTCGAGCACATATTATTGATGAGAAAATGCCAAGTATGCTTAGGTATTTGCTCAGCATGTGCTCGAGCTTAAAATGGTCAAGATTTTAATATTGGTTCAAGAATGTTCAGCATTTGCTTAGCATGCTGAAGCATTTTTAATATTTCCTCTAAAAATAAGATGTAATCAGTTGCGAACTTGCAAGTTGCAATGGTGATATTCTTACTAAGCCCAGATATTCTGTGAGTTGTAAGTGAAGATAAAATTTAGGCTTTATAGATACACATTAGATAGTGTACTCACTTGAGAACAAAATGTAGGTAGTATGTAAAACAGCATGTGAGTGCGCTAGATTTCACACGATGATTTTCTCTTATAATAAAAAATATTATATATTTTGAAAATTGATATGCCTTTATATAAAACAAAATTCAGAAGGTGCTATATTCATCCTAGTCTACATGAATGATATTTGATTTGTGAACCTAATGTAAAGTTAATCAATAAAATTAAATGTCAAGTTGATATCACTTTCAAAACCCACAATTTGGGCATAGTTAAATCATATTTAGGATTACAGATTAATTATGATAATGTAAATAAAATAATGAAGTTAAACCAAAAATAATTGATAAAAAAAGTGGCAGAAAAATTTAAAGTGAAAAACTATAATCCAGTTTTAACACTGATAAAAGAGAAATTATATTTATCAATAGATCAACATAGGGAAGAGTTAGAAAAATTAATAACATGATATAAGGAGTTACTCGTGTGTTTAATGTACGTTATTTTTGGAACAAAGCCAAACATTTGTTATGGTGTTTTATACTTCGGGCAGTTTCAATGTAACGTAGATAATGCAGCCTATTCTCAGATGCTGATTGGGGCAAAGGTCAGTCAGCAGTTCTTGTCTATTTGTATAAGATAGTTTAACACTTTGGAGAAGCAGGAAACAGTCTCTCATCACTTTGTCTACCACAGATACTGAGATTGTTGCTCTTTGTAACTATGTACTTGACACATTAGCTACATGAAATATATTAATTGATACGTATGTACTTGTCTTATCACCTTGTCCTATTTTTGAAGACAATGACAATTGTATTAAATTTGTAAGTTGCTCGTTAGTTCAGAAATATCTTGACATTAAATTTTATTTTATCAATGTCATTACCAACATTGTATGTATGAACCATGTGCCAAGTATGGACCATTTGGCTGATGTATTCACCAAAGACCTCGGCTGTATAAAATGTTTGAATTTCAGAAATTTAATGTTCTGTTTCAGTGCTTGTTGGCCCTTATTTAGACACAACCTTACATGTCAAGTACCCTTGGTTCATAAACACATACAAAATGAATACATGCAACAATTTAGATCACTGTTGTACCTATTTATATAGTATCACTTTTGAACCACTTATAGTAATCATTGTTATAGTCACCACATGAATTTTTTTTGTTTTTATTAGTCCGATTACTTAATTTTATGCTGTGATATGTTTTTGAATTTAATTTTTTTAATTTTTGAGTCTCACCTAGTCAAATGTATTGAATTTTTTGGGACACTATTTATAAATTTCTTGTGAAATCTCTCATTTTGAAGAGAGGTGTTGTGTTTAATCCTCAGTCATATTGAAAACCAGCTCAATCACTGTTATCTATGCTTTTAGATTGTGTTCCACCAGGTACAAATGTAAAAAATTTGAACAATGTTGTTTTACTTTTGAAAAAAAAACAGAGCATTATCCAATGGATTCACTGAAGTTTAGCGATTAGTTTTAATTTAATTAGGTAACCATTGTCGTATCCATAGAATTCTCAAATAAGATAAATTGCTATATTCGTCTTTTGATGAATAGAAGGCCTTATCTGACGTTCTTTCCCCATATCTAAGTTCATTTTTGCTCGTAGCTTGGCCTATTGTCAAGTTACTATCAAAAATAAAATTAGATAAAAGTGATTTCTCCTTCTCTCACGAGTTTGCTGGTTAGCTCTAGCCTTCTGAGATTAGAAGAAATCACTCCGTTTGGAACTCTTGTCCGTTCAAGTCCAATATATTTTGTAATGTCTTCATGAAATATTTTATGCTTTTTATCCTAATTTTGAAATTGGAAAAATTTTCGATCAATGTACGAATTTGTCTACAATTCTACCTTGTGTTTCTTGTAATATGTCTCGTTTTTATTTTAATAATACTTCTCGTCTTACCTGAATGTAATGATGTATTGAAAAAGGTATGTTTTTCTTTTTTAATATAACTGGTATTTTGTTTTGACTCGTTGATTTTTCTTAAGAATGTCCAGCTAACTGGGTCAAGCGACGTGGAGAAATGGTATAAACACAATGGGTGAATTTACTAATGGGAAATTAGAGAAAATGGGGTAAAATTTAAAGTGACTTTGGGCATATCTTTCGACCTTCAGTAAACCTTTTTAAAATGTAAAATTGCTTCCCTTCCGGTTTTTCTCCCCCACAGTGAATTTTGGAATTTCTCACTGTGGGTTATTATCAATTTGATACTCAAAATTTCCGCTTGTTTTTTGTTTTAATCTTTTATTTCGACAACTTTTCGATTTCACATCATCATTCTATCATCGGTAAAACATCTATGTCTTCAATGTTTTCATCTTCAGATATCATGTGTATGGTATCTCATTACGTACTCTGTGAATCAATTCAGGTAAGTGATTGGTTAAAAACTTGTAGGAGCTAATGAAAACCAAATTTTTCGTAAATAGGTGAAAACCGATTTGGCATACCACACCATTCCAATCCGTACTTGTTTGAATGAATAATCATATTTTTTACTTCACGTCTTTGGAGTACAATGTTGGAAAGAAAAGAATAACTTAGCCCACCTTAATATGTACTGTGAGGAGTCCAATGACATCGATACCGACAATATAACTGATAAATTTATATTGAAAAATACTATACAAAAAATATTTTTACTATAAAGAAAAGTAATGAATAAACATGATGAATAGGTAATTTATTTTCATTTTATTTATACATCCCTTGGTTTAAAGACTAAAATCCACTGAATGATGTAGAGTGCAAAAGGCAATTAGAAGCGCATAATACTGTAGAGCAACAGGTCAAAAGTAAAATTGAAGAGAGTAGGTTTGTCTGGATATACGCTTTATTTCACAAACAAAACAATCAAATTAAATGGGATCAAGCGCACACATATTTACCTCACACAAATACTTACACTTGAAGAGACTCACAAAGGAAATTAATTCATTATAATATTAGAAAAATACATACAAACAGGAACCGAGTGCAAGTTGGACATATTAATCATAACAGTTATGTGAAAAGATATTAATTTATGTTAAAAAGAAAGAAATGATTTCCAATCGTGCACAAGAATATGTAGAGAAATGGAGGTGCCGACATGCTATTTGATGTAAATACCACGAACTTGATTACAATTAGAAGAGAAACTTTCAAGAGAATAGGAAAAACGAATTTAATGACTTCATTTTGAAGTCGATTGAGAACAAAAAAAAAATTTAAAACCAATGAAAAAGAGTTACGTTGCGGATGATGGCGTCAAAAACAAGAGTGCCGAAAGAAGAATTTAAAAGTCGAGAGCTTAAGGCGAGAAGAAAACATGGTGGTCAAGTTAGTAGGTAGCAAGCAGTATGTACCTCCATTTTTCTAACGTGAGCGCAGAAAAGCAAGAAATAAAAATAAAGAAGAGAAAAAATAAATAATAAAAGAAATAGTAATGTAAATATGCCCCACATGCTACAATGAGAAAGTTAGTTTTGATGTGGGGGTGGGGAATTTCAGTAGTTCAAAGTTTTTGGCTTACCACACATACAACTTTAAAAGTTAGGCGTCTATGTTCAAAATGATCATAAATTCTCAAGAATTTGGTCATGAACGTATACTTTTAAATTTCAAGAATTTATTTTTTAACCATTTGCTGAGCAAATGCTAAAATGCTTGAGCACTTAAAAAAAAGTAAATGCTCGTTATCATCACTAGAAGTAGCTATTGGCTTTGGCTTGCGCAAAGGCCTGATATTCACGTCATTAGGTAGACCGAGTGAATCACACAATCTTCATATACAATGATAGTGAGACCCAAAACGTGCTTACAGCTAAGCAGGTGTAATATCGGCTCTATTATCTACGCAAATTCCCATCTTCATTATTGCGAGGTAATGAGATGAGTGGAGTTGAGCAATACAAGTTTTGGCTCCAACCTATGTGTAGTTTCGAGCAACAAGTTCAGGAATCTCCTCCTCTACTACATCCAATTACTTCTGCATCAACGGTTTCAATTAATGAACAAGACAGTGATGCACCGAACCAAATGAAGTCTTCTTGGAGGCCGAGACTATAGCCAACAGGCTCGATCAAGGAAACATATTGAATATTCTACCATCAGATTGTAGTATCGAGTTTTGTTAAGAGGAGTTCATTCTTTTGTAGGCTGTAAAACTTTGTACCATTTTACGTAACCACGACGAGGAAACTTCATATTCTCCTTAATCACAACTTATTGAGTTATGTGTACCTGCATACTTACTCCTGGAGTGCAAACTCTGACCCTGTTGAAAAACTAGTGTAAGTTGTGCACACTTGTTTCCAAAAAGGCATCTAAGTTAACAAATGCTCATTGTGTGAATGCTTTTGTGACTCTTCTAACTGATTGTCGTTTTGACAGGATTAATCACGAAGATTCTGCGCTAGTGATGGATGTCCCCCGACCGGCAGTATAGAGAAACCACCACTACTCGACTCAAAAATGGATGTTGCCTCGTGGATAGCAACAGACCGGAAAAAATCACAGAGCAGAAACTGAAAATGAGCAACCACCAAGTTGGTTGTTTGGTGAAATAATGGAAGCAAACTAGTGGAGAAAACTAGGGAAGAAAAGTAGGGGAGAAAAGTAGGGAAAGTCAGGAAAAAAAATCTGTGTCCGACTGGATAACGATATGTTTTACAATCTGGTCTGCCATTTTAGTAGTGTAATTCTGTACCCTGGCTGGCATACCACATATTTCAGGTAATTTTTTAACCTATTCTGTTTATCAATGGGCTGACTTCAAATTAAACATAATAAGACGAAAATAAGTAAGTAGATATAATTAATTATTTCGAAAATCAAGTTTTATCACCACCAACAAGTGGATACAAAGTCTCTTCATGAAAAATAACGAGCCAATTATTTCTAACTATTGCAAAAAAAAAGTAAAATGAGATAAAATTTTATCGTTATATGGGTACAAAATAATATATAAAATGAACGACCTTTCGGCTGAAATTACATTGTTGCTGTAATTACCTAGCCAGGCTATACCTGTTTAATTATTTTGTGTTTAGTCGGTGAATGAATCATCACTCTCGAATCCACCATGATGAAATCAACTCTGTTCTTCCTCGGTAAGCTATTTGAATCAGTATTTTGGTTAACTTTTTAATTTTTGTATTTCTGTAATCTGTTAATGGAAATAGCTTGTTTTTAGTCAATTTTCTATTAACTAGATACGGTGATTGATAATTTTTTTCATATTTTTTATTATTCTCATGCTGCAGGTACCTACGTTCATACCTATCATAATTCTGCCTAATTTATTAATTTCAAAAAACTAAACCATAGTCTTTTAAATAGGATACCGTAACAACATTATACTGAAAAGTGTACTTATGCAGTTTTTTCTTCAAGTACCTTTGGTCCTTTAAATCAAATTTTGAAATTTTCATAGCTCAAACGTCAGCCTGAACGTATGGTATCGAAAATTAGGTTTTAATTTTCAAATGAATACATAGTTTAAAATTTTATCAACTATATTACACACTCACTAGAATTTTTTTTCGAAATAAGACGTACCTAACTATCCCCAAAATATAAAATGGGCTTATTTCCAGGGACCCAAAAATTCAATTTTACCCACACCAAACTCTTCGTCATCGATTGTTAAAATTCTCTTATTGCAAATGAACAAAAAGTAGTTAAATATTTGAAATCTTTTCTTTACTCACAAAGTGGAATATACCGAACCTATAGCATTTTAATTAATGAACGTAACGACCTCCGAACTAAGAACATACCTAACCTCCATTGTTGAATAATTACCAACCGCAGAATTTTCCCATCCTTGTCCAATTGTTCCAGTGAAATTAACCGCCATTTCTCGATATCGTTATAAAGATACTTCACCACTTTTTTACTTGTGATTTTTACCATTAATTGTGAAAATACGGACCGTCGAATCAACAGAGAGTGGCACCTTAAAAAAAAAAAAAAAATTCAAATCATTACCTTTCGACAACAATTAAGTATTAATTAAAATACCAAAATTTATTTATAAATTTTAACGAAACCTGGTTCACTGGAAAAATGTTTCAACTCAAAAATTGTTATTTATGTCATTGCCTACATGATAATGATGACAAGTAGAAATCGTAGACTAGTGAAAGAAGATTTGCGAAGAATACGTAATTAAATTTTATGAAATCCGAATTTCTTAAATGAAAAAATTTAATGAAAACTTGACCTAATCCCACTGCAGAGTCTGATGTAAAAGAACCAATGCTGCTGTAAATTGGATGTTAACTTTACAATACCTAAAACAATAGAACTTCGTGGAATTATGGATGAGGCAGAGTTAAAAATTATAGGTATTTTATCAGATGAGTTAACATGTTATTTAACTTCCTTTCATCATAAACATCGTACCGAATCTTATTCTCTCTACTTATTATAGCTGTGTGAACAAATTTTTGGTAGAAATAGATTAAAAAGAAAATAATCTTAAAAACCGAAGTAGCCTCTATGGAGATACCTACTTATTATATAAATAATGTTACTCCGTTATTAATAATACTAATAAATTGAAATTTTTATTCGCAGGACTCGTGGCTATGGTCGTTAGTGCGCCTAGTTTAATTCCCGGTTTGGGTAAGTCTTCGTAATAACAACTGCAAAGATTCATATAATTATTCAAATCGTTCATAACACATATTGTTCAATACAATAAGGTTAAAAATGGGGTGATACAGTATTTAAAAATAAAATGTATTGACCACTTGAATATAGTGAAGGTGGTTGCAGAAGTAGTAATGAAAATGCTCCACCTCCATACCCGGAATTTCCAGCCTTAACGTGAAGTTATTTTTATTTAATTTTTTATCTTGATAACTATGAACAATAATACAGAGACCCTCACTCCAGAACTCACATAATCCATTTTTTCAAAACACCGGTTAAGCATGGATTCGTAGGATATATAGAATCTCACGCCTCACCACATGGTTCCTAAAATTTATCCTTATGTGTCTCTTTGTGGAAAAAAATAGCCCCAAAACAAGAAACTCACTTTATCAAATGGATAATATTGTCTGTTTTGACTCAAAGGTGAGTTTTCTTCTTCACAGAATATCTTGAAAATAAGAATTATAGATAAGTATACATTTGTCGTACGCACGATGCCTTTTCTTATCAAGTGCATTACAACCAAAATCCTATACAAACTTTGTTTGTTCATATGTTCTTACTTGCACATACAGGCAAGTAAGATACAATGTTTGGCCGATGACAATATAATAGATACAGATCTCAGAGATGTCTCGGACCAGTACACGAATGTATTATGTCATTTCTTATCAATTGCCATAGCAATGAATAAAAAATGACGTGCTTTCAGGGTAATGGTACGTCAAATAGGAGGGAATATTTGGCGAAATAATATTGGGGAAATAATTTTTTGAAATAATCTGAACAACGAATTAACAGCTCGTACATTTATTATAGGTAGTGATAATATGTAATATATAATAATATACCTATAAATGGTTCGTCTGATTCGACTGATAGAATTTTTTTGAAAATTGTGATATTCACACTAGATCATATTATATTGAATATAGTTTTATTGTAAATAGTTTAGTACCTGTGTATTCATTTTGGAGTAATTTTCATAGCCTTGGATTCGTTAATTATGAAGGGTCACATAATGAAAACCAATCATAGTATTTTTCGCATTTTTTTCTCGAAATGGCTGATTATTTACCATAGTTTTATCAGAAAAAAATGATACCTGCGGTATATATGTATAATTATGCTGTAGCCGGATAGTGTAATAAATTGATCGTTTCATGAAATGCTCACTCATTTCACAAAGTGCGGCTAGATATTGCAATGTAAATTCTTTTACACTGGAAGACCAGAATTTTTGGTAATTTCATGAAGTGCATTTAATTTTTGGTCAGATACTGTACCTAATCTATATTTTTTACACTAGCTGACCAACTTGGTCATCAATTCACGAAGTGCATTTTTTCTTGTTGGTCAGATAATTCAATAATTTCATTTAGATGTCAAAAATTAGTCGAATAAAGTAGAAATGGAAGTTATAACAAACAGCAGTACAATTAAATGACAAGAATTATAAATTACCTATGAGAAATAAAAGGTTAAAAAAATTTTAATAAAAAATATTAAATTGAAAAATAAAGTGTTATTATTTTGGCAAGTGGATAACGTACCTGATTACATCTGCTATTACTTTTTGGATTTTTTGCCAAACATTGGTAGGCACCTACTCATTGTACCGCACTGCTTACAAATACATAGGTTTGTATTGACGCTTTGTCATACTTTGTATAATAGCTTCTCAAATAGATATAAATATCTCTTTATTAACGTCATTAATTGGGCGTTAGCAATACTGATTTCAGTTGTCCACTCCACACAATCCTTTCATAATATCATCTCCTTAGGTGACACAGAAAACGCTATTATTTTCATCAAAAATAGGCGATAAGTATAAGAATTATAGTGTCTGACCAGAAAACAAACGATGTTCATGAAATGACCAAAATTCTGGTCATTTAGTGAAAAAAAAAATCCGCATTGCGGTATCTGACTGCACTAGCATTTTATAAAAAAGACCAATTACACTACCTGGCTTCGACATACGTACGTAGATTTTCTAAAAAAAGGTCTTTCAACAGACAAATTTCATTGGACATCCGTAGACCTAACTATGCTAATTTTCAGCTTCTCTGTATGAAAAGAGTAACCTGTAGATTGTGAAAATTTTTAGACAAAAATACCCCTCTATACCAATAACAACCCTGTATTTCAATCCTGACGATTAAAATAGTTTTGAAACTGATGTATTGGAACTTTTGTGTTCCAAGTTTGGTGTAGGTAGTTAAACAAGTACCTTTATTATTTTTATATTGTGGTATTTCGAATTTATATCGTTCAATTGTCGAGAAAAAACTTAAAAAAACTCGAAGTAGTCGCACTTTTGAGCTAACCCTCTCATGTTTGGTAAAAACACAACCCAAACTATGGAACATTATTATTTATCTTATTTATGATACCTTATAACACTCGACGTACTTCTGGCGTCTGACATTTTGTATACATTCACTCTTTTTCAAACACATAATTTACTAGGCTAATCTGTACAATAATTAGTCATAATTTTTAACGTGCCCTATATAATTATTTGCAGATGGACTGGTGAAGACAGTGGACTGTTTGAAACCATGTCTATTAATTTATCGGCCAGTCTGCGTAGTGACGGCAGATGGTAACGAAATTACAATGGCGAGCAGTTGTATGATGGATGCTGAAAATTGCAAATTAGAAAATAGTGAGTATTTTAAACAACTCCGCACTCATTCTGTGGAAAACCTGACATTTTATTTCAAGTAGTATTAGAAATACAGTTGTCGAAGAAAATTACTAACTCTCAACTTTTATAATTATTTGATTTCCATGGCGTATTACACTATGACTTAGCCTACCTAAGCCAAATAAAATAAATTAATATTAGGATATACTTACCTACTCACCTATATAGTCGATATTTGGGTGCAAAACAACTGAATCTGAAATATTGAAAATGTTTTCTAAAATTTCACAATTACCTAGGTAATAGAATGATAAAAACATTCTCGAAAATTTCGATCTTTCGATGTAACTTTAAATAACTGGTAAAGTTATGATTTGCTAAATACCAAAATACTCGACTTTATTATTACCACTACTGACGATGTCAGAATCTGCAAAGAAGCACTAAACTTGACCCAAAAAACACCGGATGAATTCTCTTCTTCAGGAATCAACAGGTTGTCATTCGAGTTGACCAACTGATTCTGAATTTTTCTGAAACTAGAATTGGACTGTAGGTGCAAACTCGAAACACTTTCGGTTGCCACAACGATGAGATTCTGAGATATTTCTTTCTCAAAATTTGAGTCAAAATTATGTTGAATTTTTTGACAAATATGAACTATTACAAATTTCAGTTCATTTTTGGAAATTTTTATTTTCCAAATAATTTCTATAAATTCATTTCAAAAAATTATTTTTTCCTTTTTTTTTTTTTGAAGAAAAATTTAAATATTTTACTGAAAACACAATATTGAAATTTTTAAAGCATAAAAATACTCACAAAATTTTTCAATGGCAGATAACTTCTCACCTTTTTTAATTGTAATCTGTGGCTATAACAAATTTTCTCACCATTACCCACCAGAATACTTTGTAAAAGCACAGGTGGTACTGTGTAACTCTAAGCTGAGTAAACAGCAGAAAAAATTGAAGCAAAGAGTCAGCATCTTGAGAATTTGGTGCCCCAAATCTGGATGGACCAAGCAGCCGACTGGTTGAAAATATTCTGTGTGGAGATCAAATTTCTCAATAATTTTTCAAAAAAGAGCACCATAAACCGAAATGAGTCGAAAAGGATAGAAAATGGCCAAAAGAAAATCAGGAATTTTCCACTAACTACCGAAGACATCATTTTTAGAATGCAGCAAAAATAGAAAGTCTCGATAATTAGAAAAATATGAAAATAAAGGGAATTATTTTAGAGTGAAAGAGGAATAAAAAATATAATATTATGAGAGGTGAAAAATAAAAAAGGGACTTTGTCGGCACTGCAAGGCAAGATCAACGAAAGTACAAATTTTTTTTCTCAATTTTACTGAAAACCAATGCATAAAAAATTTAGACTGTAGCAGAATTAACCCATGGCGCCTCATTTTTCAGCGCATTTAAGGCAATATTTTGGTCTAGAAATAGATTTTTGTCCTTTAGTGAATTTCCACACCAGAATTCTTGTCTTTAAAGTTTAAATTTTTAAGGAGAAGATTTGGATTTGTAAGACGAAAAATATGGCTAGGTTTTGGTTAGTTTTTTTGAAATGGTGAAGTTAAAAAAAATTTGGGTTGGCGATGTATTTACCACACGGTGGTAGTCAGATTCTTATGCATTTATCAATGTTTACTTTCCTCTGCTAATTCTAGTGAATCTACTCGTGGTAGGTACACAGTTGAAAAATTTTCAAGAATTTTTAATTTCTTTGTAAAAAAGATGGGAATAATTTTTTTTCAACTTTCTAGTTAAGTACCTAATAATTTGACGCAAGTAATCCCTTACAATGATCCATAAAACATTGTAGTCTAATGAATTTTCAGCAGGGTAAGTACCTAATAGCTAAAATTTGTTCAACTGTCTCTTCGAAAATGTTCTTAAAAACGTAATAACCCTTCATGGATCGGATTGACACATTGTCGTTTTTTTAGTCTATTAAAAATGTGAAAAATGTATGTAAAGCGTAGGAATCTGTAACCATAAGTTTGACTTTCATTTTCATTTTTAAACATTTTTCTCATTTTTCTATCAACTTCAACTTTTTTATTTCACTCATTAAAAATTTTGTTCTTATTTCAAATTTGTTTAAGATCTACCTTCCTTTTTAATGTGTAAACATTCTTGCTCTCTGATCCGCTTCCTCCTAGGTGTAAAAAAATATTAGATACAAAAAAGTTGAGATTGCATAAAAAAAACTGCACAGCACACTGTCCAGTTTCAAATTCTATTTGTCACATAACACACACACACAAGCAACATTGGTGGTGAGCTGGCGGCGCTCAGCTGAATGTTTACACATTAAATATATAAGGGGGGACCCTCATACTCATTTTTTTCTGTTTTTTTGCAAAATCTCTTCAAATAACTATGTTTTTCAAATTTGAAACAATTTCTATATTTGAGGACTGCACTGAAGAAAATATAGAATCAGAAAAATAAAAAATTGGGGCTGTCGCTTCTAATAGAAAAATAGTTTCAAATTTTTGTAAAAAGCTTTGAAATCAATAACCGGTTTTTCGATCAATGGCATTCCAGTTCTTCACATTGTTAGCAAAATCTTTGAAATATACTTTAATAACAAGGCGATATTTATGTACAACATTAATCAGGCGAAATGTAAATGATTACCTAGTAGAAGCCAGTGTAGATAAGTATTTTTTGTTTCAAATACTGCTTTAAACAGTAAGCCCGTATACATGAATGAGATGAGGAGATTGTAATGCCATTTGTCATAAAAAAAACAAAAATTACATTCTGCAATACAAATTAGTGACTTAGACAAAATTAAACTAATGCACTGCATAATAATGAACGTATAATGTAACCTTAGGATATTTGTTCAACACTTTTTTTTAGGTTATTTAAATAGCCACTCATGACAGCAGCTCCATCATATGTTTGACATACAAATTTTTTTTTCCAAATTATATTTTTCAATTAGTGATTCTACGTGACAAAATAAACCAGCTGCTGTTCAATCAGCCCTCACATCAGTAAATCCTATAAATTGTACTACAGTTTCATTTTTGTTCCAATTAGTATATATCAAAACCATAGACAATAAATTGCGATGTAGATTGTATACCTATCTGAAGTTTCATTCAACATAACAGCAACAAAAGGAGCAACTTTTATTCCTTCATAAGTTTTGTCATAAATGATAATTATCGGCTATGCACTTACTTAAGACGTCATTTTAGATATCAGATGATGTCCCTTTGAATGATTTTGCATTGTTCAAGTGTTCTTAAAGTGTCAAATCATAATTTTAGAAAATCTAAGAATTCAAGATAATTACCACGATTAACTGAATCTAGTCTTTCATCATATCCACAAAACGCTGAATCTTGTTTCCTAAGGGTACATGTCATATCAATCAGCCATTTCAGGATTTCACTATTTTTTTATTTTTTTATTGTGTTCAAAAATTTGATTTTATATTTGGGAATTTAAAATAAATTCAATTCTGTTATTACAGTGAAAATTTTCTAAAGCTCAATACAATTTTAAATAATATACAGTCTTTTAATGTTTTTATGTACCTGAGATAATGTATTTAAAATTATAAACACCATCACCATTCTGTATATTTTTTGTATTTGATTAAAGAAGACAGGCCCAAAAGAATAAACATTTTTTTTTCTAAATAACCACCCATCTATGATTGATCATTATAGGTACTAAATTACTTCTCAGACAGGACTTACATTTTTCATCAACTACACAAATTGAAATAATCATTGCTATAAACACAGCAATCAGTCAGTTTTAAAATACAAATATCTCTTTGAAAAATCAATTCTCCCATCCAAACTCTGTTTTCACTGTAATTGTGTATGCAAATGTAGTTGCTATTTTCATACAGCACAATAAATAACTTTGATTTATCAATTATTGCTATTGATATACAGCAATCAGTGAACATTTGAATAGCATACCAACATTTACCATCATTCACACACTTTTAATCTTTTATGAGTAATTGTGTATGCTAGTTAGTGTAAATATGCTTGCTGCATTTCAACAGCATGAAAAATATCAAGAGGTTATTTTTTTTGCCTTTCTTCTCTCTTCTCTTTCATTGGTTTTTTCTTTTCTGCCTGCTCTGCATACCTAAATATTCTTCAGTTCTTGAAATTTGTATTTCTTAGGAAGGTTTTTTATCTATTTTTTTTTTTTTTTTTAATTTCTATTTCTTTTGGTGAACTCCTCCACAACCAGCGCAATTAAAGGCACTATGCCATTGGAAATTGTATGTAGCCGAAATTCAAATAGGAAGTATTTTTAAACATGGTTTTTGCATCAATTATTTCATAATAGTCAAATATTGGTATTTTTTCTCTGATGCTACCATTTTTATTTATAATTTATTATTTTTCATGTTTGTTGCAGAAATGACTTTGAAACATGATGGACTGTGTTAAAATAAAACAAAATTATTATGAGTAGAGAAACTTTACTTGTTAAAAATCAATGGATCGCATGAAACTGATCGTTACTTAAATATCTACTTCCACAAAATTATCTTGTTATTCTTTAGAATCTTATTAAAATATATAGAAGTATGTTTGAATAACCAATTTTTTTATTTATTAAGTACCCACCTCCATACTCTAGTACATTATTGAACAATAATTAAATAGTTTATAAATAATAATGTAGATGCGTGATTTTTATTCAATGTAACCAATAGAAAATAAACATATTAATTTTAATTCGACTGTTCTTTTCAATGTCTGTACCATATCTTAAATTAACACAAGGGTAAAGATTCTAATCCCTCCCACAATTACTAACTCCGATGTATTCATATTAATTTAGAGGTATGGTGAATGAACCAGTTTGCAATGATTTAAGACAAATGCCGAGTTTAAAGAAGCATAATTCTCTGTAGAATGAAGGTATTTGTTACGTGAATGCTTCATTACATGAATTATGGTCTCCAGATTAATATTTCATTCTGAAATTTTTATTACATTATTCTTAAAATTAGTTTTTTATTACTTTTATATGAAAATACCATTTGCTCTAGTTTGCAATACTTCTACTCTAATTGACAACATTTATGTTCCAGTTGGCAACACACATATAATAAAAGGATAAAATAGGAAAAAAAATTGGTATTTTATTTTATAAACTGGTAATATAAACCAAAAATTTAAATATTCCTCTTCCATAAATTTGGAAGGACTTGAAAACGGTTTTGTTGTGTGAAAATAAAGCTGAAAACCATCCTCAAATTGGTACTGGAACATGAGTGTCGCACAACTGAGGCATAACCGTGGCAAATGGCAGCAAATGGTATTTTTGTATGAGAGTCATAAAACAAGAATTCTTTGAGAAATTTAATATTTGAAAAAGGAATATGAATTTGGAGATTGTAATTCATGTTTTCACATTCAAATGATTAAAATAATTTGAATTTTCTCATTCAGGCTAAAGCAAAAAGTACCTGTTACAAACTGGTGTCACAATTTTTCTGCCACTAAGCCATTTTGCAACAATCTGAAACTGGAAATGTTGGCATTCAGTGAACCATTTTGCAACAGGTGTATAATACTAATAATTTTATCTAAATTAATCTAAATCACTGATTTTCATAAATATCGAAGTCTACTTACTATCATAGAATACTAAAATATTCATACTACCTATATCAATTATTCTTATTCAATTGCGTCTCATTCATCACCTGTTGAGCTAATTTCTTTTAAGAAACAGCAATTTTTTCATTTTTCACGGCACGGTTTCATCTAGGAAACAGATGAAGCATTGAAAATAGATGGGTATTAAAGAGTATGCTTTAATGTTTGTGATAAAAGTACTTCCAACCGATAAATCTGTTTATTCGGTTTATTTCTACGCCTTAAACTTCAAACTGTTGCAAACTGGTGCATCTACCCTACTCAATAATGACATGTGACTTATATTTGATGCCAATTTGTGTCTAGTGCTACTGTTTGTTGCTACACATTTGTGATGCAAGATTTTGAGTGGGATGGATCTCTACACCTGTTGAGGACCCGGGTAATTATTCTTGGACTACGCACATAGCATATCTACGCATATCAGACTTATGCGTGGTATTCTCTATCAACTTAACAGGCATTGGTGTACGTATGTGGGAACGAGTATGTGCTCCAGTTGCGATATATATTTGATATCTTGCTGAGCGTTGAAGGTGTTCATCATTGGAAATTTGTTGATAACAGGCTTTTTCATAGTGTACGAGAAAGGGAAATAAAAGATGCAGTAGGTATTATAATATATATTTTTTCTAAATGTTTTAAAGAATTAGTTTCAAGAAATAATAAAAATTAATGCAATAATATGATTAGTGGAGATTCGGGCAAAAGTAACCGCTGGGCAAGAGTAACCACCTCGATTACCCTATTTTTAATTGCCAAATTAATAAAGCAACACTGATGGACAATTGTTATAAAAGTCCCCATTGTTTTGAAAAATATCCGTGTCAGTTGATAAGTTGGTTTTCAGTACAAATTATTCGTAAAATTGCATTATTCAAAATAAAATTATTTTCCCTTACATGGATGTATAAAGGTAAAAATGGTTGTAAATTTACAAAAATTTCAACTATTGGGAGTAAAACAATAGTTTTATTGAATTTACAGATATTTTTG
Organism: Ericerus pela; assembly: GCA_011428145.1. NCBI lineage: Eukaryota > Metazoa > Arthropoda > Insecta > Hemiptera > Coccidae > Ericerus > Ericerus pela. Next base: position 1,934,518 of record WOFM01000403.1, read on the forward strand.
AATGAAATTTCCAACTCCATAAAAAGTGTACTCTTGGGCAAAAGGAGCCGTGCAAAAAGAACATAGTATATAACTTTTATCACTCGGTATTTTTATAACAAAATAACATGCTTTTTACAATATTTTCAGCACCAATTGGTTTATAATTTATAGTAAAAGATTTTCAAACCAAGACAAATGGACAATCCAACAAATGAATCTAGCTATGACCATTTTTAAAGAGAAGAAAATGAAATATATTGGCTGATAAAAGTTGTATGCTGTTTTTTTTTTGTCCGTCTCCTTTTTCCCAAGAGAAAATTTTTTTTGAAGCTCAAAATTTTGTTCAAAAAGTTTTGGAAATTTGTAAAAAACAGTTGTTTTATTCCTAATAAATATTTTTCTTTGAAAACGTAAGGAAAAAATAATAATTTTGTCCAGGAAAATTTGGTTATTTTATAGTGGTTCCTTTTGCCTGAGGTCTGATTCTTTTTGGCCAGGGTTTTTTGAAAGCACAAAAATATAAACAGTTTTAGTTTAAATGAAGTTTTAACTAAGGAAGTGGTATTCATTCTACAAGGAAACTGTTCCTAGTTTTCAAAAATACCTCTCTGCCATTAATATCATGGTTAGTTCATATGCAATCTTAGTTCAAACAAAATGGTTCTGGTTACCCCCGTCTACCCGAAGACAAAACATTATTATCCCCCAAGACCACAGCTACAAAGATTGAATTATTTACTTCATAATTTCATATGATTTAAAATTTAAATCACAAAATCAAAACAGAATTACTGCAATAGGTATCAAAAGAACTAAATGCCCAATTTTGTCCAAATTCTCACAGAATTTAGAGCAAACGTAAGTATACCGATGTCTCAATGAAATTTCAGCTTAATCCTACGTTTCATTTTTGAGTTATCGCAAAAATTATGTTTGAAAAATGTGATTCAATGGTAAGTATCAATTCAATCTATTGTTAGGGAATTTCAAAAATATTTTGAAAATGAAACGTACAATTTTAGCCAAAATTTCATAGAATCTTAAGCAACCCTAAGTCTATCAATCTCTACATGAAATTTCAGCTTAGTCCAATGGTTTGTTCTTGAGATACCGCTGAAAATATATTCAAAAAGTGTGATTCAATGATATCAATTCAACCCATAGTTATTTGGAATTTCAGAAATAGGTATCTACGAAATGAAATGTATAATTTTAGCCAAAATTTCACAGAAACATAAGCAAACATATGTTTACATATCCCTGAGATTTCAGCTTGATTGGACTCTATGTTTTAAAAGTATTGATGAAATTCTATTCAGAATTCGGCGGGCAAAAATTGTGATAGGGGAGCTGTGCCCAAGATTGCGCACTGCCCAAGATTGCGCAGTGATAAGATACTGTAATGTGACGTGAGTGGCAGCATGCAATTACGTTGTTTACGAAATACATGCATAGTAGAAACATCTAACCTGATTTTGGAGTTCTGTGGAGTTTTTCTTCTTGAGTTATCAGCCAAAATAAGTTTTGTGCACTCACTGATATAATTTCTAAAATTGATACCGGAAGATGTCAAGACTGTAGTTTTCAATTTTTTATAAGAAGTAAGTATTTGTTGAAAAGTAGACTATTTAAGCAATATTTCCACTATAAAAATAATGAAAAGAAGTGAATTTAAAACTGCGAAACTTCAACATTTAGATAATTTTGTATTTTCTTTAAGATTGCTCACTTGAATTTGCAATATTTTTGCCAATTTTATATTTATTATCAATTTTAGGATGGGGAAAGAGTATAAGTGGAAAACAGAGCGAAGTGTATTCACAAAAGAAAAGTTAGATGCTGAAAAAAAACTATTGGAGGAAGGATGCAGTCAACGCCACAGATGGGCACACTTAGTTTGTACTTCTCTCTTACAAGTACAAAAAACCTTTGTTTGTGAAATCTGCGAGTAACTATTACTTGAGAAAACATATGAGTATTAATAAATTATGACTTGATAGCATTTTTTTCAGAATCTTAATCCTTGCGCAATCTTGGGAAGTGCAATGCGCAATCTTGGGCATGATTGTCCCAAGATTTCGCATTGCACTTCTTTTACTAAAACTGAAATATCTCATTAATGGAAAATCTGAAGCAGTTCTGTGTAAGATATGTTATACTCAACAGGATGGAGAACCTTCCCTCAAATTTTCAAAATTTTTCATCAACACCGGGAAGAGCTAAGGACCTTTAAATATTAAGTGCGCAATCTTGGGCACAGCTCCCCTAATTGATAAGAATGTATAGGTAAGACCTTACAGAATGCATGTTTTTGTTAGACAAACAAACACCCAGTTTGGCTAAACAATGATATGCCTCAAACGTCAAGTAAGTAGTTCAGGAATAGCCTCCATGCTTGCTGAGTAGGTGTAAAATAAGTACTTAGGATTGTAGATAGAGGTTATCTACAATCACACTCGATAATAGTACATTACACACCAAGGTTTGAAAGTGAGGAATTACATGCGAGGGCAAGTTTGCAAAATAAGTGTAGTGAGTGAGCAATTCCCAAGTCATGTAAACTTACTTTAAAACCTTGTTGAGGAAGATATTTTTTATAATTAATGATCAGGAAGGAATGAAATAATTAATAAGAAATTTTAATGAGAAAAAAATAATCAAAGTAAACAGATATAGTCATACTGACAACCATTCCTTTACTAGCTTGTGTAGCCTAGTGGTTAAGAAGTCTGCCATGTAACATGAAGGTTGCAGGTTGTAACCCCGACGTGGGTGGTGAATTTTTCTAAAAAATTATAATTCTAAATTTGGAGAAATCACTCTACTTTAAGGCTAGCTTAAATTAAGGAATGATGAAGGCTACATTTTGCTTGCCTTTCTGATCATGTATTATAAAATAGTATAGGCTATTACACACCAACAGTCAAAAGTAAGTGTTTGCATGTAAGGGAAGTTTGCAAAATGAGTGTAGCAAGTGATCAATTCCTGAGTCATGTAAACTCACTTTTGAACTTTGTTAAAGAAGATATTTTATATAATTATTGATCAGAAAGCAATTAAACGTTAAAATTCTATCATAATGATGAGTCTTAAAAATTATGAAAAACTGAGCAAAATATCAACCTCCTTATTGTGGCAGATTTAATATTTCATTTAGAACCTGTAACCACTACCTTGATGAAAAGTGAATGTGCTTCCATGTAAAAAGATGCTTTACGTTTTTACATGGATGCGCATTCATTTACATCGAAATTACATATATCAATGAAAAGAGCTACTTTTCACTCCCAGAATACCATCGTAAACATTGTCTTTCTGATCATGTATTATATAAAAAATATTACACCCTTGAAATACCTAGGTCTAGGTAGGTTCCTAAAATGTTTCTCAGTAATTGTACCCTGCCAATAATTTAATGTTCATCTGTATCAATGAGACAAAAATTCAAATTACTTAATGGCTAGGAAGAAAATATAGGTACCGTTTTCAGTAGGTATGAAGTAAACTACCATACATGGACTTCATACCTTCCAAATGTGGACTTTTCTTTCAATGATTGATGATACAACTTTAGTGCACTCTTATGGACAAATGAATGTACTAACATGATGTCTGGAGTGTGTTCTATTTTCTTTTATGGTTCTTTGATGATTATCGGATCTGGGCAGTTGTCTTCATTTCCCTGTATCAGTTACATTAAGGATGTAGCACTAAAAATAGATAAATAGAAATTAAATTTCAAAACCTAATCTGTAGGGTAGTATCATCGAAATATCATCAAGTATTTCTTTACCTACTAACATAGAATACCTATAATACATATAATTGGACCAGTAAAGAACAATGATTTCTGGTTAGACATGCCACTAAACAGGCGACCACTGCAAATCACTTGACATAAAGGATGACTTCATCAAATATACCTATTCTAAATTTGTAAACTCGAGCAAAACGTCGAAAATACGCAGATGGTACTTTAGGGATGCCTATATACTCTTACGCTGGCACGTCTTGACATTAAAGAGTATGTAGGTCTTATGAAGCTTTATTGGTCCATTATTATATTATAGTCGAAACCAACTAATAATAATTTGTTTATCACAATCAAATATTTCAGAAAAATTTCTCGTCCACAATTTGTAAGGATTTTTTTGTTCACTTTTGGTACTTAGCATCTTTTTTTTTGTAAATATTTTCTGAAAGTTTCACATTTTCATAGTTCTCGAGTCACACTTATTTTTTCACCAATATATACTAAACTTATATGAAAATTTGTTTTTAAAATATTTTACTGTATTTTTTGTTGTTTTACAAAGAATAACTTAAATTTAAATAATTTAAAAAAATAACAAATATGAACAACATACAAATGTGGATTTTTAGTTTCAAAAAATGTATAACTTTTTAACGTGCGGATTAATAAGTTCCGAGCTTTGTTTTACTGGTTCTACTAATCTGAAAGGTGGTCAACGTTTGGTATGGCCGCTCAAATGTGGGAAATGCAGACTTTTACAAAATGGATCGAGATAAGAAGATGGTTTATGATGTTCGAAATCAAACGGGGTAATAAATACCTAGATGAGAATTCCAACTAAATATTCCAGTAAAAAAATTCTACTTGTGGTTACATATTTCCGAGATATTTAGGAGCAACGAAAGTACCTATGGCCATTTATGTGGTAGTTTACCTTACGTAGTTTGGAGTGTCGATTCTAAGTAGCATTCTTGGAGAACATTGTGTCTGAATAGAAAAAGTTGAAATACGAACTAAAAATTCACAGTTATAATTCTGAACAGACGACTCAGCAATTATATCGGTTAAAAGCAATCCAATTTTAATAAATAAAATTCATAGCAACTGGTCTTGCAATTGAATAAATAATTTATTTCACGAATAAGCTGCAGTACTTACAATTTCGTACCCTCCTTTCAAAACCAGGTAACTCGACGTATCAACATTAACCAGGAAACTTGCCATATCAACATCAAATAAATTATTGTGTTTTTAGTAGAACCTAAATACCGTAACGACTTTATCAAATTGACTCAAGAAATCCATTAGCCAGATTTTAATGGTCTATTTTTCTTCGAATTTCAGTCAAGTGTGGAGACTTTAAAAGAGTATATCTACATCGTGAGCAATTAATTGATCACAATTTAACGAGACCCGCCAGCAAAGGAAGTTGAGAAGTATCGAACCTGTTTAATATTGTGAACATTCTTTGAAATTTGGAGCATCATGAAGGCAGTATTATTATTTTTTTTGGCAGGTAAGAATTTATTTTATTAGTTTTTCAATTTTTTTTTAACTTTCCCCTCTCAACTCCAATGTACAGTTATTATACGAATACCTTATTCCTTTCCCTTTATTGAAACTTAAAAATGATGCGGTGGAGATTAGAAGTAGGTACACTTGATTAATATCGATACACAGGTCGGAAGTCAAAAAAAATTATATGATGTGTAAACATTTTAGCATTTGTTGTCTATAGTAGGGGTTAAATGAGAATTATGATTGTCAGATTTGTGTAACTGTAACTCTTATAATTGTAACTCTTATTTGTGGGTGTTACACGATGATTAGGTGTGTGGTTATGAGTATGCCCAAGCATACACACAATCACAACCATACTATTGTTATGTTTACATATCAATCCTTCATGAGTACAGCCCATATTGCCTCAATGGAACTCACACCTTTTTTTCTAAATTAAAGGTGTACCAACCTGCCATATTTTACAAGAGCACTGTACATGTCAAGTTGACAAGTCCTACCCTGAGATCCAAATGTGAATTATTAATACTCGATAGTTTCAGAATCTAGTGTACTATCTATTGTTGTCATATATATAAAATGATATCTAAAAATTAATTCTGCACACTATTAACTTTTAACTCTCAGAAATTTTTAATCCAAAGTGTATCAGACCCGAACATTGAATACAAAATAAATAATACGGAGTTAGCATTACAGATGCTATGATGATATGAACCATAGGATTAGGTACTCAATGAACATTCATTCTACAATAATGGTCCCAAGTGGCAGTATCCACCATAAATTTACTCTAAAAATGATAATAATATAACATAGGTAATTGATTACCTATTGAAAGAGAAAATTATTCTCATTTATGATTTTTAAATAAATCAATTTCAGCGTACCTTTCGGTAAAATATTTGATTGCAGAGTCAGGTGAAAAAAATGTTACCTATCTTGTCATGTGACACCCAGAATATCGTAGCTATTAGGGTAAGGTTACCAAAATCGTACCAATTTTCAATTTAGCCACCCATAATGACAAAAATAATATTTTTAGAATTCCCAAGGTTATATTTTCTGATTTTCATATCCTTACTTCTACTATATTTTCATTAGCACTAACCTCACTCAAGAATTGTCATAATTACAGCTGATTTAACTAAAAAATTCCAGATGGTATAATTTAGGCAACTAGGTACTTTCCTAAATTGTACCAGTAATTTTCCTGAATCATATAAGTGATATTTTTTCATTTCTATAGCTTATTTGATTATTTTTGGTGTTCTTTTTATTTTATATTTTTTTCTACTATTTTTAAAAAAATTTTTAATAAACAAATTTTAATGGACTAGTCACAATGTTTTAAAAAATATCACAAGAAAAAGTGGAATGATTCAGAAAACTCACTACCCTTATCAGTGGTACGATTTTGGAAACAGTGTTCACTTCCAATAAAACTTCCATCTTGAAAATGTAATTTAATCAAAATTTTAGGAAAGATTGATAAAGAATATTTTAAAATTCAACAAAATTAACAATTTTGAAAGCATAAAAATTTTTTTGAAGCCGAAGATTATTAAAACAACGTGCTCATATTATTTGTTCTTGTAAAGAGGGAGAAAATGAGTATAATATATTGATCAGATTTTCGGTTTCAAAGTTGTTAGTTGCATTTGGTTTCATTATTTATCACATGTACCAGTAATTCACTTTTCCATTTTTTGAATATCAACAGCGGTATGATTTAGGAAAAGGTACAATTTTGGCAACCTTATCCTATTTAACAGTTACTTTTGAACATTTTCCTCACATTTTCTCAAAATATCTACTTATGTTAAGTAGAGTATAGATAGCTCTGAAACTTAACAAAAAGTTGTACATAATATTTTGCATATTTCTTCACTTTAAAGACCTAAAGGATAGTTTATATTCACTGATTTATTCTTTCTGATCTAATATACATAAGAAGTTGACTAAAAGGAAACACTTCATTATGATTTATACTATTTCTCTTGATTTATTCTCTAAAAGTAAATATTTTCCAACTTCACAGAATGCAGATTAGGTATTAGAGAATAAAAATATTAGTTTAAAACCTGTCTAAAGATTAAAAAATATTTTCGCCTTACCATATGGTCTTTTCTGTAGCTGCACAAAACCTACATGGCAAAATTACTAAAACTTACCTTGCATTTAGGCTTCAGAAATCTATTCATAAAAAATTCAAAAATCACCCTTAGGCTTGTTATCATTGCCTCTCTTTGCAAATTATTTGGTACCAACCACACTTGCCAGATTATAATCTCTTCACATTATCCTTCGACTATTCCCACAAAATTCAGCTTTCCCTAATTTTTTTTGATAAATTATATCCCAGAACCCTTCAAAATTAAACGTCAATAACACAAATTGGAACAATTAGTTAATTTTTATTAAGAGAAATCATACTATTTCATCTAATTTTTACACTACTTTTAAAAATTTTATAACTGAATATTAAAAATTTACTTGACAAATTTTTTCCAACTTCTAATTTTTTGTTTAAATTTTGCCAAAACATTGCCACAGAGTACGACCTGATTTACACTTTACTGGTTTTCATGCTACTGGCCAGCTATTTGAGGTACAATTCTGTTAACAGTTAAAGTTACTTGAAATTTTAACTTTTGAAGTCAACTTCAACTTGGCGGATTGTCATGGGAGATTCTAATGAGATTCTTGGGAGACTATTTGCTTAGCTAAACTTAACTTTAGTTGCTAAAAACACACTGATTTTTATTCTTAACAGAATATAATCCCAAATATCTCGCTAGTTTAGTTACAAAACTAGCCAAGGGTGAATCAGGTTTAAGGTACCTGATACATTTAAGGAAAACCTAATTTTGGAAGGCATTTTAGAGAAACATAAAATTATCCGATTTTGCTGAAAATTGAATTTCTTGTAGAATGAACATTCTGCTATAATAATTATCTCCTTATGATCAGTCTTTATTTTTCTGAAAATTTTATTTATAAAATAAAGGAAATGGTCTTAATATGAGCATCCTGCTTATAATAAAGCAACTTTTTTTTCATTCAAATTTAATTTTAATGACAAAAATGATCTTTTAAATGTAAGTATTTGGTATTAATGTTACGATACAAAAATATGTTAACCAAGAAAAAAAAAAATTAGTCCACGTGCACAAAAACCTAAATTTTGTCATGCGCTGTTGTATGTTCAAAAATTATCAACTGAAACAAAATTTCATGCTACAAAAATTTTAATTGTTCACTGTGTTGTGTCACATACTTAATCCAATATCCTTTAAATTTGAATATGTGAAATAAAGTTTAGTATAGAGATTCATTGTATAACATCACTTATGGGCTATTGTGGGTAGTTGTGGAGTTACCATAAAATAACCTTATCAAGACCATGACTTTAATTTGGTAGAATTTTCTATACATTCAGAAAAAGTGTATAGTAATTTTATTTGCGTTATGATAGGTATTTTACAGTTGTGTTTTATCAGTATTATATAAAACTGAGTATTGGGAAGTTCGGCCATAGCTCCTTGTTCTGAAGCAAGTGCTACTGATCCCTTTCCCTATGTTCAAATCCTAAATTTCTAACAACCAAAAAAATTATAATTTTGCTATTTCAATATTGTTTCATTTTAATGTTTTACGACAGTAGATTAGGCAAATTCGATATTACATTTGAAAACAAATTCTTGAACCTGCAGAAGTCTTATTACTTTTGTACTTTTGTCTTGTATTCTTTTTCTCCACATATGCAACCAGAAATGTCCGCAGAAACATAGTCTTTTTGTGATCACAAACACTTGTCAATCTGGTTGGGTACAATCATTTACTTTTTCTCTCCAAATACACTTTTGCATCAGTAGCCGTCTTAATTCCATGCAATTATTTATCAACAACAATGCGAATTTTTCCCAGTGTACACATTTTCATTGTTATCCAACCTGAATAAATTATTCTGGAGATCTCGTCCATTTTAAAAAAGAAATTGATAAGCAGTTACTCCCATAGCGAGATTAGTAAAAAAACTATGACGTCATTTGGGGTTGCCTTATTCAATGAAATATCGATACTAAAAAATATCGATGCACTCAATATCCATACGTATATTTTATATTAATAAAATTTAAATGATTAAAATACCGACAAAATTTATTTCAAGACCACTATTTTGGGCTTGTTAGCTGAGATACTTTAAATATCTCTTTAACTGTTGTTTCTCAAAAGGCATTTCGTTTGCTTATTCTCTGTATAGTCAAATTATCTAAAATGGGAATTATATATTAAGCAAATCTTTTCTCAATTTTGCAACAACCTAGTTTTCTTACTTGCTATAAGGTACTGGTACGATCAATAAAAATATAAGATTTATAAATTCATTTCTTTCATCTCATGGAACCTTCACAATATGGTACAAAATGCTAAGGGAGCTTTATTTGAAAAAAATCATACATGTTTTACCCAAGTTCCTATTGAGTATAGGTACCTACCTAAATTCAAATTCTTTCACTATAACTTGTTACAATTTTAACAAAAAATTAAAATTTCTATCAAAATGTTTTATACTCTAACATTAATCTATATTAAAAAACCTTTCCCAGCCAAAATATTTAATGAACACCGTGGAATAAAGAAAAAAAACGGATTGACAAAAAAACAGTTTCGCTTGATTCCTAGAAACACTGATTTTGGCTGGGAATTTTCTCGCAGCACATATTATAATGGAATTAAAATTCCAGAAAATTTCCCGTCAACCTAGAATAATAGTTGAAAAAAAATTTTTATTATTATTCGTCTAATTATTTTTTACCTTGTACAGGGTAGGTATTAAGTAGTTGGAAAAATTCGAATCGAATGTATTTTTTCTTAGATGCTGAAGAGAATAAATTGAGATTTTGGTGCTTAAGCACGGATTTTTGTCGACAAGATAAGAAAAAAAACTATCGATATTTACAGACAACAAAAGTATCAATACTTACTTCCCAAGAATTGTTTGTTAAAAAAGTTTCGCAAAGTTTTTTCGAAATTCCAGTGAACGGGAATGTCTGGGAATTCCCACGCCCATCACTGCGAAAGAGATGACATTTTCACTAATTTAATTAAAAAGATTTTTCGTTTTAAACAGCTTGCTGGACGGTCACCATAATACGCTGCACTGAAACCAAAAATGAGAAGTGCGACATTGTATGTCTGGCGGTTTACCAACCTGTCTGCGGAACTGATGGCAAAACGTATTCCAACGAATGTCAACTCGAGGTTGCAAAATGCGGTAAGTATTTATGGAAACCTAATCTTGAACTTATGAAAATAGCCCACATGCGAGGAAACAAATTTATGAGTAGACCAAAGGCGAAGAAATTATACAACTAAAACACAAAAATTGATAGTAAGCCCATATGAAATATTCCAACTGGAGTAAATTAGAGGCTTGCAATTGCTTGTGCTCGGGACACGAAGAAGTTTTGGTATGCCAGGGAGGCGTCCACTTCCCCAGTCCCGATGTTTTTTTATACCAACTTGAACCGTGGTTGAGAAACGAGAAGAAAATAATCTACACGGATGATGATGTGCTATTATCGTCACCATCATACATAATTATTAGCACACGACATCACAGCTTCGTCGTCCCACCCACCTTCAATGTTCTTCTAAAGTTATTAAATTTATGTACCCAATTGCATATTTCATTAAAAATTTCCCAAATCGATCATTTAGGCTGAAGTTATTTGGTTGAATTTTTTAATTTTATTTTCAACTCTTCGTTGCGTTTAAGTATAGTGAAACCTAAAAAGTAAATCAATTCGCCACTCTTTTCTTTTTACTAGAACTGAAAAAAGCATATGATGGCGAGTGTAGAGAAGAATACGGAAACCAACCAAACGGATGTAAATAAACCTGGAAAAATCATACGAACGACGAGCATTACCGTATCTACTTATTCATCTGCAGGTTACTGAAAAAAAAGAAAAAGGATTTTTCCTTTTATGAATTACCACTTTGCGTTATTTATTAAGTAGGTATTTATGTACTGATACTGGATTCCATTTTAAATTTCAAAATTTCGTAAAATATGGTTCGAATGAACAATTTTTCGTCTCATATTACTAATAAGTTAATGCGTAACAAACATAAAGAGATAAATAATTTAATTTAGTTATATTTTTCTTTCATATTGGGTATAATAAATCGATATCTTATCGTACAAGATTTATGTAATGTTTTTGAATTAAAAATTTGCACGATTTGCATCAGTTTTTTGCACAGTCGAGGCTACATTTAAAATGATTTTTGTACCAATTTAATTTACATTTTGTTAAACAAACGTACAAATTTAATTTTTATGTAGGTTTTCTATTGAAAATCTTCTCATTAATCTTGGTTCCATGGAATGATCTGGATGTTGGTAACTTTTTCGTTTCATGATAAAAAGAAAATTTATAACTCAAATTTATATATACAACGTATATAATATATACCTACATTATACGAGGCAATTTTTGATACCACGGTATAGGTCGCAATTCTTATCCGATGGCCACGAAATTAAAAAAGAACGTTAGTACTTAGTCAAGGACCTGACCTATTGATTTTATTGCAGATTGGCCGTACCGTACGAATGGTATGGCTATTTTCGTTTTTATTTTGGCTATAAAATTATCAATTTTAGACCAATAGGAACTTCATTCGGAATAAATATTTATCATGATCTATTAATAATTTTTTAGTGATTAAAAGTGCCTACCTACCTAATATAATTTTGAAAAACCTACTTCTTCTAATGGAGCTGTTGTTGCGTTAGAGTTTTTCATATTATTGGGTAACACTCCTAACTTCAGTGAGTCCGGAAAACAACGAATTCGGTTTTGTGTTTGAGTGCGTGTATTGAATCGTGAATACAATCAAATACACACGCACACTAATAAAACAATCATAATTAATAACTTTTTTTAGGGGTGGGTTAGTGAAAGTACTCAATTTCGCTCCCGGAGGAGATATGAACCTCCGAATTGACTTAAAACCTTTTTCGAAACATCACAAATAAGTCCTGAAAGTTCCACCTTGATGAATTTAGCGGTTTGAAAGTGATGGGCATGCAGACAGACGAACGGACAAACATTTAGATATATTTATAAATTAGCTGCTGGTTATAAGTGATGCAGGCAATTCCAGAATTGATTAGGTATTTCACCTGTTAAGCGTTGTTAGCTTCTTTGTAAGTGTAAAATATCTCACTGTTAGAATACGTTTCTCTTTGTCACTCATCTCTCTCGCTCTCTCTCTCTCTCTCTCTCTCTCTCTCTCTCCCCATCTCGCCTGCAAATATACACTTGAGTATAGATGAGATATTTTTGGCGAATGTTTTCGAGAAAATTTATTCGTCATCATTAAAGAAATTCGTGTATGGTGTTTCCATAATTTTTAAATTTTTATTTAATATAGGGCTAAACCGCCTTTTTTCTTTTTCTTCTTTTACCTCTCCTCACCTGACCACTCACAATACAAAAAAATTTACCTCACCTAACCACTCACTATACGAAAAAAATTATAATAAAAGCAATTTATCCGCTCTAACCACTCACTTTATGAAAAAAATTCGTCTGGAAATCAAACCCAGCGCCTCCCTCATGACAAAAACACACTGAAACTACATGCCCTAGCAGCTGATGAAAGATTCTCCTGCTCCCCCTTTTTCTCCTCCTTTTCTCCATCACACACACTCTCTCTCTATGGCCCATATTCATAAACGTCACTTCATAACCTCACTTCACTTAAATTTCACTTAAAAATGACTTTTGGCACAATTTTTTATTTAAGAGTGTGGTAACATTTTATTTTTATATTGGAACTCACGTAAGAGATACAATATTCCCACATTTTAAAGTACAAAATTGTGCAAAAACTCCAGCCCAGCAAGCCTCGATAGAAAAAGTAAGTTTTCGAGAGAAAGAATTATGAATTTTGATAGTCACATTGACTGTTTGTAAGTTCATATGCGTCAATGATATGCTATGATTGTATGAAATGTGTTCGCTGTTGACAAATAACAATGTAAAATATAAAAGCTTTTTTTTTTTTAAACAAAAATGAAAAATAAATTAAGATAATTAAGTATGGTAAATCATCATATAATTTAAAAAATAAAACCAATGAAATATAATAAAGTTATGAAATAAAAAAAGAGAAAAAATGAGGATGTGGTTGATTTTTGTAAAAAGAAAAGTTCATGCAAATTAGAAAAAAGAAGGAATACTAGCTTTACCGGAAGTACCGTTCGGTCGATCCGAACCTAAATTGGTAGAATGCTACAGTAAATTTTAATGGATTTTTATTTCAAATTTCGTACATATGTTTCAAAAATTTCGCATTTTATGACGAATATAAAAACAATAATAGCAGGTACCGGAAGTACCGCCCGGCCTTTCGTGCCAAAATTGGAAGCGTACTATAACGAATCAAAATAAATATTTACTACAAATTTCGTGACTATTAGTGAAAAATTGAGTATTCTACAGTCAAAAAAAGGAATAGTGGTACCTGAAGTACCATCAGGCCAATTAGCACTAAAATCAATAGCTCTGGTCCTTAGCTTAGTCCAAATATTCGTACCAAATTTCGTGATTATCTGATAAAAATTGCCACGTGTACAGTGGGAACAAGAAATAGACTTATCTATCTATCTATATATCTATCTATCTATACCTATATATATATAAAATTTTTCAATGTGACATCAAAATCGCATTTACGTTGTTGCATAGACTTCCAATTTTGGAAGTCACTTCGTTATACCATGTTAACTGAATTTCGTACCTTCCTACTGACCATTTAGGCTACTTGAAAATATTTTTGGTTGAGTCACATCATCATCCAAAATGAATCTGTTTAAAAACCGTATATAACCCACTTCAGGCTGTCTGCGAGTAAAAATTACGAAATTTTTGTGGAAAAATATTTACAATGAATACTCTGTTTTAAATACATTTTAGTTCAATATCTTTGCCACAAGATGGGAGTGTAGCGGATATACTTATATGTATATTCACTTATATTGAGTTTACAATGGCTTACAAAGTGAAATTTCAACTGTATGTACAAGAGTCCACTGTATGGCAGCATCTACTCATTACTGATGGAATGTGTTTACTGCATATTACAGGCTGGGTAAAACAACTATTGTGTTAAAGATACTAGTTGTTTTACCCAGCATATAATATTCAGTAAACACATTTCATCAGTAATGAGTAGATTTTGCCATACAGTGGACTTGACTTGTACTTACAGTATTGGTGTTTCTCTTCATAAGCCATTGTAAACTCAATAAAAATTAATATTGTGGGGATTCACCCCTGTAGAGATTTGAGGCTTGACCTCTGTCGATAGACGTTCACCCGGGTCCATTACAGGTGGCCACTTATAGTCTATGAACTTTAAAATAATACGTAGGCATGGCCAAACAGAGCTACGTGTATTTGTACTCTGTTTAGCCGCTAACCTAATGCCATTTCATCGGTTAAACGGACAAACTACATATTACACCAAATGTAGATTCGTTCTCCATTTAGCCGATGTATATTACGAAGCCGCGGCTAACGATGCGGCATTTGACAGATGGCGTCCAGTGGCAAGGCATTTGTTCCTTGCCACTCATTGACACGGTGTGCGGGTACACCTGTATATACCCGCACACACCATATGATAAATTGCCAGTACACGATTCTCTCCACTAAAAGGATTGGCACCCTCTTACCGATAGTAAGTTGAAAGAGGATACGCAACACAGCCGACGCCATTAATATAGGTCTTGGCTACCTTCTGGTGGGTATTGGCCAATACCCACAAATATATATCTGCTACACCGCCATCTTGTGGCAAAGATATTAAACTGAAATGAAATTGATACAGTATTTACAAAATAAAATGTATTGACAACTAAAATGTAGTAAGGGTAGTTGTAGAATTAGTGATGAAAATGTTCCATCCCAATACCCTGAGTTTCCACCACGAGGGAGGCCCAAAGGTGAAATTATTTTTATTTTTTTATTTTGATAACTTACTATAAACAATTCACAAAGACCCTCATTCCAGAACTCATATAATCCATTTTTTCAAAAAATAAGTCGAACTAGCATTCCTATATTGAATCTCATGCCTCACCATATGAGCTCTCAAGATATATCCTTATGTGTAGCATTGAGGGAGAAAATTGCCCCCAAACAATAAACTCACATCATTGAATGGATAATATTGTTAGTTTTGACTCCAAGGTGAGTCTTCTTCTTCAAGGAATATCTTGCAAATACACATTATAGATATACATTATTTTAGTGTTTTATTTATGTTTAATTAAGTGATTCAAACGGATGGTAAATGATCATCTCAATCTTTATGATGCATGGCCTCACACTATTTCTGGATGAGATTTTGGAAATCAATAGGTATGGTATATGAGACCATAAATGAGTTTTAATGCATATGTAAGGGGCCAAGTTTTCTGGTTTATTCGCGTATAAACATTTGTTACAAAATTATTGTAGGAAATAATCTGAATTTAGCACCTAATATATTGTTACGAGATGTGAAGTCCTCTAGCAAGATACTATTAGAAGTTTTTAGGCCTTTTTCAGAGACCAAGATTTATCATGTTTAGATGAAGTTTCTAAATTTCAAGTTAATGTCAGACAAATGAACCTTGACCCAGTATTTATATTTGACACTAAATGTCAGTTTAAAACCATATTTCTCAGCTATGTTTCTTAGTTAACTATTTTTTTTGCACATTCCCTGTAGGTTAAAAACAGATCCTTAGGTTCTGAAAATTTAGTGTCAACTATGAATACTGGCATTAATGAGAGACAGCTTAGGAATAAAGTTCACTACCAATTGCTAACAGACTAAAAGTTTCTCCAAACAACCAGGTATGTTCATGTTTCATGATGTTACCTAAACATGTCATAAAAATTTTTGTCAGTACCTAAGTGGTCAGAATTTAGCTCTAAATGTATCACCAGGGAGCCTGAAGTAGTATAGCAAGGTGAGATTATATCTTTTTAGGTCTGCCACGATGAACAGGAGTTACCATGTTTCCTTATAATAAGTTGAAATTTAACATTGGTCATAAAAATTTGTTAGAGAATGGTCTGAATTAAGAATCAACATCTTATGAATAACCAGAGGAGCTTCAGCTGACATAACTGTCATAAATCAGATTGCAAACACAACATGAGCATTGAGCTTTGAGCATTGAGCATCGAGAATTACTGTGTAAACAATTTTCCTTATTTACATTCTGCTTA
Organism: Ericerus pela; assembly: GCA_011428145.1. Classification (NCBI taxonomy): domain Eukaryota; kingdom Metazoa; phylum Arthropoda; class Insecta; order Hemiptera; family Coccidae; genus Ericerus; species Ericerus pela. Next base: position 1,951,081 of record WOFM01000403.1, read on the forward strand.
AAAATGTTTGATTCTGAGCATGATGGTAAGCATTGTCACTAAATGCTCTTCTCTTTAATGACTGATGATGATGAAGCGAACTAAAATGATCAGGACTAAACTGAATAAGTCATGCTGTATACAAAAGTTGGTCATGAACTCTTAACCTCAAGACTACATCGAACTTTTATCTCTGAGAATCTGAGATTACTTTTATTTGTAACTTCCGTAAGTGCTGACTGATATTGTCAGGAGTTAAGGACTAAACTGAATGTCATATTGTAAGCAAAAATTAATCGTTAACTAAACTTTTAATTTCTAGCTCCATTGATCCATATTAAGTGATGACTAATGAGTGACGATGATGAAACAAAATTATTTGTAAAGATTAAACCAAACACTAAACTAAATAAGCCATGCTTTTAAATAAAACAGGTCATAATTATTCAAAATAACAATATAGACATAAATGTGTTTTGTAAGTATTGAATTAGTTTGCTTACTGTTAACACTGACTAAAATTTTAAGTTTGAAAAGGTAATTTTCAGGTACGGAATTTTTATATGGGCAACACTGATTAAAACATATGAGTGAAAAAAAAATGGTGCCACAATGGATTTGTGTGGAATGCAAAGTAGGAGTGAAATTTTTGTAAACACAGTTACCTTGCTTTTATTATTATGATTTTACTATAATGATGATAAGGTGGTATTTCGATTTTATATTGCTCAGTTGCAGAGAAAAAAATTGAAATAACTCAAAGTAGTCACACATTTGAGCTAACCCACTCATCTTTAGTAAAAACACAATCCAAACATAATATGGAACATGTTTATCTCATTTATGTTACCATACTGAGCATACTCCTGACATCTAATATTTTGTAGACATTAAATCTTTTTCAATTCCGTAATTTACTGGGATCTATACATTTAGTCATAATTTTTAACGTGACATACATAGTGCGCCAAAGACAGATGACTGTAAGAAAGTATGTCAATTGATTTATCAGCCAGTCTGCGCAATGAAGCTAGATGGTAAAGAAGTTACATTGATGAACATGTGTAGGTATAATTTTGAGAATTTGGTGAGTATTTTTAACAAATTTGTGCTCAATTTCGTGGAAAACCATATATTTTCTTTCAGCTAGTATTAAAAATTCAGCATACTATGACAATATTAATAACTTTCAACTTGATAATTTTCATTCCATGGCGTACTACACTGTGGCTTAGCCTACCTTAGTCAAGTAAAATAAATAAATATGTATCAACCCACTTACCTATACACTAAATATTGTTCTGAATAACAACTGAATGTAAATATCAAAAGTATTTTCTAAAATTTCACAGTTACATACGTTTTGCTAGACTGTCTTGATTTAGATATTTAGCAATTATTGCGAGAATACACTTCTAGAAAAACGCATGGTTTTCCTTCACTATTCTACAATTTCTAACTCCAGGATTGCTATATTATCATTTGAAAGGCAAGGTCGAATATTTTTGTTTGGCCCCAACAGAAAGAAGAGCCTATTCAAGAAGTAATAGTTGAGGACACAGTTAAACTGGATTTGTAATCCCTATATGAAATTAAAAATAATTAGACAGTACATTTGGTGCTGGTCTGTGACATCACCTAGATCATTATCAGGTAATTGATTATGGCCCGTATAATGTATCATACCTGTATATACATACAGCTATGAACATACAAACGTCCATGTGTGTTGGTTTAACGTCATAGAGACAAATATTTGCCAGCCTTTGGGCGGTGACTGTTGTCGATAGCTGCGAGCCCCTAATATCTCATACGAGTAATGTTTCCACAAATGCATTTTTTATTACTTTTTTTGAAGTTAGTTATATTTTTTGAAAAATTTTTTAGTCGTAGTGTTTTGTGGTAGATTGGGTGCAATTGGGTAGTAATTTATATTTTTGTATTTTAGAACTTCCATACTTTTCTTTTCCTATTTTACTTTTTGTTGTAGCTACCACACAGTTCTTGGTTTAACAACACTTCTCCCTTGTTCATCGTCACCTAGCACCATGACCGAGTGAATATTGTACTGTATTTTAGTAGCGGTAGTGAGGGAGGTTTTAGGTATTCAGTTGGTATGAGTGTTCAAATCCCCATGCTGCCTGAATACCAAAAGTGGTGACCCTGATATGATACAAGAGATAAATAAAAGTGCCATCTCACAGACACACCCACCAACTGTGGTAGTGTGTTGCACCGCCACTGCTGGAATTTGATGGCGCTGTAGAGTGACCACCACGTGGCAGTAATGAGGGGTGGCATCACCACACACTGGCATACATACCTAGCTGCAAGGGGCCTCTATACCAGTAGTTGTATTACACTCCACTATACTGGGGGGAGTGGTGTGGCAGCTACCATACAGTTTTCAGCTTAACAACACTTCTCCCTCATTCATTGTCACCCGGCACTATGGCCAAATGAATAGGGTGCTGTATTTTGGTAGCTGTAGTGAGGGAGGTTTTAGTTATTCAGTTGGTACGGATGTTCAAATCCCCTTGCTGCCTGAATACCTAAACTTTTCATTCTTCTTATTTTTCCTATACAGCCTCCTTTAGCTATATCTCCATCAATTAATAATTTTCAAATTCTATACTTCTTTTTTTTTCTGTCCAGAATACTTCCTTATTTCTTGTAGTAAAATTCTTGTGATGTGTGAATGTTTAACACCTCCTTCCCCTCTTTATTCTATTAATGCTAATAATTCGTGAAATAAGACAAATGGCGACAACCAGTCAATCTCCTTGTTCTGATCGCTATTAGCTGTCGGTGTCTTTGAAACTAATTAATTATGTCCTCTATATACCCATAATCTATCTTTATTGTTTTAAATCAACAATCAATGATAATTTTTGGTACATTTGGAGACAAAATAATTTCAATTATTAATTTCTTTTGTTAGCTAATTTACTCTATATTCCTCATCTTATATCGAAACTTTCACTGTAATTATAAACCCATTTTTCACTCGAAAATCATTCATTCATTTTTTCTTCTGTCTAATGATCGCATAAATTGTTTCATAATTGTTTCTTTTGTTTTTTTTCATTTAAGTGATAGTATGCACATTTGTATCATAATTAGTAATGTTAAATTCATTAATTAATTTAGGTAGTAATTCTGGTTGAATCTTAAAGTGAAACTTTTCTCAATTTTAAGCAACTTGTTGAATTTAGGACATTGCTTAAAAAGTTTCCAATTGTAGGGCCAAATAGATCTATGGATTTAGTAGCTTTCCTGATGGCAGCTTAGATTTTGGACTGAAATGAAAGAACAAAATTTAACTGTCACAACAAAGTTTTAGTAATATAATGTTGCTTAT